>JANSLT010000003.1:2785036-4177554 GCA_029298825.1 Ophiostoma quercus
CACCACTTCAGCAGGAGAGGGTGGGTACTAGCGGCACACTGCCCAGCTTGGCTGAGATCACCACTGGTGTTAGTCCATACAGCACACCGGCATACTCTCTCGGGGCCAGCCCTGGCCCAAGTTCGACGGAAGGTCCCGGGCCGGCTCCGGGACATGCAATGTACTCGAGCGGATATGGGGGTCCTGTGGGTGGTTCTGACCCGTCTGGCTCGTCGAATATTGCTGGGAAGCGGCGCGCCAGTCCCAACTTTGAACCACGAGAACAGCGGAGACGGTATACACAGTCCCCACGGTATGACGACGGCCGCGGCGGCTACCACAGATAATGAGTAATGGTTCGGTCAGGGATTAAGGCAAGGATACATCTTGTGTTGGTCCGCTTCGGTTCGCTACGATTCGCTTCACTGCTTGCAGTGACTTTACGGCCTTTCTTTGCATGTTTGTACGTTTGCATGGCTGCGAGCAGGAGTTTGGGAGTGGAAAAGTGTGAAACAAATATGGGATATATCACGGCATAGCGGCAACGGGTGCATGCACAATGACACGGCATCAGCGATAGGGAGCGCGCATCGTCCCGATTTTATGGAGTTTTCTTCTTTCATAGCTCTTCTAATAATACACATATGTTTGTTTATGTCTGTTTATTGTATGCAGGTGACTACATCATGGTTTTTTATGTTATTTTTATTACTACAGCCTTGTTGGTGTTGTACATCGCTATAACACATCGGCAACAACCCACCAATTGTCTTTTTCGTACCCGCTGGCAACGACACGGCCGCCTGCAGCTACCACATCCTCTTCCACCTCGCCTTCGCGGTACAGGTGATAGTAGCGATGGAACGTCGGTGGTACAAAAGGCTCTTTAGGTTGTGACTCTTCTTTTTGACTTTCTGCTGACTTCTGTGCTGGCTCTGGGGCTGGTTGGCCCGCCGTTTGCGGCTCTGAAGGCTGCTCTTGCTGTGGCTGTTTCTCAGCTGCCTCCGTCGCCTCAGCCGCCTCCGCTGGCCCAGCAACCTGCCTCTGCTTTCTCTGCTTCTTTTTCTGGCTCTTGGGCTCGGGCTTGGCCGCCGGCTTTGCCTTTTCCTTGGGCTTGTCCTTCATGGTCTTGACCCATGGCACCAGCAGGTCCTGGTCGCCGCCAGCTGCCCAGCCTCGCCGGCTTGATGCCTGCTCCAGCGCCCACACGTAAACAAGCACACTGCCTGATGCCAGGCTCGCAGTCTCTTCTGAGTCGCCGTCTTCCCGCTTCTTTGCTATCCTTGGCCGCACACAGCGCAGCAGCTCCTTGACGGCTTCTTGCCGGCGTTCGCGCGTGGACAGGTGGTGTACGACGGCAATGCAGATGATAAAGTCGGCACACCGGTCGCGGAACGGCAGCGCCAGCGAGTCGGCTAGCAGAACGTCGGCTCCGAGTTTGTGCTGTGCATGCTTTGCGTGTGCAAGCTTTGCAAGGCCAGAGCTGCGGTCACTGCCTAGCATGAAGAGGTTCGGGGCTGCGTCCGGGTTGCCCGAAGGCCCGCTCAGATACTTTCCGTTTCCACAGCCGACGTCAAGTCCGATGGAGCCGGCCGGCTGAGCCTCTAGGAAGCGGGCGACGAGCGGCCATGGTGAGTAGCGCGTGGCAGAGAAGTGGTCTGCGATGGACTCATAGACGGAGTGCACATGAGTCTCTTCGTAGACTGAAGGGTCTTCCGAAACGGTGTTGTCTTCTTTGCTTTGCTGGTTTGTTTCGTCTCCGGTAATTTCCAGGTTCTCAAGTCGGCTGGCAGCCGCTTCAGTTTCGCTCTGGTGCATTTCGTAGCAGATATCTCGCCTTCAATTGCAGTTCTTTTTTTTGCTTTCGCTTTGCTCTTGAGTAGCCGGCAAACCAAGTTTAACCGCCGCGATGATAAATAATATATGGATCTGATATTCTGTAGTAAATCTTACTTGTCCAAAGCTGTATATTAGTCCTGTGATTTTATATGGATTTAATGACGATTTATTGTGTTTGTACGAGTCTCATGAGATGCCTTGACGTCGTCGTTGGCTTCACGAAATTTCCGTGCTCTTTAAAGTGGGTCCTCGTTAACGGTCCACTCTTTTTCCATTACCCCAATTCACCCCTCCGCCTCCAGATTACACATAGAAACAACATTGACCCTTTCTTTATACTTTTTGTTTTAGTTTGATTTTTATTTCATATTGTATTATTATTAGGTATCTAGTCTGTAGCTTAAGCCTTGCCAGTGTTGAGCGGGCTGTTGGGGTCGTAGACATCAGTCGTGATGACCTCGGGGTAGACAATGCCACCCTGCTTCAGCGCCGAGTCCATGGTCTCCATGATGACGAGGGACTCGGAGAGCGGCAGTGTTGAGCTCTCCTTCTTGCCATCGCGCAGGCAGCGGGCGACCTCGTCGGCCTCCCAGAACATGCCGTGGCCCACATTGTTGCTATCCGCGGGGATATCGACCGTAATCCAGGGGACCGTGGCGCTGTCGGCCGTGCTGTCAGACTTGAGCACGCGGTACTGCGTCGGCTGGTATGCAGGCTGCCGCACCTGGATCTCGCCGCCGGATCCCTGGATCAGAATGGCCGGCACACTCTTCTGGTCCTCATTGACACCCGTGCCGACGCGCATCGATGTGGTGGCAATACCCTGGCTGCGGTGCTTGGGGAAGTTGAGGAGAACAGTCGTGGATTCGTCGGCACCGGTGCGGTCGTACTTGTTGATGGCAGCCAGCACCTGAGGAGCCTCCTTCTCGCCCTCGGCCTCGGGCTGCAGGTGGTACAGGATCTGGAAAAGCCAGGTAAGCGAGTAGATGCCCAGGTCCAGCAGGGCACCTCCAGCCAGGTCGGGGTTGACCATGCGGTTGCTGTCGGGGAAGTCGATGAGGGCGTCGAGGGTGTGGTTGGTGTTCTTGTTGAACGAGTTGTCGGCAGTGACACGGTACACATTGCCAATGCCGCCCGAGCTCACAATGTCACGGATCTGTACGCTGAGGGGGAAGTAGCGCGTCCAGACAGCCTCCATGAGGAACAGATTCTTGGCGCGGGCTGTGGCAACAAGCTTGTGGGCCTGGGCTGCTGTGACCGTGAAAGCCTTCTCGCACAGAACGTTCTTGTTGCCAACCTCCAGGGCAAGCATGACATTCTGGAAGTGGTGGCTGTGAGGAGTGGCAACGTAGATGACATCGACATTGGGGTCGACAACGAGCTCGGCGTATGAGCCATATGCCTTGGCATCGGGGCCAGCACCGACCTCCTTCAGGAACTTCTCAGCGCGGTCCTTGGAGGACGAGGATGCAGCGGCAACAACCTCATGGCGGACGTCGGACGTGCCACGGGCAGATGTGTCGGCGAGCAAGTCCTTGGAGAAAGCTACACAACAGATTGTCAGCGGCTGAAGCACAAGTAGGTTGTCAGCAGTAAAAGTCGTGATACTCACTCGTGGCGATGCCGCCGGTGGCCAGAATGCCCCACTTGAGAGTGAAAGGTGCCATGTTGATCGAAAGAAGCTTTGTTGAAGGTAGAAAGTGGAAGAAGATGAAGAGGAAAGGAGAAGAGGGGTCCGGGGAAGGTTGAGGGTATTTGGGGCGAGATTTAGAGATAGGAGAAACAGCTCTCTTGGCAGACTTGACGGCTGGTGGACGGTATTTATTTGTTTTCGGAAGTCGCCAGCTACGGATAATGATGTCGATTTATACAATTAATTGTAAATTAATAAAAATAAAGTTGCTTTGGCGAAGTGGAAGGAAGGTCGAGGCTAAATTGCGCAGCTTCCCAAATGGGAGCTTCCGGTGTTTCTTCGACCCGGTTGCTCCTGCTAATAGCTCGACTCTCACGCAACAACAGCACGTTGCATGCCCCGCGGTGTGCTCTGCTGGTGGAGGTGGATCGCGGAACTGACATCATGCGCTAACTTGGGAGCGGATATGCCACATACTTGCAAGTGGTTACTGCGCTAACTTACTCGTACAGTCATGAGCGTGATCGTATGTATGAATTTGCATCTGCATGCTAAAAGTAGTAGGGAGGAGAAATTCTCGCCAAATTTACGCAGCCAAATCTGGTGATGACGAAAGTGGAAGGAGCGAGGCACGAGCGGCCGTCACCTCACTCGGAATCAGGAATCCGGAGCCACCACAACGGACGTGCTCCGGGAAGGTGCGACTGGGCTAGCAAGTGCAGTTCTGACCCTAACTGACAGCTGAGCGAGTCGGCCAATTACGACCACGACAGGGAAGGCACGATGCAGCTTCCTTCCACTTCTCTCCTCTGCAACGACGTAACCACTCCGCATGACTAAGAAATGTACGAAACCTATTCGTCAATTTGACTTCGGCTCTCGCTTAACTCCTCCAGTTTATCCCCTTTTCGATCGCCAATACTCCGATTGTGACGCTCGGGAAATCGACCCCGTATTGACCCTCACTTTACCCAGCGATAGCTTTCACCTCAACAATGGCTAGTTTCGTCACAACCAGAGGCAGCCGTACGCGCTTACCCCGCCTCGTGTACGGAACCGCGTGGAAGAAGGACCGCACGGCCGACCTCGTGTACCAGGCTCTGCAGGCCGGATTCCGCGCCGTCGACACAGCGGCCCAGCCCCGCCACTACCGCGAGGATCTCGTGGCTGAGGGTGTGCGGCGTGCACTGGCCGACGGCGTTGTTGCTTCTCGCAGCGAACTGTACCTGCAGACCAAGTTCACGCCGCCGGGCGGACAGGATCTCGAAGGCCCCAACGCGCCGCCCTACGACCCGTCGGCCCCGGTCGCCGAACAGGTGCGGTCGTCGGTCGAATCGTCGCTGCGCAACTTCACATTCAAGGACGATGAGCCGTCGTATCTCGACTGCCTCGTGCTGCACTCCCCACTGTCACGGATCGAGGACACCTTTGCTGCGTGGCAAGTCCTGAAGACATATGTGCCGAACCGCATTCGCACACTCGGCATAAGCAACGTGCTCTTGGAAGACTTGGAGGAATTGTTTGACGTGGCCCAAAAGGTGGAAAAGGCCGAGCCGGCAGTGGCGGCCGGCAGCCTGTGCCCGGTCGTGGTCCAGAACCGCTTCCACCGCCAGCAGCACCACCCCGACCCGTACGACGTGGCCCTGCGGCGGTACTGTGCGCACCCCGACCGGCGTGTCGTCTACCAGTCGTTCTGGACACTGACGGCCAACCCGGGTCTCTTGAAGTCGGCAAGTGTCCAGGCAGTGGCACAGGGTGCACAGGTCGGACGCGAGGTGGCGCTCTATGGTATGATTGCGCTGGGCTTGGGTGGCCTCGGCGACAACAACAGCGGCAGCAACACTGCTGAGACATCAAGTCCGGTGGTCATTCTAGATGGCACCACGACACCGGCACACATGGCCGACGATCTTGCCGGGATTGAAAAGATCAAGGCGTGGGTTGAATCGGGTGCCGAGGCCCAGGCTACATGGGATGCGGCCGTGCACGAGTTTCGGCAGCGGATTAAGGACATCTAGGTCGGGAGTTGATGTGGTGTTCAAGCTGAACAAACGTCTTGCGTTTTTGAAGTCATTTGAACAAGTTGCAGATATCAAAGACATCAAAAATAGCATGCAATTGAAGAGGATATTTGTGGCCGGGCAAAGGGTTCAATAGCATGTTCATTTCTTTGAGATTTCATTTCTTTGTTGAGATCAGTGCCGGCATCATGATCGATCGCGGCTGCCAACTGACAGCCTCGATTTCTATCGTATTCGTTTCTTGTTCAATCTTCAATCACCATATCTTCATTAAGGCATCCCTTTCATTAGTGATATTCACATGCCCGTTGAGCATCTCCTTGCCTCGCTTCTCCCTGCCGAGTTGCGTTAGAGAGGCATCGACAAAGAGGACATCTCCAGTCAGAGGGCTACATATTGATGCGCATTTTTTATCCCCAAGACATACAATACCTGCCAACCATCTCGATGCAATTCGTATTCTCCCTGCCAGCGATTCGTATTCTGTCTATTAGAATTCTTCACGTTTGCAGAGCATAGCCAAGGCTGGGCGTCGACATATACACCGGTCGAGGCGTTGGTCAAGGGATGCCTCTTTGTTTATGTCGTCTCCCTTTCTTGGTCTCCTCGTCTCCTCATCCCCATCCCCCACAACAGATCAACGCGTCTTTCAATTTGCAACGGTGGATTCATTTCGTTATTGTTCAGCAACTGACCACTACAGAGTACTCGGAGATATCAAAAAGGATATACATTGGAGATACATCGCGGGCGTCCAAACCTTATACATTGGGCCTCGTAAATTGCACCAATATTGCTGTCGTACACCCTGTAGACTAGTCAACCAGGCAATCAACGTATAATTGCATTGCGTATGCAGTGTAAAAATGCCACAAAGTACGTTTCGGAGTACACAGTTCATCAGGATGGCTTGTATAGAGTATGTTTGTTTTTGGCAAAAAGTTTATTTATATTTATGTTTCCTTTATAACCCATTTTTGTTCAGACACAAAAAGACGATCCAATATCCCAGAAAAGTAAAAAGAAAAAAGATAAGAAGATTAACTGCGGACAGACTTTGATGGACAAAGAAGTGAACCGCAGCCAAGAAGAAGCTCTAAAATGTATATACAAGAAAATAAGAAAGTGTCAAAAAAGGTCCAATATCCCTATGCAAAAAAGTGATGAGAGACATAAGAAATGGATTTGTTGATAAAGAACAAATGAAAGAAGAAAATAGTGTCAAAATATAGAAGATCCAGTCCCTCAGATTTTGATACAGCGAATGGAAGCAAGGGTATCAAATATCAGTCTCATTCCCAGGGCAAATTTGCTCGTCGACCTGCGTCCGTCCAAAACTATGCCGAAACCCTTATATCGTTTCATTTGTAATAACGATGGGTTGCGTATAGCTTAGTAGTAAGCAAAGGTCTCGCCGTAGGTGCTGAGCGAGGTGGAGCTGGACAGCAGAGAGCCGGTGGCAGCCATGAAGTACGAGTAGCGCTCGACGTAGGAGTAGGTGTCGCTGTCGAGGGCAGTCATGACAGTCTCCAGGAAGGTGGCAATGTCGCTGTCGGAGCCGCTGATAGGAGCGAACTCGGTAATCCAGACGGGCTTGCCGCAAGCAGCGTAGACCTTCTCGACGTGCTCAAGGAACTCGTCGGCATCGGGAGAGTTGTACCAGTGCAGGGGGCAGAAGTCGATGGCGCACTCGCCATCGCAAGCCTCCAGGAAGGAAGTCAGCCACTCAATACCCTCACCAGAGCTGGCGCTGTTGGTAATAGCGGGAGCACCGATCTTGGCCTTGCCGCTGTAGGGGGCCATGTAGGTGATGTGAGCAGCAGCAGCGCTGGCGGCATCCAGGTTGCACTGGCCAGCGTTGTCACACTCGTTGAAGGACAGCAGAGCGGAGACACCGGAAGTGATGGCAGAATCGGCGGCATCAGTCCAGGTGGAAGCGTAGGTAGGGCTCCACAGCATGGGGATGAACTCGACGTCGGAAGAGGCGTCAGAAGCAGCAGTCTGACCCCAGTTGTAAGACCAGGAGCACTTGGTGCCGGAGCTCAGGAAAGGCGACAGCAGGCTGCCGTCGTTGTAGGCCAGACCACGCTTGCCGCTGGAGCTGGAAGACGAGCTGGAAGCGGTGGTGGCAGCGGCAGCAGAAGAGCTGGAGGTGGTAGCAACAGCGGCAACGGCGGTGGTGACAGCGGCGGCCGAGGTGGTGGCAACGTAGGCAACAGCCGAGCTGGAGCTGGAGGTGGTGGTGTCGACGCCGAAGACAATGGCATCAGCGTGGGCAGCAGCCGAGGACGAAGTGGCGGCAACGGCGTAGCTGCTGGAAACCTTGGTGGAGGTGGCCAGGGTGGTGGGGGTGTAGATGGACGACGAAGTGGTGTACAGAGTAGACGACGACGACGGCGCAGAGTAAGAGGACGACGTCGCGGTGGACGAAGTCGAGTTGGCAGAGGACGAGAAACCAACGGAAGCGCTGGTGCTGCTGGCATCGGTGTGGGTGCCCTTGTAGACCATCTTGGGGGTGGTGGTGGAAGCCGGGGCACCGTCGTCGTAGACGGTGACGGTGGTCCAGTCGGTGACAGTCACGACATCGTTGACGTAGACGACAGCACGCTTACCGTGGAAATCGTTGTGGGCGTGGCGGTGGGCGTTGAGGGCAACAGCCTCCTGGGCCATGAGGGCGGCCACAAAGGCAATGAGCTTGGCAGAGAACATTTTGGCGGTAGAAAGTTTTGGTAGATAAAATCTGGTGATGGTTTTCAAACTGGATGTCGTGGGACGAGAAGATATTTAAACAAAACAAGGCGATTGTTTGCAAGTTCTTTGTGAAAGTGCCGAGATCTTGAAAGAGTTGCAGAATGGGGAGACAAAGACGATGAATCCTGATTGTTGATTGAGAGAAAGAGCAGGAAGAAAGGACTATTGTCAGAGGTGAACCAGTCGTTGACAAGATGAAACTTTGAAGGAGCGGTTGGCAAAAGGATGCAATGAATGGAACAGAGAAACGCAGTCTATCAAAGACGCAGAAGGAGTGATGCGTGCTTGGTGCTTGTCGACGGGTAGTCTCTTGGAAGTGAATGTGGTGTCAAGTTGACAAGGAGCTGGCCTGAGGATGAGGTGAGGTGGGAGGAAAGAAGAAGAAACAAGAAGGGAGAGTGGGAGACGAGAAGGATATATAAGAATGGAAGATCGAGACTGGCGATCGAGGGGGGGTGTCTAGAAGAATGTAGACTGAAGGGAGTGGAACGGCTTGCGAAACCTGGATAAGAGGAAAGAGAGAAAGAAACAAGAAAACGACGCGCTGGGGCGTGTAAGAATAAAGATGGACAAAAGGGAGTGTGAAGTAGAGAGGGTGTGGTGGGTAGAGAAGAAGAGAAGAGGGAGGAATTCGTAGATGCAGGGAAACTGTGATATATGGGAGCACGACAGGGAGTAGTCAGCAGTGTAATACGGCGTAGGAAGGAGGAAGGCACGACCGGGTAGGGAGGCATAGGAGGGAGCAGGCCAGCCAGAGAGGCCCAGAGGCAAGGACGAGAGAGGGGGGGGTATTGGGCAAAGGGGAGCCGTTGTCTTACAGCCCAAATGGATTAAAAAGGAAAGAGAGAGGTACAAGTCGTGATGGGCTAACTAGTTGTGTGGATCTCCGACAGCGGGTCGGGATACATGTGAGTGTAAGTGCCTCCACTGTGCATGTACTCTACCCAGTAGCCCATCTGTCAGTCTGTAGGCCACATCAACCCAGCTTGCTTGACATTTCCGGTCTCTCTTGCAAGTTCAACTGTTCTGCCTCTCTTTCCTACAACAAACGAACCTTTCCATGATTCTCCGATTTGGTCATCTACTACCACGAGATAGGAGCACATGTCGCGAGAAAGTACCGCCATGCCGTATTGTGAGCTAAATGCACTGAGATAGCGCCAGCGCCAGGGGCAGGGACAGCGCGATGCAGGTACCACTGTGAAAGTGGGGCTTGTGGACCCTGTCGGCCATCTCTTTCCCTTTTCTATCTGGTCCAGCTATCGTCTGTTGTCTTTTTGCCCGTCTCTCTTTCCTTCAGAACTCATGCTCCCCCCTGCTCCTGCCTCGCTCGTCTGGTTTGCTGCCCGTGCCCGTCTCTGCCCTGCCACCTACCCTGCCAGTTGAACACCCGCCTGGGCATCACGGAACCTGCCCTGTCACTTACAAGCAAGTACTCCGTATCCAAGTACAAGTAGCCAATATCCACGTATCCCCTGTCGCTGCATGAGGGGCGCGCCACCAGTGGGCATGCGATAGTGAGAGTTGGCTCCTAATTCTTGAATTATCGTCGCAGTCGAGCTCGAGATGGAAGGTGGAAGCAACGTGTTCAGGGCGCTCCTGCCATTTCGATTGTGCTGGGTAACACCTGTTCGCTGTTCGTTCTTTCCTCTTTCATGCGAGCCACTGTTTAGTCATCCGAAAATTCAAATCTCTTCATCAAAAGCATCAAAATAGCCCTGTTCATCCCATTCTTCATGCCAATCCCTCTGTGCTCTTTGTTACCTCTTCTCACATTGCCATCGCCGTTTTTCCCTTTGCGATGTCAATCCGTTCATATCCACATGCCAGACAACACGTCCAAGCCGTTTAGCTGGAATGTGCTATTTCTTAGCAGAGTTTAGTGAACAGTAGTGAACAACAGCAACAAAGAAACGATAAAATTCGAATAATTCAGATAAACTGCTCTATCCTCCAACGGCTAGCATGCGAGCCCTATTTGTAAACGCCTTTTTAGAGCTGCAGTTGTGAAAACACATTTTCTAGTCTGGCCCATGGGCGGCATCTTCCAGTGACAGCTGCTAGATGGGTACATCAGTCGTCACCTATTTTGTGTGGGCGGCTAAGTATCTGCATTTTGCACGCTTCGTTGCAATCACTTGGCATTCCTTTCCTCTTTGGGACGGTTCCTGACTAGCGCGCGCTGTTTGGTGTTTCAAGATGGCCCACGTAGCCGCAGCCAATGACGTGTTATCCATATATCCACCTGAATTGAATTTAATTACAAGTAAATTCAGAATTAAAAATCGCCGTATTGATTGCCACTTTGGCTGTCAACTCCCTCTCTATCTCTTCCCACAGAGTACAACCTCTCCCACCAGCAGGGAGACTGTTTATCTATCGTTTGCCAAGCCCCTAGAACACTGTCTGCCGTGGACCATCGAGCACATGGGTGTTTGATATCCACCCACCGGGCAAAACCCGCTGTTTCTGTGTTTCTCTGCGCTGTCTCTGACTGACCACCCGCTGTTTCTCTTGACCTGGTTGTCTCTCTCTGCCTCCGACTGTCTCTCTCTGAATCACAGTGTTCGGCGCCTCTCTATCTACCTCTCACTTGCTTCTTCGGCGGCGGAGCATCGTGGTTTTCTCCGCTGCTCACCCGCCGCCGTTTTCTATTTCTTTCTTTCTTTTTATTTTACTTTCAATTTTTTTAATTTTTTTGGTTTGCTTCTCTTTGACTCTTTGCCACTCCGTCCTCCACTCCGTCTAATCGTGACTCCATCTCGTGGAAAGTCCGGATCGCCGTTGTCGTTCAAACTCTATCAATTGGAGATTTCGCTCACAGGTACATCTCTGTACAAATATACATCGCACATGCTCCGCCGGCAAACCGCACTACTCGTGCAGGCACTGAATACCGCGCGCTTTGTCACATCTGACGGCGCCGAGCACGTTGTGTCCTCTCATTGGCGGTGGCCACTATTCGCATCACAGCTTTGCACCTTGCGCTGCTGTCTACTCTGTACGATGTACTTGTTTTGTTTGTTTCGTTTCGTCTCTTCCTGCTCATCACCCCTATTGCTTATTTTGATTCCATCTTTCATCTGTTGCCATGTTCGGCGTGTCTCCAGGTATCGCGTTTCATCGACGCTCCTTGTATCTCCCGCAGATACAATCCCAACGACTCCTCATTGCTTGTCACACCCCGGTCGTCATCTCGGGGTTAGCCTCACTTTGTCGATTTCTCCTCTGTAGTTATCCTCAGCGCTCAGCCTAGAACAGGTGTAAAATATCGTGAATCTTACGTGGCCGGCCAGACCCTCTTCTGAGACGACCAAAGCGCCTCCACCAAGCCCCTGATCCAAGTGGTTGCAGCAAGAAGCAAGAAGCAAATAGAAGGTGCTCATACTTGCTGATGGCTGGGCGAAGGATTTCCGGACAGCGCATTATGTGATGAAATGGCCTGGCTCTGTGCAAACAAATACAACAAATGGCACCTGGCCACGTTCGGGGCATGCGATAGAGGCCTGACAGCGAATACGTTGGCATACACCGTGCTCACAACACTGAGACATACGTCGCAAATACTTTGGCAGTAGCTGGGAAAATGTATATTTAGCTATATTTCACACCGAAAGATACTTGCGTGGTTTGTACACCGCTGAACACTTGCCAGCTCAATTACACTATTCTCAATGCATACTTCGACACTGCTGTCGTCGTCGTCAACCTCATCTTGTTCGATAATTACATATTAGCGAATTCTAGCACGTTGCCGGTTGCATTCGTCACCCCTCATTTGTTGTTGAGTATTGTACTGAATGTCAACTCTGTACTACGAAGTATGTGAATAAATCGACTCTGTAATACAGATTGGGGTCCTCGTTGTCCAAACCAACCCCCAGCCTCTGCTCCGTTGACGACGACAGCATCTACTGAGTACGACTACTGTGCTTGGCACCTGGGCGTTTTGGGTCTTGTCTTCCTTCTGTTTGTTTCCGTCAGTGCAGAGACTCTCGCTGAATTTTTATGTTTCTCGCTACTCTGTGCAAAGTCTCCATAACCCACGAGTCCCCGTAGGATCTCTTAGGCTTTTAGGATGCTTGGGTGCTTGGCTTCTTGGATGCTCCGTAGGGCTTGACTCCGATGGATGCACTGGGTCAGCCCACAAAAGATCCATACGTGCAGAGGCCTGGACCCTCTGATTGTTATCTTGTGCGCTGGGGAGGCTGGGCTTGACAGCTGCTTGCATAACGTGGATACGCTCAAGTCGCTCAACTATCGATGCTGGCCAGGTGGCGAAGCACCACTACGACGGTCCGCATGCCAGTGAAAATTGGGTTTTCAGAGTTAAAAATCAGTTCCGGTCGGCTCGTCGGATTGGGAAAGTCTGTGGTCGACTGGGTCGGTCAACGGCAGACTGCTAAACGGATACGCGGGCACGATGGTGGTATTGGCAATGTCATGCATCGAGGGGTCATAGTATTTCGTATGTATCTTGATAATTGTGGTGGCAGGAATCACCTGAGTGGTTTTCGAGTATGGCAGTTGGATTTGTATTTGTTTCTATGTTTTGATTTTTCATGGGATTTAATTTCGATTCTAAGTAAAGACTATACGGTCAACTACTGTTAACTTGTAAAAAGTCAGTATGCTCTGGTAATAAATTGATTTGATTTTCTACAATTTGTATTCATAACATTTTTTATATAAAAAATGACACTGCAATATTCACAAACAAAAATCAACAATCTTTTGACTACACCATGCAGGACACACACAATAAGTATCAAAGAAAGGCCGCATCATACACCGCCAGTGTTGACATCTGGGTGGTCTCCGAGTGGCTGGCTGCATCACCATTACGACAGACTCTCGGAGCCGCCCACTGTCTTTGCATTTGTTTGAAATATTTTGTATTTTGTACAGCAAAACATTCTCGACATGCAGTCTCGAGCCCCGACTCTTTGTTATCAACAGACCCGTAAAGACTCATAATTGATCCATTATGCTTTGTTTTCGGCGTGCATTTGTGGCACCGCTGGTGTGTTGTCTTTTGTTTCTTTCTTTTGGTGGTTTGTCGACATGCTCTGTACTGAGTATTTGCTTTTTCAACATCTGAACATCATCCTCAGGTGGAAGTACCTCGTACCTGCTGCACACAAATACAATGCAGAGTACAAAATACAATCCTCTGCACAAGTACCCGAACTTCGTACGAATAACCTGTAGCGCCCCTTGTTCCTGTCCATCCGCGGGCTTGTTCCTGGTTCCTTGCATCAGGGGCCCCTGCGCATTGGCTGATATGGCTTCTGATTGGACCATTGAACGTCAAAGACCCATCCACCACCCTCCCTCAATCCCTCAATGCCCCTTTCCCATGTATCTCTGTATCTTACGAGCTCGCTCTGTGAACATTTGCTATGCTCGTACGCCTTGATATGCCACTGGTGACATTCTCGCTACTCGCAGCTCGTCCAACTTCACAATCAAGTATTCGGCTGCCTGCTCAAGTCATTTCTCACTTGCAGTCTGCCATATTAATATTTGAAGCTATTATTGCCCTGACTAAATATACTCAGTAAAGAAGTGGCATGCCCATTGCCCACTGAGCCACTGAGGCCTGTGTCATTAATTTCCACTCCCCTGTAGTCAAAGCAGCGCAACAAGATCAGTGAATCAATGCGTGATGGCCTTCCCTTTTCGCTTGTAGACGGTCCTGTTCTGGTATCTTACCACCCCTGCCAGGGAATCAATCATACGTTTGGATGGCCTCAAATCACTCAACAGCACCTACCCTCACGTCGCAATCATGTTATTCAGGACTACAAGTACAGCCCCGGATCGTGGTGCCGACCCCAACATCTTGCTGCCGCTTTCCACATCATGAAACCGCTAGCAAGATTGTACACGGGTCTTCCGCCTTATCCTGCCTCCCATGGTCACCCTACGATGGACGTCAGCTAGGGGATGATTATGCCTGTTTGATAGTCTTCAATTCACCCACATCGTGCCGGCTTCGTACTCTGTATCGAAAAGGTTGATGGTCTGGCCAGCGCCCGCCAGCTCTCTCCATTCCATTTGTTTTCGCCCCCTGGTCAATAACCTGTTCTTCGGACATTCTATTCTTTCACCGTAATACCGCTGTACTTTGCATTTGTTTCTCTGCAGTTAGCATGCCACCGAAACAAAGCTTGGCGACCGATTCCATCGTCCATCGTCCATGCCCCCATCTCCCGCGTCCAAGAATTGGCCCAAGATATGTTCCGAACTGATACCTCTGACCAAGAATTGATCAGCCAGCACATCCCGTCTATCACTCTTTCACGTTCGGCCCAAGTTTGGCCTCATCTATCCTTGACGACGGTCCAGACTCCTGGGTTCCAGCAAAACAAGCAAAGTAAGGCCTGTATCCCATGAATCACCCAGGTACATGTCCAACTTTACCAACAAAATCGCCAGAAATCCAGGAATAGCCCCAGCACACAGCCCTCGAGACCCATCTTTTCCCGTCCAAACTCAGCAGGTTTTTTGCATCCCATCACTATTATTCATGCCGATTGTTATGTTCTGGACCTGTCGCTCTGTATTTTTAGTAATCACTTGTTTACTTTATTCACGTCAAGCTTAACATGGATTCTTCTCATTACTGAGTATTTCGGCATCCCGGATTTGTGATTCACTTCTATTTTGGATACGATGTTGTATTGTCGCTCGTTCGCCCGTAACGCTGAGGGCGCTGCACTGCCCGCTGGACCTTGAATTGGAGATGCACCTGTACAAAGTCGCCGACAAAGCACAGCGCTAGAGGTCTCGAGTATGGAATTCCACCTACGTAGTTGACTCGGATGTTTTCTCGTTTACATGGCATAATGTGTCTTGTACTCCGCGAGTCCATACTGAGATGCTTCACGCCCAAGACACTAAAGCTGCAAGGCGTCAGAGCATACGTCGTGTCTGACGATGCACATGTTGTCACCGCGGAGGATCTTCGAATTGCCCTACGGCTGAAAGCTTAGACAACAAAAAGAAAGCCACAAGAAGAGACTTTCTCACGAAGGGGTAAAAAAGACTCGTAAAAAACGAATCCGAAACACTGGCTTATGCACGCTCATGCTAATGCACGCGAGAGGAGTCGAGAGGCAAACACCGTCGCAAAAAGGAAAGCCAAAGGAAGAAGTAGACGACCCAAAAAGCAAAATCGCAAACAAATGGACGAAGAGCGAAAAATCTCTCAGCTTCGACTCCATCGAAACCCACAACAGTGACCGACTTGATGCGAGACTTGCCTGGCGCCACTGAGACATCCCCGTAGCTGAAAGGTTTAAGGTGAAAGAGGCTGCGATACAGATCCAAGGAGACAAAGGATCGAAGAGGAATAAATGCAGGCTGGTAACAACAAAAAGACAGACCCATGTTGGCCAAGCAGACCGTTCAGCCCGCCAGCAGAGCAGGCAGCCTTTCAGCCCAGCCTCCGACTTCAAGCATCCAACCTCAGCCCGCCACGGTTTGGGTCTCCCTGCGGCGCCCCTATTCGATAGGCCAGAGTGCGTCGGCGACGACGCACGAGCTAGAGAGACAATCACCGGCTGTACTTTTGCAGGATATGTTTGATATATTTCGATATTGGCGTTGTCTGTATGATGGCGACATGGCCAATATGGCGGTGATACGTGCAGCACCTGAATGTGCAGGTCAATCAATTTGAGACTCATAACGAGTATGCGTCTCCTGCGTCTGACTGCATCAGAGTGCATCAAACTGCATCAAACTGCGTCAAGTGTGCCTGCCTGAACTACGCCGTACGCCCCGTTCGCACCTCTGCGACGTATCTTGCTTGCGTCTGTCTGTGCTGCCGTCAAATCCGGATACAATGCCTGCCTATAGCGTTGTAATACTCAGTAGAACCCTTAAGGTGGTATTCCGTGTATCTGACGATAGTCTACAGTTGCCAGTAAGATACGAACTCGAGGACACGGAGCACATGGAGAGATGGAGTAGTTGGCATGGCACTGCCGCGTATGCTGTGGGGAGGCCCGCGGTGGCTTTTCCATTCCATCGTGGTCGTATCCGAGAATACAGTTGTGGAAAAAGAAGGCGATTAGTTGACGATGAAAATAGACACTGGCTTTCACTGCCTGGGCACGGTTCACAATACAGTAGCAATAGATTCATGCTATGGCCGTGATCTGCCAACATCGATAAACGACGGCCAAGAATCCTGTGAATGTGGTAAAAGTGTCGGGCAACGCTGCAACATCAATCTATTATTGTTGATATTGACCGTGCAATGCTATCCTCCGTAGTGTCCATGCTTGCCCGGCTTGGCTGTCCACCCCGAGTGTTGTGAGCGATGAAGATATCTGATGGACAAAGGGTGTGAGCGGATCAGCATTGATTGGCAGATTTGCAGCAGATTGACAGGTACAACTCGCTTATTCGATTTCGGAATCCCATCACGACTAATCAAACCTTTTCTACTAGACAAAGAAGCCCTCCGTCTTGGGGCACGGCAACGATAGAGTTGGAATCGTGAGGAATGCTGAAGAAGAAACGAGGCGGGAGAGGCTCAGACTAGACTCAATCTCTGCGAGCCGAGAGACCAATGGGGCCAAGAATCTGCCAAAGAGCCTGAGGAATGTGAGGCGGATACATTGTGATCGTAATAACGATAAACGGGAGGCTGTCTCGCTCTCGTGCTGTTGTTTGTCTTGTTGCATCTGCGACTGTCTAGCGACGGCCTTGGCAAAACTGGTTTCTCATCACCCGTCGCCCGTTGCCATGTCCCGGACGCCAATGTCTGACAATACCACCGAAGACTAGCATAGCTCGGCTGGTATTCGGAAGCACATTGTCCGTATCAACATCCAACAAACTATTCCACTTGGCACCAAGAAACACAGGAATCCCAAGACTGCACAAGACTGCGCAAAACTCGGTGCACGAACTCCCAGCCTCGCACAAGAACGCCGGACACTATCGACGACACTGCCAGATATAACATCACACTATCGGCGGTATCGCCAATATTGCTGAAGAACCAGACTGTGTCGCGTGGTAGGGTGCCCATCGTGCAGAGCTAGTGCTCGCCATATCCGCCGGTGGCTAGTTTGACAGCGTCGAAAGCAGTCTCGTGGCCGACGATGCGTGGCTACAACCGTTGCGCCGATCCGGGACCACCACTGGTACATAATCATACCACATGGCAAAATCTATATTTGCAGCACATCAAGCGAGGTGAATTCTCCAAAGTGGCTGGTCCAACGGTGGTGCAGACGTATCACCTGGCCTCTCGCAGATGTCGATTGAGATCTAGACCATGGCCATCTGTCGACATCTGGTAAACTCATGTGAGCTGTTCCGAGTACAGCCGCAGCATATGCAGGCACCGACTGGAGGACGGAATGCCGATAGCCAAATCATATGATATCGCAACATCTGCCTCTTGAGCATATCGTGCTGAAATGCGGGCTACAAGCACGAGCACGGGCACGAACACAGGGACATATGCAGGTGCAGTGATACCAGACCAGAGGGATTGACATACTTGAGATACTCGATGGTGGCACATCAAAGCCGGTGGTGACTGACAACGGCAGTACTCATGTAGCTAATGCGGTAATGTCCAACGGCGGTCGTACTGGCTGGTGACTGATGGTCCGTGACGAGGTACCGGACTGACCATCTATCGGTAGTTGGCGGTATTGACCGTCCACATGCTGGACACTACTGAAATCTGGTCGGCCGCTGGCCTGCTTAAGCGAGGCAAAAATGGCGGTTTGATGCGTCTCGCTGAAGAGGAACGGGAGGCAGGTGGACGCTTCTCCGCATCGCCACGGACAACGGTTTATCTCAGCCCTACAATTTTGACCGGCCACTCGCCGATAGCATCTGCGGCTTAGTACGGCCAATGCTGACTATGACAGCTGCGCCATCCTATCGCACATTGAAGACTCTTGCTGACTGCCTGGTAACCAGCCTCGTGTACGAAAGATCGACACCATACATGGTGGTGTGCTTGTGAGTAAGATGGCAGTATATCCCTCCGCGAGCTGTTAAAGGTGCAAAGGCAAATATGCTTCAGCTTCGAGTGGAGGGAAGTGCATGCATTCTGGATACGAAATTGATCTGTCGAGTGACAATCAATCTTGTGTATTTTATACAGCTGCTGTTTGATGCTGCACTATCCAAGTTGGCATGTGCACTTCTCGACATCAGTATCAGGGCATACAATCATTGTTGATAGGCCGTATAATCGACAATCTGAAGCCTCATATCAAAGGGCAGAATGACGATTTTAAGGCGTGCTACCGTGCGAGTAGTGGTCACCGGCCTTTGACTCCGGGACAAAAGTACAGCTACGGGACGCTAGAAGCAAAGAACCCGTATTCTTGCCAGTCAGATGCATCGGATCTGTTAGTGCAAGAATTTCCGCAGTCTTTCATAAGCGCCATTGAATGGCCAAGGTCGAATACAAAGCCGCCGGCAGGCAGTAGCTATTCTTGAACAGTTGCATGCGGTATAATATCCCGGTCGCTATCAGTCCAGGTACTTTGTGCTATTTGCTCTATACTTGGGCGTTGGAAAGCAAATGAGTCCGCGGCCCTTTTCATTGGAAAGACTCGAGGAGGTGAGACGAGACAGGATGTCCCACAAGGAGACGAACAGTGAGCTGGTCTCACTCGAAGAAGTTTTGGTAGAAGCTCTGTTTGGCTGGAGAAGTCTTCCCGCGTGGCTGTGCCATTGATGCATGGTGATCAGTACCTGATGTGCCGACATGGAAAGTCTAAGCTGATGGCAATGGAGTCCCAGCAAACCAGACCGGTTTCTAGATTAAATGCTACCCTCAAGCGAATCGGCATGCACCCAACTAGAGACCAAAGAGGCAAACGAGTAGCAGGCAGCATATAACTGAGATGGAAGCACAGCCTCAGATGAAAGCAATCTCGAAGGGGGTCTTTCGGCAGGCTTTCTTCGCCTTAAACCAGAATTACATTTGAATGGTCAGATTGAATACCTAGCTTGACGAGCAACTTGCTGGCAGCTATTTAACGGGCTTTCAAGGTCCATTTCGCCGTTGCAGACATTGCAAGGTGGTTACCGTCCACTTAATAACGTTAAGCACCCGGTATGCAACGCCCCCGACCCACTAACGGGTAACAGCGCCGACTTCCGTACTTTCTTATTAGCGGGCTGTTCTTCCTGGGGATGGGGCGGGGGACATCCTTCCCAAGACAGCTGAATGGTGCGAATACGGGGGAAGGGGCGACCGGTTGGAAGCGAGGCAGAAAACAAAAATGGGTAGGAGATACAAAACTACACATGGCGAAAACGTGTTGCCTTTCGGATATGGTAGGTGCGATACACAAAATCAACTACAAGAAAGATAACATCACATAAGCAATCAAATATTTGCATCAGAGCAGCACCATTGAGAACAATATGAACGAGGCTGAGCAGGCACCCACCCTGTCCAAAAGCCGTCACCGAGGGGTTGGTCAATATGCGCAGGCACGCGATCGACCTGATTAAGCTGGCAGTGCGAGCAACTGGGTGGAAGGAAATGTGAAGAAAGAAAAGGACCGCCATAACTGAAAACAAAAACAAAAGATAATTAAAAAAAGAGAAAAAGGAAGAAAATTCCGAAGTCAGCTCGAGAAGGGGACACAGGAAGACAGGGAGAGTAAGACTGACCAGGGTCGAGAGACAGACAAATAGCAGAGAGTAAGCAGACGAAATCTCAAAGTCTTGGCCTCATCGCGCCGCGGGCATTTTCTTCATTCTGAATCTGAACCATGCCTCGCCCTAAAGTTGACTTATCATTCCCAGACTAGGCTACTCTCAATCTGCCCTACAGAACTCCTAGGCCAGTCATAACTTCTTTGATCTTCCTTCTTTTGTTTATGTTCTGTTCTTCTCCTTCTATTATTCATTCCACTTTCGGGCACAGCGACCCTCTTATCCCAAACCTTATTTCAACCTTTCAAATCTGCTGCGTCCCTCCTAATTGATGCGCACCTCGCCTCTCCTGTCGTAAACCACTCTACCTTAGCTATGGATTACGGACATCTCGTTTTTGAAGAGCCGGAGGCCGGCGCCGAAGGTCTTTCGGTCCCCGATTTTGACTTTTACGGCGCGTTTATGCCACAGAATGATCTTGCAGGCAGCAACATTGTACCGCATCTCCAGCAGCCACAGCAGCAGCAACTCCACCACCCGCAGCAACACCAACAGAACCAGCAGCGGCCAAGAACAAGCAACCCAAATGTGCCGATCGTCACGGCCGTCGCCCCCGCCACTACAGTCCCTTCCATAGTGGCACCGGCCGGCCAAGAGGCATTTTCGCATCACCAATCGGCCTACCTCTCTAGCTCTGGAAGTTTGTCGCCTCTTGTACCACCCGTGGCCGCATCTAATCAATTCATGCCCACACTGTCGTCCTCGCCAGGAGATGCATCATCCATAGGACACAGCAGCATCACACCAAGCAGCCTTGCAGTCACAACACCCAGCTCGGGAGCAACACCGAACAGCTCGCTCATTTTGGCTAGCAACGGCAACTCCAACAGCACCAACACCAAGACTAAACACACACACCACAGCGTTCTTGACAGCCATGCGCTCGCAAACAGCAAACGCCTCGAGCGCCGGGGGCACACAAAGTCGCGGCGCGGCTGCTTTAATTGCAAACGGCGGCGCATCAAGTGCCAGGAGACTCGGCCGGCATGCGGCCACTGTCTCAAAACGGGCCTGCAGTGCGAGTATCCCATGGCCCCCCTGGTTAACCATCAGCCGCAGCACCAGATTCCGCTCTTCAGCATGCAGGACATGCGCTTCTTTCAGCACTTTTTGATGCATTGCAACCCGCACCACCCTCTGGGCAACGAGTCGATCTGGTCACATGAGATTCCCTGTCTCTCCCACAACGTATGCCTGCCTTTCTTTTTATCCATGGTCGCTCAATGCTAACCTTCAGTATGATTACTTGATGCATGCTCTTCTGGGAATGGCTGCATCCGACTTGATGCAGCAAGATGCCAGCCTCGTGACAGCAGCCATGGAACACAGACTCAAGGCCATTCGTGCTATCAAGCGTACACTGGCGGCTGTTCCAAAGTGGCCACACGCTGGACAACAGGACCGCTGCAATTCGGACTCGGCATCGCCGCCGCCAAGCACTGGAGACAAGAGAAGCAGACGGCGTCGTTCTGGCTCAAGCGACCAGTGCCCTCCCCAGCAGCAGACGTGGGACATGAGTGGCGGTTCTAGCACACCGGGCTCACCCATGTTCGAGGAGGGAAACGCCCTCATGGCGACATGTTTTGCCCTGACATTCCAGTCGGTCGCACTCGACGACGGCATGGCCGAGTACATGACGTTTATTCGCGGTATCATTGTCGTGGCCGTCCAGATGTACATGAAAGGCGCGCGCATCATGTTTCGCAACCTGCTCGGCAACGAAGAAACCGAGCTGCTGCGTCCAGTGATCGAGCCCATGACGGGCATCGACCGGCAGTGGAGCGAAGCAGCACTGCGGGCCGTGCAGAACCTGGCACCTCTGTGTGTCGGCGACGAAATGGCGACGGCGTACCATGCGCTTGTCGTGCAGATGGCCGAGGCCTTGCTAGTGTCGCCCATGGAAGCATACACGGCCATGACACGACACTATGCATGGTGGATGCAGCTGCCCCAGGAGCAGTTCCGGCAGGTGATTGACCTGGATAGACAAGTGTTTGTGCTGCTGGCCACGCACTGGATAGCGCTGAAGCAGATCATGACGCGCATCCATAGCAAGTCGGACCAGGTGTCCATGGCCATGTCGGGCGTTTCGTCTGTCGATGGCGACACGAGCGAGCTGTCTTCGGTCAAAAGCCGAGAAGCTCCCAGCAACAACGGTGATGGCAGCATGGACCCGGGCATCATCCGCTGGCTCAAGCACCTCAACAAGCAAGTCGAGCCTGCATATCGAGCGTACAATGAGTGGCCATTATGGGTTGAGGCGGAGCTCGACAACGATATGTCAGTTTTTGGACGGGAGTAAGGCTTAATGATATTTTTGATATTAGATATGAACTAGATACGAGATACGACATATGAATCCCTCGAGTGACTTGCATGAGGGGTCTTTTCCAATCTCTCTAGTCTTGATTCGCCTTTTGCATGATTGCTTTTAAATATATTCATTTTTTATTAGCACCCCATATCAAATTTCAGATGGCACAGGGCTTTCTGCAAAACGACATCTCTGCTAAATTTGATATCCAAACTCCCTACAAAAAAAAAATTTAAAGATCAATCATCTTCCTTTCTGCTTTCTACACTCTTGCTGGCGATGCTCGCCTGACACAGGCCATTCCTAGAATAAAAAGTATCATTCGTAACTCATCCAATAAAATCCAATTAAAATCTGATTCGAACTACGATGCATTCTCAAAGACAAAACACATCGCTTACAAAGATTGACGTCGTTTGTCGACCTTGACGTCAAGCTAGCCAGCTCTTTCTCCGTCTTACTCCGTGCTGCTAACTGTCGAGAGGGATCCACTTTGTCGAATGCGAAATACGATGGCTCTGAGCTGTCAATCGACCAATAAACGTGCGGCAAAGCATATAAAGTGGAACCGTTCGGGGCAGTGCGACAAGGCTGAGTGGGGTAGCGCTGTGTAAATCCCATTAGGGAAGTCGCCTGAGTTAAATAAGCGGGTCAATTCTGGGCTTTGGGCTCTCTGACCGACGGCTGGCAGTGAATCGGAGCGCCGCGTAATACCTAAAAGGGAAAGGTGCAACTGCCTGCCGCTTGTGTTGACTGTTACAGGATGATGCATCTTGTATTGTTTGGGAAAGGGCAGCGAGTCGATATGACCGGCCTCGAATGACAATGCAGTAGCGTCTTGATTTCTATATAAGGTCGATGATGTCTCGTCTTCTGGAAATGGAGGTTAACACTCAAAACCATACAAGTACGATCTATCAAGATTCACCTGCATTCTCAAAACATTTTAAACATCCAACAAATTCATAATAAGTTACCTTGACTTCACATCATCTGCCCCTTTCATCATCATCATGCAGGCATATCAAGTCTCAAGACAGCCTGTTGAGGCTCATCAAGCCATCAGCACATCCCATACTTCGAACGGTGGAAGCAGTGCCTTCTCGCTTTTCCGGCGCCACAAGAACAAGAGCCAGGAGAACAGTGACGTCAAGTACAGCTTTGGTGATGGCTACAGCACCACAAAGGGGGCCGACGCCAAAGATGCCAGCGATAGCAGCAGCATTGCCAGTGCCTCCTCTGTAGGCGGTGGGTCCTTCACCACCCAGAACACCAACACAACCGCCCAGACCGCACCTCCGGCTTATGATGCCCTATATGCGCCTGTCTCAGGTGACGGTGCTTCGTCGGCCGACAAATTCCAGCCCACGCTGCACCTCCAGATCGATGCTCAGGGACGCGGTGCATGCATGACCTCTAGTCTCTTTTCTTCGCCGCGCCCCGAGACCACTTCCGTCTATGTTGTCGACGAAGACACACTAGCAGCCGCAGCTGCAGCATCTGCTCAAGGTAACACAACCACACAGTCTGGTTACTACAACACGCCGCCCGTTCTTATCTCGATGCGCAAATCACGCGGTTCCAGCTCGTGCTCTCTGGTAGCCGGCGCTGGATACTCCCTGCTGGGCAACCATAGCGCAAGCCCCTCCATAGCTGCTGATGCGCTGCGCACCATGAGCACAACAACCTACCGATTTGGCCCTGGCCGCCCGCCGCGTATCAATGTCGGCGGCGACCTGTCTGCTGCCTCGCCGACCGACACCCCGTCCCCGTGGGACTCGTTCGAGGTGCAGAGCAAGGCCATCTGGTCGCGCAGCCAGCGCATCCAGACCCGCCTCGGCCTGTTTGAGTGGCGGTATGCCAGCACTGCCGAGCGCAAGGACCTGTCGAAAGAGATTCTGTGGCAGATTGGCGCGGGCAAAGAGGAAGAGTCGGCGATCGGTACTCTGGACAAGAAGGAGAAGAAGAGAAAGGAAAAGGAAGAAAAAGCCGTCCGCAAGCACCACGATGTCAAGTGCCTGCTGGTGCTGGACCATATCACGCAAGTGTACGGATCGATGGACGCTGCCGGACCGTCGTCCGCTTCGGCAGGCGGCCCTCGCGAGGTTCGTCGCCCTGTGGCCCGCTTTATTCGCAATGCCGAGCTGCGCACACCAGGCAGCTCGCGCCAGTCGGCCGGCAACGGCGGACGTGTGCAGATCGACCTGCGGCAGTGGGAGGCTGTCCAGGCACCTGCTATTGACGACAAGAAGGCGGCCATCGTAGACGGCCATGATCGTGAGATGATGATCATCACGATTGTGTCGTCGGCCATCTGCTTGCTCAAGAAGGAGGTCGACCGCCGCCAGGGCCAGGAGGCTGCTGCCATCGGCGCTGCTGTGTCGTAGTGGACTGTATACTAAATGTTGCAACCTTTGTCTTTAGATTGTTTCCTAGATATCCTTTATATTGTTCAAATTTATCCAATCCTAATGTCCCATCAAACGCCGTTAAAAGACTATTCCATAAACACTGCCCCGTGCTTCTGGCCCTGTGAAAGTACATTGACATCAACATTCATCGATCGGCCAACTTCTTCGTCTGGACGGCCAGCCGCATTGCCATGTGCATTCTCCTCCTCTTGCGCCTGTTCAAGGGCCCGTCTCAGCCGCTTCTGGCTGCACCGTGCCGTGTAGCCACACGGTGTGCGCGTCTCAAACATCTTGTCACCAATGCACGACTGGCCGTAGATCTCGACGACGAGAACCCATGTGAGGAGGCCTGTCGCGATCGAAACCAGCTGCATCGAGGTCAGCGACTGAGCGGCCGGCAGCACACAGAAGATAGCGGCGACTGCGCAACGGTTGGCTAGGCGCACTGTCTTCGATAGGCGCGCCGTGGCAGCCGTCTTGTGCTGGTGGCACATCGAGATCACTGCGAGTGCAAACAGGGAGATGCCCAAGCCGGTGCTGTAGTACAGACGAAGGCCCAGCGACACCGTCGGCGACGACCGCTCTTGGTACATCTCGGTGAGATATTCCGCATCGGCATTGGCACAGTCTGTGGCCACGACAAGGCGTGTCAGCGCTGCCGACGACAGAATAAACGCCAGCGTGAAGATGAGATGCGTGTATTGCCAAATGTACGCTGACTCGGCACGCCAGCGAATGGCGTGCACGTGAATGTTGTCGCCGTCAATGTCAAAGTAGATCCAGTTCATGATGAAGGCTTGCACGAGACCCAGCACAGCCTTGCCCAGGAACGCGTTGAGGCCATAGCCGTGCGTGTTCTGGTAGAGCACGCCGACGACCGAGTAGCCAAGAACCAGGGCAATAAACGCATTAGTGCGCTCGACCTTGTGCTCAATATTAATGGCAGGGTAAAAGTCGAATAGAGTGTTGGACAGATAGCGTGCGAACCGGTTCTTCTCGGAGTGGCTACGTGCAAAGCGGAACAGACCAACGACGAAGCTGCCGCTGAAGAGATCGAAAGCAAGGGCAACAAAAACGCATGCAAGACGCACTGGCATGGGCAGGTGGATGCTGGCAATCCAAATTGCAGCGCCAATGGTGGTAATGGCCGTCTGGAAGTACATGGTACCCTGCACAAGAGGCACCAGAAGGCCCGTAATAAAGCAGTAGACGGCCATAAACAGACGCGCCGTCACATAGTAGGCTACCAGGGCAGGATAGGTGTCGCTCAAGAAGCTCTCCTCCGAGCTGCTCTCTCCTTCCTCGGCGCGGCGGTAAAGAAGAGAGCGCGCAACCATTAGCACGGCCTCAGTTGCCGTCGATGTCTCTTCGCCAGTACCTGTGGTCTCGGATGACGAGCCTTCACTGTGAGATGGCCACCCATAGAACGACTGGACCATGTTGGCCGTCACGGCGAGCAGGCAGGAATACAGGAACAGAATCTCCACGCGCTGCAGCACATCGTTGGTCGAGAACCAGCTGACAAGCTGCGTCACATCGCTCCAGATCTTCCAGCTGAGGCAGAACGTCACGACGAAACGCAGCAGCTCGAACCCGTTGGCCGTCTCGGCCGCATGGTCGCCGTTGACAGCAATGATGCCGACGTACAGCAGGTCGAAGAAGAGCTCAAAACTCTGCACAGTCGTCTCCTCGCTGGCGCGCCACAAAAGACCCTTGTGGAAATACTGCTTGACCGTGGGCCGCTTGAACAGCTGCATCGCCGTGCCGCTGCCCTGGTTGTGCCACTTGGGCATGTCGCCGTCGCTGCTGCCTTCGTCGTCGGTATCGTCAGCTCCCGGTGTCACGCTACCGCGCCGACTGTTGTTTGCAGTCGTTGCGCCGCTGTGACCACCACTGCCGTGGCCGTGACCCTCGTCGCCGCCAAAAGTGCGCAGCGTCGCGTCGTATCCAAACTTGGAAAAGTTGTGTCCCAGACTGGCAGAGTGGTCCGCCAGGTTCTCAAGCTCGGTGGCGACGTGGTGGAAATCGGCATTGACGCGGTCCCACTCTTCGAGCAGCTCGGCGCCGTACTTGCTCTTGAGCTTTTCGCGCAGCGCGTCGTGGTGGTCGCGTGTCTCTTCCAGGTACTGCTTGTGCTCCTTTGAGCCGTGCACGACTACTTCAACCTGTGGAGCGTCGCTTGCATCGCCATTTTCGCGCAGCACACTGGCGTACTTGTCGCGCAAGGCGGCCGCGTCCTCGGGGAGTGCCACCAGTACGCGCCGACCGCTGGGTGTGAGAAACTCCTGGGGCTTGCGCCGACGGCCAGGTTTCTGGCTTCGCTTAGACCGGGCCGTCTTGGTCCCTCCTGGCGTGGTTGTACCAGAGGCGGGCACAGAGCTCGATGCAGCCGCGGTAGTAGCCGCAGGAACAGGAGCACCCGCTGGTTGCACGTTGTCGCTCATGGTGTGGGCTCTCTCAATGTTTGACTTTGAGGCTGAAGAAGTTTAGCTGATAAATGGGCAAGGCGCTTCCAGGCCTGTGTGTTTTTGAAGCCGCTGGCGTGTTTTGATTTGCTGCTGAAAGTCAGCTCTTGTCGGCTCAATTTTGATGTTGGAATGTGATGTATCAGTGAGCAGCGTTATTAGCGGCGCGGCAGCACTGAAACCCCAGGTGGATGGATGGATGAAAGACGATAGACGAAGGAGCCTCAAAGATGTGCCACGGATCCCGGGGGGCGCGTTTGTTTATGTACAAATGTTATCTTCTTCTCCCCATGTCTTTGCGCCTCTGTCTCTCCCTAATTGTTAGCGCTACAAAGCTGAAGCTTTTCGTAATACGCGCCAAGACACACTAACCTCTGCCGACTATCGCCCTCTGACGGCTGTCGCTGCTTGTCGGAGAAGCTTGTTCGCTTGCAAGCTAATCCTAGCAATACCAAGAGACGCAATTGCAAGCCACCCCAATGCGAGCAAATGAGATGCCTGGATGCAGCCATTAGCCTGCCTTTTGAGCTGCACCACACTGCCGATCCCTGCCCAACAGACCCTGAAAATGCTGCTAAAGAATGCTTTGCCAGCGCGCGAGCAGCCTTTGTCAGCGCAGTTCTTTTCACATTGGCGGGCTTCTTGGTGCTGTTCGGTGCCCTTAGTGGTGTTGATAAGCGTTAGCAATCGTTTGAAATCACGACCGTTCGTTAGAAACTGCTCGAAGCCAAGCCAAGCCAGTAACGATTTGGGCTGCTGTACTGAGTACTTTTGAAAGTGAGCAATACGAAGGCGAGAGAAATGCTCAACGGGAGAAGGCTTGATAAGCATTGCCAACCCAAAGCCAAGAGTGCTCAGCAGTCAAAAGAGAAACTATCACGACGCATAACAAAAAGAAAGCTGGAATGATAATAAAACCAAATGGCATTGTCATTTGTGCGCGGTAAAGCGTTTGAGCTTGGGTATCGCACCCGGTGGAATAGATATAATAGAAACTGAAAAACAAACCCAGAAATCAAACCCTTGCGCCAGTGAGGTGCTTTTCGCTGCCTTGTCGGACTGATGAACCGGCTGATATAACGCCAAAGATGCCCGTACTTGTAGCAGGAACAGAAGAAGACAAAACAACCCGTTCTCAACCCTTTGAAACTTGATAGTAGTAAACACATATAGAACAGAACGACAATAAGGCCGCAGTGATGCCAAAAAAGAGAGAAAATAACTGTAGGAAAGAAACCAAAAAATACAAACAGATTTCATCATGCGCGGTTGGAGTATCGTCGCTGTCTTGTGCCAGTCAAGTGGCAATGGGGAGGTGGAGAAACAAAACAAAAAAAGAAAAAGAAAACAAAGTATTCGTACAGACGATGCGAAGATGCATCAGACCAACAATCGAATTCAAGGGGATTAACCCGACTTAGTTGTTGCGGTCTTGGGTCTTTTGCGGCTTGTAGTCGCGCACTTCGTCGAACCAGCCCTGAGGCTCGTTGTACCGGTAAGCGTGGAACTCAATGCCGTATGGCTTGGGGTGAATGGCAAACAGCATGCCCAGAGGAACGTCTAGCTCTGCAATATCGTTGCGTGTAAGGTCCATGAAGTAGGCCATCAGGACACGGCACACCGACCGATGACTAATAATCAAAACGTGGTCGTTGATGCGCTCGACTTCGCGAACCATGTCGCGCAGCCGGTTGATGACCTGAAGATAGCCCTCGCCGCCGACGCCGGGGTAGATGTACTGCAGCTTGTCGTGGTGGCGCTTTTCGTACTCCCCAGGATGCTTCAAGGCGATCTCGTCGTATGTCATGCCCTCAAAGGTGCCGGCGTTCAGCTCATTCAGGAGCTCCCAGGCCTTAACATCGTAGTCGTCATCTGCCTCAAAGTACTCGGCTGTTTCATTCGAGCGCTTGAGCATCGACGTCCAGACGCAAAAGTTCTTCTCCTCGAGCTCCTGGTTGAACTCGGGGTACGGGGGCGTGTGGTCACCGGGCTGGGGTGGGAACGAAGCACCGGCGATCTTGCTTTCCTGCTCCACGAGCCACTCCTTCCGCTTCGCTGTTATGAAGTTGTAGAGAGCCATGCCGTAGTAGTGACCACGCTCGGTCAGTTCCGAGTCACCACCAAGTTTTCCGGCAACGTTATCCCAGCTCTGGCCATGTCTGGTGATCCAGATCTGTCTGGGCGAAAGATTAAAGGTTGTCAGGTAAGAGGCGATACCACTAGACAAGAAGCCCTTGAGGCGGTGGTGGACAATCTTGCGGCCGACATCAATTATCTGAATGTATTGCAGATCGCGCTTCTCTTCGTACTCGCCGAGCGGCTCGTACGCGCTCTCGTAAGCCTTGACGCGGGCCTTGAAGTCTGCCAGTGACTTGACAGGGTCCTTGTTCTTGTAGTCGGGGCCCGAGAGCTTGAGACGCATGTTTGCTTCCAGAAGCTGAGAAGTTAATAATTTGTCAAAAAAACGTCATTTTCACCAAAACTTACATCCTGGTCGTTGCAGATGCTCTCAATGAAGAGAATGTTGAGCTTCGGCTCACGGTCCTTGATGCGATCCACCAGGAGCTGTCTGCGGTGAATGGTGCTGTTTGTCGCATCCAGAATACCAACTGCGCCGTTCTTAAGAAGCAGATAGTCGATAAGCTCATCAAGGGTATCGAGGGCAACCTGCTCCCGAATCTTTGATGCCGTGGCATTTTGGGGGTCGAAGAACTTGGCAGACTGGTCGTGCATCTCGGGATTTTGGCTGTCGTGTTGATCGGTGCCGTTCAGGTCGAGCTTAGTAGGCTCTTCGATCTGGTCGTGCGACGAACCGTTGAGCAAGATCGTAGCAGCCTCCTTTGCGTGTGCGTTGTTGACCTTTCCATTTCCGTTGAGGTGCGCATTGTTCAGCTTGTCTTGGGCGGCGCTTTCGGGAGAGTCGGTCGGGCCAACGCCAGCGGCAGTGCGTCTCCGGTTGCCAACGTTGAAGATTTGGGTGTTGTGTTGTTGCCATGAGAGGTAGCGATGAATCTTCTTGGTGATGTACGACTTGCCACGGGCTGGCAAGCCTACCATGATGATGACGAGCTTTGCAGCCACGTCACGGTCGGGGATTCTGCCATCAGGAGACACCTTTGACCGTGTCATGCCCGGGATGTTCAGAGATGTCGCATGTGGCCGCACTCTCGGTGTGTGACTGCCCGAGTTTTGTCTCAGTGGTGGCCTATGACGCAACTAGTCAGCATATACAGATAATAAAGAAGCGTTGTTGGGCTGATGTATGTTGCATGTGCGCTGCGCAATCTAATCGACAGACGAATAGGAGGGCGCGAATGGAAAACGAGGCTGTTCAACTTACAATCTTGGCGAGCCAGGCGCAGTCGAAGTATTGCTTCTGGCATAAGGTGACTCGTAGTGTGGGATGTTTGGTCGCGAGGTAGAAGCTTCTGTTGTGCCATTTGTGCCATTTGGAGCGCTTGTGGGGGGCAGCAAATCGCCACGGCCAGAGTTGAGCGACCTCAGGGCGTTGACAAGCGAGACATGGCTGTCCTGCGCCAGCGTAGGCAGGGGCTTGTCGCTCTGTGGTGCTTTGGTCGATGACGAATTTGACGATGCCGGGTTTGCTGTTGTAGCAGAAGCCAGATTGCTGCTCATGATAAGCTTTGCAAGTTGTGACTGTTGTGTTTGTTTCTTGCGAATATCTGGATGACGAGCGGTTGCGAAAGAGAGCAAGCGTGTTAGCAGGCTATAAATGGTGATACAGGCGCTCTAGTAGAGGCTGGGCTGCAGGTTGAAGGTGTATATGCAGGTGCAGGATAGGTGTGTGGGCGTAGGATGATGAGTGGTGGGTGATGGTAGGAGATGGCGAAGATGGAAGAAAAGAGTTTGAGATGTCGAAAATTGAGTAGTGGTATAAGAGAAATAGCAAAAGAGGAATTCTTAAAGCTTTCGAGAAAAAGAGCAAGCAAAAAAATATAGCGTAGTTGGGGAGGCAAAAAGTCTACTCTCTGGGGGAGAGGTAGGCGTTGGTCTTTTTAAGAACAAAGATGACTGAGAACACACATGGCAGAAAACCGGGCGCGATGGGGCTTGGGGAGAGGGATAGTTATGGGCTGTGGGATAGCTTACCTGTGTTAGTCTGACCCGCCTGGTCAGTGCTATGATGAGCTGGGGGAAAGGACGTGGCCGCCATGGGAGGGGTATTGTTATTTCCCCGTAAGAGACAGCGCGACGACAGGGGAGTGGAATATCTTGTGCGCCGTGCTGTAGACTGTGTCGCAAACTGTGTCGCAAACCAGAGAGCAGTGAGCGACAGCCAAGGCTGAGTCACACCTAGCAGGGGACGGACAAGGCGCTGGCAGAGTGGGCTGGCAGTGGGCTGGCAGTGGACGCCGTCCACGAGTGAATGTAGGACTTTGGGGGATTCTGACGTTGAATTTGGAGTCGAATCTGGTGTTGATCTGACGATTGGATTTTTGCTGATTTTTGCTGATTTGATCGAATATCACAACAAATCAGGGGCACAGTGCAAGTCAGCCGCCGTGGCGGCCGTGGAAGCGTGGGCCCTGGAGTTGCTGTGGTTGATTGTCGGGCGTCGGCGTTTTTGGCGGCGTTTCTCTTGGTGTGTTATTGTCGTTTTGGAGTCGCTTTGAGTCGCTTTGAGCTCGCTTCTTCCTTTTTCCTTTCTCTTTACTTTTGGTGTGTGTAGTCGCTCGATTAGCGACGCATTGGGCCTGGGCTGGATATGCCGGCTGGCTTCGCTAGTGCTGTGAGAGAGGCCGTAATACAGCGACAGTGGGGGTTTCTAGGCGTTCTGGGCGCGATGGATGCAACGGCAATACTGAAAAGACAGTGGAACGAAACCCTCTGGCTCTAGTGGGGATGAAGTGGTGAAAGACGAGACGGCGCGTTGTGGCAGTGGAGACGGATCCAAACAGGCGGCGGAAGCACTGGAAGGACAGCCAGTGGGGGGAGCGTGTTTCTAATGATGCTTTCTGGTAAGGGACGGGCTGTATTAGCAATAGGTATTGGTGGTGGGAATCGTAGCGCGCCTTTGCGCTGGAGACGATTGGCTTGCGATAGGGAGAGGTTAAAGTGTGTCAAGGAAATGAGAGGAGACGACGTTAAAGAGAGGAGGCGATGAGAGGGAAGAGAAATGGGAAGAAGAGGGGAGATATGGGGAACTGAGATGAATGACAGAGGGAAAGAGCGACGAAAGGGTCCGACCTGAAATGGAAACTGGGGAAGTGAATAGGACTTTGGGATGGAAGCTTTGAAAGGGATTGATGGCAAAATAGGCAAGGACGTGCTGGGTGCATCCGAATAGGAAAGCACAAAGTGGTTGACGATGGAAAAGGAAAGAGCAGGACCAGACTGCGACAAGCCAAGTCGTTCTTTCCGTTTTGTTTTTATTGCTTCGTTTCGGTTTACCCTCCCGTCGGTCTGAGGGCGGCAGAACACTTACAGTGCGGGATTGTTGTAAGTTGCTGATGATGCTGCAGATGCAGATGCAGAGTCGCTCAGAGTGATGTTCAATTCGTTCTTTTTCGGTGGGATATAGTGATGCAGTGAGGAAGAGGCTGAATATGTGATATGCGTTACAATCGTCTGCAGTAAGAAAATAAAGTCCGTAAAAAGACAACTGCGGCCGGTGATGTCTGTCTGTCGATTTCTCTTTCCTCGTACGAATTCGATGTGAACGCTTTTGCCGTTTGTGACTTTTGTTGGGGTACAAATGCCGTCGATGTGGCAGGAGCGGACGTGAATATGCAGGACTCGACGGATGGTCTGGTCGACGAATAAGGTGAGGCAATGCGTGTTGACTGATTTTGAGTATGTCGGCGGAAGGAGCGGCCGATGTAAGCGTTCGCCGTGTTTGTCGTGTATGATACTGTCGTCGTTACAGGAAGGAGCAGCAAGTGCAAAAGTCAACAAAACATGAACAAGCCAGAACAGAATGATCACACAAGACACAAGAGACAAGACACAAGCACAGAGCAAAAAACCACATTATCCATTCTAATAAAAAAACTACTTTGTATAGCTCCATCTATTTAGCAGAACGGACCCTTCACCGTGCTGGTAATCTGGTATTACATGTGAGCCTCCTTCACCTTTGTTATGGGGAAAGGCCCTGGAGCCAGGCTGCCGCGAACGGCGGTCCTCTTTTTTGTGTTTTTGGCGGAAGGCGCGACCAATACAGTCCTGAAAAGAGACATTTTATATTTTGGCAATAATACAGTTGTGTTTACTCGACTCGCTTATGCCCCTCGGTCGCAGCTTCCCCGCTAGGATTCTTTACAGTTGCGGCATCTCTCTTTCCATCGCGCCTTTGAAAGAAGTCGATTATCTACACTGTAATTATACTTCTTCACGAGCCCTGACTTTTGTGTTCTTTCGAAGGAATTCCGGCTTCAAATGTTTGTCGGGGCAGAAACGCTCTTTCCCCCGGCGGCCTGGGGAGGCTTAAGTTTTGCGCAGTGGTGCCGGGGAGCCCTCGATGCGGAGAATTGGAGAATGCAGCCAATTTTCTATTTTATTTGGCAATATATTTTATTCGTAGGTGAAAAATGACTATTTTTGCGCTGTCAATTTTTGCTCTCTAGCTCTGATCTTGCAGAAGCGTCGGTGGGCGGCGGGCACCTCCAACGGGTTAAAGTCCTCCGTGGGTAGAAATTTCATACAACTGCGAAAGTCGGAGCATATTCTGCTTGTTGGGAGGGCAAAGACGCGCTAGTGCCTTTGTAAGAGGCATTTGGAGCGCGCTAAAATAATGATAAATAGTCGAAAATAATTGGTAAATTACAAAATACAGGTAGAAGTCCCATGGAAGCACTGAAAGAAGGAGGCTAAACGGCTGGGCAGAAAAGGCAAGAGCAGAGTGTATTTCTGCCTCTCTGTTTCTCTGCTTCTCTGCGTTCATGCCGTGGAAGCTGCGGGATACATTAAAATGCAGAGCAGGTTGCATTTTGGGAAAGAGCGACTGGATGCGACCGTGGATGAGGGCGAAGTTGATGCCTTTTTGGGGTACATATGGACCATCCTAATGAGGGGCAGCATTGCAGTGGCAGTCTGTAAGCGAAATAGGAGCTGCCAGAACAGATAAAGCAAGAGCAGATAGGAAATTGGAAGGAAGAGAGGGCAGCCAAGGCAAAAATTGCCAATACAGGAAGGAAGGCAGGCTTGACCAAGTAGAAGATGGCGATTATTACGGATCACCTAGAACAGGTCGAGTCGCAACTACCGCATTCAGCATTACGTATCGAAACGCAGCAAGCGCAGGAAAATAATCAATTCCAGGAAGCTGCAATCAAGTCCAGCATCAGATTCTTACCTATCTCGACTACGTCAGTGGTCATGTGGCCACCCCATGGATGCGGCGGGACATTGAGATGATAGCCATGCATTGCTTTTTTAGTGCTGTAAGCACCACGGAGTTTTACTCGGGGCAAGTGTAGCGAGGCCCCGAAGCCAAGCGTGCTATGAGACACAGTTACCCACACAGTGGTATTTCCTAATATGGAAGCCACTCTGTTCGCTTTCTGCGGACGGCTGCGACGGCTTTGGCGGCACTTTGGGCATCTTGTCTCGAAATGTAAGAGTATTCTCATCAGAATAACCTAGAAACCGGCGAGAGACTGTTGTCAGCCATGTGGCCGGATCTCCGAAAGTAAAGTCCTGGCAAGCCCTGTGCGGGTAAGTCGGACGTGAAAAACGATATACGATGTACACCAGAAGTGAGGGCTGTAAGACTACATGATCTCCATCTGCCATCACTTGGGTATATTGAGATATAAAACATTTAGACATGTAAAGGTGTCCGGGGGAGAGACAGTCTGATGCTCTTTTTTTCATCGGCCATCCTTGTCAACCGGCCAGGCAGCATCGAAGTATCAGATACCAGAGAACAAGCACAAGAATAAGAATATCAGAGAACGATCCAGAAGGATGTACATACGGGCACGTCGTATTGAGGTCCTGAGCCGTCGTAGCCTTGGTCTCTCCCGCCTTCATCGTCCCCTCACTTGCGTTGCGCATCCTCGTCTTCCACGGCGCCTCTCCCCCACGCCGAGCCAATCGACAGCTCCATGCATAGTGTTCAGCATGCAATGCTACAACGGCAAGGAGAGTGCTTGCTGAATAGCTCTCATATTAGAGTACGACGGTCAATATGATGGAGTTATGGAGGAATACGCATATCCTACATCGTTTCGGAGACAGAAAATAGACAACAGTAGATCATCTTCTCCAACACTCCCCCACGCTTTTACAACTCTATTAAATTCATCGAAAAAGAAACACAATGATTGATTACTTCTGGAACATCTGCCACTGCCAAGCGCCCTGCAGCACATTGCGGTGGTTACCCCGTCGCAAATCTCACAAGGAGGGATAAGATGCGCCTCCAGACAAGACACGAAGTAAGATATTGAGATATCAGACAGTAGAGTATGCCCCATAGCTACGAAGTATTTACTGTAGCTGACAAGTGATACGGTGTACAGAGTAATACAACGGACTGCTTGGCAGTTTGCCATGAGAAACACAAGGCCTGGCAACATAGAAGAAAGAAAGGTGAGATGTAAAACATGATCTGTAAGAAGAACGGCGGGCTGCACGGAGAGATACTGCTATTCTTAGACAGCAGACAGAAGGCAGACAGGCTGGCCTGGCCATCAGACCCCAAAGCAGCGGAGGTAAGATACGGAGTGCAGTGCAAAGTAGATCAACAAGTCCTATATTGATAGAGTTCCACAGATAATTACAACAGAAGTCTCACTGCTCCGAAAGGGGAGATAGGCTCGCAGGCAGCAAATGCCAACAAATGCCATCAAAGATAACGAAATCTGAGGCGCATAGAATCGATATGTCTTTGATAACAAAGTTGATGGATGCGTCGTCATGAGTACGAAGTACGCGAGGGCGCAACTGACGGTACCCTTTGTAAGTGCGGTGCCTGTCAGCTCCCGTGCCGTCAAACGTGGGCATTCCAACGCTGGCTATAGGCTTGTTTTCTTCTACACGGGGCTCTATTTACCGCCACTATCGATAGGCTGGAACAGCCCAGCTATCTTCATGCCAAACAAAGCACAGAGCAAGTAACAAAGTGCATAAATTAAAGAAAACAACAAAAGCAGCAAATATTTCCCAAATATGCCTGACTTGTGCTAAGCCCGACTCTCCTCCTGTCTTACCGTAATCGTATCACGGTATGTAAATCGGCCAGTCCGATAAGCTCCCAGCTTCGTATCTTCTATGCACAAGAGCAGTTTTACCTCTGAGCCTCTGTACGATATAGGCTCTCCTGAGTCCAAATCTGCACCTCGCCTCCTTCCCGTAGATCAGTCTTGGCGCGATGGGCGGTGGCAGATGAAATCCAAATCTCAGCCAAGTGATACGTTCCTAGATCGCTGTGGCATTGTGTTCGGCGCAAGATGCGACCACCAGTGAGCAAGACGCCAAGCACAGTGCAACAGAAACAACCAGATGCCCAGCCGAGCCAGCCTGGTAGAGAGGCGGACAAACAAGAGAAACAAGACAATCGGTTTTGCCAAGACGGGGCTCATATCGGATGTCTCTATTGCTTCTTTCCGGATACACACCATCTAGTCCATCTACTTTGCATCTATCTATCTGGATATGTGCTTGTTCTGGGGCGGTGGCCATCTTCAATTCCATCTCTGGGGTACGCGTGAATCTACAACTCATCACTCATGCTTCCGAATCCCGTATGCCAAGAAAGGCCTTACCACTGCCATCCACACTGATGATGATGATCAGCTAGGTGATGAGTGAGTTGCGGTGTGCTTTGGGTGATATTTATCGACCATCCGATGACTTTTCTTACTTCTCAGATGACTTGTTGTTTTGTGTGGCTTATCATGAAGATTGGCTGTATTGCTTATTTTCATGGCGGCGCTGTTCACCAATATCTCATGGTAGTTGCTTCTTTTTCTCTTAATTCTGTTTTTTTCATCGTTTGTTTTTTCCAGCTGATATTCACTACGTCTCCCAATAGTACTCAATCTACTCTTCGGTAGTGAAGTAATTGTGACGTCGCCATGATCTCGGGTGCCGCCTTGCACTGGGCAAATCGGGATGTTACGAACCGTGTATCGAATCTATGCAAGGCTACCATATCATTGTCAAACACAACAATGGACTTGCTTTATGAAGAGTTGCCGCAAAAATGCTACAGCCTGCTCTCGCCATACTCTCAGCCTTGCCTAAACTTGCCGTTGGTGATTGACGCTAATGAAGCTCAGCCTGATGGATCTGTGAGCTGCATCAACTGTTCGCGTACCTCGCAACGCCACTGATGCTATGGGCTATTGATCTCTTCGTCTTTTGCAATTCATATTCAATGCCATTGAAGTTCTTAAAATGTTGATTATGTCACCTTTGCATCCCGTTCCTGCCTATTCGGTATTGTACTTGCTGAGGTAATGGCGAGTCCTCACGTAGTCACAATCGGGCAAAATACTGGACTCTGATTGGCCCATTTTAAATTTTCGAGATTCACAAAGCTACACAAGTGAAAAGTCCACGAAAATGCACGACAGTCCGCTCCTTCCATTTTCAATACTCTGAGTGACCTGCACCTTCCATTTTAACGCAAATTACACAGGTCTGTTGCATAGGACACGGTCGTTCCTTCCATTTTCATAATCCATCGCCAAAAGCGCGTCAACCCCCGCCAAATTCCCCGGAAGCCGCCACCTTCTTTCTCACACTCAAACATCGACCTCATTGCACCATCGCGACTTCTTTTCCGCGACTCGACGATACTTTCAATCCTAATAAGGAAGGAGTACTCTTTTCAACGCCGGTCTCTTTCCTCTACAGATAGATCACAGCTCCTCAAACTCTCTTTTTATTTCAAGAAAGAAGTCTTACCTCATCGCACCTTCTCCTTTCGAGTCATCAGCCATCATCCAGTCCTCCTGCCTCAAAGACTCATAAAACTACGCCAAGAGGCAGCCGCCATGTTCAAGATCTAGGAATTTTTAAACGCGGACCCCTTATTTCTCCCCATTACAACCAGCGTGTGGGCACCGCGCCGACCACCGTGACCAGCGCCTTCCACCATCCGCGCACCTCCTTCTCATTTTCTGCATAGCTCTTTCCGTCCACAGCTCTCTCTTGCACTCTGTTACTCTCTTGTTGTTGAGTGTCAGGGTTGTTGTTCCTTCTGTGTGAATGCTGGCCAACCAGAAGAACGAAATTCAGGGGGGGCGAGGAGACGACACACATAAACAAAGTGACGGAGAAGACAAGAAGCGGAAGCGCGAAACCAGTGTGCAAGATCAGAACGAAGAAGGAAAGCAAGAAAACACAAGCCCAGGCATCGGCGTCAGCTCTAAAAAGACTAAGAGTCAAGAACAGACCTCGATCCCAACGAAGCAGCCCAATTCTTTTGTTCTTCCCACCAAGAGATACGAGCTGTCCAAGATGTCGACGCTTGCGAATGTGGCACGAGTTATTGAGGGCCAGGAGCCCGTCACTAAGAGCCTCATTCCGAAGCACATTGAGCCCGGCGTGCTGATCCCGCTCAAGACTACCCTTGAGCTGCGGGACGACCACCGGACTGGCCACATGCTGATCACGCGCTCGCCCATCCGGTCGACAAGCGCAGTCATCAAGTAAGTTTGAGTGAGTAGACTGGAAGCCAGTGATTTTACTAACAGAACAGTCTTCTTCGCGACATGCTGCCTGAGGAAATTGTTAAGGGCATGCCTCACTTGCGGCGTTGCGCGAAGCCAGCCGACCTTCCGGCACACCTCAAGACTCAGTTCATGAACGAAACCGCACAGACAAAGCAAATCCACACGGGCAAGTCCAACTGGGTGTATGTCATGCTGGGCCTCGAGGCCACCCTGTCTCACAAGGAAATGAGCGAGGCGCTGTCCAAGCTCGAAGGCTTTGAGGACGGTGTGTTTCTCGCATCGATCCCCGTGCCGCTGCTTGCACCTACCTCGCAGGTCCAGGCAGCACTTTGGACGAGCCAATTCTGGCCTACCATGTACCGCAAGAACAACCCCCTGGGCCCGCACCCTAGCATGGTAAACCGGGCCACTGACGAGATTGCCGATGATGCTCCGATCTGGATGTCGCTGGCGCACGACATGGCCATCAAGTCCAAGGAGTCGGGCAATGGCGAAGCCATGGGTGCTTGCATTGTCTACCGTGGCGAGGACGGCCCGAGACTGGTCGCTGTGGCCGGCGATGCACGCTGGCGCCACCAGCCCAAGTCCTCCAAGACGGGCAACCCCATGGCCCATGCGACGCTGCGTGCTGTCAGTATGGTCGCACAGAAACTAGTCCGCGCCGAGAAGAGAGGCCAGCGGAAGCGCAGCGTCAGCAGCCTGAACAGCGTGGCGAACAGCAACAACGAGAACGAGCGCCCCGGTAGCTCCGGTACTGTCTCGAGCACACCCAGCCCGGACAGCAAACCTGTTGCCAGCATCAAGGCTGAGGGTGCAGCTCAGGAGGATGGCGCCACATCCGCCGATGGCCAGGACGAAGTAGTATGTCAGGTGCATAACGAAGTCCAGGACCGGGTGCGTGACCGGCTTAGCCAGAACCGTGACCGCGGTACGGCAGGTCACCGCCAGCGGCTTGCATTTGAAGTTTTTCAGGACAAGCCCCTTATGGAGGAGGAGGACCGGATTTTTATGGAGGAACACCCGACTCCCGACGGCTACCTCTGCCACGGGCTGGAGCTCTATGTCACGCATGAGCCGTGCGCCATGTGTTCGATGGCGATTCTTCACTCTCGTATGGGCAAAGTGATTTTCGCCAAGCGCATGCCGCTGACCGGCGGACTGAGCGCCGAGGACCGCGTGATGACACCGACGTCGCCAATGGACACGCCTGTTGTCACGCCCGAGACGCTGGACGGCATTCCGAGCGGCGAGGGTATCCACGGCCTGGGCCTGTTCTGGCGCCGCGAGCTCAACTGGAGCATGCTGGCATGGGAATGGGAGGCTCACTGTTCGTGCAAGCCTTTGGAGATGGACCCTACCACCCACGCATAACAGTGTGGCCTTTGTCCCTTATTCGGTTCGACTGTGACATTTCATTTTACCTTGCTGTCTGTTATTTATGACCATCTGTTATGCATTATGTTTTCTTTCTTCCTTTCATTGTCTCCGTTGTTTTCCATCTTACTTGTTTTACTCTTTCCTTTCTCTCGCATGTCTCTTTGTTTCTGTTTCATCTATACTGGAGGCGATTCTGTTATTCATTCGCAGCATATAGCATCAAGGCAGGAATGGGAACGGGAAACGTGGAGGGCATGGCCCATGGGTGGCGTTTGTGAGCGATATCTTTGCAGTTGACGATTGACGAGCACAGGTCAGGTCAGGTGGATGTTGGTTTCAAGAGCAAGGCTTCTCTGAGGTCGTTGAGCTCGCGGCTGTATGTTGTATGTGCATGCAGGCTGAAACAAGGCGCCGACTAGATAGGCCGATTAAATCAAAGACTTATGAAAACCAATGGCTGTTAATGTTTGTTTGCTTTAGGTGAGTTGGTACATGTCATGTTTTGACTGACTGCGGTTCTGCTTTGTTCTATTAGAGTTTTGGTTTGATTTCATTCGTTTATTTTTGTATTCATTTCTTCTTGTACTATTTGCAGGTTATTCTTAAGAATTAAATGGCAGCAGAACAAACAAGATATTGCCATCTTATTACGCCTCTTGTCTGACCCCCTCTTTGCCATCACATTCTCAATATCTCGTTTTCTTGTCTTTCATACAACCTTTACCCCCCCCCTCAACTCGTGCATACCCCCTCTTCTCTTGTTTTCCCTCACCTTCCTTCATTGCCTATTCCCAGCTCTCCACCCTCTGCTTCTCCTCTCGCTTCTCCTCATCAGCCACCCCCCTCCCCTTTCAACCTCTCAGCCCAACTTCTCTCCTCTTTTCTCTTTACCATAGCTTCTCTTCTGTCTTCTGTCTTCTCTCATCTCTTCTTCTTCTTCTTTTTTTCTTCTTCTTACATGCCCGCCATATTTTTGTCATCTATCAAATCCGGCATATTCCGAGAGCCACGTCTGCTGCTCTATATAAGATCTTTTTGCCATCTTTCTCCTCTTGAAAGTCATATTCCAACCGTCAATCCAGCACTCACCCCAAAAAGAGCGACGTCACTATTGCCAGCCTTTCTTCCACTACGTCCACAGCTACGCGTAGGGGTAGCTCCGTCGCCCGTTCACACTCAACGGCTGCCAGAAGCGACCCACTAAATTAGTCAGCATACCTATTTCCGCGTTTAGCAGGCTTGACTGCAGTTCCACTGACTGCATAACTGCTGCAGGACTGAGAGCTCTGATTTCGAGATCACATTCTTTTCCATTGCAGCCCCGCGACGTCTACGATCCAACGGCGTACAGCACAGAAGCGAGACTGTGCTGAGACCCGCGGCCTGATTTTGAGACCAAACAGCTCTCCAGGACTGCAACAGCACTACTCCAGAGCAGTCTATCTGACGACCTCCTCCACAGCAACGAGCGACACATCTTGGGATTCTACGACAGCTATACTCGCCTTTCTCCGACAACCAAAAATCCAGCAAAAATACCAGCTTCAGCTACATCTCTGCTTGCAGCGATTATTCGCAGCGGCAGACAAGCTGCTCTCTGGGGGCCATCTACCTCGACCAGCGCCCTCTCTGTCTTTTTGAGACGAGTGCCAGCTCCCCGCACGCGCTTTGTCCAGACCATCACAACGCAAGTAGGCCAGGCAGACGACATACTATTAGGTACAATGCCTACCACTACAAGCACAGCCAACCGAAAGCGCAAGGTGGACGACAAAAATGCACAAAAGTACTATGCGGTCCGTGCTGGAGTGCGGCCTGGCATTTACCTGACCTGGAACGAATGCCAGGCCCAGATTGCCGGGTTCAAAGGCGCCCAATGTAAGCATTTTCTTTGGCTTTTATAGGGTCTTTAGATATCTCTAGCAAACTCTAACAACTTTAGACAAGAGCTTCATTACCAGAGAGCAGGCGGCGGCATTCGTGGCCGGTCAGAACCCCGAAGGCGGTGCAAAAGACAAGGGCGATCCTCGTTTTTATGCCGTCGCCGTTGGCAAGGTGCCCGGCATCTACACCGACTGGGCAGAGGCATCCAAGGCTATTGTCGGCGCTAAGGGCCCCAAATACAAGAAGTTTGCAACGCGGGCTGAGGCTGCCGACTTTATCCGCATGTACGCAAGTGCTGAGACGCGCCAGGCACTAAGTGGTATTGTTGGCGGCAGTGACACGACGGCTCAAGAGCAGGACGAGGAAGAAGAAGACGAGGAAGAAGAAGACGAAGAAGAGGAGGAGGAAGATGCAGCTCAAATTCTACAGCCGGTAGCTAAGAAAAGCAAGACTGGAAGTGCCAGCGCTTCTTCCTCGTCAACCAACTCCGGCTTTGTCAACATCTACACAGACGGCAGCAGTCTGGGCAACGGCAAAGTCGGCGCATCAGCCGGTGTCGGTGTCTACTTTGGTCCCGACGATAGCCGGTGAGTTTTTTGGACTGCTTGTTATCAAAAATAACCGCTAACACCAACAGAAACATATCAGAGCGTCTTACAGGACCGCTGCAGACAAACCAGCGCGCAGAGCTGACGGCCGTACTGCGGGCTCTGCAAACTGTGCCCACGAACCAGCCCGTGCGTATCTACACCGACAGCATGTACTCTATCAACTGCATCCAGGAGTGGTACCGCAGCTGGGCCAAGAATGGCTGGCGCACGCGTGACGGCAAGTCCGTCATGAACCAGGACATTATCAAAGCGGTCCGCACCTTCATTGACGCCCGCGAGAAAGCTGGTGCAGCGACAATGTTCACGTGGGTCAAGGGCCACAGCTCCGACACTGGCAATGTCGCTGCCGACATGCTCGCCGTCCAGGGCGCACGCCGGCGTGCTTAGGGTGGCGCGTCTGGCTTGGTTACCTTGCCATCCTTGCGGCATCCCCTTCCCGGGCCTCCTTGACTTTGTCATTCTTTCTCTCGTCTCTCTTTCTTCACACACTCTTCATTGCCTTGTCCCATTTTTCTCTCTATCATTGTTCGGCGTTGTTGGATATGGTCGAAACCTCGGATGGTTTTTACTACCTTTCTGGGCCATCTTGATGTTGTCTTTTCACTCAAAGAGTTATGACTGTTTGGAACTGTTCTACTTCATCCATTGCCATTTTTGTCTTCTTCTGGTGCGTTGGCGCTCTATTGTACCTTGCTTGTTAGCGATTCACGATGCTTAATGATTAGTCACGCTTTGTATCATGATATGCTCTTTGAATTGGCAAACGCATCGTGCCTTCCTATATCGTAGATAAATTTGTATGCGAGAGCGAGCAGCTTCTGATTAGATTTGTAGTAAGAAGGAGCGACCGGCGCGGCTAGGCATCACTACTGCCTACCCCTAACGCCCCCACTTTAGCGCCTTGGCCCGGCCGATAGCCACAGGTCCCTGCCGAATCTGGGGTCTTATCTCGCGACAATTTTTCGTCATCAATTGAACCTCATCCTTCTCTTCTCTTTCTCTCTGCAACCCCTACCCATATCTGTATATTGAGTATTGGAACATTGTTTCATATTCTCAATATATCTCGCGCTCTCAAGTACGAACTGTACCCAACGAGCCCCTGCTCCATCTATTTCCAACCGGCCAATTCCCGGCCCCGCGTCCTCGTCGACTTCGGCATCTGCCAATCGTGACACCCCTGTGCATTCGCTGCGTCGTTGCCCAACAGTTATCGTCCGGTACCGCCGTACAGCTTGCCACTTGTCGTCCGGCCTCACTACTGCGCCGCCTGCATCCGGATCACTCCGTGCTTGCATTCATTCCATCAGGCTGCTCTCGTTTATAGACTTCTTCGCCTGAGTCATATCCCACCCGCTGAACTTTGTTCAACTTCGCTCACTTCAACCAACATCGACACGCATCTTGTTGCTTCTCTGCAACATACAGAGGGCCTCCTGATCCGAGGCTCGTTCTGCAAGACTGGAGTTTTCTGCGGAAAACGCATCTCGCCTCACTAACCGCCCCCATGATTCAATAACACGAGCCTTCCCCCCCGTGCCTTTTGCTGACACGGGCGTGTACCCCTCCGTGCCGACTACTACTTGTCGCCAACGCCGCCAATACCGCCGCCGCACTTACAGAAACTTTGTCAACGCTAGAGTCCGTGCTGCCCCGGTAGCCTCTGGTTTGTCGTCACTGCTGCTGATCCGCATGAGCAAGGACGACTCCGGAGTTACCTGACCTCATCTCATCTTATTTTCATCTTTCACCACTTATCTCATAATTTTTTCTTCTTCCACACATCACCACATATACCTACTAAATCACCCAAAATGCCGACTCTTGCGTTGACAGACTTCAATATCGTGCTCAGCGTGCTGGGGGGTTGGGTCTCGCTGTTCGGACTCGTATCGTATCTCTGCAAGGAGACATTCTACCTGTCCGAGGCGTGTAAGTTGTATAATATATTCGAGGTGAAATATCCAAGCTGACATCTGCAGTGATCTCTCTTCTGGCAGGTGTTGCCTTCTCGCCGTCGGCTGCCAATTTAGTCCGACCTCTGGACTACGCCGGCTCGCAGGCCAACCTGGACGCGGCCACTCTATACTTTTCGCGCCTTGTCCTGGGCGTCCAGCTCGTCCTTGCCGGTGTTCAGCTTCCTAGCAGGTACCTGAAGCAGCAATGGAAACCTCTGGCTTGGCTTCTCGGTCCCGTCATGACCACCATGTGGCTCTCTACCAGTCTGCTCATCTGGGCCCTGCTCTCGCCGCGCCTGTCCTTTCTTCATGCCCTCGTCATTGGGTCTTGCGTCACACCAACAGACCCTATTCTGTCCAATGTCATTGTCAAGGGCCGGTTTGCCGACCAAAACGTGCCCCGCGAGCTGCAGCGGATCATCATCGCCGAGTCGGGTGCCAATGACGGCCTGGGCTATCCCTTTTTGTTCTTGGCCCTCTACCTCATTCAGTACACAGGCTTCGAAGGCACAGAAGACTTTCCTGTCCCTGGCGGCGGTGCAGGCAAGGCTATGGCCCTCTGGTTTGGTGAAACTTGGGGCTATACGATCCTCCTCAGTATCGTCTACGGTGCTCTTGTCGGCTACGTTGCCAAAGAACTCCTGCACTGGGCCGAAGAGCGCAAATTTGTCGACCGCGAGAGCTTCCTCGTCTTTGCTATCTCGCTCGCGCTCTTTATTGTCGGCACTTGCGGACTAATTGGCAGCGACGATGTGCTGGCCTGTTTTATTGCTGGCAATGTCTTTACATGGGACGACTGGTTCCGCCTTGAGACCAAGGACGACTCATTGCAGCCGACTATCGACATGCTGCTGAACGTGACCATCTTTATGTGGTACGGCGCCGTGTGCCCGTGGTCCATGTTTGTGCACGGGCCGGTGCCCATCTACCGGCTGATCGCGCTCGGCATCCTGCTGCTTCTCCTGCGCCGCCTCCCCTGGGTCATGCTCATCCACAAGCGCATCCCGCAGGTCGAGGACTGGCGACAGGGTGTCTTTGTCGGCTTCTTTGGCCCTGTCGGTGTCTCGGCCATCTTCTACATGTACATCACTGTCGAGTTCCTCGACAAGCTGTCGCCTCACTCGGTGGACAACGAGAACATTGTGCTTCGCCCTGACATCGCCTTGCTGGGTGAGACCGTCACCGTTGTTGTCTGGTTCCTGTGCATTGTCAGTGTCGTCGTGCACGGTCTTAGCATTCCAGTGGGCAAGCTGGGCCTCTACTTGCCGCGCACCCTGAGCCGCGCATTGCCATCGCCGTCGCCGTCAGTGTCTGTCGACGCAAGCGATGCCCACTTTGCTGGGCGTCGGTCCCGCCATTCCGGTGTCCTACCGCCCTTCCGCATCGGCAGCCGAGTCACTTCGCTTTCGATTGGACGGAGTGCTACCGTTGACGCCGAGGGTAACAGGAACGGTGCTGTCTCTGCCCCTACTGCTGCTGCCTCTCCGGGTGCACCGCCCAAGTCCACCACTGCTGGCCCTCGCCCCATGTACCGCATTGGCGGCACAATCATCCCGGCATCGTCGAGCTCGGGTTCAGGCTCAGGCTCGCAGTCACCATCACTGGGGCCAACTTCGCCCATGCCTGGACGGACCATCCGATTCCCGGACGACCCTCCAGTGCAATCATTGAACGAAAGCGCCCAACCAGGTTCTTGTGCAGCCAACAGCCAGTAATCTATGGCATCTCTCTATCTGTAACGCTTAATTACAGGCCAAGAACGATGTCGGCAGACATTTGTTGCACAAGTGCCAACAAGCCAAGTAGGGCTTTCCTAGGCTGTTAGCATAATGTTGTGCTCATGCATGGACGTTGATGGTCGATTCTATCGCTTGTTTTTGTTTTGCTTTCACTATTGTCTTTTCTTTTCGTCGTGTCGTCGACTTGGTTTTTTTCTAATATTTTTTCCATGTAGTCGAGATGATTCAGCGGCGTTGTTTATTCCGTTTCTTTTTCTTCCTTTCCTCCTGTTTTCCTCCTCTTTGTCTTCTGTGTCTCCTTCTCGGCAAGCTACCGGAGCTGCAAGCATGTCTTGTGTGTGTTTGTATTGCCCTGATTGAGCAGCCGTTATCACACCGTATCATATACTCCGTGCCACCCACACACACCTGTACTCATTATTCGAGCACCGCCCATTGGTCCCGGGCTAATCGACAGTTTTTCGCTTATTGATTTGCTCTTTTGTTTTATTGCCTTGAAAAGGCCCATGCATGCACCAAGGCTACTTTGTGTGTGCTATGCATGTTGGTAGTAATGGTGGAGGTCTTTGCATATGTGTACTTGGCACACTGAATATATCCAATGCACCCTTATGATTCCTTTGCTCCTCTTGCTGCTTTTGCTCCTTTAGTACAGCTATGTGACAATGTACTCTGCCTGTGCAAGCTGGAGTTCAGAGGGCATCTTCGAGATTTGCCTGTCTCTGTTACATTCCCCTCCACACCCCTCAACTCCGCGTATGCAATCGGATAGTGGCGGCCCCATCAAGCAGCCCCCATATAGATAGAAGACCACTCGGCCCAGAGCTCGCAGAAATTCGGCGTTGCTTTGCCGCGGTGTCTCTCGCCGATATACATGTAGACAGCTCAACCGCGGATGCGCACTCTACAGCCGGCCGCCGCAGCACTGCTGTTATCTGATTGAGTCATCCCGCGCGTAGATACGTAAGACTCCGAATGCTATCTAGACGCACGCCAGAGTACTGGTCATATTCGTAGCAACATCATGCAATGGCGATGCATGTTCCATGCGTGCATGCGTATTCTTGCACATTCATTGGTTGTTGGGCTTTCTCAACGTTTTGCTTGCCCGGCATCATGGCAGGGCTGTATATTGATATTTCAGCACATTGATATCACCGCGATGTCTTGGTGATTCAATCTAGCCAAATATGATTCTTTTTGCCCCTTTCTTTCCAGAGCCTCAATGTTTTGTAAGCCTCGAAGATGCCTGCTTTGTTTCGTTGACAATATCCAAGCCGTTCAGAAGACGGACAGCTATTCCGAAATAGTCAATGAAAAGAGTAACTCGGCCGAACACTGAGGACACATTTCGGAAGCGCCCAGCTGCTGCTGCCTATGGTGAAGGTCTCGAATATTCTGAGGGATTGCGTTCTCCGAAAAGTAAGACATCCAACAGCCACCCTCCCACTATCAATCTGCATACCGACGGAGCCCTTGCGCCTGAGCTCCTATCCAGCTGTCACAATATCGCCACCATTGATCGCCATCATTGATCGCTTAGAAGAATTTGTATGTGCGTATGTATACAGTTCTCTCTCAAACAATATGATTATTGTCTCATAATTCTTCTCATCCCCGGCAGAAGCTGTGGAAGCTGTGGAGGAGAGGGCGCCCATCTCGGATCGGATAAAAAGGCAGCGAATGGGTCGCGTGAATAGCTTCCTGGTCCACTCACTGAATGATGTCTCATTGTGCGCGCCGCGTTCCCTGCAAAATCCAGGAAATATTCACTAGAGAACTAGGATTCGGTGCATATCATCACCGGACTCGAAATCCAATTGGAAGATTATGTAATATAGGCAACCGATATGGCAAGTAAAAAACAGATCACGCTTCACCACGCCTCCTCCACGTTCCCCTCTTCCGTCACGTTGTCCTGACATCCCAACATGGCAGTAGCATCAAGAGTATGGGCGTCCTTTCTTATTTTGGAAATAGCATCTGCCCATGTGCGTATCGTGCCATGCTCCGTCACTCTTTCCTCTTCTTCTACATTTTGAACCATATTCGTGGCATCGTGGATGCCTCACCGGCGCAATCAGACACGTTGTGCGCCGATTGACAGATTCAAGAAACCACGTTCATGCGGGCCAGTAGCTCCTTCCCTATGTGCGTTCTTCTTTTTTTCTCCTATCTTGATCCTGCCTATTTCTACAAATACAAGCGCTGCCCCCTTCTCATGTCACTTCTTCTCGTTGCGCCGCTGTCTTTCTCTACTCATCTTTTGCCTTCTCTTTCTCTCCCTCCCTCCTTGTCTGTAGTCTGTTTTCAGAGTCACTTGCAGTTCAACAGCTGACTTCGCCCTTCAAAAGCGTTGGGACCGAGATCAATTTACCTCAGCAAACTAAACCCTTTTCGGCTGATTAGGTAGTAGGGCTGTCTGGTTTGTACACTTTGCGGGTACGGAATGTATTGGCCCCATTAGATAATGGATAATAGAGTGGCAGTACATAGGACGAAGTACTTACACAGGAAGTGCGTTTAGAAGAAAGAGCGACCCACCCGGCGAATCATTGAGAACCTGGCGAGACTGGCAGGCTCACATTGGCAATAGCGTGCTGTCGCTCCTGCCTTCTCCATACTTGCTTGTACCGTAGTGGCAGGACCAGTCAAACTAACCACTAGCCAATCGCGCCTGCCTTTTCGCCTGCGTCGTACCCTTGTACCCATGCCGCCATGTACCCACCAACAGAAAACGGGATGAAAGGTACTTCTGCACCTGCCCACTTGTGGCTTGGCCACTTGTCACTACGGGTCTTTACACTGCTATTAGCCAATCAGATATGATCTGGCCTAGGCCCGACCGCCCTTTCCCCAAAATTATCTGGCTGGTCTCAACTCTTCGACAGAAGTTTCGCCCCAGGAAGGATGTTCAGTCGCTACTTCTCGTTTTCGAGATCCCATAGCGCCTCACGGCAAGAACACATCCGCTGTAGGAAAGAGCGACTGGTAACCCGATTGCGACAACGGGCAAATATAACGAAAAAATCAAACGACCGACCGCTGTAGCCTGTATGTAGTGCACGTACTCTGTAGCATATCCGTCCCTGGTCCCCTATCACCACCCGCCAATACAGCAGGCAAAACTCTCTCCCATCTTCACCTCTGCAAACCTTTTACCAGCCAGCCATTCTCCTGTCGCGTTTCCCATCTTTTGCCTCCGCGTCTCCGGCATAGCATACGTCAAATTTATTTGTATTTTTCATTGTATTTTTTTCTACTTTGATTTTCTCGAAAGCCTGCATCCCAGACGTGCTCTCCTTTTTCCTCTCCTCAATTTTTCCTGCCATTCGCCGAGAGAACCCCCCTTTTTTCGCCGTACCCACACTCTCTCAATCCTCCACACTTTGATTTCGACTCGGACACACCATATTACCTCTCCGTCTCGAACCCAGGCTCATTCATGATGACCTCGTCAATGAATTGATTGCACAGTAAGCATTCGCCACCCCTCGACACGACACACGTATTCCACCGAGCGCGGTCGCATACAACTATTCTCGCGAACCCGGCCGACTGGTTTACTTGGAAAACACATCTCGGAAACGACGAGAGCGATACCGACAGCGACGACATCTACGGAACCGGAACACCGCCATCGGTTACCGTCGAGCTCATATCAGCCCCGAGCCTGCACACGGCCGTCCAACGGGCTTCAACACGTCCAGGCACCATCCGGCATATCGAGCTTTGATCGACAGGGCCAAAGTGCTTGGCCGGAGAACCGACTGAAGAACGGAAGCGACTGCAGTCACTCTCGGTTCTTAAGGCAGCGGCGCTTTCACACTACTTCATCTCAACTCGGTCGTCTCCTTCCGCTCGCATTCTATCTCTCCGCCATCTACTATCAAGTTAAGGCATTCGCCTACATCAGAGGACATGTCTGCCCAGGACACGTCCTTCGAAGCCCTCGCCGCCTCTCCCGGCGACTTTGCCATCGACTCCGAATGGATGGGTGACTCGCCGCCCGCGTTGACAGTCGACTTCATCCAGAACCAGCAACACCAAGCACACCTCCAACAACTAGAACGGCTACAGAAGCAGCAGCAACTGCAGGGCAACTCATTACGTGGCTTCGGGTCTGCGGCTGTCGGAGGTTCCGGCGTCAACAAGTCCCTCCTCGGCAAGAACCAGCTCTTGGTCGAGGACCCCTCTCTGTCTCTCTCACAAGCACAGCCAGCTGCCTCATCACCCGAGTCGCTTCTCTCATCCTTCCAAGACTCGTCTTCTGATATCTCCTCAAAGCAGACATCTATGTCTGCCATATCTAGCTACGTCGGCGGCACATCAGTGAAGACGGGTCGCAGCCGGCCATCACGGTCGGTGGCTGCTACCGACGCATCAAACACCAGCACATTACCAAAGCAAAATCAGCAGCTCAGATTGGCCCAGGACGACGTCATGATGACTGATGGCTCGGTGAACACAGTAGACGGCGACACTGCAACCCAGAACTGGAGCTATAACGACTACCTTCAGGATGATGAGCAAGACAACGACGAGGACGGCACAATCAAGACGGAGAGCGAAATTCTAGGGACAATAGACCCCAAGTCTATCGAGCAGGGCCGCGGCTATGGCAGCACTGACAGCAACATCCACATGAACACTGGTAACCTGCCGGAACTCAGCCCGTACAGTGGCGGCCCCTCTCCGATCGACTTTGTGAGCGCAACAAGTAGCCCAACGCCTGACGACATCATTCCCAACTTCGCAACTGCCCAGCTTTTTTCTGGCTCTACTGCCGGATTCGCAAACATGCAGGGCACACAGGGCCACCAGGCCCACCGAGGCCACAACAAGGCGGCATCGGTACGTGCTCTTCTTGATAACCACACCCTACAGGACGATTATTATACTAACAAATATAGCAATACTCCCTGAGCCAGTCTATGAACGATCTCAAGACCAGCACATCTCGCGAGGTCTCTCCCGTTGCCAACTTTGTCTTCGGACAAGGCCCATCACCACAAGCCTACATACAAGCTTCGCAGTCGCCTATCGATACCAACGACTTCCGCTTCGGATTCCTGCAAGGAGGCTCCACCGACCCTATGCAGTTGGCTAACAGCTTCATCTTCCCTGAAGACGATGCCACAAGCCCCTCTTCTGTATGGACAGGAAACGTCATGCAACAACAGCAGCAGCAACAGCAACACCTCCAACAGCAGCAACACCTTCAGCAGCAGCAACAGATGCTGAATGGCATATCACCGCAGATGCCCATGTTCCATCACAATATGCCTGGTGCTGCACAAATGATGAATGCCAAGCAGCAGCCACTACGCTTCTCTGTGGGCATTGATCCTCACAAGTCTCGAGTGGAAACTCAAATCCCCGTCACTATCCTCCTATCCAGTCTGCCACCAGGTGTGACGAAGCTGCATCTGCCACCACACACCATCTCGAAGCCTAAGCTGCTCGCAAAGAACCCAGTGGAGCCGTCCCCTGATATGCTTGAGCTGTACACTATGGTTGTCTGCACAAGCGCGATGCAAAACGCAGAGAACCGTAGGCGGGCTATGGAGCGGGCAGCAGCCGCTACACATGCACGGAAAGCTGCCCCGGTCGAGGGCGACGAGAACGACGACTGCCGCCCAGCCAATGGTGGTGAGATTTGGATTTGCAAGGGCTGTATCCAGAGAGAACGGAAACGCGCCAACAGAAAGAAGTCGAAGAAGCCAGAGGACGACGAGGAGTGGAGCCGCGAGGAGCATCGTCGTATCATCATCTTTAACACCAACGAAGTCAAAGACTGGCAACGCCCGACGCCCAACGGCACCAACTTTGTTCAGACGGAAAACGCCTCGATCGTCGTGCCTATGCGCATCACCTGCTACTGCCGCCACCACGGCGAGAAGACCGGGTTCCAGGTCATTTTTACACTGAAGGATTACCGGGGCCAGCTGATCTCACAAAGCGTCTCCCGTTCCATCATGATCACAGACGACCACAAGACGCCCACAGCTCCGTCTGCCGGAAGTGCTTCTGCAGCTGCCTCTATCGCTGACGGTGACGGTTCGGCGGGAGATACCCAGGATAAAAAGGCGGCCGCAAAGGGCACGCCAGCAGATGCAGCAAAGTATGCGGCATCAATGAAGACGAGCAGTCTGGCTACTTCGCCCGAAGTCCAGACTGTCTCTGACCCTTCAGGCCTCAAGCGCAGCTCGGTTACCTTTTCGACACCACAGCCAGCCGAGAAGGCAAATACCAACCTGAACGGTAGTGCCTCTCAGGTTTCTGCGCCATCTTCTGCGGAAGCCGCTCGGACACACTCCAGACCAGCATCTCCAGATGGCCTCAAGGGCCATTATGCCAAGAAGAGAAAGTCCAGCGCAGGTGTGCCTAAGGTGCCAGCCGGTTTGTCTATGACACGCATGGAGACATCTCCCCAGCAGCCCACGCCACAGGGTCTGCCCAACACATCGCACCGGCACGCCACATCCGCCTCGCCTGTCGCCCAGTTCTCGTCAAACAACATCAACGGCACCAATGGCACCAACGGCACACCGTTCCTTTCGCCTCCCTCTGGGTTTATCCCCGACAGCATGTCGGCAGCAGTGGACATGGCCCTCATGGCCGGTGGATCTGGTGATCCTGATATCGATAGCCTCGCCGGCATGGTTCCCATGAACACCGACTCGATGGTCGGTGGCCCGCTGACCCCAAATAGCCATACGGATCAAAACAATGTGTTCGCCAACAACAACGGCGGCAACGGCAACCACAACGGCAACCACAACAACAACCGCGCCGGCAGCTTTGATAACCTTGCACTCTCACAGGCTTCAATGTTCTCAGCACCGACATCTGCTCATCCCAGCCGGGCACCAAGCCCCAACGGTATGCGCAACATGATCCAGCAGCAGATCTTCCAGCACCAGCAGCAGCAATTGCAGCAGCAGCTCAACCAGGCCCAGTTCTCCCAGCCATTCCCAGCCAATCTCTTCAACCTGCCAATGTCTCTATCACAGACCGCTACAAGCCAGAACTCACAACCCGTCATTCACAAGGTCATTCCGTCCGAGGGCCCCAAGTCTGGTGGTATCGAGGTGACGATTCTAGGCGGTGGGTTCTACCAGGGCCTGGATGTGATGTTTGGAGACCAGCGGGCGACAACGACGACTTTCTGGGGCGAGAGCTCTCTGGTCTGCCTGGTGCCTCCTTCTCGGATCTCGGGCCACGTTCCTGTCTCTTTGCGCCAGTCCAACCAGCGTGGCCAGCCGTTCACTGCTCCCACGCAGCAGCGTATCACGTTCAAGTATCTTGACGATGACGAGCAGCAGCTTCTTCGCGCGGCACTGACGGTCTTGTCGCGCAAGATGACTGGAAAGATCGAGGATGCGCAAGATGTGGCCAGACGCATTATCGGCAGTGAGACATCCAACTGGGGCACGGGCGGCGGCAGCAGTGGTGGCAGCAGCTCCGGCAGCACACGTGGTGCAGGCAATGTCGCCAACCTGGCTGATGGTGGCAACCCCAACTTCGAGACACATCTGCTCAAGGTGCTCGAGCTTATTGACCTCGACGACTCCTCGAACCAGACTCGCCTTAACATGCAGCGCCGGACGACAGGTCACAGCATGCTCCACCTTGCATGTGTTCTCGGTATGCACCGCTTTGTGGCTGGTCTCCTTGCTCGTGGCGCCAACCCTGATGTTCGCGACAATGGCGGTTATACGCCACTGCACCTTGCGGCACTTAACAACCAGCCTGAGATTGTGCGTCGCCTTATCCATGCTGGTGCCGACCCAACAATGCGCACGCTCTCTGGCCTGACAGCATCCGAGGTTGCCGCTTCTCGCGAAGTGCTGCGCTCGATCAAGAAGTTTGAGCGCCACAACAGATCGCGCAGTGGTGGCTCGTTCCACAGCCGCACCAGCAGCGCGGCGTCTCTCCGTTCTCTGTGGGAGCCAATGACGGTGACTCCGATCCGCAGACGCCTGTCTGGCGCAGGTGTTGATGAGTCTGAAGAGACTGGCGACTCTGAGAACAGCAGCCGTGCCGAGGTGGACTCGTCGTCATATGCCGCTTCGGGCGATGATGAGGGTACCAGTGGCGAGCTGGAAGAGGGTGGTGATCAGGACTGGCTTGATATGCGCTCGGGCCAGCAGGTTGTTCCTCGCAGCTCTCGCGACATGGCCAGTGTGCGTCGCAGCGCTGCACGGGACTTGAGCCCCATCAACCGTGGCATTGCTATGGGTGGTGCGAACGGTGCCGATGTTCCTGCTGGACTGGCCTCGCCAGCTGCTGCGGCGATGACGGCTATCCGTGACAACTTCTCTGCTCACATCCAGCAAATCGTAGCGCAGTTCCCCCAGATCCCCAACAACCCACTACCCGACTACTACCAGGCGTACCTGAACTCTGGCGCATTCCAGCGCATTTCGTCCCTGGTTCCCAACATCAATATTGCTGGTGCTATGGGCGCCCGTCCCAACTCGTCGGGCGATAGTTCCGGAAGCGCAAAGGATCTTGAAGGTCGCTGGTGGGATCTGTCGTCGCTGATGGCAACTGGCGCAGTACCGCCGCCGGCATACGAGGAGATCTTCCCCCAGAAGCAGAAGCTCCCGGGCACGAGTGACCTGGATGTCAAGCATGCAACTGCCGTGGCAGCGGCAGCCGAGGCGGAGGCAGACACCAAGTGTGCGAAACTTTACGACACGCAAACACAGCAAGCACCCACTCAGGTCGAAAAGGACTTTACCGAGACGCTGGCCGACGAGCTAGACCATGAAGGCGAGCAAGGTTCGTCGTCGACGACGGTGCTGCAGATTGGCCGCAAGAACCAGATCACCAAGGAGCAGCAAGACAACTTCCGTCGCGTACACCAGGAGAAGCGCAAGGGACTGGGTTCTGACACGTTCCTGTACACAGTCTGGATTCCCATCCTGCTGAGCGTGCTCCTCCTATGGCTATCTGGTGCCCGTGCTTGGGACTTTTTCCCGTCGGTGACGTTCAACGTGCCGTACGCGACCAGCCTCGGCGTGCCGATCCGGCCGACCAGCACCGGCAGCAATGCCCCCAAGGGCGTGTCCGGTAGCGAAGCCAAGCAGGTTCTCCCGCCTGCGCCCGCCGTGGCCGCCATTCCCAACGCTGCTGGCCCAGAGGACATTGTCGCCGTTGTCGAAGGCATTGTTGCCTAGGCAAATTAAGCAAGCTATCTTTGCCTTATTTTCCGCATTTCCTACCATATTTCTTTATTCCTATCCCTTGTCTATTTTATCCGCGACCATACTCGATACTCATTTCCGGCATGCGGTTTCTCATCTTTGATGTTTTTGAATGTAATGGCGAATTTCTTCATGTTTCGTCGGGGCTTATTCTTAATGTTCTCCCTATACTTACTTTACTCTCTTCCTTTCTTCTCTTTTGTCGTTTTATATATATGTCTTACTTCCACTTGGAAATGTCGGCGATTCTATGATGGTGTTACATTTGCCTTTCTGTTTTACTGGTGCTGTGTCTCCTTTTATTCATATGGTTTTTACTCGTGCACTCTGCGTTTCTGATATGTCCTCGTTCTGCCTTTTCTTCCTCTGTTCTGTTGCGGCAGCGCGTGGTCCATGACAGCCTTGCTATTCTGTTGTCGTTGTTGTTCTTTATGCAGATAGATAGTCATGAATGCACGAGATCTTCATGTTCAACCTTGTGATAGCTTGATGTTGTTGTCTGTTGTTTGCAGTGATTGCTTTTGTTAACATAGATAGATCATACATAAACTATATACTTTTACAATACTCAATACTGATCTGATGAATGAACATGACAAAGACGATTGATGTGAGATTGCTATTTTGGTGCAGTCATCAATATCCATGAGATTGGTGATGTCAACAGAGAAACAAAAATAAACAAAAACTATGCCAAAAATAATACATTTGTATCCGAAACCCAAGAGCAGCAAAAAAACTGAGTAGAAAAGCAAAAAGATGACAAGAGTGGGATTCGAACCCACGCCTTTTTCAAGACTAGCATGTACAAGTGTTCGATTGCTCGAATTCCTGAAGCTAGCGCCTTAGACCGCTCGGCCATCTTGCCTTTGTTGCTTGTGATATTCTGCTCGGAACTAAGGCCTATGAGTGGCAGTCTCTGTCGCAAGCTAATTGTCGATGCCCATTCGCTCACAGCATCTCGAATATCTACGCCGTCTATGTTGATTCATAAAATTGATATCAGAACAAATCGTTGATTGTATAATCAGCACAGCCAATATAGCTTTCGGGCTACGTACTCCAGGTAAAACAGTAAAAAGATCAAAATAAAACAAGAGAAGACCAAAAGGATCTCAAGAAGAGGAAGATCAAGAACAAATAGCCTCGCAACCAGCCGAGCAAAAAAGAAACAACAGAAACAACAAAAGCAAACCCAATAGCGCCTCATCCAGTCGTGATCATGAGCATTAGACTACTTCAATCCTCCCACACGGGGATCTCGTTCTCTGCATTCTCTGCATTCTCTGTGCCAGCAAGTCCACCGCTGTACAGCGGGTTCTTGCCACGGCTCGCACGGGTCACCGGCTTACTTTGGTAGCTGTCAGTCTGCTGCTCCTGCAGTGCATTGTCGCCCCGCTTGCGCCCTTTGTCTGCAGGCGACGCCTTGACCTCGACAATCTGTGCCTGCATGGGCCGGCGCACACGCACGCGCTGCGGATAGTGGAAACTGATAGGAGCCTGCTCATCCGAAGCGGACGTGGCAGACGACGCAATCGACGACGCCGACGACAGCGTGGGCTTGCGAGGCGCACGCCGGCTGTTGCTGCTGCCACGGTTGGCCGACACAGGGTTGTGAGGGCCCAGCGGGCGGTGGTAGTGGGTTGTTGGTGGCGGACGAAGGTTTCCCTGCTGTTCCTCTTGCGCCTCCTCATCGAAGACGACCACGTTAGGGCTGCTGTCTCTGTGGAAGCTGGACTTCTGCTGCACCTGGTGCACAACCGCCGGACCCTGCGATCGTCTCTTCTTCCGAGGCTCTTGGGTGTCCTCGGGTCTGCCGACCTCGACAACCTTGACTTCCATCTGGCGGCGCTCCTGGTGCTTCTTAGTCACAGCATTGCGACCAGTAGAGCTGGAGACGACCACGTCGGCGTCATAGTCTGTCGATGGCACAGCAAAGATAGAAATGGGCACAGGAACAGACTGGGGCAGCGACTGGGGCAGAGGCGGCTGGGCCTGGTGGACCTGCACGTTCTGGGAGATCTGGCTGCTGCGTGTCATTCTCGACGACACGGAACCTGCAACACTCTGTGCAGTAGATGGGCGACTGTTGGCGCCCTCGCTTGCTGCTACCGTGCGCAGGCTCTCGCCGCCGGGCAAGCGGCTGGACGATTTACGCAGCTTCTTGCTGATCTTGCGGGGGGTGCGGGTAGGCGACGAGAGGGGAGCCTCTGACGCAGCAATAATCGACACATTCTTGAACGCGTCGTCTTTGTCCTTGTCACTGTCCACGTCGGCGCGGATGCGCTTCGTGCCACGAGGGGTTGTGGTCATCGGCGTCGATGTAGGGGACGGCGCCACGGGCGACAGGGGTGTGCCATTGGAGAGGAATGCCGGGCGAGGCGGCGGTGGCGGGAATCTGTCGGGGCAAGATGGCGCAGGTGTGTTCTGCGGTGTTGCGGCACCAGAAAGTCCAGGCCGCGTCGCAGGGATGGCGCGCTTAGTGAAGAAACCAGCCTCCATGAGCTTCTGGTAGTTGGCGAATACCTCGTCTGGCGACGGGCGGTCAGAGAGAGTAGGCAGAGCAGCCACCTGTGGCGACTGAGGAGCCTCGTCCTCCATCTTGGTGTCGGTCTCCTGCTGTGCGGCCTTGGCGATGTCGGTCTCGAGAGTGCTCCGCGCGCGGCGGTGCAGGCGCTTGGTCACGCCCTCCCAGAACGGAGCCAGGAAGCTTCGCGGGCGGCGCAGTGTACCCGACGAGCCTGTTGTGCTGGTGGAGGTTGCCGTTGCGGTCGTGGAAATGGAGGATGTCGTGTTTGAAGTTGTGGTCGTAGTGTTGGCAGGAGTGGTGGTTGCTGCTGCTGCTGCTGATGAGCCGGCGCGAAATGATGAAAATGAAGGGCGCGCCATTTGCAGTGAGCGGCGAGTAAAGTTGTAGCCAAAGCCGTGCTGCTCGTCCTGGCCATTTTGCGCGTCTGCCGGGTCTGCAGGCACAGAAGCGGATGCGCCCAAGAAGGACACAGGCGGTGCGCGGCTGGACCGGTCGTTCATCGAGCCCTCGACGAACCGCGAGGTGATGGGCCGCTGGAGGTGGTGCTGGGCATCTGACGAGTCGCCGGCAGAACCAACGCCTGGAAAGGAGAACGGTCTGGGGCCTGATGAGGCCTTGTCGAGCTGGGGCTGGGCTTGAGTAACCATGGTGGGCGAGGACGAGATGGCGCAAAGGTAGGAAAAGCAAATGTAAGAGAAGTGGTGTCTTTGGACAGAACTAAAGCATTGTCTGCAGGAAACAATATGAGATGGGAAAAGATGCTCGACGTTGGGATAAGGAGAAGAAGCAAAGAAGAAAGTAGTCGGTGGAAGGAGGTCTTGTTAAAGCAGCCGGGATAGGAAGGAAGCTGTGTGCTGTCGAGGAAGGCACGATTGTTGTTTATTTTGTCTCACGAAAAGGGAAGGCGGCCGTGGACAGCAATTGCACGAAGAGGCATGCAACGCGGTACCAATGCACATGCAGAATGCGGAGAGTATTGCTTTTTGCTCTTTTGGATGCTCTTCTCGGGCTTCTCTGTTGGCTGAAAACTATTGGAACTGAGACTATCGTGAGCTTGTCGCAAATCCATGTAATGAGGGTCCATTTGTTTACGTTTGTTGTCCCTGGTTGCAGGCGGCAACGGCTGTCCCGCGCCCATGCCTGAAACAGCATGGGAAGAGGAAAGAGCGCTGGCCAAAATGGTGCAATACAATTGGCTACATTTGTATTTATATGGGGGCAATGCGACCACGTGACCTCGCAACCTCATTTCTAGTAGCTCTGTCTCCTCCATATCCTCTCTCTATTCACCCGCATGCCTCGTCAACATCCACATCTTGATATATCTCCATCATATCTTCCTCTTCTTGGAATGAGTTAATATTGAAGGGGGACTGCATGAGAAACAGGCGATAGCTTGCCGTGGACAATACCGCACAGATCGCATTGTTTCGTTTGTTTACTTTTCTCTCTATTTTTACTTTTTTACTTTTCGCCTGGTCCTCTGCTTCGTCTGGTAGCTACGACGCTGCAATGGCACTGCATCTGCAGCCGTGTGGTCGTACTCTTCGCGGTCTGAAAGATGGTCATGCTGTGCTTCGACAACAAGTTGTGAGGTACGATCGTGGGTAGAACGTGAATAGTTAATGGTCGAAATGCAAAGGTCTAGGGTGGAGGACAATAACCACTTATTGAGCATGTTGTAACTCGGCCCGCGGAGCCTCAAATCCCGGCGTCATAAACTATCCGACCGGTCCGTTTTCCATCAAGAAGCGTCGGTGGTTTAGTGGTAAAATCTGTCGTTGCCATCGACAGGCCCCGGGTTCGATTCCCGGCCGACGCAACGGAGCAAGCATCGTGAGATGTGTATTTTTTGATTTTTTTGCTCCACCCAGGGCCTCAACTCCCGGCGTCATAGAGCCTGTGACCGGCCCGTCGTTCATCTACCAGCGTCGGTGGTTTAGTGGTAAAATCTGTCGTTGCCATCGACAGGCCCCGGGTTCGATTCCCGGCCGACGCATTAGAGCATCGTGAGATGCGATTCATTTTTACAATTTTTTTTCTCTGTAGAACCTCAAACCTCGTCAACTCACTGGCAATATGTAAAAAGTATCACGGAGGTTAAAGATTGTGACCATGGAAAGTATGTAGTAAGAATGTATTGAATTATGCTTGAATAAGGATACCAGTGAACCGCCCGTTTTTTGTTCCAGTCCAGAATCAAGAGAATGACGAAGTAGACCCTCTAGGAGCCAAGCAATGAAATGCAATCAACAGTATTAGCCCGTATGCACCGCCATCACAGTAGAGTAGATGAAAGATAGTTTGAAAGTTGATAAGAATTCAAGGAAATAATGAAATCCACGTGGTAGAAGATACATAACTAAACACTAAAATATGAACCAAATAGACAAAATGCAATGGGTAACAGATTCCAAGAAACCAGCCAACGCCGTGGGAGATAGGAAACAATGGTACAAAGTAGATGAAACTAAAAACAAGAAAATGGCCACGGCAATTTGGTATCATCCTAGCCTTGCGTTGAGGAAAGAAGCAGAAAAGACAATAGTCAAGAAGAGAAAAAAGTACTAAAGACAAATGAGAAAGTATAATGGGTGTGCAAGTCGTTCAACGTAAATAAACCCAGCTGGATGATGAGGTGAAGAAGGTGGCGCGAAGAAAGGGGTATATAGAGAAGGAGAAGTATGTATGGATGAAGATGAAGATGTAATGGTCGAGGGTAGAATGTATGGGGCATGGGTCATCATTTCCGCTGTAAACAAAGAAACACAATAGCAGGTCATGGACAAAGACAGGCAACACAGGATTTAACCCCGCTGCTGCACGGCAATCTCGCCGTTGGGTGTCCAGACACTGCCATCGGCCCGCTTCCACCACAGCTCGTCGACCTCACGCGGCGTCTGCTCGGACTGGCGCGCGTGGTTCTTGATGGACGCGTTGGCGACGTACGCCTCGGACGACAGGTCCAGGTTGTTGTACTGGCCATACGAGCGCTTCTTGTTCAGGTTGGGTGTGCCAGGGTGCGGCAGGACGGACTGCGGCTGCAGCAGCTGGCTGATGCTCGACACGCGGTCGACGCCGGGCGAGGTCTGCTTGTCGCCCTTGTAGTTAATGAGCTCGCTCAGCGGCGGCAGAGTGAAGGCGTTGCTAGACTCGGGCCGGCGCACATCGTTGGCAGGCTCAATAGGAGTAGGCGGCGACACGTAGCTGTTGCTGCTGTTGGATTGCCGGCGGTAGTCGGTGGTCGCAGAGCTGAAGGAGTCGCGGTTTGGTGATGGGGCGGCAATCGAGGCTGATGACGCGGGAGTCGTGGTGTAGTGCTGCGACGTCGGGCGGTCCTGGTAGTAGCCGTGCACGGGCGTGCCGGCGTGTGATGGTGACGGGGACGGGGCAGAGAACGAAGAAGAGCTGTGGCGCTGGACGTGATGGTGCGGTGGTGGAGGTGCCTGCTGCTGCGGCTGGATAGGCGCCTGGCTGTAGCTGTGGTGGGAGTATGTGGGCGACGGCGGGACCGACGAGGGCTGGATGAAGTTGGTGGGCTGGTTGTTGCCGCCGAAGCGCAGGTGGCTGTTGCCGTTCTGAGCAGCGGCGTTGAATGCTGGCGGGATGGACGGGCCTGCGTTGGGCGAGGGAGCCGGGTGGTGGTACTCGTTGACTGATGGGCGGCGCTGGGCGTGCATGGACGGGTCGGAAGAGTAGGGTGTCCGGTTGCCGCTCTCGATGCTCATGGAGCGCTGGCGGTAGTCGACGGCGACCTCAGGGGTCTGTGTGCGGTGGCGACGAGCAAACTCCTCCTCAGCCGAGCGGGCATCAGCACCACTGCCAGGGGCGGCAGCAGCAGACGACTTGCCCTCGCGGCGGCGCATGCGCACATCGCGACGGATGCGCACACGGCAGCCCTGCTCGGCAACAGTGCGGGACAGAGCAGTGCTCTCGGTCAGGCCAGGGAACTTCTTGGCGCTGAAGACCATGAAATCGTTGGACTTGACCTCCATGCGCCAGTCAAAGGACTCGGCGGTGTGGGTGACGTCGTGCATCTCCTTGTCGAAATCAGCCGACTCCTTGGTCTGCTCGTACAGGTTGAAGGTCAGGCGGTAGCGGCCCTCGTGGCGCACCGACAGGTCAGGGAAGAGGAAGTAGCCAGCCTCCTTGGGACGGTCCAGGTAAGCCATGCCAGACACGGGCATACCGGTCAGCACAGGCGGCGTGGCAGCCGAAGGGGCCTGGACACGGCCGTGTGCGAGGACGCGGGCGTGCTCCAGAGTGGCGAACAGGAAGAAGTTGGCGTTGTATGTGAAAGTGATGTCCTTTGCGTGCTCAATAGTCGGGCCCTCGAAGATGCGAAGCTCGACCACTGGGGGCGGGTCAACAGGGCGACGGTCGGCAGAAGCTGTTTTGTTAGTATCTCAATAACCTCATAACCTGATGACATATTGTCGGCTGCTTACACTTGGGACCGGCACCGCAAGCGCGGGCACGCTCGGGCTGCTGGATGACCTCGAGGTGGTACCAGAGGTGGCGGCCACCGCGAGTCATGCGGTCGACAATGACCGGCTCTGGGTGGCCAACGGCGATAGTTGGCGAAACCATTGTGTGTGATGTGTTGTGGTAGATGTGTTTGTGTTGAGTAAAGACGCAAAATACGATTCCAGATGTCCTCCTTGAATCGCAGTCGCCGTTATATACGTTTAGTTCATCAGATGCTGTGCTGGGTAGCGATGCTGTCGGCGGATGTGACAGGAATTCAAATTCGGCGAGTGGCAGTTGGAAATGCGGATATGTGGTGAAAGGGCCGAGCACAAACAAGACAGTCTGCAAAGTACTTGTTTAAGAATGGCGAGTGTTGAGGTGGTGGTGTTGTTAAGAATACTGACGAGCGTCGACAATCCGTGAGAGAGCAGCAGGTTGTCCGTGTCAAGATGTCAAGTCAAGATTGTTGAGAAAGGAAGGAGAGGAAGAAAGAGACCAGAGACAGGAAGTGAGAGGAGGAAGGAAAGGAAGAAGAAAAGAAGCAGAGACGCAGATTAAAGGTAAAAAGGAAAAGAGCGACCAACCAACCTGTGATGGGAATCGCAGGAATAGAATAGGAAAGTCGGGGGCGTGCAGCTAGAGCATCGAGCATGGGTCGTTCCTTCCTCTGTATTCCTTATTCCTTCCCTATTCTCTGCGGTCTTCTGCTATTTCTGTTTTCAATACAGCAGTCCCTCCCGCAGTCGCTCCTTCCCTCCTGAGGGTGTGGATGCACAGGAAAGAGAGTGTGTGAGCGTGCAGGGGTGGGGGTGTGGATGGGTCCAATGGGGCGTGCTCCAAGACGAGCACAAACACAAACCTACAACAGAACATAAGCACGGGCAGGGGTGTGGTTAAACTCGCTAGAGGCAGAACAGAGGCTAGAGAGGCTAGAGGGGCTAGAGGCTTTTAGTTTGTGGAAATGGGGATGGAAAATAGAAACGGGGCCTGAGCCTGGCGTCTGGTGTCCTCCGTTGTCCATAACTCCAGAGCTCCAGTGCTCCAGTTGACCCAAGGTCCGGAGTAATACTGTTCTTGCCTGGACAGTGTGGGTACTGTTGAGTGGGGCGTTGAGGAGGAAGGAACGGCGTTGCATTGTGGAAGTACCTGTCAGCCAGTTTTGTGTGCAGAGTACATGTGCATAACTATGGTCAATAGATCACGAATGCACACAATACTCTGTATTAGAGTGTACCACTGAGAGACACAACAGACAATAGACAATCACGACAATACAATGCACAAATAGAGTGCTAGCTACCATAAGAATACTGCGACTCTACTTTTGCCCTCCCAGCACCTGTGGCATGGTATGGGATATCGGTCTGGTTTGTTGGAGACGGCAGCGACCCAAAGCCGTGGACTGGACGAGACAGCTAGGGTTGGTAGGGAGTAGGTTTTGAATACTGAGTAAGAATAGAGAGAATAGAGAGTATCAACCGAGAAACGCGGGCAGCTGCACAGCAATCAGGCCATAGCGAGTGATTTACGCGTGCATGCAGGGCAATATATTGATATCGAGAGCACAGCATCGGAGAAGTACTGGTAGTACTGTATTGCAAAGATACTCAGTATTGTAAGATACAGAGTATCATAGTGCGGAGTTTTCAGTTCAGTCCTGGTCCTTTCGACTGCAATATGGATAATAAGACAGAGCCCAGGATAGGATCAAGGACTGCTGGGATGTCCAGACCAGACATGGGGTGCTGCAGGGGTGGACAGGGCAGGCCGTTTCTGAAATAAGCACTGGGTGGTATATCCGGGGGTATGATATTCATTTGTGTGGGCGGCTTCCGTAAAGAGAGCATCGTACTCTAGACGAGAGGACGAGAGGCAGTGAGAGTGAGCACTGAACACTGAACAGACAAGGGTACCGGGTACCAAAGGCTGCTGGACAGTTGCACAGGATCGACTGCAATATGCCGTACCCTGTACACGGGCTGGCGTGGCACGATAACCAGGTAGATTGGTGATAGATCGTTGAAAGGGGAGAAGTGAGAATGATATTGAAGATAAAAACAGAAACAAGAAATGAAAAAGAGGCAACAAAGCAGGTGGCGTTGACAGGCCGGAGTTGTGATCCTTTCTGTTTGGCAATCTGCAGTCAAGGCGTCAACGTCAAAGACCGACAGGCTCGGGCTGGGTCCAAAGATGAGCACGGCCAGTTCTTTAAACGGTAAATCGTAAGCACGACACGAGAATCAGACACTGCGACTCATTTACCAGGATGCAGGACGGGTGAGGCACGACATGGATATCACAGCTCGACAACTCGAGGGCTGTTCTGACCGAACATTCTGAACACCTTGGGTTCGTCGTAGCAGTGAGTCGCAGTGAGTCGCAGTGAGTGCACGCTCCTCTTCGTCTAAGCTGAAGACAGTCGCATCCCTTCATGTCGACAGACTTCCAACATCCAAACCAACAGCCCCAAGTCCAAATGCGGCCATGCATCGACAACACAACGCACAACCAACTGGCAATACGGAGTAAGACATCCAGCAGACAAAGACCTGGCAAGGCAAAGTTACAGGGCTCGTGGAGAGGTCTGGAAGAATCGTCGCGCCAGGGATGATCAGTCCCCTCATTAAATCCCATAATAAATCCCATCAAACGGTGGCATCGGAGGATTATGTAAGAATGCATAAAACAGAACGCCGCCCATGGTAGAGAGACTGAATACGCTTCTCCATATACAGACTAGCGCGTGTTTGCTGTCGACCCTGGGACGGGTCTGCCGTGTTGCCGTTGGCCAGAAGTGCCCGTTTAGCGTGCCATGTGGGCCGACACGACTGCAGTGCGACAAGTGAGAGTCTGAGAGGAAGGAGCGAGAGTGAACCTGGCAGTGAGACGTGACTGGGCAGAAATACAGCGTACTCTGTACAGAACAGGCAAGAAGCTCCCAAAGAGGCAGAAATCTGAATCGACAGCCAGCCTCGAGGATGAGTCGAGGATTGCGGTCGTGATGGCTGGCTGACTCTGATGACTGGCTGATACTGGCTGATGACTGGCTGTGATGCATTGAAGAAGCAATATTCATCTTACGAGTGTTCACCCTTGCTGTGGGATTCACAAACATCCATGAAAATAGGCGTGGCGATACGAATGACCATCTATGACGGTTTTTTTATTTAATGAGTCTATTTCTTTCGTGCAATAAATTCAAGGGCAGTGTGATCGGAATAAAAGAGGGCATCACACTCACAAGTTTAAAGGTACTGTGCAGCAGATACGGCAGCGCATCGGATCCAGTGCCAGAGCTGTGGAGAGCTGACAGCTTATTGGTATTTGCTATTTATGTATTGTATTGAGTATTTAATGAGAATTTTATTTGGTTTAATGCACATCTTGGCATAGGCGGACGCCTGAACAAAGCGTCAACCCGTGCCGTAGGAGAGGGCGCGTTGGGGGCAAAGGCAGGTGAAAGAAAGGACAGGTAGCGGGATGGCAAGGCAAGACATGATCTCGAAATCTGGGATGTATTGTACTACAGGCCGCGTGCCATACGGGTGGTGGAAACGGTGGGGATGGGGTGAAAGAGAGTTGTAGATAGTGTTGTCTTCAATCGGAGATAGCTGGCATATGTCAAGATGGATACGATGAAGATGGAGATGGGTTGAATGGCAGATGGATATCAAAGAGATGAGGCATGAAGGATGCGATGGGGTATTGCTCCGAGAGGATGCGCAGTGTAAATCAACCCAGAGGAAGGTTAGAAGCGAGATCTCCAACATTTGCAGGACACCAGGATGTGCAGCCTTGCACGGCGGACGTTGTAAAACACGAGTATATTGTAGGTATCGTAAATTCAGTCACACACTCCATGGTAAACCGCTGAATGGCCGCGATTGCACCGTCGTGCCGTGGTTATCAACCGAGATCAGTGACCCGAAACTCTGTACAGATATCAACAAACCGGTGCACGACGCGGTCATAGACGCGACATCGAACATCGTTGATCGATAATACATCTCCGTGCAACAGGAGGCTCTCGGTCGCTCTCTTTTGCTAGGCTTCATTCCTTCGATATGGTCCGTTGTAACCCCATCCTCCTCCTCCTTTACAGAGTCTCCCTTCTACGGTCTCAATTCCATTCCCCCTTCTCTGGAGATCCATAACGAACCACCAAACCCAGATCTGTTCTTGCCGTGTGGGCCAGCGGATATCACTGGATACAGCGGACGGTGCCATCTTGATATATCTGGAATATAATCTACTGAGTAAGATACGAAGAGAGTCTTCTCTGCGGCTAGCTATTGTGGTCCATATTCGCGACACAATGGCATTCTTCCATATCCATCTCCCGAATTATCCATGCTGCCATGGCATTCATAACTTTGATGGAATAATCGCTAAGAAAGAGAATGTCTCCCGTATGCAGTGCAAAGTGGAAATACTCACAGCCAAAACACCAATGCTCCGGGATCGACTAGCGCTCCCTCTCCTGACCATCAACGGAGGATGTACAAAAGAAGAAAAGAGCCTGTGGGTTTGTATGGGTGAGTGAGAGAGCGAGAGAGCGAGGGTAGCCGTTTGTGGACAAAAGCCTTTGATATGCACAAATGCAGTACTGAGAGCAAGAAGCGACCCAAGACAGTACGACATCCCCAAAGTAGCAAAACTGCGAGTGCCGGGAGCCTTGCTCTCGGTATCGACTATCAGACATCACGTTTCTGTATTCTGTATTATTCTACTCTTCGCTACTCTCTACAGAATATGACAGCTCAGTCGGAGAGGGAGTGCGACGCTCAACGGTATTGTCCATCTAGGGAATAGAAGCGGCTTTGCATTCCATGCGACAAGGATATGCAATTAGCTTGATGGAATTGCATATTGCCGGTTATGACAGAGCGATTATGAATCCAGTTTGCACTAATTATGCTGCTATGCAATAGCCTACCCGCTGTTGCAGCAATATGTTGCATCCATCTGGTGATCTGTATGACGAGTGTTGGTTTCAATGTTTGGTGTTCTGGTTTAATACTTCGTATGGTTTGAGGTTGACTGTTTTTTGCTTGGTTTTCGAATATATTTTTATTTTTATTTTTGCTTTCGCTATTTCCTTTTCTTTTTGTATAATTTATATGTTTATTTTTTTACAACAAAATCAATCACTGCCTCTTGTACACATTTCAAGACTGTAAAATACATTTTTTTTTTTAAAAAAAAAACCAAATAAAACCACAATATAGCATCTTAACCATTTGCACACTTCACCTGAAATCAGACATAACAAATGATCAAAACAGTAAAATAACCACCCAACTCAATCACATAAATATCAACAAATAATTGCCAATAACAACATGCACAGCAAAAGAAAGTACCGACAACAAACTACGACATGCAGAGAAGATCCTTCGAGATGCAGCCTGGCAATCACGGGGAATAGATGCTGACATGAAATAAGATGCAGCAACAGTACTGCACTGCACTGCATATAAGACATGACCATGGCCATGAGACACGAGACATCGCCGACGACGCGGGAAAAGGGACTGCAAGTGGAATGGAAGCATGCAAGGACGAGGAGCCAAAGGAGCCAAAGAAGCAATATCGGGGATCGATATTGAATGAATGTCAAGAGGTATTGCAGAAGAACCGACTTGAGACGAATCTAATGCCTCGTGGTTTGATGTCAAGCCACAAGACGGAGTATTGATCAAGGCAATAAACATGATGAACATAAAAAAAAGAATAAAATAAATCCAGACAAGAAAAGAACCATCAAACTTCACCCAAGAAAGAGTCTAAGAAAGAACCAACAACGCCACAAGAACTAGAGTATCCCCATTGAGAAGTTAAAAACCGTCAATACTCCTCATAACGTGGCTATTCAGCACAGATACTCCGTATCGAATACACGTATCGTACTGCCAGAGTACTGAAGCCTTGTTGGCTGCAATGGCTCCCCCCTTGCATTCAACGGCCTGCACTGCAGAGAGAATGCGACGCTGTGCCTCCACACCCCCTTCTCGCCTGCAGTTGACCTCTCTTCGTAAGCACATGAAAACACTGCAAAACACTGAACTACTCATAACCCTGCGGCGATTACTCCATCTCCCTGCTCAACAGCCGAACAAATATAGTTGTGCATGCCAGTGCAATGTCACCCTCCTCTACAAGATGGTGGTGCAATCACTCATCTGGGTATTTCGTATGAAGACAAGAGTTCAGCTCAGCGGCAGAGCTGTTGGTGGAGTTGGGGTCGGCGTTGGAACTGTTGCAGTTGACGTTTTGCAGATTTCAGGCTCACGGTACTGTATGTGGCGGTTGCAAATGAGTCGAGTCGAGTCGAGTCGAGTATCAAGGATCAAGAGTACGAGTGACCAAATCAAGGTCAATGGCGGCCAAGACTCAAATGTTTCGAGAACTGCACTGAAAATAGAGAAACAAAAGATACGAATACCCAAGAAGTGACAATACAAGTCAAGAAGTGACAAAACCAAAATATGACAACGGCTGCGGACGGGAGGCTAGGGACACCGAGACATCCACGCAATAGCATTCTCGAGAACTCACCAAAGTGACTGGTAATATTTTGTAGTGCTGTACTGGAATAATTCAGTGTATTTCGCTACTAAGAGAACGAATCTTCAACGGTCTCCATTCCGTAGTGGCCAACGGTAAAGTAGTCTACTCTATTTACTCGTAGTGATCATTATGTGATTATTTCAATGTGCACTTGCGAATCGATTGCCTTGTTCTTATCGCCACTTTGCCTTGTGTTTGCCTTGCCAAAGTTGCACGTTTGCCTTGTAAACCTGCACAAGCCGGTGTCGCCTCATCTGTTATTTTCATCTCAACTGCACACACCATTGGCTGCTGCTACCGCCGGCTCCCTCCATCGAGGCCAGACCAGGCCAGACCAGCGTGGCCATACATACGAAGTAAAAGTGAGGATAAGCCACCGAACCATGGACACATATATTGCGATATTGCAGCATTGGCGAAGCGAGATGGAAGGGGAGAAGGGGTAAAAGTATCGTTCGATTCGTAGAGTACGATACTGGAATAATTCATGTAGAATATCTTATGAAAGTCAGCTACGGAGTAAACACACAGAAGAGAGCCCGGCTTTATCGATCTCCAAGGCTCACGCTTCTCCTGTGCGCCCGCTTTTACCCTTTCGCCACTTTGAACACACACCCTTCCCCGTCTTTAGTTTCGACTTGGGCAGTCTCTCTGCGGATAGCTTTTAGCGCCGCTGTCACTTGGGACGTCCCAGCACGCGCGACCCAGCAGTGAATACAGGGAGACCCGGCGATGCAGACCCGACAAGTCAACGCCTGTGCACGCTCTTCTGGCAGCTGCACTGTCCGCACTGTAGGCCCCTTCTCTCGGGTCCGACCCAGCATTCTCGAGTCTGTCCTGTATTACTCTGTCAGCTTATGCACAGCCATTCCGCCACGATATCTTGTCATTTGCACTATTCTCCTAGCCTCTTGGTGATGAGCTTAACCGTGCTTCTTCATCCTCCCCTCTCCTCCTCTTTCCATCATACTCATTACTCAGTACAAGGACAGTCTCGGCCTCTTCGTCATTTAATATCTAATATGACCTGATCATTAATCAAACCTCATCTTCATAAAAGCCAATATTCAAGTAATAAAACCCAATGCCAAACCCAATCGATGTCGACACCGCAATCCGCATGGAGTTGTGCTAGATTGCGACCCAAATTATGCAATATTAGAATAATACTCGCATCGACTGTCATTCGCCTCCATCTCATCCAAAATCACCACTTGAGCATCGTGAGTTTCTACCTTTAGCCAGTGTCGAGACTTCTCTGTGAATAGGGGCGCGCAATCCTTCCCAAAAGGGGAAAGATTGGTGGTAGTCGTTCTAGCGCCTACTCCCTTCTGGCTTTACTCTACTCAGTGAGTATCTTACAGAGTATGGGGGACGCCTGAAGGCTTGGTACTCCAGCTCTGGAGTGCTCCGGCCAGCCAAGCCAAAGGGAGGGGTTTGGGTGGTATTGACGGTTATTGCTGAGAGGTGGCCAATATGCCTGTAAAAAAGAGACCATACAGCTGCAAGCGCTGCAAGAAGGAGCAATAGGGGGGATTCCCTCTTAGCCGTGGTTCCATTAAACAAGTTTCAGTGGAGCATGGTGCCCGTGGCCTGTCGAGCTCCCGGTAACATATGTAGCTTTTGCTACTAAAAACACACAAAATATACTTCTGGATAATTATGGATCTGCCCGCCAAATTGGTACAGACGTCTCAAACCTTCTGGCGCACGGCAGGCGGTCGGTCGCTCTTTCCCTCATTCTCACCCATTCCCGTCACTCCTGGTGCTCCTCTTTTTACACATTATTACCAAGAGCTTACCAGCTTACCAGCTTGTCAGAACCCACTGCTGTCATCCACTGCCACCCACTTTACCGCACCGTGCCACCCCTCGTCTGCTCTCTCTTTCCTCCTTCTCTCCTGCCCAGTGCGCGGAGTTCTACGGAGACCGGCTGCGCACATGCCACCCAATCTGGCAAATCGTAACCAGCGAGATCCCATTCTACGGGACGCGTCTCTTGGGTCTTGGTCTTCAGTTCTTCTACTTATATTTTACTGCTATCACTAGCAGGCAATACCAGCCTAATAGCGCTATGGCCCTGAAATTAGTACGGCGCGGCCCTTTTACAGCGATCGGTCATTCTCTCGGGACTGCACTGGCGGTAATATAGTGCCGGTAACAAATATGCACTGTGGCTGCAAATGGCAGCCAAGAGACATAATGCTCTGCACAGCTGGTCGCGCTTTCTTTGTTGGGCACCTTCTTGCGCCGCGCGCTATTGCCATGCACTAGCCGATAACCCAACACGAGTCTTCATCGCCACATGGCCGAAAAAGGAAACTGGCCGCAGTGTGCAGTATCGAGTATTCGACAATTATTCTAGTTTTCATCCTAATTCTAATCTAATTCTAGTGAATTCACATCGACGCCATAAGTACAGAGTAGTCTCGTGGCTGAAGGTGATGCACTAACGTTCGCTTACACAAAAAGACCGTTCGGCGATGTCTGATACAAAGGCTGATGATTCACTTTTCGCGTGCTGCGCATGGTTGATGGGCGGATGCGAGGGATTCGGAATTGTTATGACTGAATGAATGCTGAATGCTAGACGGAATCCGGAAGACGGCGAGCTGACGCAGGGACGTTTGAGGTCGGGCAGCGATGGTAGAGACAAAAGTCAAAGGCAAAGACAGGTGCCCGACAGCAAAAGGACCAACGGGGACAGGGAGGAATCTGTAATGGAGGATCCCAGGACAAAGGACGTTGCAAAGACATTCTTGTGTTTGGTATCGGGCTTCTAATATTCGACGTAATCTTCTGTGTGATTGTTCTGATCGTGCATGCCGGGAATGTGCATGCAGGAACGCTTGTTGGTACTCTGTTCACGAGGATAGAATGATCCGAAATCCGGATGCTCGGGACGACATCTATCTTACATTGTGTTTGATCGTATTTGCATCGTAAGATTCTATTGTATGAGTATGACGCGTGTGGAAAAAGAGAACAGAAATAACATTTGAAGGGAGTCACCGACAGCCGTAAACCAAAGCCACGCTGTCGACCGTTCCAGGGTCTTGATTCTTGAAGATGTAAAAAGGCTGGCACTGAAATAGAAGTAGAAGTATATTTTCACAATCATAACTACAAGACTGATAGGAAACATTCTTCGGGAATACAAGAGCATGCTTCACGGCCCGCAACGCGTTCCAAGGGAGACTGAAGCGAGGAGCGGACACAGGCGAGGTGTTGGGAGTTTGAGTAGATTTTGGGATTTTAGAGCATTAAAGAGGCATTAAAGGCATTTTGGTGAGTAGAAGAACACTACCAAAGGGCACTCTCAAGAGGAAGATCAGTCCCAGCTGATCCATCCAGGATCCAGATGATCCAGAAGATCCAAGATTGGAGTTCGTCTCTTCGTCTGCACCTGCGATGCAAGGGAATAGACTTATTAGACTTTGCCGATCAGTGCTGTTTTGTCGGGGTGTACAGAGAACGTGAGACTTGAGGAGCAGAAAGTATTGCCCAGACTGGCTCGAACCGAAGCTCCTTCATATCCAATATTGCCATTTTCCCATAGCCAAACACGAAAAACGGAGTCTCGAGAGTGCGAACGCTCCGACGGCTACTGGTCTGCTCTGCAAATTTATCTACTTACATTTTCTACTTCCGCCACAACGACCCTATTCAGCAACGCGCCGCATTCTTGCCTCTGGAGTACGATACTGAGGAGTAGCTCAATAATTGTGAATGAAATGGCTTCATGACGGTCCATTGCCGTTATGAGAAATAGAGCCGGTTCTGGGCATCAACACTAGACGCAAGCGACGATGAATTAACTTTCCAGAAACGGGACTGGCTAAAGAGCACAAAGGAAGAAGATTCAAAGAAAGAGCAGACAAAAAGAAAGACGTCGTAGTGAGTATGCCGTTGGAAGGGGATACCGAGATGCTACTTCGGTGGCCCCGCGCGGATGGATGCTCCCAGCGCTGTTTTGCCAGATTATGTCAGCTTTATAGTGACGATCATATCGTATGCACGGTTTCCAAATAACAGAAACAGTGGTTGAGGCGACGCATTGACGATTGATGACACGCAATGACGGTGCTCGCGATTGATAATTTATTATTCATTGCAGAATACCCAACAGAAAAAAAACGACCCTGGCGCACGGCGTTGCACCGGCGAGATCTGTCAAACTTGCGACGAATCTCGAATCTTGAATCTCGAATCTAGATTTCAGTTGCTTATGCTCAAATGCTTACAGAGGCCTGTCCATGCCTGGCCCCCAGGTGGCAACAGTGTTACCTGTGCCGCTGTAGAGTTTTTCTGGAGTGACTCAAAAGGCGCCGATTACAAGCCGCTGCAAATCATGCGTTTCTGAATAGAGGCCTCTGATGGGGGCTGACTTGAAAACAACTCGAGAGGCCTCTGTTTGAGTTGGATCGTTTGATCGTTTGATCGATCCAATGGGGGCGGCGACTGTCTGCCATCCAACTCTAATCCAAACAATCCAACGAGACTGCCGAATGCCAATGCTCTGGACTCGAGTCGCTGGAATCACCCAGAGAGCCCCTTGCAGGTTGGGGGCGAAGCAGTGTGCCGACTGCCACGAGGCATTAAGGTTATGAAGCCGCGGTGAACTTATGCAGATACAGATAGATCCAAGCAAGAAAAAGAAAATAAAAAGAAAAGAAAACGTCACTGGTCATGAGATCCTACAGAGTAGTGACTGCAGACATCACGAGGCTCATGAATGGCAGGCAAGCCTATTGGTGTGTAGTCATAGGACGATCATGCAACTTGACGGAGTATGGTAGAGTCGCTTTGAATTATTCATAGTACAGTCAACATCAAGTATGATGATTGCAGCCCGTCTCGAGCCGCGTCGCCACCTACACCAAATACAATGCAACAGAACTGTCGTAAGAAGTCTTGAGAAGTCTCGACCTTGCCACTATCTTCAGTCTACTGTCTTCTGTCTTCTGTATCTGTCTACGAAACCCAGGGGACCGAGATAATTTGATCTACCCGAAAGCCTGACAGACGAAGCTCGTCTCTGGCGCTGGGATCATACAGGCCGTCTCTGGGCCGTCTTGAACTCTAACATCTCTTGATTTCCCGGGTCGAAGCCACTTTCGCCTTTATCCAGACACCTATAGCACATTTATTGCTGCATCGAAACACAAACGGTTCCAAGTAAAGTGCTGGAAATGCAAATGGAATAGGACTCTGCCGCTGTCCCCCACTCCAATATAGAGAGAAGGTTGAGAAGGAGAGCGATTCGAAGAATCGGGACACGACCGGTCCCGAAAGAACAACAGCAGAGTTCCCGGGCTGCGATGCCGGCCTCAACAGTTTTGAGCTGTAGCCCTTCAATGCAAATGACTATGAACACTCCTAAGGGCTGTGACTGTAGAACGTAGAGAACTAGATGTCATCGATGGATGGTGATGGCTGACGTGGTATAACGTTGCCCGTACTGTCGGCCCTTTGCCGGGGTCTCTGCTTTGCTTTCCACAACCGGCGGCCTTTCTTGTTTCTGTCTTCGTGTTCCTTGTTGTTCCCGTCAATTCCATGACGAGCGTACATGTGCATGTGTACGCTGTGCAGTGCACGGGGTGGAGAGACCTGGGACGGCCTGGTGGTGATACTGGATACGAGTTTCCCGGAATCAGACAAGACAAGAATTAAGAATACTGATATTAAAAAAAGAGGATGGGACAGCATCGGCAATGATGGAGTGGTAATCTCGACTGGTAAAAGTGTGGGAGCACAAGGGGCGAATGTCTTGAGGGGGTCATCAGGCCAGATCGAGACTGGACGGCTGGCCAGACGGGCTGCCACTGGACGGGCCACTGAGACAGGCGCCGATAAAACGGCTTAGCAGAGATCAAGAGACACTGCGGCACAGCAGCGACTGCAAGGGACGCTCAATGAGCGCGCCGGAGCGCGACGACTGGTTGTCGGTCGGCAGGATGGACGGCCAGGCCAAGTCAACACACAAATGAATACAACAAGAAACAAGACACAAGACACACAGCAGCATAATCAGTAGACATTACGACTGGATGATGCGGCTTGCAGACCGCAAGACAGAAAATTGTGCGACGACACCTCCAGTAGAGAACAGCGGACAAGCGAGGCAGTGCGTACAGGCGTGAAGGCGTAAAGACGCAAAGGGGGAGGCTGTTTGGCTGTTTATGCGCAATGGCCGTTGTATCTCAATGACGCCAGACACCCTTTCACGCAGAGTAGATACGATGGGGGCGAATACTGTTGCAGGCTGGTTTGAGACGCATTCTACCGGGTATGGATTGTTATTGTGAGCAGCTTGTTATTGCAAACACGGTAAAAGGCACGTCGAGATATCACCGGGTAAAGATGTTTGATGTGATGGGAACTGAGGAAAAGAGATCATGCACAATTCATCAACGTCGTTGGCGATCGACAGGATGCTCGGATACTTCCCGGGTGTTGTTGCGTGTTTCAAACCTATCACGCAGTGAGCATTGGGGGCCGAATGGACATGGATGGACATGGATTTGGCGCAGGGGAAGATTACCTCGGGTGATCCGAGCCAACATCCTACCGAGCCGGAGGAATAGACCACCCTATGCATGATGGACGGTAGAAAAGAGTCGGGCTCACAGTATCAACAATGAGGGTCACATAGAGGCTTGATTATGCGCTGCTTTGAGCAAGAGTTTTGAGATTTATTGCAGCTTTTTAAGTAGATAGAAGTCATCAAGCTATTATACATTAACGTAGGAAGATGTGTCGTGAGAAAGCAAGTGAAGAAGCAGATACGAAAGTGAGAGCGATCAACGCGAAAGTCATAAATTTGTGTAGAAATATTTTGATGTAGATGGGGAGACCTGTAGGAGATAGCAGTTAATATCATCAGTCGTTGTCAACGCCGATCAAGCGCCTGAGCTACCTATGCAGTCACGACACCTGCAGCATGCTCGGCAGGCACGGCGGCCTTCTTCTCGTGGTAGCTCTGCCCGGCCACGGCAACTCGGCCGTATTGGGTAAATGCAAGGTTGAGCTTGTTGTAGTCCCAGCGGCGTGCCAGGCAGAGAGTCAGAAAGGCGAGCACAGGCACCATGAGCAGGTCCAGCACGCCAAAGAAGATGAAGCCGGCTGTCAGCCCGATCGCGTTGCCGCCGTCGCTCACGCCATAGGCTACCGGGTACAGAATCCACAGCAGGTTGAGCCAGCCGGCCAGCACGAGATAGTCGCGGCCGACGCCGACACGCCGCGCCGACTTGCAACTGTCGGACACAAACTGGCTGAACACCAGCAGGACCCAGGCCACTGTACCAAAGGCATAAAACCCCCATTTGTAGTCGGTCGTCGTGTAGGCCGACGCAAGGTACGAGAGCACCCAGTACCACGACAAGAAGACCTGGTAGACAATGGTGGCCCATGGGATGCCCGAAACCAAGCCAAAAGCGATCAAAAGGCTGGGGAACGTCACGACCCAGTTGATGTACTTTGCAAAGAAGATCTGGCGGGTTGCGCCGTTGATAGGATTATCGGCGGTGAGCACGAGGGTCCAGCCAAGGTCCGAGGCCATGGCAAAGTACGTCACGGCGCCGGCGAGCAGCGCAATGGAAAATATGTGGTGGAAGATGCGCTCACCGGCACGGGCCATAAATGAGTGGAGGTAGACCAGAAGGAACGAGAATATATAGACGCCCGTCACGGCCCAGAGCCAGTCGGAGCCGTGGACTGACAGGTACTGGTCGCCTGCCACAGGGTTGACGTTGAGAGCATCATTCTCACGGATTATGACGACCATATTGGCTGGCAGTGTTGGGGTGTGGTAATTTGACTTTGTATCTCGGAGCTGTAGAAGATATTGAGTACTGACAAGATGTCAACTTATTGATGAGACCACCGTCACTCTTATACTCATCGCGTGCGCTGCCAGCTGCAAAACACACGCACGATGTGCAACGGCTCTGCATATCATATTCGGAGCACAATCGCCGCGAGTATCGATGGGCGATGAGAGCCCTGCACGGTTGGCACTGCCTCGTAGTCTGGTGATCTGATGATCAACAGCATGCATCATGATTTCGGCACAAGAACGTGCTGCGCCCGACGTCCCGAATGCTGTGGCTTTGGCCTGACAAGGCTGGTGACTGCGAACGGCCTATCACCAGGCTGAGCCAGTTTCGACGCCGACTACACTATCCCATTCTCGTCTGCCCATCTCCGCGTCGTCATCATCATGCTTCTTTCACTTCCATCGACTCCTCATCTACCCGGCCTGTCCTTCCCGACTACCGGCTGTCATTTGCTGCCATTTGCTGTCGCCGTCGCACCACCTTGGCCTCTGCTGCGGGTCTGCATCACGAGGTGTCCTCTTGCATCCAACTGCCACTTTTTGACCTCGTTGATCTCGATCCTTTTGTTTTCTGGAAAATCTGGCAAACGTTTGTGGCACATCTGCTTGGATGTCTGCTTTGATGCGGCAGGGTTACGGATGATCCGGCACTCGCTGACCCTGGCATCTCTTCCTGCCGGCACTTTATATTAATTGTCTGCATGAGGGGTGAGCAAGATGCATTATCGTGATGTTATGGTGGTGTCGACAAGACTATAATCAACGACGTGCGATTCAGATTGTGGCTGTGGACAGAGAAACAAGAGCATAAAGAGAAGGAGCGACCAACACACGGCCCGCCTTCCTTCAGGCGGCATATCTCCACACCACCTCCGGCAGTCTTGCTTGTCAATCGAGACAAGGAAGGAGCAATGCGGTCACTTCCTGCCTCACGCAACGACATCACATCACGAAACACGAGGGCGACTTAGTATGGACGGCTATAACCGCGAAACCTGTATAGTGACTACCGTCGGTCCAGCAGTTATCGTGGCTCGAGGCGGTGTGGCTTCGCTTTGATGATGCGGGCGATATCTCACGTCTTGGATGTCGTACAACTCTCGTTATCCCGACGCACGGCACACCAGTATTGCAGGGCATTATTTTGTAAGATGGGAATATTCGTGTTCCTGTGATGCAGTGGAAATATGTCCTACCGGGACCTATCCAAGTGTAAATGCTAGCTAATGCTATGCCTAACCCCATAAACCGCCCCGTTTCTACTATGTCACGAAGCTGAGTCCCAGCTGATCGGCGGCCATCTTGGCCTGTTCCCGGATATCCATCTCTTCGTCCTTGAGCAGCTTGTAGATCTGGTGCTCAACGCCCATTTTCAGCAGCTGCTTCGTCCGCTGAACTGCATCCAGTGTGTCCGTGTCCGTTGCGCTGTCGCGCCACGTCAAATTGCAAATCAAGTGACACATGGCAAGCCGCACGTTCCGGTCGGGGTTGTCACAGTGACCGCTAATCAGTGTCAGCATTAGTTCTGACTGTGCAACCACGATGCGCCGGTACTGCACAGCACCCGCAGCAATGTGCACCAGAATATAGACCACGGCTTCGACCATCTTTGCCGAAGCCGGCTGCAAGCGGGCCAGGTCTCTATTGGCTTCCCTACTGGCAGCATTGGCGGACGGGGAGCCGCGCAGAGGGCGTGGACGAGGCTGGAGCTTGCGCATGAGCACTGCAAAGAATTGGTCCTGTCCAAAATCATTAAACAAGTGATCGATCATGTCCGTAGCATCGCCAGTCATGTCCCGGTCTTGGGAATGCGGTTCTCCTGGACTCTCTGAAGCAGTCGCAGCCGCTGGGGGGTCAGCCACTGAAGGAGCTCCCGGGACAGCTTCCGCGGAAGCCGCCCGTCGTTGCGCCTCTGTGTTTGCGGGTGGAGATGGCACAGGCAAAACTGAGCCGGGGCCAATGAGGTTGCGAATAAAGTGCAGGCCCTGCTCTTGGATGAGCATATCGTCATATATGCTCTTGCGCTGTGTGTTCTGCTCCATGTCGCGCAGTTTCTCGAGCTTGATTTCAGCCTGGCGCAGCCGGCCTGTCCGGCTGCGTTCGTGGATTGTCTGGGGAAATCTGGCGCGATGCAGCGAGGTCGCAGATGCATTACTAGAAGCATTGCCGGACGTAGGCTCCGCAAACATGGCAGATGTCGCAGTCCAAGGCATTTTACCGGCAGTGACACTGGACGTTGCCGGGCCATTGCCATTAGCCGCGCTCTGTTCGTTGCCGCCAGACTGGTCCATCTCGACGTCCTCGTCCGCGCCCGGCTGCGTAACAAGAGTGCCCGACATCTCTCTAAAGCGGCCACTACCTTCGTACATGCTGCTCGCAGCCGAGTCACTCTCAGAATCGTAGTCAATGAGGCGTAGCAACCAGCCAGACCCTAGCTGTTCGAGGCACGTCTTCTTCAAACTAGGCGAGACGCCATCCACCAAGTGCTTGAGTGCCCACATGGCGTTTAGTCTCAATTCTGAGTTGTGCGATTTGGCTTTTGTGCAGAGGAGATCCATGATACCAGAGTTGATAAAGCGGTCCCGCATTGGGCTCGTTTCAGTCACCAAGTTGCAAACAGCTGCTGTTGCAGCAATCTGGACATGGACGTTGGGATGCATTATCAACTGATAGATGGGTGTAGAAATATCAGCGTCCTCAAGAGTGGTCCGCAGAATAGCAATAGACCGCGCAAGCATCCTAACACAGTTGCATGCCGCCACAAGCACACCGGCTGGGTTGCGCCCATACTCCGGGTCGCAACTCAAGGCCCCACCGCGGCCGACGTAGGCAGCGGCCAGGTCGAACCGAGCCGCTCCAGCGCCGTTATTGCTAGTAATAGGGGCGTTGCGAGGCTTAGACGGTGTAGGATTGAGCGATGCGACGACATACATCATGACGTCTTCATGTACAAACAATCTCTGATAGTCGTACTTTATTGCAATCAATGATGTCAGGGCCTTGAGAACTGCCTCGCGAAGCCGTATCCGGTGTGCCAACAGCCTGCTCTGGCCCTTAGGGCCTAGCAAACTCGACACCTGCACCATATACGGATGGTCAAAGCCATAGTTGTTGCTTGGGCCGTCCGCTGTCTCAGCACCGCCAGCACCGTCTGCCGCATTCCACACCGACGCAACAGGCGTACTGGTGCGCGTGGGACTGGCAGATGAGTTGGGTGCCGGATTCCATGGTCGTGGGTCGGTGAGAATTGAAACGCGCTCGTAGGACTCTTTGAGTAGCCGGACCAGGAGCTGAATGGCTTTGCCGTCGGCTGCCGCCTTTTGCAGCACTTCACTGTTGGCAACAAGCCGGGCAAAAACATTGACGGCTGTCTCCAGTATCATTTGTTTCTTGATCATCTCTGGCCCGTCGTCATCGTCGTCCTTGACAGGGTGGAGCATGCGGATCAGCAGAGGAACAATTAGAACAGCCATGGCAGACTCGCGCGAGGGCTTGGTGGCAAATCCGGCCTTGAAGACCGACGTAAGGACTGACGCTGCCGTAAGGCGTTCACGTCCTGTTGAATGCCGGACGAGATCCATCAACCAGGGTATCATTGGGCTCTCGGAGTCATCGCTCACCCCATCTGTAGATGCCGCACTGGAGCCACTGCCGCTAGAAGATGCGTTATGTGCAGCTCCTGAAGCTCCTGCGGTCCTACTTGGCTGATGTGCGGAACGTTGCTGGCGTGACGACGAATTGCCCGGCCGGGAAGATCCCGAGCGACCAAAAATAGAATTGTAAGGCGCACGCCCCTGTAGCGGCGAATGCTGCTGCTGTGTGGGAAGAGCGGGCAGGAAGTAGTCAAATGCACCCATCGAGCTATTATCTAAACCACCAAGGCCTTCCGCATTGATGGCTTTCCAGGCGGCACCGAGATCGCTGCAGGGGTTCTCGAGCTCCAGATGGGGGAAGACGGCCAGAATCGACGGCGCAGACAGCAGCATGTATGCGCGCAGACGCGAATCTCCAATGATGGCGGTGGCCGCAGTGAACACGCCAGCAATATCAAGCTGGTCGCTGGCAGGGCCCGGAATGGCTTCACGGAGGCCTTCCTTCTCGGCGACTTGTTCAGCACCCGGCACTACTTGGCCGCGCCTGACGACATAGCTCGCAATCTTGGTGGCAAGCGCGCCGAGAATTCCGGCATTCGCCAGCGCTGCCTGGTGGCGCACATCGACACTGCACAGCTCACTGATGATACTTATGGCAGTGTTTGTGATCGTCTCGGAACAAGACTCGCGCGGCTCGGCTACTATGATGTTGCAAAACGCGGAGATGTTGCCGGACGCAAAAATGGAATCGGCAAGGGAGGAGAGAGAGACGGAGGACGGCGACAGCGGCGAAACGCTGACAAGGTGCGACGTTTCGACAAAGTTGAGTAGGGTGCGCAGGGCTGCGTAGACGAGCCGTGGATGGTTGTGGCTGGGGTCAATGTAGTTGATGATGGCTGGCAGCGCGCCGGCGGCGCTCAGCGGGGGCAGAAACGACGGACCACCGTTGGCAAAGATGCCGAGCAGCTCGAGTGCTTGTAGGTGTGCGAGGTCCTCGTCCCCGAGCTCGTCTGAAGGCGAGACAGCATGTGCTTGCTGACTGTTGCCATTGCCCCTGCTGTGGCCGGCGCCCGAGTTCCAATTTGGTGGCCGCTCAGGCAGCAGAACTCTGACAATGGGCCGCAACACGCCGACCTCAACCCACTTCTCCTTCTTCATGACATGTCCGATGGTGTCATTCTTCAAGGCGCACAAGGCATCGGACTGCTCGGTGAACGACTGAGCGGCCACGAGGTTCTCCAGTGTGGTTATGTTATTATTGAAGATAGCCATGGCTTCAGATAGAGCCCGGTGGCTCCTGTGCAGCCGGTTTTTGATATGCGCAATAGGGTAGCTGTGCGGCTCTGTAGCGATGTGCGACGGGTTGCGACGCCTAGTGGGCTGCCGCAGAGCCTCCAGTGCGGGGGCTAGATGACGGCGGACGGCGGGTAGCAAGCCAAACCAGGAGAGTTACTGTATATTTTGGGTTGATGGATGCGGTTCTGCAGGAGATGCTCGATAATTGTATTATTGTGCGAACGTCGTCGTGATGTTGGAGGCGCCGGCCGTCGGGAGGAGGCCGGGGATATTGAACGGGGCTAGAAAGGTGCTATGCCGGTCATTTCAGTCGTAAAGAGAGCGGCAATGTTTGTTCATGGAGTGAATATATTCGTAAATGTAAGTATGGTGATAAGGGCCTTGTGGTTGTAGGGTAATCGTCGTGATGGAGGCTGATGCCAATGCCAGGACCGTCTGTTTAGGTGACAGCTGTTGGGTGTGGGCCGCAGGCGTTGCTGGCCCCTGCCTCGACAGCTCGCGTGCCGTTGGCTGAGAGTCGCTGGCGCGAAGCGCTGTCGCTCCTTCCCAAGTTGTTTGAATGCACCGCCACCAGCCTTGTAGCCTGCTGTGGCGTCAATAAGTTAGATTACATAATCTTGACTAGTGAATACCTCACTACACGGAGCAAGATCACCGTTCAGACGGAGTGCTGAAATGGCGTTTTCTTGGGGCACTTGCGGGCCTGTCAGTGGATAATACAGTGGAAAATCCACAAGCGGGACAGACTAGACTGCCGTTACAGCTGCAACTCTGCGGGTTAGCCCCAGCTGTCAGCGCCTTCAGATGGCCACGACGGTCAGAAGACACGATGAAGAGAGATACGGCTGGCTCTGCCCATTGATTACCCATATTGGAATGGAATAAGTATCTTTCTCACTCTGTAGATCTGATTTAGAGTGCTTTATCCCATTGATTCTGGCGTCTTTTCGGCCTGTGATTTTCAGACGACTATCATCGAGGCCACGCCCCCGAACCACGCATTCTCATTCGCTGCCCATTGTGAGTCTGTCTCGCTGGATCTGACTGAAAGCACTGAGTGCTTGTCTCTCATAAACCGCCCCTGTCCTTGCTGTTGATGTCGTGTCTTGGCCAGCTTTCTCCAAGGCTTGGACTCTTGGACTGCCATCGTTCTGCTCGTTGCGGCTTCGCGATCGCCAGCCGTTCACTTGGCTTGTTGGCAAGGAGTACATGTACAATGTACAGCGAAATTTATCGTAATTTATTACAAGTATTCTTGATATACAGGCACATGGTGATGTAGCTTCGACGATTTGCATCGTACAGACCGAGATACTGGGCAGTGTTAGATGCTTTCGTGCTCGGTCGCTCCTTCCGCACAGAACCCCAGATTGACCCTTCCCCAGTTGCCACATTGCAAGCGACGGCTGACGTAGCTGCCAGTTGCAAAATATTAGGTAATACACAATTAAAGGGCAGACTCTGTAGATAACAATATGCGGTCAGACCAGGACCGTCGCTATGATGTATGAGTATGTATCGATTGTTCAGGGACCAGACAATAGTGTTGGGAACTGGCTCGGTGAGAAAAGAAAGCTAGCACAGGTCCTGCAGACCCATTTTCAAATACCGTCGCTGGCACTTGCGGCGATCCAGCCTGGCGAGCCATGTGGCGGTATTGGCCAAGGATGCACACCCGCATCATCAGGCAGCCCGTTCTGTGATGTCTTATGATCAAATACTGCATTCTGGCTTGGATTTGCTGCTTTGAGCCCGCCTCTACAACCTACTATCGGTCGCCGGTGTCGCCTCGATTCCCCAACCTGCAGGGCGCAAGGGCTCAAATTCCGGGGCAGTTTGCAGAATAGGCATCGGTGCCTTGCCACCTGACTCCGTATTACCTTATTTTCTTGTCTTTACAATGGAGCCTTGCACGGCGAATCGGTTCCAGGCGAGATACGGGGTGTCATAGCTGCAGCTGTTTTCGTAGGCCTGGCCAGGCCCAGCCCAGCCACCAGGAACATGTACTCCAGCCGGGTGTTTGGCACCGCAAGTGAAAATTTCGGTAAAGGTGGTAAGCATGACAACTTGCAAGGCTGCAGATATATAGCAGGCCTGCCCCCATTTCAGCAATGCTCATTGCATCCCAACTCTGTCGTCTACATTTCTGAATTTTGCTTTCTGATATCTTTGCCTTTACTATCACGTGCTATTTATTGATTCCTTCCTGATACGTCGCCTCGATTGTGTCATCGTTTTCTCATCTCAATTGGCAACTATTCCACTGTACCCATCGCACCCATCGCTCTTTCCTGCTGGGGCTCATGGCAAAGAGTAATAATACAGAATAGTGCCCGGCCAAACTCCACTGTCTAACCATAACCCCCTCTTTCCAGCGCTCCAAGCGCACGTCGAGTCCACTGTGCCTTTCTGCTGACTCCTCTTTCCTTATCCCCCCGCCCTGATTCCTCTGGTGCTTGGGAGAATATCCGCTCGATTACAGAGGCCGCATAGCCGGGTCAAGGCGCCATTTGGTCTTTCTAGATAGGGAAAGGAGGTGAGACACTGCATATTCTGGTTTTGCAAGGCAGGCACGCCCGACCGCACTTTCACTTTCCCATACAGTCTCTGGATAGCCAAAGACTCGCAAGACGGCAATTACTGTTCCTGGAAGGCACCTTCAAAGAAAGCCATAACTTAAATCAATCGGAATTTCGAAAATCAACGAATAAAAACAGCCACTTGTACCGCATAACTCACTACTGTATCCTACGGAGAAGGCAAAGCGAAAAGAGGACCAGCGACGAAAAAGACGAATTAAATCGAAAAAATACCCAAAATACCCAGAATAATCAGTAACCAACCCACTTCCGTTCTGGGCTACTACCATTCCTTCCCTCCTCGCCCTTCCTTTCACGCTTTCTGCTTCTTTTTTTGGTTTCTTTTCCCGACCTCTGTTTCCCTTCTTCCTCCTCCTCTTCCTCCCCTTTCCCTTCTCCTCTCCCCTCCCTTCTCCCTCACCGGAGACGATGCTTCTCCGTGCGTCATGTTGACTCAATCGGCCAATGCGTCTCCCAACATCCACGCCTTCCACTATGCGCCCTCCCACTCGCCCCGCCAGCCATCCCCATCTCGGAACTCTGCAGCACCAGCTTCAGCTTCAGCTCCAGTGCGGCGGCCGTCGTCTGCCTCGTCCATAGCCGCAGCCGCTGCCATCGCACAGCTCTCAGTGAGCGCAGCCCAGCTCGGCTCTTCGCCAGCCTTGTCGCATTCTCAGTCGACCTCTCCCCTCATCGCCACAGGGCCATCTTCTACATCCTCTGCTGATCAATCTTTATCTCAGCCCTTATCGCAGCCTTGCCCGTCTTCCACATCCCCTTCATCCACGGCGCGCCCGTCGCGATATGTTGCTATAGACGCAGCTACGCAATACTCGCCTGCGGTCTCGGCTGCATACACCGCCAAGTCTGATCCCAGCACACACCCGCACCAGACTGCTACTGCGTCATCGAACCCATCTGCGCCAAACAACCTGCCGCCAATCCCCGGCCCTACTCCCATGGCCCCCGGAATCGAGCAGGGCGTTGACCCTGCCAGCGGCACAGTTGCTGCTGGCCATGAGGCAGCGCGCGTGATCCATACCCTCCAGGGCAGGCCTGCCCCCGGTGCGCCAGTAACAGCGCATCCCTCGACACAACCTCCGCCATCAGACGCAGCATCTACGACAGCATCTCTTCCAAACACAAACAACCCGCCATCATCATCAAACACGACTGAACCCTCACCTACCTCAAGTGCCACCTCGGCCCTGCAACAATCGCACAAGCACCCATACGCAGCATCTCCACAGAAACGGCGCAACTCACAATCGGAGTCATACTCGACAAGCACCACTCTTGTGGGCGAGGCTGCCACTGCTGCCACGCCGGGCGCAGTAGAGGATGACCCGGCAGCCAAGCGCTCTCGACCCGAAGTTGCGCCGCCAAAGATGCTGCCCGAGCAGTACGAGTTTTGCCTCGTCGAAGACATGGTTGTGCTGATTGCAAACATGCTCGGCGAGTTGATCGAGACCAACGACGGACTGGCGCTCAAGTCAGGGCATCTCACGCGGTTCCATTCACGGACACCACCTGGAATCTCAGTGCTCGACTACCTGCACAGATTGGCCAAGCACGCGACGCTGATACCGCCACTACTGCTGTCTATGGTCTACTACATTGACCGGCTGTGCGCCATGTACCCCGACTTCACCATTAACACGCTGACGGTCCACCGTTTCTTGATAACGGCAGCCACCGTTGCGGCCAAGGGCCTGTCCGACTCGTTCTGGAACAACTCGACGTACGCCCGAGTCGGTGGTGTGCGGGTGAACGAGCTCAAGATGCTCGAGCTGGAGTTTCTGTATCGGTTGGACTGGAAGATTGTCCCGAATCCCGAGGTCTTAGCCGCCTACTACCGCCCACTGGTAGAGCGCTGCCCAGGATACGCGCTGCCACCAGAAGTGAGTGCAGCAAACAGCCGCAGCCCGTCCAACGACGGCGACGAAATGGACGAAGGCGGTGACAGTGCTGCCACCGAACAGACACAACGCATCAGCCATCACCGGCAAAGCAGCACCAGCCTGATCGGCGAAGACATGGTGGTGTCTGGGCTGGCACGATCAATACGGCAAGAACGAGGCTAGCTGCGAGCGTCAACTGCGCGAATTATCAACACCATCAACGCCATCAGCATTCTATTGCATTTAAAGGGATGCCGCCGCCTGCATCCCTCACCACCGCCAGCTGCAGCCATCTTGTTTCGGCCGCAGTCTGAGAAGGCCATTTTAGCATAGAAGAGTGCCAATATGGCACCTCATAAATATACGACATCACGAAGACTCATACTGGTCTCTCATATGCATACTCACAACACATGCATACACACCTACACACCTACACATCACACACCACACATTTCGCAGCCTGAAGATACAGGCCATCGACTATCACGACACAACGAAGGAGATTGCAGGAAATGGCACGCGCTATTTCTGCCTTATTTTCATTCCGAGTAGTCATCACGAAGAATGACGCTCGAATCATTGCATGGGAGCAAAACGAGGAGAGGCCGCGCGCGGGCCTAGGGAGACGATTGCATTTAACGGCTTGGTTTATACATTTTAATTTATTATTACGCATTGTATTGTTTAGACACTTGTCCTTCAGCGTAGAACGTGCCAAATACAGTACAGGCCCGATCACATGCTGTGTGTCTTGTAAGGTACAGCATCGCGAAGTCTTCTGCGAATCTCATCTATCAGATCGACAAACTGAAGTCAAGGAGAATCATGAATGCAACTTTTTTCTTGCATTTTACAAGTCGTTCTATGATGTCGACACTCAATGGCCGTTGCGTAGTAGAAGTGCAACGAACGACGTGGGGCCCCATAATTAGCTAATCAGTCCCCTATCTGGTAGATAACAGCTGTAGTAGAGCAGCAGGCGCAAACCCGCAGCTAGGACCTTGAGCATCGCATCGCCGACAATTGCAATCCTCCGCTCGACGATCACACGGACTAGCGACGACCATATCCTGCCTCTCAAGAATCACATTCTTCCGTTTGTCGCGATGAAGCCCGCCTCCCTCCTCAGCTGCGCTCTCGCGGGCGTCCTCTCCGGACTGGCCCCTTGGGCGGCCGCCGCCGACCTGGCCGACAGCGACCCCAACAACGTGCGCGCCGCCTCCGTCTACATCCAGAGCATTTCCGGCAGCAGCTCAAGTAGAGTCCCCAGCCCGGCCCTGCTGGCAGAGATCCGCTACGACGTGCTGGACCCGTCGACAGCCGCAGTCGTTGCCTACGAGCCGCCCGCCGACGGCGATGACGACGAGAACGAAGAGCCACAAGCAACAGCAGAAGACTCGGACCTCTACCGCATCGGTCTGTACGATCCCCAGTCCAAGGAGTGGCTGGGCGGCACGTCGGTTGCGTCCGGCGCCAACTTTGCCAAGGGCTACAGCCCGCAGTTTATCCTGACCGTGGCCGGGCAGTCGTACGTCGGTGTCACCGTGCGCGGACTGTCCATTGACGCCGGCGCGACACGCGACTTTGGCCCGCAGGCGCTGGTGGTTGTTGCCGGCAAGGGCGCGACGCCGGTGCTGAACCGGCCGGTCGTGCTGAACCCCGAGGGCAAGAAGGCCGCGCCGGAGGAGGAGAAGACGTTCCTACAAAAGTAAGTCCAGTCTACTATATGTATATATTTCTATGTATTCACAAGCTAACAATGCAGGTACTGGTGGGCTATGGCTCTGGCACTCGTCATGGTCGTTACCAGCGGCGGTGGCGGCGAGTAGAAAGAGGTCTACGGCCTGGGCGAAAGGCTATGATGCTATGGAGATGGCAGACATGCACTTGGGAAGCAAGCTTGCTCACGATTGACAGGTCGAAGTTGTCAGGCATGATAGGAATCGGTTCTCTTGTCGAGCAAAGCAAGGGTATCTTACATAAATTTCACGGCGTTTGTTTCCTCGTATATATTACTCTTTTTGGCAAATAATACAGCGTTTTGGCACATCAATTGTCAAGCAATGGCCACAAGCAATGGTTATGGTCTGCAAATAGACAACTAAAGCATCGAGCAGAGAGTGAGGCCGATCTGAAGACAATGTGAAGACGACGTGAGGACGACGTGAAGCGCTCAACTTCTGAACATAGCTACCCAGAGAGGACTAGCGCCGTCTCATACGGCCCTTTAATCCCTGGCTGTGGCAATTTGTATGGTCACTATGGTGCAACAAGCAAGGGAGCTGAGCACTAATTTCAGCATTTCAGCAGCCAACAGCCAGCACAGTATGCGGTCTGGTTTCCCCGAGGACGGGCGCCAGAGCCAGGAACAACACTGGACCAACACTGGAACAACAGTGGGCGGCTAGACCCACAGCCCAGTAAAGCTCTTGCCGCCGCCAGCCAAGTACTCGAAACAGCAGGCTCGATAGGTCAGTGAGAGCCCCCTCCTGCCGTTTCTCGACCGCAAATAAATAGCTGATGCGACAGCTCCCCCTCCAAACCAAAACCACAACAACCACAAGCCAAGCACACCACTTGCACAATTCACCGCACTTTGCGACGCGACACAATCAACCACGCAATAATCCCAACTCTCTCCCACACACAACCTTCAACATGTCCAACATCCAGGGCCTGTCGGGCGGCGCAGACTCCGCCACCGAGTTCAAGGGCAAGGGCAAGGCCGCTCCCGAGGACGATGTTATGAACGATGCCCAGGACGGCGCCGAGGACGACGATGATGACGATGAGGAGGAGGAGGAGGAGGTAAGCGGTCTTCTTATTCGGAAACTCGAACACGGCTAACATACCAGCACGACGACGACGATGACGAGGAGGAGGATGACGACCTCAAGCAGCAGGGCATCACCCTGGAGAACGTCCTGGGCCGGCGCACGCGCGGCGTGGTCATTGACTACGCCAAGGCCGCCGCAGAGAACCCGGTAGACGAGGAGGACGAGGAGGAGGACGAGGACTTTGAGGAGCCCGATGACATGGAGGAGGACTAAGCAGGTCGCCCCGAGGCAAAGGTCAAAGGGTGAGGCCTGGTCAGGCCCAGCAGGGTGCAACCAGACTCGACCAACTCGACGACTCGACGACGCGTTGCATGACCGGCTATGTACAAAGTATGGAACGCGACGGCACGGCCGATCCAATGCATGATGATACGGAAGGGAATTCACGAAACTACATACAGCAATGACATATGACAGCTATACTTGCAATGCAATCAAAACATACCGCGGACAGTTGTCCTGGTCACAGCATAAACACATACATAATTCTAGTAAAACGAGTGAACACCGGCCACAGCCGTAGCTAGTAAATCGAGCAAGCTACTGCACTTTGGCAGCTGCTTGTTTGGCTGTCGTCTGCCGAGCTTTCTTTGTCTTGACGTGTAAGCGTGAAGCAGCAAGACATATCAGGCCACACCGCCACAACACGTTGTAAGTGAGAGAAGCATACTTGCTTGTGAATTCGACATCCAGAATGTACGATGCAGTAATTAACACAATACAAACACGCGTGCACGTCGAATGAGCATACTTGTGAAGGTCTGCCTGAACAGAAGTTCGTCACGCGTGCTTATATAATCAACACACTCACAGCAACACCAATCACGGTCACATTATTCAGAAGCATCAACAAGTAGAAGGAAATAGTGAACAGACCCAGCGAGACACCGCCAGGATCGAAAAGACGGGCGAGAACAGTCTATGAAACCTCTCGCCCTGCAATAATCTCTCGTCTCCAGGGCATGTTTGTGCTACTGGTGATGGGTCATGTTCTTTTTGATTTCAAAAACTGACAACTAGATAACGTAGATATCCATCGCTTGAAGAACTGATGCAAGATTTTTTTAAGATTTAAATGACGATAGAGAACGACATTCAACTTAAACCTTGATGCTCTTCAGGCCGTGCTGCCAGCAGATGACGTAGGGGGTGGTGCCGTCCTCGCGGTAGTTGAGGAGGACAATCAGGCCATCGGGGTTCATGGACTCGCCGGTGTAGAACTCAAAGTCCTTGAAGTTGGGCAGCAGGGTCTCCTTGACGTACTTCTGGGCGCCCGACTCGAACTTCTTGACCTCCTCCTCGGACTTGCCAGCCTCCAGCATGGCAGCCTTGACGGCCTTCAGGTAGCCCTTCAGGTAGGTCAGGTAGCCCTTCTTGTCGAAAGAAGTGCTCTGCAGGCGGAAAGAGCTCAGGATGTTGTTGACGCGGACAGCGGTGTCCTCAAGACCCTCCTCGGCCTCCTCGGCGGAAGCGTTGGCACCAGTGTCTGGGATGTTAGTATGATACCGGCTTATAATAGTCTGGGGCGATAAAACATACCGACGTTGACGGCCTCCTCGGTGATCATGGCGCAGTCGGCCTCGAAAACGATGCCGTTGACGTCCTTGAGGTCGTACGAGTCGGAGATGATCTCGTCACCGGTGATGATGTCCTGAGTTGTTAGCGGGGTTCGCGTCGGGTAGTCTATAGCCTCGTGGCCTCGTGCTTCAGCTCTGCTCTGCTTTCCATGGCTCAAGGCCATGGCTCGAAGCTGGGTGTCGCCGAATCGCATCGTGACCGGTTGAGTTGGATCACTGGGGATCACGGGTAATCACAGGTAATCCCTGCTTCGAGCAGAGCGTCGCGATGAGGCCGGAAAGAGGTCGGAACGAGGCCAGAATCAGCCAAACGGAAGGAGCGCAGTCTTACCTGGTAGATAAGCATTTTGGCGGTATTTGTTGATGAACCTGAAGGGGTATGGAAAGGATAGATGGAAGAGGTGGGAATGTAAGAGGAAAGAAAAAATGAAGCCAGACAAGTGTCTATATAATTTTCTAGCCTAAGAGCGAAAGAGAAAAAAGAGAGGGGCAAAACTACAAAAGAAAAAAAGAGAAAATTGAGAGCGAGAGATTGGGCCAGACGGGCTACGCATTGGCGGGGTAAGTTCCGCGACCGCCAAATTACGTGCAGAGGTACTTGGAGAGTCGTCCTGCTGGAGCGCCCGAAAATGGACAGGCCTAGGCCGGACGAGGTTTAGTTTCAAGATTCAGCTGGACCAATCAGAGATGAGGCCTGCCACACCTTTCAATCTTTAAAATGTTTCTGCCTGAGGCTTGAGCAGTTATGACACTAGCCACATATCTGACTAATATTGACAAGACACGCCACATTTCATGCCAGTGGATCTAAAACCAGGCGAAATCGGCCGACAAAACAGCTCCTCGCCGCCGAGGCTTCAGGGGAGACGGACACGAATAATCCCCAGTAATAGGAGATACGACGCGTTTGGCAGACGATCAGAGGGCGCCCATTGAGCTGAGTTGAAATAAGGGGTAGCAAATACATGTACATGTATCTAATCAAATAGGATACGTAAAGTCGGAAAATCGCATGAGCTTACAAGTATTCTTATTTTGGTATATTTAGGCTTCAGCCGTAGGGTTGATGCCTATTCGTATTAGCTATCGCGTACGGCTATTCGTAAAATATAGCAATTTGAAGCTGCTAAGAAGCAATTAACGTGGTGTGGTGATCACGAGATCTGGCGACAGGAGACAAACAGGAGACCGCGTCGATGTGCCCATCGCACCTGCCCCGTCAGCGTAGCGGCCGGCTTGCGCGGAGAACATGCAGCGACAGCACCCAACAGGGCAGGCACTCGCCCCTACCGCCCCTACAGTCGCCCCTGCCTTTCCTGTAAACCTTACCTAATTCACATGAATTTTGGAGATTTCTGCAGTTCCTGCTCCAAATTCATGCGCTGCCTAAAATCTTAAGACCCGGAGTGGCCTTGTGCCGACAGGCTAGGTCCACTCTTTCAGCGTCTGGCCCGCTGCAAGCTACCAACTTGAGTCGCGCCAGAGATCGTCTTACTTTTTTTTTTTCGTTTCCGCGTTCCTGCTCTTGGCTGTTGTGCTCCGAATATCCTGTGTGAAGTGTTCCTTGTGGCAGTGGTGATTTATAATAGTATTATTCGTAAGGAAGGAGCGGCCAGAAAATGCAGACTGGAGAGCTCCTTCCCCTTTAAAGAAACATCTCTGTACGCTCCTTCCCACACTCGCAATTCACAGAACGTGACTGAACGTGATATCTGACAAAGCGTTGTCGACATCATCAGATATCAAGATCTCCTGCCGCCTCTCACCCAAGCCAAATACTACGCCACCACGTCACTACTCACGACTCACTGCACTGCACACCACACTCCTATCCAGCTACGGCGCCTCCCTAGCCTGCAATTTCGATCGGCCTGCCTGTTTTCACCCGTTTTTTTCTGCTCGAGCGCCCCCAGTCGCACGACGGGCCCCTAATTAACGGCCGACCTTCGCTCCACCTTCACTACTAAACGAGCCTCGTCTGTCTCCAGTTCTTTGAGTCTGAGTTCTTTCACTCTCACTCTCTGTACTATCTTCGGGCTCTTACTATTTCTCCGACCTCGACTTTTACTCTAATTTCCTTTTCTTGTCTTTTTTGGTCCTCGCTGTCCAGCTTACACTCCTTCACTCTTCACTTTCTCACTCTCATTATTCTCGCCTGACCATCGTCATACTCTCTCCCTGCTTTTGTTCTTCTCGTCTTCTGTTCGCCTGTCCTCTTGTCGACTCCCTGACGCTACTTGGCTGTCTCCTTTTCTATTTCTACTCGAATCCCCCTCCGGCACATCCGACGCGCTTCTCCTCTCGACCACGTCATATCGATATCAACCCCCTCATCGACGCCTACTCTACTCTGCGTGCTGCAATCACAACTTCAACACCCGACGTCACACAAACACTCTACCTCGCCCATCGATGGTTCACTCCGTCATCATGGCCAATGCCACCGTCGTCAGCGGCCTGCCGCCGCTACCGGACTACACCCTGAAGCCGATGCCCGATCTGCTGCCCTGGATCTCCGACTTTACCCTCTCCCTTTTCCTGCCGCACATCTCCTACTGGATCGTGTCGTTCATCTTCCACATGATTGACACCTACGACCTGTTCCCGGCATACCGGCTGCACACACCAGAGGAGATCTCGGCGCGCAACCACGCCTCGCGTTCCGAGGTGGCCCGCGATGTTATTATCGAGCAGATCATCCAGATTTTCACGACGGCGTTCCTGTCGTACACGGAACCCGTGCAGATGACGGGCATGGAGGGCTACGACGTTGCTGTGTGGGCACAGCGCATCCGCCTAGCACAGCGCGCGCTGCCGACCGTGCTGGGCCTTGTGGGCCTGAACGCGGCGGCACTCGCCAAGAGCATGTCGACGTCGCACCCGCTGCTGGCCGGCGCGCTCGCGGGCGGCCAGTACCCCTTTGTGATGAACACGTCGGCAATGGATAGCGTGGCCGCAGCAGCCACGGAGCCTGCGTTTGCGTCGTGGGAGATCATGCTGGCCAAGGCGATCTACTGGCTGGCAGTGCCGTTTGTGCAGTTCTGGTTTGCCGTGGCGTTTATGGATGCGTGGCAGTACTTTTGGCACCGCGCGATGCACGTCAACCGGTGGATGTACGTCAACTGGCACTCGCGGCACCACCGGCTGTACGTGCCGTATGCGTACGGCGCGCTGTACAACCACCCGGTCGAGGGCTTTGTGCTGGACACGGCGGGCGCGGGCCTGGCATACAAGCTGTCATTCATGACGTCGCGCATGGGCATGGGCTTCTTTGTGTTCAGCACGATCAAGACGGTCGACGACCACTGCGGCTACGCGTTGCCGTGGGACCCGCTGCAGCGGATCACGAGCAACAACGCGGCGTACCACGACATCCACCACCAGAGCTGGGGCATCAAGACCAACTTCTCGCAGCCGTTCTTTACGTTCTGGGACCGTCTCCTGGGCACGATGTGGACGGGCGACACGACGCTCAAGTACGCACGTGACCGCGACACTGCGGCGCGCAAGACAGCAGCTGCGGCCGCCAAGGCCGCCGAGGCAGCAAACCCAACAGCAGCGGCAGAGCCGACCAAGGAGCTGCCATCACCGTCAGAAGCCGCACCGGTTTCTGAAGGCAAGCCAACAAAGACCAAGGCGGGCGTCAAGGCCAGCAAGGCCAAGTCTGTGAAGGCTTAGATACGTTGTCCGGGTCTTTTTTCTATGTTTTGGTCTGCATTTTGTGTTTTGGATGATTATGCATATGGCGTTATTTCTTTTCTTTTTATTTTCTCTTCTTTCGACCTTCTTCTTCACTCATTCATCCCTTCTTTTTCTATTTCCTTTTTAATCACTTCGGAGGCTTCGAGGCCTGTCTTCGCTTCTTGATACTACACTCATAATCTGTTTCTCTGTATCTTTTGTTCCTTTTGTGTTTATATATAGTGCCGTCAATAATACGGGCTGTGGACGGTGTTTCTAATCAACAAACTAATGCATTATTTTGTGTATTGTGTGGTGATTCTATGTATATTGTGGTTTAATCTCGCTTGATTGTTGACATCAACTCGACACTCGACACCACTCGATTCTCACACGGCCGAGTATTGCATTGCATTGCGTGGCACTGTACTTGACGTCGTCGCCTTGCACTCGAGAGTAAACGGCGATCTGAGACAACAGCCTTACCCTTAATTTTAAACGGGACTCTGTGTAATGTTGATTGTTGATACCGATTGAGGCCATGTGTAGAATAGAGTAATATCAAGGCTTGGGTAGTGCCGTGATTGTGATATTCGGGTTCATGACTACTGCTATATAGGAACAGTGTCAATTGTGGGATAAATCTGGCAAAATAATAGTCAAGGTAGACGATTTTAGAAAATTAATGTTGGAAAAATAGGTGCATTTCATCAACAACTGGATTTTTTCAAAATAGATCCTATTCATAAAGAAGACAACAATAATTTTCATAATCAGATCAATTGTAAACTCCCTAAAAGAAATATCTTAGAAAATAGACTAGAAATTACAGAGTGGCCCAACACTATCAACAACAGTAATGAGCAATCTTGGTTATATCTAGATCGTTAACCCAAGACTACCCGCTGCCGTCGGATGAGATGAGACACGGCAAGTTTCCAGAGACTCGGCAAGCAGCCGTTGCTTGTGCCGCCCCCTTATGGATTGTCGACTACGATCTATGGATGCTGACCTGGTGCCGTACTATCCCATGAGTTACAGTACACGAAAACGAAAACATAAACGAAAGCAGCAAAATGAACGAAAAAAAGACAACACTCGGCGACCGAGCCGTTGTACTCAATGTCGTGCGCCGTAACAGCTGATGACACCGATGCCGACCGATACACGCACGTAATTATTTATTGTAGTGAGTAAACAACAACAGACTACTTGTACAAGTTGTCAGGTACGCACATAGCAGTCTACTTCGGAGCGTCGGCGGCTGGACATTAGCCAGGGGCAAGTGTTGAATTATTGGCGGTATTCGGTATTGCGTATTGACAAGATATTACGACGGGGCTCATCTCAGCTGCATGGCTAGCTTCTCGGATTGATTATCGGTTGAGTTTTCACGCCTTCAAGTTGATTATTCCATATAAAATGGATCTAAAGAGGACTTAAGAGGCACCCCTGAGGCCATCATTCGTCTGCATACGGGTATGAATGTAGTTCGTACTTGTATGCGAGCTGCGATATTTTGAAAGCAATGAAAATAAAATAACGAAAGAACCAGCACTCAACTACAGTGTATGAACAAACAAAGAACCATACCAGCAAATACCGAGACCCTGAATAAATATACAAACTTTGAGTGGCATGCAGCATTGCTGGATCCTCAACATCCGGCATTGATGGAATGCAACTCGGGGTGAAGAAACGTCAGGGTAGCGTGTGCTGAGTGTTTATGAGTATGAGTATGAAACAAAGAACAAAGGTATCAGACGGACAAGAAGAGACGACACCCAATGGAGCGAAAACGCATCCTCCAGCCCACTCAGCCCCTGTCTCCATCTGCCAGGCTCCTCATCATCTGCCATATTATCTGCCATCCTTTGCTTCAGGCTGTCGAGGACAGTGTCGTATTCCAAGGCTGATTGGCTGGCATGTCTTACTTGTGATACTTTACAGAGTATTGCTGCTCGTAGTACTGCCAGCATGACATACTCTCAGTGACATGCATTGAAAGGACTGCATTGCATTACTCCGGTCGTGTCAAGGCATCACTTTGCAAGCCGGGGATTTCAGAGTTCTGATTGGGCCGAGAGCGTTGATGTGTGTAGAAGTACGCAGCAGATGTACTAGTGACGAAAAGGTGTGATGAAGATAGCTGAGAGCTGAAGACGAGTATGCGAAGCAATGCCGGCGGAAATGCCTGGAGATGCGCACAAAGTACTGAGCAGAGTAGAAACGAAGGCCGTCGAGTGAAGTCGGGATGCCATGTGGCCGGCAGTCAGGAAAGGAAGGCGCTGAATCATCGAGATCAAACATTCAAGAATTCAAACGACAATTAGATACAACAAAGAACCAAGTGATATCCGAGAAACAACTACTTCAAAGAGGAGCAAGACAGATGACGCCGCAGCCTTTTTTCTATTTCCTGATATCGCCATCTCATTGACCCGTCGTCTGTGGGTTTGCATCTCTTTGTCTCTGCGCTCTTACTCAGTGCTCACCACGTTTTCGCCAGGCCGCGCCTGCCGTATCTGCTATTGCTTTTGCCTCGTTCCTTCTCCAGTCGATTCACGTCTTTGTCATCTTGACATCCTCGCTCTCGATATTACCAGATATTGCCATAAAAACATCCTCGCCCCGACATGGGTCCAGCCGAAACGTAGGGCGCTCGTCTCGTCTCGTCTCGACTATCCTGGCAGTGGCTCGCTAAAGCCTCCATTATTTCGCTATTCATTATTTCGTTTTATTTCCTTTCCTATCGCCCACTAGTCCGGACTGTATCTTCAGCTCCGTCCTGACGATCCCTCTTCAAGAGTAGCCCGTCCGGCTCTTTTGTCGTCTTGCTATCTCCTTCTTGTTGTCTTCTGCTTCTTCTGCTTCTTCTCTTTCTCACCTTCTCACTGTCTATTCTTCATCATCCCTTGTTTCATACCCCCAACATCGACTAAGCGCCGGCACTCCCTCGACCTGCCTCGTCTCTGACAGCCTATCATTTAACAGCAATCTCGTCTCTCATTTTAGACTCGCAGTTTCTAGTCTCGCATCATTGATTGACACGCATTTCGAGCTGCTCATTGGCGCTTCACGAATTTCAAACGTCTCCTTGTTTACGTTTACGTCTTGTCGCTTCGTCTTGTCGTCTTGTCGTCTCTACTTGTCATCTCAACTGACAGCCGAGACACTTTGAAACAGCTGTCATCGAGACATCTGCAAGCACCATACTCAACAATCTACAATCTACAATCTACTACAGCTACATTATGCTATCGACTACTGGCAACGGCACAGTCCACGCCCGCGACTACCTTTGATTCTTTGTGTAGAGATCTGTACCTGCATCAACAGCCTGCATCTACCCGTCTTATATCCCACCCTTTGTCGCTTTTCGCTTCGTCTCCTCTTTTCTCGTCTCGTCTCATCGTGCCGTCTCATCTGTCGAGGCAACGAGTCGTTTTGCCGCCGTCCGATATCCAATTCGTCAGATCTCAAACAGCTAGTCAGGATCAACAGTAGCTTCAGGAACACGAGCATCAAGAACTCCAAAAAGATCTTCAGGAACCGCGAATATCAATTCATCAATACGACCCTGCATAGACTGCATACACAGCCTGCATAGACAACATCGACATAGACGCCGTGCTGCTACCTGCCGTCTATTTCTGCACCATCTCCACCCTCATCTCCCGACGCGCCTGGCGCTTAACACTCGAGCTTCTCGAGAACACAGCAACCATGGCAGACTCGGCTTCATCTTTATATGCCATGGACCCGGCCACGACCTTGTACACTTTCTTTCTGTGAGTCTCTCGTCTTTTATCAAGCCTTGTCTTTCTTTTCTTGTCTGTGTCAAGTTGCACTTTGTCTTTCTTTACTTTGATTTTGATTCGATTTATCCCTTTATTCTCCCTCTCTTTTTATTCACTTTCATTTCATTTCATTATTCACATTTGAACCAAGTTATTCAAATTGTCCAGTCACTCCGCTTTGGGTATCTTGTTTACTTGCGAACTCCGTCTCCCTGCGGTCTTTCTACGTGATCTTCATTTGATACTTTTCACCTTCTTTTTCTTGATCCTTCTGTCTTGATTTTTCTTTTTCACCTTATTGCCTCACCTCACTCACTCTCTGGAACTTTCTTTTCATTCCTTCACCTTGCTTCTTCATCTTGCTTCTTTTCTTCTCTACCCACCACAACTCAGCCGTGTCTCGCTGTCACCCCATCATTTCCCTCAGCTGGTCTGTCCCGACTATTTGTCTCTACTTTACCTATATTTGCCTCTATCCTCTCCATTGCCTATTTCTATTTCCTCTTTCGGCTGGATCTGCTATTACAACCACCCTCCCTTACATCACCGCACCTATTTTTGTCTTCTTGTCTTTTTGTCGTCTGTCTTTTTGTCGGGTGCAGTCTCGTCTCACCCATTCATTTTATTTGGGGACGCCTTTCTCTTCATCCTTTTCGAGCCTTGTTTCTCGTGTTTCTTTTTCACGGGTCTCATTTCGCATCCTGTTTCTTGGGTTCACGTCGTTCCTTTTCTGCCTCATTTCCTGCTTCCGTATTCACGGCTCCGGTTGTGTCTACCTTATGTACGTATTGTCTTGTTTCGGCGCTTTCTTTCGGCCTGTCTCTTTCACTCTCATCTCCCCACTGTCCTTTTGTCTGCCACCTCATCTTGTTGCCCAGCTGCACCTGTCATCCTCATCTCACAGCTCTCATCCGGCTTCCCCGTCAGCCCTAAGACCCCTGTTTGATCCTCTTCACTCATCCTCTGCTCTTCCGCCCTTTACAAAGTTTTCAGTTGCTTCATTTCTCTGTTTGCCTCATTTGCTAGCTGCATATCTGCAGAGGACACCATTCAGCGGCCAGTGCTGCAGCCTCATTTAAAATCGGAATCCTTAGTACGATTCCTTGGGGCGTGTTTCTCACTCCCCGAAAACCCTGGCCAACAGAACGCCCTACTGCACGCTGGCATTACATATGCACGTCAATATTGCGATGTTTTGATTTTGATTTTGATTCATTAATTTGATTTGCTTCTGCTTGCTGGAGCATCCGATACTCTGGCTATTGGCAATCTGCTTGCTTATTGTAGCATTGTCTTTTATTACCACAGCCCCGGCGCAGCCCCGACAGCTTTGACAAGTGTCATCTATCAAGCAAGCATCAAAGCAAAATCATCGAATGATGTCCTGTACCAGCTCCATTTCATGCTCGCTTAACTCTGGCGTTCTCAGCCTCGGGCATCATCACTCCATCGCGTGTACTTTTGCCTATTTTCTTTTCTTTTGATTCCTCTTTTGAAGTATCTCCAGACATCTACTTTCTTTTGATTCTTTCTTCTTCATCTCTGCATACCTCTCAGAAGCCCCCAATTTACCGACTCGCCGACTCGGGTTCCTCTCTCGGGTTCTTGTTTGCTTGTCTCATTCTCATATTGCTTCTCTCATCCGCCGCTCATCATTTCCCTTCCCGCCCGGGCCAGCTTGCTCTGCACTGCCTGCCATTATATTATTGGATTTTATTCCACTATTTTTCTGATTCTTTTCACCTATTTTCTTTTTATTCTTTCTTGATTTTCACAACACTGCTTTGCCTCACCTTATTCTCCCGGTTCTGCCTGACTCTCCCACCCAAGCTCATATCCCATTGTCTCACTTTTATTGTTTCTCCTCTCCTCCACCCGTCTTATTACATCATTCCCGACTTTCACCACTTGTTTACCTCACTCTATCTGCCGCTTTCTGCTCTCTATTCCTGATTACTTTCTTTGCTTTCTTTTCTTTTGCTACTTGCTCGAATCCTTTATTTACTCTCGCCACCCGCTCTCTCACAAATCATAATTGCCTTACTGACTCCTTCAGAAAAACAGATCCTTCCATCAGATCTGTCCGCCTCATCGGATCCTGGGATAATTTTAACATGTCCTACGCCATGGAACGCGATAGCCGTCGTGAAGGTGGCCAGTGGCGCGGATGCCACACCTTCAAGGACATCATCTGTGATGGTGATGCCTCCAGTGCTTCATCAACGTCCATTGCTCGGAAGCGGAGCGGAGGCCTCAAGCAGGGCAGCACCTACTATTATTACTACGAAGTCGACGCCGACACCGAAACACATAACCCGGCACTCCCCTCGACCACCGCATGTCCCTACCTGCCGGGCCAACGCGTCAACACCCTCGACGTGCCCACCGAGGTGTCCACGCGCCAGCGCAGCGCCTCGGTCAGCTCCGCCCGCCGCTCAGACTTCAAGACCATGAACCCGGCCGACAAGTTTGTCACGCCTCGCCCGCCGCCTGCCACGCCTTCCGTCGCTCCGGCTTCTGGCCCCGGGCTCGTCAGAGAACGGAGGGATAAGGAGCTGAGAGCCGTCTCATCGCTCTCTGCTCTCCGCCGGCCTCTCTCGCCTCTGCCATCGCCCCGCAAACTCCTCCGCCACCAGCGCTCCGTCCGCTCCATCTCGCCTGCACCCTCCATCTCCGCACCCTCCATCACTGCTCCCTCCATCTCGGCGCCGTCCTTTTCAACCTGGTCGCCGCGCCGCTTCTTTGCTCGCCGGGCCAGCCCCAGCCGCGAAGTCACAAACGCAGACGAACTGAACGTTGATGGTGATGCCGAGTCTGATTACTTCGGCACGGCCACAGTGGATGCCGACGACAGCGCGTCTATTCGTTTCACACAGCCTACAAGACTGCCTTCGTCTTCGTCGTCTATTTCGACTGGCTCGCGTCTTCGCTATGCTGCCATCGCCCCATCATCACAGGGAAGCCGGTCTCGCGATATCTCACCCGAGTCTCTCCGCCGCTTCCTGGTCGATGATGATGTTGACACCCCGAAGATGGTCAACACTCAGCCTACAAGTGTCTTTGACACGACGGAGACGGAGACGGAAACGGACGATGACGACATGGATTTTGAGATGGACTATGATGACGCAAACTTTGCTACTTCGGCCGCATCCGAAAACGCGCCCTTCACTGTCCTGTCGCCGCCGCCGCCGTCGCGCAATGCCACACCCGTCAACTTGGGCCTGCAGATGCAGCAGCGCCACCAGAGACAGGAATCCACGCCTGTCCTCACCCTGCGCACATCCATCCCGCCGCCCGTCAAGCCCTCGCGTGCCGCGCCTTCTGTCCCCGTCGACAGCAACACCATTCAAAATAACCTGGCTCGCATGAGCCTCGGCCTCGAGATGCCGTCCTCCATGTCCCCGACATCCCCGGCCTCCATCTCCTCCATGTCGTCGCTGTCGCCCATGTCGCAGTCCGATGCCGACGACGACGACGAGTGCTACGGTACCGCTGGCGAGCCTGCCGCACTCTTCCTCCCGCCCCCACAGCACCCCTTTGGCACTGAACCTTTTGCCCTGCAGAAGCACCGCCACCACCTCTTTGATGCTACCTATACCGGCAGCACGGAGACGCTCGTGCCCGGCAACGGCCTGATTACCGCGCCGAACGGTGGCGGCCTGAACGAGCTTGTTGACGAGCTCGGATGGATGGCCACTGCTATTCGGGATTGATCTTTCCGATCTCCCTTCATTCTTGACTCTACCCTTTTACACTTACACTTTTAATTTTATGAACTCATGTCTTTTTCTTTTACTGTCTATCTTTTCACTTGGAATAAGCCCGGTCGTGCTGGGTAACAAAAATTATATGGTTAGAGATGATCTCTGGTTTCTTGGTTTGGTTTCTGGCTTCCTAGGATGGCATTTGCGTTTTTGTTTGATATTCACCGATAGCCAGGGATATGGTATTTGGTTTCTTGCCAATCTTTACAACCGGCATGCTGTTGTCGGGCATTTCTCGAATTCTTGTTGAACCCTGGATGACGCGGATCTCGATCTTCTCTCCGACCTGTGTCGATCTTTCTTTTTACTCTCTTTTTTCCTCTTCCCCATTCGCACCCTCATTCTCGCCGTGTTATTCATGGCTTACTACGCATTCTCATTCCCATCTCATTTCTTCTCACTTCTCACTTTTCATTTGTCATCTGGATGGAATACCCACTATCTCACTCTGTGGGAAACATAGCATTAGCATAGGCGTTATTTGTTTATTTTAATCATTAAGATCTGTTCCGATTCTACAATGCCAACATCGATTCTATTTTAAAACAATCTCATCGCGACTCGTAACTCTTGCAACGTTGTTTCCTGATGTCTGATGCCTTTCGATGGTCTTGTCGTTGATTGCTTCGTTCTGGTCGTAATAATCGTTTTCTTTTCTTTTTCTTTTTCTCCTTTTCTTTCGCAACTGCCTGATGGCTAGATAGCTTTACCGAGTGAGCTAGCCAATAGTCAAAGAGCCGCGTCAGTTAGCGACACCAAGATGGATATCGAGTTGACAGCTCAAGCTATCCATGCTGGAATCAATAGCGTTGAAGTGTTTGAAAAGGACGAAATTGGGTTAAAAATAGAAATGCTTATAACCTTAAAACTTTATTTAGAACAGCATCAAACGGCCGAGGGTTGGATTAATCGCTGCCTGATTGACGAGGTGATATTTTGCACAAAGTAGGTCACTGATGTAATCCGCATCCCGGGGTCTGCTCCAGCAAATCACTCTGCGCATTACTGAATAGAGTCAGGCTAAGAGTGTCGGTCTTCGGACCAAAATCCAGCCGACTACCTTGTCCGAGCCTGCATCCACTGCGACGCTTCCCCAGAGCCGCGTTTTGCGGAGGCGCTATCCGCAACAAACACCGGAGGGTGGTCGGAATTGAGTGATTATGAATCAGATGAATCATAGGCATCGTATGGACTATGGATCATATGCAGGCTTGACCCTTCTCGGCTGACATTTCGGCTTTGTTGTCGCTTGTTGTCGCAAGGTCTGTGTGCTTTGTTTTATCAGTCTCGTCTCGTGCCGTCAGAATTCTCAGGATGCGGTCAATCAATGTGCGCGTCAACCGTAGGCAGGAAACATTAATTCAACAAAGCATCAGACATCAGATGGATCGACACTGATTGGAAAGCTTCATTGAAACGTGGGCTTACGAAGCCGTCGATAATCAACAAGGCTCCTGGCGTCGACCTAGCTTCGACATCGGCCGCCATTGTAAGGCTGTGGAACTTCACAAAATCCACGACTGACCGCCGTTCTCGGCAAGATAAAAGGAAGCCGGGCCCCATTGGGATGTTGATATAATTCTAGGAAGCATCTTCTTGAGGTCAATCAAGCACTCCATTTCATCACTTTGACATCTTGAGACACTGCGCTCTCAGCGAATTCCGATTGACTCACTATGGCAGCTAATGCTGCTACATCAATACGGCGAGGGCCGAGACTCTCCAGCCCTGAGCCAGCCCTCGAACCGCTTGCATGTGTTGCGTGCCGTGCGCGCAAGCTCAAGTGCGACCGCAAAAAGCCCGCCTGTGGGCGCTGCCTCAGAGTTTCGGATGGCCCGTCGTGCAGCTACCCCGAGTCGCGCCGCAAGCCCATGTTTAAGCGGCGAAACGTAAAAGACCTCGAGGTCCGGTTGGGTGCGTACCCCAGTTTCTGATTTTTTTTTTTCGACCACCCATCATTTTCCGTGGCTAACACTTGCAGCACAAGTCGAGGGTCTTCTCAAGGACGGATCTGGCTCCGATCGCAAAAGGAGCGCATCGGACTATGCTCTGAGTTCCGAAGCTCTCGCCACCCATAACCTTGCGAGCGATCGCGAGGGAAGCGGCCTCTTCTCGATTATTACTGCAGCCAGTGAATCAAGCTCAAGCTCCTCGTCCTACTACGACGACGAGGAGGAGGACTACCCAACAGACTTGGTCGATCTGGGTATGACGGAATCAGCACCGCCCGATGATGTCATTGAAGCACTGTAAGTTGATGCACTTCGCCTTTATCAATTTTAAAAACACTGACAAAAAAGCCACACGGCATATTTTGCAAACCAGCACATGTTCATTCCCATTGTCCATCGTGCACGGTACCTCAAGGCCTACCACGGCGGACCGCACATGCGGCCTACTATGGGCCTTCAGTACGCAATTTGGGCAATGGCTGCCCAGGTCCACCCCAAGTACACCAGTTTCCACGATGCATTCTATCGCCGTGCGCGGCAGTACCTCGAGAGCGATGAGATGAAGGGCCACGGCGAGCATTTTATCACCATTGGTCATGCCCAGGCCTGGGCGCTTGTTGCCGCATACGAGGCCCGCCGGCTGCTCTTCACACGCGCTGCCATGAGCTGTTCGCGCTGTGTCCGGCTTGTCGGCATGATGGGGCTGAGCCGGCTCGATGACGACCAAGAGGGCGACCGGATCTCTGCCACACTCTTGCCCGCATCCGACTGGACCGAGCTCGAAGAGCGGCGGCGTGTGTACTGGGGTGCATTTTGTGTAGACAGCCATGCGTCCATTTCAACTGGGTGGCCTGCTGTTGTCAATGCTGCCGAGGTTAGTGAGTTTCTTTTGCGTGGAATGATGGATTAGTTTAGGAGTGAATCGGTGTTTTGCAGGCTGCATGCTCACCAATAGGCGACTACCCACCTCCCCAGTTCGGAGGAAGCTTTCAACAATGGTGTTGAAGAAAACTCCTGCTCCTTGGAAAATGTCTTCTCCGGGTCGCCGTATTCGACGTTCTCGAGTGCCATCATCGTCTGCCACCTCTTCAACTCCATCCTGCGCCATGTCCAGCTAAAGCCGGGCGACCGGTCCGAGGATTTTGACAATGGCCATTTCTGGCGGCGCCACCGCAGCCTTGACACCAAGCTGACATCGGCCTTTGTTTTTCTGCCCGACCGGTATCGACTTCCGGCCAACTTTGACAACCCCGTGGCCGTGCACACGAATCTCAACTTGCACGCAGCGACGATCTGCTTGCACAATGCTGCACTCGAACGTGCTGAGACGCATGCCATGCCCGAGGCTGTGCTGAAGCAAATGGTGGACCGCCTGCTGGTGGCTGCCCACGAGATCATCAACATCATGCACAAAACGAGCCACATGGCCGGTAGTTATGTGTGTTACCTCCCCCCGATGTAAATTCTAGATGTAGAGCAGGGCTGATATGTTTTTTCTTTGTGTTAGAGGAGCCCGCTGGCATCTCTGTCGCTGTACTGCGCGACATCGGTATTCATCTACCAGGCGATTCGAGACGAAAAGGACCGCACACGAGATGCGGAGACTGCAAAGACCACGGCTCAGAACATAGAGTTCATCATGAAGTGCATGGACAATGGCCGCACCAACAATGTGACACGGCTGCTTCTGCACCAGGCTATCCTAGATGTTGACCGCAACGGCCTGGCCCCGTCGAAGCACTTTTCCTGGTTTAAAAAGTACAGCCACCGGGCAGTTGACACAGGCCACTTTGTGCCCGTGCTGGCCCGGTCGTCTGTATCGCGACACTCGTGGCAACAGCCGCCCATGGCTGGGCGTATGCCGATTATCAGCACCCACAACAACGCTGTCATGAAGAACCAGCGCGGCGGCCTCCCCGGGATGGCCAATGACCTTGCCGGTAGCCTTCCCAACGAGACAGGCAAAGAAAAAGACAAAAAACAAAAGGAGACAGGCTGCAAGCGGCGCCGGGTGCAGCCGCAAGACAAAGAAGGGTCGTCCGACACGTTGAGCCGAGCTTCTTCGAGCGATGCTGATGCAGAGTCGCTTGACAAGACACTATTCCCGCGCTACGGCGGTGCTTTTGTCGCAATGAACGACCGCACTTCTTGCCAAAATGCACTTGCAGGTGGCGGCCATGGGCCCCAAGAAGCCGTACCAACTATGCCGGCCATGCCACCAGTTCCTTCGATGCCACCGCCTAGACCTACCGTCCCCAGCATATTCGCGCACATTCAAATTCTGGATCCATGGACCGGGCCATCATCAAGCGCTGGCTCGACTGATTTCGGTATTGGCACTGTTGAGTTCCCAGAGATTCCGAGCATCACGGAAGTATCGACGGCATGCTTGGACAGGGCCATACAGGCAGTTCAAGCCCAGGCTGACTTGGAGTTCCCCGTCGACCCGGCCCTGTTGTACCCCGGTCTAGAAGGTGATGGCAGCGGCGTAGACCTTGGCAATTTTGCGGATACTGATGCCTGGACATCATTTCTAGCGGCTGGAGACTATGACATCTCCAGTTGGACAGCGGGCCAAAATGGCCAGGCATGACATGGATGACTTTGAATCTTGGATGGCGAAAGACGAAGACAGAAGCTGTTTGGATTTGTAAATATGCCCATCGCGCCTGCCTGTTTTATCACGAATTATGACGACAAAAAAGGAAATACCGAAAAAACACAAAATCGCTTAGCTAAATAACTATATAAATGTACATCTACACCAAAGAACAGGAAGGAACGACATGCGACATTTATCGTCTGTAATTTCGTATTCGCCTCCTATTTCGCAACGATGACCGAGTCAAGATGCCGTTTTGGGGTGTTAGTGCTGTAAGTGGTCTGCAAGGGCCTCATACCTGAGTCTAGGGAGCATTGCGCTCATCCACCCGACGCGTCACCCGGTACGATCGGAGTCGCAAGACTTACGTAAGTCTGCTTATATCAGCATATTAGCTCAACGTCATGTCTTGAGATCTCGTGTTGGTGTTTGACGTCTCGAGTCGATAGCTATCACGATATCAATATCACGACATCATGTACGGCTTCGCAGCAATTGTTTGCGTGGTGGGCGTGCTGTTCTGGCTGGATCCGATCCTGCGGGTCGTGGCCCCGTCCATGGTCCCAGCGGCGCCTTCGCTGCGAAGGACCCCCCGGCCAGCCCTGAACGAGGCGCTGTTGGCGCTGGAAGACGCCAGCAGTAACATTACATGCCCTGACGACGCCTACACTGTGCACATTTTCAACAAGGCGCCGCTGGTGCTGTATGTCGAGGACTTTCTCTCGCTGGACGAGCGGAAGCACTTGATTGAAATTAGGTGCGACTGAATGAATTATATCTACGATGAGTGATGAGACTAATAAATAGCAACCCGATTTATGAGCCGTCTACAATCACAAACAATGGCGGCGAGTCGGTGCAGCGAAATGTGCTCGTGCGCGACTCGGAGGTCGCCGTCATCCCACGCACCGACACTGTAAGGTGCATTGAAGCGCGCGCACGGCGGCTGCAGGGCTGGCGCGACGAGTTGTGGATTGAGCGGCTGCGCGTGCAGCGGTACGCGGCGCCGTCCGGACACTACGGCTACCATTATGACTGGAGCCGGTCGGGCGCAGCAACGCGAGGCTGGGGCCGTGTGTCGAGCTTGATGGTGTTTGTCGACGACGGCGAGCTGGACAAGACATATGGAGCCGACGCACTCAAAGGCGGCGGCACGGCGTTCCCGCGGCTGCCGAGACGCAGCTCAGACACGCGGTGGTGCCGGTTCATCGGGTGCGAGGGCGACGGTCTCACCTTTGACGAGCCCGAGTCTGTCATTGGCAATGACATTGAAAGCGACAACTCGACCGGCGTGGTATTCAAGCCGGTAGCCGGCAATGCAGTGTTTTGGGAAAACTTCCAGCCAGACGGGACCGGGCGCGCATACGAGGAAACATGGCACGCCGGATTGCGGGTAGAAGAGGGTACCAAGGTCGGACTGAACATCTGGAGCTGGGGGCGAGTTGACTGAGTTGACTGAGTTGAGGTCTGCCGAGGTATTCATGCGGAAAGCAGGAAAATAAATCTCTCACCGATATATGGCGGTTGACCGCTTGCGAACTGCGTCGTATGAGATGCGTCTGTTTTTGATGTACAGATGAACTGGTTGGTGACACGAGTGCCATGTTTTGCTGTTGCTCGGACACGATTGGACACCGGCAAGTGACTGCAAAAGCACGAAAGCACGGAGCGTTGCACACTGTTGCAGGCGGTTGGACAAGGCTGTTGGACACGAGACGGCAGCATGGTGAGCATGATCAGCAGTGAGCACAGTCAGCACGGTCAGCGCGATGACAGCTTGCTACCGGTTGTTTGTATCTGTACTGTGAAAGATGATCGAGGCAGACCGAGAACTTTATGGTTTTAGCAGAACGAACGTGAGTCTTCAAGGGCTGGTTCTTCTCACATGAACAATGAGCTCTGATAGAGTTCGAGTTGCAAATCTCTGTGGTCTGTTGACTGTGTGACCAGCAGCTTGACCGCTCATCTTGTGTCCCCCAGACACGTTCAAACGCCCGAGTTCAAGTCTCACTCTGATGCCGTCTCATGGAGTCATGTCATGGATTCGTGTGTTCATGGATATAGATGATGGCTTCACATCGTCTACCCACCGCCGCCTACCGCCGCCCACCGCATTGACTGATTAATGTCTTAGTCTTGCTGATGCAGTCCTCTTCATCTTTTGTGCTCTGTACTTGTACGCCTTGTACGCCTTGACTCTGACTGTGGTACCCAGGATCTGTTACATCTTCTGACAGGGGTCATGCCTTGGCGATAGACCGTATTGCAGGTGATGTACATCGTACATCGTACTGACCTCTGGGCTCTGGCTGCTTACTCTACTGACCTTGATATGCTGGGTGACCGTGTAAGACGTGACCACTTCATGCACCCAGCATAAAGATACTATACATATAGTACTTACATACACCATCACACATCACAGCACATGCATATATAGTATAAGATACATCACCATGATCGCCCGCAGGTAATATCGTGAGCTCGTAATCTGACCTGTCATTGCTCCGTTGAGAGGCGCCGAGCGTACACGCAGGTCTCGTTGAAGCAGTGCTCCCAGTGCGGAGGTGTTGCGTTGCTTGTCGTTTTTTTCTCTCTCCTTTTTTTCTCGTTGCTGCCACCGATGCTAGCTGAAACAATCCCACAGCTCGGACAGTAACTGAGCCTGCACGACAGGAATTGATCTAGTCTGAGACTATAATAGAAATTAATATATAATACATTGTGCCATGGGAACGTCACATGTAGGTGAAGGGCCGAGTGATGAGACTGGTGACTGGTGAGACTGAGAGGAAGACAAAGCCGGGAGCTGGAAGAGACAATGGACGCAAGATGAGTCCGATCTGTCGTAGATAGGAGCGATTCACTGAAGACGGGCAGTGACAGGTGTCTTGTTTCGGGTGATTGTATGAGTCGTAGTCGACGACAGACGTAGACAACACAAAAAACCCAGTCCACAGACATCAGTCATGGTATTATCTTTCATGATGCCTCCTCTTCCCCACATGAGCAAGTTGAAAACTCTTCTGCTGGCATCTCGTATTGCCGTTGCTGTCCAGACTCGGTGTTACACGGCAGTTTGATTATTCTGTATATCCTTTGTCAAAATAATTACAAGAATATCATGGCGCAGTTGTGTAAACTCATAGTTCACAATTCATAAATACAAACTCTAATCTGACACATGCTTACGCGGTTGTGCAAACTTATTGCCATGGCGCACGAGATGACCAAAGCAGGGCTTCAGCTGTCACTGTCCTGGCCATGCTGCTGTCGTATCTGTCACCGCTAGTTGAGTGGCAGGAAGCAGGAGTTGTGAGGTTGCTCAAGCCATGCTTTGTCAGGATTACATCTTGTGCCACGGTCAAAGTCAGAGGGCAAAGAAGACCAGATACCAGAATGGAGGTAATAGTCGAGATGGCACAGGAACAGGCACTGCAGCTTGAGCTGGGTTGACATGTGCACAGAGGGCAAACTTAGAGTGCCTCGTCGTGCAGGTGCGAGTGCGTGTGATATTAAGTATAGATTGCGGAATGGCCACATGTCACCGACCACAAAAGAGTCAAAGTCGTAGACGCCCAGACGCCTTTTCTGATCATTCGCCATGTCATATCTCACCTGCCACTGTTCCCTCGACAGTCGGCACTGCCCTTGACACCTCTGTGTTTCCCACCCGCCGCACTCCGTCTTATGTACTTTTTTAATTTTTATTTTATCATCTGTCTCTAGCCATGCCTGCTGTCTCAAAGCGAAACGCTGTTGTGCAACTATGAGATTTATCATTACTAGCCAGTTGAGTAAAAGATACCCCCAACCGGTGATGGCCGCCTTCGTCGGTCCCTTGGCGGCCGAGATTATTTCTTCCGTTCTTCCTTTGCTCTCCACTCCTTCCATCCGCCTTTCCCCTTGAGCCTAACCGCATGTACTGAGTACGGCAGTGCAGGAGTTAGGCAACCCCTATGAGGATCCTTGCGATGGGATTATCGTGAAGATCCTTGTTGGCAGAGTGGAGGAGGTGTGTAGATCTAGTTGGAATCTTGAGATAATAAATTGCATAGAAGAGACTGGTAAATGATAAAATCGGACAAGAGTAGGCGGGCATACCGATATAAAATTGATAGATTGATTGAATCGTCGGTGTAGGTTTTGGACTATCAATCAAAGGTGGATGAGTTTGGGACTCAGCTCATGACAAGGGAGTAAGATGATACAGATGTTATTTGATAATAGCTCCTCACTTGTCATGTCACGATCCGAATACATGATGTACTCTCAATATTCAGCATGTGACATCTCTTACATGTGAAGACATTGAAGAGTTTTCAGGGGCATCAGTCATATCCAAAGAATACATCGAGGTGAGAAATAAACATCTACTAAATTAATACGCCTTGGCTTGAGCCGGGACCACCATCTGCCCTGACAGCTGCTAAACTGGTTGACCGCAGAGTTTGATCATCTTTCATTGATGATCCTCGGGCTGAGTGATTATGTCGTCAGTCAGGCTTAGCCTGGTCAAAGTAAATAGAAAATAAGGGGTAATACCACCTGCCAAATACTGCTGGATCTTACGACGGTCCGCAGTCGACCCCCGCAAAGCAGGATACGAAAGCGAGAACTGTTTGTGAGGATTCTTCTCTAGCACTTGCATCGTTGACAGCTGACGGACTGACTAGTTTAGTCTGTTGAGGTTTTTGACAGACAGTGGTGCCGATCCTGACAGCCGAATAGAAGAAGAATGGAAAATTCTACAGTCTACAAAAATAAGCCAAGCCGACATGAGAAGGTTTTTACTAACAAATACGATGTGCAAACCCAAAGACACAGAGGAAACGAAGACCGCCGGCCGGCCCAGCTCGTCGACTCTCCCGCCCGACTTTGTCCACTTCAAACGATCCCCCACCCCGACATCCTTTATACTTTTTATACATGCTCGCTTGTTCTTTACTTAGTATTTACGGAGAAGTCACATCCTGGAGCCTGATGATGTACATTTTGACGTTCTTTTTGACGTTGTTGACGTCCTTGTCCATCCTGATCATCCGCATCCGCTGACACCTCATTAGTGCCCAGCCCTGCAAAACGGCGTCTATGTATGTAGCATTAATACACTTGCTATACCGAGCAAGAAACCAGAAAAAAATATCTCCTTGCTGAACATCAATATACAATATACTTTTGCCGTATTATTGTTAATAGTTGTCAGTAGTAGTCACGGATTTATTGTGGTGCAACTTGATACATTTCCGGATATACAAGTGCATGTCATATTCTACATTGGCCAGTGTTAGTGAGGGAATAGGAACGATTCCGCTTCACATTCCCATGTCTACCCGTTCCTAGCCTGTGGTGGGATAAGATCACTGCTCCAGGCCATGCATGCAACATCACAAACAAGCATATTGTTACGGAAAATTAATATCAGATATTGAATTGCCAAAAATACCCATGGTATTATTAACCCTTGAAAATAAGTGTGCCCAATGAAACCAATGTAACCTGGATCCCAACTCCAATGTCCAAACGCCCAAACCAATCGACCAAGCCAATTTTCAACGCCATGCCGGAGGCATAATGATGCGGTATCAAGGATACTGAGTGAGAGTGCAAGTAAGGGTAAAGATAAGAGCGAAGTAAAGGCGAAAGTAGGAAAGCAAAGCAAAAGTAAAAGTAAAAGTGCAAAGAAAGGAGTGCAATAGGGGAATAATGGGAAAGAGACAAAAGACCAAAACAAAGACCAATTAAAAAAGAAGCAGGATAGTGAAAACGACAAGGAGACAAGAGGAGTTAAGAGGAAAACAGGTAGGAATCACAAAGGCAATGGATTACTCCATATCGTCAGGGCCCTGGCGCCGTGCGCGGTCCCGGAGCTTAAGAAGGTCGGGGCACTTGCGGCGTCTGGCGTTGATGAACCAGTTGCTGATTTGGTCTGTTCGTTAGTGGCCATATTATAAAGTAAAAGCTATTGCAGAGGGAAAGAACTCACTCATGTCCAAATCCGTCTGGCGGATGAAATCCTGCTTTTGCTCGTCGTTGGGATAGGGGTGGTCCAGGTTGTTCCGCAGCCACTCGGTCAGAATGTCCGTCTTCTCCTTGGGGAGGTTGCCGCGCTTCTTCTTGTTGTGGTAGCTCTCGCGGCGGCTGCTTGTTGAGCCGCGCACCATACTGCCCATACTGCCCATGCTGCCCATACTCTGGCTGTGGTGGCCGTCGCGGCCCATGGCCATGTGGTCGCGGTTGCGCATCTGCGAGGCGTAGAAGTCGTGCGCAGAGCGGTAATCGCCGCTGGGCGGCATGTAGCCGTGGGACTGTGCGTGGTGCTGGTGGTGCTGGTGGTGCTGGTGGAGCTGTTGGTGATGGTGCTGAGCTAGCTGAGAGAGCTGAGAGTGCTGAGCGTGCTGAGCGTGCTGAGCGCGCTGGGCGTGCTGAGAGAGTTGAGAATGCTGAGAGTGCTGGTACTGAGCGTGCTGAGATTGATGCAAGACCGAAGTTGGGTTAAATTGAGACTGGTAGTCGCGGGCAGTCATGTCCGTAGACCGCGACTGCAACCGCGACGGGTGCTGGTACGTAGCAGGCCGGTCGGAATGGCTTGGGCGGAATGGGAGCGGCTGCTGGTTGACAGGAGGAGCAGAAGGTGGCGGCCCGGCGTACGAGTGGCGAGGCGGGAATCCGTACGGCTGAGGCGCTGGCCGGTCTCTAGACTCTCTGGGCTCTCTGGGCTCTCTGTACTCGCGGTAGTCTCTGGGCTCTCTGGGTTCGGGCTGGTCTTGTCCGAAGCCGTCGAAGGAGTGGCCGCGGTCGTTAGAGCCGTAGCCAGATGACGAGCGGCGCGATGGCGAAACACTGGCGCTGAATGCGGTCATCGGCAAGTCGTTGGCCTGGCGCGGGATCTGGCTGTTGCTCAGCCGGTGGGATGCGCTGCGCGAGCGGATGTAGGCGGCAATGGCATCTTCGTTTGGCTGGTGAGTTGCTGTCGGACCATGGTTGGCGAGCATATACTCCGAGATGGCAGATGGCGGACTGGGCGGGATGGGCTGGCGCATGGCGTCTGGCAGCTGTTGTGGGCGCTGTGCATCTTCCTTCTGATCGGGTTCCTGGCTGTCGTCCAGGAACGGGAACAGACTTCGGATAGAAGGTAGGGGAGGCTTGCCCGTCGATTCGGCGTCCTGGTTTGACATGATGTTTGCGTGTCTCTTGTCGATGCGGTTTGGATGGAACTGGCGACGGCCCCCAAAGGGAGTCGGGTCGGGTGAGCTTGATATGGATGAGCGTGATCTAGAGTGAGATCGAGATCGCGGGCTGGTGAACCACGCGGCTTTTGTCTTCGTCTTTAATCCTGTACTTTTGCTGTAGTTGTTGTTGTTGGAGGTTGCCGAGTCAAGGCGAGAGATGACCTTTGGTCTGAAAAATCCAGACGTTCTTACTTCGGAATACATCGACCCACCCATTGCTGTCGGCATACTTGAGGAAGGAGCTATGTAGAATGCACAGTGTATGCCAAAAGGGAAGGAGGTGGATGTAGAAGGAAGGAACGATGGGCCAAAAAGAAATACTGAGAATAAGAAAAGAACAGGAAAGAGCAACCCAGTATGCAAGAAGCGGTCAGGTGCGAGAATGGTCGCCGGAGCTGGGACCAATGGCTGGTTTTAGGAAGGACGACGGGCAGAACGGGCGAGTCTCAGGCTGAAGGAGTCTGAGAAGCCAGGTAAGATGGAATTGAGTGAATCAGAATAGTGTATTAAAAAGTGTCGAGTTTGCCGTAAGAGTCAAGTATGGTGAGTAAGTGTGTTGAGAAGGACTTGAAAGATTTGAAAGGACTTTTTGACACCGGTCAGGTGGTAGTTGGGTGATCGAGGTTGACAGCGATGATCGTGCTGAAGAGTATTTTGATGTGAAGTTGCAAGATACGTTGATATAAACAAAGAATAAACGGTCATCGATTTGGTATGTTTGGATAGCCTTGATCGGGAGAGACTCAGATCGAGGGAGTGTAAGTTATATATCTAAATTGACGTCGAGGTCAACAGCCAAGACAAAGAGTTGAAGGTAGGTGATTAATAGTTAATCATTAAAGAAAACTAGAGGTAGAAAATGTTTATTTAAATGCTTATATGTTTAAATATTTAAATAAAGAATCAAAGAGGAATACAAGGAGACAAGGGGAGGGGACAAGACGTGGAGGCTTGACACGAGGTACCAATATGTAGGAGAGGCAATAGCAGAGGCTAGCAGAGGCAGGTAGAGGCAGGTAGAGGCAAAGAACAAGACAGAGAGGTGGGACGCTGTACAAGTAGACAGGACATGGGGATGCAGCAAGGATTGCAAGGGTTAGAGCAGCAAAGAGAGACAGCAGAGGAGAGACAGGCAGTACGCAGTCTACGATGGGGCCAGCAACGTCTTGACCACAAGGACAGGGCCAGCATGCAGAGTAGAGTAGATGGGGGTGGTTACAGCAGAGCAGTAATACAAGCAAAAGGACAGGACGGAGATACAGTACAGAGTAGAGTATGGGAGAAGGATTGGGGGGGGGTCTAAAGTTGAAGGGGGTGTAGACAGAAAGACAGAAAAGACAGGCAGCAGACAGACAGACACAGACAGACGGACACAAAAGACTACAGAGTACAGACGAATGCTGTTCATAACGAAAACAAAAGGACTTTCGAGCAGACATCTGCATAGTCATGCCCCATACCCCGTATTGTATTGTGAATTCGCGTTCCTGTATTTCTCGCGGTTGCTTCGAGGTGGCTTGGTAGACATTTTAACAGCTGAGTCAGAAGACTGTTCTTTTGAAGCCGTTGGTCTTCGGCATACGTCTAGCCTCTTCTCTCTTCTCATCAACCTTGTCACCAACAAGGCTTGCCATCGTATTCATCAAGATGCGTTGTTTTTGAGTCAACAGGATCTCGTCTGATCGCATCTCATCACTGTCTCGATGCTTCAACTTCGATGCCCCTTTGTCAACGCTCTCTACATCGTACCTCTAGTCTACAGACAGCCCGACTTCCACCTCCTACAGCCCTTGCCGGTGGAGCAATGATCGACATGTTGGACCATTTAACGGGAGAAGGACGTTAGGTCCACTTCGCCTCGTCTCTTCTTCGTTAGTTTTTCTAGTCTTTGCTAGCCGCCTTTTTAATTCTCTCTGTATTCCTTTTTCTATTTCCACATGCTTTTGATTTATTTTGGGTTTATTTTTATTCTCCTTATTTCCTAATGCTGTCTTTACCTTCCACATAGAACCAACCCCTCAAATCAAACCGCACGGAGGATGGGCCTGGAGCTGTGGATGTCAATGTCGATGTCGACACTCTAGTCTGTACATGCCATGTTCTGTACATGCCATGTTTGATTGCGTCGACCGAGTACATAACAGGCTGCTGACTACTGGGACAATAAGGCTTAGCTGGCATGTGAGATCACAATGGGATCAGCCAGCCATGCTTCGAAGAGGAAGATCAGTCTGGTCAGTCGTCATAACCACCTGGCGAGGATGATCACTGATCTTGATCACTGATCACTGTTTCTCGCGGGAAGATCAAGCCATGCTAAAGTGAGACCGGCGCCACATCTCGAGTCCAAGACTCAAGGGCCGAGGTGGTCTCTACCATTGTCTGTTGTTTGTTCTGTTTCTGCTGTTCTTGAACGTTGCAGTAAGCTTAGAGGCTCCAAGCAAACAAGAGTACTACCTGAAAGTAGAAAAAGAAGAGAGAAACTTCTCACGTACAAGCAAGGAAAACAAAAGAAACTCCACCCACACGCGCCATGAACTGCTCCGTTACAGGTCTCGGCTCAAGTCTCTTCCCGCCCCCAGCTTCTGCAACTCTGCTCTGATGGAGTGCGACCCTGTCGTCTTGTTCCTCCCTGTCTTCCTTTTGCTCCTCACTTCTTCTTCCGCGCCGCATTGCTTCGTGCATCTAGGGTTGCAACAACAGTCGCAACATCAGTGCCATATCAGTGCAATATCACTGACTAACGTTTATTGCCCGACCTGGGCTCGGGACTGCAGCTGGCCCTTCCTCAGTACTCCCTATGCAGCTGATATTGGAGATTGTACACAGACTTCTCCCATTTACATAAACCCATTATTCCACTCAGCCAGCGATTTCCGACGTGGGGTGCCAGCGACTTTTTCCACTCCAGGCACACGACGTCGTTGGTAGAGGTAAACTTCCGAGCATCTGATCAGGGTGCCTTGATCTTCTAGAAGCATGTACTCAATATTTCTTCTTCATCTTCTTTTCTTATTTGCTCAGCTAATCAGTAGATATGCAGATGAAACTAGCAAGGTACTGAGTACACTCTCAAATGATACAGCCCACCTTACAGACAGGCATTAAACGAAACTTGGAACAGACTAGCAATGCAGCTGATGGAAGAGGAAGGAGACATGTCAGTTGCAGGAACAGGACAGGCTAAGGCTTAGATTCTCCTTGTTGAGTAATTCGTGGACTGTCGTGAGGTTTTTAATATTGAATATATTTTGGTATTTTGATTATTTGATTTTATTTGACACGTTATTTAAATAGAAAATTAGCTATTGCAATGTACACTATTCGGAAGGACCAAACAAGGAGATGGCAAGTGGTGTGAATCTAGCACTACCTCGAGCCTGGTCCACCTGCCAGACTACCTGCAGTTTAAGTTCTTCGGTGCTTTCTACAGCAATACAGAAGGGCCAAGGCACAAAGAACCAATCGACAGACGGGAGGCTCTAAAAGGCAAGTGCCAGCGAGGAGATGTAGGAAATAAGACGTCAAATCCTAATTAAGCAGGAATAGGAACAGGGACTGTCGAACGACTTTGTTCCTAAAGAAGAAAGGGGCAATGGCTAGCATCGAGGCAAGGAAGGCAAGAAGTATGAAAGAGGCAAGACGCAAGTGGAAGGAACGAGACACATTCCAGACTCAGACAGACGACAGACAGACGACAGACAGACAGGCAGGAGCACAATGGAAGAACTGAATAACTGGAGAATGCACAACTCGATTATATAATCGTGTACTCCAGCATAACGAGCTCACTGCGAGTACGTACGACAGTTACAATACGGGCAATACATTTGAAAATAATCAAACGAGCCAAGCCCAGACTGTCAAAAATACATACTAACTAGCAGGCAGAGAGTGCGAGTGAATACGACTGATTACAAAGTATGTTTGCAAGTATGTTTGCAAGTGTCGGTCCAGTCCTTTTCTGCTCCTTTCGTTTTGCTCTTGGCAGAGAGTCCTTCCGACGAGTCTGGCCGTATCTCAAAGTTAACGGGCTGACTGTCAGAAACCGCCTAACAGTGCCGTTGTCAGTCTTGCCGAATCGCAAAGCCGAATCAAAAAGGATTCTAGACGAGCCGGCACTATATGCTATCAGCAGTCAATGAAAGAGTGGCTCTGACACGACCGACTACGGGCCAACTGTCTGCCCGCCCGGTGAGCCAAGTCTTTAGCTGTCTTTCGTAGCTATATTAATTCCGGTCGTGTTTTGTACGGTATGGAGAATTCCATTAGTGTATCAAGTCTGTCAGCCTGTCTACCATCCCTGTGCATGAATGTGAAGCAGGCTCACCAGCAGCAGAGGGACTGTGCGTCATGGTTGACGAGAGGAAGGATCAGACGGAGTGGCCGTTGATAGTTACTTACTAAGAACCAAAGCTAAAGATGCCTGCTGCTCGTAATTCGTAACAGGCTGTAGTCATTGCATCAACAGTGCACGTCCCATGCGTTTCTTTCACTGACTGTCTGCAACACTTATCCGTGGGGCAAGGCGGAATGGAAACGGAACGAGAACGAAACAGAACATGGCATAAGAAGGCCGTGCTCAACTTTACGAGCAGATTAATAGAGATGTAAAGATAAGATGCAGAAAGGAGAGAGGAGAAAGGAGAAAGCGTGATGGTAGATGCGACAGCGAGACCGGTAAGACATTGCATTTAATGGTTTGTGAGGCAAGACAGGTCTAGTAGAAGACGGGCCAAGATAGTAAGCCAGACAGAAGACAGACAGAAAGACAGGCCAAAAAGACAGGCAGGCAGGCAGAGAGACAGACTAAAGGCAGGCAGACAGCAGAGACAAAACAGAAACACCAATCCAACTCAAACACCAAAAGGCCAAACAGTAGCAGACAGCAGAGACATGGGCCAGACAAGTAAACTAGAGGGGCAACGGGTCACGCAGGAGGTGAGGCGACGAAGAAGAAAAAATGGGTAGAGAAAGGGGATGCTAACAATTACATTACTCAGTACGACAGGGAAAAGACGGAAGACGATGCTCATGAACCCCTACTCTGTACAGACTGAGCACATGCCACCAACGGCGGCTGCTATCTGACAGTGTGGTGTAGGGTGCTTCCACAGCACTAGTTTTGTTTCGGCGAGAGGGAGGGTAGACAGCCTCCGTGTTCCTTTCTTTTCTTTTTCTTCTATTCATATGCTTGTTCTTCGATTCTTTCCATGGTATTGCTCTTAGTGCAGTCTAATATGATCGACGCTGGGAATACTATTGTTGCATCTCAGGGTAGCATTCAAAGATACTCAATAGAGCAAACCTGGTAATATCTCAACCCATAGTTCATACTAATAGCACTAATAGCAACCCCTACGACATGAGTGTGAGTGGGCCGCGCCTTGCGTCTTCAGGAGTAACAGCGGAGGAGCATGTTCTTTTAGTTGGTGAGACGGAGTATCTGTATCGTATTTTGTATCTATCAACAACCTTATGCAATCCAATATCGATATCTAATTCTAGTACATAATGCATCTGCACATCTGCACAGAGTTACATTCTGCGCCGGTCACAGCTACATATTGTTTTCTTTGACTCGTGCATGTACTTTTCTCGGCTGTCTCACTTTGTGGCTGGGCGGTTAGCTTTCTTATTCTGATTCTTATTCTTTCTTTTCTTTTTGCAATAAGAGGATTCTGTCGCTCGTACAGCCGTCACATCACATCACACTCAATGTTCATGATTCTACCGCCCTCGGAACTGCATGCATGCAGACGACGATCTTTAGCACCTGACGCCGGGATGTACATGCTCTTTATTTATATTGACTGCATTGATTGGAGCTGAGCGAGCGATCCGATGAGAAGAAGAATAAGAAGAAAACAAAAGGAAAAAGAGAGCGACAGGGTACAGCTAGCAACGGGTCAGATAGTCCCCAACGGCCTACACGCAAGGAGGTCGCCACACTTTAACGTGAGTAGATCGCATGTCAAAGAATATGGCGAACTAGTGCAATCTTAAACAACGAGAAGCTTTTGCAATGAAATTAGACTTGCGAATAAGAAAATAATTGAGACGTCAGCTCGTAACACAATCCATCATATTGCGTGCCTACAGATATGTAAGATGGAGAAGCTCGAGATGAAGATGTGCTCATCCGGGCTGCAACAGGAGGATCCCATGTACAAAACATGATTTATCACACAAACATCCGATACAGATGCACACAAGATTCACGACTCGAGATACACAAGAGATACGTAATGTGATGGAGTATCACACCCGAAAAGCGGTGAGCTAATGACAAAGAGAAGTAAACAGGGAGAGCAGAAGAAAAAGAAACATTCGGAAAGCGACCCTAGAGAGTACAGCAAAAGCAAAGAGATGCACATGGGCCGGTTATCGTCCCGAGGAACCATTGGGGACGCCTATCACCAAGCCCCCGGAAGGAGTTCAGCTTGCCTGGTAGAAGGATTGCATATTGTGCCAGCTCGCAGGATATCGCGTACAAAGTATGGTAGGACAGTTGTAGTTGTAGTCGCTGGATTTCTGTTGCTTGTTTGGCCCATAACTGCCGAGAGTCAGAACCTTTCTTTTTTAGTATCTCTCTTGCATTTGTAGAGAGAAGAGAATCAGAGGAACATGCGCGATTGGCAGATGGGTCTAATACGGCATGCAGTAGGATGCATGAACTACGGATTACACAGATAGGATTAGACAGAGCTGGTCTGGTATTTGTGATGGTGAGATCAGGGGATAATAGAATAAACTGGGAAATAAAACACACAGAAATCAATAAAACAAATACCCCAAGAAAGCGGCAGTAATTCCAAATATGAGGCAAAAATAAGAATAAAATACTAGCAGAGTTTCCGCACGTCTAAAAAATATACCAGAATGAAATCAGAATAAATCGGAATCAAATTCGATATCAAAATCAAAGATGAACGCCACAGGGTCGCTCAACAACCGCAACACAAGCTGATGCAACATAGTATTCGCACAGTACTACACTGTTACATCATACTATCAAGCCTTTCTGTACGGAGTAACTTCCACGCCAAGGCTCTGTGTGCATTATTCTGGAGGATCGCCATGAAATACTTTGTACATACGGGTACTCCGTGAGCCGGCACCGAGGTTGACTGGGAGTGGGAGGTGGGGTTGCTAGCAGAGCTGTTAACATCACCACTGTTGAAGCTACCAACCGTCTATTTTAAATCATCACCATAGCTTTAGCTTGGATAGCTTTTTTCATCTTAAATTTTTGCCCGTGTTTACTATTCAAAAGCAATTGCATCACGGTCACGTGCTTATGATCATAGTGTACGGATATTCATAATACATCGACACGGCGAAAACGGAAGGTGCACGTTCCGAAAACATCAAAAGGACAACAACAGCTGTCGGTATCTTCCGTGGGCGTCCATTGACCCAGCCACTACACATATTACGCCGCTATCGACAGCTTTTGTTTGGATAGTTTGAGTTGGAGTACGAGGCGAGTGATATTCAAGATCGAGTATGACTTGGCACGGGAGAAAGACGAGACAAGTACTCGCAGCCATCTTGGATAGATATTGGACGAGAGGGCTAATAACTTTCATAAGTGATGAAGATTAGTAAAGTGGTTGGAAAAAATACTAGAAAGAAAGCAAGGAAACGAGTGGAACCCAAAAAAAAACTTAATAATCAAATAGAAGAGAAAAAGGCAAGAAATGCGAGAAAGCGAAGGAAATGATAATATAAAATAACAAAAGAGAAAAAAAGATAAAAAGAAAAGAAAAGACCACGGCTAACCCGATACTGGCGGTGTGCCTGCAAGCCTTTGTCACTGCATACCGCATACATGCATCTTCATGACAGTGAAATACATGGTAAATAGACTCATAGCGCCGCGTGTGCTTTTGCTTTTTGTTTTGTGTTTTGTGCTTGTGTTTGGTTGCACTGCGTATGTGTGTGTCTACCGCCTCGTACGTCAAGTGGTGCAACAGCTGCTGTGTAATCAACCCCTGCTTTGATTCTATTTTGTGATGTTGACAGTTTTTTATGGCCAGAGAAAGATGTGCTTTTAAGGGAAAATTCAACTCGAGTTGACTCTATTCTCGACAATAGGATTATCAAAATGAAGTATGAAACAGCACAAATTGATGTACACACTGATAGCGCGGCGCATACTCGTTAATAAAGCCAGCCAATCAATCACTTTATGCGCCATGAACCCGGATGCTGCAAGTCACCACCCAAACCAAACATTCCACTTGCACTGTATGATATATTAAGATAGATTGCTGTTCGAGAGTCGTGTCTGCACCAAGCCGCGCCGGGATGTTGGTGCACGGGTGTGTCGATTACGATTGACTTGTCACGGAGGTTTCTTTGGGTCTTTTCGGACCCTGTCTCTTTTTGTATCTTTATGACTTGTGGTCTTTTCAGTGATCTTTCGCTGTTCTTATTTTTGGTGGTCTAGACGCAGAGCTGTGTGCAATAATGCTGAAATAAAAGCTGAAATAAAAGCTGAAATCAAACAATACTTTTTACTCTCGAATTAGACTTCTACCCGCTCGACTTCCTTTTCCCTGCACTCACTTCAAATTAGGGACCAGGAAAAGAAAGCACAACGGCATATCTTGTGACACGGCGAGACAGCCAGATGCAGAGGAGCCACTCTGCCACTCTGATTAGTATCGGTTTACAGCAAAGACTCTCCGTCCTAGTTTCGAGGTCACCCGAAGATCTCTCCATAGCGTTCCTTGAGGATCAAAGGAGCATTAGCGTATTTGTGACAGGTGGCTAGGGTGAGTACAGAGAAAAGGCAAAAAAGAAAGAAGGCAAAGCAAAAGAAAGCCAAGAGGCGCCTAGAACCATTGCCTCTGTATTTGAGAATATTGCAGGAATACGGGCAAATAGGAATACATAACCAGTCTGCAATAGGAAACTTATTGCGGCTACATAGGTGTGAATGCATAGGAAAGCTTGTTATGCCTGAGAGCTTCGTAGAGAGGAGGCAATAAGCCACGGATGAAATACGGAGTAAAGTGACAAAGGTCGAGGTTGGACCCCAGCCACGAAATCTTACTCTGTAAGTGACGGCAGTGCAGATCTGCATCACACTTTTCTTTTTCCTGGTATTTTTTTGGCATTTCCTGACATTTTCTGTCGCATGCTTTCTTTTCCTGTGTGCTAGCATCTAATTAATCTTATCGGCGCCTCTCCGCAGTCACTTGCCTAATCTTTGCCTGAGAGACATTAAGATGAGAGAGTTCGAGGAGATGTAGGATCAAAAGAAAGCATCGATCGGAATCCTTGTCATTTTGTCATATCTACTTTGAGCCAGTTGCGACGCAAGTACTCTTTTCGTAGGTACGAGACTCAACATGACAAAGACCAGCTCGTAAAAATGCCATGATGCTTCATCCTCAGTAAGCTCGTATGGTATTTATACGATATTTTGTCATGCCAATGATTATGATTATTTTATATATTGGGCCCGAGCATCCGATCCCACCGGATAGCCTCGCCAGTTCGCGACCAGGCAGTCGGGACTGCGCCAGTATTTTCTACACGAGTGGTTTTGTCATTGACCAAGAAGACAAAGCCAAAGAAACCAAAGAATCAGCGCGGTGCTAATCAGCCACACAGATCTGCTGTAGGATCTGGTGCGTGGAAATCCCATCTGACAGCTGTCGTCTGCTCCAGCTATTAGTACCATTAATACTGGCCAGCGGTCTTATTGGCTGCTAGCTAGGTACTTGTAGAGCTCCTTTGTCGGCTTCGCGGTTTTCGCCCATATATTATTTTGTTTTGGCTATGATTTGAGTTTCTTCTGGCGTATGGGCTAGCCTGAGTGGGCACCGTAGCGGTTGTTAATGACTGAACGATGGGAGCTAACCGTGTGTTTAGTGATATAGCAAGCATATGTCAGAGATCAAATACAGAACAAAGGCGGCGACGATGTTGACCGATTAACCCGACAAGGCGTCCAAGGCGTCTGGACGGTCCTTCTCCACGGTACCTCGTAGCTCTAAAAGGCCGCCATGTACTTTAGCGGCCAACGGATGCAAAAGTACGGTAGAACAGTGGCACGCAGCAGTCAGACGTCAGACGGTTTGCCTCGCCTTTTTCTTGACAACTGGCCTATTGGCAATTGACCTTTGACAACAAAGAGCGGCAGTGGCAAGTGTAGATACCCGGTCGGATATCGCTGAGTAGGAGATGGGGAAGCCTGGAGATGGAATATAGGGCAAAACCAAGGGCCCAGAGGCGAGAGGACAGTTCTCTCCGAAAGCGTAAAGACGTGCCACAAATAGAATGAATTAAAGTTGATAGCTTTGTGTTATGGTCCAGTTCACGTTCTGTCTTACATACACCAGCCAATCAGCCGTACGAGAATATCAAATCGCAAGTAAAACAGAAAACTATCCAAAATACATCCAATAAAATACGAGCCGTCGTTTCACGCTCTTCAATACAATTCCTTTTATGATACAATGCAACCACCTGTTTCAAGCCTTGTCGTTTGGACGTTCCATGCCAGATCTCCCACTCCAGCTTTACAAGGTGCAGTTGTAAGTTGTGCCGTCTGCCGTCCGCTACCCATGGCATCGGATTTGGGGAACCCGATCTCGTTATTCCGTTCGGTGACCAGATTGTCACAGCGCTCTAGCAGTGTCGATATTATGCTATTACGTATTGATGCTTGGGGCTCTTTTGCGAATATGACCCCTGCTCACCAAGAAAAGAAGAAAGAAAGAAAAGAAAGAAAAAAAGACAATCCCACAGGATCTGACTGTCAAAGCACACGAGCCCCTTGACAGTCAGTCTTGTCAGTACAGAGAAAGAGGTACAAAGAGGATCGCAGACCCTTGCACTCGCATTATCATATGGCAATCGGGAACAAAACCAAGATAAGATGGGAAATATCAATGGAAATGACATTATCAAAATCACGTTTGAAAGAAGAAACAAAACAAGACAAATGCAGCATGATCACCCCGATGGCTCCTTCCTCATTTGAACTGAGACGGAGGTGTTAGTCAGTAATTAAACTCTCTTGAAAAAAGAAAATATTAGATAATAAAGAACGACAAGTAGAAACGAAAATGCTTTGCTAGCCTTGACTTTCGACGTCTTGTAACTACATGCAAACACCAAACTCAAACTTTGCTTTAGATTTCAAATGGACAAGATGAGGCCAAGATGTAAAGGCATTCTTAAAAGGGTATACCGAGTATGGGAGTAGACCTAGGACCACCACACTGTTGCTTGCAGCAAGCCTAGCGTGTAGATCGCCCTAGCTGGTGATCTACCTTAATGAAAGTGTAGAAACAGGGTAGAGCATGTTGAAGAGTGGGAGAGTCATACGACGTGAGGAGGCGTGAGTAGGATGGCAAAGTCGAAGAACTTTGGCATAAATTTGTAGACAAGTACAATTCGAATATAGAGGAAATTCAGAAGAAATAGATACCTGCCAAGGTGCTACGGCGGCACTTTTCAACGGAACAAAAGAAAACCGAATTAGACTGCCAAACTGTTAGGTAAGAGGCAGGTCGGCAACTTCCGTCTCGGTGTAATTTTATATCTGTTGTATGTACTTGATATCATGATACTTATACGAGCTGTAGAGTATTAATAAACAAGTATCTTAAGAATGCCTTGCTGCGTCCAAGCCCAGGACATTTTGCCCAAACCGAGACGAAGGATCGAGGATGAAGAATGAAGAATGGGGGATAGGACTGGGGTGAAGGATGGGGTGGAGGATGGTGGAGGATGGTGGAGGATGGAGGATAATGGGAGTAGGAGGATGGAGTCAAAGAACAATGAATGGCATAAAGCAAGGAGGAGGAAGAAGGAGTAGTCTGTAAGGGACAAGTCGATGTAGACGGCATGATTTGCCGTTGGTTGGATTCAACGGTCTGCATTCTAGAAGTCTGTGGATATCGTTTTTGATGGATATGAGGATGGATATGAGCATACTTACCTCGCCGCGGAGGTTGTCTATCTGAAAGGATTGTTGGAAGGATTCAAAGACGCAAATACCGTGAATCAAGACTGTCTTGCTGCTTGCTGTCTGTCTATCATGAGGTCGTCTTCTGTCTGTCTGCTTCTGTCTGATGTACGTCCATGTCTCGGGGAAAGAATCAAACCTGTTCTGTCTTGGGAGTAATCTTGTCTTTCCTGCTTCGGGGTTCTATTACCTGTTATTTCGGCGTAGCATGAGGCTGAACGTGTCTACGGAGGGTACCATCCTGGATGTTATGGTAATTGGATCGTAGTAAACTTAAATCTTATTGAAATCAAACCATTTCGAGTATCATGGAGGCTGTAAGCATGTGTCCAAGGCAGTATTGAGAGTGCAAAGATCCAGAGTAGAAACAACAAAGCAACGAAAAAAATAGATCTCGGCTTTCCCATAAGATCAATGGCTGTTGACTTCTGACTTCTGACATATGATATTGTTATCATGACACTCCTTGACAACAATATCTCACTGTATCATTCGACCCTCGACACACTGAGCTCAGCTACGAATCCCATATGTCTGATGTTTCTTTGCTTGCTTTTTCTCCGGACTTCAACATGATGTTTGACTGTTTATATTGATGTCTCGAATCGACTTCCGTTGTATCTTGCTGTTTGGTTTCTTATTCGCCGTCTAATTTCCTTCATCTCTTTATCATCCGCTACCATCGTCTCTTCTCACTCTCTCGTCTTTACTCTTCTCTCGCATTCACAACAACTCCATTCCCATCCCCATATCCGTCAATCCTTGTCCTTGTCGTTGAAAGCCCATCTTCCCGGCCCTTCTCTTTCCTGGCTTGTCTCTACCCCCTATTTTGCCGTTCTATATGCCGTGAAACAGTGCTTTGTGAAGGATGTGTTGCATCGCACAGGGCCACGAGTGTTGCGCCATGTTGTTGTCGCTGTCTGTATCTTTTGTCTGTCTTCTTCTTCACTATCTCTTCACTACTCTTACTTCTTCTCTACCCACGCCTCGTAGGACAGGCTGTCTGACCTATATCAAGTCACTGATATCCCGTAGTACAGCCATTCTGTCACATCTGACCTCTTCCCGGCCACCGATCGGCTACAGAGTGGCTCGAATACAAGCAGACTCAGCTGGGTGTTGTCACTGTCTACTGACTGCTAGCATAAGCAAACAGCCAAAGCAACGCCTTGATGCACTCCTCAAACACCCACATGCACGGCGCATGCATGCTATATTACACGTCGGCGGCAAGCGTGTTTACAGCTTACCTATCCCCAAGCCCGCCAATACAGTACTGCCTGGTCTACATCTCTACATCTTTACAACTTACATCTCTACTTCCATGTGCACTCCCGTGTGTTCCCTGGTGGCTCCTTTTCACCTTCTCACAGGTGAAAACTGACAGCATCGCCAATCTTGCAGACGGCAACGGACATCCCCCTTCTTCCATGGCTTGCTGAGTGACTGCTTGTGCGCTATGAGATGTGGCATACTTGGACACTTGGACACGGTTGAACACGGTTGGACACTGTTGGACACACTGCAAGCGAGACACTGGCAGCTAATATATAATATGTTAATGTGCCTATGCCTATATGCCACTATATGCCACTATATGCTGTCCTCTGAGGGATATTTCAGAGACAGCAGATGGAGGTCTCATCAAGTCTCCTATGTCGGCGACTGGTATGCCTGGTCTGTTGTTTCTGCTGGTCTCTGTTTTCTGCTGGTTATTCTGATTCTCCTTCCTTTGACCGTGTCTCTTCCTATTGCTTGACTCCCATCATCTGTCTTGTCTCTGTTGACTCGTTGTCTCGCGGACACTTGATGCCCATGAGACAGGCCCGCCCTCAAACATGAGCCCCAGTACAGCTGTCGACTTCCTGTTTCCTACTCTAATTTCATGACTTCCGGTCAGATGGTCACCATGGCCAGCCAGAGGCAGTAAAGTCTTCTGGTGATGTGCTGTCTCTGTAAATCTCCCATGTCTTGCTTGACCTCCTGTAGACTGCCGTCGCACTCAACGGCTTGTGCCAGTTCTTCCATCTCTGTCTCTACATGTCTTTCCATCTGTCTTTCTACCTGTCTTTCCACCTGTTCTTCCATCTGTCTTGTCTGGGCCTTTACTTTCAGCATTCCATCGCACCCGAGATGCCCGTCTCCGTCTCCGACTCCTATCTACTACGCCTCCTCCTCTCATCTCCTCTTCTTCTCTCCCCTTCTCGTACCTTATTGTCCGGTATCTCCCCGTCACCCACATGTATAGATACAACAAAACTGTGTCCATGTCTCTGCATTTACACTTTTATTCGCTATCCCACAATGCTACCATCCCCCATCTAGACCGTCTGGGCATAATTTGCCACTGCTGCTGAGATATATGGAATAGAATAAGTGTCATAATAATCATAAATAGAATCAGCAGGTACTTTTGCTGTCCATCATCTCACCTCTTCATCTCTGCACCGAGCCTATCACGCAGAGGCAGCCTGGCATCACCGACGTGGTAATGATACATGGACGCCACAGTTGCTGGTAGCATCTTCCTACTCTGCAAAAGCAATTTGGCTTCGCGCCCTCTCTTGGATGCTACGGTTGGATGCTACGACGGCCACGACCCTCGGCTTCTTTCCGAGATGTAGGATGTAGATCCCAAGAGCTTGTACATAAGCGTTGCATCAAGGCCCAGTGAAGAATCAGCCCTCAACAGAATTTCTGATTATATCAAGACAACAACAAAGAGCTGAAGACTACGACCGAGGACATCCACGTTGGGCTCAGAGGCATAGTATCTACTATCTTTTATCTACTTTCATAGACTATCGATGCTCTTGTGCCGTGATCATCAGAGCATCCTGCATATACGAAAGAACCGTTTCGTGTTTGATGTTTATTTGTATTGATGAATTTATCTCTTCAGGTCAAGTATTAGAGGACAGAGGGAGGTGGTCAGACGGTAGACGACGGAGACAGGCCCAAGACAGACAGGAGACAGGAGTGGGAAGACAGGAGACAGGCAGAAGACAGCAGAAGACAGGACAAAAGACAGACACAGCCAAGGCAGCCGTCTGTATGATGTGTGTGGTGACAGTTGCAGCGTCTTGTAGCCAAAGTACATGTACTTGCCTCCTCTAGGGCGTCTCCTCTGGGGCGTCTCGGCCTGGGCTTGAAGTAGTTTGGGCTCCAGGAGGCTTGCAAGTAGCAGAAACTATTTGCTGTCGACGGAGAAAGAAAGCTGAGACGTACATGAGAGCTGACCGGCACTCGAGGCAGGAGGATGGAGGACTGCTTGTTTCTGTTTGTTTGGAAAAGGCGGAGGCTGTTTGATGACTGCTGTCTGCTGTCTCTGTCTGCTGTCTCTGTCGGGCTTCATACAACCTGGCTATCGGGCAACTGGCGTCAAGGCCGAGGGCTGAGATGGAGACGGCTGGGACAGAGGCAAAGCAGACTCAAAGGCTACGACGATGCATGGCACATGAGCGCCGCCGCCTCCTCCTTTGTGATCCTCTCGATCAGCTCTGCTTGCCACGCATGCCCATACGCACACCCGCTCGCAAGTCCAGCTATCATCATGCCGTGATTTGATAAACGAGAGGCGAGGATTTGAGAAGACGACAAGACGAGGAGGTGAATCGTGGCTCGATCGTGTACCGTCTCCTGGCCTCTTGCCATCGTGCTCTGTACGCCCATACGATGTCCACCTCCTCGCGTTGACTGCTCACCGCTCATCTGATGAGATGACTTGCGTAAGACTCGACAGTTTCTGTGTCTTTTGTTTTGTGACTATTGTCTTTTGCAGTTTTGTGGCTGTCTATCATCGTCCGCTTCTTTCCTAGCTCACCCCCTTCTCGGCAGCGTACCTAACGGATCGCATCCCCTCCCACCCTCTCTGGCTGAGTCCATCTCACACCCTTTGCAAAGAAACTACTTAAAATATATGAGCACTTGATATTGCATGATAGAAAGACTTTATGATGAGTTGAAGTATATTTGCACCGGATAATCCCGCGTATGCCCAGTAAACTACAAACACCGCGCTGAAAGATGTGAAAACAAAATATAATGAGTAAAGACCTATCATAAACCGATATATGAGTAGGAAAACGCCGCTCTAACATACACGCCCTCAATAGTCCAAGTGGAAGAAAAAGAAACAAATATGTAGCCAAGAAGAGAAGATAGTAGACAGTGGAAAAGGGAGGAAAACAAACAAGGGGCTAGAGACCAGCCTCAAGCAGATACAAGCATCACTGGGCCAGCCACAGGTTGCCTGGCTGCTTCTAGAAGCCGGTGGCAAAAATCGGCAGTGGGTGTGATAAATTGAAAGTGAAAAGGGAAACAGGATGTGGGCTGGGGTCTCCCTCGCAAGACAGAAGACCCCCTGCCACGCACTATGCTACCATGGTAGCCATCTCATGCTTCGTACATGGCCCCGGCCTTGTCCTGCTCGCAAAGCCGCACAGCAGATCTTGAAGCACTCCTACATACGTAGTGATACAGACGGTCGTGCCGCAGCCCAGGGGGTTAGCCATCAGGCCAGTCCAGCACGTCCTGACCAGTAGATGCTAGATAGAACGGGCGACTTGTCCGCCCATCCCTGTTCACCGCTAATCTGTCGAGATCGAGAATTGTCGACTTTGTACATGGAAATAGAAAAAAAGAATTGAGAGACAAAGCCGCTCTTACTTGTTCACTCGTAAGCGTTTCCAAAACGACTTTTCGCGCGCACGGCGGGGGTCGTTCATCATGGTGGGCGACCCGCCCCTGCCCATTCCCATGGCACCCATGCCGCCACCATACTCGCCAGAGTTCTTGAGGTACGCAGCCTCCTCGCGCGCCTCTGCATCATCGTAGTCGTCAGACACGGATGGCACCGAAGATGTCTCGCCAAAGTCGGCAAACTTGTCATAACCGGGCGGGTATGACGCCCCACCGCTGCCGCCATCGCTCAAGGCTGCGCCGTCGCTCTGCATCTTCTCAAGTCCGCGGTGGAGGGGACCGACGAGGTCCGTCCGCAGCTCCTTCTCCGTGGCCATGGCCGTCACCGATCTGCTCTTTTGCAGTGCCGGCCGGCGAAGACCCATGGCCTTGCTGAAGAGGACCGGGTTACGGCTCTCCAGTTCGGACTCGAGCTCGGTCTGGTGCTGCTTGACGGCCTGCACGCGGTCTTCAGTGTTCGCCGGGACGTCTGCATTCCGGTTCTGCTGGTCCACGAGTTCCTTCCACTCTGCAAAGTTCTTCTCGATGGACACAAGCTCTGCGTTGGTAGGCGGTGTGCGCTGCCGCAGGCTGTCGATGTAGTTCTTTGCATTCTGTGACATGCGATCACCCGTGATGTACTGGTCAAACGACGCAGAGAATTCCCGGTAGTGGCCCTTGAGCACGTAGTACTCGCCACTCCAGCCCTTCTTCTCGTGGAGATTCTGAGCCAGCGCGTCGGCCATCGGGCACTCCCAGGGAAATTCGAGGACGCGGTCGTAGAATACAATACACCGGCATGATGGTGCCCGTGCGAAATTCCGTCGGCTCTGTTCATCTGTAAACGCCTTGTCAATCAGATCAAAGCCTTCTTCAATAAATGATACGGGCATCCTCAAGTTGATAGCTCCATAGATGTGCGACTTTTCGTATTCCGTCGGCCGCCGGAGATCGACAAAGAGTAAGCTGCTAGATGGGAAGATGTCCAGCAGGTTGTTGAGCTGGCCAGGTAAGATCATTTTGGCGCCAAGACCCTCGCCGCTCTCGACAGCGGGCTGGTCCACCATGGTCAAGCTTTGCAGGTTCTGTGTTGTCTTCTCCTGCTGCCGCCGGCGATGGAACCACTGGTCAATGTCCCGCTTCTCCACGCCTAGGTTGGATGCGAAGAACTCTGCGATCCCAACACTCGGGTTTGGATGGTCACGGAAGTACTGCTCTAAGCGGTCGGTGATGTGTTGGGCCAGCCGTGGTCCTTCGTTCGGGTCACCCTCAAAGTTGCCACGCTTTGCGTTCCTCTGCTGGTTCATAACCATCGCCCGCGACATGGATGCGCCAGATTTGAAGAAGCGCGTCGAGCCGTGATCAGGAGGGTAGCCGTGTGTGTTGTGACTTCTGATGCTCTGTGCTCCGGGGCCTGGCCGTCTTGCAATAGCTGATGATGACGACGAGAGCGTGCTATCGACTAAGCCGCCTGGGAGGTATGACCTCTGGTTTTGTGCGTGTGATAGTGTGCGCTGCATATGCGGCGGCATAGGGTGACGGATGGACGCTGCGTCGGAGATGCTGGGCACGGCTGTGCTTGCAATGCTCATGCGGATGCTGGGAACCTGTCCGTCTGTAGGTGAGAAGGTAGTTCCGGAAATAACAGACACGTCGTCATCGTCAAAGTCAAGGTCGTGGATTGAGTGTTCATATTCGGAAATGCCCGCGGCATCCACCATACTGTTACGAGCAAGCTCGGCCTCATTTCTAACCGGCGCTTCGGTGGTAGTCTCGTCTGCGACAGGTTGCGTTGCGGCAACAGTTTCTGGTGTCGCGGGCTTTGCCTCCTTGATGAGGTTGTTGGACCGAATGAATGCAATAAAAGAGCAGGCGTGGTTTTCGGGTAGAAGATCCCACACCATCACAGGCACTGAGAGCAGCAGCAGTGTCGAATGGCTTTTGAAGACACCTTGCACCTTGACATATTTTGCAAGGGCAGGAAAGCTAGCCAGCCATTCTTGCCATGCATTGATGTCGAGGTTCTGATCATCCTCGAGCGCCAGCGAAATCATGACGTGGGGCTCATCTTCGTTGGGGTCGCTGACTGGCTCATCAACTGGGCCACGACCGCCTGACGGCCCGGCAGTGATGCCAGCCGGGAGAGCGGCAAACTGGCCGTGGTGGCCAGGACCGTAATGGCTAGGAGCATACTGGCCATGGCCATACGCACCGTAGTCGGGATCAGCCGGTGGCGATGGTAGTTGCCGGGCTTGTGGCAGGGTCCGGCCAATCTCGATACTTGGCGCCCGGTGGTTGGACGTCATCATAAAGTGCACTGGAGTGGAACGTGCCTCGAAAAGCTTGCCGTTGATGTGGATTGGCCGAGGGTGCTTGAGTCGTGCAAGAACCTCAGCGTGGAGCATAGCGGCAGAAAAGACGCGTAGACGCCACTCCTGTAGCACCTCGATCAGGGCGTTGGTGAACGAGTACCGGCCCGGGTCTGGCGCAATAGCATCCCAGCTAGATGCGGAAATGGTCTCGGTGATGCTCTTGCCGTTGGGAAACGTCGCACTTGCGGCACCCGCGCAGCAGTCAAGAAGGATGAGAGTGTCTGACATGGACCGCTCCAGCAATGTCTGGATGGCGGACCACTGTAATGAGGGCGAGTTGGGGTTGCGTGTAGCGCACCAGGTGCTTTGCCGCGATTCGTCGATACGGGCATGGCCACCATAGTAGACGATAAATAGTGTGTCGGTTGCTTCGTGGTCCTTGATCATGGCGCCGATGCGCATCATGAGCTCGAGATGGGCATTCTCCGACGGGATGGAGAATGTGTCTGTCTCAAAGCCATAGTCTTCCCGCATGCACTTCTCCAGATCTTCCAGTTCGGGGAGCACAAACAGGTCGTCAGATTTCCAGTGCATAAGCAGCGATATAACCTTCTTGTATCGTTGCTGCTGAGTGCGTCCCCGGTTAGGAAAGGCACGGGCTGCCGAGTCCTCGAGGGTGCGTGCGAATGAGTCCAGGTGCTTGACATGGTAGTTGACACGGCCAATGTCGTGAGTGGCGGTAGGCACAGCAAAGTCGCTGCTAGAAGCGTAGGCCGAGTCGTTGCTGGTGTGGCTTTCCCGGTTGGCTCGGGACCGGATGGTCAGGTATGGGGGGTGAAGGTCGCTCATGGCGATGATGTGTAATGCAAAGGGTATATAACAGGTACTTTTAAGGAACAGAAAAAGAAGAGAAGAAATAAGAGATACGTGATACGACTTATGTTATCGTTATTTCGTAAAATCGTCGAGTGAAGCCAAAGTTGTGTCGTTGATATCGTGAAAGTTGACACAGCCGATAGAGCCGCTGGCTTGGTGCTATGCGCCTATAGTTGGCATCCTTTGTAGGTGGCAGCTTAGAAATGTCAAAGTCACAATAGACGGCGATATGCTGGGTCAGTCGACAACCGGCGCGTTGATGCAATATGTGGTGATGTTAGATGGCGATGTGAGTGAGAGCAAGTATGAGAAATGCCAGGCAGATTTGGTAAGCGGCGAGTATATGAGAGTTGGAAGGAGCGACGGGCAAAAGTCACGAGATGTTTGAATGAGGAATAGAACGAAATTGAAACCTCGAGAGGGCAAGAGAAGAGTAGAAGCAGTCTTGATGATGGTTGCGCCTTCCCGTGAGATACTACATTCGACTGTCGGTCATATGTCATTCATGTTTTTCATTCCAGGAATAGGAAGGAACCTCGCAATTAGCGACTTGACAGCCCGCACCTGCCCACGTTGACACCACTGTTCCTTCCTGTTTCGACTTCTTCCTTGTCTGCCTCACCCCTTGTCTGGTCCTTCCAATAGGGGTCTTGCAGCGGACTCTACACGCTAAAAACAGAAAGAACCGCCTGTAAATGTCTTGAAACGGGGACTCCGCGAATGTTGAGGCTTGCTCACAATTGGAGGGGAATAAATAGCCTGGAGGGACCGAGTCGGTAGCAGATTGGGTTTAGCGGCGGATCGTCTCCAGGTCGGTCAACCCAAATAGGAAGGGGCTCCAGGGGCAGGAACAGTGGATGTACACTTTATACTAGGCCACATGCAAAAAATACATGTGTAGATAGAGTCAGTCAGCGTCGGTGACAGAAGAAGTGGATAAGGCTGTGCGGGCTGCGTATGTGGTACAGGCTTACGCTTACAGGCAGCGAAGTGCACTATGTTACCGCGTATTACGTTGTAGAGTGGAAGCTCCCGATAGCTGCAAGCTGAGCTACGAACTGAGAGCTGAGCTACCACGACACACCACACCCACCACGGCAGCACAGCACACGCCATACCGCCTTTGTTACTCTATTTGAAATACCGAACTGTACGAAATCTTGATCGTCAAGCAAGCGGGCCGCACAGGCACTAGACGGCCCAGAAAGCTTAATCGGGAACGGTGAAGAAACGCGTGTTGACGACGAGCCCAGCACGAGGTCGCGACGAGACCATAGGGTGACAAAGGATCCGGAGACCAGGGTAACCACATACATACAGCCAAAATGCGCCAGAGAACCACATTCTTCCTCCGTCCAGAGGATCCGCTAGACCCGGCCCTGCTCACAGTGACCCCGGACAAGGTCACGGGCCCGGCCATTAATGCACAGCGCGAGGACCGGCTCACACTTGGCCTGGAAGAGCTGCCGCTGCCTCTCGCCCGTGTGCTGACTGGCGACGTCAAGGAGTTCCATGTGCGGTGGGTCGCGCCGACGGGTGCTGGAGAGGTTGTAAGCCCGCTGCTCTCACGACTGTCGCCCGGTCTGCACGTGTTCTACACCCCCTCTGCCGGAAGCGCAGACAAGAAAGCGTGAGTCTAATTCGAAGTGAACTATAAGGGTGTACTCTATGCTAACTATGTAGCAACGTTGTGTGTTCGACTCTGAAGGAACTGTTTGGAAAGGACATTGACTGCAAGTCTACAGCTGTGAGTGTCTACTGTCTCTGCAAGATATACCAGATATTAGGATGCTGACTAGGCAGGAATCTGCAACATATTTCGGCGATAACCACTCGCCACAAACTACCGACTACCATTTCTATTCCGCCTTGGACGACATCTCTGCCTTCATCAAGTATGTCAAGGTCGACGGCTGCAAGACCAAGGGCAACACCGGCCTGTGCTCATTAGCCAACAGCCCGCTCGACAGTGTCCGCGAGTTGGACCTGACCTATGACATCTACTCGCGCCTGGTCAAGGTGACGGCCCAGTGGCCGTTCACTGAGAAGCTCCCGCTCTCTGTGCCGAGTGTCAAGGGATCGCGAGTCGAGGTCGGTATCATGGGCGCCGATGCCCTGCCGACGCTGGGCCCGTACGAAATCGGCATGACCGGCCACCTCGTCGTTCTTGGTCAGGACGACAGTGCCAAGCCCGTCATGTTTGCATTCCCATCACGCCACCGCGAGGCACCCAAGGATCTCTCCTTCTCCGCCACATTTGCAGAGCCGACAGGCCTGCACCCCACCCTCCAGCTGCAAATTGCACCTGGCGCACTGCCGCCGCGTGAGGGCATCGAGGACGACAAGATCTGCAAGCTGCACACATACCTTACACTGCCGCGCCACATCTTTGCCGACCGGTACCAGATGGATGATGAGTTGTTTTTGGCCTCCAAGAACCTTGCAGCCCTGGTGCACATGACGCAGCCCGTCGACCTCGAGGCGCCCGACTACGCCGTCGACGTATGGGGCTCGGCGGCTCTGATTGAGCTTGCACCGCCGGCCTCTTCGCAGTCCGGCTCAGAGTCCGCATGGACGGCTGAAATCCCGCTGCATCTGCGCTACCTACTTCCCGCTCAGGGCGGCTATCAGTCTGTTGACCTGCCGTACCCGGCGGTATTCTGGGCTTGCGATACGCCCAAGGATGTCAACCTCGCACTGAATCCCTTTGACCGCGCTCACATTGGATATGACACTCTGTTCAGCCCGAATACTGAATTCTGGCACCTTAAGCCATCATCGCCGTCTTCAACTGCCGCCTCTGCAACCCCACGGCTGACAGTTCCCGTCCGTGTGCCTGTCTTGGACTCTGACAAATCGCAGTATGTCAATGTTGGCACGTCTGCAGTCATTGTATTAGGTTTCACGTGGGTTCTGTGGAAGCTTGTTTCGGTCTATCTGCGGACAGGCTACGGCAAGACACAACCCAAGGCTGAGGCGACAAAGAAGACGCAGTAGGCATTGTATCGTCATATATCTCGGCCATTTGACAACGGAGTTTGGGGTTGTATCTACTTTTGTACATTTTTATCAGACTCAATGACGCCATAGATTTGTAGTTTTATACATTTTATTGATTATTGTACTGATTAATTTATGCGAGGTATCACCTGAAATATTTTGTTTTCGTTCTTTCCAAACCGTGCCTTTTTACCGTGCAAAGTCGCCGTCTGCTCGGTAGAGTACATGTCTCAACGTATGTACATTTGATATATGGTATAGGGTAGTCATCGATGCCGGTCGCTCCTCAGATCAACACGGCAGAGACAACGGGCCATAGGGTGATGCGATGGCCCTTGTAGGCGGTGTAGTCCGATATCAATCGGCCATCACGCGGGTCAAGATCCAAGAGTCCAAAATTGGGCGCTTAGAAAGCAAAGACCTGGTCGACAAGCTTGCTGACGGGTCTGGCCTTCTCGAAGCCCAGAGCGGCAGAGGCCTTCTTCAGGCCAGAGACCATGGGGGGAGGGCCGCACAGCAGAAGCTTGACATCGGGAGCAGGGGCGGGCAGCAGCTTCTGGATCATCTCACCAGTAACAAAGCCAACACCGCCGGTCCAGTCCTCATCGGGCTTGTCCAGGACGTAGTGGATACGGATGCCAGAGTCCTCAGCGACAACAGCGTCCAGGTCCTCCTTGAGCAGAATGTCCTGGCGAGTGACGTTGGCAAAGATGAGGTCGACCTGGGTCTTGTCACCAGTGGCACGGCCGCGGACAATGGCGCGGATGATCTGCAGCATGGGGGTGATGCCGGTGCCGCCAGCAATCATACCAAAGTGGCGGACCATGTTGGGAGTGTAGACGAAAGCACCCTTGGGGCCCTTGATGCGGATGGTCTGGCCGACAACCAGGCTGGCCATCATCTTGCTGATGTTGCCCTGGGGGTAGGACTTGATGAGCAGGTCAAGGTAGCCAGGCTGGTGGTCACCGCTGATGGGAGTGTACGAGCGCAGGATGGGGACAGACTTGCCCTCGGCGTCGGGCAGATCGGCGGCGATGGAGATGTGCTGGCCGATGGGCAGGCCCAGGATCGAGGAGGGGTTCGGCAGAGTGAAGCGGTAGCTGGTCTGTTAGCGGGGTTCGCGTGAATTGCAGTTCTCTGGCTTTCATTCTCTTACATCGCAACATTGTGGGAGATAATGGTCTTCTCCTTGAGGGGGAGCTCGATCAGGGCGTTGGGGTCGGTGAGGACCTTCTTGGGCTCTGCTGTTGTTAGCTTCTGTCCGTTTTCGCAACTTCTTATTTGTTTGCTTCTTTCGTCTCGGGACGCGTAACATGCCGCCGCCAAAGATATCGAGTGTAGAGAACTTACGCATGTTGTAGAACTTGGCAGCGCCCAGGGCAAGGGCAATGCCGACCATGTACAGCACGTATTCACGCTTGGTGATGAAAGTGCCGACAATCAGCAGGAGACCGGGGATGTAGATCCCGTCAATGTACTTGCGCGACGTCAGAGACTCGGACATCTTGGGCGTCGGATCGAGAACGAGGCTGTTCGGAGAAGAGTCGGAAATGTGTTGAGGAGGAGGACGGGCTATAGGGGGCCGGTGACGTGGTCAATTGCCTCGTGAGACGGCGAGAACTGTGGACAGATGATACCGACGGTGGAAGAGAATCCTAGGATGAACAGGAATCGAAGAGACTGAGGGATCAAGAGGGGCTCTAGGTTCGAGGTTGTCGCTTTCACGAGGGAGGCCGGAGGAGGAGGAGGGAAGAACTATTATTTGTTAGCACACATGCTAGCTTCGGCGCAAAGACGTTGGGATTGGTCGCGGTCTGTCCCCTATTCGTGTGTGTTCTGCTGGGGCAGTAGCTCTCTGCCGCTCTTTCCTCTTTCGTCACTCCTATTCTCCGCCTTTTTTCACCTTCTTTTCCGCGCGACCAGTACTGTAATCTGCCGCGCTGGCACTTGCATAGCTACAAAACACCCGGAATATACTCGTTCAGCACGCGAGCAAGTCGGATTCAGACTCGGCATTTGCTGGAATGACTGTGTACTGCAGTGACAGCTTCAACGGTTTCAGTGATGTTGGTGTAATAGATCCGAATTTACAGTGTACAAAACCAGTAGTAGCGTGTTGTCGGTCGCACCTTCCCTAGACTGCTCTGCACTTCAGAATTAACGCCTACCCACGTACAAGGCCGAGAATCGGCGACAACAGACCGTACAGAGCAGGAGGGCACCGTCCGCCGCACAAGTGGGGGTTTGCCGCTCGCGACTGCCCTCCAGATGTCCAGAACGTCCGTTTCCTTGTGAAGCTGCTTCTCTTCCGTCACGAGTGGACTAAATAGGCAATTTCTGCCGGCCGGGCTACCGAATGCTTCAAACCGAATGTTCGGCTCGCATATATGCATACCAGTGTAGCGAGCGATCCCCGAGCTGCTCCCACCCTCTGCGGGGCTGGTTCGGACTGTCAGAGCTGGGAGCTTGATACTAAAGCTTAGACCAAAGCGTGATTACTGAGTACACCATACTCCGAAATCTTATGTCAGCATGGCCTCCTCGACGTCAGAAGAGAGCCCGTTTCCTCTCACGGAACAGGATCGCTATGTCCTGTCGTTGACGGATGAGGAGTACGTCAAGCATGACTGGAAAGAGCTCCAGGAGATCATCAGTAGGTAGCATCGGTCATCACATATCTACATGTATATACATTCACGGGTCTAACGAGCCAGAGACAAATGATCTCGCCGCCCTCAAGAGAAGGCCCTCCGACCTGCGTCGGTATATGAAGTGGACGGCTGACACAAAGGCCGAGTACGGGTCTATTACCAACTACCTGATTATCCACCGGCTACCCAAGGCATGGGGCAACCCGCCGTATGTGCCTGTTTCCACAACACCCTTTGCCGAGATCAGCGACTATCGTGTACTCAGCAATGACTGGCCATACGGCCTCGCCGATGACATCACCCACATAGTGGTCTGGACGCGTGCCCTTATTCCCATTGACGACGAAACGGGAGACATGACGGATGCATCTCGAGCCCTGGTGGGTGCCTTTATCCAGCGCTTCTTTGTCGACAGCCTCGACCACGAGGCAAGCCAGCAGCAGGCCGTCCAGGACGGGAAAGACCGTGTTCTGTGGTTCAAGAACTGGGCCCAGCTCCAGAGCGTGCGCCAGCTCGAGCACATCCATGTACTCGTTCGGAATGCCAGTGCAGAGCTCACCAAGTCGTGGACAGAGGAGCTTCCATGTCACAAAATAGACATGTTGTAGCTGTGTTGATATATATTTTGTATTTCCTAACTCTTTTTGCTGTCCCGTCATTTGCATCGTCCTGCTACTTTTGAATTTCGAATCCTTAAGCCGCACGGCGCTGTCTCCGGTTCATGGCAGGGGCGGCCTCAGCACCAGCTGCTGCGTTGCCACCACCCATGCCGCCCAGGCCGGCCATCTGGCGGGCAGAGCCAAGCAGACCGTAGCCCTTGTAGATGCCAAAGGCGGGGACCAAAGCCCACAGGAACCACAGCTTGTTGCCAAAAAGAATAACCAGGATCGTCGTGGCCCAGGTAACCCAGATGACATCAAACATGTACTCGGTCAGACCCGCGGCGCCAAGGTCCTCGCCGGACTTGCGCAGAGCACCGGCAGAGTCGAATTGGGGACGGCCAGCGCGCTCAAGGAAGAACTGGCACGCAAGACTGGGCGACACCAAGAAGATGTAGGCCGTCAGCGACCGAGAGCGGAAGATGATGTAGAAGGCCAGGAACAGGCCGTTGGCGATCAGCGAGCCCACGTGCAGGTTGCGGAGAGTGACTGCATTGGCCTTGGCCGTGCCCTTCTTTGCTTTTTGCGCCATTGTAAGAGTTTGGGGGGATTTGTCGGCCGGTGATCGAGTTTGTCGGATATGTGGCAAAGTGAGGTGAGGTTGAGGCCAGGTGAAGTCGTCGTGAGAGGATGCTCAATTGGAAGGCTGAGTAATAACGTGTGCGCGGGTGTGGCTAGATATAGTAGGAGCCGACTCGCCGTGAATGCCATATGTGGCAGGAGCGGCCTGGAATTTACTGAAGAGCTGCATCCTTGTACTTCCCACTAAAAATAAGCGCAGTGGTACATGGGTACAGTAGGCGCACTTGATAGGGGCAGGGGGAAAGGGCGATTCTGAGTGGGGTCAGGTTGCTGGGGTGGCTCGTTCTGGTAGGCTGCTGGAGGAGGGAAACACTGCAGCTACTTTTAGCCAATCACAGGCCGGTGTTGGCAGGCGCTCACAACATCGCGAGACCGCAAGGGCCACACTCAACGAGGCCGCCACCACCACGTCCACGACTATCCGCCCCAAGCACGGCTGTTCACGGTGCGTCCAACGTCGACTCACTGCACCGCCTGGGGTTTTATTACTTCTCCTCATCTCTATCCGGACTCGAATACGCGGCATCTCCCCGCCCTCCTCCTCGTCACGTCAGCCTTACCGCCGGCAACCTCGACGGATCTTGCGAAAGCCGTGAATTACTTCACTCGAGTTATACGGAACTCTTGACGGCGACATCACTTTAGCTTGACCGCAGAGTCGGCATATCCATTCGCTTTCAACTCGACAGTCGCTACATCTTCTTATGCCAAAGTCTAACCCGCACGCGCCGCGCGACCTGGTCCTCTACTTTTATTGACGAAACTTTTATTGATGATATCCACGGATCCTTTGTCAACAACGAAGACCAACAACAGGACGAGTCATAGCCTCTCTTTCGTTTACTGATATCACGGGCACACCACTGCGTCACGAACAGTGTCAACAGTGTAACGCGTTGCACTTCATCCAACATCTCGACACGTGCTCACCTCCCACCACATCAACTCTACACCGTGAATTCCATGGAGCAACGACCTTGGACCACATAAACTACGATAATACCCCTTCCTCTCGACACGACACCCTCCTCACTCCTCTTCTCCTTGCCTGGGTCGTGGAGACACATCATGGCTCCAAATAACACGGCCGTTACCGGCCTGCTCCGGCAAACAATATACTACCACCTCGACAACGGGTCCTGGGACAACGCCCTCTTCTTCTCCGAGCGACTGTCTGCACAGGATGCCCGTTCTCATGAGTCTGCGTATCTCCTTGCCCTCAGCCATTTCCGACTCGGCGACCACAGATCTGCTTACGAGGTCAGCAAGCCCAATGGCTGCCGGGGTCTGCATCTGGGCTGTGCCTATGTCTTTGCCCAGAGCTGTCTGGCCCTTGAGCGGTTCCGGGATGGCGCGTTGGCGCTGGAAAAGTCCAAAAAGCTTTGGCTGCAAAAGTCTAATCTGGGAAAGCACTCGGCTACTTCACGAGCTGCTTTGCCAGACGCAGCTACTGTGAACTGCCTCCTTGGCAAGCTGTACCGCGGCATGGACGACAAGAAGAAGGCCGCAGCCTACTTTGAAGACTCTTTGCGAATCAATCCTTTGATGTGGGACGCGTTCACGGCTCTGTGTGATATCGGCCTCAACGTGCGTGTATCAAACACGTTCCGCGTCAACGAAATCTTTTTGCAATCGCTAGAACCAGAAACCCTAAAGGGGCCACAGGACGTTGCGCCAGGATATCTAACCGAACAACAGCCGCCCTTCCCAACGAAGCGATCGGCAGCAGCAAACTCTTCACGGCCAGGGCACAGCAACGATATGAACGACCCCTTCGATCACCTGCAAGCACAAGCCCAACCCGGAAATCTAAATAACCAGCGTGCAGGGGCTGCTGCTCACCAAAGTAACGGCACTGCCGGCGCCGGCACTGGAGAGTCAGAAGAGAACGATTTTATGGCAAGAATTCTTGCTGCGCGTTCAAGGGCTGCTGCTGGTGGCCTTGGTGGAAGCGGACAACCATCACCCGATACGGCCCCGATGCCATCAGGTGCACAGCCGGAGGCGCCAGCCCCGATACGGAGGAGAGCCAACGGACCAGTCCCAGCTGGTACTGCTGACTCCGCTTCTGACGGACAGCAGCAGCCACATCCTGGTGCCCCGTCCAAAATTATGTATCGACTGGGTGCAGCAACAAGAAGAGGTAGAAACCTGGATGCCAGCGGAGATGCAGCCGGAGCAACGGAACACGCATCTTCTCTATTAAGGTCCACGGCAAGCGCAAATAACGCCAGCGCAGCTAACGGTCTGGGCGTGGGTGCAGCAGCAGCATCTACTCTCTCGACATCAACAACTGAAAGAAAGCGGACAGCATCAGGCCATCCTGTCCCGCCACGCCAGCTGGCAGGAGCACAGCAGGACGACTCGGGTGTGCCACAGCGGCGCAGTGCACGCCTCAACATGTTCAAGGCCTCGTCGGGTAGAACCAACACCGGGGCCACGGCGATTGGCACAACGGCTGCACGTGAGCTGAAGAAGGCACGGCCGCCCATCTCTAAAATTATACGGCCAGGATCCAGCGGGTCGACTGTGGGCCGCGTAGTCAGCGGAAACCGAAAGCCTGTGGACGACGGCAACATGGACATTGATCCGATGGAGGGGCCCCGTGTGCGGGAGCCGGTTATCGCAGCTGCGCCAGTCCCACCGACGCTATCACAGCAGCAGCAGCAACAGGCTGCGCAGCAGCAGACGGCTGCTCTTAAACAAGCCCCCGAAACCGACATGCACAAGGTTGAAGAGGCTTTGCGTTGGGTCTTGGAGCTTCTCAAGAAACTGGGCGGTGCATACCTGAGCCTCACTCAATTTCAGTGCCCAGACGCACTGCAGATTCTCAAGTCCCTTCCACGCCAGCACATGGATACGCCATGGGTCCAAGCACTCATGGGCCGTGCACACTACGAGCTCGCAGCCTACGCCGAGGCTGAAGGGTTCTTCAGACGCGTGAGAGTTCTCGCTCCTACTCGTCTAGAAGATATGGAGGTGTACTCGACGATCCTGTGGTTCCTGAAACGCGAGATGGAGCTGTCGTTCCTGGCACATGAGCTGGTGGATGCGGCATGGCAGTCACCGCAGGCATGGTGCGCACTCGGCAACGCATGGTCGCTGGCACAGGACCACGAGCAAGCCCTGCGGTGTTTCCGCCGCGCCACACAGCTGAATCCCAAGTTTGCGTACGCCTACACTCTGCAAGGCCACGAGCATGTGTTGAACGAGGAATACGACAAGGCACTGACGGCATACCGTCATGCCGTGGCCGCTGACCAGCGCCACTACAATGCATACTATGGTATAGGCCGGGTGTACGAGAAGATGGGCAACTTTGACAAGGCCTTTGCTCACTTCCGCACTGCATCCAGCATCCACCCGACCAACGCTGTCCTCATCTGCTGTATCGGAAAAGTGCTGGAGCGCCAGAAGCAGATTCTCCCCGCGCTGGAGTACTTTAGCCGGGCAACGGAGCTGGCACCACGAGCAGCACAAACGCGGTTCCGCAAGGCCCGGGCATTACTGGCTATTGGGCAATTGCAGGCTGCCCAGGAAGAGCTTATGATTCTGAAGGACCTGGCACCGGACGAGGCACCGGTTCACTTTCTGCTGGGCAAGCTGTACAAGACGCTCAACGACAAGAGCTCGGCAGTACGCCACTTTACGATTGCTTTGAGTCTCGATCCAAAGGTATGCACCCTCTTCCATCTGTAATATCTATTTGATCAATAAACTAACAGAGTAGGCGGGTCAGAAAATCAAACAGGCGATCGGCAGTCTCGAAGACGACGAAGATGGACTGGAGGACTACATGGGCCCTTGAAGCCAGACACACACAAAGGCAAACCACTGACGACACGACTTGTATTATTATTCTATTTCTTTCTTCTTTCTCGCATTATGGGCGTTGCTTTGGTCTCATTGCTTATGTCATTACGTCAATCTTCTGCGGCTACATTGCCAGTGCTTTCTTTGCTTTTCTGCATTTGAGCGGCCATTTCTTGCATATGGGTTGCATGCTTCTTCTTCTTTCTTTTCAGTCTATGTTTGTGGCTTCTTCGCGTTCTCTTCTGTTCAGTATACCCTCACAGGGCGCTCGCGTTTACCGGGGGATAGGAGGATCAGTGGCATGGAGGGCTGGGTTGCATACGGGCCGAGATATCAAACTCGCCTGCTAATAATACACGTTACGCGTTATGGAGACACACACACCCAGGAGCCTTTGGCTACCTTGCGAGCATGGTTAATATTATGGTACTGTACGATATGATATAATCAACAAATGATCACGACAGCGCAGCGACATCTTCTTCAAGTGTTTGATGCAACAATGTGAATTGTAGGGGTATCTAAAATACGTGATAAAGATGCAGGGCCCTGTGTCATAACGTCATAATCGTATGAGACAGCATTACCGGTGCCGAGCATGCGGACTGCTGCCAATGTTGCTGCTTCCATCTCCCGACAAGAGACTGCTGATATCAAGGCTGTTGTTGTTGCTGCGGCCCGTGCTGCGCTGGAACCGACGACTGCCCAGTGCAGGGGCGCCGGATGCTGGAGTCAGGAAATTACGTGGAGGCAGGCCGACATCGCCATCGTCTTCGTCCCGAGCACCGGCACGGACCATGTGGTCGCCAGCTCCCACAACACTGCTGCTCATTTCTGCCTCTGTATCGGTGTGCTCATAGCCGCCTTCGAAAGCCTCGCTGCTCAGGTCGAGTGCTCCATCGCCGCCCATGCTGTGTCTGCCATCAAGTCCACCACCCAAGGCAGACGATCCTTCGGGGATGTCGCCGTCCAGGTCAGCATCCATATCCATCTCCAAGTCGTCGTCGTGGATCGGGTGGCCGTCTTCGTCGTAGGCGATTTCATCGTCTGATCCGTATTGGTGGTAGTACCCTTCGCCGCCATTGTCGTCGCTCTGCGGCCCTCCGCTTTGGTCGTAGTGGTACTGCTGGTGGCGCTGACGATGGTGGTACTCCTCTTGTAGCTGCTGGCGCCGCTGCAGTTCCTGCTGCTGCTGCCGCTGGTGGCTCGGCGGCGGGTCGCGCACAAGATCGTCCTCCTGCAGCATCTGCGCCTGGTCTTCCTCGTCGAGATCGTCTTCTTCTCCGTACATGTTCATGCCCATGCCCATGCCCATGGAGGACAGGCGCGGGTGGGCCCGCATTGCCCGCATGCGATCTTCGGCGGCACGCATCTGGCGCATCTCGCGGCGCTCGGCTGCCCGTGCACGTGCCTGCTCGCGCTGCTCTTCGATAGAGCGCACCGGGGTAGCAGCAGCCATTCCTCCACGTTGCCGTTGTTGTGGTTTGGGAGTCCGGCTTGTGTTAACGGGTGTAGAAAAGCTCTGGCTCGCACCCGCGCCGCCTGAAGTATCACCCACGCTGACCATACTAGCCATACTGGTGTTACCTGGGCCTGCGTCTCCACCATCGTCATCGCCCTCCTCAGGTTCGGCTTCCTCCTCCTCCTCCTCCTCATCTTCACTGTCGTCTTCGTCCTCCTCTTCGGAGCTTGCAAAGGGGTCGTCGCTGTCGTCGTTGTTGTTGCCAAAGCTGAAGTCGGCACCGTCGGCATCCGGCACTTCGCCGTCCAGATCAATCTCTTCTTCTTCTTCCAGTCCAGTCCCCTCCTCTTGCCCGTCTTCCACCATTTCAGCATCCAGCCCTGCAGCTGCAGCCGCTGCGTCAGCCTCCCGATTATCCATAAGATCGGTGGCACCGCCCGGCTCGCCGGTTGTGTCGCCATTGGCGGTAGCCCCTTCACCGCGCTCTTCGGCCGCTGCCGCTTCTGCCCGTGCCAGCTGCTGTGCAAGTTCGTCGCGGCGCTCCTGCTCGGCCTGCTCCTCCTGCTCGCGGCACTCTTCGCGCAGCTGGTAGAGGGTCTTGGGCAGGCCGGGGGGCTTGAGCCATGTGGCGCCGAAATTGGCAATCTGCTGCTTCCTGCGGTCCTGGAAGGTCTTCTCGGCCTCGAGTCGCGGGAGCGAGTTGCGGTCTTGTACAATAAAGCGGTTGTTGATCTGGCGCGTCTGGGTGATGTTGTTGTTGGCGCCGGCGGTACCGGTCTGGTGGTTGGGGTGGTTCGGATGGTTGTGGTTCGGGTGGTGATTGTGGTGGTGGTGGTGATGCAGATTGCGGCGGCCTGGCAGCGGTGCAAACCCTGGATCGCCACCGCCTATGTAGGCATCGTCGGGTCCATAGTAGGATGTGCTCTGGCCATTGCTGTAGAGGAGGGACTGTGACGGCGGTTAGAAGAGCTCATGAGGGGTGCAGCTATGATGGCAGCTATGGAGGCCACTGTGATGTAAACAACTCACATTGTATCCCGAAAAGTCAAGCATAAACGACCCCATGGCGAATATGGGTGCTGGGGCTGTCGCTGTAGGAGAGCTCTAGCCAGGGTCTGCAGTCTTGGAGCTTCACCAGACTGACGTCGTCGATGTTGATGTGGCACGCGTAAAAACAGTGTGTATTAGGTAATTCAACGCGTCTGGTGGTCCGTGCACGATGACAGCAGTTGGCGCTAATCCCAAAAAGTGACTGCCAGTAAGAGCTCTGTGCACGTGATCGTCGAATCTCGCAACCACATCGACAAAATATGACGGCGACGACGATGTTTTGACTCTTGTTCATTTGGTCACAGGCTCTTTTGTTAATTTTTTCTATGAAGCTTTTAATGGAACATATAGTCTTTATGTTTCTTTGTCACCATTGTTTTTTGTGATTTAATCTGATTTATTACTAAAATATTTATTGCGTTCACTTTGCACATCATTTTTTTATTTTTTTATTTTGTTATGGTTTTGTCAGCCCGAAACTGCAAAATATACATTCTACTTATCTTAACACTCACAGGATGCCTTCTAACCAGTCTGCACACCCAAAACAGAACTAAACGGTTCTCAACATTGCCGGCAAAACGGTGATAAAAACCACCTGAATATCGTCAATTGCAGACAAACTAATCTGCAGTAAATTCGTAAGATATTCAGAACTGGCTGTGCTCACATTCCGGTCATGGGATTCGAAGAATATGCAGGACGGCACGATCCCTTCAACGAGGGGCGGATAATATACCACAAACTCCAAGAGCTGCTCTGGATGTGATGAGCTGCATTGCAATTTCAAATGGAGGGGTCTACGACCATGGATGTGTATTGACAATAGCCTGGACCCGACTGGCTGTGAGCCTGGCGGATGGAGAGTGTTGTGTTGTCCTCGGCAATTCAAAGGGTCATCTTCGCAAGGGTGAGATTAGGTGGCAAAAGAAAGCAAAGGTAATTGTAAACACAAATAATAACAGGATTCCAAGAGGCGGCGTGCGATGCCGTCCGATGATATGTAGTTGCGATTTGAGATATTTATTACCACTTGTTTGATTATCTGCAGTAATAGTGCCGGACGGTAGGTGGTATCTGGATTTACTTGATTTTTTTTTTTTTTTTTTTTTGATTTATTGGCATCTCAGTGGCTATTGATTTTCATCGAGCGTAGACTATCTCTACATCGTATTTCACTTCGTCTCGTTTGCACCTTGCTTATTGCTTGCTAGCGAAGGAGGATTCTCGTTCTCGTCCGTCTTCGGCTGCCAGACTGCCAGTTTACGAAGTAACAGTTCAATTCAGACCGAGTCTGTGGTGCGCTACCCCTGCGCTGCATGGCTGGCCGCCCCGTCTGCGTCGAGACAGCACACGTCGTAAAAGTACATACAGAGGTAGTTACAGCACCGTCAAACGATTGCTACAGTACAGACTACTCCGTAGAGTACCCGCCGGCTCGGAGGGCAGACGCCAACAGATGGACAGATCCAGGCAGATTGGAGGGACAGATCTTCCCTCACCCTGGCTAGCGGTAACATGAAAACGAAAAAGAAGGCAGCAAGCCGAAAGCAAGCAAGTGACAAGACGACCAAGTCGAATTAGCAACAACATAGTAGAAAAAGAGATAAACGGCCACTATTGCAGAGCGCGTTAGTCCATTTGCCTGGTAAATTGGCTGGCCGGTGGTTGGATGCACTGATACAGAGCCGGGCGCTACTGAGTTTCTATGAGGTAATAGCTAGGTGTAGGCCCCGTAGCACACATGTTTATTTCACTTTCTGTGGCTCTCTGCACCTTTTTACTCTTGTGTCTTCCAATGCCTTGCTCGCTATTCGCGCACCGAGGACGCATTACGTCGTTGCGAGCAGAGGAGCAGCGGCCCGGAAAAGGAAGAAGAAAAAGGCCCTGTATCACTCGTAAGAACACACCAACAAGAGCGCAGTTCATCTGGATGACAATAGGGACTAATACGACGAGGGGCTAACGCAGCGCTAGCAGTCCAGCCGACGGCCAGGCATGGCCAGTGATGGCCAGCTGCGGCAAAGGCATGGCGCTGTGCTCCGTATTGCATTTGTTTGCCCCGTAGCCACGACACAACGGAGCACAACAGAGCGAGCTCCTCTTTGCCTGGTGCAAGTCAGAGCTCCTCTGCGGAAGAAATAGGAGCAGTAATACATAAGAGAATGCCATGAGAGGATGCTGTGATGCTGATATTTCAAAATCTCTGCATAGTTTTACATAATTATCAAATAAGAAACCAAAATGCTGTTGTTTACGACGTATTCGAGAGCCAGGCTGTTCATGCAAGGAAAAAATCATCTGCGATTCACGGTGCCCGGCTGAAATCTCTGCAAAAGGTGTGGCACAATCCAGCCCATGGAGCCCGAATTGTAATAAAATCTTTCTCTACAACGCATATTATTTTCCGATTTCGGCCAATGATGGTGTGCAGAAATGCCAGATCACCAGCGAGGATGCCAGGATCAAGACGGGTCTGCTTCGGAGTAAACAAGCAGAACGCAGACACGCAGGCAAGCAGAGTCGCATGAGAAAAAAGACGGATGTTCTCGGAAGAACATTCAACGTGAGCCAGTGTGCACGTCCACGCCGAAAGTGTTTATTGCGTCAAGACGAGGCAGCGAGAAGAGGAAAAAGTACGGCGAGCCACGACAGACAACGACCCCAGACCCTGTCTAGGTGCTGTACGACGTCTGGATTAATCTACTTGGGTTAGATGCTCGAAACGATATTTGCCCTCGTACTATTACAACGTTGCCAGGACCGCAGGTCGCCGGCTCCCCCAAGCACGGAGTACTCTGTACTGAGCAAAGCACGGGTCCCATTGCCCTTCTCAGCCTCTTGCTGCCGTGAACACGCTCTGTACTTGCATTGGACATGCACGGGGGTGAGATAGGTTAGCTATTTGAGTACTTGACGACATCAACACAAGCCAACCGCCACATGCACGGCGTATGCAGCCGATAAAAAGTAAGAAAAAAAGAACAGAAAATACTACAGCTCATAAAGCCAAGTCGCATCTGTCGACACCACCACCACCAGAACAAGTGGCCGTGCTTTCCAAACAGCACATCCTCTGGACCCCCACTGTCTGTCTGTCCGCCGTGCGGAGTAGTTGTGCATCCCTGCAGCCACTGCAAGAGAACAGGGCAGACGGAAAGTTGCTGATCCCTCGAGATTTTTAGTTTTTTCCTTCTCCCTCTCTCCGTGCGCGTTGTTCAATTATTTTTGCACCGGAATCATGCAGCATAGACAACACACTGGCCGACACGCCCGTATGCCATGCCGCCTAATTGTCGACTCTCTGGCTCATTACCCGTTTCGGCAAACTCCGGCATCTGGCAGTCGATTGCAGTGCTTCCTCTCTCCGTAGACACTCCGCAGACACTCCGCAGACATTCCTCAGACATTCCTGCATCCTAAAATATGAGTATGGCCGTCTGTGCGTCCGGCAGCGGAACTAAGACGAGAGAATAAATCACCAAAAAGTAGCTTTTAAGGGAGTATTGGTCTAGGCTGTAATCCTACGTGTGCTATTCGCTTGATCTGGATCTCGCTCTTCCTCTTGGCCTATGTGGTTGCTTTCAATATTTTAGTGGACTCCTGTCCTGCAGCACGCCCCCTCTCATATGCTCATGTCGACCGTTCACTGCCACCCCGTTCTCGCTGTCTCTCTCGCTGCCTTTTTGCCCGTGAGGTACTTGGGCGCCTGTTTGACTGGTTTGAGTAAATACCCTGTACAGCAGCCTGTCCGTCTGGCTTCCCCTCTTCCATGCTAGACCCCCATACTAGAGCGAGACCCGCCCTCGTTGGCTCGAGATAAGGCGTCGAGGAAGGCTGCATACCTGCTCGGGCCCTGATTGGTTTGTTTCGTGAGTTTTCTGTTGATGATTCTTTTAACAATCAAAGATTCTAGTCTGACATATCGCTAATGGTCGCTATTGAGTCTAGTTCCTTTTGGGTCACGAGGCAGGGTTGTGCTTTGCCGAGCCAAGTAGTACACGTCGATTGCTTCGCGCGGCTTGCGACAATTGGCAAAACTCCATGTCGTAGCACAGCAAGCACATGCATTCGTTTCGATATAAGAGGAACTTGAGGGTACTGTTCTGAAATGCCTGATAATTGTTATGCAAACAAAAGTGTGAATGAAAGTAAGAATGCCACCACCTGAAGTCTTACCCGCACTTCGTCTTCCATATGCCAAATGGGGAATTTTAGACGGGGAGAAGGAGAAACATCAGTCTTGCATAGCGTCATCTGGCAGCAGCTGCATGGCTAGGAGAACGGTATTTTGCCGCGGCTATACCGGCCTTTAACATCATGTCTGACAGTCTGCCACAGGCTGCAACGGACGGCGCTCTAGACAAGTAATACGACGTAAGTACGAGCTGTCTCGCTCTGACGACAGGTGTCGCATCTTTTATGTATCTTGCAGTAACAAATAGAATAATGCTCGATCGAGTGCGGTCTCACGAGCGTGTACTCCCTTATATAGACTCGTTCTCGTTACATTACCGCTGCTTTGTTTCGCCAGGCTCGATTTTTGTCCAAGGCGACATCGGCAGCCTCAAATAATTTCCAACGTACTCTGTACATGCTACACTGTAGACAGGATAAGCCTCCCACCATCACCATCACAGCAGGCGGAACTCCTTCCAGACACAAGCCAAATACCGTTTCCCGTTTGAAAAGTATCGGCTGTGATTGGGTATTTATGCAAAGCCAAGGCCTGCTCAGGGTGGAGGGGGGGCGAGATCCAAAGAAAAGCGAGCACCAAACGTCTACTCTGGAGGTGATGAGACCGAAAAAAGGATGTGACGGCGTCAGGTAAACCCCGGCAAATAAAGTATAATTACCTATTTGGGGAATATAGCAGCTGGGTGGGTGGTAGTTATTGTCGAGGTATTTTTTCCCTCATTTTGTTTCCAGTGTCTACTCCGGAGCATGGTCGTTCATCCTCTACTCTGTCATACACGGTCTGTCGCTCATCGCTTGTGGGGTACAACTCTCGCTGCGGTCTTCTTTGTCCTCGGTGCTTAACTTTCCCGCTTCTGCGTGGTTTGTGGGACCGAGTCTTTGGGTGCTGCTGTGTCTCTGATTATCCTCAAGCAGCCTAGAACATGGCGGCGTTTATTGGCTGGCTCGTTTCTCTTACACAGACAATTTGGACATGAACTCTCGTGAGCGAACAGGATGCGTCTGAAATGCTTCCGCCAGAGTAAGCAGAAACGCTTTGAAATGCCACAATAACCCCGGCCTCTACCCCGTATTTGCACAGTAATTCGTGTGTCGTAAGAGGCTGCAGCTATCATTGAGATATAGGCATGTGTATTTAATTCAAAAGGAGCCGGAATTCATGAGCGCAACAGTAAAGACTGGCTTTTGGGAGACACAACTCACCCGCACACAGCATGCCAAGCCGATGAGCTGTTAATACCCTCTCGTTCTCTCTCACTCTGCACATGCTATTCACCGTATTTTGCTCCTTGGCTTGTTACTCGTGTTTCACTCTGCTTATTTCATCGCTCGCTTTTCCTTCTACTCATCGGGTATGACTCGATTCAGCACAAGGCTTTGTCGGTACGTCCGCCACTCGTCGGAAACGGGCATTGGCCCAGTTTTGGTTTGCTGGCAGTTCTTTATTCTTGAGCTCCGTGGTCGGGACCAGTCTCCTGTCCCCAGCTGTAGCCCCGGCTATGCTTTAGGGCACAGATTGCAATATTTGATCAAAAAGAACTACGACCGACATCGTCCATCAATGTCCGTGCTTGCATATTGGCAGTTGGCGCCAGATCTATGGCCTGCTTTATTGTAGGGTCTTCCAATCTCTTCCGACTTACGACGTGCTGCTCTGTATTATCTTCGAGGCTTGCGCAGTCAAGAATCCTCTCCACTCTGTCCATCCCCCACTTCTAGCGTCCATCCAGCCATCGTACATGTTTTTGCCTCTTGCTCTTCCCACATGCTCGCGCTCCTATTTCGCATATTTTTCTCTTTTATTCGTGTGTTTTTCTATTTATTCTTTTATTTCTACTTATGTCCTACTTACATCCAGCCTATTTTCCATATTTCTGCTGCACCTTGTCTTGGTCTTGCTTTATTTTATCAATTCCCCGTCTCTGACTCGCCCAATAAGCTCTTATCCCCAGGAACAACCGACCTGGGAAGAGAGTAATACGTCGTATGTAGATAAAATGGCCATAAAAATGGGCTCCGACACCGTTCGACTCCCCGAACCACCCAATCTCATCCCACCAGAAATAATACCAATACTCTGTACAATGCTCATCCACCATCCATACGTCGTACCCATTCACCCACTGCCGTCTCTGCGTCTGCTCCGTATGACATTTCACTCTTTGAACGCGCCGCACCATAACCCCCATCCATCTACCCACACGCCGACCCTAGTCCAGTCCTACTAGTCGTAGTGTAGTTGTAGTCGTAGCCGAGTCAAACTCGTGGATAGTCTTGGTTATTGATGCTCTGGCGCTGTTTCTGTCCGTCCCTCTGTCCATGTCTGTGCCTGTCTTCGCTCGCCTCCGTCTCCAGTCGTCCATCCCATATAAGGTGCTCGTCTACCCCCCGCTCCCCTCCGTTCATCTTCCCTCTCTCTCTTTTTTCTTTCTTTTGATTTTCTTTTCCTTCTTTTCCCCTCCCCGATTCTTACTTCTTTCTACCCTTCCGCCAGCTTTTCCCAGCCTGCTAACGCATACTGCTTTTGCTGTGTGTTATATACCCAATTCGGAAACATCGTGAAGCCATCGCCGCATCTTTGCCGCCATCATCCCCAAAAGCGTTCTTATTACAAAAGGTAGGTGCTTGAATAAGCAATTCCGATTATACTCCAGCCCCGACTTCACTCGCACCAATCCAGTTTTACCCCAACACCGACATGTTATAAGAGAGAGACGAGAGAGACCAACAAGGACGATTTCACGGGAGGAAAAGAGAGGCTGCGGATGAGATTGAAGACGAGGCAAGGCGCGAGTTCAAAAAGACGGCACTGGTCGAGACATCTGAGGTCAGCGACAAAGCAAACGACTTTCGTTGCAATTTGAGCGCATTTGAGAGGGCACACAAACTTTGAGAGCCTAGACCGGCGAGCTCCGAGCGTTGAAGTACACAGCCAGACAGGTGCAATTTTCAAACAAATCAACGATGTGACGATATTGCATTTGTGCGGGCTTTACACAACTTTGTGTTGTACTATTCCAATCCGATTTGCTTTTCCGCCTTCCAAAAACCACTTTTTGAGAAGAACAATTGTCTCCCAGAATGTCCCATTTTCTGGACTCCTGCTTTTGCACTTTTGTCTTCTGCGCCAACCTCGCCCAGTCTGCTCATATGGCCCTGCTCTGATTCGCTTCGCCCGCCCGCTCTGCTGCACTGTCGCCTCGTTTCGACAGGGATGCCCCCCCAATCCGCCATTGACCCGATTTTTATTGGGCGCGCAGGGGTCGTCCTGCAGCAAGCACTGGCCCGCCCACGGAGAATCCCACCCACTTCACTTGCTCGCACAAGGCTAGAGGCCAGTGATGTCAGTGCCATTGACATTCACTCATATCTCAGTGCGGGGGAATTGAAGTCGTCGCCCATCACCACCTATGTGTCACTCACGGTTGTCAATCATGATCGCATCGTCAAAATTTGTGGGTCGACTATAATCCTGAGACACACTTTTTTTTCGGCCGGAAAGAGCGACTGTACCACAGCTTCAAAATTTCCAGTTGCGGAAGGCACGATGGGCGATAGCTGTATGTTCACCGGCACGGGCCGCCAGCGAGATCAATTGAGACGGGAATGGCGATAGTTGGGAAAGAGCGGGCAGTTTGCAGTTCCAAGGGGAAGGTGCGACCGGTGCCTCAACTGTCTGTCTGTGTTTGTGCAACCAGCCCCGGTCACTTTTGCCATTTTGTCAGCTGTCCCCCACTTTCGGCATATCACGACGTCAACGTCATTCCTGCTGCTTCATTTCTGATGCTTCACTGCTGTGCCATTCATTGACGTTTTCACTGCCTCACACAACCAAAGTGAGCCGTTTGGTTCTTTTGGCAGTCAATGAGCTACTGCTGGTACACATGGAAACATGAGCTAGCATCCGCTACTGACAGTCTAAGGAACTGGCGGGTGCTGACTCCGTCCCCCAGGAGTGGCGCCTCACCATGTTTGGGATCCTCTGAGGCCGTCTTTGTTCGCCACCGGCATGGAAATGCACAATTGAGCTCCTCCCATTGGCCAGTCTTATCTGGGGTTGTCGGTCTTTCTCCCACCCGCCGTCTTTCTCTCTTTCTCCTTCTCCCCGGTCCTTGCTTGTCGTTCTCTTTCTTCTTCTTTTTTTCCTTTTCGGTTGTTGTCTTCTCTTTTCACTCTTTACATACTACCAAGCTATACCACTTCATACACACTGCTCCTCGCATCACCTTCGAGACATCTTTTCTTTCTCACCATAGCTTGAGTATATATTAACAGAGCAGTTATTGTTTTCGGCCCCGAGCTCGACATCTCGCAGAGGCCATCATTTTCCGCCGTTCGACGACGAAGACCCCTCTCCTTAACCGAACCAACTTTCCCGATTATCTTCTCCAGGCTTGCCTAGCATGGGCCTGACAGCCGAGTTCGACGACCGGAAAATCCACAACGAAGCCGAAGCCGAGAAATACATTCCCTTCGAGTACCAGACGGAGAACAATGGCTCCTGGGCTGGTGCTCTGCCGGTGAAGCAGTATGTTGGACAATAGAAGCCACTTGGAACATGGAATACTTGCTAACAAACTCCAGGGGATTGTACGACCCTAGCCTTGAGAAAGATGCTTGTGGTGTCGGTTTCGCTTGGTACGACCCTCCTTACCCCTCTACAAAAATGAACACCTTCTAACAAAAACAGCCACATCAAGGGCAAGCCTAGCCACAAGATCGTCAGCGATGCTCGCAACCTTCTGTGCAACATGACCCATCGTGGTGCTGTTGGTTCCGATGCTCGTGACGGTGACGGTGCTGGTGTCATGACCTCGATTCCCCACAAGTTCTTCATCAAGAACTTTGAGCGCGAGGTCAACATCAAGCTCCCCCCTCTGGGCCAGTACGCTGTTGGTAACTTGTTCTTCAAGCCTGACCCCGAGACCCTGCAGGAGTCCAAGCGGCAGTTGGAAGACATTGCCGAGTCTCTGGGCTTGCGTGTTCTGGGATGGCGAGAGCCTCCCGTGGACTCGACCCTGCTGGGCCCCGCGGCCAAGTCGCGCGAGCCCATCATCCTGCAGCCCTTTGTCGTCCTGACCTCGGCATACGGCACTGGTGTCACCCCCGACTCCATCGACGCCGCCACCTTTGACGAGCGTCTCTTTGAGCGTCAGCTCTACGTCCTGCGCAAGCGCGCCACCCACACCATCGGCCTGCACAACTGGTTCTACCTCTGCTCCCTGTCCAACAAGAACATTGTTTACAAGGGTCAGCTCGCCCCCATCCAGGTCTACCAGTACTACCACGATCTGGTCAACGCCGACTACGAGGCTCACTTCGCGCTTGTCCACTCCCGTTTCTCCACCAACACCTTCCCCTCCTGGGACCGTGCTCAGCCCCTGCGGTGGGCTGCCCACAACGGTGAGATCAACACATTGCGCGGTAACAAGAACTGGATGCGCGCCCGTGAGGGTGTCATGCAGTCTGATGTTTTTGGCGAGGAGCTCGAGCAGCTCTACCCCGTCGTCGAGGACGGTGGTTCCGATTCGGCTGCTTTTGACAACGTTCTTGAGCTGCTGACCATCAACGGTGTGCTCTCGCTGCCCGAGGCCGTCATGCTGATGGTCCCCGAGGCATGGCAGGGCAACGACCACATGGATCCCAAGAAGGCCGCTTTCTACGAGTGGGCTGCTTGCCAGATGGAGCCTTGGGATGGCCCGGCTCTGTTCACTTTCGCCGATGGCCGCTACTGTGGTGCTAACCTTGACCGCAACGGTCTGCGCCCTTGCCGTTACTACATCATGGACGACGACCGCATCATCTGCGCTTCCGAGGTCGGCACTATCCCTGTTGAGCCTGAGCGGGTTCTCCGCAAGGGCCGTCTGCAGCCCGGTCGCATGCTGCTGGTCGACACTGTCGCCGGTCGCCTGATTGACGACAAGGAGCTGAAGGATGCTGTGTCTAGCCGCCAGGACTTCCGTTCATGGCTTGACAAGGAGCTGATCACTCTCCCCACCATGCTGACCAAGTTCGAGGAGGACAAGAGCATCGAGCTGGCCCCCAAGCCCTCCGATGCCAGCGTCCAGACCGACCCCATGCTGCAGGCTTTCGGCTACACCTACGAGCAGGTCAGTCTGCTCCTGGCCCCCATGGCTTCCGATGAGAAGGAGGCTCTGGGTTCCATGGGTAACGATGCCCCTCTGGCCTGTCTGGCTGAGGCTCCCCGTCTGCTGTACGAGTACTTCCGCCAGCTCTTCGCCCAGGTCACCAACCCCCCCATCGACCCTATCCGCGAGTCGATTGTCATGTCTCTGGAGTGTTACGTTGGTCCTCAGGGCAACCTGCTGGAGATGGATGCCACCCAGTGTGGCCGTCTTCTGCTGCCCAGCCCCATCCTGTCGATCCCCGAGTTCAACTCTGTCAAGAACATCACCAAGCAGCACCCTGACTGGACTGTCAAGACCATTGACCTGACCTTCCCCAAGAGCGAGGGTGTCGAGGGCTACGTGCGCCACCTGGATGACATCTGCAAGGAGGCCACCGCTGCCATTGAGAACAACGACCGTGTCATCATCCTGTCCGACCGCAAGACCTCGGCCGACCGCGTTGCCGTCTCGGCCCTGCTGGCTTCCGGTATGGTTCACCACCACCTGGTCAGCAACAAGTGGCGTTCGCTGGCTGCCATTGTCGTTGAGACTGCCGAGGCCCGTGAGGTCCACCACATGTGTGTGCTCCTTGGCTACGGTGCCGATGCCATCAACCCCTACCTGGCAATGGAGTGCATTGTCAAGCTGAACCGCGAGAAGCTTCTCAAGGTCAAGCTTAGCGACCACCAGCTGATCCAGAACTACAAGCACTCTTGCGACGGTGGTATCCTCAAGGTGATGAGCAAGATGGGTATCTCGACTCTTGCCAGTTACAAGGGTGCCCAGATCTTTGAGGCTCTCGGTGTTGATGACGATGTCGTCGACCGCTGCTTCAAGGGCACTGCCACTCGCATCAAGGGTGTCACCTTTGACCAGATTGCCGAGGATGCTTTCCGCTTCCACGAGCGCGGTTTCCCCTCGCGCCAGACCACGACCATCCCCGGTCTGACCGAGTCCGGCGAGTACCACTGGCGTGACGGTGGTGAGGCCCACATCAACGACCCTTCTTCGATTGCCAACATCCAGGATGCTGTCCGCACCAAGAACGACAAGTCGTACGAGGCCTACTCGCGCTCCGAGTACGAGTCCATCAAGCAGTGCACTCTGCGCGGTATGCTGGACTTCAAGTTCGACGAGTGCACGCCCGTTCCCATTGACCAGGTCGAGCCCTGGACCGAGATTGTGCGCCGCTTCTGCACGGGTGCCATGTCTTACGGTTCCATCTCGATGGAGTCGCACTCGACTCTGGCCATTGCCATGAACCGTCTTGGTGGCAAGTCCAACACGGGTGAGGGTGGTGAGGACCCCGAGCGGTCCGAGGTTATGGCCAACGGCGACACTATGCGCTCTGCCATCAAGCAGGTTGCCTCTGGCCGTTTCGGTGTTACCTCTGCCTACCTGGCCGACTCTGACGAGCTCCAGATCAAGATGGCCCAGGGTGCCAAGCCCGGTGAGGGTGGTGAGCTGCCCGGCCACAAGGTGACCAAGTCGATTGCGCGCACTCGTCACTCGACCCCCGGTGTCGGTCTGATCTCGCCCCCTCCCCACCACGACATCTACTCGATTGAGGATCTGAAGCAGCTGATCTACGATCTCAAGTGTTCGTCGCCGCGCTCGCGCGTGTCGGTCAAGCTGGTGTCTGAGACCGGTGTCGGTATTGTTGCCTCTGGTGTCGCCAAGGCCAAGGCCGACCACATCCTGATCTCTGGTCACGATGGTGGTACCGGTGCTTCGCGCTGGACTGGTATCAAGTACGCCGGTCTGCCCTGGGAGCTGGGTCTGGCCGAGACTCACCAGACACTTGTTCTCAACGATCTCCGTGGCCGTGTGGTTGTGCAGACTGATGGTCAGCTGCGTACCGGTCGCGATGTGGCCATGGCCTGTCTGCTGGGTGCTGAGGAGTGGGGTTTCGCCACGACTCCCCTGATTGCCATGGGCTGTATCTTCATGCGCAAGTGCCATCTGAACAGCTGCCCTGTCGGTATTGCCACTCAGGACCCCGAGCTGCGCAAGAAGTTCAAGGGTACTCCTGAGCACGTCATCAACTTCTTCTACTACATTGCCAACGAGCTGCGTGCCATCATGGCCAAGCTTGGTTTCCGCACTGTCAACGAGATGATTGGCCACGTCGAGGTGCTCAAGGTCCGCGACGACCTGCGCACTCCCAAGACTAAGAACATTGATCTGTCGCTGATCCTGACGCCCGCCCACAAGCTGCGCCCTGGTGTTGCCACCTTCAACGTTCGCAAGCAGGACCACCGCCTGTACGTGCGCCTGGACAACAAGCTGATCTCGGAGGCCGAGCTCACGCTGGACAAGGGTGTGCCGTCGCGCATTGAGTGTGACATCATCAACACCGACCGTGCCATGGGTACGTCGCTGTCGTACCATATTTCCAAGCGGTATGGCGAGGCTGGTCTGCCCAACGACACTGTGCACGTCAACATCAAGGGCTCTGCCGGTCAGTCGTTTGGTGCCTTCCTGGCTCCGGGTGTTACTCTTGAGCTGGAGGGTGATGCCAACGATTACGTGGGCAAGGGTCTGTCCGGTGGTCGTCTGATTGTTTACCCTCCCCGCAATGCCGTGTTCAAGGCTGAGGAGAACATCCTGATCGGTAACGTTTGTCTGTACGGTGCCACCAAGGGTACTTGTTTCTTCCGCGGTGTTGCTGCTGAGCGTTTCGCTGTGCGCAACTCTGGTGCCACTGCCGTTGTTGAGGGTACTGGTGACCACGGTTGTGAGTACATGACCGGTGGTCGCATTCTCATTCTGGGCAGCACTGGTCGCAACTTTGCGGCTGGTATGTCTGGTGGTATTGCGTACATTCTGGATGTTGATGGCGACTTCCTGGGCAAGCTTAACACCGAGATGGTTGAGGCCACTGGCCTGGAGGACCCCGAGGACATTGCCTTTGTGCGTGGCCTGATCGAGGACCACCACCACTACACTGGTTCTGAGCGTGCTGCTCGCATTCTGGTTGACTTCAACCGCGCTCTGCCTCGCTTCATCAAGGTTCTCCCTGTCGACTACAAGCGTGTGCTCGAGGAGGAGAAGGCCAAGGCTGCCGAGGCCAAGCGTGCCGAGTACAACCTGCCGGTGATCCCTGCCGCCGCCCCTAAGAAGGAGGCCAAGCCTGCCTCGTCTGGCGGTGCCCTGCAGGATCTGGAGGACAGCGTTGGCGACCACGCGGCTGACAAGAAGAAGAAGGCTTTGGTTCTGGACAAGACCAAGGGTTTCATGAAGTACCACCGCCGGTCTGAGAAGTACCGGTCGGCCAAGACCCGTACCAAGGACTGGGCCGAGCTTTCTAGCCGTCTGGACGAGGACGAGCTCAAGTACCAGTCTGCTCGCTGCATGGACTGTGGTGTTCCCTTCTGCCAGTCTGACAGCGGTTGCCCCATCTCCAACATTATCCCCAAGTGGAACGAGCTTGTGTTCCAGAACCAGTGGCGTGATGCTCTCAACCGTCTGCTGATGACGAACAACTTCCCCGAGTTCACTGGCCGTGTCTGCCCTGCTCCTTGCGAGGGTGCCTGTGTTCTGGGCATCAACGAGGACCCCGTCGGCATCAAGTCGATTGAGTGCGCTATCATTGACCGTGGTTTCGACATGGGCTGGATGATCCCTACCCCCCCTCCCGTCCGCACTGGCAAGACTGTCGCCGTTATCGGTTCCGGTCCTGCCGGTCTGGCCACTGCCGATCAGCTGAACCGCGCCGGTCACCTGGTGACTGTGTACGAGCGTGCTGACCGTGCTGGTGGTCTGCTGATGTACGGCATTCCCAACATGAAGCTGGATAAGCGCATTGTCAAGCGCCGTACTGACTTTATGGCTGCCGAGGGCATCATCTTCAAGACTGGTGTCGCTATTGGCGAGGACATCAAGCTGCTGGATCTCAAGGCGTCCAACGACGCCGTTGTGATTGCCACTGGTGCGACTGTCGGTCGCGACCTGCCGATTGCCGGCCGCAACCTGGAGGGCATCCACTTTGCCATGGAGTTCCTGCACAAGAACACCAAGTCGCTGCTTGACTCTGAGCTTGCCGACGGCTCGTACATCTCGGCCAAGGACAAGCACGTTGTTGTGATTGGTGGTGGTGACACTGGTAACGACTGCATTGGTACGTCGCTGCGTCACGGTGCCAAGTCGATTGTCAACTTTGAGCTGCTGCCGCAGCCGCCTGCGGAGCGTGCGGGTGACAACCCGTGGCCGCAGTGGCCCCGCATCTACCGCGTGGACTACGGCCACACCGAGGTGCGCCAGCATCACGGCAAGGACCCCCGCGAGTACTGCATCATGTCGAGCAGCTTTGTGGATGACGGCTCTGGCAAGGTCAAGGGCATCAACACCCAGCGTGTTGAGTGGACCCGCAGTGCCAGCGGCGGCTGGGACATGAAGAAGATTGAGGGCTCCGAGCAGTTCTTCCCTGCCGACCTGGTTCTGCTGGCCATGGGTTTCCTGGGCCCCGAGGACCGCGTGCTGGGCGAGGAGATTGAGAAGGACGCGCGCAAGAACGTCAAGACTCCTGCCGGCAAGTACAGCACCAACATCCCCGGCATCTTTGCTGCCGGTGACTGCCGCCGCGGCCAGTCTCTGATTGTGTGGGGCATCAACGAGGGTCGCCAGGCCGCGCGCGAGGTCGATCTGTTCCTCGAGAAGTCGACGTCGCTGCCGGTCACTGGTGGCATCATCAAGCGCACTGCCGCCGAGGTCCTCGGCGCCTAAGCGTTTCTTTTGTCAGACTGAGCATTGCATGTTTTGATTTGTTGATATATCTGTCTGTCGTGTTAGCCTAGTGCATTTCTTTTCGTCTCTGTATTTTTGTTTCATTTGTTTCTTCTGTATATGTTTATTGTCTTGATTGCCTGGTGTCTCGGAATGGAGGGCTAGGAGGTTCTGTCTGCATCATTCGAGTCTCTGGTTCATGTCATGTATGTTATGTTTACGAGTTTTGGTTTTTGTACATATGAGTTAGCAATAAAGTATAAAATGCATTTCTGGTTGTGTGATTTCTCTAATAATATACTTGGATCATAGACGTCGTCGTCGATGCTCTGGCCCCTCTATCTCGTAATGGATATGCATCGTTGACAGCAGCTTTGTCGGTCTCGCTCTGTGCGAATCTAGACCTTTTGATTCCCACCTCTGTCCTTCGCTTTCCTACTGAAAGTATTTCTTTTCTTTTCTACTTGGACTCTCACATGTTGTCGTTATGATTCTAAATCATATTCAATTCCAAATTCCACCGACACATCTCACGATAGCAACTTTGACTCTTTGGACGGTCCAGCTTCATCTCCTGATACGAAAAATGCTTCACAGTAAGCAGCCATTTCTTCGGCTATTCCCGTCTTCTGCATGACCACCAGTAAACGAGACAAGCACTTGACAAAGTCACTCTGTTCCTCTTATACAGCCAGCTCCAGCTCAGCCCCCAGCAAGTCCTTGATATTGGTTTTGGCCCATATTTTCAGAGTTCTCATGCCGTATCTACCCTGTGAAGTTGCTCATTCTCTCTACAAATGTCTCAATAAGCAATCCGAATACAAAGATCAGGTACAAAGTAGTGGCTTCTGTCGTCGTAGCAGCTTCAACCTCCCCATGCCAGGTCGGATCTCGGTCACCATCTCTGTCCAATGCCAGGTCTGCTCTGTACGGTCTGCAACACTCAACCTTGGTGTGCCAGAGGGAATAAGCTGGGTATTCTCGCTATCAAGAACATGGTAGTAAAATAACATAAAATAAAACTAAAAGAAAGGAAGAAAGAGAAACAAAAAAACCTCAGCCTTTCCTTGATACGGCTGCCGGGATGTCGCCCGGATAGAAACGTGCTTGCGCTGTCGATTCTCGCTCTCTCGTGGCTGTCAAGCTTTTCGCTTCAGCAGGAAGATATCCTCTCCAGTACTCCTACATCGAATATTCATGATTTTATGTTGATTTATATGTCGAATTCAATGGCTGCCGACTATATTCACTATTGCCGACTTATGTAATGGCCCCATAGTTCCTGCAGCCTGCCAGATCCCGACCTACACGTGTGGAAATACAGATTGGTGATTGGCCAATTCGGGTTCGATTAGACGTCAAGCGGGCCTTGCCTGCCCATAATACGCCGTAGCATGAGTTTGGGTCGCACCTGCCCTCCACAGTGGCATACTGAAAAAGATACTTGCATATGCTAGTGTACTACACTGCAGAGTCATGTACCCCGTACATCGCTAGCAAATTCCGCGCTGTCACTAGACGACCACTAGCGTGCCTTCCTCGTAGAGAATTGACACTGAGCAACGCCGCCCCAGGCCCCTCCAGCGACCTGAAGCCGCCTAATCCACTAGTTGCAGTGGGCCTCGCGACGCTTCAGGGCTAGGCCAGACGGAAACAGAGCTCTGGAACGAAATCGCTCAATATAGAGACCCAGCGCTATGCGTCGATCCGCTGGGAAGGAGCCACCCAGCGGCCAACTAAAACTGCAAGAGGAAAATAACAAGCCTGGAGCCTGCATGTCTGCACCTGCCTCGTCGGACACCTGCATGCACTGAGCACGCTAAGGGGCCGGGCGAACGAGACGTCACCCTAGATTTACGCCAAAAGAAAAGAACAAGGCAAGAGCGACTTTATTGTCCATCGCTCCTTCGTCCTTTTGTCTTTTTGTCTTTGACCTTTTGCCTCAATCTTTTTTCCTCTTTTCGGCTTCTCTTCTTCCATTCTCGAGTATTGTCATCCAATCTCGGTTTTGGTTCATTGCTTCGTTTTGTCCATCAGTTTGCATTGGCCATTCATCAATCGAATCGGATTGGCTTTTGTTTTTGTCTTTTCTTATCAGCTGCCATTGACGCCTTGGCTTGTGCTCTGTTAACCAGCTCTATCCGAGACATCGACCTCGACGACGACGACACAGACTCGACATCATCAATCACATCAATCACATCAAACCAGCAAAATGCGGTTCGGCAAGACTCTCCGCGAGTCCATCTACCCGCCATGGAAGGCTGCGTACATCGACTACAGCAAGCTGAAGATGCTGCTACGCGATGACGAGGGCGCCGGCTCCGACACCGAGGGCGGCGAGGCCGGCTGGACCGAGGACGACGAGAACCGGTTCTGCGACGAGATCTTCAACGTCCAGCTGGAAAAGGTTGCCAACTTCCACGAGGAGCAGTCCAACCTGCTGCGGGAACGCGCCGACGCCATCTTTGAGAAGCTGCGGGAGCTCACCCCCAACGAGCGGGGCAGTGCCAGCGCCGAAAGCGAGGACAGCAAGGACAGCAAGGGCAAGGAGAAGGCTGAGAAGAGCGACAAGACGGAGAAGAGCGAGATCACCGTCCAGCGCGTGCGCGAGATCGAGGCCGAGCTCGACAGCATCACCAACGAGCTGCGCCAGCTCAAGCGCTACAGCACTATCAACTACACGGGCTTCCTCAAGATCGTCAAGAAGCACGACCGTAAGCGCGGCAGCAACTACCGCGTGCGCCCCATGATGCAGGTCAGCCTGCTGCGCCGCCCATTCAACTCCGAGGCCGGCTACTCGCCGCTGCTGGCCAAGCTGTCGCTCATGTACGAGGCCGTGCACCAGTACCTCAACCCCGACGACGCCACCCTGCCCGTCGACCTCGAGACACAGCCCGAGACTAAGCACAACGGCGAGCGGTATCTGGCATCCAAGTGTGAGTTCAATTTTATTTTTTATTAGAATCTCAACAACTGACAAACAGTCTGGGTTCACCCTGATAACCTGCTTGAGGTCAAGACCATGGTGCTGCGCCACCTGCCCGCCCTCGTCTACAGCGAGTCGTCGGCCAAGGAGGCCGATGCCACCGTCGACCCTACCCTAACCTCGCTCTACTTTGACAGCGGCAAGTTCAACCTCTACAAGACCAAGCTGGACTACACCGGCGAGGCCAACTCGCTGCGTCTGCGCTGGTACGGCCAGCTGGCCAACAAGCCCGAGCTGTACCTGGACCAGAAGAGCGTCCAGAAGGACGGCACCAGCGACGAGCGCCGCATCACCATTAAGGACAAGTACGTCAAGCCTTTCCTCGACGGCAAGTACAAGATGGAGAAGAGCATCCAGAAGATGGAGCGCCAGGGCGAGAGCGTCGAGAACATTGACGCCTTCCGGACGACCGCCGAGGCCATCCAGTCGTTTGTGACCGAGAAGCACCTCGAGCCCGTCATGCGCGCCAACTACGTGCGCACTGCCTTCCAGAAGCCCGCCGACGACCGTGTGCGTGTGTCCATTGACACCAACCTTGCTTTTATCCGCGAGGACAACTTTGACCGCCGCCACCCTTGCCGCGACCCCGCCGAATGGCACCGTCGCGATATTGACGCCGGCAGCGTCACATACCCCTTCTCGGAGCTGCCGCCCAGCGATGTGTCGCGCTTCCCCTACGCCATTCTGGAGATCAAGGTCCGTGAGGATGGCACCACGCGCAAGCGTCCTGCCTGGGTCGAGGACCTCATGTCCTCGCACCTGGTGCACCCCGTTCCCCACTTCTCCAAGTTCATCCACGGTACGGCTGTCCTGTTTGAGGACTACGTCAACCAGCTGCCTTTCTGGCTGAGCGACCTGGAGCGCGATATCCGCCGCGATCCCCAGGAGGCCTTTGCCGAGGAGGAGCTGCGCCGTGCCCAGCGCGCGGCTGATGAGCAGGTTGTCGGCAGCTTCCTAGGCACGACTGGCAAGCAGGGCGGTTCGTACAAGCCGGCCAAGAGCTCGCCGGCCGCCAAGTCGTCGTCGTACATGGCCGCCCGCATGGCGTCCGAGGCGTCTGTCGCCCAGCGCGTCTACGGCCAGTCGATGGGTGCTGCTGGTGAGAACGGCGAGTCGTCGTCCAACGGCCTGAGCAGCAACGGCATCAACGGCAACCGCACCAACGGCAGTGCCTACGGTGCTATTTCGTCAGTCCTGCCGTCGTTCTCGATGACGCGCTATGCCAAGTGGCGTCGCAGCAAGGAGACGCCCGAGCTGCCCGAGGGTGTCACGGAGCCGACCGAGTGGCTCAAGAACTCGGGCCCGCTGCACATTGAGCCCAAGGTGTGGCTCGCCAACGAGCGCACGTTCCTCAAGTGGCAGCACATTTGCGTGCTGCTGGGCAGTCTGTCGATTGCGCTGTTCACGGCTGCTGGCGGCGACAACATGGTTGCGTCGACCATGGGTCTCGTGTACATCCTGGTGGCTGCGTTTGCCGGTTTCTGGGGCTGGTTCATGCTGCACACGCGTCGCGACATGATCATTGCCCGCAGCGGCCGCGATTTCGACAACATGATCGGTCCCATTGTCGTCAGTGTTGCTCTGATGGTTGCCCTGATTCTGAACCTTGTCTTTGCAGTAAGTTTTCTCCCTTTTCCTGTTCGATTGTCTCGTTCATATACTAACTATCCAGTACCGCGCTGCTTTTGAGAGATGGGCCGACGAGGGCAAGACTCCCTCTGTCAACGTCAGCTTTGTCGCGGCATAAGCTCACTGCTCAACGCCTTTTATAAGCACCACCACCCCCATTTTGCCTATCGCCTTGGCAGTTCTTTGCCTTTTGCATACCAATCTTGTCCACCTATTTTCCTTTGTTGCCGTCACTGTATTTGTATTGTATATAGCCCTTTTCACACATAGCTTGGTGATTGATGCCAGCCAAAATTAAGCGCAGTTTCTTTGCAGAATGTATTATCGTGATTATAAGATGTATGGAGTATTTGTAGCGTGAAGAAGATACAAGAAGATGCAAGGGAAAAGAAAACAACTCCCGGGCCCAGCCGTAGAAAACAGACTTTTGATCTTGAGCCGCGCCCGATCCTATGGATGTAAACAAGAATGAATCAAGAAGACGCAGTGTTGGTGCGTAGAAACGAAGAACGCCGTAATGTGTGCCGTGTCGTCATGCGGTGTGTGTGATGTGGTGGTATCAATGTCGATGTGCCAGCTGCCAGCTGCCAGCTTAGAACAGCCAGACATAGATAAACAGCAGAATCACAAAGGCAAAGAAGCCCACCCACACGCGCCAGCCAACACCCGTGCGCTCCGCCATCAGCAGCATCCGGTTCATCGTGCCGCGCAGACGCACCCGTGTCGCATCAAACGTGTCGTTCATCTTCTCCGCCAGCGCCGACGAGTCGCGGATCTCGTCTCCAATCGCAACGGTCATCTGTCTGTTAGCTATGTACCTTAAATGGGAAGAACAGACCCAATACGTACATCCTTCAATATCCGCACTTTGCCGAGGATGCCCTCGATCTGCGCGTCGTTCTGGCTCTCCAGCTCGTTGAGCACCGCGTCGCTGTACTGCCCCTTGCGGTTGGGCGTCGCCGACCGAAAGCCGTTGGCCTGGCCGTTGGCCTGGCCGCCCGGGTAGCCGTAGCCGTAGCCGCCGCCGGGTGAGGCGGTGCCGTTGCCGAACCGGCTGGGGCTCGCATTCATATTGCGGCGGCTGGACTCGGCGCCAGGGCCGGTGTAGCCCTCGAAGAGGGCGCTGCGCGGGTCGCGCTGGTGTAGATTTGAGTTGCCAAACCTGTGTCGTTAGTATTTGGTCGGCCTGGTCTATTCGAAGATATTGTCGGGAGCAAGCAGCGCAGTCGAGTTCGAGGTGTTTGGGCAGATGCCGAGGTGTGTCGTGTTCAGTGTTCAGTGTCGCGTGGTCAAAGAAGGCCAAGATATCGCCGTTTCCGTCGGAACGAGCTCAGTTTGCCTCGAGCTTCACCAGCTTCGTCTCGATAGTTATTGCACATGGCCGGTCGGCGCATGGCCGTGGACTCTGCAGCATCAATAGCTGGTGTCGCTGTCGTGCTTTCGGCATCGTCCGTCGTCGTCGTGTTCGCGTGTCCGTGTGTTTCGGTTCTAGCTCTCTTTGCCAAGCCAAGCCGGACCTCTGCTCTGGCCCCCTCCACCGTCGCTCTGTCGCTGCTGCTTGCCGCTCGGGCATTGTCTTGGAATCGCATCGGAATCGAGATGGCGGCGACTCACCTTGATGATGCCATGGTGGCTGTGACTGGTTTGCAAGAGAAAGAAAAGGAAAAGCGAAGCCAAAGCCCTGGAAAGGAGAAGGGCCCTTCGGAGCAAGGAGGCGAAAAGGGGGGCCTGCCAGGTGTCGTCAACGTGCCTTACATAACACAATTTATAGAGGCAGGAGCGCTGTAATTCTCCAAATTAGCATGCGGCAGGAGCGAATGGCACACAAGATGTACTTTGTACCTAGACGTGGCAGCACTAACAGCCATATATGTCAGAACCTGGTCTGTTAATATCCTACTGAATCATGTACATCTCGAGTTTTATTCAAAGGGTCACTTGTGCGCTTCATCACTTGACATAAGAGTAAAAACATTGAAATTCGCAGGTCGAAACCACTATTCTGGCCAGTTTGCTGTCGCCATCACTTTCACGTGCTTTTGACGAGTGACATCCCTGCAGTTGCTGCGTGGCTTCTGTATGTAAGACGAAAGTGCATGTTTGAAACAGGAAAGAGCTGCCGCCTATGGTAATGCTGGTGAATAAAGTCTGCGTAAAAGACTACATAAGATAAAGAAAAAAACAGATGGATATAGGTACAATCAACGCGGCCAAATCACCACCCAGTTGGCCGTGTTGCCAATGGGACAGGCGGCGGAGGGCCGTCATCATCGCTGTCGTCCTGGTGCCGCGCCACAGGACGGGCCGGTGATGCCACACTGCCGACCAGGCCGGGCTTCTTCTTGGCTGGGGGCGGCGGTGGTGGCTTCTTCTTACCGGCAGCCAGGTTCGACGCAAACGAAGACGCGGCGGCGGCACCGGCACTGGCACCAGCATTCGTTGCTGCAGCTGTGCCCATCTTGGCAAACCGGGCCTGGAGCTCGCTCATCTGTGAGTTTGAGTTTGCTGCAGGTCGTGCTCCGGGTGACGGCGCAGGCGCAGGTGCAGACGCAGGTGTGGGGCGCACAGCTGCTACAGCATTGATAGCTGCAAGAGCATTGGTCCCTGAGGCGTTGCTGTTTGCACTTCCGCCGCCACCACCAATACCAAAGCCCGGCACAGAAATCCCAGCGCGGCCTAGCCGGCTCACTGCTGCCTGGTTGATCATGCTGTCTGCCGTGCTGGATCCCGTATGCGACGGCGAAGCTTTTGCTTGCGCGGCGGTTGGAGGCCGTGGAGGGGGAGCACGTGCAGCAGGTGCGGATGGGGACGGGGTCGAGGCAGGCGACGATCGTGGCGGCAGGCGGGGCGGCAGACTGGGCGGTGCAGCAGCGATTTGCTTCATTGGGCGAGCAGCGGTAGGAGCAGGCGCAGGCGCAGGCGCAGCTGCAGGTGCCGGTGGTGCTGGGCCTCTAACGATGCCCGTGCCGTCCCGGCGCGTAGGTGGCGGCGGCAGATGGGATGTCGTGAGGCCGGTCGTGTCCATGCGATAAGGCTGCGGCGGCCCCGGGGCTTCTTCCTCTTCTTCTGGCGGCGGCGCATAGCGTGAGTATGCGCCTGCACCCTGGCGGTATGGCGGCGGGCTCGGCGTTGCGCTGGCCGATGCGCCCGTGGGCCGCGAGGGGAGAGCAGGCCGGCCCGGTGCTGCCGGTGCTTCCGGTGCAGGCAAGGCTTGCCGCGCAGCATAGTCATGTGTGCCACCGGGAGATGCGCCACCGCCGTGGGCTATATGGCGAGGAGGCGGCCCAAACGACGAGGGGTCGCGAAGAGCGCCTAGCGGCCGGGTGCTGCGGTTTGCGCGCTCGTCGTACTCGGCATTCTTGTCCTTTTTCCAGATGCCAGTCTTGTTCTGTCAGCCATACAAGTATGTAATGAGGATGTACATATCAAAACCACTTACCACCTGCTTCTTGAAGTCGGCGCTCTTGTCCGGGTGCCAGCCGTTCTTCAGCACGCTGGAGAAGCCCGACATGTTGATGGGCGTAGATAAGGGAGGTTGAGGGGTGGTCGGTGACAATGCCGAGATGAGGATAAGCTCTTTGTAAGCGAGTTTTAATAGAGATCACAAGAGGAGAACAGCTGACGTCGTCTTTGGTCGCTATCCTCCTATCTTGTTCGTCGTCCCTGGTGTTCCGTCTTTGACTGCAGCCTAACTGGCTCAGGCTCGTCGTCGAGGTGAATCTAATGGATGTCAAGGTGACCCAGCTTAAGAAAAGGTGAGAGGAGGTAAAAGGACGTAGGAATATTCATAAAGCTCAGGACACTACTGTCGCGTGTCCCTAGGTATTGTGTGTGCTCAATCGCCGAATGGCCAGCAAAAACCCTGAGAGATAGCTGGAGATCTGGGCCTCGATTCAATTGTGACGTATGCTTGGCATGCCGTGGGTGCCGCCAAAATGACTAAGCCGCATTCCTTATCTTATCCGTCGCATGCTACCCTGGAGTACTCTATTCTTCAGGAAGGCACGACTGGCAGACCCCGCTGAAAGTCAATAGACGCGTCGCGTTACGCAAAAGGCAGGATCACCACCAACGGCGCTGACGACATCTGCACTTTGCGCCTCTTATCATATGTATGCAATTATTTCCTACTAGCAACAAAAAACACGACCAATCAATTATCTACTTGCCCTGGCGCCCAGGAGCGCCATAGAAGAAGAAAACCATGTCGTCCGCCAATGCAGACGTTGAGCTACTCACGGAGCACTTTGGCTACCCTCCAGTTGTAAGTTGGCGACGGCGAAGATGACAAGACGATTTCATGACAGTGACCTAACAGTATAGTCCCTCCTCGACGATATCATCAACAGTGTCAACATCTACTCCGAACGTGCCCTCAACAGTGTCGAACAGGCCTTGCTGCGCCTGCCGCCCGCCAGCCTCGGCTTCAACCCAGCCAGCTTCCAAAACAAGGGCGCCGGCGCCGAGAAGCTGTCGCAAGATGCCCTCGAGGCCGCTGCTGAGGAGGCACACCACCATGAGGTTGAAAACGGCACCCACCAGCTAGAGACGCTGCTGTGCGCCTCCATCGATCGCAATTTCGACAAGTTTGAAATCTACGCAATGCGCAACATCCTGTGCGTCAAGCCCGAGGACCGCGACTGGCTGCGCCTGGCACACTACGAGGGATTGGAATTTTTGGACGACGAGGAAGGAGAGAAGGGCAGCGACGACGCCGACAGCGACGCCTCCATCGCACATCTCCACCGGCGGCTGCAGGCGAGCCTCAAGCTGGGCCATCTCCTCGATGTCGAAAGCCAGCAGAACGAGGCCATGCTCAGGAGCCTACGGGAAGTCGCAGGCACGGGCGCAAGCGGCAAGGCCGGGTCTTCGGAAGCAGAAGCGCAATCGGCTTCGTCGCTCGGCTTCCTGTTCAATCGCGGGCCGCTCACAGAGAGCGATGCCGCTGCACCCCTCACAACAACGACAGCATTCGCCCTTTCACAGCTGCCTTCATTGCGCCAACTTTCAGGCGAGCTGCGGCAAAAGGCGCCCGGATTGGCCGCGGCGGCTGCTGCAGACAACGACGACGTCCATGTCAACGACAGCGGCGCCGCCACCGACAGCGGACGGGCCGACAGCCGAGCCAAGACGTGGCGCCGCGAGCGTGTCGAGTACGTCGAGAGCAGCACGCGCAAACACTTGGAGCGCGTGCGTGGCCTCAGCCTTGGTCGCAACGGCGAGACGCAGGCCGATAGCGGCAGTGGCGCTATTTCCGTTGAGCCCGAGGCGCTCAAGAACATTCTCAGTATTTTGCGAGACACCCACGGAAGCAAACCAGCAGCAGCAGCAGACGCCGAAGAGGATGTATCGCAACAGGACGGCGACACAATGGACGAGTCGTAATGAGGCATAGATGGATGGAGCATAGGGTATGTACGGCGTTGGTTTCATTATTTGGATTATGGGTTCTCGGGGTTGGTCGGGGCACGGCGCTTCTTTGTTTTGATTTTGTTTCTCTGACTTTTGACACACACTTTGTGTCTTGTTGCTCATGATTGGGATTCGTCTAATGTACATTGGCTTTTGGCATATCTATTCTATATACCCCTATCATAAATCATGCAGATGCATCTCGTATCGTATATTTTACAGACAGCCTAAAGGCCGTGCTGGGCTGCCAGGTGCCAGAAGCGGTGCCGGAATACACGCTGGTCGCCGGCTGCCCGCCCGCGCGCCGCGCTCGCACTCTCAGCGACGTGCATCTTCTGTGCCCGCACCTTGGTCACCAGCTGCGTCGCCGCCTCCCACTCGTTGTTCTTCAGCAGCGCCCGCAGCAGATCCTCCAGTGTCGAGCTCGTCAGCGACATCGAGTCTTCAATGTTCTTAAAGTACTTGAGCGCGCTCGCCGTGTCGCCCAGCTGCGCAAAACCGCGCACCACGCGCTCCCAGAACACGCGGTCGAAGACGGCCTGGCTGAACTTTGACCGAGGCTCGGCTCCGACGCCGTCAACGTCGACGAATACTTCAGCCGCTGTTGCGGTCGTGCCCACAGCAGTTTTGGCTGCAGCCTCATCACCACTGTTATCTCTCAGGCCAGTGGTCGGGTTGCCCGTCTCAATGAGGGATGTGATGGCATCCAGGTTCGGCGGGTTCAGAGCAAAGTAGTGCAGGGCGAGGATCGTGTAGATGTGCGGCGACAGGGGAATGTTGCGCTGCCGCATGCGGTCCAGCACAACACGCACTGCCTCGTCGGCCTTGTCGTTAGAAGACACGATGCGCGTGCTGCCCCAGTCCGCTGCACTGCCCAGATTGTTCTGACGGAAAGTCACACGCTGCTCGGTCGAGTGGATGCCGTCTGCGAGCAGCAGGTAAATAATCTTGCCGTAGGTCATCTGGTTGGCATCGATGCCCGCCGCCTCAATCTCGGCAAGCACCTGCTTGACCATCTCTGTCTGCTCCTCCGAGCTGCGGCCGTCCATAGCACCGCTGCCCAGAGTGGCCTCCAGCAGGATGGTTACGGTGCCCTCGTCGGCCGCAATGCCTTGGTTCCGCATTACTTCCAGCAGATTGCCGGCTTCCTCGGCACGGCCCTCGCGCAGCAGCGGGTACAGAATTGTGTTGAATGTAGTGACATCGGGGTTGATGCCATGCCGACCAGCCCAGGCCAGAATCTGTCTAGCCGCCTGCATATCGCCCTGGCGCATCACGCCGGAAATCGCAGCGTTGACAGGCTCGATAGTGGGCTTGACGGCCTTGGGCTTGGTTGGGCTTGCCCCGGGTGTCTTCTTTCTTTTCTCCTCGGCGACAAGCCACTCCTCCCACGTGCTCTGCATTTCCTTGAGCGCATTGATGCCCGCTGCCGTCTCGCCCGACCGGATGAGACCCGAGATACGTGCTGTCCACGCGGGTGTGTCGGTCTCGATGCCCGAGGCAACGAGCTTCTCCCAGATAGTATTGATGCCGTTCGGGTCCGAGGCCAGCTTGCAGCCCTCCATGAACGATGTCCATGTGTGCAGAGTCGGCTCGATACCAACCGTGGCCATCAAATTCCAGACGGCGATAGCCCGGTCGGGCACGCGCAGGGTGGTGAAGACCATGATGAAGAAATCAAACAAACTCTCGGCGCGGCTCATGCGCACCGATCCCTGGTAGTCGGGCGACGAGATGGCCGCCCAGAACCGCTCCCAGGCCTCCTCACAGGCCTGCAGGTTGCGCGTCCGCAGTGCGTTGCCGACCTGGCCGTGAATGCTCTTGAAGCTCAGGGCCCACTTGGTCTTTTGGATTCTCAGCGCGCGGTTGCGATTGAAATCCTGACGCGGTCCATCAAGCGGCCAGCGGTCGACCATATACTTGGCGAGGCTCTGGCGCTCAGCAAAGATGCGGCCAATGGCCCCCCGTTCAATCTTCAAAACGTCCAGAATCTCCTTGACGCTGGCGGTAAACTCTTCCGCCTTTTTCTTGGCCGCCTCGTCTGCGATAGACGAGTCCACGAGGACGGCATAGGTCGTCAGCACAGCCGGCAGCGCGTTCTTGAGCTGCTGCGGCGCATAGCGCGGGAAGAGCGAGGCAATGGCCAGCCCGGGCTTGTTCTGTTTCGCGTATTTCTCCATGAGCTCGGCGTTGGGCTTAGGTATGCGGAACTCTTGGGCGTCTGTTGATGCCAGTCTGCTCGGGTCCGAGATGACAACATCGGGCAGAATGAAGACACGCCATGCGTCAATCATCTCGTTGGTGAGCCGCTGGCGGACCTCGACAACTTTGGGATCCTCAACCGGCAGTGCGTCGGCATCGCCCGACTGGTCGGCCTTTTCAAAGCTTTCTTGGTACGTCAAGAGGATCTTCTCGGTCAGCTCCAGGACCAGTGCCAGCCACGTGCGCGGCGTGGACAGGAGTCCCAGCTGGCGGCGAATCTCGGTGATTCGTGCAACGCTCGGCAAGGATGGGTCCAAAAAGTCGCGGCGCTTGGCGGCCGAGATCTCGTACATCATCTTCTCCGCGGTTTGGCGGAAGACCGGCGGCAGGCTGTGTCCGGCCTTGATGAATTCATCAAGCAGCACGGTCTCAAAGTATTCGAATACCTCTATGACTGTCTTGTCGTTTTGCGATCCCATCTGTACAAGGCCGACCACGTCGTCGTACAGTGTCTTGTGGATGCCGGTCACGCGACCCTGGCTGGCTTGGTGATCTGGAGCTTGTGCCCGGGCAGCATGCTCTAGCTTGGTCCATTCAATGTTCTCATCGTCCCTCTCGTTCTCTATCCCCTCTAGTCTCTCTTCGGCGCCTTCCTCGACGCCCTCCTCGATTGCCTCTCCGACACCCTCCTGGTCGACGTTTCGAGTTCGGCGGAGGTGCTCAAACTGGACCTGTTCGCCCACAATGTTTTGGAAGACCGACAGCGCATTGTCGTTGTTTGTCTGTGAGGGCCGGCTGCGCCACGAAGGGGCATCTCGTGGTAATTGGATACGATGTGCTGGGTTCCGCTGGTTTGGGTTACGCTGTCGCCGGCGCGGATTGCGCTGGCCGCCGCCCCAGCTGTCGGTGTCGCCGCGCGGGTTGCCGCTGGCTGTTGTTTGCCATCGTCTCTGTATTGACTGTTGTGGTATGTTGTCTAATATGAAAATGCTCGTGATACTGCCAATGCTGCTGGTACTGGCCAATGCACCCCGTCTGACAGCTACCTGGACGGACTGTCTCGCGCGGCAGAGCAGGCAGATCATCCGCGGGTCTCCCATTTGGCCTGGCCGAGAGGCATGCGCCCGTCGTCAATGTGCAGATATTCGGACTGGATGTGGGAGCCGACTGCCTGTGAATTTGCCGATCTTTGTCGCGGGGTCAATCGCCGAGTGGTGCTTCGTCGTGGTCGTTTCTTTTCTGATCGTTTTTAGTAGTCGTCTTTTCAGAGGTGAGGTCGAGATAGTGGGTCCACGATCTATCAGCAAAAAGTGAAAAAAGAGGGCAGCTTTCTGGCCAATAGGGCCCCTATAATTTCAGGCACTTCCCCAGTCTAACAGCGCACCTGTACACTTGCAGCTTTTAAGCACGTTCAAGGCTTACAGCGGGGCCGCCCGGTACTAGAGGGCGTCGGTTGTTCAAAGCGCCGAAACGGCAGGCACGCTGCGTCATGGGACAAGCGAAACGAGGGACGAACGAGGAAAGAGGAAAGGAGGTGCAGGCCAGGCCGATGACTAACAATGTCGGGCATAGCTTCCGAATAAGGAGCTCAGCTACATAATTATAGTTAAAAGAAGGGGAAGGAGCAATGCATTCCTGCCCATTACTAGCTATCCTACCCAATACTACTTAATAGAGCACTTCTCGTGAACAACGCATCCAACACTCATTTAGACAGCATCTGATCTTATTGTCGTTTTATCGCTTGTTATTCACCTCGGCTCCACCAACCTCTTATAATGTCTTTCCTTACGCCGAGGCAACCATACACCGACGAAGAGCTCCGGAAGCTGTACCCGGCGGAGCTCGAGCTGCAGCTGGTCCAGGTGTTGATGCGTCATGGTGAGCGCACACCCATCACAGGCCGGTTCCAGAATGCGGGACTGAGCGTGTTCTGGCCGTACTGTGCTTCACTGAAACAGTTCAAGTCGGCCGTGCTCGTCAATGACCAGGACCCCGGCGTCGCCGCGGGTGGCAGCGGAGCAGCCACGACGCCCATGGGCACCTTTGAGTGGAAGAAGCGCCTCGAGACCTTTGGCAAGAATGACGAGGCTGTGCCTGCAACGGGAAAGACCGGTTCGCTCGACTCGCTGTGCGACGCGGGTATGCTGACGGACACGGGCCGGCTGACTACGCTGAAGCTCGGCCAGCGCCTGCGCACGCTGTACGTGGACCGCCTGGGATACCTGCCCAGCAAGGTCGGAGCCGACGATGTCGACCGGCTCTTCCAGCTGCGGGCCACTCCGGTGCCGCGTGCGCTGGAGTCGATGCAGCAGGCCTTTACGGGCATGTACCCGGATCGCCAGAACGAGGCAGGCCACCCGCTGACGATCATCTCGCGCACCAATGCCGACGAGACGCTGTTCCCCAACGACTTCAACTGCCGGCGCTTTGCCGCCATTTCGCGGGCGTTTGCGCAGCGGGCGGCCGACCGGTGGAACGACTCCGAGGAGCTTAAATACGTCAACAAGAAAATTGGCAAGTGGCTGCCCGAGAGCAGCCCGGTTGCGGCCGTGGATGGCAAGCCGCGGCTGTCTGGCATTATGGACACGATGAACGCGACGCTGGCGCACGGCCCCGAGACGCGGCTGCCCGACGAGTTCTACGACAAGCAGGTCCGGAAAAACATTGAGAAGGTGACAGTCGAGGAGTGGTTTGCCGGCTACATGGAGTCGGTCGAGTACCGGGCACTGGGCATTGGCGCACTGATGGGCGATCTGACGGCGCGGATGGTGACGCAGGCGGAGACGCCGGGCAAGAGCGGCCACAACGGCCTGTTCCGGTTCGGACTGAGCGGATGCCACGACACGACCCTGGCGGCAATCATTGCCAGCCTGGGCCACCCGGTGGACCACTGGCCGCCGTTTACGAGCCACCTGGCTGTCGAGCTGTTCAAGAAGCCGGCGGCCGCTCCAGCTGCAGCCAGCTCGTCGGGCAGCTGGGCATCTCTGCTGCCTTCGTTCCTGTCCGGCAGCCCCTCTAGCAGTGGCATCGGCCGCAAGCCGACGCCGCAGCTGACCAAAGAGGAGAAGCAGAAGCTGTCGGGCTACTATGTGCGCGTGCGCTACAACGACGAGGTGATCTCTGTGCCCGGCTGCAAGCCCGCGGGCAAGCACCTAGACGGCGACGAGTCGTTCTGCACTTTGGTAAGTTTCTCGCAAGTAAATTATTGAGCTGGTCTAACTATCAATAGGAAGCATTCAAGTCGGTTGTGGACAAGTTCACGCCTAGCAACTGGAAGGCGGACTGCAGAGCCAACCTCGACAAGGCCGGCATCCCAGCCAAGATTGAGCCGGCTGGTTTCTAGTCGGCGGCGTACTGTAGCCCTTGTTTGATGTATATGCCTGGTTTATTAATTTTAAAGTTTGAATATGTAGAAGTTGTCCATCTTGTAGTCTCTTGAATAACCGGTATACTGTAATCTGATTCCGTGGTCGCGTAATTATCTTAAAGTAGCTATGTATCTCTAATCGCTTGGTATTTTCCATTGAACACCCTCAGACAGACACTGCTGCCATTTCGAGAGTCTTGCTTTCCTTTTCCTGCTTCTCCTGCGCCCGTGTCCGCTTTTTGCGCGCCCGGCGCACCTCGATCTCGACGGCGGCCATCTCGGCACTGAGCGACGCGAGGCGCGGCACGAGGCTGTCGACGGCGTCTATGGCGTCCGTCTGGGCTTGTCGCAGGGCCATTGGCGCCAGCACGCCGTACCACTGCAAGGGGTCGCGGGGGGCTGGTGTGGTCTTGGTCTTGGTCTTCCTTGGCTTTGGCTTCTCCTGGGTGTCCTCCTTCTTTGCAGCCTCGGCCTCTTTGGTCTCGTTGGTCTCGTTGGCCTCGGCCTCCTCCACCTTGGCCTCTTTTTTGGGCCGCACGACGGCAAATGAATGCGCGCTATCGCCATCCTCCACGGTAAGCTTAACCAGGGCCTGCATACGGCCGTCAAAGTGGTCCGGGCCGTAGCGGAAGCCGCGCTCGGCGGCAAAGTTGGCACGGGCCAGGTTGGCGTACATGCTGGACTGGCGCTGGGCCAGCTGGGCGCGCAGCTCAGTGTACTCGTGGAGCAGGCCGAGGTAGCGGACGAGCAGGTCGTCGATTGATTCTGACATTTTTTGTGTATTTATTTGGGAATTTGGTGTCTCGTTGGTAGATATGACGTTGGCGATTGAGCTTGAGCTTGAGCTACAGACGGCTAGCTAGGCGTGATTATGTAAGCATTGCATATCAAGTAATTCAGCCGCATACTCAGCTGTTTCGAACCGCCCACGAAGGCACTTTCACACATTTCAAGCATCTGACAATATCAAAAAAGACATCAGTCGGTTTGAAAAGCACGATTGCAAATAATAGTAATTCGTTGGCTTATCACGAGAGACACGAACCAGTTGACGAAGAGAGAGCGAATGCAAACTACAGGTTGCATAATACAGAGCACACTACAAAGTACAGAGTACTGTAGTGGTGATGAAATAAATGGCAGGGACCGAGGGAGCAGTGGCCTTTCCCTTGTAGGAAGCATAAGAGAAGATCGCGTTTCAGGATATTCAGGGTCTGGGTTGGGTCGTGTGTAGTCGTAGCAGTCCATGCTCTGTACTGTCCTTTCTTCTCTTTTCTCCTGGATTTCTCCTTTGATTTCTCCTCTGATTTCCATTCCTCAGACTGAGTATCGTACACCGTTACAGAGATTAAGGATCTTTCTAGAATAGCTGTGGAACAAGCATCCCTGTTCCGATCATGCAGTCGAAAGGGGTGTGAAGACACTGAACGCAGACAGAATAGATAAAAAATGAATACACAGTAGACAGTGCAGTCAACGTGACGATACGAAAAGCAATGCAGTACGACACCAGTTGACAGTAGACTGCAAGATGATACGAGCAAAGCCACCGACGGAAGCGTCAACGTCAAGCGTCAGGCGTAGTGATGCGAACGACGGAAAGAGAAGACAGCGACAGGACACAGAGCACAGATTACAGAACACAGAACACAGACGACCAGGGAACCAGTCAAGCCACGAGGCACATCCCTGCATGTGCACAGGTAGCTGTACAGTACTTGTGACTGAAAGGCTGAGTGGCAAGTGTCAACTGAACGATATCGGATCGAAATGAACGGCTGTGAGTAGAGGGACGAAGGACTCAGAGAGGTGGACGAGGGTGTGCATTGATCAGGCAAGCAACTGGGCTCTGCCTTTCAACTTATTTGATTTCTATGAGCTGAATCTGAGAGTATCTGAATGCCAGACTCGATAGCAAGTCGACGTGCAGTGTAAGACAAGGCGTTTTTGGGTTTGTGCAACTCCAAACGCACTTCAAGGCGTTGAGCTGTCAGCCAGTAGTCTGTAGTGCCAGCGTCAGGCTGTTCGCACTTCTTTCGTGTTGACTTTTGGTGCTTTGAATGGGCTCTGAATTAATCTAGTAGATCTTGAGAATCTTATTTATCATTGTTTGTTTCCGTCTGTGCCTCGATTCCACCTCGCCGGACTGGCGGTGAAACAATTGAAGCATAATACTGGCCGAAACGGTCACTGATCCATAGTAAGATATACGGGATTATGGGATTGGATATGGATCAGATATGGGCTATGATATGGAGAGCTCCCCTCTGTATTTCAGGCAAGCCCGTGTTTCACCTGGAGAGATTGCAAGCCAGCGAGGGCATCTGAGTGCGGAATGGAAGCACAGCGACAGGGGCAACGGCTGCCAAGTGCAGCCAGGGTCTGATGGGCAGACAAATAGACAGGAGGATAGCACAACAGAAGGAGCAGAGAGGATGGGGGCGAGTGGAAAGGGATGGCATATCATATCCAAGCATAATCAGAATCAGCTATCACGAGGTGATGAATCCAGGGCGGGTGCTTGAATACGAAGCCAGATGTCGGATGAAACAATGGCTGAATGAATAGGGGTTTCTGTGAGGCTGTTGTTTGTTTTGTTGTGTTTCTTTTTTCTTTTCTGTTTCTTGTTTTCTCGTGATTTTGTCTTTTCTTTTTCTTCTCTCTTTTCTCAGCCGTTGCGCTTTGATACACATACTCGGCACTTTACAACAGGTGGCAATAACCGTTACAGCTCGGAGTATTATGACTTCATAGCCAATTGCCAGCCATAAACTTTGCAATACTCTTGATCTATCACACCGATATTCAAGATTACATCTACTTTGCATGATGTTTTCTGCAGATATCAAGCTGTAGAAACCAAGTGAGAGCTCCTTCTGAAAACAGTGCTGATGTAAGGAGTATAAGTGGGTCCGCGATGCCTCTATCAAGCCTCATATTCATCTTTTCATCTGATTTTCCTCATATGCTTCTCGCATATTTCTCACATTTCTTCACTTTGTTGGTTCTCTTCATACTTCTTCTCCGTCTCTGCAAAGGATCTCGCTGAGAGGTGTAAAGTGGATGCAGCTTTCACGAGTAAGATTGTTTGTTTCTCGTTCATTTTCTACTTTATTTTCTTCAATTTTCTTTCTTTCTTTTTCCTTTTCCTTTTCTTTTTCCTTTTTTTTCCTTTTCCCTCTCTTCCTCTGAGTATTTTCTCCTAATCTTCTCACTTCCCCCGTCTCCTATCACTCCTAGTCCTCGCTCTTTGTTTCGACTCTACATTTTTCCATCTTTGACTAAATTGTTTTGTATTTTTCCCTTTCGTCGCCTAGTGCATCAACACCTGGTCTAGCCTCTTTACCTGCGCCCCGTATTCTGATATTAGGTGACCGCCCTCGCCCAGACTGCAGAATCATCGAGAGACGGAGTATGCGTGCGTGCGTTGGCCAGAGCAGCTCCAGCCAGGCCGTTACTGTGCCGTCACACCTCTCCTCTATCTCCGTACTCAGTAGAGAGTAAGTACTTATGTAATGACTGCCGCGCCGCTCCTGCCCTATTGCGTCCGCATGGCTTCATCTCAATCTCGGTTCCTGCCAAAAGAGATGAACAGGTCTCTCTGCAACCTTACGCTCTTGCCTATTTCGTCCATAATCACTTAAACCCAAGCACTGAAGAGTGATATCGTTCTGGTGCTGGTACTCGGTACCTTCCTTCCTCTTCGTCCTATCTGCCACTATCACCCGTAGTCATCTCAGCGACCAGGCTAGGCACTGTCAGGCAAAAGTTGACACTGTGCTATCCACCTGTTAGCACACGCCAGCACCGTGCAAAGTCCCACGGCCCCCTCCTTCTCCACTCGGACAGGGGCCTGCTGGCGTTGACGTTAGCCTCTCCTTTCACCTTTCACTGCAGACAGCACTATTTCCTCTCTTTCCTATTTCACTATTTCACTATCTGCGCCTCTGCTCCTTCTTTTCCCGCCTCTTTCCTCACCAACCACCACCGCTGGCAGGCAACACAGCGGACCTAAATTCTGGCCAATCGCTGTGCTGAATTCTGATAGACCCAGTATAATAGACCAATCACATTGTATTCCCTTCTCCTCTTGCTGCTCTCTGCTCTCTGATTTTCTGTGGCCCGTCCTCCCTCCTCTGCCTCGCCGTGCCCCCCCCCCCCAATTTCCATAATCCCCCTAGATCATCCCCCAACCTTTACCTTATCCAGCGCCTGTCGACGACCGCCCACGAGACTACCGCCTCCTGTCTACCTGCGCATTCTTGCTCTTGCTCTTGCTCTCTCCTCTGTCTGCTCTTGTCTGCTCTCTCGCCGCCTACTCTGTCTGTCCATCCAAAACATCCAAAATCCAGAACACACACCACACCACAACCACGCTGCATCGACGACCTCTGCTGTTGCATTCCTGGCCCTTTCTCTTACCCTTACACTTGTCTTCACTTTTACTTGCTAGTACTTGTGCTTTCTTTCCTCTTTTTCTCTTCTCCATTTTAAATCAGATACCACATACAACTCCGATAATACACCACTCTACGTCTTTACGCTTTCACGGCTTCACGCCCACGTCTCTACGTCTCTACGTCTCTCACGCCTTGAACAAGACCATTTGCGCAAGCAAACAACGATTATACCAAAGGACCGCCATACTCGATCACTCAACACAGCCCCGACCTCTCTCCAAACTCCAGACAGCGCTCCGCTTGTCTGTCGCCGCTCTTCGACCTCGGCCTCCCCTCCCGTTGTCGCTACCAACCCAATCTCCCACCTAGCTTCCGTTAAAGGAGGTTTATTCTCAGCAAATACCAACATCAACAATGGTTGTCGCAACAATCAAGTACGTGGAGTTATGAGTGGTGGTGGTGGTGATTATGAAGTCTGCTGTTGAGCGGCATGCATGCGCTGGCCTGTGCTGCTGATTTGGCTTCTGATTGCGGTCAGGACTGCACGTGGGCAATCAGCAGTCGGCACGCCGGGCAGTCCTGGCATATTATGTCGGCACCTGGTATCTGGTCTGTATCAAAGTTGGTATAGACTGTCCGTAGATGCTATCCATATGTGCTGTTGACACTGCCGGGCTGTCGGTGATCGCAAGACATCTACACCAGTGGAGGCGTTGTCGCTTGGCTTCTTGGCTGCCAATGGGTCTCGTTATGATGCACTTACTAACATCACAGGTGTGTCGTGGTCGGTGACGGTGCTGTCGGCAAGACCTGTCTGCTGATCAGCTACACAACCAACAAGTTCCCCTCGGAATATGTTCCCACCGTCTTTGACAACTATGCCGTGACGGTCATGTAAGTCTTCCCAAAAAAGAAAAGACGTCTGCCGTCGCACACTAACAACCCAGGATCGGTGACGAGCCGTACACGCTCGGCCTGTTCGATACGGCCGGTCAAGAGGATTACGACCGCCTGCGTCCTCTATCCTACCCCCAGACCGACGTGTTCCTGGTGTGCTTCAGCGTCACGTCGCCAGCCTCGTTTGAAAACGTGCGCGAGAAGTGGTTCCCCGAGGTGCACCACCACTGCCCCGGCGTGCCCTGCCTCATTGTCGGCACTCAGGTCGATCTGCGCGACGACCCCAGCGTTAGGGAAAAGCTGGCCAAGCAGAAGATGGCCCCAGTACGGAAGGAGGACGGCGAGCGGATGGCAAAGGACCTGGGCGCGGTCAAGTACGTCGAGTGCAGTGCCCTGACACAGTACAAGCTGAAGGATGTCTTTGACGAGGCCATTGTCGCCGCGTTGGAGCCGCCCGCACCCAAGAAGAAGTCGCACAAGTGCCTTATTCTTTAGGTGTATGTCTGTTCTTCTGTCTGTTCTCTTCTGTTCTTGTCGAGTTTCTGCTCTGCTGTCTGCTTTTGTCGAGTTGTGCCGTCTGCTTCTCACCGTTGCTGTCTGCTCTTTGCTCTGCTTTTCTGCCGTCTGCCGTCTGCCGTCTGCCGTGGTCTCGTTTTGCGTTTCGGTTACTTTACCTTTATTCCCTCTTTTATTTCCAGCGAACCAACGCCGTTTGATCTTATTCGTTTGTCTTTGTCTGTCTGATATGTGTGCTTGATTGTCGTGATGGCCTTGCAATAGTGCATACTTGCTGAGTCCGTTATCTTGCCCATCGGCTCTCGTTGATCGTCGTTGGCTTGCTGCTCGTGTTCGTCTCTCCGTATCGACTCTGCTGCTCTCGCGCCCTATGACATCTCTTCCTCTCGTCATCCGTTGACTCGGGTTCTTCTTCTCTCCGTGTTTGCTTGGCTGTCGATTGCAGATGCCTCTAAAGGTAAAGTCTCTGGTGCAGCCGTGGATGCAAATATTGGTTCAGCCGAGAGTATGCGCTTCTTATCTGCAATCTGCAACCGCAACCCGATCCGCAATCAATCAACCTAATCCAATCCAATCCGTCTCTTTGACTGTGCACCACATGCAGCTGCATGCGACGTGAGTAGAATGTCAATCAGCAATCAGCAATCAGCAGTCGACACAGATTGACCAGTCACCGCCTGCCGGCTGTCTGTCACTATGAATCCATAATCAGATCAGACCAGACCAGACGAGTAGGTACAGGCGCAGGCATCCTTTTATTCGGCATTCTACAGCATGGGAGTGTATTGTATACAGAATGGCCTCCGGACTCGCACCGCATGCTTGGCATGCCCTCGTGCCTGCCCTCGGCGCACATTCCGGCGCATACTGTCAAATAATTCCCAATAATTATTGCTATCTTATCCATTACCCCTCTACCCTCTACTCTGCCTACCGCGCTTAATATTATTGTCAGCGGTCTGTGGGCTACTTGTAATACAGAATACAATTTGGGAAAGTGCCCACGTTGGCTTGCTCTTTCTCTTCCGAGTACCGAACGTTGCATATTACTGAGTACTAATAGAGAAAGGCCGTAGACGGAGACGCACAGTCTCGCCTTCCTCGTGAAGCCTGCGAGTCCCGACCGGTCCCATCGTGCCCCCGCAGCCCTTCAGACTAAGAAGGTGCGATTGCCGTTTTAGGAATGCATTGCCGCTCTGGCGCGCCCTACCACATGTGCTCCCATCAATCGGCGTCATTGCTCTGGCGGACAGTGGTGAATGCGTGAGTATTTGCTGAATATTTCCCCGTCTTTGATTCTTTTACGTTGCTTTTACTCTTGCGTGTTACGCTCTTCTTATTAACAACACCAAGCATCGTTGTAATTTTCCTCTAAAGGTGGTAAAAGACGGGGTCAAGTGCCGAGCTGCTTCTTTGCTTCTTTTGGGAAAGAGCTACCACAGGATAAACGAGCAACCCCCCGCAGTGCCTTCTCTTTTTGACCCGGCCCTTCGTCTATTTCTTCTCTCCTTCCTCTTTTTTCTCTTCTTCTTCCTTTCTCTTTTCTGTTTCCTCTCTTCTCCAAACATCATCTACACCACCACCGCCGCCGCCTACAGACTCACATCACAATGGCTGTCCGCTCGCTGATGCTTGCCCTCGTGGCAGCACTGGCTGCCGTGTCCCCTGCTGCGGGATGCGCCCACCACCACGGCCGTCAGGACCAGGACGAAACCCCCTTCACTCCCGAACACCTCGAGGAGCTGAACCGGAAATGGAGCGCTGAGGTAAGTTTTACTTGTCTGCGGTCTAATCTCTCTTGACTGCGTACACAGCTAACCGTGCAGTGGCCTTTCAACGGCATTGGCTCGTTCGGCCACCTCGAGTACGTCCGCTGCCTGACTACCCCCTCGGAGCTCTACGATATTGCCATCATTGGCGCTCCCTTTGACACTGCTGTCTCGTACCGCCCCGGCGCCCGCTTTGGCCCCCGCGCCATTCGCCAGGCCTCGAGCCGCCAGACTGCCCTGCGCGGCTTCAACCCCCGTGCCGGTATCAACCCCTACCGCAACTGGGCGCGCGTGCTCGACTGCGGCGACATCCCCATCACTCCCGTCGACAACAAGCTGGCCCTGCTGCAGATGTCCGAGGCCTTCAAGGAGCTCGGCAACCGCTCGCCTGCGTCCGCCTCGGTCATCGACCACCCCCGCCTGATCACGCTCGGCGGCGACCACAGTCTGGCCCTGCCGGCGCTGCGTGCTCTGAGCGCCCACTACGGCCCCCTGCGCGTCATCCACTTTGACGCCCACCTCGACACGTGGCACCCCGACAAGTACCCCTCGGCCTGGCCTTCGGAGATGGGCCAGTTCAACCACGGCTCCATGTTCTGGATGGCTGGCCAGGAGGGCCTGCTGGCCAACTCGACCACCTCTCCCTCGGTCCACGCCGGCCTGCGCACGCGCCTGAGCGGCAGCGACTTTGAGGACTGGCACGACGACGACGAGCAGAACTGGGTGCGCCTGACGTCGGACGACATGGACGACATGGGCGGCGCCAAGGCGATCCTCAAGTCGATTGTCGACGCCATTGGCAACAACGACGACCCCGTGTACCTGTCTGTGGACATTGACGTCCTGGACCCTGCGTTTGCGCCCGGCACCGGCACTCCCGAGCCCGGCGGATGGACGACGCGCGAGCTGATCCGCATCCTGCGCGGCCTCGAGGGCCTCAACATTGTTGGTGCCGACGTTGTCGAGGTTGCGCCGGCTTACCAGGGTGCGGGCGAGGAGACCGCGCTGGCCGCGGCGCAGGTTGTCTACGAGATTATGACGTCGATTGTCAAGCGGGGCATGCAGGACATGGGCCGTGCTGCCACCAGCTACCACAAGCGCAAGCCTGTGGCCGACTCTCATGTCATTGATGAGCTGTAGATGTAAGGCGTAGAGTTACACGGTGTTTGAAAGGAAAAGGAGTCTAGATTGGATACCAGGTTATAGCATTTACGGCGGGCGATTTTGGTTATGATATGAATAGATGATAGAATATATGATATTAATTTGTATGCTCATTGACATTGTACTTAAATGAAATTTATTCTGCTGTTTTTCAGGGTTTTGATTCTTTTTTATTTACTTATCAGAGGCTGTACTTTTTAGTTTTTTTGTTTGACATCCTGTCATGCTTTGTGCACAAGTTCACGCCTGAGCTGATTGATTATATAAGCACAACTTGATATCTTTTTGTAACAAGAATGGAATATGCATTTCGTTTCTTTTCCTTCACTCTTGTTTTTTGCTTGTTCTTTCACTTCATTTCTTGTTCCTAATATTTTGTAATGCTTGACATGCATTCGGCAATCTTGTTGACTATCAACCCCATTCCAATCCTTATCGCTATGACTCGACTGACCAACGACGTAGGCCGCAATGCAAGCTGTTTGATAGCAATCTCAAACGTCAAACGGGAGACTCCTGGCAGCAAGTATGACTCAACTCAGTCCAATTAGACAGCCAAAAAGTAGTACAAAAGGGCGGCGCAAGAGCAGTCCATCGCGCCTGCCCCGCTGTGTTATTTTAGCTTTCCACACATTCAATCCATCAATCCGTTCCTGCCTCTCTAGTACAGAGTAGTGACTCTTCTACAGTTGATAACCCCACTACAATCGGCCTCTTTTTTTCGACCTCTCCCAATCTCTCGCTTCCCCTCCTCCGACTTCTCCCTCCACCACAACCACACACGACCAATTGATCAGATTCGTGGTCATTTCCGATCCTCTTTCGAACAGTAATCCAATTACTATACACAAAATCACACAACATGGCATCGGCCCAAGAACCCGCCATTCGCGTCGAGAAGATGGAGGCCCCCGTCGCCGGCAAGGTCTACATTGACACCGACGTCGGCAAGGACGACGAGTCTGCTGATGGCTCCGAGGCCAAGCCCTACAAGTCGCTGGCCTTTGCCTACATCCAGGGCCTGGACAAGCCGGCCGCCGAGTACCTGATGCGCTCGTCGACCACCACCCCCGCCGGCGCAGACGCAGCCGACGAGGCCGCCAAGCTGGAGTGGAAGGCGCCCGCAAAGAGCGCTGCCAAGAAGGCGCAGACGCTGCTGGACGGCCACAAGAAGAAGCTTGCGCGCGCCCAGCAGACGGCCGCCAAGGAGGAGGAGCAGAAGCAGCAGCGCGCAAAGAACCTCGAGGCGGCCAAGTCCGTGACCATCTCGGAGGACCCGTCGCTGCCCAAGGCCAAGACGATCAAGCTGTGGCAGAAGGACGTGCCCCTGGGTGACGCTTCCAAGAATGTCACGGGCACGCGTGTCAAGGTCTTTGGCCGCATTCACCGCCTGCGTGTGCAGAAGCAGGCCACGTTCCTGACGCTCAAGGACGGCTACGGCTTCCTGCAGTGTGTCATTGCGGCTGGCCCGCTGACGTCGACGTACGAGGCGCTGCTGTTTGCGCAGGAGACTTCGCTGTTCCTGTACGGCGAGCTGCGCACTGTGCCCGAAGGTGCCACGGCCCCCGACGGTCGCGAGCTGCACGTTGACTACTACGAGGTGTACGGCCGCGCGCCGGGCGATGCTGAGGCCATTACCAACATTGTCGCCTCTGGCCAGCAGGACCCCTGGGAGTCGGACATGCTGGACAAGCGCCACCTGGTGCTGCGCGGCGAGAAGGCCTCAGCCGTCATGAAGCTGCGCTCGATCCTGTACGAGTCGTTCATCATCCAGTACAAGGAGCGCCGCATTGCCGCCGTGTCCCCTCCCGCGTTTGTGCAGACGCAGGTCGAGGGCGGCTCGACGCTGTTCAAGGTTCCCTACTACGCCGAGGACGCGTACCTGACGCAGTCGTCGCAGCTGTACCTGGAGACGTGCCTGCCCAGCATGGGCGATGTCTACTGTATTGAGAAGTCGTTCCGTGCCGAGAAGTCGCTGACCCGTCGCCATCTGTCCGAGTACACGCACATTGAGGCGGAGCTGGACGCGATCGACTTTGACGACCTGCTGACGCACATTGAGGACATGATCTGCGGTGTCGTGGATGCCGTGCTGGCGGACCCCGCCGGCAAGGAGCTGATTGAGCTGCTCAACCCCGGCTTTGTGAAGCCGCAGCGCCCGTTCAAGCGCATGAAGTACACGGACGCGATTGACTGGCTCAACGCGCAGGACCCCCCCGTGCCCAACGAGTTTGGCGAGCCGCACGTGTTTGGCGACGACATTGCCGAGGCGGCGGAGCGCAAGATGGTGGACACGCTCAACGTGCCGGTGCTGCTGACGCACTTCCCGGCCGAGGTCAAGGCGTTCTACATGAAGAAGGACCCGCAGGACCTGCGCGTGACGGAGAGTGTGGACGTGCTGATGCCCAACGTCGGCGAGATTGTGGGCGGCTCGATGCGCATGGACAAGTACGAGGAGCTGATGGAGGCGTTCAAGGGCAAGGGCCTCAACCCGGAGCCGTACTACTGGTACCTGGACCAGCGCAAGTACGGCTCGTCGCCGCACGGCGGATACGGTCTCGGCCTGGAGCGGTTCCTGGCGTGGCTGGCGCACCAGCACACTGTGCGCACCTGCTGCCTGTACCCGCGCTTCATGGGCCGTGCCAAGCCGTAAGCTGGGTGTCTTGATGCCTTGATGTCTTGATCTGCGTTTTCTTTTCTTTTTGTGTTTCTAGGTTTCCTTTGTTTAATAGACACGGTGGTATGCGTTTACGAGGGACGGAATGACGGACAGGCTTGTTTATTGCATGATCTGATCTTCTATGGTCTATACGATCTATGATGGTCGATGATCTCTCATGATTTCCAGCTGTCAAAATAAAATACATCATCATAAACTTTGTATCGTGACTCAAAGCATCATTATTGTAGTCTGCCCGTAGTGTGTCCCCTCCCTGCATATCTTTCTTTCTTTTGGCAATCTGCTTTCTTTTTCTGTATCTTCTTTTCTTTTTCCTTTCTTCTTCGTCTTCCCCAGGAATGCTGCACGTTGTCTCTGCTGTTCCAGAAAAAGACTAGCGGTTTCCTTTTGCAGCACTGCAGATTATGTGAATTACCATCGTCACGGACTGTCCATTACTGACTATCATCTTGCGATATATTACTATGTCCTCGCGATATAGCATCATAAGCGAACTTCTGTCTATATGTGCCGATTTAACTAAGAAACATCCGCCGCTGTCGTGCCTTCTGTTTCTGCCAACTCATATATATTCAGCCTTGACTCGACTCTTCCTTCCCTTTCCGTCTGCACGATGCAGCTCCTTCTTTGTATGCAGCAGGCTTTGTTCCTTCTTTCTTCCCGCCTCCCTCCTTCCCTTTAAGACCTCCCTTTCTCCGCATTCTGTCAGCAATCTAATATCGATGAATAGCAGTCGGCTGTAATCCCACCTCGACTGCTTAGTAATAATCAAGATATGGCCATCAGTTACGATGCTGAGATGCACATGGTAGAGAATCCAGATATTCAGCTGTTATCTTTCCAGCTCTATCTTTCTATCTTTCTCCATCTACTGAGTACTCTCTACCCAGTCGGTAACTATTTCCACATCGATTGATATCAGCTATCGACCCACGGTGTAATGCCCCTTTTTGCCTCGCTACGGTGCTCTCGCCAGCAGGCCAGGCCATCAAAGACCAGCTGGTGCCATCGAGACGCCATCAGTGACAGGCAAGCTCCATCAAGCTGCCGTTCAGGTGCTGGATGAGTACTCTGTAGTATTTCCAGCGGAATAGCGTTGCACTGGCCGAACCCGTGCTTGGTCTGCAAATTTCCCAGGCCCCTTTCTTTTGTCTTTCTTTTCCTCAACCTTTACCTTCTTTTTCCATTTCGACTTCACACAGTCTTCAGTCTCGTGCTGATACTTTTCGTATCCCAAGCTGTGTCCAGCTTCAGGTGTATCGGTGCTACAGTGGCCCCTATGTGCTGTCTGTGCCTGCATTACTCCACACGGAGCACAGCACGGGTCTAGGAGGTGGTATTCGTGATCAGTAGTTCGGTGCGAGTATCATACTGTATCTTTCTCTGCACTGAGTATGTACGAAGTAGTATGCCCAGCTAGCCGGCACCAGAATATTACCGAGAGATGCTATTGAGCATGTCCTGCAGGGGGATGCCACGCTGCTGTCACGACGGTATTGCAACATATTGAGGAGTCTCTTGATTTATCCGCGAAGGTGCAAAATGTCTTCTAAGATATCTCACATCTCCATCATACCGACTTTGAAGGAGCATCACGACTCACTCGAGATGGGGCTGTGAGAATTGGCTTTAAGGCTTTGATTTAGAGTTTATGCACAGGTACATCTGTAGCCATGAGTACATCGTACGAAGTCAAATCACCAATAGACACCCCTGAAGATGCCAGGATAGTCATCTGCTAGCTCGATGCCGTCGACGTGGTATCTATTATTAGAGACAGATGATCTTTATCATATCGAATGCTTTCTTTTCTTCTTTCTTCTTCTCTTTCTTCACTTCGTGACTTGCATTCTGATCAACATACTATCTACAGATCACCAACACCGTGCACATCACCTCCGTGTACCATATCACACCCATCTACTGAGTATCTGCACATGATGGCAAATTTCAAGGTGCTTCCTCATGCAGTTCCCCAGGGTCGAGATGCTTTACAATGATTCGGAGATGCACAGATGTACAATGTACTTCAGAAAGACCCGTGAACACTACCAGCCGAATGCAAAGAAATACAGAGTAAAATCAGACGAAATGAGTTCAATGTTGATACAAGTGCTCACAAGTATCACTGCCCTGGTTTGCCCTATATTAGCCACGCTAAGGCGCGGGCGATACTTCTCCAATTGCACAGGCTACTCGGGCTACCACGCACTACCACGGGCTACCGCGGGCGACTAATCTTATTTTCTTTGAAAAAGGGCTGCCCCTGTCTAGTATTGGCACTACTTGTGCCGGTGCACTAGACCACCCGCTAACAGGTACAATCTCAAGGTATTTATGGCAAGCTTGCTTCGACGCGTTCGTTGAATACTGGGAAGGAAGTCACGACATGCGCCTTCCTTTTTCTCCAGCTCTTCAGCAGTGCTGACATAAACACATGTTCAAGATATCTGCCTCTTCAACTGACCTCATACTAGGATCTAGAAGAGATAAAGAATAACTAAAAACGACTGCACTTAACATGCTGTGTATCCTAATCTATGATGCAATATAGACAACACCGTTCCATCGTCGGCTGGTGACCGTTGGAAATGCACATCTGGCGGAGACAAGTCCTAACAACGGCGTGAAGACAGCAACAGACTCACACAAGGCACTCTAAATCCTCATACAAATTCAATACAAACCCAATACTTGCCCTGTTGCTATGAATATACCCAGTCTTTGTTACTCAGGCCAATACAATGCACGTCAATGGCCAATGTCTCAATACGCCAACACAAAGCCAAAGCGAGGCGCCAATGCTCAATGCAAATACCCGCAAACAGCTTCTAGTCATTATCCAAGCCTCAATAAATGATAGATCCTTCTAATCTCGACTTTAACAGTTTGACAACTTCACAACTCATACACTTCCACTTCTTCGGCATAAAGCAACGAGATTGCCTCTCCTGCCCACATTATGTAATCTCTCATATCTCTGTAGATGCCGTATGCCGTGCTCCTTCCTCTCTTGCTTCAGAGTATGTGTCTCTTGACTACCTCGCTCTTTCCTATCTCACTTGGATGGTGGGTCTGCGTGCCTGTTGCGGCCACTTCGTCCCTGGAGCCGCTTGTCCAAGTATGCATACGGAGCAATAATGAAAACCCATAAGAAATAAAAGCAACTGTAGGTAATAATATGAGAAGTTATTCGTACCAAGCGCTCGTATGTAGAATGTAGAATGTACTCGTACATGTGCAAGTACTCCGTATTCGCTGTCAGGCAACGTGCAGTCGTTCAGCGGTCTGTCAATCTGTCATTCGTGCCTTCCTGAACTGTTCCTGCCGTTTCCTCTCGTCTTTGGCTCTTTCCTAGAATCTACCAAACTGCTTTCCATTTGCATTCTCTACAGGTCTTCACCGTCGCTCCTTCTCTGTACATCGTACTTCGTACATCGTAAAGTCCATCGAACACCTTATTCCCAGGGCTCCTTCCCTACTCCGACTCAACGCCAGCACCAGTTTTCCCCTGAACGGGCCTCATTAAACTTAGCGCGCCCCAATTAAATGTCTCCTGTCCGCTTTGGGCAATCGACAAACCGCCCAACGAGACCTCACTCCCCCTTTTCCAATCCACATCCCCTGGCCGCTCCTGCCTGTTACTTCTGGGCTTTGCTGCAGTGCTCCTTCCTGTATTGTCCTCTGCAGAACCACAGCTAAGCTCTCCGTCTCTGGCTCACCATCCCTACGATCCTCTTCCTCCTCCACTCTTCCTCTTCATACTCTCTCTCTCCTCTTTTCACAGTCTTTTTTCGTCTTCTTGTTGACCTCTCCATTCATTTACGCCGCCTTTTTCTTCTTTTCTTCTTCTGCTCTCCTTTCTACTCCCCAGTCCATTCGTTCGGCTCCTTTATTTTTCTTGTCCCTCGCTTTCTTCAGTCGTTTTTTCTTCTTCTACTTTCTTCTCCTCGTCTCGACTCCCATCCTCCACCTTGTACTCCTCTCTACTTCGTACCTCTTCTCTACCTCCTGTCGACTCTCATTCTACCTCTCTTCTTTCCACCCCTTCTACTCTTCTACCCTTCACTCTCTCCCTTCTCGTCGTCATCCGCTTCCTCGTGGCTGACCTCGATTCTTCAACCGGCTACAGCCTCGTTCTCTTCTTACCTCGACCTTCTTCTACCTTGTTCACCTTGTCCTTCTATTTCTATTTGCTTCACCTTCTCTTCCTTTCAGTCTTCTCGTTTACTTGCTACTTCTTATCGACATATAGCTTCGCAAGCTTGCTCTCGTTTGACTCGCTTCTTCTTCCAACCTCCGGCCGCCGCTTTTTTTTCTCGACGACCCCTGATCTTTTGATCCCTTCTGCTTCTTCGATACCCAGCATCTTTTGTACTCGATTTTTAGCTACCTCTTTATAAAACTACATCTCAGCTGTCTTCGGCAATCGACGTGTTTGGATTTCTGTCAAGAAATCTGCACTTCTTTCTTCACTTCTCCACGCCCGACTCATACGTTCCTCGACACTCTTCCGTCTCCTCCCCACACGGCCCCTTCGTGCTACTCGCGTGCCCAGTTCAAGGGCACGATTAATCAGTCAAAACGGCGGTTCTCTCACACGTTTCGCGGGACGGCCTTGTCCCGCCTCATCTGCTCGGCATGCAGGACATCAACGCCCCGGGCGGCCAGTCTGGCCCCAGCGGTGGCCGTTTCGGCCATGCTTCGAAGCCCTCTAACAGCGATACCGGCTTCTCCCACGGTGCCTTCACCTCCAACATTAGCAGCTTCGGCGACCGTCACCCGCGCCGTGCCAACATCCCTAGCATCAACACCCAGACCATGGCCCAGCAGCCCCCTCCCTCGACTGCCGCCCCCGCCGACATGACCACCCCCGGCACTGCTTTCGATATGCAGTTCTCTTCTCTTCTGCCGTCTCAGCTCCTGCTGGGCAGCCCCTTCCAGCCCGGCACCCCTGCTGCCTTTGCCAACTCCCAGTTCCAGGGCCAGCTTGGCTACCAGCAGGCCCAGCAGAACCAGCACCACCAGCTCCAGCAGCAGCAGCTTAACGGCCAGCAGAGCCCCGATGGCCAGGGTATCTCGCCCCAGGCTTACCAGACAATGGTTTCGCCTTCCGCCTACGGTGCTCCCCAGTTCTACTCGCCCCAGTCTCCCAATGGCGCTTTTAACAACGTTAATGGCCAGATCCAGGTGCCCATGCAGGGCCCGACTTCCCCGTCGATCATGTCGCCTGGCATTGCTAGCGGCACCAGCCGCACCGTCTACCTGGGCAACATCCCCGCTGACACTGCGGCCGAGGAGCTGCTCGGCCATGTGCGCAGCGGCCAGATCGAGTCCGTCCGCATGCTGCCCGACAAGAACTGCGCTTTCATCTCCTTCCTGGATGCCAGCTCCGCCACCCACTTCCACTCTGATGCCATCTTGAAAAAGCTCTGCATCAAGGGCCAGGATGTCAAGGTCGGCTGGGGTAAGCCCTCGCAGGTTCCTACATCTGTCGCTCTTGCTGTTCAGCAGTCTGGCGCCTCGCGGAATGTCTACCTCGGCAACCTGCCCGACGAGATCACCGACGAGGAGCTGCGTGAAGACCTGGGCAAGTTTGGTGCCATCGATACCATCAAGCTGGTTCGTGAGAAGAACATCGCCTTCATCCACTTCCTGTCCATCTCCAACGCCATCAAGGCTGTCACCCAGCTTCCCCAGGAGGCCAAGTGGCAGAACCCCCGCCGTGTCTACTACGGCAAGGACCGCTGCGCTTACGTCTCCAAGACCCAGCAGCAGAACGCTGCCCAGTATCTCGGCATTGCTCCCGGCTATGCCCACATGCTGACCGGCGCTGACCGCGACATCATCTCCAACGCTCTGGCTCAGCAGTCGGTTGCCGCCGCTGCCGTTGCCACCACTGCCGGTGGCATCAGCAACCTGGGCAACCGCACAATCTACCTCGGCAACATCCACCCCGAGACCACCATCGAAGAGGTCTGTAACGTCGTCCGCGGTGGTCTCCTCCACCACGTCCGCTACATTCCTGACAAGCACATTTGCTTCGTCACTTTCATCGACCCTACTGCCGCTGCTTCCTTCTATGCGTTGAGCAACCTGCAGGGTCTGATGATCCACAACCGCCGCCTCAAGATCGGTTGGGGCAAGCACTCTGGCGCTCTGCCCCCGGCAATTGCCCTGGCTGTCAGCGGTGGTGCATCGCGCAATGTCTACATTGGTAACCTCGATGAGACCTGGACTGAGGAGCGTCTCCGCCAGGACTTCACCGAGTACGGCGAGATCGAGCTGGTCAACACGCTGCGCGAGAAGAGCTGTGCCTTTGTCAACTTCACCAACATTGCCAACGCGATCAAGGCCATCGAGGCCATCCGTAGCAAGGAGGAGTACCGCAAGTTCAAGGTTAACTTCGGCAAGGACCGCTGTGGCAATGCTCCCCGCCAGCTCCAGCCGGGTGGCGGTGGTGCTCAGTCGCCCACCAACGAGAACAGCCGTATCGCTTCGCCGCCGCCGCCGCAGAACACTTCTAGCCAGAACAGCGGCTCCCCGACGAACGCCACCTCGCCCAACAACACCCAACCTGCCGTGACGCTCTTCAACTCGACCAGTAACGCTCTGACGATGTACCTGAGCCACGTCTCCCAGCAGGCTGCCCAGCAGCAGCAGCAGCAGCACCATGTGCTGGCTGCTCAGCAGGCCGCTCTCTTCGGCACTGCTGCCTCGCCTGCCTCTGAGCTCACCCTCGAGGTCCCCCAGGGCCCCATCATCTCCGGCCACCAGCAGTCGGCTAGCATGTCTAACGGCTACAACGCCAACGGCCCTGCCACCTCTAACGGCACGACCACCATCGGTGGCCTCCTGGCTCCCGGTAACCCCCGCGGCCAGCACAACCGTGCCGTGAGTCTGCCTGTCCTCGCCCCCGGCTTTGAGAACAGCGGTAACGGCCAGACCAACGGCCCCAGCGGCAACGAAGGCGAGCGTCGTGGTCACCAGTACCAGGCCAGCTTTGGCGGTATGGGTGCCGGCTTCGGCCTGGCTATTCAGGGTGGCCTGAACGGCTGGGTTGAGGAGGATGTTGCCAACTAGGAAACAAACGGCACGCTGCCACTGCCACGGCCCAGGTTCCCCCCCGGCTTGTACCCGCTGGGCCTGTTTCCACCGCGCACGCCATCTCCTTGAACATTGGATTTCATGCACTTTTGAATAACTGTTGTAATTTGGCTTCGCTTTTGTTTATTTTTAATTCTCTTACATTTCTTCTTCTTGCTTCTTTATTCCTTATTTTAAACATTACTTTCTTTTCAGGTTTCTTTTCTTCTTTCTTTTGACCAACTATCTGTTTATTACTATTATTACTCTTTCATTGTGAATTGCTTTTCTCTTTACCATCCATTTCTTGTTTCTTTTTTTTATTTATGAATATTACTTTCTGCGTCTTTACTGAATACCAACTTTTTGGATACTTTGTATGATATTAAACGGGTAAGCATTGCTGCTTCACTTGGAGACGAAATTGACAACGCCTCTTTTGAACTCTTTATGTTTCATTATTTAATTATTTGATAGTCTTGAGTTCATCTATATACATCACCGCAGCATATCTACAACATCGGCCAGGTCTGCATGTAGCCGTTGTGGTATGGGGGCCTTGAGCGAATGCTGCATCTGAGAGGCAAGGCCACGAAGAGCACTGATGGAGTGCTTATATCGACGGTGGATAGCCGGGCGCAGGTCGTGCGCCAATTGTGCGGCAAGCTGCAGCGCAGCAACGCGGCACTGAGCGGCAATGATTCCATTGCGTGCTTCTTCGACACCATCCGGTCCCGACCACGCCGCAACGCGCGTGATGAAGTCCATCCACTCTTCCGGGGGCGCACCAGAAGACTCGCTCACTACGATGGGGAGCAAGAAGGCGGCAATGCGCACGCCCCGGTAAGCCTCGACCTCGGCCTGGGCACCCTGGCGCTCCCCAGAGCTCTCCAGAATAGACAAGAGATCCGAGGTCAGCATTTTCCAAACACCGTGCTCCAGCAGCACTGCAATCGCCTTGCGGTCAAGGCCAGCCTCCTCACCACCCATCTCGTCCTCGTCGTCGACGTCCTGCAGGTCAATGTACGAAATACCCTCCAGGGCATCGATGACCGGCAAGCGAATATCCTGGCTGCGAGCCGACTCCGAGGCTGAATAAAGGTCTACAAACATGTCTATCAGACCCAGAGCCTCGCGCCGGAGAGTGGTGTTTTCATCCTCGCGGAGCCACAGCGACAAGGTGCGCACAGCAGCAAGAACCAGTGGATCCCGGCTGGCAATCATCTCGTCGTCGGCAGAGTCCCAGGTCAGGGGAAGACCCGCAGCGTCGAGGGCGTGAGAGAAAGTGGCAGTCTTGCTGCCAGTAGGAGTGCTGTTCAAACCAGTGCGTGCGTCGGGGTGCAGTCCCATGGCGCCAGAAATGGCAGCATCCCAGCGATCACGCAGGTACTCGGCTGTCACAGACATAGCCTCGGACATGGTCGTCCGAAAGCGCAGAATATTGTCAGCCGACAGTGCCAGTCTGACTGGTTCATGGCCTTCATCTTCTTCGTCGTCTTCGTCATCTTCCATGCTCTGCATCAGATAGGCAACAAACGCATTCAGCACATCATAGGCACTCGCAAGGCGCGAAGCCGTGCTAGCGTATGTGTCTTTGTTGTTGATCTGTGAGAGCAAGCTCGGCAGAGTAGCACGGAGGTCGACGAGGAGGAGGTTGATGAACAAGTGGGCGAACGATCCACTGTCATCAGATGAACTGCTGCTGTTGCTGCCAAACAAGAGATCCTCAGCAGTGCCTGGGAAGACCTGCAGCAGCGTGTTGGCAGCATATGTGTATGCGGCGCGCGATCTTGCCGTGGGCCGGTTGGCCGCGAGACGGCGAATGAATCCGACCATTGGCCGCAGCCACACCATTGAGCTCTCGGCAGATGGCATGAGATCTATATTTGAGTCTGCACCTGGGGCCGAATTGCGCTCCGAGCTGATGAACAGGGCGCCCCTCAGCAGCTTGGTGATAAAGTCGAGAAGTGTGACACCATCGGTGCCCTTGAATGCGGCAACCAGCTTGGGCAGGGTAGTCTGGAGCGTGTCTGTGATATGGTGGGTTTCATCAACCGTGTCCACGGCCGCCAAGAACCCATACAGCCAGACCGACAGCAAGATGTCCAGAACTAGGGGCTGCGAAGGTGCAAGCTCTATGAGCGGGCTGTAGTCGTCGACGGTCCTGTAAAAGGCAGCCGCGCCTTGCTCATGGCCGACCAGTGTCACCAAAGTCTGGAGGATGAGAGTGGAGACGTTTTCCGGTGTTGGTGATGTGGCTTCTGAGGTGGTGGCGGTAGAAGGAGTTGCTTCGGAGGGGGTGTTCAGGAGCAGCTCGACCAACAGGGGAATACGCCCGGTGAGGCGGGGGTCTCCTTGCCGATCTGACGGCAGGATGCGGACGGCAAAAGTATGGAACACGGCGACGGCAAGATCCCGCATATGCGCCGTCGACGTTGGAGCGGCAGCTGGATCTGAAGAAGACGAGGGAGGCGTGGACTCTGACTGTGCATTAAGTCCTGCGCGCAGCAGCTTATCGAGGAACTTGACGGGCACAGCCTTCCACAGTCGCAGAAGCGCGTCGGGCGAGGCAGCCTTTGGCGTATCCTGGTTGTCGAGGACTGCCTTGAGAAGGGCCAAGGCCACGAAGCGCGAAGTGTCGTCTTTGGTGCGCAGAAGCTGCTCAATGCGGACGATCGCAGGGTCTTCCTGCTCTGACTCGCCTTCTTGGGCGTCTGGGGTATTTTGGGCATCGACGTCCATCTCGTCCGTCCCGACTGCGGGGAGAGAGTCTCCCTGGTTCTGAGAGGCCGCCATCGTGGGGTTCTCACCCGTTGCTGCCATATTTGTCGACTGTATGGGCTATAGTTGAGGCAATGTCATATCGAGAAGTCTCTTTAGTACACACTTGAGCTTTGGCAGCTAAACTTGTAAAAAATCACACGATTGCTTGTCTGTCTCGTGAAGTCAGGCTGAAGGTGAAGTGGTCGCATAGAAAATGAGAGAAGATCCTTGATGTCATGGAGCCCCACTTGCACGAGCTACAGCGACCAAAACAGAAGGCGGGAGGCATGTTAGTGATCTCGCCAGCCTCGCCTCAAGGTGGTACTTTGGCAGACCCTGCATAACCTGTGTGAGGCTCCGACGTATGAATCAGAACACATACAACAGGACAGTACATACTGATCTATTATCTATTCACTCAAATGTACTCAGATGCAATCATGATTTTATGAAATAAATTGAGAGCGCGAATACAAAACATAAATCTGGTTGATTAGTCATCCTTCAGAATAGGGGGCGCTAATGCATAGGCCTTAAAACGTTAAATATAGCACGGTGACACCTACAACCGGAAGGAGCGATGGGGCAGGGCAGGACCTCCCTGCTTCATCGCTAGCGGCCATGCGCTAACCTGCCACTTACGTATCTCATGCGCATCGCACCTTCCCGTCAGCATTCAAAGCGCCACGCGACAACAATTCAATTTCGACGACACCTCTTACACCGCTTACAATATACAGCCGGCTTTAGCACGAACCCCGAACAGACCACCGGTTATCCGTATTCCTCCTCGACAAGCTTCCATTGAAGCTCAATCGAAGCTCTTGCCTAGCGTAGCTCCCCGAGCTGCGATGACGGACCGGTGATCGGTTGCGATGGCACCTTTATCAGCAGCAGGCAGAAGCATTGCCAACAACCACAACGCAGGCGGGAGCGGAGGCAGAGGCGGCAGTGCGCGCGTCATGGCAGATCGTGCTGGAATAGAGTCGGTCGATTTGCTTGGCAGTGACATCACCAGCCAGAGAGCGCCGAAAGGCAAGCCGGCGAAGCAAGAGAGCAGCAGCGAGGAGGAGGACAGTGATGAGGAGAGCAGCGAAGACGAGGAAGAGGATAGCGACGACGACGACGACGACGGAGAAGAAGCCGAGCTTCCAATACAATCAGCAGAACTCAATGAGCCCATGTCGTTTAAGCGGCGACAGAAACAGCAAGCCAGCTTCCTGCCACAGTCGGCGCGCAACGTGCTACACACTTTTGGCATGGACCGAGCAACGACATCATCATCTCCATACGGCCACGATATTGGAGCTGGAACGGGTGGTGGCATGGGAACTCTGGGGCCCGACCAAGGCTTCGAGGCACAGGGCGTCGTGGGCGGCAGCAGCAGCGGCAGCCCCAGCCACCTCAACATAAACTTTGACGGCAATGGCAGCGGTAGCGGCTCTCAATCTAAGAACGGTGCCGGTATCGCTAATGTCGTCGACTGGTACACCGAGGGACTCGGCCGGCGTGTCGGATACGAGGATCTCACGGCCATTGACTGGATCTTTGAATACAACAAGGAGCGCCAGCGCCAGCGTGCGCTCCTGGCCGGCACCAGTGGTCTTTTGGGCCATGTGCGGCGACTGCTTGATGCGGGCCAGGTCTGGGTCGTGCTGGTGATGACGGGTCTTGCCATGGGCACTCTGGCCGCCGGTATCGACGTTGCCTCGGACTGGCTGGGCGACCTCAAGACGGGCTACTGCCGATCGGGCGGCACAGACGGTGGTGCCTTCTACCTCAACCACGGCTTCTGCTGTATGGGGTACGACCAGGGCGCCAAGTGTGACGGCTGGCGGCCGTGGGCTGTGGCTTTGGGCGTGCGGTCGTCGGGGCTCGACAAGTGGTTTATCGAGTACTTCTTCTTCATTGGACTGTCCATCACCTTTGCCGTCTGTGCGTCGCTCCTTGTCAAGGACTATGCCATCTATGCAAAGCACAGCGGTATTCCAGAGATCAAGACAATGCTGGGCGGCTTCGTCATCCGCAAGTTCCTCGGCGCATGGACGCTGGTCATCAAGTCGCTCGGTTTGGTAAGTCGCACGCACGGCGTCTGAATGAAAACATGTACTGACAGTAATGCGATAGTGTCTTGCGGTGGCATCTGGTATGTGGCTCGGCAAGGAGGGACCCTTTGTCCATGTCGCTTGCTGTTGTGCCAATCTGTTCATCAAACTCTTCCCCAGCATCAACACCAATGAAGGTAGGCTGTCTTATCTCAAACCCTGTCTCAGAAGCCAAGGCTAACACCAGCAGCTCGCCGCAGAGAGGTGCTCTCTGCTGCATCCGCCTCTGGCATCTCCGTAGCCTTTGGCTCGCCCATTGGAGGCGTCTTGTTTAGTCTCGAGACGCTTTCGTATTATTTCCCCGACAAGACCATGTGGCAGAGCTTTGTCTGTGCCATGACTGCCGCCTTTGTCCTGCAGGCCCTTGACCCCTTCCGCTCCGGCAAGCTCGTGCTTTACCAGGTGCATTACACGTCTGGCTGGCATGCCTTTGAGCTCGTGCCTTTTGCGTTACTCGGCATCTTTGGCGGTCTCTACGGCGGTCTCTTCATCAAGGCAAACATGTGGATTGCCCAGTGGAAGAAAGCCAACCGCTCCTGGATGCCTGGCCCTATCGTCCAGGTCATCCTGGTCGCCCTGCTGACTGCCCTTATCAACTACCCCAACCTCTACATGCGTGCCCAGTCCTCGGAGCTCGTATCCAACCTCTTCTCCGAGTGCGCCACCCTCATCGACGACCAGTTTGGCCTCTGCAAGACAGGTGCTGCTACTGCTGGCACTATTGTTCTTCTGCTTTTTGCCGCCGTCCTCGGCTTCTTCTTGGCCGCCATCACCTTTGGCCTGCAGATCCCCGCCGGCATCATCCTGCCCTCCATGGCCATCGGTGCCCTGACCGGCCGCGCCGTCGGCATTGTAATGGAGATCTGGCAGCACAACCACCCCAATTTCTTCCCCTTCCAGTCATGTGAGCCCGATGTTTCGTGTGTCACAACGGGCACATACGCCATCGTTGGTGCAGCGGCCGCTTTGACAGGTGTCACGCGTGTTACTGTCTCCATCGTCGTTATTGTGTTTGAGCTCACAGGTGCCCTGACATATGTGCTGCCCATTATGGTGGCCGTCATGATCTCCAAGTGGGTGGGCGATGCCTTCTCTCGCCGCGGCATCTATGAGGCCTGGATCTCCTTCAACGAGTACCCCTATCTAGACAACAGCGAGGAGATGATCATCCCTGACGTGTCTGCTGCCGATGTCATGTCGCGCACCGAGGACCTTGTCGTGCTCACGGCCACCGGCCACACCGTCGCCAGTCTGCGGCGCATCCTCGACGCCCACCCGTACCGCGGCTTCCCCATCATCTCAGATCCCCGCGACGCCATCTTGCTGGGCTACATTTCGCGCGCTGAGCTTGACTACACTCTACAGGCGGCCGTACAGCCGCCCCGGTCTCTGCCACCAGACGAGACGGAGGCCTTTTTCTCCCATCAGCCACTGGCCGATCCCCGCACAACGCTGGATCTGCGTCCGTGGATGGACCAGACGCCGCTGACCCTGACATCGCGGTCGAGTCTGCACCTGGTCGTCAACTATTTTCAGAAGCTGGGCCTGCGGTACGTGCTCTTCAGCGACCGTGGTGTGCTGCAGGGTCTGCTCACCAAGAAGGATGTGTGGTATGTGCTAAACGGGGCCGAGGAGGCCCGGCGCACCGACGACGATGGCCTACGCACACACGGCAGGGGCAATAACTCGGCACGTGCCAACCACAACAGTGCCCCTGGGGCTGCCGAGGACCACGGCCTGCTGCATGAAAGCTCCGATATCCTCGACGTGGACAGCGAGCCAGTGAGTCCCGGACCCCATCGAGAGTCTATCTTGTAGGAGAGGCAGACAGTACAAGGCGTGCACCACAAAGATGGATAGTTAGTATATCATAAATTCCATAGAAAGCGACAGTTCATTGTAAAGACATTCAACATTATAAGCAAACAAGAAAAGACAACCAATAAAATTAAATGTGACGCCACGCAAGTCGGAAACTCAAAGATATGCCAAAATATAAGATACAAAGACGAAAGAGAAGACAAAACAGGCATCTAGTACTCGTAGTCGTCGTCGACAGCAGGGCCCTTGCTCTTTGTGACGCTCTCCTGCTTGCGGTACATCTCCGCCACCTGCCGCGATGTCGTGGCCTGGTCCGGCTTCTTGTCGTCGCGGATGCGGATGAAACGCGGGAAGCGCAGACTGATGCCGCGCTGCTCGCCCGAGTTGTCGACACCCTCGTGGTTGCCGGCCTTGTACCGCGGGCTCAGCGTCAGATCGGCCGTGCGCACCTCCCACACGTACCGCGGCTCAAACCACACGTCTGGTTGGTGCTGGCCACCGGCGCTGTGCGCGTAGAAGGGCTTGGCCCGGTCGATCACCGTCTTGCCCAGCTGCTCGTGCAGTTCGTCCAGCACCGCCTCGCTGAATCCTGTGCCGATGTTGCAGATCGTCTCGTATGTGTCATTTTGCGCGTTGCGGCACGCAAGCAGGAATGCACCGTATACCGACGTGCGCTTGCCCTTGCCAAAGTATGCACCCAGCACCACCAGGTCGAGCGAGTCGCCGACGCCCGACAGGTAATCCTTTTTGATCTTGAGCCAGTTGCGCGACCGCTTGCTGGGCTCGTATCCACTCTCGGCACCGTCGAGCATCTTGACCATCAGGCCCTCGCACGACGCCTTCATACTCTCGTCCAGGAATGTCTGGATCGACTCGAGTTCCTGGCCGTCCATGTGCGTCGCAAACGCAAACTCACCCTCTATGGGAGAAAACGCTTCGGACAACAGGCCACGGCGCGACCGCAGCGGCTTCTCGACAATGGCCTCACCGTTGAGGTAGAGCAGGTCAAAGGCGAACACACACACCTTAACCTTGACGTCCTCAATCTTGACGTCCTTGCGCTTGCGGGTCATCAGCTGCTGGAATGGCAGAACCTTGCGCTCATCGACGTCCCAGGCCACCGTCTCACAGTCCAGCACAAAGCTCTTTGTTTCGGGGCGGACCCATGTGTGCAGCTTGGCCAAAATATCGGGGTACTTCTTGGAAAGATCCTCCGAGTTGCGGGAGAAAATAGCAGTCAGACCGTCCTTGGGTGCACCAGGCTCGCCGCTGTCCTTTGCAACGTAATGAATCTGAGCGCGCTCGCCGTCGTACTTGTACTCGCAGGTAAAAGTCTGGTTCTCGAATCTGTCCAGCACTTCGGTAATTGCCTTGGTCGGCTTGGCCAACATAGGCTTCAGAGGAATACCGGGACGCAGCTTGCAGTTCTCCTTGAGGTGCATGATGCCGTGGTCCAGCATGGCTGGCACAATAAGATCATAGCTCGGGAGTTCACTACAAAGTCAGTATGCGATAGTGTTACGATGTAGGGGGGTGCAACATACCTGTAAACAGTCTTGAGCATGGCCTCGGCCTTCTCGACATCTGCTGGCGTGACAGGCTTTCCGGCAATGCGAGCCTCGTGCTGGATGATGGCCTGCGCCAGAGATACCAGCACAGTCTTCTCAGCAAGACCAAGACGTAGCTTGCCTTCGAGGAACCGGACCAGGAACTTGGCCTCACTCGGTCCGCCCTTGTCCTTGCTAATGTCCACGCGGCCCTGGCTGCCCCGCGCATCGGCTGATGACAGCAACTTCTTGATGCCGTCAACCTTGCGCTGCTGTGCTCCGTTTCCGGAGACGGTGGCAATGCCCATGAGACCCTTGTGCACGCCCTGGATAGTCAGAGGCTTAGGCTTGAACATTGTTGGCTGGGTTGAGCGCGACTTGACGGCTACAAGACCCAGGTCGCCAATCTCCTTTTGGTCCTGCTTGATCACGGCCAGACTGCGGCCCGTACTTTCTCCAATGGCCTTCATAATCAGCGACTCGCCAATGCCAAGCTCGATGCCGGCATAGTCGGGAGCAAGCTTGTTGATCATAAGCAGCACGGTAGAAAGCAGATCACCGGGTGTCAGACGCAAGACCTGGCGCAGGAACAGCGAGCAGTACTCCATGATGATCAGACGCTTCGTGGTGAGCTCAATCAGCGAGAATGTGCGGCACAGCGCCTCGTAGGGCACAGGCTCGCCTGCCTTCCAGTCGGGGTATGCGTCTGTCGTGGGGGTGGCCAAAACGACCTTGGAGGCCTTGCCCTTGGCCGCCTTGGGCTTCTTGGCTATTGTCTCCTCCTCGTCGATATCCTCGTCGCTGTCGTCTGTCTCTGAGCTCGACTCGGCAGACGAAGACTCGGCCTTGTCGTCGATCTCCTCCACCTTGACTGCTGCCTTCTTGGGCGGCGAGACCGGCTTTTTGGGCGATGCCGCTCTTTTGGGTGACGGGGGTGCCGGTGCTGGTGGTGCTTCTGTCATGGTAGTGTCTTTGCCCTTTCCTTTGCTCTCGGTCGGCTCCACCTTGACCACAACAGGTGTGGGTGTGACCTCAAGCTCGTCGTCGTCATCCTCAATGACATTGCGGTTCTTGCGGGCACGCTTGGCTGCCGGTCCTCTCACACCCTCGTCATCTGTCTCGTCCTTGATCTCTGCCTCATCGTCTGACAACCGCTTCTTCTTATCTGCATAGTTAGCCCCGGCACATGGCATCATATATTTCGAAAAGCATCCTGTAATACACACCCTTCTCTGGCGCTACATTCTCTTTGGACGAGCTGCTGCCACTGGACTTGGTCGCAAAGGACAGCTTCGTCTGCTGCTGCGGTGCTGGCCGGGCATTACCGGGCGTTCCAAAGAACTTTCTGCACAAGGTTAGCACTTGCATCTCTTCTCTTCCATGCTTCTGTCACGGGATCACATGCCCCAATGTTGTCTGAGACGGCTTGACATACCCCAGTGTCGACTGCTTGCTGGGCGGCGCCATGGTGCGAGGCGGGGCGACAAGAGGTCGGGATGAGGCGATGAAAGATTGCCGGAACACGGGGCCGGAGCTGACTGGCGCTGCGTGTGCTTGTGCTTGTCGGCCTAGCAGTGCAGCGGTGAAGGTGCTGCTCGTGTTGCCTCGGAAGACGCTGGTACAGGGTCTAGCCGCAGATGAAGCGGCACTGGGTGCAAGCCAGAGGAGGTATCGCGAAGCCACTGTGGAAGAGGAGGGGGTTGCTGTGATGAAAATAGAGCCGAAAGTCAGCCTGCAAAAATCAACGGTATTTGTGCCTTTTGTAATCCTCAAGTTTAGGCAGAACTGGCGATTGGAGTCGTTGTTGATCGTGGAGGGCTAGCAAAAGGCAGGAGGCAGGCGGCACAGAGCTCTCCCTCCATCCAGAGGTTTAATTGGAACGGGTAGGCACGCGCTTTTAAGTGGGTCCTAGACGCGTTTTGACGATTAATAGGCACCGAGACGCCTGATGGGCGTTTTGACAGAAGCGTCCCCACGTGATGTACTTACACGTGACGCAAATTGGCACATCACAGCCTCGTGCCGAAAGAGGCAATAAAAAGGTACATCGAACTGACACGAGGGTGACGATACCTGGACTTGGTCATTGCTTTCATATATTGTGTTAGAGAGGTGTGTTAACTTGGGTTGTGAGAGCAGATGCCATTGGCAACCCAGCTCGGATACATTAATGTCACAGATCCTGTTAGCTGCCACTTTCGAGGTGGGTTGATACAACAAAACAAGAGGCACGATATCAATGTCTGCCATTAGTGAAGTGCGTTCGCTTTGTCTATTTGTTAAATATCTATGTACAGTTATGGGTGGGGAAGGGGAATGCAGCTTAGGCAGAGGTGCAAGATGCTTCATGGATGATGCACATGGCAAGGACAGAAAGAAGCAGACGAAGAGTAGAGAAATAGAAACAGGTTTTTGTTTAAAAAAGAAGAATTATATAAATGTGTGCTTCATCGCATTAGGCACCTCCAGAAAATGCACGTGTTTGAAGTTGAAGCTCGTTCTATCCACAAGATGCCCTTCTCTTACACCGTCAAAGTCATGGACTGCTAAGTGCAGCCCACGGCCTTGACCATTCCGTATAGCCTTCCACCATTGCCACCGCAAGTCGGTCGACTCGCTTAGTCAAAGTAGCGGATCTCATCAGCGGTACGGCCGCGGATGAACGAGGGCTCGCTGCCCTTGACGTAGATGTCGTTGAACAGAACGTCCAGGTTGGCGACGGGGACGTCCATGGCCTCGGCAATGGCGACCTCGCCGTTGACGTAGCTGCGGGCCTCCTTGTCCAGGCCCTTGAGCTCCTCCTCGGTGACGACACCCCAGTCGATGATCTTCTGCTTCAGACCTGCAATGGGGTCGTTGGTGGAGCGCATGCGCTGGATCTCCTCACGGGTGCGGTAGGTGGTGCCGGGGTCGGACATGGAGTGACCACCGTAGCGGTAGGTGACGTACTCGAGGACGAGGGGACCGTTGTCGTTGGTGGCCCACTCCTTGCCGTACTGGACAGCGGCCTTAACGGCAAGGACGTCCATGCCGTTGACCTTCAGGCCAGGGATGTACTGACCACGCTTGTAGTAGTCGGTCAGGGCAGACGACCGGTTAGCGGCAGTACCCATACCGTACTTGTTGTCTGGGTTGTTAGTTAGAACAGATCTGACAGCTAGATAGAACTATATAGAAATAAACTTACTCTCGCAGCCGAACAGGGCGGGGAGCTTCCACAGCTTGGCCATGTTGAAAGCCTCAAAGACCTGGCCCTGGTTGCTGGCACCGTCACCGTACAGGATGATGCTGGTGTTCTTGCGGCCCTCGTACTTGTGGGCGAAAGCCAGACCGGCACCGACGGGGACCTGGGCACCGACAATGCCGTTGCCGCCGTAGAAGCCCTTCTCGAACATGTGCATGGAACCACCACGGCCGTAGGCAATACCGCCCTGGCGACCCAGCAGCTCACCAATGATCTTGCTAACAGCACCGCCACGCATGTAAGCGAAACCGTGGCAGCGGTAGGCAGTGATAACGTCGTCCTCGGGGGTAATGGCGTTCTCAATACCGACAGCAACAGCCTCCTGACCAGTGGACAGATGGCAGAAACCACGGATCTTCTTCTCCTTGTACAGGCGGTCGGCAGCCATCTCCATCTGGCGGATGGTCACCATGTCGTAGTACATCTTCTTGAGCTCCTTCTTGGTGGTCTCCAGGGTGTAGGGAGGGGGGTCGAGCTCGTAGGTCTCGAAGCTCTCGTCGCTCAGGTTGATGGTGAACTTCTCATCGTCGGACTCGGGAACGGCGCTCTTGTCGACGTGTGCGGAGGCAGCGTCGGTCGTAACTGACCTCCGGGAGGCGGCAGAGGTCTGGGAGGAGTTGGCGGTAGAGGGGGCGACGAAAGCAGCAGCACGGGCAGGCATAGCCGAGGCCACCGAAGGCCGCAGAGAGCCGGCGACACGGCCAGCGCGGAGCGCAGCACGCGAGAACATTGTGGAGGATTTGTCGGAGAAAATAAAAAGAAACCGAACTGAAAAGAAAGTCGCTCGATTGATACCGTCGGGGGATAAGACCGACGACAATTGGAGCGAGAAAGGGGGTGGGAGGGGGATGAGGGGATAGGGAGAGAGAAGAAGTGAGGCAAAAGTTCTAGAGGAGACAAGAGCAAAATGCGCGGGATTGGAGATCGTGAAGAAAAAGAACCGCTAGGGGTAATTGCGAGCGAGAGATAAAACGGAAGGGAAGGAGCGAGCGAGGGGGGCAGGGGAATTAGGGGAGGAAGGTGCGAGCCACAGGGGGGAAACACCTCAAACAAAAACCGCAGTGAAAAACTGAGTAAATAAAATAGCAAAATAAATACGAAAATACGAAATTTTAATGTAAAAATAGGCTGAGAAGTCCTAAACTTTCAAAATAAATCAGAAAAAGGGACCAGGGTCGAAAAATTGGCTGACAGCTGGGCCTAATTACACCGGACTTTCCTTGGGGACGCCTCCGAAGAAAAGCGAGAACAACACAGAGACATGATGCCCATAAAAAAGAAAAAAACACGCTGTAAAAAGAGAGCTATCGGGCTGGCAGCAGGGATGTGGCCAATCATCGGCGCGAGGTGGAGCTGCCGTGTCGCTCTGGGAAAGGACACGAGTTGGGAAGCTAGCCGAATCAGGAAAGGCTCAATTGACAGCAACCTCAACCCCAACGGTTTAGAGCGCTAGAAGTCTGGCAGGTACAGCGGTATACAGCCAAAATACAGCAGACAGACGCCTATATTTCAAGAAGCACGTAGCAGGCTGAGAAGAACCGATCTCGCTGCCACTTGCTCCTTCCTGCTCGTTATTTACTCGCTCCCGCCGCTCGCTACAATATCAGTCCGACGACAAGCGCGGCCCACTTTTGCTATGCCGCTGCTCTCCTGCTGTCTCCAAGATGAGCGCGAATAACAGCAACGCAAATGGAAGGAGGTGAATAGCAAAGGAAGAAAGGAAGGAGCAGCTGTGGTTATTGCAAGTCTGTATTCTTATCGAAATGCGCTCAGAAACAAGCTCGGCATAGCCGGCTACCACACTCTGATATCAGCTGCACCAGTCGTGCCAGCTATATGTTGATTATGTCATGATTCATGTCGGCCAGCTTGGCCACCGACCACCACAACAGCTTGACTTTACCTTTAAATCTCTATGCTCTTGAAGTCAATGCTATTGTCGATTTAAATCTATTTTATCTGTCTATTTAGTGTGTTAAGAAAGGCAAAATAGGATACAGTCAGCAGACAACGGCCTGCTTAACACAGGTAATGCCCAAGCACAACGGCGCGCATATTTGAATCGACGGCAATGCAGACGCTGGTCTATAAGATGGCATATCTCGCGGCATCATCAACACACAGATTAAGTACACGGGCACAACCAGCTGGGCAGCTGATGGCCGGTCTCGGCACCACAACGCCTCTGCTAAAATGAATAATGGGTGACTTATAGTGGGGGAATAGGGTGCGTAGCTAAGGAGATAGAAAAGGAAGAAGAGAATAAAAGGAACCTGAACAACCGGACATGCTTCTTTGGAACAAATAACCTCCAGGCGGGAATCAAACACAATGAGCGGAAAACAGAAAACGAAAAACAGAAATGCAGAATGGCCGCCCGCTGAACACAAATAACAGATAGAAATCACACCGCCGCCATGCTTATTACCCAAACATCTTGGATGCTCAACCGCACGCCTTGTCAAGGACGACAGAATTCAGCCGGGTAGTACGGTACTTGCACTCGGATCTGTTCTGGTAGGTGCAACTAGTCATCTCTGAAGAAATGCGAGGTACCTTGGTGAAGCGCCGGGCCTGGTGCGGCATCTCTCATGTCAATGTCTGCCCCCGCCGATTCTGGCCCGGGGGAATCAGACGCATTAGGCTGTGTCCTTGGGAAATCAATCGCCATAGCGCTCATTGGCCGTGTTGGTGATGACGGGGCTGCAAACTCGCCGCCTTGTGTCACCGCCAGTGGTCCGTCGTTGAGGGCATCGTCGGGTGGCGAAAACGACCAGACCTCCATGACGGTCCGGCCTGTGCGCAGTGCCATAGCAACACACTTTTCTTCCTCAAATGCAACACGCCAAACTGCGTCGCCGTACGATATCAGCTCACGCACAAGCTGGCCTGTCTTCAGATCCCACACCTTCACACGGCCGTCACTACCGCCGCTCACAACACGCGTATCATCAAACTGTAGGCTTGTGACGCTGTTATCGTGAGCAGCAAGCCGGTGGATGGGGCAGAACCGAGACAAGGACCAGACGCGGACGGAACCGTCTGAGCCGCCAGTGACCAGGGTATCACCACGCATCTGGAGCTGGCCTACCAACGAAGTGTGACCCTGGAGAACTGCCTGACACTCTCCCGTAGCCGCGTTCCAGATCCGCACACTTGTGTCGAGACTGCCTGTGGCAATCTTGACACCGTCAAAGGCAATTGCGTAAATTTGGCTGAAATGGGCTTGGAGAATGTGTAGGCAACGGCCCTCGGAGATGCTCCATACTCTTGCCGTCGTATCGTAGCTGCCGGACACAACAATGTCGCCCTTGGTTTCGAGGCACCGCACACTAGCCTGGTGGCCAACAAGCACATTCTTGCAAAGGCCGGTGCTGATATCCCAGATTCGTAGCGTGGTGTCGCGGGATCCCGAGATTGCGGTGTTTTCGTCGGACATCTTTAGGCAGCGGACAGTCGATGTGTGGCCACGAAGTGTGTGCACGCATGCTCTATTTGTATTAGTTTTGGGGGAAGCATAATGTGAGAGAAAGAAGAAAAAAGTTAAAAACTTACCCTGTAGCGAGATTCCAGACACGAACATCGCGGTCACAGCCGCCACTGACAAGAGTGTCACCCCATGGAACCATGGCCCAGACGCCCATGACATGGCCCTGCAGCGTCTTTTGGTTCTCGCCCTTGGTGTCAAAGACGTAGATGAATGCATTGTCGAGAGCGACAATAATGTACTTTGACGTGAGGTGGAGGTTGGTGACGACGCCACCGTCCTGTGTAATGTTCTTTGTGATGTTATGGCCGCCAGTGCGCCAAGCAGCATCAACTAGATACCGTTGTTTAAAGTGAGACTTGTACGACCGCAGCTTGAGACGGGTCTTGCCATTGGAGGAGCTGGCGCCAGTGGCGCCGTCCAGGCTCCGTGACGTGGTCATGGCCACATTTGACTCGGGCACGAGTGCTGGGAATTTGTGTGACGGGAAGTCGCTGTCGGAAACGGTGAGAGGGAAGCTTGTCGGCGATTCTTCCTGGAGCTCGGTGACACTGGAAGAGGCAAGGGGCACGGGGGCCACTTCGGACAAGCGGCGGCCGTAGTCGTGCTTGATGCATAGGTTCTTCCAGGTGACATCGTCGCTCAGCATGCCATGCCAGCGACGCGAAACCTGGCATGCACGAGCCAAGACCTTTGGGTCGTCGATGAAGGACAGGATCTGTGATAAATGTCAGTATATCCGTGTTGTACCAGGTGCGCAGGAGTGTTGTGCCAGGTGTATCGGTGTACTGGGTATACTAGGTATACCAGGTATACCAAGTGTACCAGATGCACCTGGTGTACCGGATGTACCAGGTTTGGCTTGTGAGAAACACTGCAAGATAAAAAGTCCGCGCGTTTCACTCCAGCTAAAGTAACATGCACAGCATGTCCAGCCTGCCAGATCCAACCAGATATCGGGGTACCAAAACAACTTATATCCATCATAACACGAGTAATCGCATCGCAAACTTACCCGTAGACACAGCTCATCGGGCAAGCTAGTAAAGGGATCCTTCTTCAGTAGTGGGCTAACGATCTGGTGTACAAAGCTCAGCTGTTGGTTGGTGCACAGATTCAGCAGGTCGGCCATCAGGCGTGTCCTTTGTGAGCTCGAGTAGTTGAGAAACCTCTGGCGAACTTTGCCCTGGAAGAATTCATCATCGGCGTCGGCATCGCTCCAGTCCGGCTGTGCATGTGCTGGACCAGGCGAGGCTGCTGGGGTGGGTGGTGGTGGTGGTGAGCCAGTCAGGGTCTGATCGTATTCAGACGCTGGTGTGGTCATGCTCGGTGTTGGTGGTCCCCGGGGCAGCCGAGCCTGGGTGGCTTTGACGGGGCCAGCCGTAGTGTTGAGAGACAGCTCATCACAGGTGTGAGTGCTTCCCTTCCGCGCAGCAGACCCGGCGTAGGTGCTTCCCCTCCGCTCGGAGAAGCTGGGCGGTCGTTGGTAGCCCGACATTGTCGGCTAGAGGTGTAGATGGCAGAGCAGAAAGAGAATGGTAGCAGTCGGCTAGCTACAGTCTAGCATCGATGTCAGCAACGTTGCAGGGTGCAGGGTGTGTACGGGCGAGAGCGAGAGTAGAGCCGCTGGGCTGGCGGGCATGGACCACAACAAGCCGTGCCAGTCTGCCGATAGGGGCGGTATTGTGAGGAAGGCCCGTAGGGCAGCAAGGACGAGCAGCCAATAGCAAGCCGGTATGTTTGGAGAAAGTGCAGACAGGGCCGGTGGGTGTACGGACCTTGTATGACAGCAGGTAAACAGAGAAGAGGTCGTCGAGATGGCCCTTCCCTTTGTGCCGAGAATATGATGTCGGGTGTTGACGTCGGGGGTCGTGGGCACGAAGAAGGAATAGCCGGCGGCAATGGTGTATTCGGAAGGAGCCAAGGCGGTCAACGATGGCGTGCGGCTGTATGATCGTGTAAGTGTATAGAGAGACGAGGAGATGACGGAAGGCAGGCGCGGAGGTCAATGAGAGCGATGCCAACTGGCAGGAGTAAGTGAGACCCGTAGTCGACGAATAGACGGGAGCGGCCAGGAATGGAAAGAGCGATGCGGCCGACTGTGGATGGGTGGAGAGCAGAGGTCGAAACGTGGAGGTCGTCGGGTGGTGAGACACTGGGTGGTGCGAGGGGAGAGACGAAGAGAGACGAGGAGAGAGAGGAGAGAGGAGAGGTCGAGGAGGCGAAAAGAGAAGAGGTCCAAACGAAGAGACGAAAGATGGTGATAGAGTTAAGAGAAAAGGACGAGGATGCTAATATGAAGTAAGGAGAGGAAGTGAATCCAAATGGGGAAAGATCGAGGAGACAGGACGTAGAACAGGAAGGAGCGAGTGTCGGGCTCGATGCTTGCAGGGGAGGCGCGGTCAGACAGGCATTGTCGGCCTGAGGAGGTGCAGGCGGTGGCAGCTGGAATGTGTTGCTGCGAGTAGGCGGATAGAATGGGAGAAGCAGGTGCAAGGTGGCAGGGTCGTGGGAGAGAAGGATGTGATGAGCTGAAGGCGGTATATCAAGATCCAATACGGAAGGAAGGAAGGAAATGTCGTAAGGGCGGAAGGAGAGACGAGGGAGGGAAAGTAGAGACTCTGAGCGTGAGGAAGGAGCGATTAACGAGGCCTCTGTGAATGTCCACTTACAGAGCGGCCGGTCTGTCGTTCCTTCCCCAGGAAGACAAAGAATGTTTGGGCTAGCCCCTGTTAGTGCGCTGTATTGCTAACAAAGCGTTATTGGTGAGCAAAGCAAGGCTTGGTACAGTGCAGGCGGCACGCTGAATCTTTTTAGTGAGCAGGAGCGGCCGAGGGTGGTGGAGCACGCCCGGCCAGGCCTGTATCTTGTAGATATCTACAGCGGAGCATGCATATGACTGCGCATAATCAGCAATACCCTGATCGCACCTGCCAAAATTGCGATGCTCTATTAATAATCAACCCTGCATCGGCGTTTGTCATGACACGAAGACATTGACGGGAAGACTCGAAGCAATAAGAAAGAAGACGTGAGAAAAGAAGACATTAAGAGTCGATACTCGGTGTCTGCAGTTCGCAATTCAGCCGCCCAAATAGCACAGGTGCAGCCAGTCACAAAATGGCAATGTAAGATAGGTCTCCCTTGCAGAATTCATCAGTTTCACGGATATCCCAACATATGCCATTGTGCAGCGGCGCATATTATTCATCTCCCTCGCAATAGATCTCATCGGCCGTATTTTGTATCTGCAATAACTTCAGAACTTCAATGAACATCGAACAGTCGTTATGCACTCTCCATCAACAGCTTTGACTACTTCCACCGAGACATCTCCTCCCCATAGTGCGTTTCAGCTCCTGCCCCTTCTGCCCATTGGCGCCCATCGTACCTGCCCTCACAAATCTTACTGCTCACGTATCTAAATCTTACTCTGTTCATCACTCATGCTGCTAATTATCATCCCTCCGCGCTTTGAAACCAGCCAATCCGGACGGCCATGTGCTCCCTCGCTCTTTCCCTGGCTCTCCTGGTGCGCCTTCCCGAATCGCCTACCACCTCCTGCCTGCCGACGGTCCAATCTCGTGGCCAAATAGCCTCATCTTGCATCCCTTCTGTCACTCGTATATTCGTATTATGCATAACGCACATCGTACTCAGTACCTCATATGTTTCTTTTCTACGATCTGTTCACCCGCCAAGCTAGGTCCAGTCTAGCCGCCCGCACGATGCACCAACAAGAGGTGTGGAGCAGGGCTGCAGCACGCAACGTCCCTAGTGCCGGTCAATCGATGCGATGATGAGATTTGTCTACTCAGTACGAAGTACTCTACTCTCTACTCTTTACAGGTACATTGTCTGCTCTGTACTCAAGGGCAGGTGTCCGAGCAGCAGGTGCTGGGTGATTTCCGATGGCTCCCTTTCATCTCGGCGGCGATCCATGTTTGACTTCATCTGGCCTTGTCGTCTCTTGTGGCCGTGATCGACCTCACATACGAGCACGAGCAGGAAGCCGATCGAGTCTGATCTCAGTCTGAAGTCTAAAGTCTGTGCTTATGCACCCATTTGCCTGACTTATTCCATGCTTTCAAACAAGCAATACAGAAATAGCATCTGCTCAGCACGTTCCCCTGGTTTGAGATCATCTGGAAATGAGAGGAGATTCACAGGGGCAGCCAAGACAGCATTGCGTATCCTGTTAGGTATTGAGTGTTGTATGAGGTATATGAGATGTCTGTCTGTATTCAGTAAACAAGATACCGAATTACACCGACTTTAGATGCCGATATCAAAGGGACCAATCCTGCCGGCGGCCCCCAACAAAGCACTCCGGACCGGCCCTTGCTTTGTCTTTCTTTTGCTTTTCTTCTTTGAGATATCTCCTTTTGATCTTTGTCTAGAAAGACGATAAATGTTTCCTACGTCGACCCCATGATGCGCTGTTTGCAAGCTGGCGTCTAAATCGACACGATGATACCTCTTTGCCCGCCCGTTGCAACTCTGAACCCTCCTTCTCCGCTCGCAATGTAGACTTACCAGGTTATATCGCATCTTGCAAGATTCTAGATGACAAATTCGGAAAGACGGGAATAGAAGGTGTGGAAGCCGAGCAGGGATGCAGTTGTGCGAGATGATTGTGCAAGGTGCATATCACGCACAACTCGATATGCGCGTCTAACTTCCAATGGCAGCCTCACCAGTGGCCAGAGTAGCCAATATCCGAACTGATAGCGAGCCGTGCTATACCCTCCTTGACTGGTCGAGCTGACGACGCTGGCACGGATATGAGGCTAAATGGGAGGCCGACAGAGGTTGATCCTGATATCACTCAGCCGTGTTTCTTAAAGATAAGTCTATGCAACGAGCAGCTGATAATTCATTGATTTCTACCACCCTAGTCGGACTATAAACACCAAAAAATCTAGGAGTATATAAAGCAAAGGCTGTGTCGCTGTCATACATCCAAAAAATGGGAACCAAATAGAGGGCCGTAGAGGGAACAAGAGACAAGAAACCAGAAAGTAGATAGAACAACACGCAAATAACTAGTAACAGTAGAAGACAGAGTGAGATAATGAGAGATAATAAGAGATAATGAGAAATATAACAAAACATAACCCAGACTCCTTTTAGCAGCCTACCCATGAGACACAAGGAAAGGTAAATCAGAGTATATAGAAGAAGATGGAGACGAAGATATAAAAATAAAGAAAATCGTGGCCACATAAGCAGAGTGTACAACAGGCTCTCTCTGCGGTTGTAGGAGCAATGCCAAAGGCGCATCTAGTGGTGATGGCCAAACTGCGTCAGGAGCGGCAGCAGCATGCCCACAATCGTCGCCAGCGTGTCGCGCATCTGCGGCCGGCTCTGCTTCCGCTGTGCAGCAATAGTGGAGGCGTCGGCGTAGCCGTTGCCTATCGAGTGGTGATCGTGGCTGCCGTTCTCCTCCTGCATCGCCTGCATGGCCACATACAAAAAGGTGCCTGCCGAGAACAGCAGCAGCATGCCCGTCGACCACTGCCCGCGCTCGCTGTCCATGTTGCCGCCGCCAATCATCTTGATCAGGATGTATGTGCCCAGTGCGCCAAAGGGCGCAGCCAGACTGAAGACCACGAGGTGGCCGCGGGCCGCACGCTTTGACAGTCCGTGCTTCAGCAGCACCGACGTCAGGCCAAAGGCGGCCGGCGCCTTGTGCAGCATAATGGCGACAAAGATGACGAGGCCCAGCTTCATGTCCTCGGTGGTCGCAGAGGCGCCCATGGCGATGCCGTCTGCTGCGGCGTGGATGACAAGGCCAACGGTTGTGGCCAGACCGCGTGACTGCCGCGGCGTCGGTGCCAATGAGCCCAAGAATCCTTCTTCTTCAACGCTCTCGTCGCCGCCCAAGCTAGACGAAGCCAGGTTGTCGAGGCTAATGTGGCGTGTCGTCGGGCCGGACTGCAGCTTATCGACAGCATGGCGCGGCAGGCGGTCGATAAGGAACATGAGCACAAAGCCCGTCACGAGGGCAAAGCCGATGAAGAATGTAGGCAAAGACCGCGGCTCGGCGGCGGCGGGTGTCGTCGACTGCTTCTGCTCTGTCGAAGACAGACCCTGGTGGCTGGGGCTCTTTGCGGGCGTATCGTCGTCGTCGCGCGTGCGCAGAATGTCGTCAATATCGGCAGAGCGGTCTGCAACAATGGCAGTTGGGACATTATCGGCCACGGCAAGCTTGCCCACTGTGCCGATCCGGAGGTGTGAGTTTGGCAGAACGCGGGAGGTGCTGCGGGCGTGGACGTGGGCGGCGGCGGCACTGTTTGGCGGGTTCAGCATGGGGTTGGCAATGGCCTCGACACCCTCAGGGATAATAACGATGAGCGATGTGCCGACCAGGATACCGACACCTATGCTGGATATCAGGCGTAGTTGTGACTGTGTCAAGGACATGGAGAGGGGGAGTGCGCCGGCGAGAAAGGAGCTGCGGTTGTTAGTGTCACGGTTCAAGTCATGATCGAGGTCGAGTCAAGTCGAGGTGAGAGTCTGGTTACATACGCGAATGCCATGACGGCCTAGGGAATAGTTAGCTGGTTGCTCAAGAAGGTATCAGCTAGGAGGGAGCGTCGCGATGCCAACTTACACAAAGCACGAGAAGGAGAAATAGCCCACCCATTGTGCAGGCTTGTCCAAGGTGGTGGACGGTCGTCGAGGTTGTTGTATGGATGTGTATGTAGTCGATGGACCGCAGTCCAGTAAGTGGCGGGTGTCGTGCCGAGTAGATGTCGTCAACGGTCGAGGTCGAGGTCGTCGTGTCGAGGTAGCTTCGCGATAGCTTCACGTCGTCATCTGGTGGAGAAGGCGGCTCGCATATAGAAATACTCAGCCCACTATGCTCGATTGGTGAGGGGAGAGGCGTGTCGTCGAAGCTCGTGTCGTCCGTCAGGTAGCACCGCGCAGGTCGTGATGGGCGGTGGTCGTCAATGGGCCTCGATAGAGCGAGCTGATGGCGGTTGATGGTGGCTGATGGTGGCCGATGTCCAGCGTTGTGCCTTGCTCCTGCTGTTTTTGCGGTTTCCAACCTCTTTCCTGCAGCAACTGCCCCTGGAATATGTGGCTTGAAAATACATGCTGCATGGCAGTGGGGCCAGTCCATATTAGGACTAGTTGTTCCTGCCTATTGCAGTCGTCTTAACGGCGTCACATGTTGCGAGTTGATGTCTTTTCTACGAAATGTTTTGATATTGATGATGTTGTTGCTTTTTCTCTCAGTTGTTGGGTATTTAAGTACTATTTATTGGCTTATATATGGCTTGGTTTTTTGTTGATTTTTGATGGACTTTTATGTGGTATTCACGCGATATTTATAGACCATTTCAACGACATTATTCGAGTTGTAAAAAATGAACTCTAATTCAAAATTGTTTTTTGAACACCGAAACAAATACGACAAAAATTACAGTAAACTATTCAAATACGGGGTAAGCTAAGCGACTACAATGGCATAAGGTCCAACTATAGAAATATTACGATGATCAAGAAGCAGACACAGAACCAACCCAAAAACCGTCATCATGATGATACATGCACGCACGCACGCAAGAACATTAAAGGTGGTCAATAAAATCCAACCATAAACTACCATCGATGTGAAAACCAGCAAAAAAAAGATCAATGTGCACAAAATCACAACCAATGCTCAAGTATTCACACGTCGTCTCTGCGCAAACTCACGTTGAGGTGAGCTCGAGAGTAAAAGTGGAGACGGGTCGATGCACGGGCCACTTTCCCGTTACGTGCACCACTCAACGCGGTCGCACTCCATTATCGCGAAGCGCGTCCCAACTTTTCCCTTCTTGCGCAACTGATCGACTGTCAACTTAACAACGGCAAAGCACAAAGCACAAAGCAACATCTAGTCATCCAGAAAGGCAACGACACTTTAGATACCTCCGTATAGCGCACCCAAACATACCACTAATCGATTTTCACATCGACATCTACAAGATGGAAAACTACGACGAATGTATGCACATCGCGAGGATCTTGGCGAGCTTCTTCAGCCTCTTCAAGCCGATATGCCGGATACACCAGACATACTAACTTTGATAGGGGTCTCCAGCGCCAACGAGGCCGTTGAGATCAGCCTCGTCCAGCCCGCTCCGACCGGCCTGCGCTCAATCGCATCCTTCAACCCCAAGTTCACCTACTCCGTCTTTGGCGACGAGGAGACCATCTTCGGCTACCAGGACCTCAAGATCAGCCTGCGCTTCCATGCGTCCGACATGCGCCCAAACCTGCATGTTTCGTCAGCCAAGAAGCTCAAGGTGGTCGGCGACCACGAGCCCGTCGATATCCCCGCCGTTCTCAAAGAGTACCTGCCCGCCGTGGCCTTCCAGAAAGCCTCCGAGTTCGAAGACGCCGTAAAGCAGACACCCGCTGCCGAGTTCACCCCTCCCGGCGAGCGCATTAAGGAGTTCCACAGCCGTGACGGCCGCTATGAGATCTGGAAGGGCGTGTTGTCCGACCCCGCCGTGAAGCAGCTCGTCAACCGCGTGCAGATCATGGTGCCCTTCTTCATCGAGGGCGGCACCTTTATCGGCACCGACGACTCTGAGCTGGCCGACCGCTGGACCATCTTCTTCCTGTACCGCACACGCCAGTCATCGGGCTCGGCCGACCGCTACGAGCACGAATTTGCCGGATACTCGACCGTCTACCGCTTTCTGCTGCCGGTAGGCGCCGCAACACCCCCGCGCGACGCTGCCGCCTCAAACAACACCGAGTTCGAGCTGCCCTCGGCCGACAGCGAGCCCTCGTTCTCGCTGACCACTCTGCCCTGCCGGTCGCGCATCTCGCAGTTCATTATCCTGCCGCCGTTTCAGGGCAAGGGTAACGCAGGCCGGCTGTACAGCACCATCTTCGACGAGTACCTGGCCGAGCCGCAGACGTCCGAGATTACCGTCGAGGACCCCAACGAGGCGTTTGACGACCTGCGCGATGTGTCCGACCTCGCCTACCTGTCGCGCCTGCCCGCGTTCACCAAGGGCGTGCGCATCAATAAGACCGTCCAGATCCCGCGCAGAGGGCCGTCGCCCAACAACATTGTCGACGCCTCTGTGCTCGACACGCTGCGGCACCAGACCAAGATTGCGCCGCGCCAGTTCAACCGCGCCGTCGAGATGTACCTGATGCAGAAGCTGGCGCCGGCTGTGCGGCCACGACTGGAGGGCGACGAGGACGAGGAGGAGGACAACAAGGGCAAGACGGCCGCGCCGGCACTGGCGACAAAGGAGCAGCAGCACGAGTACCGGCTGTGGCGCCTGCTGGTGAAGCAGCGGCTGTACCGGCACAACAAGGAGATCCTGGGCCAGCTGGACCAGTCGCAGCGGATCGAGAAGCTGGAGGAGACGCTGCGCAGTGTGGAGCTCGAGTATGCGCGCATCCTGAGCGTGTTTGAGCGCCACACGAAGCTGGCCGAGGAAGAGAATGCGCAGACGGCGACAAAGCGGAAACTGACGACTGAGGCCGATGCCGATATTGCACAAAACGGCAGCAAAAAGGCGCGTGTCGAGGAGGCATAGATGTGCTTGATTTTATTTTTCGTGTTCTTTCTAAATATTTTGTATCTTCTCATCAACTGGTTGGCGTTGCAAGGCCGGGTCGTCATCGACAAAAGTTATTTTATTCTCTTTCACTTTCATATATTGAGGAATTTCAATTTATCCATCAAGCAATCTATTATTTATGAAATCTATAATACAAACAACCCGACTCCATGCAATGCCTAACCAAACACCAACCCGTAACCATCCATCTACTGCGCACCCTCCTGAGCAGCGGCAGCCGTTGCTTCCCGCATGGCACGGGCAATGGTGCTGCGCACGCCACCCTCCTCGAGGGCAAGCAGGCCCTGCACGGCACAGCCGCCCGGCGTGCTGATGCGGTCACGCAGCAGAGCAGGGTGCTCGTTGTTCACGAGGACAAGACCGGCAGCACCGCGCATCGACTGGGCGGCCATCAGCTGGGCCTCGGCACGCGACATGCCCATGGCAACAGCACCGTCAATAGCAGCCTCCAGCATCAATGCAAAAAAGGCAGGACCAGCAGTGCCCAGAGCGGTCGAGGCAGCAGCCGACGATGCGGCGGCGCGCTGAGCGGCTGCCGACTTGGCTGGCTTGGTCAGCGACTGGTGCGGGTGGTGCACGACGCTGCCGATGCGGCGGAAGATCCAGGTGGTCAGAGCCACGAGGTCGGCCGGCAGAGGGCCCGTGGTCGTGGCCGTGTCGATGACCGTCATGCTCTCGCCGATCAAGCTGGCGGCGTTAGGAATGGCACGCACAATGCGGCAGCGGCCGTGCGAAGCAGCATCCGTGGCGATAGTCAGAGCATCCACGTCGGGCGAGCTGGAGGTGTTGCCGTAGACGTACTCCTCGATCTGGTCGGGCGTGACGCCGGCGCAGATGCTAATGAGAAGCTTGCCGCTCAGAGCACGAGCCATGCCCGGCGCAGCGAGCAGGTCCTCGACCTCGGACGACTGGCAAGCGAGGATGACCACGCCGGCCTGCTGCACGGCATGCACGTTGTCGTCGACGACCACCTTGACGTTGGACGAGTGCGACCAGAGTGCAGCACGCACACGCTTGCCGGCCTCGGGACGGCGCACACAGGCCAGGAAGTGGGTGGGCAGACGGTCGGGCATATCGTCGGGGGCACCGGCCGCGGACATGGAACCGTTGCCAGCCGCCGCCGCCGCCGCACCGCCATGCGAGTTGTAGAGGGCGGACATGGACGATACCGAGGCAGACGACGTGATCACCTGGAGGGGACGCGGGGCATCCATCTCGGCCAGCTGGTCCAGAATGCGCTTGAGAATGGTGACGCCCATGGTGCCACAGCCAAGCACTGCCAAGGTCAGATGGTCTGAGCCCGAGGTGGACGAGGCCACGGACGGGGATGTGACAGCATGACTGCTGATGACAGGCAGGTTGGTGAAGGATGTGGCCGGCATTGTGGATAAATATTTAGAAAATTTCTATAAGATTTTGGAGGTGAAGATGAGTCAAGAGAGTATATCAGACGAGAGACTGGAGATATCGAGGTATGGTCATGGGGAGTAGATATATAGAGGATGCGGTTGGGACGAGGGGGGGTGTGGCATTGAAACTTTGATTTTAGAAAACTCAGGAGCGGTGCAAATACAAAACAAATTCAAGAACAAGATAAAAGAGACATCAGCACACACTCTGCTTCTTTTATACTTGCCACTGCGATACTTGCTACATTGTCGACGTCTGCCCATCAACAGAGGAGCAGGGGGATGGGAAGATACTGGCAGCAACCACCACCACGCCCGACAGCAACCAGGCGTGAGACAGCTATATCCAGACCGAATATCAAACAAGAAACAAGGCAGCCAGTATCAAGCCCTCAATATCATATTCCTCTTTATTCAAGACGAGAAACAAAAAGGGGCTCAGAGAAAGGGGAAATTGAAAAACAAAAGAAACCGACTCGTCTTCCGCTTCTTTTTCTTCGTCCCGTCTCTTGTGATTGTCTGGATATAAATAGAGGTAAATTGTGTCTCGTTCAGCGCCCTGAACCGCACCCCTGCACTGTTCTTTTCTTCTTTCTCTTGTTCTTCTCTTCCTTTTGGCTTCTTCTTCCCTTCTTCTCCCGTCTTCTTTTCTTCTTTTGTCTTCTTTATGTCGTACGCCCGCAGACACGCCGCGTCAGGGGTCCCACAGGACACACCACGGCCCCTGCTGGCCCTGAAGTACTCCGTACAACAACGATATATTACAAAACAAAGCGTGGGTGTGAGAGCGAGATCGAGGGTGCTGGGGTGAGGCACAAGTCCCAAGATGCCGCGACACAAAACGCTCGTATTGGGTGTTAGTTGCAATAGGAGGTCGCCCCTGTGACAGCTGCTTGTTTGGGAAGGAGCGTGGTATGCGCGATAGAGCGTGGGATATGGTGTAGGACAGAGACACAGGACTGGACAGAGACAGAAAATGGCAAGAGCGGCCCCTACCGAGATCCCTAAAACGGCAACCGCGCAGGCGACAGGGGCAATTGGGCAGGAATGGCAGCGAAATCCTAATTAGAAGGAACCACAGAAACCGAAATGGAAGGAGCCACCGGGCATGTCCGGCCTATCACAGCCTATATAGGCACTATAAGTGCCTTTCCAGAGGCTGTGGCGGGCTGTGTCGGTGATTACAGTGGTCAAGTCTCAATTGTGATTACAGCGCACAAGCTGCCTACAGGGACCAATTTGGAACACTATGCGCCAATATGCGCCACTATTAGTGGAAACGGAAATAGCCAGCCAGCTCGAGTTGCCGCTGTGCTTTCAGGGCCGTCAATCCTTGCTTGATTACTCATTTTGGCGATAGATGGCGATACGCGCAAACCACCATCTTGCGATATAGCCCACGCCGTCGACGTCACATTTGTCTCTTGTCTTCATATTACCGGCATTACCAGTGGCCCCATACACTTGTGCGGCCCGAGATATCCCCCACAGCCCACCCTGGCCTTTCTAGGTCGTCTCGGCGTTGCTGTCGGCCAAACCAGCTGTGCTGCCGTCCGGCGACGAGCTCAGACCGCATCTCATCCCAACTCACCCCTCTCATCCCATCTTATCACACACACACCGAGCAGCCAGAATGGCCGACCCGTTTGAAGTGCGCGTGCGCTTCAGTGCGCAGCTGCAGAACCTCAGCGCGTCAGTAGCCTCGTCGCAGAGAGCTGCCAGCACAGCCATGCGGCACAAGGACATGGACGAGGACCTGCACTCATGTATCATTGAGCAGCTGGAGAAGGTAGGAAAACTCACTTCTTTGGAATAAACTGAAAAATACTGACCGACAGCCGCAAACGGCGCTCAACAAGAGGGCAAACATCATGTACTTTATCGAGCACCTCCTCGAGCTTGCCCAGCGCGAGGGCAACAACGACTATATAGCCATGCTGCAGCGTGACATCATCCGCGTCGTCGATGCCGTGGCGCCAGAGAGCGGCCAGGGCGCGGCCAATGTCAAGGTCGTGCGCCGCGTGCTCAACAACCTCCAGCAAAAGGGCTTCCTCGAGGCCCAGGCCGTCACAGAGATCGAAGAGGTCCTCAAAGAGCGCGAGACAGACTTGATGTCATCACCGGTCGTCGGCCGGAACGATGGCGGCAATGGTGCCGATGGTGCGGCCGGCAGTGGACGGGACGGTGCAGGCGGTGCCACTGGTGCCGCAGACGACGCCATGGACATCGATAGCCAGGCACGGTCACAGTCCAACTCATCACGGCGACACAATGCGCGAGGAGGAGATGCAGGTGCTGGGCGCAATGCGGGGGGCCTGGACAAGAAGCAGATCGAGGAGCGTCTGGAAGAGGACCGCGAACGGCACAAGCGTCTCCGCGAGCGGATCTGGGCCATCCCCGCAGGCTCGGATGCCGAGATGTGGAAGCTGTGGGACGAGACCAGCGACCTCGGCGAGGACGACCATATCATGGGCGAGGAGGAGCTGGCAGAGCGCGAGAAGACGTTGCATGGGAGCTGTATTCACCGTACGAGCGCTGTCGCGAACGGGCGGTAATCTCTTTCTGTCTCCCAATCTTCCATCTTCCCCCATCTCTCACCTCCAACATCTACCTTCAACTCCCACCTTACACCCTCACCTTCTATCTCACCCTCTGTTGATCTCTACCTTGTCTTCTTTGTTCGGCGTTGTGCCTGGTTGGCTGGTTGCATGGATACCTGGATACTCAAAAGCTGCCGGCTGGCAACGGTCATTTGTATGGATAAATGGCCTTAACATGATATACTCAAAGCAATACACATTTCTGTCTTCACTGCCTGCACTGCTGGCCGTCTTTTATTATTTACAATTTATATTGAATGTTGTACATGGCTATCTTTTAATTCTGTATACAATGTGGGGGTGAGTTGTGTTTTCGTTGTGTCTGCGTCGTTGTGCAGTTGCGTTGTAAATGGCTGAATCAAATGCTTGCAGGCTGTATGCCATCGTCGTCGCCATCGCCACGTCGTCGCCAACGTCGTTCTGCCTCTGCCTCCGCTTCCGCGTGCCGCAGCACAGTCTTTCATACTGCCTCGCGCTGGCTCGTCAAGATCATAAAGATGCCTTTCATAAAGAAGAAAGAAGTAAAGAGAAAATCAAAACAGAGAAGAGAGACTCTTACTCCATCTCGACCTTGGCGCCCAGCTCCTTGAGTGTCGCCATCATCTTCTCGGCCTCCTCCTTGGGCACAGACTCCTTCATCACCTTGGGCGCGCTCTCCACAAACTTCTTCGAGTCCACCAAGCTCAGGCCCAGCATGCTCTTGATCTCCTTGATGATCTTGGGCTTCGAGCCACCCTCGAAGCTGACCAGCTTCAGAGTGAACAGGGTCTTCTCAGCTGCTGCTACCGGGGCCTCCTCCTCCTCGACCGGGGCGGCTGCTGGTGCGGGTCCTGCGGCAAAGCCGCCAACGGGGAGATCGGGAATGTTCAGGCGTGTCTGTATTGTTAGTATTTTGTTCTGTAGTCGGTTGCGTCTTCAAGTTGTCAATTGCGAATGGCCAATGGCCAATGCCAATGCCGACTTCTTTCCTAGCTGCCGATCCGCAATACAGCTATGATACCCCTCCCAAACACACCTTCAAGCTCGAAACCAGGCTGGCGGTCTCAAGAAGCGTCAATTGGCTGATCTGGTCGACAATGGTCGAGATCTTGGGGTCGACCGCAGCGTCGGTCGAGTTGTGCCGCCGTGCAACGGAAGCGAACACGGCGCCGGTCGGGCGGACACGGCCGGCGGTCCGGAGCTGTTGCGCACAGCGCTGGGCGTAGCGGCAGGACATTGACATGTTGTCTGTGGTTGTGAGGTGTAGAGGTTTGGCGGGAACGAGAAAGGTCGAGGAGACGAGAGGTGTCGTGCGCGGTGCTAGCTGTGATATCACAAGTCGTTAGCAGTTCGAATCAACCGACGTCGAAAAAATTCAAGTGATTTTTCCCCATGGCCCGTTTTTGCCTTGAAATGCACGTGATTGGCCAGCACGTCGCGGGTGGGGCCGCCAACTTAGATCAGAAAGGACGGCGGAAGGCACGACTGACAGAGAAAGAAGCTCCAGTTATAAGCGCTTATCGATAACAAAAAAAAAAAGACGAGATGAAGAGACGGCAGTAACGACCGGTGGTGAAAGTCCCTTCCAAATTCAACAAGGCTCTGCACTACTATCACCATACAATTCCCATACAGCCAAAAAGCCGAAAACAGCAAGAAAAAGGCTTCAAAACCGGCGACCTCCAATATACACCAGGAACATACAATGCAATAATCCCACGACACATACCCCGAACCACGATAATATTGGCCCGCCATGGCCGCCTACGACGTCTCGTTCCAGAGACAGTCTCTGCTGGCTGACCCGACCACGCTGGGCCTGCTGCCGGCCGAGCTTTTGCGCGTGATCCAGAGCCAGACGGCCTCGACGACGACCTCGACGACACCCTCGCACACACCCGCGAGCTTCCTCGACGCCATTGCACAAGCGGCGCTGCTGCCGCGCCTCACAGCACCTCTCTTTGCTCATTTTGAGCCCCTCTTCGCCGACGTCTGCGCGCGCTGGCTCCTCCACTCGCGCCGCGGCTCACAAGACGACGCCATCCTCGCCGCCTTTGCTCGCGTGCTGCCGCTGGCCCCGTACCTATCTGTCCTGCTCGACAAGTACCTGGCCGAGACGGCCGCCGTGTCCAATGGCTCCTCCGCGCCCAGCCAGCGCGTCCTCCACACCCTCTCGGCTCTTTACGACCTCCACGGAGACACCCTGCCGACCTCTCCCTCGTCCCCTTCACACTCAACCGCACACGCACACTCTGATGCCGACCTGTTGAGAATACTGCTCGTTTTGTGGCGGCTGGTCAACCTCGACGCCAGCGCATACGCCCAGCTCGTCCCGGCCGGCCTGCAGACGCTCTTCTCTCACGCCACGTCGCCTGCCATCCGCCTCCTCTCGATCCGCATCTTCTGTCTCGTCAACAGCGGCTCGGACTTTACTCTCGAGACTCTGCGCAAGGAGCATGTGCCCGAGGACGCCGCCCTTGTTGCCGACTTTGACGGCACCGATGCCGACTACACATTCCTCACACTCTACGAGCACACCCGGTGCAAGGACCTGAACGAGCGCGTCCTCGAGATCCGGGCTCTCCAGGCTGCAGAGATTTCGGCAGCCACCGAGACGACTGAGCAGCCCACAGACGAGAACGCGGCGTCTCAAGAGGACTCGCCCGAGTCTCAGCTGCAGTCGGAGCAGCGCCAGTCCACCCACCAGCCACTCACCCTCCCGCTCACTCCTCTCGTCAGTGCTTGGGGCCGCAGCGTCATTCCCCGCCCGGCTTCGGGCTCTGAGGCGCCATCAAATCAGCCCCCTGTGCTTATCAAGACAGCCACCACCCTTGGCAACCTCGAGGCGCTCGCCAAGTGCCTGCAAAAGTCCGAGCCGATCCTGCTCCGTGGCCTGCCCGGCTCCGGCAAGACGTCTCTCGTCCGCGAGGCTGCACGCGAGCTGGGTATGGAGTCGGGCCTCGTCACGCTGCACCTGAACGAGCAGACCGATGCCAAGACTCTTATTGGCCTCTACTCTACCGACTCCAAGCCTGGCTCTTTCAAGTGGCGTCCGGGTATTCTCACAGCTGCCGTCCAAGAGGGCCGGTGGGTGCTGATTGAGGACCTGGACCGCGCACCCAACGAGGTCATGAGCACCATCCTGCCCCTGATTGAGCGCCGTGAGCTTCTCATCCCCAGCCGCCGCGAGACCATTAAGGCGCCCCGCAACTTCCGCATCTTTGCGACCGTGCGCTCGACCCTCGGCCTCAATGGCCAGGAGACGACGCGCTCTCTGCTGGGCGAGCGTTTATGGCAGTCCCTGTCCGTTCAGCAGCTTCCTGCGTCTGAGCTGCGCCAGGTCGTGCACGACAGCTTCCCGCCCCTGAGCGCCCTCGTCACCGATATCCTGTCCGTTTTCAACCAGTTGACATCGCTGTCGTCCAAGAAGAGCGGCCTGTCCCCGGCAGCCATTGAGCGGCCGATGACACTCCGTGATCTGATGAAGTGGTGCCGCCGGCTTGTGCACGTTCTGTTCGGCCCCAAGTACTCTGCCGACCAGGCCACACCGCTAATCACAGAGACCGCTCTGATCGGCATCTTTTTGGATGCTGTCGACTGCTTCGCGGGCAGTGTCAAGGACGAGCGTGTGCGCAAGTACCTGGGCGCACAGATTGCCCAGGCTCTGCGCATTCCACCCGACGTTGCCGAGCATGCTCTCACTTCACATGCGCCGCCTTTCCAGGACAGCGAGAAGCAGCTGACTGTCGGCCGCGTGACCCTCAAGAAGCCAAGGCGCGCAGGCAGCGGCATCAAGCCCAAGGGCCGGCCATTTGCCACCACTGCTCACGCCCGCAGACTTCTAGAGCAGATTGCTGTCGCCGTCGACCTCAAGGAGCCCCTGCTGCTGGTCGGTGAGACGGGTATCGGCAAGACCACAGTTGTGCAGCAGCTGGCTGAGTCCATGGGCCACAAGCTCGTTGTTGTCAACTTGTCACAGCAGAGCGAAGTCGGCGACCTGCTCGGTGGCTTCAAGCCTGTCAACGCGCGCACTCTGGCCATGCCGCTTAAGGAGGAGTTTGAGGACCTGTTTTCCGCCACCGGCATCTCGACCGAGAAGAACGAAAAGTACCTGAAGCGCATCAGCTCGAGCATCGCCCGCAGCCGCTGGGCTGATGTATGCCGTCTGTGGCAGCAGGCCCCCAAGATGTTTGAGAAGATTGTCGAGCAGCTGGAGGAGCGCCAAGCAGCCTCGCGTGCCGCCGCCGAGGCTGCCGCCGCCGAAGCTGCCGATGGCCAGCCCACCAAGCGCCGCAAGACCGAGTCGTCCAAGCTCAAGGCCCTGCTCGACCTGCGTCCTCGCTGGGCTCTGTTCTCGGAGAAGCTGGAGCAGTTCGACGTGCAGGTGGCCAGCGGCACGGGCGCATTCGCCTTTGCTTTTGTCGAGGGCAAGATCGTACAGGCTGTCCGCAACGGCGACTGGCTTCTGCTCGATGAGATCAACCTCGCATCACCCGATACCCTGGAGAGTATCGCTGACCTGCTGTCCTCGGGCCCTGGCGACACCCCCTCCATTCTCCTGTCCGAGACGGGCGAGATTGACAAGATCCACGCCCACCCCGAGTTCCGCGTCTTTGGTGCCATGAACCCTGCCACTGATGTCGGCAAGCGTGATCTGCCCATTGGTCTTCGGTCGCGCTTTACCGAGCTCTATGTCGCAAGCCCTGACCGCGATATCCAGGACCTCGTGCCCATTATCAAGACTTACCTCAAGGGCAATGCCAAGGTGACGGACCGGATTATTGAGCGCGTCGCTCGTCTGTACTTGGCCATCAAAGGTCTGGCCGAGGAGAAGAGACTGGTCGACGGTGCCAATGAGGTCCCCCATTACAGTCTGCGCACCTTGACCCGTGTCCTCCGCTACGTCGACGATGTTGCTCCTCTTTACGGCCTCGAGCGTGCTCTTCTCGAGGGTTTCTGCATGGGCTTCCTGACCCTGCTGAGCCAGACCTCAGAGAACCTCGTGATGCCCCTGATCATGGATCATTTGTTGGGTGATAGCACCACCAAGCAGCGCCGCCAGTCCATTCTGTCGCAGCCGCCCAAGACGCCCACGGATGGTCGGCCTTATGTGCGCTTCCTGAACAAGGAGAAGGACCGCCAGTACTGGATGATGCAGGGTGTCGAGCCTCCCCAGGAGCGCGAGGACTACATCCGCACAGCCTACGTCGAGCGCAACCTTCTGAATCTTGTCCGTGCCACCTCCACTCGCCGCTTCCCCATCCTCATCCAGGGTCCCACCTCTGCCGGTAAAACGAGTATGATTGAGTACCTCGCCCAGTTCAGCGGCAACAAGTTTGTGCGTATCAACAACCACGAGCACACGGACCTGCAGGAGTACCTGGGCACCTACGTCTCGGGCTCTGACGGAAAGCTGCGCTTCCAGGAGGGTGTGCTGGTGCAGGCCATGCGCCACGGCCACTGGATCGTGCTCGACGAGCTGAACCTGGCCCCCACCGATGTCCTCGAGGCCCTGAACCGTCTGCTGGACGACAACCGTGAGCTTCTGATTCCCGAGACCCAGGAGATTGTGCGGCCGCATGAGAGCTTTATGCTCTTTGCCACCCAGAACCCCCCTGGCCTGTACGGCGGTCGTAAGGTGCTGTCGCGTGCGTTCCGCAACCGTTTCCTTGAGCTGCACTTTGACGACATTCCCGAGAACGAGCTGGGCTACATTCTGCAGATGCGCTGCCGCAACACTGCGCCGTCCGACTGCGAGCGCATTGTGGCCGTCTACAAGGAGCTGTCGCGTCTGCGTCAGAACAGCCGCGTGTTTGAGCAGAAGAACAGTTTTGCGACGCTGCGTGACTTGTTCCGCTGGGCTCTGCGTGAGGCAGAGAACCGCGACCAGATCGCCAGCCACGGTTTCATGCTGCTGGCCGAGCGTGTGCGCGACGACGTGGAGCGCATGGCCGTCAAGAATGTCATCGAGACCATCTTCAAGACCCAGATCGACCTGGAGGCCATCTACGGCCCCGACTCTTCGGCCGACCTGCGCAAGTACGAGGCTGAACAGAACCCCGTCCAGAAGGTTGTGTGGACCAAGGCCATGCGGCGTCTTTTTGTCCTCGTCACGCAGGCCCTCAAGAACCGCGAGCCCATCCTGCTGGTTGGTGAGACCGGTTGTGGTAAGACGACCATCTGCCAGCTGATTGCCGAGGCTGCTGGCCGCGAGCTGCATATTGTCAACGCCCACCAGAACACCGAGACGGGTGATCTGATCGGTTCCCAGCGTCCTGTGCGCAATCGCGGTGCCATTCTCGAGTCCGTTCGCCGGGACCTCATCCAGGTCTTCTCCCTGCTGCCGCTCAAGGAGGGCGAGGAGGCTGTGGACCAAGACGCCACGGTCGAGGCACTGTCTGAGAAGTTCCGCCTCGTTTCCCAAGAAGACAAGGACGCCCACCTGCCCCGCGAGCTGGTCGAGCGCATCGCACGCGAGGAGGCTCGTAGCAAGGCCCTGTTCGAGTGGTCCGACGGTAGCCTCGTGCACGCCATGAAGACCGGCAGTTTCTTCCTGCTCGACGAGATCTCGCTTGCCGACGACTCCGTCCTGGAGAGACTTAACTCGGTGCTTGAGCCCCAGCGCACTCTGCTTCTTGCCGAGAAGGGTGTTGGCGAGGGTGACGACGACCCGTCGATCCAGGCCGATGAGCAGTTCCAGTTCCTCGCCACCATGAACCCCGGTGGTGACTTTGGTAAGAAGGAGCTGTCGCCTGCTCTGCGCAACCGTTTCACTGAGATCTGGGTGCCGCCCCTGACCGACAGCGACGACGTCCAGGCCATTGTCTCGGCCACGCTGACTGACAACGTGCGCCACCTGGCCAAGTCAATTGTGGCTTTTGCCTACTGGTTCGGCCGCACATTCCGCGCATCATCAGCCACGCCTTTCTCTATCCGTGACATCCTGGTCCTTGCTCAGTTTGTGAACAAGTGCAGCCTGACCTCGACCCCTGACTTTGCTCTCATCCACGGTGCTGCCACTGTCTTTATCGACACACTCGGCGCCAACCCGTCGGCCATGGTCTCGGCTGACCCCACCGTGGCCGGCGAGCAGCGCGAGCTCTGTCTGCGCAAGCTTGGCGAGCTGCTGAAGCTCAACGACGTCGAGGTGTCGGCCATCTACCGTTCAGAGATCGTCATGCGTGCCACCGACGACCTGCTATGGGCAGGCGACTTCAGCATCGAGAGATCGGCCACCGGTGCGCTGGATTCCGGCTTTGAGTTCGATGCCCCGACGACCAAGATGAACGTCATGCGTGTTGTGCGCGCCCTTCAAATGAACCACAAGCCTGTCCTACTCGAGGGCAACCCCGGTGTGGGCAAGACAACTCTGATCAGCGCACTGGCCCGTGCCTGCGGCCAGCCCCTGACTCGTATCAATCTGTCGGATCAGACCGACCTGATGGACCTCTTCGGTACCGATGTGCCCGTCGAGGGTGCCGAGGCCGGCAACTTTGCCTGGCGCGATGCCCCCTTCCTGCAGGCCATGCAGAAGGGTGAGTGGGTTCTCCTCGATGAGATGAACTTGGCATCCCAGACCGTGCTTGAGGGTCTCAACGCTTGCTTGGATCATCGTGGAGAGGTGTACATCGCCGAGCTGGATCAGACCTTCAAGCGTCACCCCAACTTCCGCCTGTTTGCTGCCCAGAACCCCCACCACCAGGGCGGAGGCCGCAAGGGTCTGCCGAGCTCCTTTGTCAACCGTTTCATTGTCGTCTATGCCGATGTGTTCACCGAGGCCGATCAGCTGCGCATTGCCCACAAGCGCTACCCCGGCATTTCCGCCGACACGGTTCGCAACATCACCAACTTTGTGGCTGCTCTCGAGCGTGAGGTCATCCAGAACCGCTCTTTTGGCCTGCAGGGTGCTCCGTGGGAGTTCAACCTGCGTGATACTCTGCGCTGGCTGGAGCTGGCCGCGTCGCCCCATGCCTCGAGTGTCCAGGACTACTTTGACATTACCGTGCGCCAGCGCTTCCGCACTCTGCGCGACCGCCAAGAGGTCGGCAACCTGTTTGCCTCGGCCTTTGGCCACCCCCACGAGCCGCACAGTGTCTACCACTCGACCGGTGCCAGCACAGCCCAGATCGGCTTTGCCCTCATGAGCCGCAACCTGGTCTCGCAGCCGACGCCCGACTTCCCCGGCGTCAATGCTGCACCCCGTCTGCCCGAGCTCGAGTCGCTGCTTGTCTGTGTGCAAAACAACCTGCCCTGCATTCTTGTCGGCCCCTCGGGCAGTGGCAAGTCTGTCCTGCTGCAGCACGTGGCCGCACTGGCCGGCAAGCCTCTGATTGTCTTCCCTCTGAGTGCCGATGTCGATGCCATGGACCTGGTCGGTGGCTTCGAGCAGGCCGATCCCATCCGTGAGGTGCTTGCAAGCGTTGCTGAGCTCAAGGACGGTCTCGAGCTGTATCTGCTGGAGAGCGCAACCTCGCCTGCTGTCAGCACCGATGCGTGCGTTTCTGCCGCCGAGCTGCTTCGCATCATCCGCCTGCGTCCCCAGACCGCGTCGTCTGCCAACGGCATCAGCGCTGAGGAGGAGTACTTTGCTCGTATCGTCGACCAGATCGGCCGCTTCGCACCCCTCATTGATGCGCAATCTAAGCTTGCCAGCCTGCTGTCACAGTCACACGAGCTTCTCCAGCAGTCCCTGACGCTCGACAACCCCCGCTTCGAGTGGCTCGACAGCATCATCGTCCAGGCAGCCCAGGCCGGCCACTGGCTGGTGCTTGACAATGCCAACCTGTGCAACGCGTCTGTGCTTGATCGTCTCAACTCGCTCCTTGAGCGTCCCCAGGGCTTCCTTAGCATCAACGAGCACAGCGGCCCTGACGGTGCCCCCCGTATTGTCGAGCTGCACCCCGACTTCCGTGTGTTCCTGACTGTTGACCCCCGCTACGGCGAGCTGTCGCGTGCCATGCGCAACCGTTCCATTGAGATCTTCATGGACTACGACACCGACAATGTCAAGGACACGGCCCTCTACGCCGACTCCTACAAGCAGCATATTACCCCCGTTGAGAGCAACATGGACCGCTACCTGGGTGTTGTCAACCACGTTCTGTCGGCTGGCGAGGCTGCCGACCTGCTCTGGGTCGACAACCTGACCCTAGGTGACTCGGACCACTTGGACCGCTTTGTCCAGGTCCTCGAGTCGAGAGGTCTTGTCAAGTTGGCCAACAACGACAACGACTCCAAGTTCCAGAGCATCCTGAACCGTCTTCGTGCCCTGCAGTCCGTTGTCAAGGGTGCTGATACTCAGGCCATTCGTACGGCCATCACCGCTCAGTGCACCCAGTTTGCCAATCTTCGTTTCGGTGGTGACGACGCTGATGCTCGGCTTGCCAGCCTGCTTGTCTACGAGCAGCCCCTGCACCCGTTCCACAACACGCCCCTTGTTAAGGCACTGCGCAGCACCCCGACCCACTCGGCCGAGGACTCTTGGTGGCTGTCTGTCGCCTACGAGCGCTACGCCGATATCTACCATGCCCACGGCGACCTGCAGTCCCAGTCGCAAATGGCTTCCATGTACCTGTCGAAGCTGTCCATGCTCACTCGTCTGCAGCGCTCGTCGCTCGTTGAGCAGGTCGCGGCTGTTAAGCGCGACTCGACCTCTTATGCTTTCCGCTTCTTGAACGAGGTGGCCCAGCAGGTCCTTAAGCTATGCACGGCTCTCGCCAGCCTGACCGAGTCGACTGACGGCCTGACCGAGCGCTACATGCTCAACATTGTGTGGCACTTCTGGCAGCAGACCCACGCCCTGGCCTCTCAGTCTCCCTTTGACGAGGCCAAGTTCCAGGCTCACCTGGGCTACGGCCGGCGTCTGCTCGATAACGGCAAGGCCCTGCTGAAGACCAGAGGTGTCGAGGTCTTCCAGGCCTTTGTCGCTGCTGTCGCTCAGCGTGTCGAGGATGACTTTGCGGCTGGCTTCAAGCTGACTACCGGTCTCAGCATTGACGTGCTTTGGCCCGTGCTCCGTCCCCTCACCATCCCTGATCAGGCCGCCTACAAGCAGATCACCGGAATGGAGCGCCTCGCCGCCCGCTTTGACAACCTCAAGTGGAGAGTCCCTGCCGCGTCTGTCGCTGACCTGGGCAAGGTCATGACTTCGTTGGCTGAGGCCTACCGCCTTCTCCGCACTGACGGTACCGACTCGGCTGTTCTTGTTCAAGCCCTGGCTGACGAGATCGGTCGTCTCGAGGCACTTGTTGGTGAGGACAGCGAGCGTCCTGGCTCGTTGCCCCTGTTTGCTGACATCTTCGAGGCTGTCCGCCAGCTCCACGTTCTCTACGGCACTCCCGGCACCGACGAGATCGACCAGCTGGGCACCCTTGTTCTTTCGGACCTGTCAACCTTTTCCCAGCTGCGTCTCCGGAGCTCCGTCGGCGTGGCCAACCAGCTGCAGGCTGTTGACCACATGCTGAGCCAGGCCTCTTCGATCCGCCCGTGGAGTGGCACCTTGTCCAGCCATCTGCTGCGCAAGTGTGATGCCATCACCACCTCGTCGACGCTAGCCTCTCTGCGCTCCCTCGAGAACGAGCTGCCATTTGTTAGCAAGGTTGTGTCTCGCTCGTCTGCCTCTCTGGTGTCCGATCCCGTGTCCAAGCTGAACGGCATCCTCTGGGACCTGCTGGTTTCGGTCTTGGCCTCGCACGAGCCCACTCTGCAGACAACCGTTGAGTCCCTTCTTCAGCAGGCTGCTGCCCACCCGCAGCTTGCAGACGTCCAGGTCGTCGATGGTGGTCTTGTTGTTGCCCAAGAAAATGCCCAGAACGCTATCTGGCCTGGTCTTGATGCGACCCTCCAGTCGTCCTGGCCCGAGCATCTCGGCCTGCACCTCGCCGAGATCCTCAAGCAGCACTTCCTGCCGGCCGTCCTTGCGCTTGCTGTTTCCAACCACAACATTGACAGCGATCGCCACCAGTCATTTGCATCGATTGCCTGGGTGCAGTACGCCCTGGGTAGCATTAAGCTGTTCACGCCCGACAAGGTCTTTGATCCCTACCTGAAGTGGCAGACCGAGCAGGACTTTGACGCTTCTCTGCGCTCATCTCTGTCTGACAAGGCCGAGTCCATCCGCAAGTTTGACAACTCCTTCTTGAACCAGGATGCCACCGAGTCGACCAACCTTCGCCTGAAGCTTGTCGAGGAGGACATTCGCACTCTCGATGCCAACATTCTTGAGGCCTCTAAGAAGCAGGTCCAGCAGCAGACGACTACCCACATCTACCGCCCGTCCAGCACTGGCTCAGCTAGCGAGCTGTCTCGTCTTCAAAGAGACGTCTTCAACCCCGTTCTGGATGTCACTGTCAAGGACAACCTCAGCGCGGCCCACTACCGGCTCGTCTTGGCCCTGCTGTCTGCTTCCACGTCAACTCAAGCACTGCAGGAGCTCCAGATGATCCAGGGCAACATCAACCGCTTGATCGAGCGTCTGCTTGCCAGCTTTACTGCTTACCAGGATCTGGCGGTTCCTCTGGCTAACCTTCTTCGCTGTCTTCAGCTGGGTCTTTCTCTCAGCGAGGGTGCTCAGCAGATCGAAGACTCCGAGGTTGAGGCAACTATCAGCTCTGCTAAGCAGTGGCTCAAGGCCACCCCATTCCTGGACGGCCGCCTGACCAAGGTTGAGGACGTTCCGTCGTCGATTTCCAAGAGCTGGGAGTTTTTGCTATTCGGTGGTGTCTGCGCGGCTGTGGACAGCGATGTCGCCGCCACCAAGAGCGGCACCGCACCGGCCGAGACTGCTTTCTCCAACGAGGGCCGTCTCCGTCTTTTTGAGAGCTTCCACTTCTTTTTTGATGAGTGGAAGAAGAAGCTGGTCGCTGACCAAAAGGCCGAAGAAGACAAGAAGAACCTGTACCGCTTCCGCGGCAGCTTCGAGGATGAGGAGGAGATGGATGCTGCCGAGTTTGATGAGCTGTTCCCGACCTTTGACGAGACTGTCGCCGAGGGTGACCGTCCCGCAGCCAAGACTAGCGCGGCTGTCTCCAAGTCCACCTGGGACAAGTCTGCCGATGTTGCCAAGATCCACCGCGATATCCTGCAGCCCTCGCGCCCGGCCACCGACATGATCATCGAGTTCTGCAAGAGCAATGCTCGCAAGATGGCCAAGGAGAACGTTGACGCCGACAAGCCCTCGGCTGTGTCTCCTTCCATGGACGGTTTGATCCTGCCCGCGACTGTGCTTATGCTGGACGACAAGCTGCGCGACTTGCAGAACACCACTGTGGCCGTGCCTTCGACTAGCTCCAAGAACCCCAGCCAGTACAACTTCTACGCCGACACCAACCTTCCCGAGGCCCGCAAGCTCGTCTCTCTCATCCACGACATTCAGATCAAGTTCCGCAGTCTCCAGCGCGTCGAAGAGATCGGCCACCTGCAGCCCATTGAGGACGTCCTAGTTGCTACTGACAAGGTTCTCGAGATTGGATTCACAGAGCCCCTGGCCAAGGTGATCCCCCGTGTCGAGAAGCTGCACGAGTTCCTGTACGAGTGGCAGTTCCGCGGCCATGCTCCCCGCCAATACCTTGCGCCTGGTCTCTACGACCGCACTACGGCCACGTTGGTCAGCTGGCGCAAGCTTGAGCTGTCGACGTGGAGCCGTCTGTTTGATACCGAGGTTGACAAGTGCAGACAAGATGCTGGTGCTTGGTGGTTCATCGCGTACGAGGCCACCATCGCTGGTCCTATGTCCATTCTGATGGAGTCCGGCCAGGACTTCAACAACGGCCAGGTTCTTGCCTACCACGCCGAACAGCTGCTCAAGGAACTGTCTTCGTACCTGTCTAGCTCGATTGCCGGCCAGTATGGCGCACGTCTCGACCTGCTCCGCCAGATCCAGGCCCACCTCGACCTTCTTGTCCTCGACTACCCGGCCATGAGCGTGATCCGCAACGCCGTGCTGAGTCTTGTCGAGTACTATGCTCGCTACGAGAGCAAGGCGACCGTTGCTATCAAGAAGGGCCGCGAGAGTCTGCAGAAGAAGATGAACGACATTCTTCTGCTGGCTAGCTGGCGCGACACCAACATCGAGGCTCTTCGCGAGAGTGCCCGCAGATCCCACCAGAAGCTCTTCCGCATTGTGCGCAAGTTCCGTGCCGTCCTGGGCCAGCCCATGGGTCCTGTGATCCTACAGGGTCTGCCCGACGACGAGTCTGAGGGTGTCGTGCAGGGTAGCGGTGTCTTGTCTCTGGTTCTGGCCCCCAAGGCTATTGATTTCCAGCAGCCCCAGGCGGCCTCCAAGCTTTGCGAGCAGCTTGTCCCCGGATGGGGAAGCGACCCGCACACGCGCCGTCTGATGACCATCGACCGTCTTGTCGGCATCATGGCCAAGGCCAGCAAGCTTCCCGAGACTGCAGTCGATGTCCCTGACATCATTGCTACTTTCCTGAATGACCTGATCTCGACGGCCTCTGCCCTGCGTAAGGAGACACCCAGTGTCCTCAATGACGAGAACAAGGACATTGTCAAGCATCTCAAGGTGCGCAAGACCCGCCTGTTTGACGAGACTGTCAAGACTGTCCGCCAGATGGGCTTCAGCAGCAACCTGGGTCTCAGCCGGGTGGCTCTGCAGGCATCTCTGGAGATGATCTTCTCGAGCTACAGTGCCATGCGCCTGCCCGAGGAGTTTGACCTCGCTGGCCTCGAGTACGCCTTCCACAAGTTTATCGACCTGGCACCCCAGGCTCGCAAGGCGCTCTACGATCACCACAGCGACCTTCAGCACACTGTTGCTCGTCGCTGCGTTGGCTACATGGAGGGTATGCTCTACGTAGCCCTGCAGCAGCGCGAGCTTCTCGCCAAGTCTGCCCAGGGCCTGTCGTCCCTTGATCGCCAGATTTCCTACGTCGACGGTCTCAGTGCCAAGTTTGTTGCCGACAATGTCTTCAAGGAGGCGTCTCTTGATGCCAGCGCTACGGTTCTTCTCGACGGCACAGTTTCCAACCATGCTCGCACTGTGAGATGGCTGGTGGCTGTCCTGCGCGTTGCTGTGCACCTTGTTGCCACCCACGGCCGCCTGTCTTCCAACAACTACCGTGTTGTCCAGACCCAGCTCGAGGCATGGGCTTCCAAGCTCGACAAGCGTTCTGCTACCCTCGAGGCTGACGCCGACCTTCCCAATGGTTTCCTGACACCCAAGACCACCGTGGCCCGCAGCGAGGCCGACCAGGAGCTTCTGCAGCTCAATGCCGAGGTTGACCAGCACATTGCCCAGCAGCCCGAGCTTGCCTACATTCTTCGCCAGATCAAGCTGTGGACGACTGCTAGCAGCGAAGCCAAGGCTATCGAGTCCAACTCCTCTGCACTGACAGCCGAGAACGCATACACTGTGTTCACAGAGGAGGTGCTCAACCTTTCCAAGAAGGTCCTCAACGCTGTGCAAAAGTTCAACCAGTCCATTGCCGAGCTGCCCACGTCCATTGAGGACAACGCATGGCTCGTGGACCATAGCACCAAGCTGTCTGCTGCCGTCAAGTCGCTGCACGTCGACACTGTCACCACCAGCATCGAGCAGTGCATCGATCTTTTGCGGTCCGTGCACGGCCAGGACCTGGACACTGTCAAGACATCCGCTCCTGGTGCTCTGCTCCGTGTCCTGCTGCCCATGCTGCAGCAGTATGCTACTACGTACCGCCACAGTCTGGTTCAGCTTTCTGCTGTCCACCGCTCCACTTGTCAGCTGGGTCACCGTCTGGGCCACTCATTTGTGGACATTGCCTCTCAGGGCTTCTGCACGCCGGCCGAAAAGTCAGACGAGAAATCCAACGACACCAGCGGCAAGCTGGAAGATGGTACTGGTCTGGGTGATGGCGATGGTGCTGAGGACATTAGCAAGGACATCCAGCCTGATGAGGATCTGTCGGAGCTAGCGCAGACCGCCAACCAGGAGAAGGACAAGGACAAGGACGATGGCATCGAAGAGGAGAAGGATGCTGTCGACATGGGCAATGACGAGATGGAGGGCGAGACTGGCAGTGTTGCTGCTGACGACGATGAGGAGGATGACAAGAAGGACGACAAGGATGGTGAAGAGGAGGAAGATGATATGGACGAGGAGGCTGGCGATGTCGACGACCTCGACCCCACTGCCGTTGACGAAAAGATGTGGGATGGCGAGGACGACGCCAAGGACTCTGAGAAGGAGCAGCAGGGCAACGAAGCCGCTGGCCAGAAGAACGAGGAGGAGGACCAGGCTGCCGCCGGCGACGAGAACGCCAAGAAGCCTGCTGAAGAGCAGGCGGCCGCCGGTGACGAAGGCAAGCCTGAGGAGGAGGAGAAGGAGGGAGGTGATGAAGAGGGAGACAAGGAGAAGGGAGAGGATGGAGAAGATGACGACGAGATTGGCGAGGATGATGAGGAGGCTGGTCCCCAGCAGGAGCTCAACCGCCAAGACCAAAACGTCGATCAAAATGATGTCCTGGATCTGCCCGACGACATGCAGATTGATGATGAGGAGGGCAAAGACGGCGATGACGACTTTGACAACCTCGAGGACATGGAGGGTGATGAGGAAGAGGGTGCCGAGGAGGAAATGGAAGAGAGCCGCGGCAAGGAGGACGATGATGATGTCCGCAAGGAAGAGGAGGAGACCAACCTGGAGGATGAGGAGACCAACTTGGAGGAGATGAAGGATGGCGAGGATGACGCCGAGAAGGAAGAGGAGGATGATGAAATCGAGGAGATGGACGGCGAGGGAGCCAAGGAGGAGGCCCAGGAGGACGAGATGGAGGTGGACGAAGAAAAGGAAGAGGAGGAAGCGCCTGATCCGGTCAAGGACGCCAAGACCAACGACAAGCCCGCACCCAACGATGTGCAGAGCGGCCTTGGCCAGGAGCAAGACAACACTGTCGGCGCGGAGGAGCAGGAGCAGGATGACTCTGCTCAGAGCAAGAACAACGATGCGAAGAGAGACCAGGGCGATAAGGGCCAGCAAGACTCTGAGGACCAGGACACGACAGCCGGCGGCGACGGTCAGGTTTCGAAGCGCGAGCAAGAGAACAACGACGACGACCAGGCACAGGAGAACCCGTCCGATGCCAACGAGGACCAGGAGGAGCGCCAGCCATTCAAGAAGCTAGGCGACGTGCTCGAGCGCTGGCACAAGACGCGCCAGGAGATCAAGCAGGCCGAGGAGCCCGTCGAGCAGGAGACCAACAACGAGGACAGCGAGAACCAAGCCCAGCAGCAAGAGTTCCAGCACCTGCACGACGACGACGCCGCGCCCACCACGCAAGCTATGGGTGCTGCCGAGGACGAGGAGACCAAGCCGTTTGACGACTCGATGGCGATCGAGGAGGACGAGCAGCAAAAGGCCAAGGGCGAGGAGGCCGACAAGGAGCAGGACGAGGCTGGCAAGCCGCCTGGCAACGACGAGACGGACGCGGCCGAGAAGGACGAGCCGGACGTTGCCGAGGATGACGAGATGAAGGACGGCGACGAGGACGATGGTGCCAAGAAGACGGACAAGGACGACGGCCGTGCCGGTGCCTCGATGCAGAAGGGCGCCTACGACCGCGAGGATGAGGAGGACGACGAAATGGACCAAGACAAGATCGACAAGGAGGACGACGAAGAGGACGATGATGAGATCGTAGCCTCGCAGCTCCACTCGACACATCTCGACGACGACTTTGACGACAATGACGAGTCACTCATCTCCATGGACGACGCGATGCACCAGTGGTCGGCGTTCCAGACGGCAACTCACCCGCTGTCGCTGGCTCTGGCCGCACAGCTGCGCCTGATCCTGACGCCGTCGCAGGCCACGCGTCTTTCGGGCGGCTTCCGCACGGGTAAGCGTCTGAGTATCCGCAAGATCATCCCGTACATTGCATCTGGCTACAAGCGCGACAAGATTTGGATGCGGCGTGCCGTGCCCACCAAGCGTGCGTACCAGATTCTGCTCTGTGTCGACGACAGCAAGAGTATGGGCGAGGGTCTCAAGGGCGCCACCACCGCGTCGTCGCTCGCCGCCTCCGCCGCCTCGCCGGGCCACCTTGCTCTGAGCTCGCTCGTCATGGTCGGCCGCGCGCTGTCGATGCTCGAGGCCGGCCAGGTCGGTGTGCTGGGCTTTGGTGCGCGCGTGTTCACGGCGCATGCCCTGGATGCTGACCAGTCCTTTGGCGCTGGCACCTCTGCCGCTGGCGGTGGTGCTGCCCAGACGCTGCGGCGGTTCACGTTCCAGCAGGACCGCACCGACGTCGCCCTGCTGCTGCGCAACACCATTGACCGCTTCAAGCATGCACGCGAGATGAACGCGGCGTCGAGCAGCAGCGCCGATCTGTGGCAGCTGGCCATTATCCTGTCGGACGGTCTGACGCCGTCGGCAGCGCACGAGAAGATCCGCGTTCTTCTGCGCGAGGCTGCCGAGGCCCGCATCATGGTGGTCTTTGTCGTTTTGGACGGCAGCACCAGCAACAGCGCTGCCAATGCCGCCAATGCCGCCAATGCCAAGAAGGGAAAGAACGGCAACGGCGGTGCCAAGGCGGTCTCGGACAGCGTCCTGGATCTCAAGGAGGCTAAGTTCATCAAGGACCCGGTGACGGGCGCCAGCCGCATTGTCATTGAGCGCTACCTCGACACATTCCCCTTCCCGTACTACCTCATTGTGCACCACCTGGACGACCTGCCGTCTGCCCTGTCCGGTCTGCTGCGCACCTGGTTCGCCGAGGTCAACGCTTAGGTCTGTCATTCAAGATGACTAAGCGGTCGAGAAAAGCGTTTTCATTTTGATTTATTTTGATTTTAGCTTGATTTTCTTTCATGTTTGTTCATAGTATGTTGTTTACGGCGTTGATTTGTTTTCTTGTTTACATATATACTGTACATTGGAGGCGTTTGGATACTAAAATAGAGCAGGATAGCTGGTGTAGTTTAATAGTTTTGTTTTCTTTTGTTTCTTTTGTTTTTATAGTTTTGTTACTTAAGATATTGTTACATTAAACAGCGTTTTTTTCAATCATATTTCTTAAACTTATACTTGATTACACAGTCATTGCATAGCAAGGTTAATAAAGTACAATAAATGAAGGCACTGGTGCTATGGAATCTGTAGTGTACACGCCTGGAATTGACAGAAAAGAAACGAACAATAAAGAAAAGAAAAGATGAGACGGGCCTTATGAACAGCAAAGGAAAGAAGACAAAAGAAACAAAATCAAAAACGAAACAAGAGGCAACCCTTCCGGCCATCCGTTCTCCGTCTGGCAACCTGCCAGAGCAATAATATCAGAATAGAATAAGAAAGACAAAAAATAGAACAAAAAGAGAATCTAATGTATCAGGGACAAAATTTGTGATGCAAAAGGGCTTCACAGACAGGAGTCAATGTGCTCTCCCGTGAGAATGAGTCCGACGGAGATCTCTCCTACTGCTCCTGGCTCGATGACGGGCCCAGTCCCTGAACCTTCTCCATGTCTGAGATGGTGCTGTTAAACACCTTACTGAGGTTGTTGATCACACGCGAGCGATTGCGCTCGTGCCGCGACGTCCAGATGTAGTCCATAATCTCGCGGCTGATCTGTTCCAGCTGGTCGACGGTGCAGCCCGATGTGCGGTCCAGGATGGTGTCCAGCACGGGATCGAGGCTGGACTCGGGGACGCTGATGGGGAAGCCCTGGGAGGAGAGGTGGCTGTCGTTCTGGTCCTTGCTCTGTACGGGAACCGGCGGTGGGCCGAGGGGCTGGCCAGCTGTGGGCTGTACAGGCGACGACGAGAGGCCCAAGGCACTACCATTGGCAGCACTGTCGTCGGCACCGCTAGACTTGCTGGTGTCGAAGTCGGCCTTGCCCAGGGCGTGCATCTGCGAGTGGACCCACTCGTGGCTGGAGCTGGACTGCGGCAGCGACCCAAAGATGGACTGTGTGTCAGGAATCTGCGATCCATCGGGGTCGGCAGCTCCAGCGCCACCAACACCGCTGCTGCCACCAGCAGCGCCGGCAACTGTGAGGCCATGGCTAATACTGGCGCCATTGCCGGCACCGGTGCCGTGCACACCATTAGTGGCTTGTGTGCTCCAGGGTGCAGATGACCGGTTCTCGGACGGGTCGGATGTCTTGGTCGTCGACGCCTCGTTTAGAATGCCCGACGGCGACATGCCAGGAGGCAGGTTGGTCAGAGCAGACACCTGCGACATTTGTGTGTTGCCGGCGGTGTCCAGTCCAGACGGCCGAGGCCACTGTGGCGGCGGCGGCGGGGCGGGGAAACCGGAACCAGTCATCTCGACATCCTCGCCGTTGGTCAGAGCCGACGACGGGACAGAGTTGCCGTTGCTGTTGCCGTTGGTGAGATGCGAAGCATGGCCGTTAGACGACAGAGGGGTTGCATCAGCGGGTCTGTCCATCAGCTGGAACCTAGCCTGCGTCTGCATTTGTTGTTGACCGGCTGGTGCGTCTCCGTCTTTGTCGTCGTTGCTGTCGTCGGTGACCTCTTGGACGAGGTCGGAGCCAATGGCAGGCAGTGCATCGCCGCCGAGACTGCCCGTGGCCGCGCCAAAGATGGCGAGGCCAACCTTTTTCTTCTCCGCCTTCTCCCGAGCCTCCCGGACGCGCTTCATCTGTCTTTGATACAGCTCTTCCCAGTTGATCTGCGCCAGGCGCGCCTCCGTCTCGGCGACATCCACCTGCACGTTGGTTGCCAGCTCGTTGGCCTTGAGCAACCGCTCCTTGTCGCCGAGGTTCTTGGCGTCCTTGGCCATCGACACAACATCAAACTGGAAGTCCTTGGGGCGGGCATAGTAGCCGTTGGACAGGCGCTCCTCAATCGTTGTGAGGTCCAGATTGTAGTAGAACTTGTTCGTCGCCCTCTCCAAAAGACCAGAGATGCCGTCCTTGTCGTGCGCAATCACAAACGGACGCGCCTCCTCGGCAATGATGTCCGGCTGCACGTAGTTGGGGTCGGCCTCCTGCCACAGGTACGCAATCTGCGACTCGAGGATGACGGGCTGCCGGAACTTCTTGTACTTCTTCAGCTGGTCCATGATGGGCTGCAGCTGCACCTTGAGAAAGTTGAGCTGCAACAGATCCTTGCGCTTCTCTTCTGCAATCTCCTCCTTGGTCATCACCTTGGGTGGCGGTGGCGGCGCGATGGGAAGCTCTTCAAGAATGCGCTTCTTGCGGCTCGCTGGATCAGGGAACTCGTTGGGGTTCTTGATCGCGTGCTTCAGGAAGTTCAAAAAGTACTCCCGGCGGTTCTCCTTTGAGGGCTTCTGCAGCGCGAAGCGGTTCTTTGACGAGTAGCCGAAAATGTCTGTCAGCACAGCCGTGGGCACCTCGTCACGCTCGCACTCTGCCGTGGCCAGGACCAGCACTGGGTCGTTGGGTGAGATTGTCCGCAGCATAGTGGTGAATGTGATGTAGGCCGACGGGGTTAGGCTCTCGTACCACACCTCGACGTTGGGAAGGTAGAGAACAGCCGGCTTGTGCCGCTTGACCTCGACGAACAGGCCAACAATGACCTGCTCAATTGGCCGTCCATCACCCAGCAGAATGGGAATGTCGAAGCTCTGCACATGCACGCCCTCGAAGTGGTGCAGAATGGCCGCGGCGAGGTAGCTCTGGCCCATGCCTCCAACACCTGTCAGCAGCAGCCGTGGCCGGAATGTGCGCGACCGCTCAAATTCCTGGACCATGTTCTCTCTGCCGAAGCCGTGGTCGGCATCTTGGAAAGGCTCAAACATGGCCTCCTCTAGTGCAGTCGTCTTCTTACGCCGTGGCATAATGTCGTCGAGCAGGGACTGGATCCGTGCCAGCTGGTCAGACAGCAGGGGCGCCACCGCCTTGGGAAGTGGTGCCCAAGCGGGTGCAGCAGACCGCTCCGACGACGGGATCATCTTGTTCATGGACAGCATGAAATCCGTGGCGTGAATGTCAATCTTCTCGGGGTTGACAATCAGCTTGTCGGGTGCAGAGTAGATCTGGGGGTATGTCCGCTGGATGGCGTTGAGGGCGGCCTCTGTGCACAGAGCGCGCAGATCGGCACCTCCGTATCCCTTGGTGTTCTCGGCCAGCATCGTCTTGAAGTTATCGGCCAGACCCCAGTCCTTGGTGTTGATGTCGATGATGGACCGACGGCCCTCCTTGTCGGGCAGGGGGAAGTAGAACTCGCGGTCGAAACGGCCTGGGCGACGCAAAGCAGGGTCGATGTTGTCGGGACGGTTGGTTGCGCCAATAACGATGACCTGGCCACGGCCATCCATGCCGTCCATCAGGGCCAGCAGTGTCGACACAATCGACGCGTGGATCTGCTCCTGCTTGCTGGACCGCACTGGTGCGAGACCATCAATCTCATCAAAGAAGATGATACTCGGCTGTGTCCGTCGTGCCTCCTCAAACAGCAGCCGGAGCTGCTTCTCGGCCTCACCAACCCACTTACTCAGCGCATCAGCACCCTTGCGCATGTAAAAGGTGATCTTGCGACCACCGACACCGACAGAGTTTGCCAGCGCACGCGCGAGCAGTGTCTTACCGGTACCGGGAGGACCATGGAACAGGACACCGCGAGGCGGCGTCACCTTGAAGCGCAAGAAGAGCTCGGGGTACAGCAGCGGCAGTGTGACCATCTCTTTGAGCTGGTTGATGTGGCCTTGCAAACCACCCACCTTGCTGAAGTCGACATTCATGTCCACGCCCAGGGGGTCGGCGTCGGCCAGAGCCTTGCTGCTCTTGACCTTGCCGACGTTGTTGTTCCCTGCGTTGACACCAGTGATGGCCTCGAGGTTGAGAGGTGCTGCGAACCCACCTGGTGCGGTGCCAGTAGTAGGTGTCATACCAACGGCGCCGCCGACGCCAAAGCCCGCATTGTTAGTGCGGGTGTTCATCTCGTCGTCGCTGCTGTCCGAGTCCACACCGCCAGCGGCACCTGTGCCCCACGGACCGCCGATGAGAGCGCCAGCGCCACCACCGCCGCCGAATGGGCCAAATGTGGAAAGCAGGCTGCGATCCCACAGCGTCGTGTTGGCACCGCCGCGGTTGTTCTTGCGGCGAGCAGGGGTCTGGACTGGCGCCTCTTCTTCTTCGTTCTCGATAAGGAACTGGTCAAGGGGCTTGATGCGGTAGTCGACGACCTTGGTTGTCCGCCGACGCGACGTCTGCTCGTATACGATAGATGGAGACCGGCGTCTGCGGCGGGGACGCGAGCGAGAATTGGCGCGAAGCTCTTCTGCCTCCATGGCCACTTCGTCGCGGTCAACTTCCTCCTCCTCGTCTGACTCGTTCCGCGAGCGCTTTGAACCTGTCTTGATGCGGCCGGACCGTCTGCGTCCTCGTGAGTTGGAGCTGGAGTCGTCGTCGCCTGTGGTGGCTTGGGTATTCTTCTGTGACACGTCACTATCGGAAACCTTCTCTTCGCCAGACTCGTCGTCGACGGGCTCAAAGTCGCTACTGGGCTCCTTGAGCGACTTGGCCTTGCGAAGCCGCGAACCGCGGGTCAGGCGTCTGCCTGGCACATCCTCGTCTTCGTCGCCGGCTGCTGGTGTTGTAGACTCGTCATTTTCCATGTTGGCAGTTGCAAGAGAGCCGCGAGTCAGCCGGCTCCTACGGCCGGTGGGCTTCACGTCGTCTTCGTCGTCATCCTCATCGTCGGCGTTGTCGCCCATAGCAACATCAGACTGGATGGGTTGCATGTCATCGTCTGCTTCAGCATCGTCATTGTGTTCGTCGATGTCGACTTGAAAGTCAGCAGGGGCGAAATCGTCATCGCCGGCTGCGTCGGCGTCGTCGGAAATCACGTTGCGGCGCGCGCGTCCGAATGACCCGCTGCTGTTCCGTAGCGAGCTCTCTTCTGCTCCGTCCACACCAAGCGGGTCGGCGTCGTCGTCATCGTCGTCGTTGAGGCCGTATGCCACGCTGTCTTCCTGTGTGGCCTCTTCGATGGGTGCTGCTGGTGGCTTCTTAAGCCCCTTGGAGGCACGGCGAGTATTTCTTGAGGCGGCATAGGCTTCTGGACTCTTACTACGAGACGCCCGTGCTGTCTGTGCGTGCCGGCCTGAGTTGGTCAATTCGACAAAATCACTGGCCTCCTCCGTCGTCGCCCGCGTCCGTCTAGTCATGGTAGCGGATGGCGGGGCTGCTAGCCGTTCGCGTAGTCTTTTTGGGTTGGCCTTGAGGACGATTATGCGCGATGGGCGCGTTGATGTAGCGGTTGCGGGAGCAGGTGCCGGGGTCTTCTTGGGAGTGGTCTTCTTCTTCTTCTTGGAGATGACTGCGTCAGAGTCTGAGTCGTCGGCGCTGTCTTCTGTGACAATGGCTTCCTCCTCTTCGCTACTCTCTCTGTAGCTCTGGTGTTTGACGGCTGCTTTTCTGGCGCGACGTCCGGTGGCGGTTGAGACGGGGGCGTCGTCGTCGTCGGACTCGGAGTCGCTGCGGAAGGGTTCGCCGGCACTGCTGTCTGAGATGTCGTCGTCGTCGTCGTCAATGTCCGAGCCTTGGTAGCCGTTCTTATCGCGACGGCTGCCAGAGCGCGGCTTTCTCTGGCCCTTTTGCTTCTTCTTGGTGCGGCTTCTGCGCTCGGTGGTCTCGTCGCCTGGTTCAAAGTTCTCGTCCTCGGGGTCCGACTGCAGCGGATCAAAATCAAGAATGTCCCGCTTTCTCTTTGATGGCATTTTGTGTTGTCAGCCCAAGAGAGGTAGCTTGGGTTATCTTGGTTGGGTGAGGTTATTCGCGCTGGTGCATGGCCATCGATGGGATAGTTGTGATAGATGGGGCTGTCGTGATGATGATGGAATGGTAGGTGAAGATGATGGTTGGTTGATGACGAGATGGATAGACAAGTCGCGTTTGTGGTGGTTGAGGATGAGGTTGAGTTGAGGCTCGTGTTGTCGTGATGCAAGGTCGAGGTCGAGTTAGATGCTAATGGATGGTCGAGCTATGTCGCGATGGAGTGAGTGAGAGGCGGCGTGCGTTGTGTGAATGCAGCGTGAATGGTGAATGGCAGATTGGCCCAGAATAGGGTCAAAAAGAAGGAAACGTGGGTTTGGAAGACAATAGGAGAATGTGGTGGAGAATGCAGATAGACATAGATAGCCCGTGTCGGCTGCGTTGGACGCTCCTTCCTTCAAAATCTCGATGTCGCGCAACACAGAACGAAGTTCTTCATGACGAACCGGGAAAGAGGCAGAGCAGAGGCAGAGAGGGAAGGAGCGAGCGAGAACAGAGACGAGCGAGGAAGTCGCGAGGAAACAGGTGGGTCACAGCTGTCGCGGCAGGCCAATCAAGGGCTGGTCTGGCCTATTGTGCCCCTTGCTTGTTTTTCAGAATAGGCCGTTAGCCAATCAAAACCAGCTGTCTCCCTAGATCCACTCTGCTTTTGCGGGCCATATTGAGCGCAGTGGGTGGCTCTTCTGCCTATTGTATGGGGCGACTTGGCCATCACGCACTATTGTCGCGTCGTGAGAATGAATGCACAATCGCCATCGGCCATCGACAATCATCATCGCCACCACCATTCATCGTGCGCAAGGCCAATAAAAGTGCCTCAATTGAATAGAGTCGAGACTTTGCAATGCCATTCACGAAAATTGAATGCGCATTGTCACCGAGGGGGTGGGCGCATGGGGTAGGGTGCGATTTGAGTGAAGAGGGGATGGTAAAAAGTATGAAGAAAGATGAATGAACAACGTCATCGTCGCGATGGACAAGCATTAAGGCTACTGCCGAAAGGCGGGCAGAAAATAGACTTGAACACTCACTGTCGGTAACCTATGTGGGGCTGCCGATGCGGCTCAAGGATTTTGGCTGGGCGCACTGGCTGGGGGGGTGTCAATGGAGAAGGGAACGAGGGCCAGGCCGTCGGCAAAAGGACCACCTGGGGTCTTGGGGTGTTGCGTGGTGTTGGGTTGGGCAGAATGGCGAGTTGGCAGGTCGAAGACGTGAGATCTGGCGCTCGAGGGACAGGTCGACGAGGGTCGGAATCCGGCCGGAACATGGCTGAAAAGCACCGGCGAGTCGTGCAAACAAGTTTTGAGGCGGTTTCCAGGGGTCCAGAGTGCGTTCAGGGCCATTCGGGGTCGATATGTCAACAGCGTTGGCGAAGTCGTTGTGATGCTCTGGCGGTGCTTTTCTCGTCTTTGTCAACTTTTGGCTGCACATTTAAGCGGTACTAGGCGGATCTTGGAGCCACGTTTATTCGCCACCAAAGACTTGAAATAAGTTATTACGTTTAGAAATACTTTATAATGACCCTAAGAGTTTGTTTATGCATTTGTATTGGATTCTGACTGTTTTTGCATGCATCCGCTGTCGTCGTCATTTCGACATCAAAAGTGAGGTTTGGCTTAGACGTTGTCGTCAGCCAATCAGATGCGAACGGGTCCACTTTTGCCACGCCGCCTCGATTGCATTGATTATGTCATCAATCAAACAAAGCGAGACGAACATCTACAAACTCTTCTACAAACTTGCAACTATTTCATACAGTTGATAGATTATGCACCAAACAACTTTTACTCGGAGTAAATCAGATATACTTACAAATTGTCGCGAGGTCCCGGGTTCCTATGCCCCGTTGCCCCCCTATGTACCCGGTCTTTCGTCACCAGCCCACCCACATTTCACATTAATAAAAGCCACAACGTCGTCGATCTCGTCTGGAATTTTATACCAGTGGCCCTGTCCCGCATAGGCCCGCCATTCCACATCGAATCCGAGGCGGCCCATTGTGTGGTGCGCTGCTTCGCCTAGCGAGACCTTGATTTTGTCATCGGCCTCGCCATGGCCGAGAAATACGGGTGTTGATAGGACCGTGGGCACGCCGTCGGAGACGTTGTCCAACTGCAAAAGCTCTCGTACGTAGTCTACGCCGTTGGCCAGGGACCTGCTGTGGTCTTGTTTTTCCGCGTCTGCCTCTGCAGAGACAGAGCATCGTTCGCCCGTCCCTCCAAGCTGCAGCCCGTCCCCAGCAGCTGCTCTTGCTTCGATCTCGCTTTGAAACGGCAGCCAGCCGCTCATCCCGACAAAACCACCAATGGGTCGCTCGAGTGCTATCAGGCAAATGAGCGCCATCGCACAGCCCTGGCTCAGCCCGCCGAGGACAATGTTTTGTCTTGGGATGCCGGCGTCGCGGCACTGTTGGTCCACGATGGCGAGAATCTCGGCAAACGACTCGCGCAGCCCTGTGAGTTGCTTGTGGCTGCGATCGGAAGGGTCGTCGAGGGATGCGACGTCGAACCACTGCGTGAGCATGGACCGGCGGAACGCCGTCGAGCGCCGGCGACGGGATGTGGGGAAGATGAACTTTGCTCCGGGAAACCGAGATGGCAGTCCAAGGCCGTCAGAGCCGATCCCCGTCTCCAGAAGCTCACGGCCGAATTTCTCGCCATTGGAGCCAAGGCCGTGGAGGAGAATAAATGTGTGGGTGTGTTGTGCGAGTGGCTCTACAACAAACGGCGTGGGTGCAGGCCGGCTCGATCCTGACTGTGCCGTCATGGTGATGCAGTAATCAGATGAAGATCCTCTAGAGATATAAACGATGCTGTGGGCTGTATTTAGGTGGTGTGTATTACTGTGTAGAATATTGAAGGGTGCCTTGCGCCCCATAATAGTAATTGGGCCTTGGCGATAGATTTGCATGCAATAAGTTTCATTATAACGATTGCCAACATCTGACTGCCAGCCCTTCTCCGCTCTGCTGTGGTGTGTTGACATGGGAGCCGCCGATGAAGTTGACGTGGCTCGCGTGGGGGTGGCCTGAAACTAATATTGGACCAACCAGAAATCGTTGTAAAGTGTTGGCAGCCTTGAGCATTTGTGCTTTGTTTATCCTAATATCCTCAAAAGACAGCCAACCTCGTCCGCACGCATCGCGTCACAGCCCCCAATGGGAACAACGTTGCCTCTTCTAAAGGGGAAGATTACTCTTGAAGATGCCTTGACAGAAGACAGTGATGTGCTTTTTGAACTATCGTTGCCACCCAAACGCCTTGATTTCTGGTTCTACTTGCATACCCAACGCGCGCAGATAGAGGACATCATCTCTCGCCATCTTCGCCTCCCTCGCTCTGGCTTTAAACTTGGCGAGTTTGGGGAATGGATTCATGGGAGCTTCAACGCGTGTCTTCCAATCTATATTACCGCAAGCAGTCATCGTCGGGGTCTCCCTCGACGAGCCATCATCCGCTTTGCGCTGCCCTTTAAAGTCGGCGAGGAGAACTATCCTGGGAATGTGGACGAAAAAGTGCGCTGCGAGGCAGCCACGTACATATGGCTAGAGAAAAACTGCCCTTCCATTCCCATACCACGTCTTCTGGGATTTGGTTTCCCGGGCGGGTCATCGGTGCGTGACAACTTCAAGGCAATTGCTTTGTTTCTTCTTTGCTAACTGTTGGAATCCAGTTTACCGCACTTGGAAACGAATCTGTCTGGCACCGATTATCGTGGTATTTTCGACGTGGCCTCTCATGGCTGTTCGGGCCCCCCCTCACGCCGTACGTCTCCCACCATCGCCAACACCTCCTTGAGCACGGCTATTTCATCATCGAGCACGTGGAGAGAGGCCAGATGCTATCCAAATCATGGGTAGACCACCGGCAGGACCAGAACAAAAGAAGGAACCTCTTTCGAGGTTTGTCGCAGATAATGCTCTCTCTGTCACGTCATCCACTGCCACGGATTGGGTCCTGGACGATAGACAACCGTGGTGTTCTCTCGCTGACAAACCGCCCACTCACCTATCACCTCCACCAGCTGGACAACTGGGGGGCCCCGAGACTGATGCCGCAGCATGTCACCTATTCAACTGCCGACGCTTACTACCTCGACCTAATCGCCTGTCATGGTCAGCAACTCCGACACCAGCCAAACGCATTCCACAGCCACAGTGACGGCGAGATGCAGCTTGCGGCCTTGGCCGCTATGCGGGCTGTTCTCCCCCGATTCGCCGACCGGCAAGTCAGAAACGGCCCATTTGCGCTTGCACTGACCGATCTGCACACGAGCAACATCTTTGTCGACGACGATTGGCATATCACCAGCATCATTGACCTCGAGTGGGCCTGCGCGCGGCCGGCCGAGATGGACGGTCCTCCATATTGGATCTCGAACCGGGGCTTGGACCAGCTGGGCCGTCACCGAGACGAATACGCGGCACTGCACGAGGAGTTTCTCGATGTGTTGGAACAAGAGGAGCGGACTGGCTACGGGTCCTCCGAGCACTCGCAACAGCTTCGACGATGCTGGACCGGCGGTGCGTATTGGTATTTCCAGGCGCTGGACGCCCCAGGTGCGCTGCTGGCAGTCTTTCTGCGCATCATACAGCCCATGTTTGCACGGTTTTCGGCCGCGGAGCAGGACCAGTTCGATCACGTCGTAGCGGCCTTGTGGGACGTTGGCACAGAAGAGTTGATTACAGCAAAACTCCAGGAGCAGAAACAGTACGAGGACCAGATTCGCGCTGCCTTTGCGGCGGCGGAAACGGAGGGTCAAGAGGGCCAGCAACAAGGCTCACCCGGGATTGCCCAAGAGGATCACCAGCTAGATAGATAAAAGAGTGGCCTCGCTCCCTTGAGCACTAGGTAGGAAGAGTGTCAGAGCTCTTCAGTATTCCATCCAAGACTTTAGCTACATACTGATTGGCAATAACTCGCTTGTAAACTCGGCCAGCCGGTATTGCACAATAGCCAAGTCTTGACCTAGTCTTTGGTCAACCCCCGATTCAAAACAAGGTGGTCCCAATATATAGAACCCGCCATCCGTAAAGGTTTGTGTATGAAAGTATAAGTAAAGTATATGAATTAATACTTTGTGTCATTGCTAATATGCTAACCAACTCCATACAGCAACAGCTGCTTCAAGTTTTAGGCGCCCAAACTCCTTAAAATACAGTGCTCTCGTGCTCTCGAAATGCTCTAAACAGTCTAACCAAATCTCTGTGCTAAATGCACCTACACCTACTTGCGCTGCCGTTGCCGCATGGCGTTGGGGAACACAAGTGGCAGTGCAAGCTTGGCAACGTGCTTGGTCTTGTCCTCGGCCTTGACAACCTTCATGCGCGCGCCAATCTCCATAAAGTACTGCGACATCTGCTTCTGCTCAAACTTCATGTCCTCGCGCAGGTCCAGCATGTCCGTCTCGTAGTTGTCCAGGATGCACGCAAACGCGGCGCAGTGCGTCGCCAGCAGGTCCGAGTGGAATTTCCGGACAGTGCCGCTGTCGCTGAACGTGCGCCGGATGTTCTCGATGATCGGCTCGGGCGCGCCGTCCATCCGCTCCTTGAGCTTCTCGCGCGGCAGCTGTCTCTTGGTGCCGCGCTCTTTGCCTGGCCGCAGCGCCTGCCAGTACAGGATCAGCCAGTACATGTAGCGCAGCAGGCGCAGGTGCTCGGGGTCGTCGCGCATAGCCACATGGTTAACGCGCTGTGCAACAAATCGGGAGTAGACGTCGATCGGCTCGTTAGTCCGGGCCGCCTGCTGCCAGTCGCGCACGGGGATCGACGCCAGCACGTCGGCGCCGACAATCTGCGACGGCACGTACACGTCCTGGATCTCCTCAGCATCGTAGTTGCCCCTTGGCACGGGCTTGGCCTTGTCGACCACGGCCTGCAGCTCTTCGCGCGTAGCCATGCTCGATGTGGCCTCCACCATTGTCTCCATGAGCACACGGTCGCCCGCGCCCATCTCCATCGACTCCCAGGAGCCATCCTCCTTCCGCTTGCGTGTGCCGATGGCGTTCTCCGTAATCGATGCGATTGCCTTCTTGGCCTTCTTGGTACCGAATGTCTGGCCGAGTGTGTTTCTGAGGTCGATGTTGGTCTGGAGAGTTAGCTTTGTTCTTCTCGTTTTATGTAGCATTATTAAGCTCACCTTGCTGACTGGCACACCAGTCATCTGGTCCTCCGAGGCATCACGCGCCCGCACCGTGCCACGGATCTCCATCTTCTTTGCCGACACAACCTCCAGCTTGCCGGTCTTGGGGTCGAAGATGCCGACATAGTGCTGCATGGCGACACCGCTCTTAACAGCCTTCTCCTCCTTTCCAGTAAAGTCGAGTGACCGGTGGTTCGAGGCATGTAGTAACAGTTCGGCGTCGGCGGTCTTTTGGCGTTTTGCGGATTTGCTGGGTTTCGCGAAGCTGTCGAACTGGACCGAGTCAGGGACAACAATGCCGGGTGTGGTAGCTAGATAGTCAGCATCTGAGCAGTCGAGGTCAAGCCATAGGGCCAATTGATGATTCAGCAGGAATGCCGACTGGATTCGACATACCAATGACGGGTGCTGCAAACTGAGGCTTCGTGATGCCAGTCACCTGGATCACCTCGGCGGCATCCTTGGACTTCTTCTTGCCCTTGTCGCTGGCATCTCTCTTTCTCTTTGTTCCTGCGTCGCCGGCCATGTTGATTGAAGTTTGGGGGGTGATGTCGAGAGATCGGGTGGTGGCTGTCGCAAACGGTGTCGCAAAAGGAGTCGCTTGTTGCTCGTTCTGCCAATCTTCTTCAACTTCAATGTCAACACACAGCAAAAGAGCCTTCTCCGCTAGCCTGTAGTGCTTGCTGTTGGCGGTAAAAGGATTTTAGTAGCACGAAAATTTTGTCTTGCGCTCCCCACCCAAACTTTAGAAATCCGGCAGAATCCAGGAAAATTATGGCGGTGTATGCTACCCGTCCTGTCGGCTGTTGGACCCTTATTTAAACGTGCAGTAGCACGTGCGCTAGCTACAGTGCAATGGATCTTGGACACCGTGTTTCCGCACTATGTCGCCTTACTCATGACCATGGTCAGCAGATGCGGAGAAGTGTCGGATTAATCTTCGGTGCGCGTTAGGGCACACACCATAGTTTCTGGGGGGGTACCGCGGTCCCTGCCATGGGGCTAGAAACTTTTCATATAGATCTTCTTCGCTCTTCCCCTCCTTCCTTTGATTCCTCTTTCTTTCTACCACAACCATCACCAAACATTTTCTCATTACGAACCCGTGAGTAGCATTCCCTACCGGCACTTTGCGCGGCCTCAGTTGTACGCGAGCTAGTTGCTGGTTCTTTCGTGAGAATCAGCACCTCTGCGTATTTCTTTGTAGCCGCGCAATCCGCCACCTCAATCGCCTCGAGAGCTCCAAAGCTAACATTCCTTCAGATAGTTCAAGATGAGAGCCAAGTGGAGGAAGAAGCGCGTTAGACGTCTCAAGCGTAAGCGGAGAAAGATGCGGGCTAGATCGTAAGTCACACCCTCGTTCGCTTGCCACCAGCATCAGCTCTGGCAAGCTCGGCAAGCTTCACGCCACCTCTCAAGAGCTTCAACTAACAACCACACAGCAAGTAAATGACTTCCCATCTACACGACTTCTAGTCAGCCCCGCACACCACTCGCATCGGCCTGAGAGCGCGCAGCCTTAACCCCTGTCGCGGCCCTTAACCGACGGCAAACAACAACCAACATCATGTTTTCTTCCGCCAACGTCCGGCACGGAGCTTGCTTCGTGTGCCACTTCCACCAGCAATCGAACACCACACCAAGATCATTCGAGGCAAAGGAGATCGACACTGCTGTCCTATACTGGGAGCGGCTATGGACGGGACGGGATACGACATCTTTTTGAGGTGGGGTGGGATTCCCTTATTTTCGGGTCTGATCCAAGCCAGCTCTGTCTGGCAGGCAATTTTCACGAGGTCGTGAATTTGTGAAGGGTTTCAGGTACTACGCCGTATCGAAGCTTACTCTCGCACCAACCGATATTATTTCTTTTAGCTCCCATGAGGAGGAAAAAAATAGTTGACTCGACAAGCAAATAAAAAAAAACCGAGCTGTATGCTTCCAAACTTTTTCTCTGAACTGTGACCGTGATTTGCTTATTTCATCTTTTTTGCGCGCTCCGTTCCGTTCTACTTCGTAGTTCTAGAGTGCTGTAGAAGACCCGTCAAGGCTAGTTTTCGGCAGCTGGATGAGGCTGAAACAGCCCTACCGTTGTGGATCGTTGACGATACGTGGAGACTCGATCAATTAAAGACCCTGACGCGATGTGGACAAAGTGCATCGTCAGCGTTGCAGTGCGTAGGTATGCATAGCACCTTGAATATTGGAATATTTCTCCGATGTCCCCCTCGAGCTGGGCCTGAAGGTGGTGCTGTCAGAAATGTCAGACAGCTCGTCATACATGTCAATTGCATGCATTGCACAGTGGCGTATTGGAGCTGTAGCTTTGGTGGTGAGCTGCTTGGAAGGACTGCTAGGCGGCCCCACCAAGCATCATGGCTTCAGAACATCACCACATGCATCACGAAAAGCATCACCAAAACTTCACGATGCTGAATAGCATCCACGTGATCCTATAAATTGCCAATTTGTGATCTTTCTCAACTTGTGGGATGATTTTAGTCGCTCCTTCCTAGGAGAGCAGAGACTGCCTACAAAATTGACGATACAAGAAGGAGCCATCGTAGTACTTGCCTGAAGAATATAGGGCAGCAATGACCAAGAAGTAGTCTTTTTGAGTAGTCGTGCCTGTTACCAGTCTCCTCTCAGCTTTTATCATAATTTTGCCTTTGTAGTTTCGTCTACGGCTGTGAATCCAAGTCATCCGCCATGGCCGAGTTTCCGCCTTTCCAAGATGCCTCCCCGGCTATGCCGGAGACGACCAGCCTGCCTCTTAGTGCAGAAGAAGCGCCGCGCGCCCCGTTGGCATGGCTCGAGATCGAAAGCCTCACCTTTGGCGACTTCAAGCAAGGTATGACGGGCCGTTGGCACCAATTGATCCTCTGTGCGGCCCCAGATTCGTTAGCTGACCTCAACCTGCCTTTTACAGTCGTCAGAGTCCCGTTCTGTGCTGGACAGATCATTGCAATCGGCAGAGACCCGAAAAAATGGTACAGCATGATGTTTTGGGCCTCTTATTGGACTCATAGGATCCCTTTTTGGGCCTCGTGTAGGGCTATTCGGACATGTCGAACACTTTGGACCTCGATCATGCTGCACCGGTAGCAGATATTAACCGTCACAGCAACCTGCGCTTCCAAAACAAGGCAGTGTCGCCTGTCCACTGCGAAATCTACTCGGTCGTCTTTGACGAGGAAGAGCACTACCCGATCCTGGTCTATGTACGCGATTGCCAGTCTACTTCGGGCACATTTGTAAACGGCAGTCTCGTCGGCAAAGGGCCGCTTGTTTCCCAGGCCCGGCTGCTGGAAAACAACGACACCGTCTCGGTCGGACCGTGCTCCCTCCGCCTCTGCGACTACAGTACCGGGGCAACGAGATCTTGTTTGACGCACATCCAGAAAGAAGAGGCATCGCTCTTTGCAGGCCAGTATCTGATCAAGGACACCATCCTCGGCAGTGGCTCTTTTGCCAGTGTCTACCTGGCCGAGGATGTCAAGACCAAGAAGCAGCTCATCTGCAAAGTCCACAACCTGCCGGCTCTGGCAAAGCGGTACGAGACCGCAGTTGCAAGTGTCGACCGAGAAGTGTCCATCTGGAGTCAGCTCGACCATGTACGTCAGTTTGCTCGTCTGTACAAGTACAGAGATCGCCTCATCTGACACTTGCAGCCCAATATCATCGCCTTTCGCAGAGCATTCCGGACCAACAATACCATGTGAGTTTGGGTCGAATCCCCTGCTTTCTTACAGTCTAACAACCAGGTTCGCGTTTGCAGACCTTGCGGCCGGTGGCGACCTCTTCTCGCTGCTCAAGCGTGAGCAGAGCATACCCGAGCTCGAGATCAAATGGATCGTCTTCCAGATACTGCGAGCAATCGACTACCTCCACTGCAAGGGTGTTGCGCACCGCGATATCAAGCCAGAGAATGTTCTGTGCTACTCGAGCTACCACACATACCACCGCATTGTTCTCGCTGATCTCGGATGTGCAGGAGTGACGAGTTTGGGCAGACTGACCTCCCATGTCGGCACCAGCATGTACCGAGCACCGTAAGTATCGATCTATCTTCCCTTAGATATCTTCTTTGCTACAATCAGCCATCTGACAACTTAGTGAGGCTCAAGTACCTACTCAGCCACACGGTGTCGCTGTCGACATATGGTCAATTGGTGTCCTGGCCCTCCAGCTGCTTTCCGGCAATGACCCTGTCGACGAGCTCGACCCGGCCTGCACAGCCGCAGATATTGAGAACATTGTTCTTCTCATCAACCTCAGACGTGCGGGACAGCACAACGGCCCCATCTCCCAGGCCGGCCTCGACTTTATAGCCTCTTGCCTCAACCCCGATCCTCTTGCACGGCCATCTGCTACCAACGCAGCCAAGCACCTCTGGTTCCGCGAGTCCGCACATCAGATCTTAAAGTTCAAGGAGCGCGAGAAGCAGCTGGTCTGGAAACCGAGGGGAATCATCTTCCCGGCCGTTGTGCCTCTTGCAGGCGTGACGAAGCTGCCGCCAGCAAAGTCAGTCACGAGAGTCGAGAGTGTAGTAGACGCATCTGCAGACGAAGTACGAGCCACAGTTGAAACATACGAAGTGAAGCACGAGTTTCTCAGCGAAATCGTTCCCGATTCTGCGAATGCTTCTCGCTTCTCGAGCCCGGATTACTAATCATGACGAGACTGTTTCTGTTAGTGATGGTTATCTCGAATATGTTTGTGTGGTAGAGGTTTGAGAGTGTAATCTTTGTATCTTCTGCAAGTAATAAAATGTATCAGACTCTTCCAAGTAGTCTTTTGTTTGATGCGACTTTGTATTTGTGAAATGAAGCAAGAAATTCATAAAATAAATTCAAACCGAAAAAATGAATTTCAGTCAAGAGAAAATTAACAAAAATACTTTCGAGCTTTGCCAAAGCCGATCAACTGAAATAAAACACTAGCTAAATTTCTGAAAAACCAAACCAATATCTACTCCTTGTTGTCTGCTCAATTGCAAACTTCATCAACATCTCGTCGATGCCGATGTCGCGAGAGTTACGTATTAGTGACACGTGATTGGCCACCGACCCACTCTTATCGCAACGAGGGGCAGTTTTCGCTTTTCTTTGACTCTTGCCTGCATGGGCTCTTTAAGTCAGTCGCGCCTTATCGGAGCCGATAAGGATTTTTTTTCTAAGACGACGGCCTCTGTCATAGCAACATCGCGAGGTTTTCTGTCTGCGTCACCACCAAACCTCGTCCGTTACGTTCAAGTTTTTGATCATTTCGCCCCCAACAACCGCCAGAATGACCACCATCGCCAAGGCTGAGGCCCCCCACAACAAGTTCGACGTATGTTTTCTCGATGCCCCCTCCATCAATCATTTTGTCGCAGCGTCCTCGTCCTCCTCGTCGATTCGTCGATGTTGGTGACGCGAGGCATTGTGATGCAGATCTGCTATAGCAGCACATCGGAGATAATCACCGCTCAATGCTGACCGTCTAGACCATTCTGGTGCTCGACTTCGGCAGCCAGACGAGCCATCTGATCCTGCGCCGTCTGCGTGGCCTCGACATCTACGCCGAGATGCTGCCCTGCACGACCAAGGTTGCCGACCTGCCTTTCAAGCCCAAGGGTATCATCCTGTCCGGCGGTCCTTCTTCCGTCTACGACGAGGGTGCTCCCCGTACGTCTCAACAGCAACGTCCTTTTATCTTCTCCATCAAGTCGCAACAGTACTAACGTTGCCATAGACGTCGACCGTGCCATCTTTGACCTTGGCGTCCCCATTCTGTGAGTTTATCTTATTTGAGAATGAGTCAAATCTGTTAAAAATATTTTACTAACATTTACTAGGGGCATCTGGTAAGACCAAACACGCGCATATCCGACAAATAGCATGACAACTAACACGGCATTCATAGCTACGGCTGCCAGGTATGTTATCTTCTGAAATTCCAGTCGAGAATATGATCTAACAATAAACAGGAGGTTGCTTGGCAGATCAACAACAAGAACGTCGCTCGCGGCGAGGCACGCGGTACGATCCCTGTATAAGATTTGCGAATCACTATTTTCTCCGAATCACAACTAACAACCCGACCAGAGTACGGCCACGCTGATGTGATCATCAACAAGGTCGACGCCCACGTCGACCGCCTGTTCGCTGGCATCGGCGAGTCCATGCACGGTATTTCCAGCTGCCTTACTCTTCATTGCACTATAGAATTCTAACAACCTAGTCTACATGTCCCACTTCGACAAGCTCGTGTCCCTGCCCGAGGGTTTTGTTGTCGTCGGCAGTACCAAGAACTCCGAGTTCGCCAGCATTGCCCACAAGACCAAGGACATCTTTGGTGTCCAGTTCCACCCCGAGCTGGAGCACGTATGTTCAGCTTTGTCTACACATATCTATAACAACAACTAACAAAATAGACCCCCCGCGGCAGCGAGCTCCTCCGCAACTTCAGCGTCGACATCTGCGGCGCCAAGCCCGAGTGGAAGATGGGCGACTTTGTCCAGCAGGAGATTACCCGCATCCGCACCCTGGTCGGCGACCGTGCCCAGGTCATTGGTGCCGTCTCTGGCGGTGTTGACAGCACTGTCGCTGCCAAGCTGATGAAGGAGGCCATTGGCGACCGCTTCCACGCCGTCCTGGTCGACAACGGCCTGATGCGCCTGAACGAGTGCCAGCAGGTCAAGGAGACCCTGGGCAAGCACCTGGGCATCAACCTGACCGTCGTCGACGCTGTCGACCTGTTCCTGGGCCGTCTGCAGGGCGTCGTTGATCCCGAGAAGAAGCGCAAGATCATTGGCTCGACCTGTATGTCTTGAATGCCCGATATACGCATTTGTGTCACTCACTAACTAACCTAAAGTCATCGACCTGTTCGAGCAGGAGGCTATTCGCGTAAGTTTGCCTCTATATCTACCAGGATATGTCCGAGCTACTAACACACAAAGATTGAGAAGGAGGCCGAGAACACCGCCAACGCCGGCAAGGTCGAGTGGTTCCTCCAGGGCACCCTGTACCCCGATGTGTAAGTCCACTCTACTTCTTCGTATAAAAACTTGACTAACACTCCTAGTATCGAGTCCCTGTCCTTCAAGGGCCCCTCTGCTACCATCAAGACCCACCACAACGTCGGTGGTCTGCCCCAGCGCATGATGGACGGCGTAAGTCCAACTCTAACCTGCAGATAATTATTTTGGATTTGATTACTAACGTTCCTGCCTGTATAGCAAGGCCTTCGTGTAAGTTCACATCATTCTATCTTTCTGAATGTTTGATATTCGCATACTAACAACCCAGCTCCTCGAGCCCCTGAGACTCCTGTTCAAGGACGAGGTCCGTGAGATCGGCCGCAAGCTCGGCATCCACCACGACCTGATCATGCGCCACCCCTTCCCCGGTCCTGGTATCGGTATCCGCATCCTCGGCGAGGTCACCCCCGAGCGTGTCGAGATTGCCCGCAAGGCCGACAACATCTACATCAGCATGATCAAGGAGGCCGGCATCTACGACCAGATGTCCCAGGCCTACGCTGGTGTCGACACCAACAAGGGTGAGTCTCTCATTATTTTGTTTTCTCATTATTTTCAAAACTAACAAACCAGCTGTCGGTGTCATGGGTGATACCCGTGTCTACGGCTACATCATCATCCTCCGTGCCGTCACCACCAGCGACTTCATGAGCGCCGAGGCTTTCGAGTTCCCCTGGAAGCTGCTCCAGGACATTGCCCGCACCATTGTCAACTCTGTTGACGGCGTGTCGCGCGTTACCTACGACCTGACCTCCAAGCCCCCCGGCACCATTGAGCTGGAGTAAATGTGGCCAGGCGAGTTGAACACATACAACCTGCAAGTCGAGGCGGTCACTCTTGGCCTATAGGTGAGTCGACCTCTTCACCAGCATATAAACAGCCGAGACTAACAATTAAGTATATACCCTTGGCCGCAGCCAGGCTCCCGACTCACGGCCACCACGTCTCGGCCTCGAGGGCCCGTCTCCGCTTGCAGCTGTCGTTTCGCGTTATAGACCATCGTTTCTTGCATATTTTGTGCAACTTGCAGTATCTAAACAAAACAAATTTTGATTTCGGTCGTTTGGCGTTATGCAGGCACACCACGAGTATGTCTGTATAGAGAGGAAACAGAAATATATATAAAAGTGTAACTAGACATCCACGGACGGATGTCGCGGGGACGGTTTTGATTTTCTTTTCTTCATTGGGGGGTACTTATGGTCTTTTTTTTTCCGGGTTATATAGTGGCATCAGCATAGATTCAAGCATTCATTAAGATCTGTACAGAAAGTGTGATGAGATTGTTCGTAAATATCATAAAGTCGTTACTGGATCGATCTATCGTACAGCCGAGGGCATCACTTGCTGAGCGGCCCAACCCGGACGCTTTCCCTATCCTTTTGCACCAATTCGCGCGTCGTCTTCTTTTCTCTGCGTTTGCGGGCGGTGTCGATTTCAGAAAACCAACCCCTTGCACCGTGCTTGATCTTGGTGATCATGTCTGCCGCCTTGCCCTTGTCAATGTCCGACTCAGTCAACGGCTCCTGCTGTGCGCCCCGGACCTTGTTGATAAAGGTCAGCTGGCCCGCGCTCGGTGTTCCTTTGCGCCATGGTTGGTACCTGTGGATAAAGGCACGAGGGAACAGTTTGCTCGCATAGGTGTCCGCACCGTGCACGACGGCCATAAAGGTCTCGCCGCGGCACACTTCGCGCGGTGATGCGTACGGCGACTTTGTCAAGCCAGCAGGCAAAGCGCGAACCTCGACTGCATGGTACATGTCTTTGAGCTCTTTGCTTGCCTGGCCTGGGGTGTCCCTTTCGCGTGCAAAGATTTGGTTCGAGGCAAAGTCGTCATCATCGTCCATGCCGTCGACCTCGTCCAGTAGAACGAGTTCTCCATCGTCCTCGTCTTCATAGCGCTTGCTGGTGGTCTTGCGCGGCAACTTCTCGATCCGCAGGTAGGTTCCTGTAGGGCCAGTAAGGACATACTTGTCTTTGCCCACCTGCACCCATGCATACTGGCTTATGGTCCGGATATGGCGCTCGCCCGAGGCGTCAGAGATGAGATCAAGCACAGAGTCGTACTCGGTCAGGCTGATACTTTTGATGGGCGCAACCTCCCCTGACCCAGACGAGCGCGAGCCTCCCATACCTCTTTGTTTTTTCAAAGCGTTCAGGTCGTCGACGGTCGCACCGTCCACCATCTCGTTGGGATCCAGGCCAAAGAGTGTCGGCGCCGTCACAATGCCCGTGCTGAGACTCGACACCATGTCGATGACGTGGCAGTTGGTCTTGTCCTTGTGCAGCCGCATGCCGCGGCCGATCATCTGGATCAGCAAGTTGCGGGATTTGGTCGGCCGCGCCAGCACGATGCAGTCGACGTTGGGCATGTCGGTGCCCTCGGTGAAGACGCTGCAATTGATGAGCACCGGGAACTCGCCCCGCTTGAATGCGTCCAGCCGTTCGCTCCGCTCGACTTTGTCTGTGTCGCCGGTGACATATTGCGCTTCAATCCCGTAGCTTTTGAATGTAGCGGTGAGATCGGCAACGTGCGCCAGGTCGACGCAAAATACCAGTGTCGACTTGCGCCCCGCCTCGTGGGCCTTGGCAAGCCATGTGCGCACGGTAATCTGATTGACCTGTGCCGTGTTCACGGCGCGCGAGAGGTCGCTCGTCTGGAAGTCCTTGCCGAGGCCACCACTGCGCACCTGTGACAGGTCGGCCGTCGACTCGACCGTAGTAAATATGACGCTGGACAGCCACCCGTCACTGATCATCTCAATGTAGTCCTTGTGATAGACAATCTCGTCAATGGCCGCGCCCAGGGCCAGACCGTCAAATCGCGAAAACGTGGCAGACACACCCACCAGCGCGGGCGAGCCAGGCTGCTCACTGGACTCTTTGTCGGCTAGACCAAAGTGCTTTAAAGCACGCATATAGCCAGGCGCAACAATATGGTGTGCCTCGTCGACAAGGACAAGCTTGAAGCGGCTCGGGTCAAACTTGGTGATGCGGTCGCCCGACGTGATGGACTGGATGCTGGCCACTGTGATGTCGGCCATGCCGCTGGCATGGAGCGAACCCATTTCGACCTCGATCTTCTTCTCCGGATATGTGCGCGTGCAGTGCCGCGCTGCCTGCTCGACCAGCTCGCGCCGGTGAGCCAGGATCAGGGTCTGCGTGGCATCAGGAGATGGTGCCTCGACACGGCCGAGCAGCTGTGTGAAAATGACCGTCTTTCCGGCACCGGTTGCCAGAGACACACCAAGACGCTTCTTTCCAAGATCTATCGAGTGTAAAACAGACTTGATACACTCTTCTTGGTAGTCACGAAGTTGCAGGGCTGGTTCTTCAGTCGGCACAACGCTGTCGACGACGGTTGAGCTTGGCTTGGCCTTTTTGGCCGTCAGCAAGGCCGTGTTTGTGAAATTTCGCCATGGACCTGGCTGTCTGATGGCTGGTAGAGCGCGCCATGCTAATCGCCATTTTATGAAGCCGTGCATTTCATTGTATGGGCGACAGCATGATTTGCGCATCTTGAGATCTCGCGATGAGGCTCGAAGTGATTTATTTTCAGCCTCGCGATGCACGTGACCAATCACGTCCTGAACAAGTCGCGTTCAGTACCGTGTCAATAGCACTAGCGGTGGTCCTGACCCGCTGAATTCACTAAAAAGTTCATGCACTCACTGGAGCGGGTCACTAAAATGTCACGATCTTCATCTTCAACATCTCAAACGGCCTTTCACGATGCCGATTAAACTCATTTTATTTTAAATTCATCTTCTAAAACTCAGATCCGGACCAATGGATGCGAACACGACGACTATATCTATGAAACACGCATGAGTTGGCGCCACCTACGCGACAAAAGCAATCATGCCGTCGCCAGAAAGATCGATAACTTCAATCTCACCAATGCCGCCGTCTGATGACGAGGGGGATGGGTTCGTGAAGCAGGAGGGTGTTGCGGGTCGCGAAGAATCGATTTCCAATATCCCATTGCGGTCTATAGAACATGACGACGTTTATGATGATATTGACGACGACGACGACGACGATTTCAACAACAACAATGATGCCGACGCCAGAGACGACAGCGACTATGTCAAGAGTGAGAGCGAGAGCGATGTAGAAATTCACCGGCTGAACCGCAAAAGGTCGCTCGAGAGTGCGTTTTCACAAGCCTCATCGAACCTGGAGTCCTCGAGACGGCCTCGCAAGCGGATGCGAAGGGCCCTGAACCCTCATTATGTCGACCTTCTCAACGACGACATTGAAGACATTAGGAGACACTACGTGGCAGACGACTGGCGGCGACTACACACATCACAAGTCGGCATGTCCGTCTGGCAAGAGGAGGAGAAGGAGCTGCTCTACGAGGCCATCAGCCGCCTTGGCAGAGACGACGTCCAGGGCATCGTCAAGCGGCTGTCAACCAAGAGCGAGATCGAAGTGCGTCACTACCTCTACTTGATAAGAGAGGGTTTAGATGAGCGCCGCGCCAGAGCTCACGAACCACTACTGCCGCTTCCTCTGTCCGAGTTTCCCACGGCCGTTGAGATTGGCAGCAAGTGTTGCGCGGCGCTGGACGCCGAGGCAGAGCTCGTGGTGCAGCGTGAAGCACGCGACGAGGCGAAAAAGGAGCAGAGCGCATGGGGGCCGCACTGGCTTGTCAACGGCGCCAACTGTGTCCACCTATCGAAAGCTGCACTGGCAGCCGCTGGTGTGGCGGGCGACGACGAAGTCAGTGTCCGATCCTTGTCGCCCATGCCCGGAAGTGACGCAATTGGCCCAGAGGTAATCATTGCCCAGATGCAGAACGAGATCAAACCAGAGGCGGTCCCGTCACTCACGCTGTTGAATACGCCCAACATGCTTCTACTGTCCGAGCGCGTGTTTATGAATGGAGTCGACAAGGAGGACAACTACATGGGCCTGGGCAGCGAGCTGCCGGGCGTACAGATGTCGGCTCTCAACGACATGTATGATATCGTCTACGCGCTCACACAGCGGCTTGTCGCCACCGCTATCCACATAAGTCAGTCCCGCAACCGCGCGCAGCAGGCCGAGGCATTCAAACGCATGAGCAAAAAGATAGTGCGCACGAGCGACGTGCACGCTGCCGTCTCGTCACTCGGACTGAAGAGAGACATGCAAGAGTTCTGGGCGCGCTGTCCACGGCGGCTGGGTCTACACGTGTCTCGCAGCGCTGGCGCCTTTTCCAACATGCTCAATATTGCGCCAAAGTACATGGGCGTCGAGGGTGTCTACGACGAAAACGACGACGCCATGACGTACAGCGAGGCAGAGCAAGAGCTTGAGACTGAGACTGAAGCCTGGCACAGAGATGCCGCACCGCCCTTGAAAGCAATAGCAGCAGACGGGCATGCGAGCTCCGGCCCCGGCACCGACAACGACGAAGATGACGAAGATAGCGGCGATGACACAGAGGAACGCGTAGAGTTAGAGTTTGAGGAAATTATCGCCCACTCTGCTACGGGATTCCCGGATCTCAACTGGGCGCGCCAGATCCTCAAGAACCGCATTGGCCAAGAGCTCAAGGAAGAGGCGTATGCTGAAGCTGTCGACAAACACAAGAGCAGTTCCGACGAGCTGTACATGTGGAAGATCCTCGGAAAGAAGCCGCCTCCGTCAACAGGCCTCCGGAAATTCGACGCAAACAAGCCGCCCGAGGTCAAAGGATTCTCGGCTACAGACAAGCGCTACCCTGTCGACCAGATCATCGATACCGGCCGCAACTGGGGCGCGAAGCTGCAGTACGAGGCAGAATGGGAGGATGTGGCGGTAAAGGTCCAGCTGTTGGTGGACGAGGCAAAAGACGACGACGTAGCCGACGAGTAGTCGTCGCGATTTCATCTTGGATTTCATTTATATTTCGCATGTTTTTCAAACTTAGATACCCAAATTCAAATTCATATTTCTGTAACAATAGACACTACAATGAAGACTTCTACTCACCACTACTCGTCAATACCGCTTCCAAAGATGACATCTTTGCGAGTCCGCCGGTCCCAGACAATGACATCGTCGCTGCGCCGGCGGAAGTACAGGATGCGGTGCTGCGGAATGAATTCCTCATCCGTCTGCTCAGACTTCCACTGCTCGAGGGGCCGTTCGCGTGCGCCTAGGAACCGGTCCTCGTAGCCGACAATGTAGTCGCTCCGGTCCAGATGAGGGTCCCAGCGCAGCCGCTTGATCACGTCCTGGGCCATGCGGAACTTGGCGCCGCTGCCGGGCCGGTGGACAACCGCCATCGGCAGCTTCTTCTTGTTCTTTTTGTCGTTTGCCTTGGCCTTCTTCTTAGCCTTGGCCGCGCTCGGATCGCTGTCACTTTCCTCGCCATCAAGCCCATCTTCTTCAGCCTCCTCCTCCTCCTCATCTTCATCACTATCCTCATCGCCCAGCGAGTACTCGCCCCATGAGCGGCTATCGAGGCGCAGTCGGCTGGCATCACCAATATCGGCGCGGTTGACAATGTTGATCCCGACCCACTGCCACTTGGGGTCAAAGTTGGTTAGATTGCCACGGCCATCGCCGCCGCCACGAATCTGCTTCTCAAAGTGTGCAAGGACCGACTGGAGAGTGCCGAGAGCAGTGCGGCGCTCGTCCCGAGTCATGGTCTCAGGCAGATCGAGGCCGACCAGGTAGCAACCCTGGTACTGGCGGTCTCCCTCCTCACCATCTTCGTCGCCGTCGACGCTGTTCTTCTTCTCCTTGATATCCTCATTGATCTCGACAAACCGACCAGGCCAGATGCGTGCATTTAGCTCAGGCAAGCGACGAGCAAGGTCGACAAGAAGCAAGACACAGCGCGACTCTAGCCAACCCACAAAGGCTGATCCTTTGGACAAAGACAGGCCCCAGTACTGCAAGTCGAGTTTAACATAGCTGCGGTAGGCTTTGACAAATTCAGCTGGACCCGGCGGTAGGCATTTGATGTCATCGCTGGAATAGAGGTTGCCGGCGGCAGTAGTCCCGTCGCCTCCCGAAAGGAACTGGTCCCAAGTGAGGCCAGAATCGCCCTTGAATAAACGAGCAGCGCGCTGAAACTCTTCAGAAAGCACCCGAACCGACGGAACGGATGCGGCCATGCTTGTGTTGAGCTGGGGGCGATGGTAGCCGAGAATTGCCAGAGGCTCACGGCTCGTCGGCGTGTAGGGTGATTTTTCGTTATGGAAAAAGGGATCAAAGGCCATCTTGGTCTTCCAGTCAAAGTCGGCATAGTGCTGGAAAAAGGTGACGAGAACATCGGACACAGTATGCGAAGTCGTAGTCTCTTGGTCGGCTGTCTTGCTAATTTCGCGCTGCATCAACTTCATGACACGTGCGAGAAGAATGGCAATCTGAATGCCGCCCAGGTAACCAAAGCGTGCCACATATAGCCCACGCGACTGTGCCCACGCCTTGATGGCCCGGTGGGCAGTCCGGAAGTGGCTCGCTGTGCAGATATTGCCCTCGGCCACGTCGCCTGCGTCACCAGGTGCTAACTCAGGGAAAGACTTGCGCAGGCAGTAGAGGTCACGAGCAGCCTTGAGCTTGGACAAAATATGCGGAGAGATGGTAAAGATGGGGTGTGTCGGCGGCAGGACCAGTGCAGCAGGCCAAGTCTCGGCAATCAAGCCTGCACTGCAGTATTGCAAGTCCATGCGGATGCCGCAGACCTCCAGCTCCATCATAGTGCCAGTGTGGGCACGGACGCGGCGGATGATTCTGACAGAGGACTCTGGGTCTGCATTCGCGGCAGCCCGCAGACGCTGGCTAGCGAGGGCGAAGAATGTCTGCGCGCCAAAGGCACCGATGCAGAGACAGTCAATATCCGAAGCCGGCGTCCACACCCCGAGGCCATAAGACCCAACAGGGACGACTACTAGCTGGCGGGGGAGCTTGCCAGCTGCAGATGGAACTTCGGTCTCTTCTTCTTCATTAAGAATAATGGCTTTGAGCCGGTCGAATGCCGCCTTGCGGCGGGCAATATCATCCATAGAGGGAATGGCGTCGAGCTTCTCCAGCGCAGAAACAACGGCAGCCGGGTCTGCAAGAGGACCAGCAGGGGCGTAGACTGGCTCAACAGGGACGATAAGCTTCTCGACATCGGGAGAGATGCGCTTGTTGATAAAGCCCCCATCATCTGTCTTTGTTGCATCTTCTGCACGCTCGCTATCGCTATTGTCTTCATCTTCGTTGTAGGCCACCTGACTTAGAGTGCACCGGATGCCCCAATGGTCACTAGCATATGCATCGGCCGACGTGTGGTCCTCATTTCGGGCCGGGAAACCAAAGGTGTTGTAGTGAGTAACAGTATAGTTGCCACCCATACTGTCTTCGTCGTCATAACTAAAATTGTCATCGTCGTAATCGAGAGAAGTGCGAACAAGAATACGATCAAACCGTTCCGGACGTGTGTTGAGGCCGCTGCCGATAATCCGTGCCGCGAGCGCGTTGGTGAATGGGTTGTAAGTGGCTCCGTCCTCGCCATCGTACGTGGTGATCTCGCTGTTGTGGTGTCTCCGGTCGTGCTTCATCTCGTCGGTCTCATTGTCGTCGTCGTCATTGCCGTCACTCTCAAGCTGTCTGGTCTCACTGTAGGCGTCGACAAATCCGTTTTCGGCAAAGAGGTCATCAAAGCCTGTCTCAACGTACTGTGCGATCTGCGTTGATATTCCCTTCCGCCGGACTGCCGCATGCATCGCAGATGAAGACGTGTGAATGTTGAGGTCGCCAGCAATAACGACTGTACCGGCTACAGAAGGCGGGTACTCCTGCTGCAGATGACTGAATAAACGTTGCAACTCATTGCGCTTGGCACTGACAGATCCGTTGGTGAGCCCATGGGTGAGGTGGACGGTGGCCAGGACAAGGTCATGCTTCTCGCTGTCGTCCTCACCTTGGCGACTGAATCTGGCTACCAAAGCGCCCTTGTGGGAACGTTCAAAGTCCAGCCATGTCCATGAGAACGGCCGTCGACTAAGCACGACCATGTTCAGGTGGCTCGGTAAGGGGTCCATATCGGCCTGGGATGGAGGGCCGTGAGAAGCAAATGGGTATGCAGAGCGCACGCGATTGTCTCCAAGCAAAACTGAAAGGAAGTGATCCGTGACCTCTTGGAGAACCAGCACATCGGCAGCAGCATTGGATGCCACAATGTTCTTGATAAGAAGTGGGAATCGGTCCTGTTTGGGAGGCCACTCAAACTCACCCAAGACATTGTACGTTGAGATCGACAACGATTCGGGCGATGCTACGGGTGGAAGTGAGGAGTACAGCTCGTGATCATCGGAGCACTGGATCCATTCATCATCTTCGGGGGTGTAAGTGACTGCTTGGGAAACTAGAAGATCGAGCTTGGCATCCTCAGTACCAGCAGCATCTTGTCCAGTATATTCGGCGCTGTCTGTCGGTAGTTGTTTGTAGAATGGGTTTGGCTTTCCGTATTGTTCAATGGTGCCGTCGGCCAAGTGCAGCACGCCCCAGAGACGCATTCGACTGGAGGACGTGTTGACCTCTCTGCCACCGTGCGCGTCTTCGGCTTTTGCGAGCCGTTCCCGCACGAGAATATGGAGACGGTCGACCTGCCATGACACTGGCGGCATGCTGCCGACCTTGTGCAGGAGGAACCGGTGAGCGTGGCCATGTGTGTCGCTCGGGACAGTGGCATCCTCTACCCCATCGACATCCGCTGACGGAGATGCAAAAGGGGTCGACCCGCTGCTCTGGGCGACTGTCATATGCATCCGAAAACTCTTGTTGTTTTCATCTGGACCATCTGCCCTCCCGCTTAGGGCCGCAACAAGTCCAGCCCGGAGCTGGAGAAGAGGCTCGCTTTCATCGTCTCGGCCATCTCTTAAAAACAGTGTCTTGTCATGCCGATGATTGAAAACACCGGCTGTGTCGAGACTGATATCAAAAGGCACCGGGCTCTTTGATCTCAGATATGTTTGAATATGTTGAGAAGCAGCTTCAAGGCGTTCGGGCTGCACAAAAGGATAGACGAGGTTCACATGAGGAGGCCATTTGCGGTAGGCTTTATCGTATAGGGACCGAAGACGATCGATTGGCGCCCAGCAGTGCTCTGGGGGAATAATACACAGCGCTGTAGCGTGTGAATTGAAGGCAAATGGTGCTGCCAATTGGGCTTCAGGGGTCGCCATAAGCAATGTTTTAGTGGTTGTGCGCTATGTGTGATGCTGTAAAATGAAAAAGGCGGTGCAAAGTGTAATACTGCAAAGAATTGTCTTCTGTTTGTTCGTATGGCGCTGATAATCGATCCGAAGTAAAGTCAGAGGAGCAGAGCCCGTAAACTATATCTATATCGGTTAGCGAAACCAGTATCAAGAGAACCTTTTTCTGAAAAGAAAAGACCTTGAGCGAGGCTCTATGCAAGGCACCCAGCTCGGACTTGATCGTATAATTTACAATGGATCAAGCTGGGGTCACAGAGCCGGACAGTGACTCAGAGAATGGTGTGGGGGTCTGTGGTATGCTTGTAACAAAGCTGAAGATCTTGCGGATAGCTTTCGTAGTGACTCGATGCCGAAATGCCACAATAATCAAGGAGTCTGATTGCAATTATTCCAGGCTGAGTCGAGATATGCATGAGGAGGAGACTGGACGAGTGTGAGTGGTCATTCTTCCGATGGGAGGCTGCCGTGGAGCGTTGTTCGTGGCGCAGTCCTACAGCTGGTGAGCAGAGTCGTTGGCTTTCGCGATCTGAAGGCAGATGTTGTCTGTATTGCTGTAATAACCAATAAGTCCAAAATATAACAAAATAAACAAATCAAAAAAACAATCAAGAAATTACAAGAAAATTCAAAAGTGTCTTGGCCCCAAACTCCGTCGCTGAGCGTGCTTCGCAGCATCTTTGATCCAATCAAGAGAATATCAAAAATTAATCGTCAATCCAACCCCATACAGCCTTATAAAGCATCGCTACCCCATTCAATAGTAGTTATGCCCTTTCCTGCACCCTCCATCAGAGCCTCGAGCTTGTCCTCGTTGGTGACCCATCCCACCCGTTTCATGCTGATTGCATGGCGGATTGGATCACGCCACTCCTTCCACCAGGTCTGCTCACTCTGCACGGCGAATTTTCGGCCAGGCTCGCCACTTTTGTGTGTTGCAAACGGCCATACAGACTTGACTGTCTCGTATGTGCTCTTGCCTGTAAAGAGCGTAGTGACAGACGTAAAGAATTTGTTGACTTTGTCGGGAGACTGCACGACGACCCGCGCATGCGTGACAGGGAATTTGACCGTCACCGCACCCTTGTATCCAGTGCTGGCCACAAGGCTCCGAACCTGTCCTTCGATCCAGTTGATGTCCATGTTCGCCACCTGCCGCTCGAGCACAAACACCTTGACCGAGGCCGGGTCGTTGACGTACTGCAGGCACCACTGGTCAATGGCGCTTGCGGCATCGCTGCTCTCGATGTCGGGCACGACCGTTGGCACCCTAGAACTACCGCCACGCATGGCCAGCTCGTTGCGGCCGACACACCGCACATAGTTCATGCGTCTGCGAATGTCGTCTGAAACCAGTAGACTCATCAGGTTAATCTTGACGGCAAAGTCCACTTTCCGCCCGCGCTGGCCGGTGATTTGGATGATGGGCTTGGGCGGGATCGTGGCTTGCTCGCGAATGAGGTTGGCCAGGGCGGATACCGTGGATGACAGGTACGATGCATTCGACTTGATCGTCGTTTGGTCCTCGGATAGCTCGAACAGCGGAGGCGAATACAGACGATAGTCCAGATGCAATAGGCCGGGATATTTCGGTGGCCCTTTTCTTGATGCAGAGGCGGCACCACCACTGCCGCCTTGGCTCACGAGGGCGGCTTCATGGGCTGGCGATGCGGGACCCGAGTACATGGGCGGTGCATGGTCGTCTTCGACGGCGTGGCCTGAGCGGCCGGCATGTGGCTGCGAGGGTCCTGCGACCGCGCCTTCGTCTTCGTCTGTGCTTTCTGCGCCGATCAGCGACTCGCTGTAGATATTCTCGTCGTCGTGATAACTCTTCTCGCTACCCGCGGCAGACACCCTGTTGAGGTGTTCTTGAACCCGGGCCTTTTCAAAAGCTGCGGAGGAAGATGAAGCCATTTCTGCCGTCTGTTTCTTTATCGAGTTAAACTATATCGCTTATTGAGCGAATCGGAACTTGGTGTCGTAGAAGGGGTCGAAGAGTATATTTCGGTTCGGGCGTCGTCGTGACTATTCGGAGGACGTCGTTCGCTCCTTCCTTTCCGAAATATCTGATCTTGTGCTCTTTCCTGTATTGTCGAGTATCTCGTTGTATCTTGGGCGGGGTCAAAGCATGTCAGAAAGAGCAGGAGCAAACGCCTCGTGCGAATATCCAAAGGGGAAGGCAGGCTTAATATGTACAAGGCAGGAGCAACCCAACAACGGTCATCCCATACTGTACATTATTTTTCGTATTAAGGTACAGTGGCTGATAGGCGGTTTGGTCTGGGGACCGCAGCTCCACGGAGTACACTAAAAGCCGACCTTATTTCTACAACACCTGCGGCCTTGCGCTGATGACGACACCAAATATTGGCAGAATGCGCTGAAAGCACGCGTGAGGTGAAAAACACAGCTAAATTTAGCTAGGCACCCGTCTTTTGACCTGCCCATCGTTCTTGCCCTTTCGCAGTATTCGGCCCAAAACGGACTAGCCCCCACATGTCTGGGGCAATCGAACTAACATCACGACCAGGCAGCTAGATAAAATCAGAATCCACTCCAGCCTCTTCATCAGGGCCAAGCAGCAACGTCACAGTAAGGCTGAATGCATGCCATTGAAGCATCGGCGGACTTTCAAGGCCAATGCATATGATTTTGTTTTGTTGTTTAGCACTCTATAGACAAGACATCTACCAACATTGAGAAACAGGTTGCAATCATAGAATCACGACAAGGTGAACCAACACCAAGGATGAGCCGTTGATTTTCTCTGTATGCGAATGATTCTCTGTTCACGCCGCATTCGCTGCAAAGTATTCTCTTCAAAACCTTGGCGGTACCGGTTGTCCAAAGAACCCCCCCGGCTGATACTGCCGCTGTGCAACAACATTAGCACCCTTAGCGGCCAACGACCGCGCGATGTCGTACAACAATTCGCTCGATTCAATGAGCTGTGCTTTCCATCTGTCATCTGTGAGAACCGACTTGTTGTTCATGAATCCTTGCACAACACTATCTCGAAGTGCAGAGTCTGCAGCGCGAGTCCCATTGTAGGCGGCTTCAGCGGCCAGAATGAACCCACTCGCGTCCCATTCAGAACTTTGTGCCTTAATAAACTTTTGCAAAGCCTCACTCTTCAAAAAGGGGATGTCGTACATATCAGCAATGATATAGACCTTTGCGTGAAGCATCAACGAGTGCATCGCCAACTTGGAATTGGCATCGTCAACTAGAGGGCATGGTTCCTCCACAACTGGTGGTAGTTCCTCCTCGACTGGTCGTGGTTCCTCCTCGTCTGGCCGTGGTTCCTCCTCGGCTGGTCGTGGTTCCTCCTCGGCTGGATAGTCATTTTCAGCAGGGCTGGGTCGTTGAGGAACGGCGCTCCCCTCGCCAAAGTACTCAAAGCCAAACTCGTCGAATTGATCATCAGCGGTGTAGCTAAAGCCGTAAAAATACCGGATCATACAGTGGACTGCAGCAGCGTCGTTTTCCGATAGATCGATGGAGTTTTCTTGTCCTTCCTATAGCCGAATAGACTTGTTAGACTTGTAATTTTCACACACAGCCAACGATAAGTATCTTGCCTTAAATGTGCTTCGCAGCTGAGCCGCAAAGACATCCGACTGGGGACAGACAATGGACTTGTGAAGGTGGTATCGTCGCCCGTTACAGATGATGGTGAAATCGGAGTACTCCTTGGAAATGAACAGCCTGAGAACCGAAGCAGTTAGATACGCATACCAAAGACTAAATCAGCAACTATCATGTACTTACTTGTTCGCAGCGGCAGTGAGATTTACCATCTCTGACTGTGTGTCTGTCGACTGTGTGTCTGTCAACTGTGTGTCTGTCAACTGTGTGTCTGTCAACTGTGTGTCTGTCGGCCAGCTGTTTAGAAGAAGCGCCCTTTTTTTCTTAACCATCTTGCGGCATTAATAAGACATGCGGGACGGTCCAAGAGTTGACTTAGAGTAAGTGGGCGACTTAAGAAGAATGCGATGGCATCACAACTTCTGCTGGTCTCATGCCCTTTTATATTCCCATCTTCTGTGGTATGGACAGCTCATCATGCAGCCCCTCATGCACATGGATGGCCTCAACCCCGCTGGACATATGTCTACCAAACTTACTCGCACGCGAACATGAGAGGTCAGTTTTATCTCTTGTCTTGCGCTAGCTGTGCAGGTGTTATCGTCTGCCGTCATCACACGGTGGCATGGTATCCATATTCAAAAATTAGATAAATGTTTATACAAGCAGTAACGTCGTTCCCAAGCCCCTACCAAGAGGTACGCCGAGCTCTTTATTAGTATTAATTGATATTTGGGGGTATTCCCGGCCCAAACGGTTGGCCCAAATATTGGATCAGTCTGCTTTGATAGCCCTGTTTTGTTAGCATACTGAGCAGACAGACAAGGTCAAACATTGTGGTTCATAACTTACCCATAAATTCTCCGAACAAACGCATAGGCACTCAGGAATCCCACGGTGCCCGTCAGAAGTGCATAAACACAGCATGCAATGAAGCTCTGGCTGAAGAAGAGCAGACTGCTCACAAAGCCAGTGATGTGCAGCTTCGCAAAGTAGTACCAAATGCAGTACAAAAAGACCCAGATGGAACTGCTGCCACCCACGATAAATGACCGCCACCACCAATTGTGATTCTCCGAGCACAGCTGGATGTAGACCGTCACAACCGTCACTTCAGCAATAGTGACGACTAGAATGGTCGACACGACAGCCAGGAATCCAAAGACGTAGTAGTATCCACTCTTGTCCTGCCACAGGGACTGGAAGACAAAGAGAAGCTCGATAAAGATGACGGCAAACGGAATGAGGCCGGCCAACAGCACTGAACGTATGTCTCGAATGTACCACGCTTGGATGGGCACCTGGCGAGGTACCGGGCTCGTCTTGGCAGGGTGCTCCCAGGGCCCAGCACGCACAAAACCGTACCAGGAGCCGGCATATACCAACGGCATCTGGATGAACAGCCAAAGTAGCAGAATGCCAACAAGAGTGCCAAATGGAATAGCTGTGCTCGATGCCTGGGCCCAAACAAACAGGTTGAGCACAAACACGGCACTGAAAAGTAGACCCGGAAACAGGATCGCCGTCACGGTGGTGTTGCGACGCCAATTCTGTCCACCAAATGTGCGGTACACGCGCGCCGAGAAATATCCGGAAAAGAGACCGGCAAAAACAAATAGGCCAATGCCAAAGCTGATAAAACCGCCCCGGAAACTAGGGTTCAAAACACCAATGGCGCTCAGGAAAACCAGGCCAAATGCCATAAAAAGAAGCTGCATGCCTGAGCCGACCAATGGGGCTAAAATGTAGCTGAACTTGGGAGTTCGGAAAACTTCTCCGTGCAGCAGTTTCCAGCCAGTAACATCTTCCAAAGCCTCGTCCTCTGAGGAAAGAACATCGTTATCAAGGCCGACATCCTCGAGGCCGCCGTCTTCAGGACTGAGCAGACCGCCACTGCCGACACTCGACGCAGGTAATTTCTCATTCGCAGCCAGGGAGTTATCTGAGCGCCCAGCTCTCCGACTGCGACGCTTCAGGCGTCTGCCCTCTTCCGAGTCCTTGTAAGCCTTAATGTCGGTCCGAATCGTCTTTGCAAAGATCATCAGAACAATGCCCGTCAGCAGACCACAGATGATGAGCGAGTTGATAATGGCAAGCCAGTGGATCTTGGAGCCCTCTTCCTGGTTCACAAAGTACAGGTCCCAGCGGTGGCCCCATTCGATTGTGTTATCCTCTTGGTAGTAGACGGAGTATGTGTAGGGAATCGACAGGGTTCCGCCGTCGTTTTCATCTTCCAACTCCTTGGGGTGGTACGATGAATGCGCATAGCGATCGGGGTCCTCAGTTGTTGTGTGGTTTGGTGCAAGGTGGAGCTCAAAGTTCTGGTCGATATGAAGCAAATCAGCAGGGCAGCCAGATTCCAAGCGAGGGTTTCTGGCGCCAATGCTCTTACTGAACACTTCAAAGCCAACAATCACATTTTCGCCACGCTCACCGGCACGCCCATCAGCCTTGCGGTAACGGATCACGATGGTGTGGTGGTTGTTCAGAAAATAGCGAGGCTGGCCGGAGGAGGAGTCGGTAAATCCGAGCTTGAAGCCGGCTGCATAGTACTTGTGGCTCTTGTCGACAGTTACAAAACTGGTTGCGCCAGGCAGATTGTCAACAATCCATTCCACCACGTATCCGTCCCGCACCATTTCCTTTGCCCGGTTCAAGTCCTTGCGGGAAATCTCGCGAGTGCACAGGGCGCTACACTCGATGTTGTTGCGCATGCTCAGCTTGATGTCTGAAGCAGAGATGCGATCGCCACGAAGCACCTCTCCAATATTGAGCGGGATGTTCTGGCCGCTGAGAAGGCTACCGATGCGGTGCTGGCCCGTCGGCGGGCACACAAAGGGCAAGTCGAAGTATGCATATTGGAGTTGCGTGTTGTCGGAGTATACTTTGTTCACAAGCAGAGGTATCTGCTCACTGTCTTTGTAGCTTCTAACCGACCAGCCTAGAGTGCGCAAGTAAATGATTAGTAGCTGTAGTGCTGAGCGCTGAAGCAGATGACGGAAGTGGCATACCTGGGATATAAAATGCCCGAGCAAGGCTGCCGAAAAGAAGAACAAGGTGAACAAGCACCGCCGTCCTCGAAGACGGCGCCATTGTGAGGTTGCGGGCCAAGGTCAAGCTTTGTGTAATTTCGAGGCGACTTGCGGTCAGCTTTTTAAAAAAGGCAGCGATCGAGCTGCTTCGCAAAAGGAGACGGTGTGCAAAAGGCAGGACAAGAGAAAGATGCGCGAAGCAATCTAAACGAGAGTGGTTGGTACAGCGCACCGACAAGTCAAAGCAATGGATGCAGCAGTAGGAAAGTAAACTTCAGATGAAAGCTGGAGAGATGGGAGGAGTAGAAGAAGTCGATGTACTTGGGTTTGATTACTTAACAATCGTCATGCCGCCCAAAGGGGAAGTAACGAGAACGAGGCGGCAAATAATCATCTGAACCACATGTCTTATCAACTGCAGAGTTGGAAGGTAGGAATTGTTCTTGGAAAGAGCATTCAAAAGTCGCGGGGAAGGTGCAACGGACATCCTGGCACCTTTATTTCGCTGCACAATGCGGCAGGAGCTACAAGGGAGATGCGCTAAAAATATATCGGGTTCCGCGGGATGGGACCCAGTACGCGTAAAGTGGGTCCGCATGCGGCCCTAGAAGTGTAATTACACGTCGACCTCGCGTGCGATCACGATGATAGCAGATGGTTCTCATGTGTGAGCATGGAAGACTACTGACTTGCAGAAAATGCATTGAAAATAAAGTCGAAGTGACTCAAAGTTGTACTTTTCCCCTTATTAGTTGGAGACCACCACAAGTGGTCCCTTTATCCGGGACGGCACGCGCGATATCAGATCAGGGTCCAACAACCTGACAGTGGTAAAGGTTATGTTGATAAGTACCATCAAAGATTGAAGAAGGGACCAGTGTGTATGCTTTGAATGGTTGTGTCTGTATCAAGTACTCTGTAGTGTTTGATAGTCGATGCTGGTCGACAATCTCGAGTCATGAAATGCGCCGGCCATGGTCTCCGGCAATCTGGTACATCAACACAAGATTGACATACTTTCAATGTAAAGGAAATGGCAATCATGAAAACATTGATGGAATAAGAAGAATATAACTGCAAATGAATGAATTAGAAACGATAACATTTATTCTTCGACATATTTGTCAATGTGTTGATGTCACGTTCCAAGTCACGTGCATCATCGGAGCTGAAGCTGACATAATCTGCTGCTCAGGAACGCGCTCGCTTCGCGCATCGTCGCAAAATTCCCAGCCAACGGAATTACAGGAGACAAGTTAACACCAAGCTCCCCAACAGCTAACCACGAACGCCCGCCGAGCACAGCTCCGCCGCGCATTATCTCCAGCTTTCCCCTCCACCATAACTGGCAAGCTACCACACAGCGGTTGACCTTCAATTCATTTTCAATTGCTCTCCCCTTTCCACCATCCTCGACTCGCCTCGTCTCCGACCCATCCCTTCCTTCACCTTTGCGTCTTCGGCTATCTTTGTGTTTATTTCGTCAAGATGTCGAGCCAGGCGACCAAATGGAAAGAGGAGCAGATTCTCATCATCTGCCCTGGCAGTCGCACAACCATGGCGCAGCTCGGTTGTAGTGAACTGACTCCGCCTGCCTACCGCATCCCGACGCGCATGTTCCGCGACGAGGAGACCGGCGAGTGGCGCCCTTACCGCACATACCGGCGCAAGAAGCAGGCCGCGATTGGCGGCAGCTCTGGCGCAAACGACGCGACATCCAACGATGACGACGAGTGGGAATACGTCGAGGATCCCGACTCCGACGAAGGCGCAGTGTATCCCATGCAGGGTATGTGCATCCCCCCGCGTACTTTTGGCGGGGACATCCAAGCTTCAATGCTTCTATGAAATACTAACATTATAGGTGGCTACATTGTCAACATGGAGGCCTTCCTGGCTTTCCTCGAGCATGTCCACGGCCTGCTCACCACGACCTTCCACACCACACCCATCGTCCTCATGACCTCGTCGCAGTGGACGCGCTCCGACTGCGAGGCAATTGCTCTCTACATCTTCGAGAAGACGCGCACACCCGCCCTGTCGATGATCAACAGCGCCCTGGCTACTCAGTACGGTCTCAAGTGGCCCCACATGACCGTTGTCGATGTTGGCTTTGAGAAGGTTGACGTCACATGCATCTACGACAGCCGGATCGTCAACCACATGGAAGTCGGCTTCGCAGGCCAGCCTGGCGACGATCGTTCTATCTCGGGTGGTGAGGTGTTCACCCGGCGCCTGCAGGAGCTGCTGCGCGACAAGAGCTTCACATATGAGATGGCAGAGCAGCTCAAGAAGAGCCCCATCTGCGAGGTGCTGCCATATGCTCCCGAGAACCCACGGCTCATGGAGCTGCCCGAGGACGACGCGTCTGTCCCTGTGGCGCCTGTCGTCTCTGTGGCCGCTAACGGTGCCGCCGGAGATGATACACATCCCAAGGCAGTCGACGATGATTTGCTATTGGAGGACGGTGCACCGGCAGCTGCCGAGGATGGCGTGCTTGATGTTGCTACCATTGTTACAAGTGGTCAGACCAAGGAGTTCCTCGCGAAGAAGGACAAGGAACGCTCTGAACGCGGCCGTTTCGGTCGCCGCAACAAGGACAAGGAGGCTGCCGAGGCCGCAGCAAAGCCTCTGCGCTTGCCCAACTCAAAACGCGCTCGTGTGACGTTCCACTTTGAGGAGGTTGTCGAGCAGGAGGAGGAGGAGCCTCAGGCCAGCAGTGGATACCACAAGTCCGAAAAGTCCGGCGCAGCTGCGGGCACTAACGGTGCGTCCAACGGCAAGAGCAACGACGAGGAAGCCGACGGTAGTGACGACGGCTCCGAGGGCGAGGGCTCTGAAATGGACGAGGACGACGAGGAGGAGGGCGAGGGCGAGGATGACGAGGCTGCCGGTGAGGGCGACGCAAAGACCACCAAGCCGGCAACTTCAGAAGAAAAGGATGGCGATAAGCCGAAGGAGGAGAGCGCGGCCAGCACAGAGAAGCCCAAGGTCGAGGATGTGCCGGCAGCCGAGAAGCCCGCCGAGGCCGAGACCAAGGCACCAGAAGCTGCCCCGGTTCCGGCTGCGGAATCTTCTGAGAAGCCCAAGGAGCCCGAGGCTGCGCCTGCGCCGGCTGCGCCTTCGTCAGAAGACAAGCCCGCCGCCAGTGAGGATGCCACAATGGAGGATGCACCTGCGCCCAAGGAGGAGACATCAGCAGTTGAGAAGACGGAGGCCCCCGCAGAGAAGCCCGCCGAGCCTGTTGCCGCTGCTGCGCCAGAGGCTGCCACCTCGACAGCGCTGGTTCCCGTCGCTCCGGCTGAAGTTGCTGTTGTTGCTCAGGCCCCTGCCGTCCTAGAGCCCCAGGGTCGCCGCTACAAGCGGCTGCGGCGCGACTTTGAGATTGGCATTGAGCGGTTTACGTTTGCTCAGCGGTTCGAGATCGACCGCATTGTGGAGACAATCTACCGCACGGTGCAGGGCATTGACGAGTTTTACATGCGCCCTCCATGCTGGGACAACCTCGTGTTTGTCGGCAATGGCTGCCGGCTCCGCGGCCTGCGTGACAACATTCTGCAGACGCTGAACGCGCGCCATTTGATATCACCATCTACGGCGACCATGTTCACGTCTGAGCTCCCTAGCCACCTGGGCACACCGACGGGCACGGGCGCGCAGACGCCGACGGGCAGTTTCAACACGCCGCCACACCAGCTGGGCGTATCGTCGGTCAACCCTCTGCTGCAGACGGCGACAGCCAACGCCCTGGGCCAGAGCGTTGCCGGCGGTCCTGGCTCGGCTGTTGGCGAGAACACACACCACTTCCACGCGCAGACGCCGACGTCGATCAAGCTGGCGACGCTGCCCACGTACCTGGGCGAGTGGACCAAGAACGGATTCGAGGAGGCCATGTTCCTGGGCGCACAGGTTGCTGCCCGGCTGGCGTTCTGTGTGCACAACCTGGACGTTGCCGGCCAGGAGGCCCAGCGCCAGATGAGCCTGTCACGCGTTGATTACAAGTAAGTTTATTCGTTTGATGTAAATCCAAGTTGGCCATGACTAACAAACTAGTGAACTCGGCCCCAAGGGTATCCGCAACCACGCCATGCTGGGTTAAGGAGGCATCGATTGAGTGGTGTTGAACTGGCTATGTTTACATGATGCCCATTGTCGTTTATTTGCGATTGCGATTGTAAAATGTATTGGTGTCTTTTTCCTCGATTGTTCTGTTTGATATTCTATTTAGTTTCTTCTATTTGGGGGAAGGTTGTGAGCACAGCTGGTACGGGCGATACAGCATTATATTTATCTGATTTCTGGTCTGTAATTCACAAGTCGATATGCTTCATTGAGATGATATTATTTATTATATATATGTAGGTAATGTTCCTTGATGCAGTCAACTATAAACCAAAAACGCAGTATTGTATATGCAAAATTAATCGTTAAACAAATGTAAGGAAAATAAAACAAACAGTGCAAAAAACAAACAACAAATCCATGCTGCCGAGTTTGGATATCTTTGGTTCATGCCACCGAGAAATGCAACGCTTTTATGTGAAAATGGAAAACAGAAAGGCGAAAGAAAGGAAACGGAAACAGAACAAGAAGAAATATGAGTAAGTAAAGAAACAAAACAAATTTTAAAATCAACCGCTGTAGCCGGGAAGCTGGCTCGTCTCCTGGTACTGGGCATCGGGGACAGCAAGCACCCGCGGCTGCATGTGGGCATCGGCCTCGGCCTCCTCGAGGGCGGCCTCAAAGCTAGGAAGGCCATCGGTGTTCGCGCTGCCTGCAGTCTCGCCGACCACGATCTGGACCGGCACAGTGACGTTGATGGTGGTCGCCGAAGCAGACGACGAAGACGACGACGACGAAGAAGAGGATGCAGGGACCATCGTCACTGACAGCTGCAGCGAGTATGTCCGCGAGAGTATGCACGAGTGGAAGGTCGGCAAAAAGGTCCGCTTGTGCATGGGCAGCGAGACGTCGAGGTCGAGTGTCGACGAGTAGACGATGCCGACGTCCTTGGACGAGGGCGAGCTGGGGGGGCTCATGTGGCGCCGCGGCTCCGAGCTCTCTGTGCTGTCGGTGCTGCAGTAGCCCGAGTCGCGGCGGCCGCTGTCGACAGTGGCCTCCCACTTCTTATTCTCGTCCTGCAGCGGCTTGGTGTTGAGGGCCACTGAGGTCGAGTAGGTGCCCCGGCGCTGTAGGTGCGGGCTGTCGGCGCGGGACCAGTCGCCAAGGTTGGGGAACGAGCCGATGGCCGCTGCGCTAAAGTGTGTGTGCGAGGTAAGCTTTGCCGACCAGCCGGTGATGTGAGGCGGCTGCGAGTCGGGCCGTGCGGGCTCGAATAGGAGCTTGACGCGAGCGGTGGTGGACTCGGCCGACACGGCATCGGGCCGCACCACAATGGGGCCAGGCTGGAAAGTGCCGTTCTGCTCGTCGCATGCTGTGGCCGTCACTGTGCCGATCTTGCTCCGTGCAAACAGGCCCTTCCGGATGGTCTTGCTGGACTGCAGCTTATAGAGGCGATCGGACTTGGACAGGACCAGTGGCGGGTCAACGAGGGATGCAGGCAGAATGCGCACGGGGTGGACCGAATCGACAATCTTTGCGTGTGTGGTCTTGCCGCTACCATCCTCCTTGGGGACCTCGCGGTAGATGCGGGCCTTGATGGCGTACTCGATGCCGGCCATTTCCGGGGCCATGTCGTCGCGCTCCCAGTCGGCGGTGACGCCGCCGCTGCCACTGGTGCTCGTGCTGTTGCCGTAAGCGCCCATGGTCGGAGGCAGCATTGTGTGGTGGTCGTGGACGTGTGGTGACATGACCTTGTGGCTGCAGGCGCTCAGCGTAAGGTGCTGTGGCACGACAAAGTGAATGGGTAGTGTGTAGACCTTGCCGGCCTCGAGCATGCGCGGTGTTGGGTATGCCGACTCCTCAATGGGCATGTAGAGCTTCATGAAAGTGTGGTTGGCGTGGATGGGGGTGCTGACATGGTCAACGCGGGAGTGGGCGACGCCGAGCAGGACAATCTCGAACAGGTCAAAGGGGATGTCCCGCAAGGGTGCAATGACGACGTTGCCGGTGATGGCATCGCCCGAGTTGTAGACCTTGGCCTGGTAGTGGTTGTCGAGCTGGATCTCCATTCCGGTTTTTGGGTATGCAAGACGGCTGCTTGGGGCGGATGTGCTGAAAACGCTGCTGCCGCTATCGCTGACACCAGACATGGCCGAACCGTGCAAGTTCAGGAAGAGCTTGGACCGGGACGACATGAGATGGTGGTGTGTCGTCGGTCGATTGATTTAGAATGAGAATGATAAAGAGCGAAAGGATGTATGGATGTATAGATGTGGATGGTTGTGTCTAGATGTTGTTGCAGGAAAGTGTTGCAGAGAAAATGATAGTATGCACTATGCTATGATGATGATGATTTGAATATGAATTATAAAAAGCTATCAAAAAGATGGATGGGGACCATGATCTTATATACAAATAACTGATGACAAGCGAGATGGTGGATGCAGCAAAGCTGTAAGAAAGTCATATTACCATAAACCGTCATAAAGAAACAAAACAATCAACTAATTAATAATAAAAGAAGGCCATACAGGTGGATGGCATGGCCAAGCAAAGGCGCATGTGGGAAAGGATGAGCAGTCATCGACAACTAACACAAAAGGACCCATCGAGGGAGTCAATGACTGACAATAAAAAGTAAAAATAGATAAATCAGGTAAATATATCAAGAGCAATAAATCCAGGGAGCGAAATAGTAACAGTAGGTGAGCAAAAGACACTTGTGTGATACATGCCCGCCAACGGTGAGCAGCGGCGGACACAAGTACACGTTAAGTTCCGATTCACGTTGAGCCACATGGTCCCTGAAAACGGCATCCAAAGTACGGAGAAGGGCATTAGACTGCACAGACTACCACGGGCTACGGGCAGAGCCAGCCCAGATCGAGACAAGGAAAACGAGGGCTGCATACGCCAAATCTGAGTCACAAGGAGAAGCAAGCATCACAATGTAAGAATTTATTGAAAAACAACTATATTAAAGTGAAAACAGTAAGATCAGTGCAGAAAGTGCAGGGCACATGTGCTTAAGACCGCTTCGATGGCACTCTCCGTGCAGGCTAATGAGAGGAGGTTCCACTGAGTCGAGGGGTGCAGCTTGATGCCCCTGGGCACATCTGCAATATGCCATACCGCGTCGGGCATTGTCTTTTATTTATTTATTCTTTGCATATGTCATATAATCCGTCATAGGTGGCTGTTCGGAGCATCTACAGAATAAATCGAGGAGATCGAAGCATATGGAGAGAAAACAGAGTAAGAAATGCATCGCAGCATGCAAAGAAAAAGACACAGCATTCACTGGATCTACACCCACCTGTACTCTCAATATCCATTCGCACACTCTGTGCTTGCGACTAGGATCTGGATTGGATGGCGGCGCAAATGCAAAGGGCGCAGATGTCAACGACGAGTTTTCTAGCTGCGACTAATACAATATGGAGCTAGTCCTGATATGGTCAAAGGCGATGGAGAACCCGGCGAGTCACAAAGCAAGCGGCAGGCATGATTGGGGAAACGGAAAGGTGTGGGGCTCAAGGCTGGTGTGTCGTCTCCACTTTCCAATCCGGGTGTCTGTAGTCGTCAATTTTCTCTGTTCTGTATTACTTTGTGACTTCCTTTTTTGCTCTGGATATTGAGCATGGCGGATGACCAATGCACGGCTTTGTCAGAATTGTTTTGTCAGATGAGTGGTGTCAGACACGGCGAGGCTGAAGGGAAGGCACGTTCAACAAAAGCCACGATGTCGTGCTTGCTCTTTCCTGTTTGGTTGTTAATACCGTTCGTTTCGAAAATGGCAAGCGGAAGGTGCAATGGGCGTGCTTGCAGTTTAAACTCGATACAAACAGTACATACCAGCAGTTGTTAACCACGCCTCCTTCCCTAACTGTGGAATTGATGTTACTGAGTAGTTAACAGCTCTAGACGTCCTATGTCGGACCCCATATTTTCCTACAAGTACCTTTAACGTGTAACTACTAGACAAAAGTACCTGTTGCCCGCCCAGCATTTCCCCGAGTTTCGAGACCGGCAGCGCACAAACCACACCAGCGCCCCGACTCCGGGGAACGTGCCTCGGTCTTTGACAACGTGTACATTACAGCTCTGATTAAACTTGCAATTATTCATGTCATCTGCATCACCGACCTTTATCCTCTGCCGCATCGAATGTCGACATCGCCAGAGAAGAAACTAGAAGCATGTCGACGTCAACGACAGGTAGAAGAATGGCGGGATCCAATGCTTGTCTGGTGTTATCGTCGCGTAACAGGATCCAATATTTGAAAATCCCAGCATAAAATCTTAATCTAAAACCTCGAAAATCTACTCGGCCGGCAGTGCTAGGCCTGTTCGTATGGACAAGCAGTTGTCATTCAATGGGCGTGGCCTTTCCTGTTTGGGACGACTTGTACAAGGGATATTAGTCACACTGTGCTTAAGCCGTCAATAGTGGAAAGAGCCCGTCGGCTTTGGCCTGGGACAGCTCTTATTAATAATACAAATTGCGAATGCACTTACAGAATACAGAATACTTGGCAGTATTGTATGAGTATTGGCATGCCTTTTGTGTTTACAAGTCGGGAAACTGGCACGATCTACAGCTAGACTAACACGTTTCACGTCGGGGTGTCGCTGTTTTGACCGCTTTGTCTTCAGCCGTTCGCGTTCGTTTACAGACGGGGCCGGGGCAGTTCTTGATGCTAGCAGAGCATTGACAGATTCAATGACTGTCATAGTCGTCATATTTCATGATCTTCATATTATATTTCGTTTGTTTTCTGGGACCCGGCAAGTACTTTCTTCGACGTCTAGACCTGCTCCCCGCATGAACCGGCCCAACTACGCATTGCTTACTTTTCTGCCTGGCGTCCCAGCCAACTGGTCAAAAGTTCAACTGGTCACAATGCACTTCCGGGCTCCAGGTTGACGCCAGCTGCAGACTAGTAGCGCGTTTGATGCCTATTCTGATCCCACCAACTCATCTCTTTCACACCCTTCTAGCCGCTCTCCAACACGGCTGGCCATATGTTCTCATGCCTTACAGTCTGACGAAAACTGGATGACAAAGCCTGGCTGACAAACTCTTCTCTTTCACCTCTCTTTTGTGCCCATCCATAATCGTAAGTACGACGTAATTCGTATTCTTCCCCGCTCGCCGAGTAGTCATATGGTTGCTCACCGCATTCTCGTCCTTTTTAGCTGCCATTTCAATGATATGATCTCATCTAGTAGTGCGCAGAATAATACGGGAGGATGCAAAGGGATGAAGGGCCGATCTCGCAAGCAACACAGTCGTCCTTCCATAATTTACAGAGTAGCAATGTTGAGCATAAGCTTTGTGAAGTGAGAATAACCCCGATAGCTGACAAGAATGAGCAAATTCAAGCAAAGCTTGTGACGTAAGATGCCCATTCTCTCAAGATGAGACGTGCCCAAGCTGACACGGGCCAACGCAGAGCAAACAGTGAGATTACAGTCAGACTATCCAGACAGCCGGGAAGGCTTGTTTTGATATCCAACGGTCAGCCAGACGAGTCCAAAGCTCATAAAGATACTCTGAGTAAAACAAAGCATAAAACCAAAGACATTTAATAGTAAACAATGAGCTGTCGCCTTTAGATTCCCATTTAGTTCGATTTTCTATTTCGTTCACAATTCCCTTCGGCTTGCTACAAGCGCTCCATTTCCGCTGTTCGGGGTGACTCTTGATTTTTCGTTCTTTTTTTCTTATGGGGATTCAACGCCTAGCTTGTGGAGATCCGCCGCCATCGAAGCTTTTGGCTTCTTCTCTTTTTATTGTCTTCGGCAAAACTTCGCAACAGCCGGGGGCCGGTGGTCTCCGCTGCAAAAGCGCTTGTGGGCTGCACGAAGAAAAGAAATCCGCAGACTCAATGCGTCTCTTTTCTCTATCCTCTACATTGTATGGAGTGTCTCGCTAAGATGGAGCTACGAGGTTGGTCCCGATGAAAATAAAGCAGATTAATAATATCTGCCCCAGTAGCGGCAGTATAATCGACGAGAGCCGTCAGTAGCCTCGTGAAGCCGGCCTATACCTCTGTAAGTGCCATATAACTGGAATAAATCCAAGCTCGAGCAGCACAGAGTTCCCCGTAGAGTCACACCTGCAGAGATTGATAGTGCAATGTACGATATGTTGGCTACCAAAACGTGTCGGTGCCGATGTATTCGGGTATCAAGTAGGCGGAGGTGGTCTTCCTGCATTTTATTTCTCGGTCTCCTTTCGTATGCGATACCGACTCTGCGTGTCTCCTCGTATTTGCGCCGGCCTGTGCTGCCCTTACATCTTCTCATGCTATCCACGTGCTGCAGCAGTCTGTCTACAGGGAAATCAAGGAGTAGTTCTGCGCCGAGTGTGCCTGCATGGATGGGCTTCCTACCGAGCAATTACGCTCGGCGCGTAGCGTGGGTACATTACCTATTCAAAACAACCAAAAACAACCAAGGAGCACTAATTCCGTCGTTGTACATCGTAAATGCGTTTTGCTGTCGTTGCAACTGGCTTCGGGGTTTGCGTCTGGGCCAATGGCACGCTGGGGCAGGACAAGCTCGCCTAAGTTACCCTTTCACAGCAACCCATTAGCTCATTGTATTTGACGAGAGATTTCTTTTTCTTCATGGCTGCAGGAGGCAGAGCGGCCCGCGGAAATCCAAGAAATGAATAATATGCATGCCGTTGACCATGAATCTACCGTGCATAATTGAAGTATGCAAGGTTGGTGACATTTCTATCAACATAACAGTCATAACTGTCCAAGCCTTGCCAGCGGTCTAGACCTTGTTTATATCGTGTCGGACATTTCCCATATTCATTTACATCTCCAAAGCCGCCGTTTCTTTCCATCTTCGGACTGGCTCAATCGTGTACTCTGTATGATTCACAGTTTCCCTACTTATTTGAATTCCGCACATTGTGATTCATTGACTAGACTCGAGAGAGACTCAGAAACGAAAGCCAACTGATAGTTTGACAATCTAGTAGTTAGCACGCCGGTAGTCTGTTGTCAGTTGTCCCCGGCTTTGATTTCTTTGTTCGCCGCCAGACCACATGGCAAAACCACGGACACCCTAGCGCGATCGAAATGCACCGGTTCCAGACACCCAAGAGCATCTAGGAGCATCTGGTATCATCCAAGAACACCCAAGCACACCCAAGCCCTCCTTGGGAGATATCGGCTGTTTTCATTCGCGCCAGAGCCGAGCATAAGTCCGCCGAGACTTGCCCAACGGGTTGGCACAATCGACTCATCATCTGACGGGCGTCATTATCATCAAGTGTGCCTCGATAGTGCGTGACGTCGGGTTGCCTGATCTTATCATCGGTCAGTGTCGCACCATGGCTGTCAGCTTATACCATCGGCATCAAAATAAATAAAAATAGATAAAAGTTGATGTCGTTGCAAAACAACGTTATACGTAAATTCAATTGTATAGGTGGTAAATAACCAAATATGGCCGGCTTATAGCCGGCATGCTTGCCTTCTATCTTTTCCGATCCGTGTATGCAATCCCTATTGCCATCCGCATCACCACTGCCCACAGCTCAGACGGCTGGACCTCTCGATGCCCCGTAGCACGACACATTTAGTGCCACGAAATGTAGAGCATAATACCAGCGCCGGCAGCAATGGCTGCAAACTGCACAAGCGTCTTGCGCAGCTCACCCAGCTTCGAGCTGCCCTCCAGGCTCGTCTCCAGGAGCTCGGGGATGACGGCAACAGTGCCGACGTACAGGAAGGTGCCCGCAGTGAAAGGGAGCAGCATGTCGCCCCAGGTCAGGCTGGTGCCCCAGATACCGCCGCGGCCGACAATAGCACCGAGTGCCGTGTCGGCACCGCCAGCAGCCGCATCGGCAGCGCTGTTACCGCCAAACTCCTGCACGAGGATGCCGATGACGGTACCCAGCAGCGCACCAATGGCGGTCACAAACTGGGCACCCATGGCCTGCTTCTTGGAGAAGCCCGACTGCACCAGCAGAGCAAAGTCGCCGACCTCGTGCGGAATCTCGTGGAAGAACACGGCCACGGTGGTCGTGGCACCGATCGTCGGGGAGGCGTAAAAGGAGGCAGACATGGCAAGACCGTCGGTAATGTTGTGTGTGAAATCAGCACTTTACGGTTAGTCGTGGGTCGTTTCGGATGGAGAATAAACATAGAACTTACATCAGGTTCAGGTAGCCAGACAGCTTGACGCTGGCGCTGGCCTCGGCAGCCCGCTTCTCGGCCAGGGTCATCTCGGAGTCAGAGTCGTCCTTCTTCTTGTCGCCGCCCTTCTTGCGCGACTTGGCAGAGCCAGAGGCAGCGTCGGAGGACGAAGTCACGGCAGTCGATTCGGTTTCATGGCTGTGGCTGTGGCCGTGGTTGTGGTCGTGGCCGGCACCGCCAGTCGCGATGCGCAGACCCTTGTCCATGGCGACAAACGTCATGAAACCAATCATGATGGCCACACCCAGCAGCAGGTTCCGGTTGGGCTCGACAAGAACCAGACGAGCCCGCTCAGCCCGCTCGTCGTCCTCGCCGACGAAAATCTCGGGCAGCAGGTGGAAGAGGGTGTCGCCCAGCAGGCCGCCGACGGCGAAGGCGACCATGACGGACAGCGAGGCCGGGTCGATGTTGGGCGGGCAGAGGGCGAGCAGGAAGTTGGGAGGACCGGAGATGTAGAGAGTCGCGAGCAGTGCATTGACGGCCGGGCTGCCGGGGAAGAGGACGGCAAAGATCTTTGCCGTCGTCGACGAGGGACCCTCGCCGCCGCCCTGCAGGTGGAGCTTCTGCTTGCCGAGGGCCTGCACGACCTCGCACTCCTGCAGGCGCTCATTCAGCTCGAGCGTATCGAGGTGCGGCAGGATAGCAGTAGCATCTGCCTTGGGGCTTGCGACCGACGAAGCTTCGGCGACCGACGAGAACGCGAGCATGGCCAGAACGCCAACCGCCAGGGCAAAGGTGAAGCTGCCGAGGCCGAAACGGCGACGACCCTGGGTCGCAGGTCGAGAGAAAAATGCCATTTCAATTGAGGGTGATTGGGTGGTGGGTAACGAACGTGAATGAGTGAAGGCGTAGTTGCTCACTCCAAAAGGCGATCGTGTCGACGTGGTCGTATGGTTATCGCGCAGTGCTATCTGGAGCTAGCTGCGAGGCCGGAGGTTGGGATAGGGCGAAAGGGGGAGCTGGAGCTGCCAAGCCGATCCAATGCAGTAATGTTCCACGTGATGTCGCGCGCTCGCTCGCTTAGAGGGCAGGAGCACTTGCCGAACGTGTTGCTGAGCTTCCTGCCGTATCTGTATTCCAGATGTCGTGCCTTCCTGTTTTTAACTGTCGGTCGTTCTTTCCACAACCTTAAGTCGTGTAAGTGCTGCATCTGATCGCGATGTTGTTTCCGATCTATTTCAGCCTCACCTTGTGGTTGTCTAGATTTATCTCCTAGTTGCATCATTCGATCTGATAAGTTTAGAGCTAAACTCATATTGTTACCGAAGGTTTTTATTCCGAAATATTAAATATTAAATATAAACCAGGTTCTAAAAACAACAAATATTCACAGTAATTGTAGAAAATGAAAGTGAATTGCATTTTTCAAATACAAATGTATATGGCCTGAGACAAAATTTTCACCAGTGTGCTCTATGAATGGCTGTTCACCGAAGAAAGTGCCGTGTTCCGATGCCCAAATAACCTCAAAACACCAGCAAGCTTTGACATCGTCCAATGTAACAACCGCTACCCTTGCAAATGCTTAGCTACTCGTGGCTAGCATCATTTAACAACGGATCTGCAGCTCAAACAGGGAATCATGGAGGGAGGGGCTGAGGGGTCTGACCCTGTCACAGAGTAAAGCTACTCTGTACAGAGTACTTGTGATCTTGCCAGATTACGTACCGTCGCATCCATCTCGTTCGCCCTCAGTCACATTCTTATCTCTCAATCAAGTTCTGTTTCTTGGATAATATCTTGATATCATACAGACGTTCAGTAATCTGTCGTCATACTGCCTGCAGTTGTTTGTCACTCGCATACAAATAGACCCGATCTTTCAGTCTGACAATCTGCGGACCGTCCCCGAAAGTCTTGGCAGGGACCGGAAGCTTGGCACCTGCAGACGACGGCAGATCTGATCCAGCCCTATCTGTCCTACATAGACACACTCACTTATACATTTACTTATTTATTTATTTATTGATTGACTACTCATTACTACCACAATGGCCTGGCTTGCACACGGCACGTCGGAGAATGGCCTCATCTTCAGCAAGGGCGAGGGCCAGTCGGCTTCGGTGCCCGCGCTGTCGACATACCGCGGCCGCCTGTGGTGCATCTGGACCGACCTCAATGGCCAGATCTGGTACTCGCAGACGGGCGGCAGTGGCAACGAAGAGCAGTTCGGCGAGCCACGCCAGTTCCCGCAGGTCGGCCTGCCTGTGATGGCCAACCTGAACGGCGTGCTGCATGTCGTGGTGGTCGAGGCCGGCAGTGGCCAGATGTCGCATTTCGTGCACGACGACGACGACACAGCTGTTGCATGGACCAGTCTTGGCACGCTCGATGCATCGCTTGGCCTGGTCGCACACTCGACACCCGCAATCGTGGCGTTCCACAACAAGATCTTCTGTGCCTTTTTGCGGGATGGCCAGCTGTACTATACGATCTGGTCAGCGCTTGGCGAGGACTCCAAAGTATGGGCCGTGCCACAGCTTGTGGCGGGACCCGAGGAGCGATTCCGCGGCATCCCGGCGCTGTTTGTGATTGAGGGCGCGCTGCATGTGCTCTGCGGCGCCGATACGGAAGAGCGGCACATTATGGGATTCCGGTACGACTACATCGACCAGGCCTGGACACAGTCGGACGACGTGTCTGAGGGCCGGGCGGCGAGTGGTGTCAGTGCCGTGTCGTTTGGACGCAGTGCTTACTTGGGCATCATCGAGGCTGGGCCGAGCGACGATACACATGCCGTGTATGTGGCTGCCTTTAACAATGGCGTGTGGGAGACGCACGAGGCGGTTTCAGACACTACGGCGGCCGACCCGCCGCAGATCACGATTTTGAATGGCCGCGTTCACTGCATTTTTAACGACAACACTGCGATGCGCGACCTTAGGTGGTACTCGCGCCCGGTGCTTCACTACTCGCTGACATCGTGGATGGGCGGCCTGCCCGACGACCGGCTGCTGTCTGAATTTACGATTCCGGGAACCCACGACAGCTGCGCGCGCAGCAACATTCCGTTTGTGCGGACGCAGTACCTGTCCATTAGCCAGCAGCTGGCGCTCGGCATCCGGTTCTTTGACTTGCGGCTGCGGCGGCACAAGGATGGCAAGCTGTACTGCTACCACGGCGGTATCCCGATCGACATGCCCAAGTACCTGTCGTTTGATTCGGTGATGGAGTCGATCTGGAAGTTTATGTGGCCCAACGCCGAGTCGGACCAGGCCCTGCTGTCACCGCCGACCGAGACGGTGCTGGTGTCGATCAACAACGACGACCACTCGCAGGAGCAGAAGGACGACCCGTCCATCTTTTACGCAGCCGTATCGGATGCGATTGCTTCGACGCCTGCATGGCCGGCAAACGGCCAGCACAGGTGGCACACGGCCCCGCTGACGCCGAGCCTGGGCGAGGTCCGCGGCAAGGCCGTGCTGCTGCGGCGCTACGAGGGCGACCCCAGCGTGCAGGCGACGGGCCGGCAGGGCCTGGACCTGTCTGAGTGGCTGGACGACAACCCGGACTTTACGATTGTGACGCCGACGCAGGTGCGCGTGCGGCTGCAGGACAAATGGAAGTTTGCGTACCGGATCGCGCTGCACGACCTGATTGCGTCCAAGGGCGACTTTGTGCAGAAGATGATGCAGAACGCGGCGGGCGGCAGCGCCGACAGCGACGTGCCGCACGACTGGTACTTGAACTTTTGCTCGGCGGTGGGCGATCCGGCGGAGCACGGCGAGATTGCCGAGGCCAAATGGATCGCGGTGGGCGCGCACAGCAGCTTCATCGGTAAGTGGGTGAACGGCATGAACGTGCTGACGAACGAGTACCTGCAGAAGAACCACGGCGCAAGCGGCGGTGCGCGGCTGGGTGTCGTGAACCTGGACTACCCCGAGCTGCCCGAGTCCAACGATGTTGTCGCGAGGTTGATTGAGACGAACTTTTGATGATTTACCTCTTGTCCAGGTTCAGGGCATCCTGTTGTATCGTTTGTTTGTATCGTGTTGATTGTTTACTTCATAGTAGCGAGATGTTATTGCAATTGTATTCTGATTTCCTGGCATTTACTCCTGTCATGCATGTCTTGGTATTTGTTTTCTTCTTTCCTCTTTCGTCTTTTGATCTTCTGATCTTGATCCCTTCTTTTGATCTCTTTGATCTCTTTGATCGCCATGTTCCACTTGGTTAATGAGCTGTTCTATTTTTACGTGCTGTGTTTATTTCAATTTCATTGTAATTACGGCGTGCCTATCCGTTTAGATGTACTCTGTAATGTACTCCGCAGGTAATGAGAAGAAAGGTCTGTGAGTACTGGGTATGAGTACGACGCTACAGCGGGTTATGAGATGAGATTGCAGAAAACAAGGCTCGACAAGGCCGTCCGTTATGCGGATGTCACTCTGGCCATGACGCCTACGGAGTATTATTACTATCTAATCTCGCGTGCCTTTTGAGAGTAGAGATGGAGCATGCTCACCGTTGTTTACTTCGTACTTTGGGGCTGTCTTCGTGTTGACTTACGATCATCTTTTGGATCATCGTTCTAATTATACTTTGTGTGAGATGGGATGAGCTGTACATTGGGGTAATGTCCACGTCTGTTATTGATATTATCTGATGCCAGCAGAATATCAGCAAGTTCATCTACTCCATCGCCAGCACAGACAACAACAATACAAGCTATGTGCTGTCTTTCGGCCCAGTCTGATGTGGTTAGCGAAATTGCAGCCGTCTTTGGAATGCAACCGCACACCACTACTGTCATTGTTTTCGGTGTTATGGGTATCACATGATTCCTTGAGAGATGATGGAAGTGTTCTCGATCCCAAATCCATTCGTCAAGAGGCCAGGATGCATTCTCGAGCCTCTGTAGCGGGCCGCTCATTCATTACTTTTGATTATTACAGGCCCGAACGCAACTGGGATGCCGGACAATAGAAGAGACAAGCAAGCTTCTATCTGCGGAGTATTACAGCGTATTACAGAACTCGACTAGCATTTGACTGTTCTATTTCAGGCATATTGACTGACAGTTCCTCCACAAACAAGTGGAATCCGCGAAATGAGCAGCATGGAAAAATGAGTACTGTGTACAATCGAGGCAATCGAGGCATGAGAATATTTCAAAGTAAACAAAACGCTGTAGATGGAGATGGAACGGCACAGAAAGACCGATACCCGGCAATCGTAAAGGGTCGGTACTTTTGCAGGAAAACTCTTTCAGTGGCCGTTCGCGTCGGCACTATGATGTAAATAGGCAGTATCTTACAATAGTCTTCATTACAGTAGTATGTACTACCTGCAGTGCCATGAGACTGCAAAACAAGAAGAGGCAACCGAACACAGCATGCTGCACGAGAAGCATAATGATGAAGCATAACAACCTTACTTTTCGTGGTCTTGGCATAAGCAGATGCCTGTCTTCGACCACTGAACGATCCGTACGATGACCAGTGGAGGCACGTTTTCGGTCTCGCAGTCCGCAGTCCACACAGTTCAGTCCACAGTGACATCCAGAGCCCATGCGATGTGATCACAGCCTTCAGTAGAGTACTTCCAGGAGTCACAGCTGCCAGCCATTGTTTTGCATTCCAGCATGTCTTTAACCACCTCCAATCACAGCGTAAGATATGCCCGAGATATTCTCCTTGTGTCTCTCATCATAGCCAGTGGTCGAGAACATGGTGGATTCGCTCGGTGGTGGTCATTGGCTCTCGCTGCCCTCATTACAGAGCACACCCATTGCACTGCACCCCTGACGCATACGTAAGACGCACACGGTAATCTCTCAAGCTCATGAGCATCGTCTGCAAATAAGGGACTGTCTAGACTGGACTGATGTCGTTGTCCGCTGCAGCTAGGGAGGAAACGAAACACGGAGGTCTTTAGTTTTGAATTTTCTTTCTTTGAGTTTTCTTTGATTTTCATCTTCTTTTTTGATTCCGATTTCATATTCCCTCTGTTCCCTTGCCTTCATCCAAGCACCCGACAAACCGCAACCCACGAAGATCAGGTTGCATGCACTAGGGGGTGGCTGTCCAATTTTTCCTGCGCTTGTTCCCTGTATATTGACTGCGCCTTCTTTGGACTGAAAATCAAAATATAGTGCATAGTCTAGCACATATAGAATGACTAAGCACGCTATTGCACCAAAAAACTCTGCAAGTACAGTGTGATTACCCCTTTCTCCGTGGCTGTCTCGCTGTCGGCCCTTGACGCGCGCATCTTGCACGCCATTCGTCCCATTGTCCCATTCGTTCCCTTTTCTTCTTCCCCCTTCTTTCCCACCTCCATCGCCACTAGTGCAAGGTACGGGATGCACGGCTGGTCCACTTGTGGTCGTCTGTTGGAAGGCCTGGAGCATGATGTATCTTCTCTCCTCTGTACTGCAGTCCAGCTCAATATCGATCAGGCATGTACACCCACATACTCAATGGGGCATGTACCAGACGGAGTACACCGAACTGTTTCTCGATTTGATGTTAATGCCTGAGGTTGCTGTCTGTGAAGGCGTGATCCGATTTTCTCTTGGAAGCAGTTGGAAGCTCGGGAGATGTTTGTCTTCGGATATCGGAGGTCTTGACAGAATCCGATCTGATTTCAAAGTCTTCCGATTCATCTTTGACTGTGGCAAACGGCTTCTAAATCAAACATGTATCTTACAGCGTAAAAACCACTTCTTTGACTTCATACTGAGTAAGATACATCACGGATGACGGCCATCTTCTGAGAGTGCAAAGTGCAAGTACAGCTGCTCCTCTGCCCTGTCTATCCTCGTCGGAACCCCTGCAGCTGTGGAGCACTGACGCGGTGCCTGGCTCCAGCTACTGAGTACGACCTTGCCGAGCTTGCCAACGTGGTCCACTTCAAGATCGGCATGTTGACAATCCTCCGTTCTGGTCCTGCTCTTCCTGATGCCATCCTTCTATTCTATTCTCTACTATGGACTGTGGACTGTGCAACCTCTGCCAAGTTTGTACTGTGCTTGTTTTCGCCCACGACGCATGCCGCCGAACCAGCCAAGACGCCAAAGACGCCAACGACGCCTCCCCAGAGCCAGGAAGCGGCGGATCTGGAGAATATGGGCAAATTCCAAGACTGCTCTGCTTTGGGGTTGATTTTTTTTTACTCAGTAGAGCAGTCGAGCATTGTCATTGTTGTTGATTATTCGCAACGACGTTCGATCGAGGCTATCAATTTGCCGCCATCAATAGACAGGCCGGTCCTTTCAAAGTTTGATAGAGCCGTTTTGTTTCGTTTATTCTTTTGTCCCTTGAATACCCGTTCGCATCTGTCTGATTCTCCCAGTCTTTGATATATTGTACATCGTGCTCAGTCGCTGCCAAACCCAACTCGTGTTGTCTCTCAATACTGCCATACGGACCACACCTCGTGTCTGCTGTCTCCCATCAGCTTGAGTACATCATCCACCATCCATCACCATCTGCTCATTCACCAGGGCGTGCACATATCCAAGTACTCCGTATATGCAGGTACGCTGCCAGGCATGCTGGTCTCCTCTGTACCTGCTGCCAGTACTTTGTAGACATGTACCCTCTCGCCCTGCCATGCCGTGATCGATACCTGGGCCTCGTACTTTTGCCCTCTCCTTTGGGCCCTAGCTCCACGGCCTCTTACGTACCCTCTTGGCTGTTAATACCTCGTATCCGCCTCCCTCCTGACCACTCCAGCTCCAGCCAGTGACTTGTTCGCCTTTGTGTTGTTTTTCGTGTTTATTTTGGGAACACTCCAGTGTACTTCGTACCTCTCCGTATTTCTTTATTCTATTTTGTATTATTCTTTTTCTTGTTCTCTTGCTTCTCCGTTTCCTTGTTCTCGGCTCCTCTCTCTCCCTTTCTCAGTAGAATATATTCCATTGCTCCCGCCGTCTTTCGTCTGCTTGATTTCTTTCTTCTCTCTTTCGTCATAACCATTCTTGCATCTTTCAGCAACCCTTTTTCTTTCAACCCTTCTTCGACACATTCGCTTGTTCTTAATTATACTTTTTGGGATAACTTCCTGTCCGTCGCTTCCGACATATAAATTAACACCAGTTCGACTTTATAACCTTTCAAAATTACCGCCACACTTTAACCCGTTTAATATCATCATCACCATCAAAATGTACAACAACAAGTTCGCCCTCGCCGCCCTTCTGGCTGCTCTGCCCCAGGCGCTGGCTGCCTACCAGGGCTTCAACTACGGCTCGACCTGGAACGACGGCTCTGCCAAGACCCAGGCCGACTTCGAGAGCCTGTTCAAGGCTTCCGCCGGCCTGGAGGGCACCAACGGTGCCTTCAACTCTGCCCGTCTCTACACCATGGTGGTATGTATAACTCGTCAAAAGCAATTATATAATTACACATGCTAACAACCTCACAGCAAGGCGGCACCACCAGCGATGTCATCTCGGCCATCCCCGCTGCCATCGCCACCAAGACCTCCCTGCTGCTGGGTCTCTGGGCCTCCGGCGACACCTTCGCCAACGAGCTGGCTGCCCTCAAGGCTGCCATCGAGACCTACGGCGATGAGCTGACTGACCTGATTGCCGGTATCTCCGTCGGCAGCGAGGATCTGTACCGCAACTCGCCCACCGGTATCGAGAACGACTCCGGCATTGGTGCCCAGCCCGACACCCTGGTGACCTACATCAAGGAGGTCCGCGCCGCCATTGCCGGCACCGCCTGGTCCGCCGCCTCCATCGGCCACGTCGACACCTGGACTGCCTGGGTCAACGGCTCCAACGACGCCGTCATCGAGAACCTCGACTGGCTCGGTGTTGACGCCTACCCCTACTTCCAGACCACCATGGACAACGACATCTCCCTGGGCGCTTCCCTCCTCAACGACGCCCTGACCGAGACCGACTCTGCCTCCCAGGGCAAGCCCGTCTGGATCACCGAGACCGGCTGGCCCGTCAGCGGCGACAAGGAGAACCAGGCCGTCGCCTCCACCGAGAACGCTAAGGCCTACTGGGACGCCGTCGGCTGCCCCCGTTTCGGCTCGGCCAACGTCTGGTGGTACACCCTCCAGGACGCTGACTCCTCGTCCACCCCCAGCCCCAGCTTCGGTGTTGTCGGCTCGACCCTGTCCACCACTCCCCTGTTCGACCTGTCCTGCTCGGGCGTCTCTAACTCCACCTCGTCCTCGTCTGCTGCTGCCTCTTCCTCCACTGGCTCGTCCACCAAGACCGCCGCTGCCGGCTCGGGCTCCTCCAAGACTACCCTGACCACCGCTGCCTCTGCTGCTGCCTCCGCCTACGGCAACTCCACCGCCACTGGCGCTGGCAAGTCCAACTCCACTGCCACCGCCACCGGCTCTGGCTCGACCGCCACTGGCTCCGGCTCCGGCCCCGGCTCGTCCACCACCACCTCCTCGGGCTCGGGCGCTTCGTCCTCCACCGTCATCACCAGCGGCTCGACCATGCTGTCGACCTCTGTCGGTGCCGCCCTGGCTGCCGTCATGGCCGCCATGCTCACTCTGTAAATAACTCTTGACTTTTATTTTCTTTAGTTTTTTTTTTTGTTTGCAGATGAGTCTATGTGTCCACTGGGACTCGGACGTAGTTGGTCTTCGTTTACTATAGAGACGGCCGCAACACTACATTAAATGGGATGGCGTTTTATTACTTTTTACATACACACATGTTTACGGGATTTTATCTTCTTGACTCTCATTCATTTCCTTTATCAAAACTATTTTCCATCTATACCATTTCCAAGCTGTCTCACGAGTCTCATAAACCACGAAAAACAAATCAACCTTCAACTGTACATATTGTAATGAAACATTTTCACTTCTCAGGTCTTTAAGATGCATGGATGTGTTCTGTATAAATGACTTTTGACTTGTGAACTATGTAATAAAATGCAAATTTGTATGAGTACATGTGTGACCTAGAATGCCCATTGAAACAACCAGTATCGACTAACTAAACAACCAAACAACCATGACACGACTATGTCTATGACGACGGAGCATCCTCGGCATCATAGTCGTTGAGCTCTGCGCCGGCTTCGTTCTTAGCGTCGCTGGCAGAAGCGTCGGCCATGGCGACGTCGCCGTTCTCGGCCGCGGCAGCAGGAGCAGCAGCCTCAGGCTCGCCGACAATTAGCTTGGCCTTGTCCAGCTCCTCCTTGTCCCGCAGCGAGTTGTTCACAAGCGGCGTGCGGTCGTTGAAGATGCGCAGCAGCATCGCCGCCCGGTCCTCCTTGGGCAGCATCAGGTTCAGCGAGTGGAAGCTCTTCCACAGCGGCAGCGCCATCGGCTCCAGAGGAACATCGCCAATCTTGGCCTCGTCCTCCTCGTCCTCCTTGCGCGGCTCGACCTTGATCACAAAGCAGCCCATGCCCAGCTGCGGCAGCTGCTCGCCAACCTCGCCCAGCTTCTTCCACTCGTCGCCCGTGAACTTGGGGAACATCTCCAGCAGCAGCGACTTGAGCGTCTCCTTCTTGTACAGCTTCACAATGCGCTCCTGGCCCACGTAGCCCGACAGCAGAGGCAGACCCTCCGCCTGGATGCGCCAGCGGCACACGTCGGCAGACGGCGCCTCCTGCTTCACAAACATGCGTACACCACCGTGCACAAACTTGACGCCGCTGCGGTTGCTCTGAGGACCGTCGCCAGACGAGTTGCTGACCAGAACGTCGCGGACAAGGCTGCTTGTGTAGTAGATGGCCTTGGCCGGCTCGCCAGCGGCGTTGCGGACCATAAAGCGGTCTGTGGGGAAACGCTCGGACAGGGCGTAGAACTTCTGGATGTCCTTGACCACAGCGTGCTCGGAAGACAGGTACTTGAATGGCTCCTCGTACGGGCCGGTGTTCTTGGGGCGCGGGCCGGGGTCCATGCCCGCTTCAGCAGGGACATCGACGGCCTCGGGCTCAGCAGTCTCAACGGGCGCGGCAACCTCGGCGTCCTCATCCTGCTTCTGCTTCTTGATAGGCTGGCTGTCGACGCTGGCAACGTCGTCCTCAGCAGGGCGCTTGACACTAGCAGCGACTGCCTCTGTGGTCTCAGTTGCCTCAGCAGTCTCCTCGACGGCCTCAGTCTTGGGCTGCTGCTTCTTGGGCGCAGCGGGGGCGGTGGGCACAGTCTTGGCCTTGAACTCGGCCTTCTTCTCCAGCACGACAATGAAGAAACCACCGGTGTCCTGGAGGTGGGGGTAGACACGCAGACAGCGCTCGAGCGGCAGCTTGGCCGACTCCTCGTTGGCAAACATGGTCGACACGATACGGCTGGGGGGAACACCCTCGCCCGAGGCGGCAAACTGCTCAACCTCGTCCCAGTTGCTCCACTGGCGGCCCGACTTGTCCATAATCTTCCACGAGTTGAAGCCGGGGACGCGCTTCAGCAGGGGCAGCTTGTCGCTGCTGTCAAGGATCTCGACCTTGTTGGAGCCGCCGCACTGGGCAATGGCCGCAGCAATGACCGACTCATTCTCGACGGGGTTCAGACTGCACGTCGAGTAGACGACGCGACCACCGGGCTTCAGCATCTGCAGGGCACGCACAAGGATGCGGACCTGGACCAGGTGCAGGCCCAGAGCATTGCCGGGGTTCCACTCCTTCCACATGTTGACGTTCTTGCGGATGGTGCCGTCGCCGGAGCAGGGCACATCGGCTAGAATGCGGTCAAACTTGAGGTAGCGGGTGGGCTCCTTCTTGGTCGAGCCCTCCTCGGCGGCCGGGGTGGGCAGGCGCAGCGAAGGGTAGATGGTGGCGTCGTGGTTGGTGACAATAATGTTGGGCGAAGACAGGCGCTTCAGCTGGTGGATAAGCAGGTGGCTGCGCTTGTAGTCGGCGTCATTGGCAATCAGGATACCGGTGGCACGGCCGTCGTCGCTGGGGTCGGCCGACAGGCGAGCAGCCGGGTCCTCGTCCTCGTCGTCCTCCAGAGTCTGGCCGACGTCCTCGCCGTTCAGGGTCTTCTGAATGGAGAGCATGACCTTGCGCACGCGGGCCTCCTCGCCCTGGTGCACCATCTCGAGAAGCTGGGCGGCCTTGCTGCCGGGAGCAGCACACAAGTCCAGAACCGCCATGCCGGGACGCACATCCATCAGCAGAGGAGGGATCATGCTGACAACCTCCTGACGGCTGATGTTGCCGACCGAGGTCTCGGAGACAAGGAACTTCTGGAAGGCGGCGAAGGGGGGCGACTTGCGGATGACGGTCTTGGAGGTCGTCATCCACCAGGCCAGGTTGTCGGGGTACCAGGGCACAGCCTGGGGAGGGCTCACGGGGAGGCCGTCGTACTGGTTGATGTTGGCGATCTCGGGGATGTAGCGCGTCTGGAGGAGCTTCTGGACGGACTGGGCGTGGCCCTTGGAGCCGCAGAAGCGGAAGCTGTGAGGCAGCTCGCGACGGAACGCGGCCCAGAAGGCCTCGCGCTCAGTCTCGTCGAGGCCCAGCAGACTGTCGTAGTAGCTCTGCAGCTTTTCGTTCTCCTTGACAGTCTCGGAGTAGGGCGTAAAGCGTGAGTCGGTACGGCCGCCGCCGCCACCACCGCCGCCGTTCTTGCGGTTACCACCGCCCTTTCTCTATAAAAACAAAAGTTAGGCCTTGTACTTGCAACCCAACAATTGGCATGCTTCTGCGCTTTGCGCCTTGCTCGTGCTGGGAGTTGTCGCATGTCACTGTCGACGAGGAGGAGATGCGCGAAGACGTACCTTGAAGCCGCCGCGACCCATTGCGATATATAGGCCCTGAGGAGTAAACTGTGACCGTGTAGGAGCGAGTGTGCTATTTACTATAGCACGTAGACCTTTGAGTGGTGCAGCCAGTTTGACAAGAGTATCGTCGTGCAATTGTTGTCACAAGGCTGCAGAACATCACTGATGCGAAATCGACTGGCGACTGGAAAATTTACAGCAACAATACAAGGGTCCCACATAAAATATCTTATCGGTCTTATCGTGAAGCTGAAGTGGAGTGTACATGTACATGCAATTGGGGGTGAGTAGTGTGTGTAGAAAGTACCAGTACTTGCAGTGCTAAGTACCTGTACATGCATCTGTATATTAAACATGAGTGAAAATGGGTATATATACATCTATTTCGTACATACAGTACGGGCTCACTGGTCAAGAAGCCCGACTGTCCAGTGGACGACGTTGTCGATGCCGTGACCATGGATGGCACTGATGGGGATTGCTGCCGGGTTCTTTGTCCAGCCGCCCTCGAGACCGCTGGGGTGCTTCTCCTCGCCCCGGCCGATGCGGTCCATGTATTCCTTGAGACGCGCAAAGTTGTCCTCGGCGCCGGGCAGGTCTCCCTTGGTGGCGACGACGAACCACGGTTTGCCGGCAATGGCCATCTCGGGCGAGGCGGGGGCCTCTGGTGCACCCGTGTAGTAGTGGGCAGGCTGCACATGGCCTTCTGCGTTGTCCCACTCAATGCTGCTCTCGCGCTCGCGGTGCTGTTCCTCTTCCTCACGAAGACGGGCGTAGAGACCGACCTCGTTCCACAAAGCCTTGAGTGCCTTGATGGCATCGCCGGCACCGAGATCAATGACAAATGCCAGCACACCCGCTCGCTCCACATGCCGCAGGAACTCGACGCCTAGGCCCTTGTCAAGATGGGCGCCTTCAATGAGACCGGGAATGTCGGCAATGGTGAAGCGTGTGCGCGGCGGCAGTGGCTCGGCGTCTTCGTCGACGAGACCGTCGGCATCCTTCTTCACGATAGGCTTCATCGACACCACGGGACGGCCGCGGTTGTTGTCGAGCACGACCGTGCCAATGTTGGGCTGCAACGTAGTGAATGCCCACGAACCGACACGGGCGCGGCTGTTGCTCACGGCGCGCAGCAGCGTGCTCTTGCCGGCGTTGGGCAGGCCGACGAGGCCGACATCAGCAAGCAGTCTCAGCTCCAGGTTGATTCTCATCGAAACAGAGCCATCGCCGCGCGTGGCCACAACGGGCCGAGGAGTCTTGCTGGACACAAAGTGAGGGTTGCCCAGGCCACCGACACCGCCGACGGCAAGCAGGATCGGCTGTGGCGATGGCCGCGAGAGATCGAGGTAGACCGGGGCCGCAGGCTGCGAGTAGATGCGGTCTCGCCGCGGCAGCTTGGGATACTCAATGTTCTTGACCTCTGTTGCGGACAGGCCAGGATAGACAAGCCACTTGCGCGTAATCCAGTCGAACTCGGCGGCCTCCTCCTCCTCCGCCTCGAGCATCTTTTGCCGTTCGATCTGGATCTCCTCCGGCGACTTGACCTTGGCCACCTCCATCTCAACGTCCTCCTCTGGCTCGACATATCCAGCTTTTGCTGCAGCGGCGGCAGACTCGGCGGCCTCGCGCTCAATCCTGGCCTTGCGCTTGCTGGCAAAGTACCGCTCACGCGCAATGATAGTATCCTCAGCGACAGGGTCTGTGCGACTGACTTCTGTCACGACGGTACCGACAGGCACCTGGATAATAAGGTCGTCGCCACGGGTTCCGCCACGAGAACTGCCCTGCCCGTGCTTGCCTCGCCCAGCCCGCATGATGCGCCGCCGTGCGATTTTGTGTAGCGACGTTTCGCCCGGCACGGCCTGAATGTAGATGTTGCCGCCATGTCCGCCGTCGCCGCCATTGGCAGGGCCTTCTGGGATAAACATGTCCCGCAAGAAGGAGATGCAGCCGTTGCCACCAGGGCCAGCATGGAGGGTCAGAGTCGCCTTGTCGGCGAAACTGGACTGCGCATAGTCGTCTGGTGTGGGGTTGAGGCGCGACGCAGGGTATTTTGGCAGGTCCTCTGCCGGCTCGTAGTATATCTCATCGCTATCTGTCTCTGCTGGTGGTGCCGGTGCTGCTGGCTTTGGCGTGTGCTCGGAGACATAGCTTCGCCGTTGCTGCGGGCGGCACGAAAAGGTTGGTGCTGCTATTGCTGCAGCTCGCCGTCTGCCGTGCCCGGCATAGCGTGTGATGTGTACCGATGGGTAGAGAAACGGCAGAAAAAACGCCGTGCTTCCTGAGCATCGAGCGGCCATTTTCTAAGTAATTATTTCGGCAAATTGATTGATATCGTGTCGAGCCGTTGTTGAGCTGACGTCGGAATTTTTTGAAGATGAGCTAAAAGTGGAAATAATTATGACTAAGACGGGGCTTCCATATCGATATGCAAATAACGGGGCTGTTTGCTAAAAGCCAATCAACCCACCACAGCTCCCACCACTCCAGCTGCGATTCAACCAGCACACACCAATTCCACGAGTTGACATTGACTCCCACATTGCCGTGATGAGGCTGTTGTATTGGATATCTCCGGTGTGAGAGATACTCCGAGGGTCACGAGCTCATCTTGGCTGCCGATGGGTGTCTGTAGACAGTGTGCCTGTCAGCATTGGGCGGGCAGCAGATAAGCAGCAGATGTGCAGCAGACAAGTGCAAAGCAGGCAGGAAGCAAATCGCGAGAGACAACAGCCACAACAAAACATAGCCGCCGTCTGCGCAATATATCAACAACGCCGCGCTGTGTGCCTTGGACGACCTGCCCATTCGCCCCTCTGCAGCTGACTCGCATAGCAAGTGCTGCTGCCCAAAATGCGGTGTGGAGGGTTGCATGGGCAGCAAGGCCACTGCTTGCACCAGACTTGCAGACAGCCAACTGCAAGAATGGGCAGCAGTGCAGCACCGATGCACTGCAGTGCTCGTCAATGGCCATTGAAGTTTTATGTAATAATCAGATATCAAGACAGAGAATGGCAAGAACGCGGCCCAATGCTCTTTCCTGTTGAGCCGTTATGCTGTTTGACATCCCCGCCAAGTGGAAAGCGCCGGCTAGCCATCATGGCCGCACCTGCCGTATTGATATACCCCAGAGTTGTCAACTCAACCAGTTGTCAACTCAATTAGTTGTCAACTCAATTCGGAAGGTTGTAAACCACTCGGCAACATCAAGTCAACGTGACTGCCTATTTCAATTGATCTTTTTCAATTGAATATTCCGATTTATATTCCAAGCACAACCTATCATATGCACTGATATGCAGCAAACGTCAATCCCTCTACCGTACCCGCTTCTTCTCCCCTCCCCCCTCGTTCTCTGCTGCCCAACTCATCCGCCTCAATTCGGCCTGCATACACCCCCCTCTCGTCGACCACCACAGCGAATCGCTCTTGGCCGTCTGGTCTGACCCAACCCACCCAGCTCGCTCTGCTCGTCGTCTTCTTTGATCTGGGCTCTGTCTCTATTTTGGATGGCCTAGTCTCTCCGCCTCTCCGCTTCCCGCCTCTCTCTTCATCGCTCGCTTGCGTGCAATCTGCTCTGTTGTCGACCTTTGCCATTTCCTCCCTTTTTCTACTATATTAATTTTAATCGACCAACATTGGAACCGCTTGGAAGCTGGACGTGATTCGGGCTGGAACCTCGGACCTGCTTTGAGTCTCTCGTCTCTCGTCGGCCTGCCTATCGTCACGTAGTAAACCTCTCACCATACGACACCTTCTTGTTCTTCTGTACACCCTGCCTACCATACTCAACAACAGGTGAGCTTCCTCTACTATACTTTGCCCTCTAGTTGCCTTGCCCTTTCTCGTGTCACCCCCTGCTCTCTCATTCGATTTCCTCTACCACCCGGGCTTTGTCATCACTCTCCTCACCGGCTCCTCTTCACTATATATCACCTTGCCACAAGGTCTGTTATATTGGATATTCAAACACTTCACCTGCATCTTTTATCCTCGCCGCCAACTGCAAAGCGTCAGTCTACCTTTTTCCATCTATCTATCCCGTGGGTTCCCCAGCTTCCCCGCCTCTACCCCGTCTTGCTTTCTACCTCCGTGCTATCATCTCGATGGTATCTTGATAGTCTCCGGCTGTCGTATCTCGACTCAGGTCTTAGCCTCAGCTTTATATACAGCTCGTCTCTATATATGCCTTTAAATCATACGCTGGCATCGCACCTGTCTGCCTAAACTACGTCGGACGGCTCTGCCGCTATTTGGTTTTCGAAATACTGTCACTATCTACACCGGCTTGCAGTTGGGTTCACACGCGTCAAGCCCTCACGCGATCCCCGGTAGCCGTCAAGTGTCGTTTCGTGTTGTGTCGTGTGCTGCGTGGTGCGTGCTGTGTTGTGTGTCGTGCCCGCGTGCTCGCGTCTGTGTCTGGATCTACCAGAGTCTTGTCTGTGTGCGTGTGTACGTGTACGTGTTCGTGCGTCGACTGTTCTATTGACTGTTGACCATCGACTACATATCTATCAAATATCAGAGCAACTAGCTGCTTCGCTCTGCCCACACACCACTCGCACCAGCACGACATATACACCCCCCAAGCATTGCATATCTTCCCCATCCCCGTCACCCTCTTCTGGTTGTTTCTGTCTGCTTCTGGCCGTGCTGTGGACAGCTCGATAGCTCGCCATTGGGGCCAGCTGGTCATGCTCGCCGCCGCACTCTCCCTCATTGGGTCGTGTGGGCTCCTGCTGCATGCTGCAGTCTATCCTTTGCAGGAGCATCACTGCATTCGAACCACGACATCGCACATAGACAGCAGGCGTGCATGCAGATAGACAAATAAGCTACCAGCCATTGCACTCAGGCCCATCCTTCTGCCTCTACCTCTGCTCTACCTTTGCTCTACCTTGCTTAACCCATTTCCCCGTCTACATTCTTCACTCTCTATACTCGTCTTTCAATCTTGCCTCGCTATCACCCAAACCCGCAAAGTCTTGCCATCCCACCCGGCCCATTCTATCGTTCAGTCCTCATCCCTATCCATATCCACCATCCCGTGCCGTCAGGCTCCGGACTGATGATCCCCAGCATCCTACTCCTCAGATTTGAAACCCCGTCCTTTTTGACTATCCGCTCTCCCCTGCCTTGTCTTGACGTGAGTGAGCTTGCCACCTAGTAGCTGCATAGTCGCTGCTCTACTGCTTATGTCCTCCATGCTTCCATGCTCTTAATACCCTCAACGCACACCACGCTATCTCCATCTGCGCCCCCGTCATGCCACCAGCCACCAGTCAAGATTGTGTCCCGCCCACCAGAACCATCTTTGACAACACAAAAGTCACAAAGTAAAGCCAAGCAGATCAAATGAACTGACATATGCTGTATACCATAGTTATCCAAGGAAACACGCATTCCCGCCTGACGCCCTTCTCGTCTGCTCTGCAACCCAGACTCATCTCTACCTACACTCTACTATCTGAATCTGGGTGGTGATTTGCTTCCAGATTCGCAAGCCAGGTTAGTCCATGCTCATAGGCCCTCTCCTGCTTTGCAACGAGTGGGCGAAAATCAGACACGCATTCACGCAGTCTCAAACCCCATCTCGTCCTCTCATCTCTCATCTCTCAATCTCTCCCTCTCTGCCCCTCTTCTTCAAGCATACCCTCATGTATTATGCTTCATTGTTGTCATCTTGTTTGTTGATACCCTTTTTTCCCCATATCTGCCCACTTGTTGGCCTCGCATAGCTTGTTGTCTCTCCGCCCTGCTTCTTCATCTCCCATTTCTCCGCCTTTTCATCCCCTGCCTTGTACTTCTTCCTACCTCTACCACCAGTCGTCTTATCCTGTTATGAGCGTGTTTGCTCCATATCCTGGCTGGCCCAGAAGCTCGTCCTGACGGAGACAAAAGCCATGATAGTATGATCATGCTCTCCTCCTGAATTGCGACTGCTGTCCCTGCTACATACATATAGTTGAAAAGCCTCTACCTGTCACTTACTGCTTCCTTTCCCTGCCATCACCGCCACCGCCTTGCCAGCTCCTTGTCCCTTTGCAATTGTGCCGTCTTTATCTTATACCATAAACTCCGAACTCCGTTACTCCCTTGTCCGCCTTTCCCCATACTTTCCGGCTCCGACGATATACTAAATGATGTACTCTCAAGACCCCTACCGCGAATACAAGTCTCGCAAGTTCGTCACCAGAATGGATCCGGACTGCGCCATCTGCCGTGCACCCGCGAGCCGGGCTTGCGAATGCGAGGCACAGGGCCTTGAAATCGCCATAACCCAGGCCGAGACGCAGATGATGCAGGCTACGTATGATGAAATAAAGTAGGTCGTTCTGTCTACCATATGACAAACAGTCGTCCTAGATGAGGTTGCTGACTAGCATAGGCACTGGGTCCGAGAACATGCTCGGGACTTTATCCTCGAGTACTTTAGCATGCTCAAGGAGCGCCGGATAAAGGCTCACGACATCGCCATCGAACGCTTAAAGACAAATGCATACTACTACAACGCTCAGCCGCACCCAAACGACATCCAGGCAGCCCAGGCGGCCTTTAAGCGCGGCATCGACGAGGACTGGCAGTCGTCCGTGCAGCGGTACCCCGAGGTTCTCGAATACTACTACGGCCTGGTCGAGCTACAGCTGCCGTCAGACGACGACCCCAAGGTGCGCGACCCGCCACTGAGCGCCCTCTCCGGCTCACGCAAGGGCCGGCGGCCGCCTCCGGCGACGATTACCAACGGCGATGGCGTCAGCGTCGCGCCAACGCAACATCAGCAGCAGCCACCGCCGCCGCCGCCACCCAACCGCATCAGCGCCTATCCCCACCAGAGAGAAATCCGAGGCCGGACACCGCCGCCGCCGCAGTCGGAGCGGGCGGGGCCCATGTCGGAGCGGATGATGCCGATACAGATGCAGATGCCGTTGCAGCCCCGGACGCCACTACAGCAGCGACGTGGCTCGTACCGAGGACCGCCGCCACAGCCAGCGCCGTACGCATACCAATATTGACGGGATGAATGATACGCTGGCTAGCGATTTACCTCCATCTTCCTATATTATGTCCCATCTCCTATCGTATAGTTTGATTTCTTTTGATCTTTTGGTTTCTATTTGGTAATGTTTGTTACGAGCCAACGATCAAAAATGCCCTTGCTCATCTTGTCTCTCTTGTCAAGATTTGGACTATTAGAGTCTTGGATATCTTTTGGATATCTCTTTTCTATATCTTCCCTATATCAACAGCCCTACTTATGTACGAGATAATCTCTCTCATCTATCTCTTGTCATCGATCTAGTCTTTCTCAGCTGTCGTCTGCCACTCAACTAAATACGTTATATCGCCACATATCGATACTTTTTTTTTATATAATAGTAAGCTGTCGATGACAGAAAAGTCTGGTGATTGTGGTATGTTTAACAAATACTCCGGACCTCACTGATTAAGATAACAGTTTATTTCATTGCTCAATGGTTCATTTGGCTTCATTCTTTCATTTAATATTGGTCTTTAAAACCTTTCGAGGTTTAATGTCTGTCTTTCTCGGCCTTTACCCAGTCACCTTTTTTCGTTTGATACCTTTTATCCCACCAAACAATCGAACCCGCTATCATAGCAGTGTAAACGAAGCCCCGGAAGGAAAATGGACAAGGAAAGTAAAGGAAATAAAAGAAAAACATGCAGACGCTTGGCTTTTTTTTTCGCATCAGAAAGACAAGAAACGAAGAAAAAGAGACACCGTAAAAGAAAAAGTCATGAGAGGTGTGGAGGAAAGAAGGGAGAAACAAGAAGAAAACAAAAAAAGAAATAAAAAAGTAAGAATAAAAGATTTAATATGTAAAATATAAAATGATGGCTCTGGCTCCCAATGAAAAAAGCAAAAAAAGGTAGCTCACAGAGTTTGAAGCAGTGGTAAACGTAAAAGCCGGAAAGGCGACAAAAGAGAGGAGGGTCGAGGTTTTGGGAGGTGACTTTTATAGGGTGTCAGAGGATAGAGGGGAGAGCAGCGAGGTGCAAGACGAGAATGATAGAGAATAGGGACTGGGTAGAATCAAGATTCTGCAGTCGTCTATGCCTCGGTCTTCTCCTCGACAGAGGTCTCCTTGAGGTCAGCAGTGACCTCGGCAACCTTGTCGTCGGCCTTCTTGTCGCCAGAGGCAGCCTCCTCCTCCTCCTTCTCCAGCTTCTCAATCTCCTTCTTGGCCTTCTCGATGTTCTGCGATTGTTAGTATATGGCGATGTGTAGTTGTTGATTTTGGGATAGAATGTAAACTTACGCGCTTGGTCTGGGCATCCTGCTCAGCAGTCCACGAGTCGAGCTTGGCCTTGACCTTCTCGACGACGCTGGGGATGTCGGCGGCGCTGGTAGGGGGGTTCAGGCCCATGGAGGCACAGTCCTCAATGACGGCAGGGGACACGCTGAAGCCCTTGGCGGAGGGCTCCTTCTTGCCCTTCTTGCCGCCAGACTTCTTGCCGCTGCCAAGGAAGTAGTCCTCCTCGCGGTCCTCCTTGCGCAGCAGACGGGTGCCCTTGAGGCCGCTGTCGTCAACCTTGCGGATGTCGGTGGCACCGAGCGACGAGCCGTTGGTCGAGGCAGCAGCAGGGGCAGGGGCGAACGAAGGGTCGAGCGAGTGCAGCAGGTTGCGGGCGCGGCGGATCTCATCCAGGAAGGCAGGGTCGCTGGCCTCGGCCAGCATCTGCTGGGCACGCTCCTTCTTGCGCTCACGGTCGTAGCGCTCGCGCTCGGCCTGCTTGCGCTCCCAGGCCTTGTTGCGGGCCTCGCGCTCATAAGCGGCGAAAGCCTTCTTGGCGCCGTAGTACTCGTCCTTGATCTTGCGGATGGCATCGAACTTCTCGCGCTGCTCGCCGTGCAGCTTGGTGCGCTCGTCGCGCAGGCTCGACAGGTTCTTGTAGACGCTGTCCTGCTCGGCCTTGATGGTGTCGAGCTCGGCCTGGATGGTGTTGTACTTCTCGCTCAGAGCCTTGGCGGCGGGGTCCTCCATGCTCTCCTTGATCTGCTTGATCTGGGTGCGCAGCTCGGCGATCTGCTTCTCCTGGACGTCAAAGGCCGAGAAGTTCTTGCGGACCTTCTTCAGGTTGGTGATCTCGGCCAGGGCCTTCTTCTCGTCAACCAGCTTCATCATGCCGCCGTTGACCTGGTCCTCGAGGCGCTTGATCTGGTTGTCGAGGTCCTCCACCGACTTGAAGGGAACCTTGCCGCGGGCGGTCTTCTGCTCGGCGATGCGGCTGCGGAGCTGCTCATCGAGACGCTTGACCTGGTCGAGCTTGGATGTGCGCGAGGTCTTGCTGCCGGCCTGCTTGGTGCGGATCTCGTTGAGCTGGGCGATCAGCTCCTGTCTGCGCTTCTGGACGGGCGAGGGGGCGCCGTCCTTCTTTGGCTGGGCGATTTCGATCTTGGCCTTGACGGCGTTCTGCAGGATATGTCAGTATGCGCTATGCAGTGAGACAATAAGACAATGAGATGGTGATGAGACAATGGGACAAAGAGACGGGAGACGGGTACATAAGTGCACATGCCGCCTCCCGTCGCAAAGCTGCCGAAGCCAGGACCAGGGGTTCGACTCTCAGATAGAGATCCAATTCCGGGGTAAACGTACGAAGCGAGTCATGACATCCTTGTGCTCCTTCTCGGCCTTGTCCAGAGCAATCTGGTAGGCACCCTCATCGGGCTTGACGGGGCGGCCGGTGGCCTGGGTCTCGGCGGGTGCTGCTGCGGCGTCGGACATTGTGAATGTGAGGTTGTGGTGAGATGATGCTCGTGTGAGGTGAGAGAGAATAGGAGTAGAGGCGATAGGGGGAGGTGACTACTCGACGGGAGTGGGCTTGTTGAGGAGGAGGAGGAGGAGGACGTTCTCGACGATCACAAGGAACCGGAGAACTACAGAGTAGACTAGGGGATAGATACGGATGATATAGCGGATGGAGAGAGAAGAGGAAAGAAATATAGAAAGGATATAGAAGGACGGAAGCTTCCACACAAGCCAATGGAAACGGCGCTGTAGCTACTGAATATTGGATCTGGCTGTGCAGGCTGTGGGGTGCGAGAGCGAAGCAGATGTGTCTTTTCCCCTGCTGCTCTGTATATTGATTTAATTAATTGCTATATTTATTGGTTAAATGGATAGGTGCAAAAAATTATAATTCTTATTACGGCAGGGGCGCCCGAGGCCACTCCCCTTAGCGATAGGAATACAGACTTGGTGGGGCTGGGCCGATAATGACCCCTAAAATACAAGATACAGAGGAAAGAGCGGGAGTCTCCCGTCGTTGAGAAGACGTTCAGAGTGGGCACGTGATTGGCTGTTTTTGGCAGGTGAAAAGCGGAGCCCTTTCCTAAACTTTTTTCTGCCAGCAGACGCGAAGGCGGCGAAAGGCTTTTTCCCGTTCCAGCGCAAACACCAATACAGCGGCTTTGTTCAGAGTGCTCTTCTTCGCTTCCCTCCTAGCATCATCGGTTCCCGACGACGACCACCACTCGCAACGCAACTTTTGCAGCACCCATCCCCGGCAGTACGAAGCGCATTTACCAGCGACTTCTTTCGAGCCACGAAAGCAGGCATTACACCCAGGCAGCCCTGTGTGCCAAGCTCGACGACTTCGACTCGACACGATACCCCGAAGCTCAAGCATCACGGGCATCAAACAAACCTCGCCAGCACATACTACCACACACATACACCCCGACAAGCCCGACGACTTTACATCGCCCAGCATGTCATTCTCCCCCAACGGCGACGAGGACCCGTCCAAGCAGCGCGAGATGCGCAAGCTGTGGCGGGCGTGGAGAACAGTGCACGAGATGTGCCAGGATCGTGTGCGTACCCCCGAGGCTCTTGGGACGCCTTGAGCGGTGTTGGATTTAGAAAGACACCCGAGGCTGGATATACAACTACAGAGACGTCGAATTGCTGCCAAACAGTTTCTAACATGCGCAGGGTTACGAGCTTGCCGACGATGAGGTCAAGATCAGCTTTGACGAGTTTGTCCTCAAGTTTTCGCTGCCAGACGGCACCCCCGAGTACGTCCTGCCATCCCCATCTCTAGAATTTCTGCTAGAGCATTACTAACAACCCCAGTCGCGGCAGAATGCAGTTCTCGGCCCGCCCCTCGGACGCCATGAACAAGAAGTTCACCCCCCCAGCAACGGCGGCACGCCCTGACCCCGGCCCGGAGTGCGGCACTGTCTGGGTCGAGTTCATGACCGAGACTCAGATCGGTGTCAAGGAGATCAAGCGCTTTGTGCAGCACTGCGATGAGCACAGCTTCCGTGCCGGCATCATGGTGACCCAGGGCGCCCTGAGTGCCCAGGCGCGCAAGGTCATCAACGCCACCATGATGTACACACAGATCGAGTGCTTCATGCAGGACGACCTGCTGGTCAACATCACCCACCACGAGCTGGTGCCGACACACGTCGTGCTCAGCAGAGAAGAGAAGACGGCCCTGTTGTCAAGATACCGCCTCAAGGAGACACAACTGCCGCGAGTCCAGCAAAAGGACCCCGTGGCCCGCTACCTGGGTCTCAAGCGGGGACAGGTTGTCAAGATCATCCGCACGAGTGAGACGGCCGGTCGTTACGCCAGCTACCGGTTGTGTGTATAACTGAAGACGCGGGCTGCCTGTCTGTCTGTCTGTCTTGTCTACACGGCACTGGGCGTGATGGTTGCGCCGGTTGGCGGGAGGTGTTGACGGATCATTGTCTTTTTATTTTCTTCATTTTGTCTGTAATCTGTTCTTGGTTGTACTTTCTAGGGATCTGTTTCCGCGAGGGCGTTCTAATTCTCAATTTATTCGCATTACCTATATTGTTATGAACTGTTTATGTTTGATTTCACACTGCTTGCGTATGTTAGTCAGTGGCTTGTTGACGCGGCGGCATATACGATTTACGATGGATAATACAGCATGCACATTGCTATTGTTTTGTTATAAGATTATATTATAATTGATCGCAGGCTATCTATGGTGGTATAGCCGGGGTATATAGCAACAAGTAGGAATACAGCCCAAAAACCCGGCCTAGAAACAAAACACCACCGTCTTCATCTTATGAAGAACAAAAGAAAGGAAAAGATATCAAAAAGCCCCTGCGGTCCATCGCTAGTAACATAAAAATACAAAAAAGAAAGGAAAATCATCATGAGATCGTATCGTGGCATAAATCGCGTAAGTGCCCGACGCAAGCTCGGGACTAGGTGGGCGTAGATAGGGGGAGGCCGGGAAGTGAGGGACCGGTGTTTACTTCAGCAGTCCGCCAGCATCTGCCAGCGTCATGTCGTCCATAAAGGAATCAGGTGACTTGGGGTTGGACGAGGACGGACGAGGCGCGGGCATTGTCCCTGGCCCCTGATACACCTCTGATCCTTGGTAGACAGTTTGGAGGTTGGACGTCTTGGCATCCGTGCGAGGCCGGTGGCGTGCGCCTGTAGGCGGTCCGAGATAGCCGCCCAGGTCGCTAAGGAGGGCTGTAGATCCACGCCGGACGCCACGGTTGCTGGCGGTGTAGGCGGGCGATGGCGGCGTTTGATCAAGAGGACGGTGCACCGGAGCCCGCAGGCCAGTGGCTGGCACGTCGCGGTAGCTGTCGCCCTCGAGCTCACTGAGAGTGCCAACAGGGCTGCCGTTCTCGTAGAAAGACACTCTGCGTGCTGACGAGTTCTGGCGGTAGGCAGGGCTGTGGGGATCGCGCAGGAGAGCATCGTCGTCGCTTTGGCCGCTGATTACACTCATCCCACTCTGCCCACTTCGTGCACTGTTTGTGGCACCGCTTCTGCGGCGATCTGGGAACTGCCACGAGTCCAGTTCTTGGACACCTGTCTCACCGTTGCGGTACTCGAGGTTATTGGGGTTGTACCCATCAGAGGCATTTGCGTGTGCATGAGCATGCTGCGCAACCGCCGGACCGCCCGTCGTATCGTCCACCCGGAGGGTAGGCGTTTCAGACCCTACCAGCACGCCATCTGCTGCGGGAAAATCATCAGGTGCTTCCCGCAGCGACCGCTCGACGCCCAGGCCAAGGCCGCGGACCAGATCTTCGTCGCTGCCCCAATGGCGATTAGCAGTAGGGCGGCGCGAGCGGTTTGTGCTGGTGCGGTCGATAGAGTCGGCGGTTGAGTTGTTTCTGTACTTGTTCTTCTTGACACCGCGATCGCGGACAAAGGAGCCTAGAACAAGAGAGTTTGCAGCAGCAGTAGCAAACAGAAGCTCGACTGATGCAATCAGGGAGCGCAGCTGCTGGTCGCCGTGCTCCTCGATCACGCGCTTTGCGCGGTAGATGGTAACGGCGACAACGCCCAAGCTCAGTGAAAATAGCAAGCTAAGCTGGATCTTGCGCTTCAACGCCTGTCTACTCTGCAGAATAATGCGAATCGGTAAGAGGACAAGCAGCAGGTCTGTTAGGACGTTGCAGACAGAAACTGTGATCAACTGTGCGAAACCCTGGCGGCATTTTCCGCCAGGGTCAGGCAGCACTTGCCAGTAATGAGTGAAAGGCTGGCACTCGGCAAGATCACTGATAACAACAGCAATAAATGTTGCCAGCAAAAAGCCACGAATGACCTTGATAGCGACATCAGAGAAGCGCTCGGACACGGCATCGCTGATGCGCTGGAAGAACTCCAAAATCGTAATTTTGAGAATCCATAGACTTGTTTGTTAGTATATAGTAGACAAACGAACAGAGATTTAGTAGAACTTACGTTGCTGCATGGAAAATGCGGCTTGCAATCACCAGTCCACTGGCAATTGATCTGTGGTGCAGGTCTCTGGCTGACGGCGTTGATGAGCCAAAGTCGACGTTGTTGGTGCCAAAGATGAGGATGGCATGGACGCAGCCCATGCGTAAGAAGAGGGGAATAATGGCAAAGCCGACGGTGCGGTCCTCGACAAATAGCTGCTCAGAGCGAATAAAGCGGCCGGCAACGCGGAGGAGAATGATGATGAGGCAGAATATGGTCATCCACCAGCATACAAGCAGAGTCGGCTTGACTTCAGCCCACGAGAGGACCCCCGGTGCTTCGCTGTAGATACCCATCTTGCTGGCTGGAAGGCGATATGAAACTCGGGTCAGCGAGAACGCTGAGTGAAGAACGAGGAGCGCTGAGACGCCCGTCCCGTCCGCCTCCGAGGGAGGGGAGAGCGGGAAAGGTAGTGGCAGCCGAAGCTTACGGCGATGAAGCTGTGGTGATGCGAGCAGTGGCGGAATTCATGCCCTGATATCGAAAAGAAGCAAGCGGGAAAGCTGGAGAGTCCGTGATGGCTGATGACCCCCAAAGACGGGGGATCTGTGTATATGAAAATGTAGAATTCGAGATCTGAAGGCCGAAAACCGAGGCTTGCAATTTGGGGCAGGCTGGACAATTGGAGATGTTTTGCTGATTTGCGGCTTGTGCGTCTTGCGTGGTTTGTGGTGGTGTTTCGTTCTGTGAACCAGACGATCAAAGTGATTTACAAATCACTGATTTGCCGTCCAATCCAACAATGTGTGACTCGTTGTATGTCTAGATGGTTCGTCGTCGAAAGGCTGACAGATCCGACTCGATGTGGTGGTCGACTCTCTATTACGAAACGTAATAGTTTTTGTGGTGTGGGTTCGGCTGTTGCTTATGCACTGGGGAGGAGGAGAGGTACTGTGTAAAGGGACGGTTGAAGAAAAAAGCAAAAGAGAGGAGATATGACGAGAGAAAAATAGAAAACGAGAAGAATGGAGAATGGGTCCAGGCGGCAAGAGAGTCGAGAAGAGAGGCAAAAGAGGCCAAGAGCAGAAGCAGTGAGCAGAGATATGAGAAGCGAAGCCCCAGAATAAAGAGGAAAAAGAAGAGGCAGAGGGCACGAGATGATATGCACAAGCGTGAAATAGACAAGAGACTATTGTCTGGTCTATGATACGCACAAGCAAAAGCGAAGAGATAACGGCGGAGAGAGTAGTACGGAGTGGCTAGTGAGAGAAATGGGGGGGGGGGGGGGGGTGCAGAGCCAAGCCAAGCCTAGCCAAGACAAGAGGAGAGAAGAGGAAGAAGCAAAGCAAAAAGCAAATAAAAGCGCGAGTAATACAGCAAAAGAGCAGAAAGGGAATAAGACCTCGATCCGACAATCGACTCAGACAGTCCAGTCAACTGGAGAGATAGAGGCCGGCTTGTCACAGCTGTAGACTGGAGAGACAGGACTGGACAGACAGGCTGGGGAGAGCTGTGATTGACAGTCGAGCGGCAAAGCAAGCGAACTCTGACGGTGGGGGTGTGCCCAAGAGTAGGAGAGAGACGAGCGGAATAAGAATGAAAGATTTGCGGGAGGGTTACACGATCCCTGGATTTGGATTTCAGGGCGATGCTACGCCTCTGTTCGTATGCGAGCCGTAGCTACTGATAGAGACTAGTGCTTGCAGCTTGCACAGCGTAATGTACTCTGTAGGGAGAGACAACGGGGTATGCTCGTCTGGGGAGGCGGGTGAAAATCAGTGGATTTGGTGAGGATTGAAAAGTGAGGTCGAAGTTGTGCGTGTCGTGATGTTTTTCGTAGATGCAGCCAGAGAAAGTACGTATCAGAGCGGGGGAGGTAAGACTTTGGATCCTGATTACAATTCAAAAATGGGAAGAACGACTGTAAAGCCTCAGAGTAATTCGAAAATGCAAGGAGGAGCGACCGGCCAAGAAGCACAGGAATACGAAGTACTCGTGAGGAAAAAGCCAACCAAACTGCCAGTCAGCAAGGATATTAGGGAAGGAGCGATTGGGCGCCAGGGCGCTACGTCGGTACCAAGCAAGACATAGAGATAAGCAGCGATTGGAAAGTATCTTGTCTGGGCATACCTGTATTTCGAGCTCCAAGGCAGGAAGGACCCAGGGGCCAAGATAAAGATGGGGTGGACAAGAAAGATAGGCACAGGGCTAACCTTGAGCCAGCTAGGGCAGGCACGATGCAGCAATGCAGAAGCAAGTCACTAGCACCTAAAAAGGCACAACAGTCCCCTACGAATTGCTCAAAGATGCCCCAAAACGACCTAGAAATAAGCGGAGGACGTCGCAATACACCGTTGAGTAATTAATAGTGTGTAGAGACGATGCGACCTCGAACTGGAACTGGAACTGGAAGGAGCAGGGGGGGTGCGCCTAGTGGGCTGATACGGTGAAGCAGGGAGCCGCTGCCGCAGTATCTCGATTCGTCTGTTGGTGGTGAGTGACAACAACTGTGAAATGGATTGGGTTTGGGAGTTGGTGATGATGTATCGGTAGATGAATGTAATTGGCAATGAAGATATATGCTCGTATGTTTTAATGTTGTGATTGTTGACGACGAGCGTGAAGGCGGCAAAAAGACGAATCCAAGATACAAGTACAAAGGTACATACGCTGGTCGTGTGCTTATGATGGAAGGAGCGCTGTCCCAGACTCGCCAACGCACTATTCCGCAGCATGTGAGTGGGGGAACCACCAGCAAACAGAACAGAAAAGAGGAAGGCGCGGCCGGCAACCGTCAATATCGGTCGACTGTTCATAAAAAGGAAGGCGCTGGATTAATAGAGGCAGGAGCGCTCGTGCTCTTTCCTCTTTCCTCTCTCTACGCTATTTGACACTATTTGGCCATCACACGCATGACACGCGTCAATGTGAGGATTCAATCTGTTTCGGCTACTTGCTTGATTGCTCTGCTTGATCGCTTGATCTCGAAATACTCTGTGCTGCGCCGTGCCTAGCAAATATAACTCGGGGCGACTATGGGCTATTGGCACATGAGACGGCTCAAAGTTAGGGGCGCGCACAGAGCAAAATGATAGTCTGCCCGTCCCTTCCTCAACGGGCCTGATAGCACTAAGGTCCCTAAAATTAGCGAGGCTAGCAGCTGGACTAACACCGGTCGCTCTTTCCTCGGTGTTTAGGCCGCGGCTATCATTTGCCTTCTTTGTCATCACTATTACAGTACGAGAGTACTCAGTAATGAATGCTGGTAATAGAACGCCGAATATCAACACAGACCAAATATTGAAAACATCACAAATTGACATCGCCAATTCTCCTTTCAGAGCATAGCCATGCGCACGGTACATGGAACGACCCGTTATCTCCCTGTGCATTACTCTATTCTCAGGTGCAGCTACAAGGGGGGCTGGGGTGATGCCAGGGAGCCAGGTTACAGATGCCTGTAGGCTGACTCGTGAATGCCTTGCGCTGTTGTGCATATCCAGCACAGACACTGGCCCGGACGTCCAGACACTACGCTGTAGCCACGCAAATCCTCAATGTTCCGACCCTGGGTCGCGCTCTGGTCTGTGAGAGGCCAGCTGCAAGCAACCCAGACAGGGGCGTCGAAAGATGGAGAGAGCAAAAATTGAATCGAAAGACAAGAGACATATTAGACAGACCGGGATCGAGTGCAACACTGCGCGGTTGAAGAGCCCAGAGAGAGAGAAAATAAGAGGCGGTAGGGAGACTCGGAGGGAGAGCCAGAGTAGAGAAAACGTCATGTGACCAATCAGAGACGGCTATTTAGACGAGTCGGTCCAAAGACCCGCTTTTCTGCTTACCAGAAGTCTGGCACAGGTGGGTCCAGTTTTGGTGCGGGCAGTTCGCGGGCAAACGGGTTGGCTTTTGTACAGAGTAGTTTCTGTTGTAGTTTTAATCGTACTTTCTAAGATATGTAATAGCGATTGACAGGTGGAACGAGGATAAAATACATAGTGAAGTCAAGTGTCATACTTTTAAAGATGGGGCAGCTGTCAGCCAAAGTACACCAGAGACAATGATATGCGAAAATGAAGAAGAAAAGAAAGAAAGGTTGAGGAGTGAGAAACAAGTACTGCGAAAGCGAGTGCGACGCTAGGCGGATGTGCAGTATGGTTGACGTAGCGGTGGACAGCTGGGCGGGAGAGGTAATGATTTCGCATCGTCTGATTGAATGGAATACGTGCTGTGGCATTCAACTCTGAACTCTGACGGAAGGGGTTTCTTCCGAGCAGGAACTACTCCGGTGCATTGCATCCAAAGTACATATACGAGTGTTGTGCTCTCAATTCTACAAGGGCTCTAAAAAGAGGGACATGAACACGCTTTCGGACTCGAGGCATGCACGGCATGCTGTGTAATGTGAGTACCGAGTCGCAACGCCTGCAGATGCCAGTAGCTGCTGGTGTTGGCTTTGCTCTGAGCTGTGTCTGCGACTGTAATCAGATAGGACGCCTGTGTAGCCTGAAGAAGCTTCAATTTACTCCTATCGCCGCGGCAAGGGATAAATGTGGCGTCGGTCCGAAGGGCTGTTATCGCTGGGACTCAGATGCTGGGATTCTAGTGAGACATTCTGCAAGCACTATGTCGATAGAGGTAAGCGGATGTTGCTTTTTACTCTTCGGCCACAGAGCAGAGACGTCGTATGGGCCAGTGGCTGTTTCATTATCCTTCTCTAATGAGTTTGTAGTGAGGAACATGAGATATACAGGTGATCCCCCCAATTCGGAATGGAATAAGGCATGGGGAGCGTATTAGATTCGCGATCGGACTCAATTGTAACGCTCTGCTACTGGCGCGGCTATTGATATGTCCTTGAGAGTCATTGATAGAGCTGATCGGACACGGCACGGAGTGAGAATCAGCGAGACAAGGACGGGCCACAGTGGGATACAGGACATATGCCGTCTCACGGATGGCCACAAGCGTAATAGCTAACTTGGCTATGTATATAAACGCTCTATGCTACACAGCGGGCAGAACACATGGTCTGTTCGCTTTCAGCATGCCGATAAAGAGCAGACTATCGAAAGCATACACTGTGCTATGAAACAAGTGCATAACACACGGGGCGTCCCAGCGATTCCAGTGTCACAATGTGTCTAGAACAGTGGCTGGCTCTTGGCGGTGTCTTTGCTGATAAGAGTTTTAGGAGTCCGAGTTTGAAAATGGGTTTGAATAAGGGTTTATGGTGTCAAGCGGAAGGAGAATAAAGAGAAATACTCCGTGCCGATGCCGATAGATGAAAGGCCACGAAGCGTGAGACATCATGCGATTAGGAGGACAAAGTACGGCCTCTGCTCTGCCCAGCACGATATGCCTACTAAAGCCACTACAGCAAACCTGATTTCTGCTGCTTACGCTCGATCAAAGAGGCAAAGAGGTGCTGCGATGGCGGTTGGGGGCCGTGGAGTGACGGCGTTATCCATACGAAAAAGGCAGGTGTTGGAAGATAACAGCGCCCATATCGCAGAATCGCATGACGTTCAGTCCCAGCCACAGCATAGCATATCTTGCAGAGTACAGACATCCTAAATTGCTGCCACTATTGATATTGATTGATTGCAGGACGCAGTACTCTGTATATAAAGTCGACGCATTTCTCTCTTATTCTTTCCCGAAAGAGCAAAGTCGTCTGTATTAGAAGCCAGCACGGTCGCTCTTTCCCTGCTGCTCTTGTTACTTCTCTTTTCTTTCCAATATTGCACTGAGCATGTCGGGAAAGTGCCTCGTGGCCGTGCTTGCCTTGCTGGAGCTATTCATTCTTATCAGGCAAGCACGACCCCTAGCACTCCACGTTTCCGCGTCGCAGCAGGAAAGAGCGTTGGCAGCCTTGCGCGTCGTATCTTCATGTGAAATTGTCCGAGGCCGGGGAAGCAATAGCAACGATGGTAATAGAAGCAATAGTATAGAGCAACGTAATCGGACAATGTAGTACGATCAAGCATCATCATATCCGAGCGGTGGCGTTGGTTTCATCTCAGTGAATATCATGATAGCTCGAGTTATCTACAGAGTATTAACAGCTCTTATCAGCTTTTATCATATCTATTATCAACTGTTGATCGCGGGTGATGGCCACGATCGTCAACGTCTCCAGAGTTTAATCAGTAGCTGCATACTTCGTACAGAGTACTTTGTTCGTGCAGACAGTCTAATATGAAGAGAGAAAGATCGTCGTGGTAGAAGCGAAATGCAGGCGCACTAACAGTTGGATCAGTCAGCGGTATTGGTGTTGGTCATGCAACTCTCGTGGCTTTGCTCCGTAACAACAGGTGGCCGATGTGCCGATATCACCTGTGCACAGCTGAATCAATAAAGCGGCTGAGCCTAATAAAGGTGCATATGAACAGCGCAACTGCAAGGCGGGCACTGCACACAGCGTGTTAGGCTGAGGCTTTGTCGAGGCAAGACATCATGTGCACCCTCCGGATGAGGCTTACTTTCTTTTCTTTTGTTTCTTTTGTATTCATTCTTTTCCTGTCCTTTTGTTTTCTGATTACTTCGTTAACTGAGACACTGCAGCTGTCTCTTTGCTTTTGCATGTTCGACCTGTTCTGCCCTACGCCCTGTAGTTGTTTCGCCCGGTATTTCTCGCTGATGCAACAAAGGTCATAGCTTTGATTTGGCCGAGTATTGCTCTGCAGGGCACTGTTGAACTGTATCTTACGAAGTACAGAGTGGTTCCAAATGCGCGACACTCCTAACTCCATGCACTTCAGCTCGAACAAGCAATTGGACACACGACACACAGACTATTCTTACTCTATTCTACAGGGTACACGCCCTCTACATTGCACCCTCTCACCCTCCCATCCGGCCCAATTTTCGGTGCCGAGATCCAGTAAACAGAAAGTCACAGTGAGAACAGACCGGGTTTGGTGGAGTTCTAGGGCAATCACCGACCCAGGTAAGAGTGAAATAAGAAACAAGAGAGCGGTTACTCTGCAGGTGGGATCATAATGTGCCTGTGATAATGATCAGCCTGTATTACAGAGTACCACTGGGTATTGCGGACCGCCATTCTCTCTTCTCCGTCGGTGGCTGTGAGTTGCGGTATTATTACAGCCAAGTGGCACTGATCTGACCGCTTCTGCGCCCTCTGTGGTATTACTCCGTATTTCGCATTTCGCATCCTTTTGTCAGTGGCGACGTGGCTGCCGCAATCACTCCAGCACTGCCCACTGTCAAGTTTTGAAGGATTTGCGTCAGGATCAGGATCGGGCGATAGCGATCAATCAGCATGAACATTGACGGTGCATTGGGATACAGAATGTCCGAGGGGTGGAAGAGTCGATGCACGATACGTCTTCGAGTCTATCGACAAAAGACAGAAACAATGACCGTTACAAACTCCACAAGCGGCTCTCAATGTTGAAGAAACAGCTCTTGTCGGAAGACCTGCTTCGATGTAGATAAAGTGATCTCTAAAGAAGGTACTTCGTAGCTTTGGAATGAAGAAGCGACGGTGTCAACCTCAAGGAGGCAGGGGCTGTCTGTTTGCATCAGACCTGTTTTGCCTGTTGTGCCTCGATACGGAGTTCACAGTTCACACCTCACAGTTGGCTGGCCACCGACCACTGGCAGCTTTGCGAAAATCGGTCTCGTCACCGGCCCTTTGAAATGAGAGGCACATGTGACGGTGCAATGAGGATTTCTAGGGCTGGCGTGCACATTGCATGCATAACTTTAAGCGGCGAGGTAGACTCGTTTGTTTCATGAGAACCAGCCTTTCTCTACCATGTTCCCACGTCTGTGAAAGCCATAGAAACGGCAAATGAGAGCCTCATCCAGCTAGTGATCTAGGCGATTCTTGCGTCTTCACGTTTCTTTCCTTTTGATGCCTATTGCCCTTGTTGGGTAATTCTCGTGGCCGGCTGGTTTCCTGATGTGGAAGGTGATGCGGAAGACCCGAGGTTTCATACCAGAGCTGCAGGCACCGTGCCTCTCATCACCCAATTCCATTATATTTCCAGAGATCGAAAAGCCTTGCAGATATATCCGTGATTATACCCATTAGGTAGTTGGTGAATGTTCGTCACGGCGCAGGGAAGGGATGCGGTGGGCAGGCAAGGAGCTGAGAGCTCGCGGTCCTTTGCGCCCCCCTCCTCATGGCCTTTTATGACCTGCGCAGGGATTGCACTGCTGATATATTTGTTGAGTGCAAAGCAAGGATCTGTACGTAAACCAAGGCGGAACGAGCCTGCCGCATCACATGGACAAGCTGAAGCAGGGCAGATGTGAACAATTTCTTGTATGCCGTGATCCGAGTTGGTGCAGGGAAGCGATCTAGTTGAGATAAGATGTAGCTTAGTAGAGACTCCAAGCATGTGGACAGTATTAGAGAGGAATAAGAAACAAAGGCAAAAGGCAATGGATCGGATCCTTCGTTTTTTGTGGCCAACTCTGGGGAATTGATCACTAAACGTGTTCAGAACATAGCATGCAAGCAAGATAGGCAATTCAATTTTGCTACCAAGAAACCCCAATGCCCGTGCCAACAGCGACTATGGCCAGACCTCTTGCTTGGCCCATCCGTTGATAATTTCAACGCCCTCTCCAAGCCCTTGGCTCGTCTTGTCCTGCCCGTCTTCTCCAACATATGTGTACACCCACCGCCGCGGATCGTCGCCCTTGGACAGGTCCACCTGGTCAACCTCGTCCGGCACAATAACCACGACCCGGAAGTTGGCGCGTGCCGCGGGGTCCTCCAAGTGATCATTGTCTACGGGCGTGCCCATGCCCTCGCCGGGCTTTGTGTTGCCCTCTTCGCCGCGTCGCGGTCGCGGCAGTCCGGGCGCTGGGTTGCGGAAGCTGCCGCGCATACCGGGGCTCATGTTGCCAAAGTGCGCTGTAATCTCGCGTGGCCAGCTCCATTCCGACTTCGTCTTGTCCTTTGACTCGGCGCTGCCGGCAGCCCGGCGCATGTACTTCTCGATGGCAGAGCGCGCCGCCTCGCCTGCAGTCTCTTCAATATCTGGTCCCAGAACCCATGCCGTGCCACGTATGCGCCATTGCGTGCCAGACTCAGAGGCCCACCAAACCGCCTCGACGGGACCGCCGCCACCGGTCATGTTAGTCGACGCCTTGCCCAGCTCGGCTGCAGTCGAGTCTCCAGAGGGTGCCGATGCCGCTAGCTCCCAGGCCTTGGCCATGCGGGCGTCTGTTGTGAAAACAGGCAAGTCGCTCTCGAAGAGGGCCGGGTTGCGCGGCGCTGGGTTTTTCGCATTCTCCGGCAGCGTGCCCCAGAGGCCGCGACATACACAGAAGCGAACGCGCGGCGTCGCGATTGTAGGAAATGTGGATGGCCGAACACCAGAAGTGGAAGATGAGCTACCATCGCCAGTCGGATGAATGGTGCTTACCGCGCAAAGCGGCATAGGCATTTTGCTGAGCTGTTGCAGGAATTGGGCGCGCCAGGGCGCTGCCGCCGATGTCGCCGGGGGTGCAAGAGCGGTCATTGCGGATGAGGGAGTTGGTGTGCGAATGATCATTGCTGGATACCCTGGGCAGATGCCGAATGTCAGTCTTATAAGTACTGTCTTAGAGATCTCTAGATCTTGGAATTCGATGAGTAATGTGTCCGAGGATCTAAGGGATCGATCCCGTGTAGCTGGTCTGGCCCGAAGTTGTTGGCGCTGTTTGGTGCTGTGCTACTGTCGCTAGACCAAAATAGCGCGAAATGTCGCTGTCCCGCCAGCCGTTACCGCTGATGACGTAGGCTTGTAGGGCCAATATCAACATCGACGAAACAGCTTTTGCATCAAGATCTGCAGATCTCAAGATAAAGGAAGACAAAAGAGCCAATATTTGATAGAAAACGGATGTAAGAAATAATCATTTGAACGTGGACATAGAGTCCTCACAATTAGACGATGAGCTCCTGTGATAACCAGGAGAGCCAACTATGCGCGATAGATGCAAGAGACGCGATAAATACAAAAAATGATGTGCGTTGAGCAACGCAAGATGCAAAAACCAGGACGCAGAAGACCACAAACAAAGTACAAAATGCTAAAAATGTCTAAAAGAATGCAAAAGGTATCATTTCAAAATGCCCATCACTTACTTCGCAAGGCGCATTCAGAGAAACTCGCTGAGAACCTTGACACGGGTTCTTGCGACCTCCGATCCCTGCTCACCCTCGCCCATTATACGCATAATTTCCACCATTTTCTCTGCTTGTTGTTAGCAATAGTCCAAATCCGATGTTTGGGATTTTGGAGTGAGATAGACTTACCAATGTCGGCACGCGCGCGCGCGTACAAGGGATCTTTAGAGATGGCATCCGCGTCGCCGTTGTTTTTGGCAATGCCCTCCTTAAGCACACCGCCAATGCACAGAGCCTCGAGGAAAGCCCTGTGGTTAAACACCCACCACACACTGGCCTCGTTCTCAAACAGTTTGAACAGCACAAAGAAGGACGTGATAGCGTCATGTGCAGCCTCCAGGGTACCCCGAACGTTGACTGGCACGTCGTTCGACTCGGACGCATGCACCAGCATCAGGTTGTGGAAGTAGTTGCTGCTCAGAAAGAGTGTCTGGCGCACCACGCGCTTGTTTGTCTTTGCCAGCTGCGTCAGAGAGTCCGGGTCCCAGCTGCGGAAGATATCGGGGAAGCTTCTGTAGATGGCGCGGAAGTCCGACACCATCTTGGACTTGTGCCGGGATGTCGTGCAGATGGGCACGTCGAGTGAGCGAGGACTGCTAATGACCTCCTGCACAAGATTTGCCAATGTCCACGAGCCACGAACGTAGGCAGTATCAGTCACACCGTTTTTGTTGGGCACGCCAAAGGTTTCGTCCTCTTCGAGATCCTCCACATTCACGTCGGTGTGGGTTGCTGTCGGCGGGAGCGACAGGAGCACCGTCAAGAATGTATCCTGCAAGAGCACTGCCTGCCACACTTTGCGCCGCTGCTGCTTTTCGTAAGGGGTGGCATTTGGAACAACAATGTTCGGGTCGCGATGGAGACCCATGGCGTACGCCTGGCGCATCAAAACACCGGCAAATGCCCAGCCGTCGGACGCGTGGTTGTCGTTGATCAGAAAGTATGTGATCAGGGCCATTGCCTGGATTGAGCGGATCGAAGCAGAACTAAGGTACGAGCTTAAACGCAGAGCCTGGTTGCTGGCCGATGCATAAAACTCGGCAGTCTGCTTACGCTCCTTTGCCGTCGTTGTCGATATAAATTGAGTGCCCAGTGCAAGCATGGCAAACAAAAGGCCGATGAAAGCCGGGTCGACCAGTCCCTTTTCTTCCGGTGCCAGAGCCCAGAAGTTTTCGAACTCGGTGTAGAAGTAGTGCTGGTTGACCATTGGGTAGACCGGATCGAAACATTCAAAGTACCGCACCAGAAGAATGTCGGATTGGATCTTGTCGGGAAGAACTGAGATAACTTCCTGCAGGCCGCCTTCACAAGTCCAATAATTTGCAAAGGGATGCTCTGAGCCGATACCAAAGACATTGGACGCAGACGGCATGGAGTAGGGAACATTAGAGAGAAGTCCAGTCGATAGTGCAACGGAGCCGAGGGAGTCGGCTTGTGCGTTGAGAATTCCGCGGTCTGCAATGTTAGGGATAGACATGGATGCCGATGACCCAGGGGTCTTTTTCGACAGCAATGGCCGCGTCACACGACGACTGCCAGCTGCTGCCGCGGTTCTGCTTGTCTCTCTAAATGGGGTTAGTTATTTTTGCGTTCTGTACAGGACACATCCTGAATAACTTACTCGAGAAGGTTCGCCACATGTGCATATTTGCACTCGGTCTGGCGCTTGATGCCTGTATAACATGTTAGCGATCGAAATCCCTCTACATGAAGTCAAAGACAGTGCTGCTCACAAGAAAGGCAGTGTGGCCGGCCTCGGTCGCACTTTGTCTTTCGCTCAACACACTCGGAGCACGACAGTGTCGGCTTGTTGCGCTTCTGCTTCTTTCGTGCACTCTCCGCTGGCGAGCTGAGAGAGTTTCCATTCGAGCCAGGCACCCCGTTTCCGCCATCTGGTGGGCTGTCGACACTTCCGCGTACGTTGTTCGTAGAGTATCCATAACCAGAGGACTCGCCATTGGGTGTAGGCGGCGCATATTCATTGCTGCTGACGCTGCTTGCCGTGCTTTGCGCCAAGGGAATGTTGATGCCGGAGTGGTTGGCGGTCACCATTCTCACATCCTTGCCGCTGCGGTTCTGCATCCGCATACCAGACATGTCTGATGCTTCTGTGCCATACTCGCTTGTAGTGTATCCGCCTTCGTGGCGCGCCCGTACGGTGGTATAACCGCCTCCTTCGTATTCATAATCGCCATCGGCATCTTCTTGGTGCGGTGTCCCTATCCGCATGCTGGGGTCAGAGTATCCAGCATGACCGAGGTCGATTTTCCGCTTCGAGGGACTGCCGATACCGCTGGTCATCCCATACGGCTGGTGTGGCTGGTGTGTGTAATGTGACTGGTGAGGGTGGTTTGGATGGTGTGGTGCTTGATGCTGGAATGGCGGCAATGGCTGCTGCGGCTGATGTTGGTGCTGGTGGTGTTGCGGGTGCTGATGTGCATGATGAGGTTGCTGGTGAGGTTGCTGGTGGGCTTGTTGGTGAGCTTGTTGTTGAGCCTGCTGGTGAGCTTGCTGGATTGCCTGCTGATGCTCTGGTCTGAATTGCGCTGGGTAGCCATTGGGTGCTGTGTAGACCGCGCCACCAGATGGGCCAGCCATAGGGTGTGGGTTAGGATACCCTTCGTAGTAGTTCTGCTCCTGCTTCATCTCCATGATATCCGTTCAAGGGCCGCTGCTATGGCGACATTGAGGCTCTGTGTGCGTCAAAATATTCAGGGGATTCCGGGGCGATTTGGTGTCCCCTTCTGTTGGTAACCAGTCACAATGCGTGAGATGGTATGATGCTTGTTTTCAAGGTGCCAGTTGAACGGCAATAACGCTCAAGGAGCAACGGGCGTAAGAGAAATAGAGTATGGGATGAAGGGGTGGGTCGGGCCGATCGAGTTATCACAAAATGAGTACCGAGACAGATCGTAGTATGATGCAGAGAAAGCACAAAAAAGCCAAAAAGTACCAGCCAGAGATACAAAAGCTGGGGGAGGCGGAGTGACGAACCAGCTACTTGGGAATCCAGAAGCGTGGTGTGCGGAGAGAGCCCGGGGATGGCAAGAATTTGCTGTGCAGCGGGATAGAAAAAGAAAGAGGAATAAGAAGAAGGGGAGGGGGAATAAGATGGATCAAGACAAAAGACAAGCGTGAAGGAGACTGGGCACTTAAAGCTTGTGTTCGGCGATTAAAAGGCAAGCCGCAGGGAATAAGGGCTGGAATAACCCGGAGGAAACAAAGGCGTGGTGCAAGATTGGTGTCGGACGGATCTGGGTGACAGAGTTGGTAGCAAATCCCGTGAGGATACAACGGTGAGTGCAGTGTGCAGTGTGCAGTATGCAGTATGCAGCGTGCAACACAGGTGTAAGAAGTTCGAGGCCTGTATGTGAGGAGATTCGGGGAAGATCCGAATGAGAGGAAATAAGAAAAATGATAGGCGGGCCGAAGCAAGATGTGCAAGGTGCAAGGCTAAGTATATAACGGTCCGGTAGGGTGTATAAACGAAATGGGATGGAAAGATACAAGATATCGGATGAGAAGCTAAGGGTCACTCCGTTCTTGACTTCTTGACAAGAGGCCGTTAAGCTGGTGACGTTGGACGGGCACGTGTAACTAACACGGGCCAAGGCGATGGATGCTTTGTGCAAAAGTACGGTACTTGCAGGATCCTTATAAATAATTGGTGATTATACCAAGTGGAGAGAAGAGGACCGGAAGGAAGAGAAGGGTGGATAGTGAGGGAAGAGCGAAGAGGAGAAGCCAGGCGTTGTGTGCTGGGATCCGAAAATCGGTGTGTTGCACAACTTGGCGGCCCGGCGTATGCTCACAAGGGTCCGTTGTGTTTTCTGTCTGGCGTCGACGAAAGGCGCAAAGAATGCCAGAACCGAGAGGATGGCGTGGGGGCAGACAGCACACTGAATGATTACAGACGAGAAGGGTGGGTAGACCGGGAGAGCGGCGAGATACTCGGAAAGAAGGAAGATGTGAGAAAAGAAAGTGGTAGACCGTGGGAGCTGTGCATAGACAGTCTGGTTATTGCAAGACGAGGGTTGTATGGCACAGTTGAGTGTCCCGAGATGGCGTCTGGTTGTCGTTGTCGTTGAACTATCAAAGTCTTTCGGGATTCCAGGAGTGAGTCGTTGAGGTGTTGGCTGTTGTGGTTGTAAGTCAAGCCGCATGTGTTGCAGATCAGAGTGGCTGTCGTCGTGGTGTTCTCCTGGTGAAATTGGAGATTGAGGTTGGGGTAGCTCTGGGAATAAGATGGCTGCAGAATCACGGAAAGGATGCGGCTTTTGAGAGAGTTGAATGAGAGGGTTGGGTTGAAGGAACAAAAAGAAAGCCACTTGATGCGAGACGCGCGATAGGCCGTGTATTAGCTGGGGGATTTGCAGCCGGAGTTTAATTCGGAGCTTGTCGATGAGTACGCGGTGACTCTTGAGAAAGGGTTAGGTGTGAGTTTGAGGAATTGGAGAAGTCGAGTGAGAAGTCGAATAATGAGGTAGAGTGGTAGAGTTAGAGAGATACCAAGCCAGGATACTAGGAGAAACAGCGATCCGACCAGGGTAGAGGGAGGGGAGACGGGCGGCAGTCGGAACTCAGGAGGAAGTGCACCGGGCAGAGAAAAGTGAGGCTTCAAAATAGACAAAGTTGAGGAAAAGAGACGATGTGGCTAGAGTGCCAATATAGGAGATTCGGAAAGAAAGGATATAGAATAAAAAGGAAGGCACGATCGGGTTGAAAGTAGAAAGAGGGAAGAGGAGGGGGTTTGGGGGCGTGAGAAGCGTGTATGGAGGAAGGAGCCAGCGAGTTGAAGGGCGTGGTGCGTTTGCAATGGCAAGCACGACTGGCAGACAAACTAGAGTTACAAATGAGGAAAGATGAGTGAGGGTATGGAGAACAGAAGGAAGGAGCAAGTTGAATATATCAACGAGGCACAAGAAGCAGCGGATGTCGTTGCGACGAGCTGTTGATAAATACACATGACAGGGACCGAGTCGGACAGACAGACAGATCGAGAAGGAGACAACGAGCAGTAGGGCTGAAGCGATCCTGACGATTCTGACTTGTCTTGCAGGCTATGAATATCTCACGCCAGCTGAAACTGTTCAAATGAATCTCACGGGCTGCAAGTAAGGCAGACTGACGATGGATGCTATGGATGCTGAGGCCGATGAAGGATTCACGAGACGGGTGCTTTGGAAGCCTACAAAGTACGATGAGACCGCTTTCAAGCTAAATACATAATATCCAATAGATTTATCAAATTAAATCCCATGATTTATTGCATTTACAAAACTGTTGAGACCAAATAGGAAATCGAAAAATCAGATACAAGACTGCAAGAGGAAGGAACAAAGGACAAGCTTGACCCTGGAGCACGAGTTGCGATCTTGCACGGAAAGAGCAGACGGCAAATACAAAATGTGGGGCTCCGAAAGGCAACGTCAAAGCCGAGATTTCTACGGTCTTGTCGAGATACAGGCATGTCACTGTTTCATTCCTGTTCACTTTGATGTCGATGGATAACTCCGTGGAAGACAACATTGCCATACCTCCATTCTCCGTGCACAAGGAGACAAGATACATCTTCAACAAGGACTAGTACAGTAGCAAGGGGCGCATAGAAGAGGAAGAGAATCACCGAGTTATTCGTTAAAAGCGGGTCTTGACCAGTACTAGTATTCGTACTTGTACTTGACAGGCCAGGAGGGAAAGCACAACCGCGGCCCACCAGGCTCTTGACGTTTTGTGCTTGTTACACGCGTGTTAAGCATAGATGTTGATCTGTTGACATCTACGAGTATGCTGAACGGGGCAGGTGCGAACTGTTATCTCGATGTTTTCGGGATTTATTTTAATTAATAATCATGGCGATCGGCTTACGTCAAGGGAGGCACGATCGAGAAAACGCAATTGCCACGCTAGGATGACAGGAGGCGGCTTCCGTAGGGCTGTCTGTATGTACATATTGGCATTCTCGAGTACAACAACTGGCTACTCTGTACAGCACTCTTTATGGTAACTTTTGAGCACTTGATATTGTCTATTACTTCATTTACCCCCGAAAGTGCGAGACTGAGACAAGAAAGGCTACTCCGACAATCCATGCGGAGTAGCTCTTAATGCACATGCACATGCACGCACATTGAGCGCATCGTATGGGCATCCTTTTGGAGTAGCTGCTATGTATTGTAGTCGATTCGTCTTTGTGTTTTCTTTGTTTGCTTCGCTGTTCCGACCAGTAGTTTAACTTGGAATACACAGTACTCGCATCTATATTTCGGATCACAAGATTCGGAACAAGGTGAATCGCAGCAGGTGAAGGAAGGTAGGAAGGTACCAGCCGGCCGCTCTTTCCTATGTCTGACAGATGGAGCTATTACCAACGCCCCACGCTAGATTTGCTCATGCTACTGTAGCAAGTACCTTTGTACCATCACCAGGAACGTGCCACCAGCTTCCATCTGATGAAGAGACAGACAATCTCACTCGTTCTTACAGGCGTGTCTTGTGTCTTTTTAGCGGTCTCTAGTGCTTGTTAGGCCCCCTCTTTCCCTATTAGTTAGTCAACTCCGTGTACGGCTGAGCGAGCTTCAAGTGTATGAAAGCGCTGCAAATGCTCCAAAAGTGCAGCAAAACAGCAGGAAACATCGATCCTCATCCTCAGACCCCTGCTCGCGCATTCGGCCTTATGGCTAGTCTGGGGTCTGTGAGCATGCTGTTTAGTGCGACCTCAATGTCTCCAATCCCTGACATTTTGTTTTCAGAATGTCGATAATGTCGTCGCGATGCTGCTACCATGCCGAAGCTTATGTAATGGAAATCGCGAATTGCCATGTGTCAATCAGAACAATAGGAAGGCGCGCATCGTGTTCCTTCTTGTTCAGGGCATGTGCGTACCAAATAGTGAAGGAACATGGCAGTTCTTCCTGTTATTCACACAGAGAAGGCAAGTGCGTCCGGTAGCCGGCCGTCGTCGGGTGGAACATGCCCCGAGAGACGGTGGCACGGCTCTGGTCTATATACGGCAAGAGTTGCGCGCATCGGGCTGCTTGGACTACAGAGGATGCACATCACCGTTGCTTTGTGTTCTGTGCTTTGTGCTTTGTTACTTTGTTCGTTGGAAGTAAATCTTGGTATGCATGGTGACGACGTAATTGTGCATTGTCTACGGGGTAGCAGGGCACATCGTTGGCATGCTTGCCGATATTATGATAGAATATACGAATAGAAGAAAAGGGTTAGAAATATGAAAAGAGTGAATCAAAGAGTCCAGATAATAAGAAAAGATATGACGGATATCAGAAAAGAGGAGGCAAAAGAAAACATCCGAGGCAAGCCAAGCCGGCAGGAGAAATATTACAAACAACTTGAAATCGACTTGTCCAATAAACGGAGAAATGCACGCGGAGAAACTATCGGATCAGACAGATCAATAAAACCCAAAATTTGACATTAACGCCAACCAGTGCCAGGCCAGCGCCAGGCCAGCGCCAGGCCAGCGCCATGCCAGCGCCAATACGATCACGAAAGGGCCACTTCTCAAAGCGGACATCATCCCCGTTGCGTCAGACGGGCTGTTCAGATTGCTCAGCCTGAGGCGATCCTGAAGGATTTGAAAAAGAAATAAGAAAAGAACCATAGAACGAACAACGAACGAACGAAAGAACGAAAAAGCAAATGCAGTGAGAAGCTGAGGCTCTTGTCTCTAAAATCTCACCATAATATTCACAACCAACTGACACCGCAGAGTATCCATGCAGGTCAGACTCGGCGGAGCGTTGATGGCCCGGAACATGGCCCAATGCAGCAGGATGTCTTGAGATCTCCGTGAGGACAAAGCTGTGTTGAGCAGTGAGCGACGTCGTTCGTAACGTGCCGAATCATTGCTCTTGCTCGTGCAAATGGATTTATGGCTGGTTTCTACATTCATGTAAAAGGCACAGACAGGTACGGAGCTGTCTCCTGATTCGGGGCAGAGTTCTATTGGGTGCACAGGTCTGCAACGCAGCTCAAGTGCCGAGTAAAAGCGAGACGAAGAGGAATAACAGAGACTGAACAAAAGCAAAAGAAGAGGAAGTAAAGCGAAAAGAGAACAGAGCAGAGAGCAGAGAACTGGAGATGCCAAGCAATGAGTGCATCTTTTTTACATGCGATAGCTAACGATAAGCAAATGCATAAAGTCAGACTCCATACAAGAAAGTTTGGTGGTGGGTATTGCAGTTCGGAAAAGACTGTCCAGAGGTACGAAGTACACTACTCGGTACTTCGAGGCATTGTTCACTCTGGTATATCGAAACGTGGCCTCGGGGCATTGTCGAGATGTTCGGAGTAGAATTACCAGATGACGGGCAAGACAAGAGTCTGAACAACGTGCGGTCATCATGTAGAATGGAAAATAGATTCCTCTACACTTGAGAAAGAACGTTGTCTGTGGAGCTGCCTGCCGCCTTCATAAGGTCAAGCGAACGATATCCGTGCAAGTGGAAGAACGATGTGCAGGGACCGAATTCGAAGCGAAGCGGAAGACGAAATACGTGCTAAAGTGCATTACAACAGAAATACAAGCCACCGCATAGGCTGCGGGACATCGATAACCCTCTTTTCTCCATAGGTTCTGCAGTATGAATCCAATGCTCATCACTCAGTATCCAGCTGCTACGGTTCCGCAGAGCAAATGGAGAATTCCGAGGCATTCTTCTCTCAACTCTCTACTCTGCCTCGATCATTATTACACCAATTCCATGTGCCGAACACGAAGCTCCACGAACGGCTCTTGAACTCAATAGAGAGCACAAGTGTCGTCGGACAACTGACTATTCTGGCAGTCCCAAGCTCGTCTCGACAGCACGAGCGTCGTTGAAGCTTGGCTGTCCGTACGTGGCAAAACTCCGGCGCCCTATCACACAGCGGTCGTCTCATACTCGAGCAAGTAGAATATATCAATGTCGAGACGTCTTGTCTTGTCTGTACATCGTAAAATGTATCTTGCAAAAGGTGCCTGACTACCACGGTTCATAGTCCGGCCATGGCGGAGTGTAATGCTCCGTGAATATTCTTTTCTGTGCGGGCAGAGCGTATCGGAGATGCTGGTGCTGATGTCGAGCAATGGGTAGGGCGTTGAAACAGGGTGTCAACGGGAGTGGGCTTCTCCTTTTTGTTTACTTTTCAGCACAGTATTTACGAGGGTCAAGGTCCGTGCTAACGGTCATTCTTGGCTTTGACTCGTTTGGCTCGACGTTTGACTCTTGAAGATGTCATACGAATATATCCATGGAGATGCGGAGAGAAGTCCGACTTGCTAAAATAAACGAGCTGCTAGAAAGCACTTACGATGTACGAAGTACATCATACAAAGTCAATAATTGTGACAAATAAACATGGTGACATGTAGAGAAAGAAACTCCGAGTCTGCTCTGTGGAATTGCTACCGAGTATGTCGACTCCAGTAAATCGGAGATATTTGCATAAAGCAATGAATTGGGAACGAAGATGGGACAACAACGGGACAGACGGGACAAGATAACGTGCCAGACAAACCATGCACAGAGTCGAATTGAGTAATCGAGGACCGAGTAGAACATTCTCGGCGTTGCAGCAGACGGGCCGTAGTTGACGCCCTAGAATGCAGACAGAAGCAGAGAAGCAGAGAAGAAGACATGAACAGAGCAGCCACCCCATTGCCGTCGCCATCGGGTCGGGTACTGGACGCCCCAGTTGTTCCAGTTGTTCTACTTGCATGAGGATGTGCTCCGTCAAGAGGGTCCTCACGCTACGGGAACTCCCCGACCCTCTGATTTTCTTACGAGTAGATATATGCTTCAGTGTTGAAAGCTGTCTATGAAGAGTCATTCGGGGACAGGTACGAAGTAAATTTATGAGTGTTGAGACTAGGCATTGCTACAAGCGTATTCTTAATTTTTAGTAGAATGGCATCACTTTGAATACTTTTAAATTCATCACTTGAAGTACTTGTAGATTCAGATTCACAAATTCGGAGAGGAGAAGAATTACTCAAAGGGGATATGGAAAACGATTGACTAAAATTAGAGAATTGGCACGGTTCTCCTCTGCATAGAGCATGCAGTGCGGGAAATTCGGCAAAAGATCGACCGACATGCACCACTACCCAACGACGTGTACATACTCTGTAGAGTAGTAGAGAGACGACATACATCGAGTCATCAGTCAAATTGAAATGAAATTAGAAAGTAGCAATCATGAATGCTGAAACCAAAGCCGTCATAAGTAAAAAGATGCTGCATATGAAATGAAAAGACAACGGTCGGCATAGGGCAATGGACAGAATAAAAAGGAGAAAGCAGCAACATTTAAGAGAAAAAGGAGACCATATCTATCGCGGCGGGCCTCTTCTGCGTCGCCGGGGCGGCCTCGACGAATGGCTCTACCGCCGTCTGAGGAACGCAAACAGTCCTCCGCCGCCGTTGCCATTGTTTCCATTGTTGTTGCCGTTAGCATTGCCATTGCCGCTGTTGTTGCCGCCCTGGCTATTGCTGTTGCGCCGGCTGCTGCTGCGTGCTTCGTCGCGGCCGTACATAGAATCGCGGGCAAGCCCATCGCCATTGCTATCGCCGCCAAAGTGGCCAGGGACCCCTGCAGGAAAACTAATCATGGTGGGCGAGGTGGCTGACCCCGTAATCTGCACGTACGGCCGGCTAGAGCTGCCCGTGTCCGGAGCCGGGTCTGAGAACATGGAGTGCCGGCTCTGCATCGTAGAAGACCGGCTTAGACCTGGCCAGTTCGTGCCGTCGTTGGCGCCGTCCATACCAACACCGCTGTCGTGGTCGGTGGAATGGCTAGTGTACAGTGTAGGGGCCCGGCGAGAAAGCGAAAACCGGCGGCGTGGGCTCTGATCTGTGTTGCTGATAGGGGGTGTTGAGCCCATTCCAAAGAGAGAACTGCGCGGTCTGGCTTCATTTGACGCGTTCCGAAGGTTGCGCGAGTAACTTCCACTTGCCTGCCAATCTTCAGCATCGACAGGGCTCATTGCAGGCAGGCCCGGATTGTACCGCCGGCTGGGAACGTTATGGCCAGGATCAGGGGAGTGCGAGTCTCTACGTCGCCGCTCCCTCTCTGCTGCTGCCGATCGCTCGCGCGGGGTGCGGTACGGGTTGCCGTTGAAAACGATATCGACACCATCGGGGTAAGTCGTCGAATGTGCTACAGGCGGCAAGCCGGCTGTGTTCCGTATAGCGTTGAACCGCTCTCTTTGGAGCGCCATGTCCTGGTTGCGTTGAGCCCGCAGCCTTAGACTGGGCGGGTGAGGGTTGGGGGCAGCCGATGATGAAGTTCCCGTCGAGATGCTGGCCGAGCGTGGGCTTACGCTGGCGCTGTCCCCTGCTGGATCTGTTGTGCCAGGTGAATTTCTAGTGACATTGAAAAACAAGCCTCTGGACAGGAGTTCAGGAATAGTGCGGTCAAAGGCGCTACCGCCTGTATTCGCGTTGGCCGCGTTGGCCGCGCTGCTTGCATTGCCTGCATTTCCTGGATTACCTGCACTCGAGCCTCCACTAGCAGAAGCAGACTCAGGTGTACTCTGCGACGCCGGGTTCGCGTTTGCACTGCCGTCTCCTTGGTGAACGACAGGGTTGCGGCACACAGGGCACGTGTTGTGCTGCTTGAGCCACATCACAACACACTCCTCGTGGAACCAGTGCTTGCATGGCAGCTGAAGCACCTCTTCACCAAGCTCCACGTCACTTATGCAGATGGTGCACTCAGCATGGCCTTCGGATCCCAGCATATCTTGGTCGACCTTCTTCCTGTCCAGCTCGTCCAGCGCATTCTGCGACGCCGGTGGTGCGCCCGACGACCGCTGGCCTGTTTCCATCAGCATGGTGATAATGCGGTCCAGTGCTTCGTCCGAGTGCACTGCGTCGCCGCTCTGGAAGTTGGCGTCTCCTCTGCCACTAAGTACGGCGAAGATAATCTGCTGCATTGCGGTAGGGAAGCCTGGCGGGAAAAGACCGGCAGCCTGGGGGTTTTGCTCTTCAACATCCGGGGGGCCTACCTGGCCCAGAATGTTGCCCAAAACACTGTCTGTTAGCAGCCAAATTGCAATTAAACTGTTAGAAACTCACGTGTTAAAGTCAGCATGTTCGACTTGTTCGTGGCGCAGAGGCCCTGTAGCAATTGTAAAGCTGGTGGCCCCAAAGCGAGTGTTTGCTGCTCTGTCCCGCGGGGCTCCGGGTCCTCGGGTCCCGCTGCTTCTATTGCTACTATTGCTTCCGTTGCTTGCGTCGCTGCTGAAAAGGGTCTCCGTGCCCGATCGGCCTGTCTGGCTGTCGCGGAAGCCGTGGACCATTTGCGTAAACATACTGAATACAGACTGTGCATCAGACGGCTCTATGGTGCCTGGCCGCCGGCCGGCATCAGCCCCCGGCTGTGACTGGTTGGCCTGTGCCGATTGTCTGGATGGCCGGAAGTTTGTGGCGACTGTGCGGTATACATGAAGGTTGTTTGGCGCGTGGTATTCGTGCTCGTCAATGTCGGCCTCTTCTGGGTCGGAATCGAGGTGATTCTCCATGTGATGGTCGTGGTACTCGCCGTGATCGTGGCCTGCAACCGCACGGCGGTGTCTTCTCATTGCCCGTTCGTGGGCAGTGGCATGCACAAGCTGGTGCCGTTGGAAGAAGTGTCGCTGCATTTCGCTTTGGAAGTTGTTGTCAAAGGTTTCCTCGTCGTCGGTAGGATCGTGGTACTGGCCATGGTCATTGTCGCGCCGTCTACTATCCCGAAGAGGCGGCATACGGGAACTGGGACCAGCCGAGCCGATGCCGCCCTGGTTGAACAAGGTGTTTGAGAACAGGGAGCTAATAGACTGTTGAAATGCGCGAGGGTCACTCTCGTCATCGTTAGAGACTATCTCGACGATGTCTTCATGGCAGCGTGGGCAAGACGGCGGGGGTGATGTATCGTCGGAGCTGCGGTACCATTCATGGCTGCAGGTATGGCAGAAGAGGATGTCCTGGCCATCATGTTGACTGAGGCGACGGGTAGAAAACGACGACGACATATTGGCGCTGCGGTCGGCGTCGATGCCGGCGTCGCTATTGTCGGACGTTTCGGGTTGCCGGTGGCTGCTGTCCGCGTCTCGGCGCTGATTGCCGAGGGCTTGGAGTGCGGCAAGGCCGGCGCCAACGGCGATGTTGAGAAAAAAGGATGCCAGAGTGGTGAATGTCGGGTGTAAGAGCGCAGTACAGGAGGTTAAAGAGACAGAGGTGTAGTCTGTGTGAGGCAGAGGTGAAATGCAGGGATGCGGAAATCGATGTCGAGTGGATAACGGATAAGTGGTTGGTATGCCGATGACGACAATAGGGGCCGTTTGCTAAGAGTAGTGTAAGAGTAGTGACTAGGCTTATCGATCCAAGAGAGCGAGCTGACTCTGAGGTGGTGATAAGGTGGTTATGAGGTGATGTCGGGGTGTCTCGCGGCAGAGAGGTGAGGTGATTGAGGAGGATGACGAGTCGGGCGTGTCGTCACGGCAAGTCGGAAATACAGGCAGGAGAGCCTAGCGAGCAGCGATCGGGCCCTTATCGGTGGCGAAATAGAGTAACCGCGAGATGGTTGAAAGAGAGTCGTGGAGAGACGCGGGAGGATGTAGGAAGAAGAGACGGAGATGTCGAGGGGAAAGTGTAGATGTACTGAGTAGAGAGTGAGACGAGCTGAGTGCTGCGTTTGCTGATAACGCCCAGTGCCTACTGTATTGGGTTGGGCGTAATATGAACGGAAGGCGCGATCGTGGTAGAGCTACTCGACGCTGTTGAGGAAGTCGCAACTTTGCGCTAAGGAAAGTACGACGGGCCCTGGAGAAAGTGGGTAATACTCATGTGAGATGCTGAAGCGTACTTATTAGTAGGCGACTTCGATGCGAGTGCTGGTTTGTTCTCTGTAGTTCAGGGCTTTGACGTTGGTATTTCCGACAAAAAGGTATTTGACAGGAGGATTTGATAGATGAGTGTACTAGCAAAGTACTGCTGTTGACTTGCCTGGTAAAACCAATTTGTCTTGGTGGATTATGTAATCGTTCGAATTTATATCTTTCAAAAATCTACAGAAAAGATACACTCTCAGTTCTTCGCAGTTGTTTTTATCAAAGATTGTATTTATTATTGGAAGCAAGGAGAGATTTCAGATAAAGTATAGAATTTGTAAGAAATAACTCAAAACAACAGATAAATCGACAGAATAACGGTGAGGAAACTCCACCGATTGCCAACTCAGAGAACAGCACAATGATAGTGTTGTCTGTTATGAGTTGCTATTGTTTGCTGTCGTACTGGATACTTGTTCACTGTAGCTTGCGTGCTTTATAGAGTTGACAGGTAAATGAGAGCGTTGGTGGAAGACAGCCACAGCCTTGACAGACAGAAGAAAGGAAGACAACAAGGCGCAGAGAGCAAAGGATATACAGACACATAAGGGAACAAGAACAAAGCAGCACAAAACATAGCCCAGTGCAGTCAGTAGAAGCACTCCTGTTATATAGAACAGCATTTCCGGGTTGTGTTCCGAGCCGCGCCTTTGAGACGAGAAGAGGGGATGAGGACATGGAACACAGCAGAACATAAAAGCAGTTTCAGGGGTATATCAGGCGATGGCCAGCAGCATCTACTATCTAGTGATGTGTTATGGCTGCATGGCCGATATACTGCGTATATTGGGCGTCAAGCGTGTGATGGGACGTGATAGGACAGCAGAGTAGCTTACGTGAAAAGGGCTCAAATAGAAACATGGCAAGGAAGCTCTCGTTCACGGCTCGGCGAATAGAGTCAGGAAGTCAACCTTGCGTCTTATCGGCCTATCGCAGCATCAGAAGTGAAATCGGATACTAGACATTATACCGGGCGGTATGCCTGTGAGAGCCTGCGGCATGTACAATGTCGGGCAACTGTCAGGCTTGCCAATCCCGCCGCAGTTGTGCACTTTGTATTCGGATCCAGTCTGTAGGTCAATTTCTGGCCGTACCGTAATACAGACATTGATAGGCGCATTAGTTCTCACTAGACATGGTCACTCAGAGCTGCGGCTCACCCGCATCACCACGCCCGAAATAAAGGCTGACCGGGCATGGCTGATGTACGGCCGAGCAAGCCGGCAATGGGCGGTGTCTGTATGTCTGAAGGATAGTATAGACTAGAGCCGGCAACAAAAAGAAGCACCATCATATTCACAGTCTGTCTGTTCCTGGGCCTGTTGTTTGTTTGTTTATTCTTTTATTTGATTTGTTATTCTTTATTTGTTATTCTTTTATTCTGTTGTTTTATCATTGATTTCGTGAGTGTGGTGAGGATCGAGTCGAGATGGAGAGAAAGATCATAATCAGGCTAATGTGAACGATATGCGTGGCGCGAGAGAGAGGCGTGTAAATGGAAGAGAGAGAAGAGAAGAGAAAGAAGAGAAGAGAGACAAAATATATGCAAAATGCAGAGAACTCCTTGCCTTCTCTCAGCCCAAGTTATCAGCTTTTTTTGTGATATTGTCGATGTGTGTTGGTAAAGATATAGACGTGATAGACGTAAGCAATGCGGCTGATGCAAAATAGGTGTGCAGAGGTGAGATGACGTGGTATGGCCGTTAGACCTCAAGAATTAAAAGACGTCTACCTCCGGCGGCCCATGTTGCGCAGCAGCACACCGCCGACAACACCCGCCACAACCGCAATGCCGCTAACAATGGCCACGCCGACAAGACCCTCCTTCTGCACCCGGTCGTCGATCAGCGTGTTGAGGTTGGACGCCTGCTGGTTTGTCGGCTCCTTCTCCAGCAGCAGGTCGTTGTAGCGGCGCGCCTCGGCATAGTTGCCCAGCTTGTAGTTGCCGAGTGCGAGGTAGTAGAGGCACTCGCGACGGCGCTCGGGCGACGTGCGGAAGATCTCTGTTAGCAGCATGACGCCCTGCTGCTGGTCGGCGCGTGCATTGGACTTGACGAGGCCCTGGACGAGTTAGTAAAAGCTCGTATAAAAAGTGCTGACATAATCATCAGATGATGTCACATACCCATGCAAAGTTGAACTTTGTCTGGACGCCGACCATATCGCCCTCCTTTTCAAACTGTGTGCGCAGAACCTGGAGCTCCGCCGGGTTGAGCGGACTATATCGGTAGTTAGCATGGTGGCCACGACATCTGAAATATAGAAGAGTTGGGCCGCTGCGGGGTGTCGGGTGTGCCGCCGTGCTGCGGTCCTCGCCAGGTCGGAACGCAGCGCATAGCCATGGCCACAGCATCTCGAGAAGCGCAGGTGCATTAGAGAGAGCCAAGGCTGTGTGCTGCGTGCGTGACACGAAACTAGCCATGGTTCGCTAAGCCGAGGCCGTGCCGGGCGACCGGGAAATGGGCCGAGCAAAGGCGGCGGGGAACCCCAACAAGTGCTGCGCAAGCGGTGGACTGGGTGAAATAGCAACATACGTCTCGGCATCTACTGCGTCTGTTCAGAAATAATATGTCAGTACTCTGGCTCAATACACAGAACAGGCCCCTCGGCCACAATGGCCACACCGGCGGCAATGGCGGTGCCGATCACACGCGACGTACAGGGAAGAGCGGCACCCATTTTGGGAGATTTGGAAGTGGTAGAGAGGGAGAGGGGCGGTGAGAGTCGCTTTGCGTAGGTTCAGGTTAGAGAAGCCGTAGGTGTGTAGGATAATCGTTCAAGTCGTGATGTCGTTGTCGTCGATGTGAATGCAGGTCAAAGTGAGGTCAGAGGCCAGGAAAGGAAGGGGCGAGCCGAGAGGAGGCAACGAAGGGGAGCAGGCTGGCAGGATACTGAGTAGAAAGAATGGAGCCAGTCACGAGTAGCTCGTAGTCGTCAGACACCGCTGGGCGGCCTGCAGCTAGCAATAAGCACCTAAACACCGCTGGCGCACTCCACTCTTGCCGCCACGTCCGCTGAGACGAGTACGATCGCATCTGGCAGTGCGCCAGCACACCTGCTTGCACCCAATACAGCATTGGCTACAGCATGATCTTACACTGACCTGCATACCGACACGCTAATCCCGTGCCTGCCTCGCAAGATCCCGCCCTTGCATCCACTGTTTTAGATACTGACACTCTGCTACGTATCAGGCAGTCGCGGTGGTTGTAACTAATAGCCATATTGGGCATATGACGCTGCGGTCTGCCCACCTGTCTCGGTCGCACCTGCCCTGTAGAGGTGGCATGTGACCTAGTCACGTACGACTGATTTGGCAGAAAGAAGAAGAAACTGAAAGAAAGACGATAGAATGAAAAAAACTAATAGTTAATAAATTAAACTGAAATCAAACAACAGTATTTCTTCCTCATAAAACATGTGTTGGCGATTCGAGAGCCAGGTGGCGGGGCGGACTGAAGCGTTGGGGAGGAGTGTAGCGCACCAAAGTGGAAGGAGCAGGCCACGCCTTATCGCCGATAAGATAATCACCCCTGACGACGCGCTAAAGTGAAATCGCCAAAAGCATCGTCGCGCGCGCGATCAATCTAACGTCAACAGCACGAAATTACATCATAAGACGACACGACACATAATTGAAACAGCAAGCGGCACATAAGATACGAAATCTCTAATCGAATACACCCATTACTTTAAATCGACTACAACACCGCCAAGATGCTGTTCGAAGAGGATCCGTCTGTGGTGAGTTGAGGGGAAGCGAGGATGACGAGGTCGACGAGGAATAGAAACAAGATGCAAAGGCAAAAGACACACAATTAACACGCCCAGCTCATTCAGCACACTGTTGACAACTTCAACATTGCGCCCGACAAGGGCGCCGTGTCGCGCATCAAGGAGTCCCTGGCCACGCTCCAGGAGGCCCGCCAGCTGCAAGTCGAGCAGGCCGACTCTGCCATGAAGAGTGAGCATTGTTTATAAAGATAGAACGTGCAGAAGCTAATGAAAGAACTCGCTCGGCAACTAAACACACTCGGCGCACAACACGAGGAGCTCGCCTCCAAGCACGCCTCCGCCGCACACGCCCCAACCATTGCACACCTCGATACTGAAAAGTTCCGCGTCGCCAAGGCCGCGTCCGACCTGGAGATGGAGACCGAGCGGCTGTCCGCGCAGGCGGCCGACCTGTCTGCGCGGCTGCAGGAGCTCGAGCTGCAGGGCGACGACGGACCGGCACCCTCATCTTCCAACAACGGCGGCAACGGCGGCACAGTCGACGACGAGGTGCTTCTGAGGCTGCGCGTGTACCGCAGCTTGGGCATTGAGCTGGAGCGCGACGGCACGGGGCACGAGGGCGAGTGGTCGCGTGCTGTCATCCGCAACGACCGCAAGGGCGACGTGCACGTTGTCAACATGGACAAGAAGTTTTCGCGCTTCTTCTATGCCAACTACTTTTGGCAGACTCTGTAGCGGTCCTCAGTGCTGTTAGCAACTTTAGTTGCTGTTAACGACTGTCTACTGTTTACTGGCTACTGATTACTATCAGGTCTGCAGAGTTGACAGGGCTGCAATGATCTTTGTATATACGAGGCGTTTGGAGTTGCCAGGTGGCACTTGGGTTGGCCAACGAAGCCAAGATATAAGATACCATGATGATTATGAACAAATGTAATAAATATACAAAAAAGACCATCTACTAGTTGATAATATGTTGCCTTCTTGTTCCCTTGTTCCTCGAGGTCAGTAAATATTACATAATCAACAGCACCTGCAGTTGCCTATCTAACCAATAAAAACTGACACCCATCATAAGCAACTAGCAAATAGGGATCGTGGCGCAGTTGGCTAGCGCGTAAGTCTCATATCAAATATCTGATTTATCTTAAGGTCGTGAGTTCGAGCCTCACCGATCCCAATTTCTTTTTGCTTTTTTTTTGTATTGTCTTGTCTTTTTGTTTGGTGGTCAATATTGACGATAGATGCTGCTTTTTTGTTTCTTTCTATTTGGGGGTGATGCAACTGTCATATGCACCTGCCCTTCTCGCACCTTCCATTCTGACAACGACTTACACTAAAGCGGAGACTTGGCTGACGTCCTGCATCCCAGTTCCGATGACTCTTTCGGCAGGTCAACTATATATGGAATTGAAACCTTGCACTGAGCTTCATATTTATTGAGAGACTACCAACACAATGTGCTGCGATTCTGGCATGCCGGCCGCCGCCGTGCCCTTGGACGACCCCAATGCAGACGAGCCGTTCCCGTGGGCTTCGGGTCGTGTCTTTGACGCCCACTGCCACCCGACCGACACCATGACCACTATTGCCCAGATTCCCGAGATGAGCGCTGCTGTACTGACAGTCATGTCAACACGCTTGCAAGATCAGGACCTGGTGGCACAGCTGGCTAAAGATCAGGGCGTTTCGTCGTCTGGCAAAGTCATCCCGGCGTTTGGCTGGCATCCGTGGTTCTCGTACCAGCTGTACGATGACGTGTCTGACCCGTCCAAGTCTAGAGGCGACCTGATATCGATGGAGGACAAGAGACTGCACTTGGCCGCTGTCTTGACACCGTCGCCAACATCATGCGCGGATAAAGACACCGACAAGAAAGCAACCCTCACTGCCGAGCTCGACACTCTTGCGGCCAGTCTTGACTCGATTCGCCCGCTGTCGTCATTTATACAAGAAACTCGCCAGCGGCTTTTGGATCACCCAAATGCTCTTGTTGGTGAGATCGGTATTGACAAGGCATTCCGAGTTCCTGAGCCTCCAGCACAGCAAGACACCCCGGCAGACCCGAAAGCTACACCTGGTGGCCGCGAAGGCCGGAGGCTGTCGCCCTTCCGCGTCCTGCCCGCACACCAGGTGGCCGTGTTGTCTGCCCAGCTTCGTCTCGCAGCAGACCTAACGCGGCCCGTAAGTGTGCACGGCGTGCAGGCCCATGGACAGCTCTTTTCTGCGCTCGCCGCCACGTGGAAGGGCCAGGAGCGCAAAGTCCTGTCGCACCGGCAGCGGCACCAGATTGCCGGTCTCCAAGGTCTCGACGAGGATAGCAGCGACGACGATGACCCTGCCCCAAAAAGATATCCGCCGGCGATTTGTCTGCACTCGTTCAGCGGTCCCGTGGACATGATGAAGCAGTACCTGGACCCGCGGATCCCTGCCACGATCTACTTTTCGTTTTCGACTGCGGTCAACTGCGGCACAGAGAACAGCTGCCAGCGGTTGGAGCAAGCTGTTGCTGCCTGTCCCGACGACCGTATCCTGCTCGAGAGTGACTTTAACCGGGCCGGACCGGCCATAGACGCGATGCTGGAGGATATCTACCGCCGGGTATGTGCCATCAAGAAGTGGACGCTGGCCGAGGGTGTCGAGCGCGTAGCCAACAATTTTGCAGCATTCACTCTGCAGGCCAAGAAGCAGTAATCATATATTGTTCAATATATACCAAACATAGCACAAGAAGTTCCAAGAGCAAAAAAAAAGTGCAGCAGTGTGCCTATATTATGGAGAACCTATTTACTCTCGTAACAGTAGGCTATTGATAGCTGAAGATAAAGAGCGCAAAACGAAAGTGCAAGAGATCCAAAAGAAATCAGATAAACAGACGCATATAACCGTGACCCAATTGCTGTTGACATCCGAAAAGATAAAAAGGAAAAGGAAAAATAGAAGAAGAAAAACGAGAGAGGGAAACAAACGCATAGACTATTCGTGCAGTTGAATAACATGTAAACGGGGTAAAGAACAAAGGAGATATAAAGAAATATACAAGAAGTAGGAGATCATCTGCTGCCGAGAAAAAGTGCTAAAAGGGAATCAAAAATAACTGGCTGGCTTAGAAGCTGGAGGGGCGGTACTGGAAGCCGTCGGCGACAACAGACGCCTCAATCACGTTGACGTAGGCGTTGTTCGCAGGCGCAGGCGAGTATGCGGGGGGGAGGGACTCGTCGTCGAAATCGGCCGCAATTCCCACAGGGTCGCGGCGGCCGTAGCCACTGTACACACTGGACGCAGAGGCGGAAGCCACCGACGGCGACGGTGTGGGGTGTGGGTTCAGCGACGCAATCTCCTGCTGCACCTTGGCATCGGGGTTGAAGGTCTCAGCTGACTCGGCAACAGTGGGCTGCTCCTCCTCCTCCTCGACATCAACAGCGAGCTCCTCCTCCTCCTCAACGTCAACGGCAAGGGGCTCGTCGACATCCTCCTCCTCCGCGACAACGACGGGCGTCACAGGACGAGAGATCTCAGCACACTCGGGAGCACCCTCGATATCGGCCTCGTCGTCGGCAATCTTCTCGTACAGCTCCTCGCGGGCAGACAGGAAGCGGCGCATGCTGTTGAACAGACCGCGGCCAGACGAACGGCGAGTACGGCGAGTACGGCGGCGCTCACGACGGTCGAAAGAGTCGTCAGATCTGAAACGGCGGGCACGGCGAGCCAGGCGCTTCTGCATGCGGCGGTTGCTGCAGTGGCGGACAAAGGCGAGGAAGATGACCAGAACAAGGCCAGAGAGGGCGACCATCTTGATAGCAGGCCGGTGCATGCGGTGGGGGCCAGGGCCGCCGAACAGGAGAGGGCCGGGACCATCGTGAGGACCATCGTGGGGGCCATCATGAGGGCCGTCGTGAGGACCAGGGTGAGGACCACCATGGGGACCGTCGTGGGGACCGTCATGAGGACCAGGGTGAGGACCATCGTGGGGACCATCGTGAGGACCGTCGTGGGGCTTGTCGTCGCCAGCCTTCACGTGGAAATCCTCAGGGGCACCAGGGCCGTCCTTGGGGCCGTCATGAGGAGGCTCCTCGTGCTTGGGAGGGTGGGGAGGCTCGTTATCATGGTGAGGGGCACCGTGAGGACCATCGTGAGGACCATCGTGAGGACCATCGTGAGGACCATCGTGAGGGCCATCATGGGGAGGACCGTGAGGAGGACCGTGAGGGGGGCCCTGAGAAGAACCCTTGTGATCGTGGGCGTGAGCCTCGGCAGGGCCGTCGTGGTCATGGTGAGGGCGGTGCGGCGGGCCCTGGTGGTCGGCGTGGTCGTGTGCGTGAGCCTCGGGAGGACCCTGGTGGTCGTGCGGGTGGTGAGGGGGGCCCTGTTCCTTGGGCGCGGCCAGGCCAGAGGGGCAGTGGAAAAGGAACGAAGGCGGTGCGGCCGGGGGAGGCGGGGGGCCAGAGTGGTTGCGTCCGCTTCCGGGGTAGCAGAGCGGTGCAGGCCAGGGCGAGTGGTGGCCGTGCGGGCCGTGGGCACCGAAGCCCTCGGGGCCGTCGTGAGGACCGTTGTGAGGGCCGTGGTGGGGGTGAGGGCCGTCATGGGGACCATGGGGACCATGGTGACCGTGAGGACCAGGACCGTCGTCGCCAAAAGTCGTTGCGACCCAGCCGCCGTAGATGGCCTTGGCGGTGCCGGTGACCTTGTGGAGGAAGGAACCGATCAGAGACGAGACGTCATCGCAGGGCGGCTCGGGACCGCCGTGGGAGTGAGGGTGTCCATGGGGACGGCCGCCGAAAGCGTGCTGCGAAGGGGGAGGGCCGAAGCGGTCGGCGATATAGTGCTCGCGCATGCGGATGTCGTGGTGCAGCACGGCGACGTGGTGGTGCAGCAGAATCAGGCTGTTCTCCCAGGCGGCAAAGTCGGCAGAGTCGTCGAGGTCCTCGTCGGTGATCATGTCGAAGTCGTCGTTGTCGTCCTCATCCGTAGTCTCGGTCTCAGTCTCGGCCGAGTAGTAGTTGTCGTTGAACAGGAAGCTGCTGGCGGCGCCCTCGGTCATGATGATGCGGGCGGGTGTGGTCTGGCTGAAGCGGATCGTGGTGACGTCGTCGTCGGAGCCGGCGGTCTTGGCGTCCTTCTTGTTCTTCTTTGAGTCGATACCGTTGATAGACAGAACGCGCAGACGCATAATCTGCTCGCGCTCGATGCCGCCCCAGGAGACACAGTCGGACTCCCAGCTGACGACGGCGGAGGGTGTGTTCTTCTTGCTGGTGGCATGGCCGTTGGCGGCGTCAAAGTCGGGGACGAGCGGCAGAGCGAGCTTGCCGTTCTTGGGCAGAGCCTCGCCGTTGATGGTGACGTTCGCCGCACCACAAGCACTCTGGGACTCGAGGACGTCCAGACGCAGGCTCTGGTTTTGTTAGGCGTGTCCGTACGATATACGCGCTTACGTATGTTTGTTTATGTTGTCGTGATCATCGTCATGACCTCGCTGTTGAACTCACCAAGAAAGGGTGGCCATGCTCGAGAGCAGCCTCGGGGAGATCCAGAGTAATGAATGCAGACGGGTTGTTTTCTGAAATGTTAGTCATGACAGCACTCTCAGATGCCGATGCCGTCATCGTCATTCGTATAAATGACCTCGTCGTCGTCGTCGTCGTACCTTGAGGGGTGACGGCGGCTCCAGCCAGCGCCGGCGCCAGGAGGAGGCCGGCCTTGATGAGACCGTGCATGGTGATGTTTGGATGGATTTTTTATTTGAATTTGTGATTTGTGTAACTTGTTGAATGTCGAATATCGAAGTGTTGTATGCCGCGTTGGACGGGCCGGAAGACTGTTGACGCCCCTGATAGAAGGACGACGCCGAAGAATAATAAAAGAGAATAAAATATAGGAATAAAAGAAATAAAAATAGGGCCAGGCAAGGGCCAAAAGATCGTGGGTTGTTTCTCTTTTGTTGGGAAATCTAGAAACTCGAAACGGAAGGAACAACTATCACGAAGTGAAGACAAATGGAAAGAGCAGACACGACAGACAGGAAAGGAAAGAACGAAGAAGTTACTCAGTACAGCAATACGCAAACACAAAATACAGTAGACACGCCAGAATAGCCGGTATAAGCGAGACAGACACGCCTGGCATGGAGCGTACGAGGCATGAGAGGCGCAGCGCAGGGCGTGCTATTTACAATTACAGGTGGTCTTTTGCACTTTCCCTCTGTGATGCACGGCTTGCCAGTACGAGAAGGCGCGGCCGGGTCGTGCACGGAAAGAGCGATGGGCAGTGAATTCCTTCTCGTGCTAGCAGCGAAGAAAGAAGGAAAGAAGAAAGAACGGATTTAAAAGAATTAAAAATAATATTTAGAATATTAAATTTTATACAAGTTAAAAGGAAAAAGCCCCAAACAGGAAAAAGGGGACTCCGATTAGCGGGTCTAATTGGGTGGACGCATCATTCACGGCCACTGACAGCAAAACGACAGGGCTGTAGTGGCGCTGTGGCCAATGAGCGTGGGCCAGCTTACGAGTCCCTCTAACCCCTTTCTGTCCAGCGCCGTCTGAGTTTACTTTGAGAAGGAAAGGAAGGAGGCAATTGTGTGAAGGGAATCTGGCGATGGGAGCATACGACGCCTGTTTCAACGGTCACTTGTACAAAGTATGCTATTCAAGAAACAATAAACAGTAAACACGCCAATGATGCAATGCGCAAGAATGGGTGATGTCAGTTGACGATAGTTGGACACGCTAGACTAGATATTTCGTGTATCCTGATCTATGTGGTGATCCAAGATCGTGGACTCTTTTTTGGTTTGATTTGATTTGATTTCTTTTCTTTTCTTTTCCTTTCTTTTGTTTTGCTACTCATTTTGCTGATCAGATACATCAGTACTGCTTAAAGTAGAAAATGGGCGCATAGAAGAAACAAAATGAAAGGGTGTGCGCAGTGGGCAGTGATGTACTTTGTACGATGCACGACGGCGTAAACCCGAGCAGACCCTTGGTCGGCGCTACGCTGCAGAGCACTAATATCACTGATACTGGCAAGAAAGGGCCATAGCGGCAGTGGTTTGTTTCTGTTAATGCCGATCCGATGTCGCATTATTACCGCGGCACGAGCGAGATGGCAGTCATGCTGTGTGCCGCTCAGGGTACATCGTAGATGAGATGAGATGAGAGTAATAAGATGAATGATAAGATCTGATGTATGGCAGCAGCCAGTGTATCTAGTACGTCTTATGTCTTGAAAGCAAGCCTGTTGAAAGGAGGCAGCAAATGGTAGAAAAAGCAAATAAAAGCAAATCCAAAAATCCAAAATCAAATACCCCGTCAACTCCATACAAACGCCATTCCCGGCACCATGTGGGTAGAGGTCACTAGGCGGGAGAATAAAGGAGAATAAACTCAAAAATGAAGAAGGAAATAAAACAAGTGAGAACAATACTCTGTAGAGAGTGTGGGAATAAGAACAAAAATGAGGGGAGACCGACCCCGGATGAAGAGGAGGCAGAAATAAAATCATGGGGAAACCAATGAGACCGCTTAAGCATGCAGCACGGCATCGTTCTCGCTCACAACACTGCCCACGTCAGACCAGCTGGTAGGCGTCATAATGCCGTCCGAGTCGTCGCTGACCACGCCGTAGTCGCCATCGGCAGGCTCATCAATGACAGAGGGCGCCGAGCCAGCGACTGAACCAGCAGCTGAGCCAGAAGAGCTGTCAGTCACGGCAGAAACGGGCTCAAAGCCCGCTTCTGACCCGGCATCAGACCCAGCAACGGATCCAATGATCGACATCGACCCAGTTGGCGTCAGCTCGCCGTCGCCGACACTGCTAATCACCGACGGCTCCGACATGGCCTCGGTAGGCGTCACGGGCAGCGGCGAGTAGAAGCCGGCGAGCGAGGCCGACGACGAGTGCTGGGCCCAGGCCTGGATGGAGTCGAACGCCTGGGGGTGGATGGCACTGACAGCACTGATAGCACTGACAGTGCTGGCGCTCATCTCGTGGTCGGCATCAAAGAAAACCTCCGAGGTGGTACCAGAGACGCTGGGCGCCTGCTGCTCGCTGATAACAGGCAGCGGGTCGAACACGGCGTCGTTTCTGTTGGTGTCGGGCTCGGTGGCGCTGTAGATGTCGGACATGGTATCAGACAGGCCCGGGGCGGGGGATGCTGGCGGTGCCACGGGAGGATCGACCAGCTTGGGCCGGCCGGCCTCCTCGTAGGCCTGGATCTGTCTGGCAAATTCCTCGTCGTCGAGCTCGATGCCGTACTCGTCGGCAAAGGGGTTGGCGTACGAGGCGGCGACGGCCTCGCCGCGGCGGCGGCGAAGCAGCTCGGTGCCCGAAGACGCGTTGTTGATGTTGCTGCTGCTAGACGTGCCAAAGTCGTCACTGTACGAGTTCATGACGTAGGAGCCGCGGTCGGCGGCGGTGGTGTCGGGGCGCAGGAACTGGTCGAACGAGGTGTTGGGGCGGGCAGGCGACTGGTAGGGCTGGGTAGACGGGCCATTCTGGGCAGACTGGGACTGGGCATTCTGGCCAAAGGGCTGGTTGATGAACGACGGCAGGCTGATGCCGGCAGCAGCGGCAACCTCGCGGGTGGCGTTCTGCACGGCCTCGAGCGCCTCGCGCGGCTGCCAAGAAGTAGACCTAGAAGCGGAAGTAGTAGTGGACGTGGTGCTGGCAGTCTGTCCGGCCTGCTGGCGCTGCAGCTGCTGGCGGTTCCAGTACAAAAGCTCCTCGCGCTGGCGGCGGCGGGTGGCCTCGTCAGCAACGACACCGGGCTCGCCTTCGCGGCGGCCGCGCGACATGAGGAAGCCCTCGGCATCTTCGGGACGGTTGAACACGGGCTCGTCTTCATCTTCGGCATCGGCAGTGTTGGAGTTGCGGCGTCTGGCCTCGGCGTGCATGTTGTCGCCCATGGTCTGGACGGCGATTGCGATGCGCTGCTTGAGGTTGTCGGCCATGCGGCGGACCTCTGGGTTCTCGTAGACGACGATTGCGGCGACGACGGCCATGGATATGGCGATGACGCCCGCTGAGAGCATTGGGTTAATAGGCGGCATTTTGGTTGTTTGTGAAAGACAGATTTAATTCAAAAATAAAAGAAAAGGTGCGATGTTATAGATGGGATGATATAGATGATTGATATATGGACGACGGTGAGTTTGGGAGGCGTTTTAGACGGCAGGAATTGCGGGGAACGGGCGATGCGAGTGAATGAGGAAAGAGCGATGCGTCGTGCAATCAATCGTCTGTCGGCTGCAATCGAGTGAATCAAAGTGAAGACGAGACGAGACAAGAGAAGAGTGACCAAAGACTGATAAAGATAATTGAAAAGGAGGCAGCTCGAGAAAACCTTGCTACAGGTCTGCTGAAGATGGCGCGTTCTGCGGTTAGGCAGCCCAATTCTCGATGATGTGAGGCAAACTCGCCCCCGGGCAGTGTGTACAGTGCGGATGTTGTAAATGTTGTGTGTTTAGACAGTGTGTGGACGGTGTGTAGACAGTGCTCTCGCCTGGGCTAGTGCATGTGCTGGGCGGACTGGGGCTAATGCACTTATCCGTCGATGCCACGGTACTATTACTCCGTACTGTGTGTACTTGTACTGAGTAAAGGAAGGCGCAGAGAGGGGAGTCTAGAGTTACTAGACGGGGCGGTGCGGGGCACATTTGGGGCACTGAGCTGCGGTTTTGGCCTCTCTTTCGCATTGGGAAGGAGCTCAGGTGTGCCATGTGATAGAGTAGAAGAGGCAAAAATGGAAAGAGTGGAAGAGAATGAAGAGAGTAAACTCGAGATCAAGTGAGACAAGGAATCAAGATAGAGGTTGAAACAAAACCGAAATAAAAGATGATCGTGGACCTACCTTGGGCAACGACTGAGATGGGCATATTGCCGGCAGAATAGTCTTGGCGGTGATGGTGAGTCGATAGAGGAAGAGAAGCGAGGTCGAACGAGAGAAGAGAGGCTCAAAAAGAGGGAAGCGGCTGAAGAGAAGAGAATAGGCGGGCAAGGATATCGGAGACGGATTTGGGGAGATGATGAGCCTCGGAGAAGTCGACAAGGATGTCGAGGGGATGGGAGAAGAGGTGAGGAGGAGGATGGCAAGGATGTCGAGATGGTGATGTCGATGGTTGGAGGTGAAGAAGAAGAGAGGAAGAAGAATGTGAAAAGAGGAGCTCAAAAGATAAAGAGCTTGGGATTAAGAGCTCGGGGTAAAAAGACCAGAGAAACGAAAAGAAAGAATAGAGAGAAAAGAAGAAAGACGAATGACGAAAGACGAAAGACGGCGGCTGTGCGGGCATGGGTAGGTCGCAATGGGTGGCTGCTTTGACGGCGGACAGGCACATACGCGTACTAGTTACAGCAGTGTATGGGTTATATGTGTATTATGAGTACTATGAGTACTATGGTATGGTACATGACGGCAGTGCTTAATAGCTGTCGAGGATGTATCTTACTACCGGCGGTGGCGGAATTAGTGATCACATCGACAAAGAGCTCGATTCGTAGATTTAGACTCGTAGATTTAGACAAGTACGACTAGATGGATATAGTTAGACGGTATTTATTGGTTAGAATTGCAGATTCGTTGGATCGTGGAATTGTTGTAAGAAAACAGATGGTATCAGAGACTCAAGGAGAGGTTCATGATAGAAAGCAAACGAACGCAAACTCCGGATGGCATGGAAACATGAGATAGCAGCATGGAGACGACAGACATGACAATGAATAGCAGGCAGGCATGGCAAAAGCAAGATAGGCTGTTATTTTTATTTGTTTATCGAATGGGACAGCGCATCCTCAGGTTATCCTCTACAACGCAGAAAACACGAATAGCTGTTTTGTTAGCAAATGGCCAAATAGATGGAAAAGGAAGAGACTCACGTTGTTCGTCGCGGCAATGGCGATGCTGTCTTCGTTCGGGTGCCAGCTCATATGGAGAATCTTCTTAGTAAAGTCGATCTGGTCGGCATCCGTCTCCTTGCGCATCCGCTGGCCCTGGCCGGGCGCCGCAGGGCTGCCTGCCCTCGAGCCGTTCTTCTTGCCATTTGATGTCGGGCTGGTCGACGAGTTGATAGGTGTCGGCACGCCCACCTTCTTGGCCTTGAACGCAGACTTGTCCGCCTGCAGCACCACCTCGGTCTCCTTCTCAGGGTCCGTCGGGTAGATCATAAAGTTGTTGTTGTAGCTGCCCGTCATCACGTTCTTGGCATCGCCCGAGAAGACGACCTCAAACTTGTCAAAGATGCTGTCGTTCTCATATGTATCGCACAGCCGGGGCCGCAGGTGCTCGTGGATCGGGATCGTCTTGACCGGCTGCCGCTCCATGTTGACGTCCCAGATCTTGACCGTCAAGTAGTCGCGCGACAGAATGTACCGTCCGTCGTTTGAGAAACGAACGTCTGAGATTGACGAGATGATCTCGGAGAAGAACGACCGCGACTGGGGGTCCTCTTCTTGCTCAAAGACTGTATTGTTAGTAGTTGGACGGCAATAAATTCAAATATATATACGTACGCTTTGAGTGCTGGTCGCAAAGAGCGCTCTCGCGCATGTCTGCAAGCTTGATGGTGCCCTTGGAGCTGGCATACATGAACCAGTTGCAGCTCTGGGGGTGGAACTCCGCGGCCGTAATCACCTCGGTCAGCTCCTCCATGTTGGCAGGCTTGATGTCCACAATGTTGAAGCTCTGGTCCTGGATGTTGAGGTTCCAGAGGTTTATGCGCAGGTCATCGCTGCTGATGAATGTCTCGCCGTCGCTGTTGACCGAGATGCTGTTGATGTGGTAGGCGTGCGCGTTGGCATATGTCCGGCGGGGCACAGCCGCCACGACAGTGTCGTGGTGTGTGAGGCGCGGCAGCTTCAGCTCGCTGGCGTTCCGGAAGCTGACATTGGGTGGGGGTCTCGGGGCACCGGCGCCGGCAACAAGGCCGCCCGGGGTAGGATCCTGCGTGAGGTTGTTCTCGGCCACCACCTTAAGCGACTTCTCGAAGACCTTCCACAACTTAATGGTCTTGTCGTTTGTCGAGAGCAAATAGTGTGAAGCATTCTGTCGCCGACACCACTTGATCTTGTTGATCTTTTCCTCAATCTCGAGCGACTTGAGGTAGTCGAACTCTGGCTCGTGGGACTGGAACTCGGTGTGAAACTTGTACTCGCATGTCTTTTTCTGCTGGGTGTTAGTGGCACTCTCGGAGTAGAAATTAAATATGTTGACATACAGTTTCGTTGCGCTCAAAGAGCACAACGCGGCCACCCTTGTCACCAGTGGCTAGGTAGTTGCCGGTGTGATCGAACTCGACCGTGGAGATGATATCAGCTATGGGAGGAAAAGGTGTTAGCACGCTGCAACTGGGCGAGACATCGATCAACCGATCAGCCGTCCAAACCAAAATGAGGTCATTGTCTTACCCTCGGTGATGTCCTCGACGTCGCCCTTGTCACCAAAGCACTGTGTGAACTTCCACGTCGGGGAGTTCGCGTCTGCTTCCACCATGATTCAATGTGTGTCGTTGAGGGGTGCTGAAGCTCCCCTAATGATGGCAAAGCGGTAATAATGAGGTGGGGGGGTGCGAGATGAGCAGTCGGCTAGGTCGAGCTCGGGTATCGACAATAAGGTTCTACTGGGGAGAAGTCGTAAAAGGGGACTGCAAACAGTTAGAGGTGTTCCGAGAGCAATGATGGCAGTAGTAGCAACAATAATAGCAAAAAGGAAAATGTTGAGGGCAGGGAAGTGAGGTAACAAAAGGCAAGGCAAGGGCAGCAGGTAAGACGGCAGAAAGACGCAAATAGCGGGCAGCAATGACGCGAGACACGTGTGAGCTCGAGGACCTTCAATGTGATAGGCGAGTGGCTACCGCTGGGCATCCAAACGTCTGCAGGGGAGGTATGGCAGATGATGGGCAGATGATATAGAGGTGATGCAGAGGTGATGTAGAGGTGATGAGGCAAGTTGAAGATATAAAGATAAAGATCGTCGGCAAGGCGAGATCGCACCTTGAGCGGTCGGGTGTCGTTGATGTCAAAGGTTGGGTGCTGGATGCAGGGTGCCGGGGTGTCGAGCTCTAGGTAGAAGAGCTTGGGCGGCAGATAGAGCTCTGTTTTGGGAGCAGGCTGGCACGCGTTGATATGGATTGATGGGATCCGGGGTCTGAGGTAGAGATCGAGGCTTGGGTAGTATCGGTGTTGCTGTCGATGCTGTCGATGTCGTCAGGGGACGAACGAGTGTCGATCAGTCTTGCAAGAGAGGTCGTATGAAGACTGAGGAGGGAGGTCGAGGAGGTCAAAAGGCGGAAGACGATATTTGAGGATTTTGACGAGGGGTGGTGCAGGTGAAACGTTGAGGCGGACGGGCCTGGGACGAGAAAGGTAGACTAGGCAAGGGCGGGAGTGGTGTAGGAGAGAGAGGCAAGGTAAGCAGAGCAGAGAGAGGTAGATGATGATGCAGAGACGGGATCTAGGATGTCGAGGAAGAGGACCACGGACAGGGGACGGGGTGGGGTGCGGCGGGACGACAGAGGCAGGATAGAGGTATCAAGAGGAGACGGTAGCGAGGAAGAGAAGCAGGAGCAAGAGTAGAGCAGAGCAAAAAGCAAATGGCGATGTACACACTCGAGGGATGGCGGGCGGCGAGGATGTCGAGAGGTGGTGCACAGGGCGAGTGCAGCGGTCGGTGAGAGGATGTGGTCGTAAGGAGCAGCCGCGAGAGCAGCAAGAGCAGGAGCAAGAGCAAGAGCACGTCGAGGCAATAAAATCGGGAAATAAAAGTAAAAAGTCGAGGTCGATGGGGACAAATGGGACAAATGACAAATGGGACAAATGAAGAAGGCACGGAGGACGGAGCGGGAAGGTACGAAGGGCTCAAATCGAGACTCAAGAGAGGAAAGGGCAGGAAGGGAGGCGAGACAGGACAGGACAGGACACAGGACGAGACAAGAGGGAAGGCGCCGCCGTGGAGGAGTAATCAGCACCAAAAAAGGTAGGCGCGCGATAAAAATAAATGTAAAATAAAGTAAATAAAAAAGTTGCAAATCGCCAATATTGATGCTGTTTCTCAGAATACAGGCGGTCTGGTAGGGAGTAGCTCGGTGGATGTGCTAAAATAGCAGATCAAGGCCGCTATAATGATCGACTTTGGCGGTATTTAGCGGGTATTGCTGGGTAGTGCTGGGTAGTGCTGGGTAGTGCTGTAGCTGTGCTGTACTAAAGAGGGGCCCGATAAGGCGTATGGGCTACAGCAGTGCTGAGCGCTTGTGCGGGGTAAACCGGGCGAGACTGTCGAAGCAGAAAAGGCAAGTGAAAGGGAGCACATAGAACAAAAGAAAAGGTGGGTTGCTGCAAACAGCTGGAAGGGGCGACCAGCACACCTTCTCTTCTACTCTGTAAGATACACTGCCTGCCACAGCGCCACTGTACGCAAGACCACAACCCGAAAGCAGCAGGAGCGATGGGCATCAAGTCATGGCCAATCTGGCACAATGTTGCCTTATGAGCTCTTGCTCTTTGTCTGGCGCCCAAGCCACGTACGCTGATTATTACTAATTATAACTAAAAATGAAGCTTTCCAAAGGCTTGGTTTGATGCTACTGATGCTACTCTGGATACAACAAGGTCACAAGCTTAAGCGGCTCAAGTCGAGCGATCTTTGGCCTGGCCTGGTCTGATAGCTTTCACGTGCCTTTCTTTTGTCACTTCCTTGGCTGTAAGACAGCCTTTCCGCCGAGCATCACGCTATTGTTTGATGAGACTTGATTCATTCTTTTCATTTCTTTATTCATCTCTATTTCATTAATTCCCTTAACTTTGACATCTACATTCCTATATTTATTGTCGTACTTTCCGACTGTCAAGATGTCGGGCCAGGGTCCAGCCGACGGCAACAAAGGAAAAGGCAAAAGTACAGACGAAGCACCAACATCAACATCACCAACGGCATCAACAACGGCATCAACGTCTGCTGGTGGCAGCTCGGTACTTTCACGAATTGGCCGGTCGGCAGCTGGCCTAGGCCGCGACCTGGTGAATACACGGCCGGCTGGCGGCGAACTGTCGGCATTGTCTGCAGGAGATAAAGGTGCATCGTCATCAAGCCGAGGACCGTCGAGGGGTACTTTACAAGAAACATCACATCAAAATCCAGTGTCTTTTCCCTCGGCATCTGCCTCTGCATCGACCTCTGCCGGATTCAGAAGCCATGCACAACAACACAATACAGCACAAGAGGAGGCGTTTTCAAAATTCCTCGATGGCACCAGTGTAGACTTTTCGATGCCGGAGCAGGTTGTTGGCCTGTCGCCGGCTGAGGACGCCTGGGCCCGGGCCCAGTGGAGCACGGCGGCGCCACAGCAAGTTGCATCGCAGGCATGGACAAACACGACAGTACAGTCTCAGTCCCAGTTCCAGTCCGACGTCGCTGCACAAGAAAGCCGTGACGGGCTCGACGTCGTCAACCTGCTGTCGGCCGACGGCCCGCCCGAAGAGGAGCCCAACTACGACGACATTGAGCTCGCCGAAGACGAGGCCACGGCTCTGAAGAGGGCGCTCTTTGGCGACAACACATCTACAACACCCTCTCTAGAGTGGGACAATGTGCTCAACTTTGTGCCCGACTTTGTGCGGCCGCACGCGCACGGCGCCTACGACGGCGACAGCCATGCCACGGCCAAGGGCAACTGGACGCAGTCGACAACAGGCATGCAGCACTCGCCCGAGGCAGCGCGGGCATGGATCGAGCAGTGGCACGGCGTGCTGACGCGCTACGACGACGAGGTCTGGGGCGGGCTGTCGCCGCTGGTAGCCGAGGCGCGCGAGGAGGTTGAGCAGCTCAAGGAGAGCGAGCCGGAGGCAGAGCGGCTAGGCAGCACGAAAGCGCTGGACCGGCTGCGGCAGATCCTTGGGCATTTGCGAGTAGATTAGAATTTTGCCATTTATATACGAATAATTATAGAGAAGAGTATGATACCTCGTCGTCGAGAGAGTGTTATGCGCACGTGACCATTGTGAGCCCCGCCTTGCCGTCCAGCGATGACATCACAGATTCAAGCCCGGCATCAGATATTATTATGTGCTTATTCGTAGACAATGGCTACGGTTGTTGAGAACACAGCTATTGTTTTGAATTGTTTGCTTTCTATTTTATTTGTGTTTATTGTAATTATTTGCGCTCGGTGTTTCTTTTTTTCTCCTTTTTTGGTTAATTCTAATTTTTCTACTTTTGAAGTCGATTGTTTTCTTATAATGAAGTTATTATGGCAGCCCGAAAGTATCTTACAATCCAGCTAAAACACGGCGGCTTTTATAACTCTAATCTGCTGCCCCGGCCGAGTATTGCCATGGACTGCTATTTGACAGGTGCCGATCATGTGCAAATGGCTGGGCACATTCCAGTCGTCGCAGCCTCGTTGGTGGTGTGCTGCTGTCAGGCTATCATGATCATCGTGTTCGGCCTTTTGTAGATACGGATCAGTGGAAAACAATAGTTTACCCTCTAGTGACAATGATATTGTAAATTACACTCGTTGGTGTGGCCAGAGAGGTTGGGCAGAATTGCATAACGGAAATCTCATGATGGTCGACACTCCAGTGATGACTAAGCAACCCCAATGACAACCAGCTACGTTGCGTCTGTTGAGAGGGCGATCCTTGGTGGTGCATATGCATGTGCGGCATGCAGGTGTACCTCTCACGTTAGATGAGGGCGTATGAGATTGGATTGCAGATGCAGATGCAGATTGTGTGAGACAAGCAGTTTGGTAGTTCCATAGAGTGACAGACTCTCAGACCACCAGACCGCAGTGACCAAGTCGGCGGTTAGGTTGCGATGGCAAGGCAGGAGGTAATAGGAGTGTGAGTAATAGGAAAGAGCGTAGGTAGAATAGTATAGCAGCCCAACGCATGCAGCCTGTCAGACGTCTCGAGCCGTCGAGACAGCATCTTGATATTAGACACCACAGGACGAAAGTATGACAACAGCACGACAACAGTCATAGTAAATGCTTTCTGCATTCTGCTTTCTGCTTTCTTCTTCCAACATCCAATTCCAGAATCCCATCTGTTACTTATTCCTTTTCATCTAGACTGTCTCACCTCGCCGCCCTCACAATTCTACTCTGCCGCTCACTCCAGCCGTTTGTCTCATTCATGATTTTCATTCCTTTTTCGGTCGACGTCTGAGTCAGTCGTCTTAGTGTCCCTCTCTCTCTGTACCTGTCTCTCACTGTCTACTCTCACTGTCTCTCATAGAGAGGATGCTCAGTTCTCCCACACATGGCCTCCCTCAATTCCACCCATTCCCCCCATTCGGCCCATCTAAGCTTCAACAAGTCTCACACGAATCCGTAATTGTGCGTTTGCAATAAGCTGCGAGATTATTCTCGTTCACTTACCCCTTCATCCCATCCTGTTACCTAGTTGCCTACAAAGTACTCAACCCTTAACGCTCGGCTGCTATTAAACTGCTAACAGAACAAAGACTATTAATAAGTGGTACTTCCTCGCACCTGCCGCGCGAGCGCCAAAGGTCGAAAGAACTGTTGCCACTTTCCGTTTCTGTACGATTGTGCTCTTTCCGATTCACATCAAACCCTTATTCCGTTCCTTCCTTTTTGGACGATACCACTGTTTACCTTTCTTTCTCCTGACTTCCTTCCTCCTGACTTCCTTTCTCGTCCCATATCTTCATTCTCCTCTCTCCTTCCTCTTCTCACCATTTCTTCCTCTTACAACACACTACACACTACACACACTCACCACATCGATATAGGAGACTGCGCCTCGCTCCTTCCTCATCATTACGAACTCACGTCTTACGTACACACGACACAACCACAATACACACTACAATACAGTCACTGCCCCTGCAGCTGCTGCTTACATACACCTCCCGCTACCCGCTGCTCTGCATCCTCCACTGCACCCGCCCACACTGCAAGTAACATCGCATACTTGTGGAAGGCACGACCACCAAGCCGAAAAAGGCCCAAAACGACCTAAGCCTATCTGACCTGCATACCGCCATTCGCACAGTTCCTCAACAGATCCTCAATCCTCTTTTTCCCTTTATTTTGTATTTTCCTTTCTTCATCGATTCTTCTTTTCTTTCTCCTTTTCTTTCTTCTCACTCTCCTCACATCTTCTTTACTCCTCGATCCTATGCTTCGCGTCGTCGCCCCTTTGTCCTCCTCCTCTGCCTTTGACCATCTGCAGATTTGACAAAGCCGTTGCATAGCGGGACACCTCTGAATCCCCGCCACCCTATTATTACCGCCCTACCTTCTTTTGCTCATTTTACTCATATTTTAACTCCTACCTCCTCACAATGTCATTACCCGACGAGCATCGAGCCATGAGCAACAGCAGCTCGACCGAGGACGACGACTGGCACTCGACCCCCGCCAGCCCGTCCATGACCATGACCACCGCTACCGAGCCCGACGTTGACACCGACGCCGACTCTGACGCATACGCCGCCAGAAAATCACAAGACGCAGCCACGCCTACAGCAGAACACACAGCATCGATGGCCGCGATACCACATGCAAGAAAGACAGAATTTGTCGGGAGCGGTGAACATGACCACAGCCCAAGAGACGGACAGGACCAAAGAGGAATGGCAGATGCGCAAAGAGGGGCGCGACCAGGGTCCGATAGTGATAATGCGCAGGGGCCAGGATCAGATGTCACCTCACAGGCCGACAATGCGAGCGACAGCGCCCGCGATAGATCCCCGTCGCCCTCCATTGCTGCGCCGCCCCCGGCACGCCGCCAGTCCCAGCACTACTACTTTACGTCGCCGCATACCCGCGTCGGCAGCATCTCTTCAGTGCACTCTGCATCTTCCTCCCACAACCCCAACGCCACCTTCCAGTTCCCGCCCGCTACCCCCGGTCGCCGCAATGGAAGACACGTGCGCCCCATCTCCATGGCCTCCGTCATGAGCGCCGCTGGCCAGGGTCCCGCGTCGCCAGCATCGCCACGCTCGCCGCGCACCTCGGGCTACTACCACCAGTACCACCAGAGCTACAGCGGCGGCAGTGCCTCCAATGCCGCCTACAACAACATCCTCAACCGCCCCCTGCCCCAGACCCCAACAGCCAGCGTCAGTGGCAGCCGCCCGGCCTCGCTGCAGTTCTTTGCCTCGCCCACAGCCGGCCTGCCTGCAGGTTCGTCGTCCAGTGCCCACTGGGAGCCCCAGGTCGCAGCCAACCTGCGCCAGCAGCACTCGGTGCCGCGCCCGCTGCGCCTGCAGCCTAGCCTCATGCGCAGAGATACCATCTCCAGCACAACCACTGCCGACGTCCCCATGTCGCCCGTGCAGGCCGCTGCCGCTGCGGCTGCCAGCTCGCGCGAAGAGACCGTTTTGCTGCGCGCCCACCAGGCCGCGTCCCGCATGTCCCGCCGCCGCCAGTGGGAGCAGCGCCTGTCGCCCAATGAGTACTCGCTGCAGCGCAGCCGCCTCGAGAGCAACGAGGGCGCCTTTGAGGTCGTCAACTGCTTCCTGCAGCGTCTCGCGCGCGCCGAGAACGACTCGCTGCTGATCGAAAACTTTCCGCGCTCCTCTGCCCAGCAGCTGCAGCAAAAGGAGGACATGGCCACGATGCGCAAGGAGACCGTCGAGGCCCTGCTGCCGCTGCTCGCCTACGGCCCGTCCGACCCAACACCCGTCAAGCCCGTGCCCAAGCCGACGTCGTTTGCGCCCGCAGCCAGCAAGACCGGTCCTGCACCGCCGTCCAAGGCATACGCCCCGCGCAACGTTAGCGGAAACAGCAAAGACCACCACTCTACTACGGGCATGCCCCCGACACCCCCGCTGTCGCCGTATCGCCACGACCCGCGCCGCGAGTCCGGCATGAGCGGCATCACCGAGACGAGCCTCAACGGCGGCGCCGACGAGGGCAACACGACCGTGTGGAGCTCTGTCAAGCGCGCGTCGATGATGTTTGGCTGGGGCGCCAACAACTCGGGCATGCCGTCGCCCGCGCAGTCGACGCGGTTCACTGGCGAGTAGTTGAGCCTAGTTTTAAAAACTCTGTGAACCGTCTTCTCTGTACATATGCTCTTTGCTGCTCTTCTTCGCTTTCTCTTTTTTCTCTTCTTTCTTTCCTTATATTACCCATTCTGTTGACCTGATTATGATCTACGTCTCTTTTTCTTCTTGGTTATGACGGCGTTACTTTAATTCTACTCATCGGGGCTCATCATACCCTTTATACAAGATTTTCCCTTCTGCTCCTTGCTGTGCTTGTCTTAGTGTCTGTGTTGATGTAATCCATAAAGTGTAACCTGGGCGTTCTTTACCTCTCTACCGGGAATACATAATACATATTCTACAATGTACACTACTAAACTTCACTTATCTCACTACAACGGACAGATTTATAACTGCAATGGTATAACGGCCTTGGAACGAGTCCAAGGCTTTCCTTTGTATTAGGAAGGGGGTTTCAAAAAAGAGCAATAGTAAGGCTGCGTGGGCTAAATAAAAAGAGGGGGAAAAGACGAAGGGAACAGAAAGTATTTCGACAGGCCCAGACCAAGACGGTCAAGTAGCAAAGACGTCAAGGCCAGAAGCCGTAGAACACGATGTGTTGTAGCGCTGGGCGCTAAATTTACTCGTGCTCCTCGAGGACCTCCTCCTCGACGCCGTACTCCTCCTCCTCCTCATCAATACCAGCATCCTGGTACTGCTGGTACTCAGAGACCAGGTCGTTCATGTTGGACTCAGCCTCAGTGAACTCCATCTCGTCCATACCCTCACCAGTGTACCAGTGAAGGAAGGCCTTGCGACGGAACATGGCAGTGAACTGCTCGCCGACACGCTTGAAGAGCTCCTGGATGGCGGTCGAGTTACCAACAAAGGTAGACGACATCTTGAGGCCACGGGGAGGGATCGAGCACAGAGCGGTCTGGACGTTGTTGGGGATCCACTCAACAAAATACGACGAGTTCTTGTTCTGGACGTTGCGCATCTGGTCCTCAACCTCCTTCATGGACACCTTACCACGGAAGATAGCAGAGCAGGTCAGGTAGCGACCGTTGCGGAAGTCCGAAGCAGCCATGATGTTCTTAGGGTCGAACATCTGCTGGGTGAGCTCGGGGACGGTGACGGCACGGAAAGAGTACGAGCCACGGCTGGTCAGGGGAGCAAAGCCGACCATGAAGAAGTGCAGACGGGGGAAGGGAACCATGTTGACAGCCAGCTTGCGCAGGTCAGAGTTCAGCTGACCGGGGAAACGCAGGCAGGTGGTGACACCGGACATGACGGCCGAGACCAGGTGGTTCAGGTCGCCGTAAGAGGGGTTGGGCAGCTTCAGGGTGCGCATGCAGATGTCGTACAGAGCCTCGTTGTCAATGCAGAAGGTCTCGTCCGAGTTCTCGACCAGCTGGTGGACGGACAGGGTGGCGTTGTAGGGCTCAACGACGGTGTCGGAAACCTTGGGCGAGGGGACGACGGAGAAAGTGGCCATCATGCGGTCGGGGAACTCCTCACGGATCTTGGAGATCAGGAGGGTACCCATACCGGCACCGGTACCACCACCCAGGGAGTGGGTGATCTGGAAGCCCTGGAGGCAGTCGCAGGACTCAGCCTCGCGACGGACGACGTCGAGGACCTGGTCGACCAGCTCGGCACCCTCAGTGTAGTGACCCTTGGCCCAGTTGTTGCCAGCACCGGACTGACCGAAGACGAAGTTGTCGGGGCGGAACAGCTGACCGAAAGGACCGGCACGGACGGCGTCCATGGTACCGGGCTCCAGATCGACAAGGACGGCACGGGGGACGTACTTGTTGCCAGAGGCCTCGTTGAAGTAGACGCTCAGGCGCTCCAGCTGGAGGTCGGAGGTACCGTTGTACCTAGAAAGTTAGTTTTGTGAAGCTGCAGGTATCAGAGAGAGGAGAATACATACACGCCATTGCTGTCAAGGCCGTGCTCGCCGGAAATCTGCTGCCTGTAAAATGTTAGTATCAGGATCTGTCGTCGGGTGAAGCCGTATGTCGAGAGTGGTAGGCGTGTCGTCTCGGTGGCGGGACCATGGAGGTCGAAGGGCTAGGCATACCAGAAAGCGGCACCGATTTGGTTACCCTAGAACATGTTAGCAAGCTATCGAGAGTTGATCGTTAAGGATTGGAGTTTGATATACGTACGCACTGACCGGTCTGGAGGTGGACCTATATGAGAAAAACGGCGGTTAGCTTGCGTAACAACAATAAAGAGATATGGTAGTCGTGAGGTGATGAAGCTGTTGACGATGCTGTGGATGTCTGCCTGCCCGAGACAAATGTCGTCGTTGTCGCCGGATCACATTCCGATGTCATGCTGGCCAGGGAGGATCAGAGACAACGAGGGGCAGCTGGCCCGGGCGCCGTGGCAGATATCGACAGCAACGGCATGGCCAAGCTATGCCACCATCCCAGAGCACATCGACAACAGTCAAGCCGGTTCTCGCGATGCTCGCATTATGGGGCCGATGCTGGAGGTATCGCGAGATTCTGGGACGGCGGCGAGCCGGGGTGGCAATCGGGCAATTCGTTCACGGGCCAAAGAGACGGTGAAGAATAGAGGTAAAGAATAAAAGGGGTGATATAGAGAGGGGTGTCGACGGCCGACGGGGACTGCAAAAACTTACAATCTCGCGCATCTTGACGGTTTGTTTGTTTGGTGATGTTTGTTGAAGAAGGGGTATAAAGTGGTAGGAAGCAAGAAGCAAGATTCAAGAAGGAGGCAGGAAGGAGAAGGAAAAGAGAAAGGGAAAGTGGTCAAGGGGAACGGGAAGGGACGGTGATGTGTATTGGGCAGCTGAGTGGAGCCAGAGGAAAAGAGGAAAGAGCAAAGAGGGAAAGAGGGAAGGGGGAAATGAGCACGGCCCAGAAAAATCTCGAGGCCAATTAGAGGGAAGGAGCGATTGGGGAGAGAGGGGGGTTGTTGTGAACATTGGGAAAGAGCCAAAATCGAAAAAGGGAGGAGCGGTGCAGACCTCTCTCTCTTTGCACAGCGTGAGGCAGCGATCAGCCACACCGGCTTCAGGTAGAGATAGCACTACAGCATAGGCAGCACGCAAACTACAGGCAGATACTCATCGCGAACACATGTTTTTACAGAGACTGCCGAGAGCTGGAGCACTTGATCCCTGCATCATCGCAGCCTACTCCCACACAACCTCAACAAAAATGGATCTCGTGAATTGAGATGGACGAAATACGGTGAGCCTGGAGAAGACAAGTTACAGGCCTGTAACCAGCCAAATGCAGGGACTTGCAGCTTGAAGCCGCTGAAGCCAATTGACCGTGATAGGGACAGAACCACCCGCATGGCTGGCTGGTCGCTCCTTCCCCCCCGTTGTATTGTCGTTTGTTGATCTGGCATGTGGAGAGCCCCTCTTCCCCTTTTCTCTGTATTTTTCCTCTGATGCTTCACCGTATTTTGTACAGAGTAGGGGCGCCTCAGGCACGCCTGCAGCTAGCTAGAGTACACAAACGGCTAGCGCGTCCGGGACCTCATTTCCTACTAGCCGTCTCTTTGATTGGCTCTATGGGCTCTATTTGCTCTAGCTAGCACACTACCAGCTCTAGCGGGTATTTGTGAAAGTAAACAACCCCCGTCGCGTCTTGGGCATCCCGTGGCCCGTGCACAGCTTTGTCCCTAGATCGGACTAGCGCGGGGCAACGCGTCTGTCAGCATATTTTCACAACACACATCAACAATACAATGGACGACATGTCAACAGCACTCTGTAGGCAGTAATTATTCCAGAGTAGAGTTGATAGCATGCTATAGAATAGAGTAGCAGGCAAGGGAGTCCAGAATAAAGTGCTTGCAGCATGCTGAGTCGCGTGTAGAGTTTGTTAATGCCGTGACCATTCGTTGTCTGATTACATAATCTTCAACGACTTCACGATATGTCAGTTCACCACATCACGACTTCAGAGTGATGATAAACATACTACATTACTCTATGCTCGGGTGTAACGAGTATGAAAGCTCGACCAAGCCACTGTTCACAGTAGCCAGACTCAATCACATGCACATCACCATCAACAAGGCGCTCTTTGGTGTTTGTTGGTCATTGGACCGTAATCTTTGATTCTTTGATTGATTGCATTTGCATGTGCATGTACCATGTTTGCCATGGGATGATTTTGTTGTCCAGTCCCGTTCCAATTTTAGTCCCCGTCCATATGTCCCAAACGCAACCAAGTGACCAATGCAAGCAGAAACAAGAAAAGAAGATAACAAGAAAAACACAGAAAAACAATGCTAGTGAGACCGACGATATGAACAGACAATGGGCAACAGTATAAACAGCTCAGACGATTACAATGCAGGGCCCCTTTGGCCCCGTGTCCTCTATGCAGGTCCATGACACTCGGTCGGACAAACGAGAAAAACAAGTGAGATAAAAACAATAAGAATGAAGCAGAGAAGATAATGATAAATAGAGAGAACAAGCCCAGGCCTGTAATGACAGAAGCTCTGGGTGTATTAGATCAGGTCGTGGATACTCGTACAGGTGGTTGAGTCGTCGATTCGTAACTGAAGTAGGTTGTGATATCGGATCAATCCGAAAATGTGTCTAGCTGACAGTCATCATTTGCAGCCGCTGGGAGACCCGGTTCGTTGAGGGCGAGGAGACCCGGTTCGTAGACGGCGACTCGACTGCCGGCGACCCGCGCCCAACAACAGAGTTGTTGCTGTGGCTCTTGGGCAGCCGCTTCGATGGGCTGGACGGGTCGGTGAAGACACGCGTGAACGCAGGGCTGCCGTCTTCGCACCGGTTTAGGCGATCGTGCCGCGGTGTGACGGCCGGGCTCTGCGTGAAGAGCTCGGCACGCCGAACAAGGTCCGACAGAGTGTGGAACAGGGTGTTGGCCCGCTTCACAAGCTCTTGGAGCGTGTTGGTGTTAAAGAACAGCTCCGACGAGGACATTTGTTTGATCGGTGACTTGCGAATGGGTGCTGACGCCGACCGCTGCTGCTGCATCGCTAGCATAATAGACTCGATCATGGCGCTGTCGGGTGTGTCGATGGTGGATGTAAACCGCTCCGGCGTCTGGGGCCGCGACAGCTCCCTGTTCACCAGCTTGTCATACATAGCAGGTGACTTGGCAGGTGACTTGGAGGGCGACATAGAAAGCGACTTGGACGGAGACTGGTCGCTTGTGAGGGGCCATCCGCTGCCGCCAAAGATGTCGTCGTCAGGAGAGAATACAGATCTCCGGCGGGCGCCGTGCCGCTCGCGTACAACACCTGTCTTGCTCATATCGAACCGTGGCGGCGTCGAAGGCTCAATGGAAGGCTCGACGACTGAAGTGTCGAAACCAGCAAACGACTCGTCGTCGAAGCCGTTGAAGCTGTCGTTGATGGACAGGTTGTCATCCTCATCAGCAGCATTGCTCTTCTCGTCGTCGTTGACAATGTCGCTCTGGTCGGCAAGGTCAAACTCGATGGATGTGCGCGGCACTTCCACATCCTCTTCGATGGTCGGCGTCACAGTCTTGGACTTGGCTGCGGCTTCAGAAATATCCTCGTCAGGAGATGCCAGGGCGATGATATTCTCGGCCTCCTTCCACAGCGACGGGGACTCGTCGACAATGTCGAGGTCGCGTGCGTGGCGACAGAGACGCTTGAGGCCATTGACCAGGAGAGATAGCTCGCGGATCTGGCCAGAGTGGGCCTTGACCGTGGGCTGCGTGGCCTGAATGGATGCCGGCACAATCATCTTGAACGACGAGGGCGCCTTGGTGGACCGGAGCGTTGCAGGCTGGCCAAAGGCGTCGGCATCATCGCTGTCGAATCCACCAAAGTCATCATCGGCACCCACATCGCCGTTGCAGCTTGTGCCAAAATCAAAGTCGTCGTCCCAGTCCTCACTGGCGTTCTTGGGGCCGTTTGCCCAGGTTCCAAACTTGGAGGTCGACGGCTTGGCGTTCTCTGCAGGGTCGGCATTCACAGGCACGCTCTGGCTCCTGACGTGGGCGACTGTGGGACCCTTGCGGTTGGGCGGGCGTCCATTGCGGAGATCAAGTTCCTGCTTGCCGTGCACAGTCTTGGGCCGCGGCGAGTGGCCGTCGGCATCGACCTTGTCCAGGTGCACAGACGACTCGCTCCAGTCGAACAAGTTGCTCCGGGGCCGGTCACGGCCGCTGGCGGAGAAATCATCGTAAAAGTCCACTGACTCGGCCGCCGCGCCGTTACCACTAATTAGAGATAGCGGAGACCGAGGGGGCTGGAGGGACGAGCGGCTCTGGCCATAGTTCTCATCGCTGTTGTTGCTGAACATGAAACCATTAAGGCCGCGAAGAGAGCTCTGCAGGGCTAGGGACGGCGGCGAGAGGCGGTTCACAACGCCGCTGTCGTCGACACGTGCCCATTCGTCATCGTCGTCTTCATCGTCATCCATTGAGGGCCGGCTGTAGTCGATGTCGGCACTGATTGCGTGTGGCTGGTTTTCGGCATCTGCGTCGACAGCATCAAACTGGCTGGGCTTCTGATATCCCGTATCAGAAAAGTCAAAGCCGCGTAGTACTGACGACGGCGAGAAAGAGCGTTCAGGCCTGTCGGTCACGGCCCGGATAGGAGTCGAGAAACCTTCGTCTTCCTCTTCCATGATGCGTGTGTCGCTGTCGCGCGAGTGGCCCAGGATTTCCTGGATAGACAGCCGCTTTGTCTTGCTGTTGCCGGCTGTGCTTGGGGGCGACTCGTCAAACATGGACTCGATGGGCGTGTCGGCGGAGCGGACGCGTGTTGACGTTGACGCGGCCGTGCGAACCGAGTCAAAGATGGTGTCGCTCTTGAAGTCGGTGTCGTCGTCGTCGATAGATGAGTTGAAGCCGCGCAGGTCGACGTCCGAGCTGGCTAGCGTGGATGACCGCTCGTCTGATGTGTCTCTGCGGCGGGGGACGAGTGGGAACGAGCGTGGCAGAGTTGCAAATCCAGGAGGTCCAGATCCAGAACGGTGACCGCTGGCACGCTCGACATTGAAGCTGGACAGGCGCGACAAAGGAGGCAGAGGAGACGAGACGTTGCGTTGTCTGGAAGAGAGCATGGGCTTTGCGTCAAAGTGAGACGGCAGCAGGCCGCCCTTTCCGTCCGTGTAGTCAGCACCCTCGGCGATGTGAGCGTTGTGGGTGGCAGGCTCTGTGAACTGCAGGTCGGGGGATGTGATGCTGCGAGACTGAGACTGATAGTGTCCTTGGCCAGAGGACGGGCGCGACATGGACAAAGAGGCAGACAAAGGAGCTGAGACATGGCGCTTTCCAGATAGGGCAGAGAGAGCAGAAAAGGCAGTTGCGGGTAGAGCACTTGCCGCTGCAGTGTTAGTTGCCGTTGCCGTTGTATTTGCGGGGCTGCTAGTGACTGAAGGAGGCAGGGCGGTCGAACGCGGACTGCCAGTGTTTGTGATATTAGGATTAAGATTATTGGAGTTGGTGTTGTTGGTGTCCGCGCGCTCGCCGCGTTTTGGCCGCCGAATGCTTCCTGACTTGGCGATCCAGGATGTGGGAGAGCTGAAGTTCATCGAAATAGAGCGGCGTGCCTTTCTGGACGGCGTGTCATTGGGCGATGCGTTGGAGTAGTTGGGAGAAGCGGCGTATGCAGAGTAGTCGGGCCCGTTTTCTTCAATTGCTCTGCTGGCGCTTCTTGGGGCACTCGGAGATTGGAACGGCGACGCCAACCCTGGTGCAGCATGAGCGGATCCAGTTCCAGAGGCAGACCCAGATCTTGATGCAGTGGCAGAAATAGCCGAGATGGGGGCAGATGCGGGAGCGGCACCGGGGACGGATAATGACGGGGCTGCGTATCCTGGGTCTGGCATTGATAGGGTAGACGCATGGGTGAGGTACGGGCCTGTCTGGTTGTCGCCTTGTGTTTGGATTGTCCTACTCGGGAGCGGGTAGTACGATCCGCCTGGGCTGCTTTGGCCCTGGCTGCTCTGGCTGTTGTGTCCAATTTGATTGCTCTGGCTCTCACTGTGCATGGCGCTTCCACGAGCGCTACTGGAACGCGAAATACGACCATGGAAAAAGGACGTCCACCGCCGCTCCTTCTTGGGCCCTTCATCCGCAACATCGCTTGGCTCGGGCGTCCCTGCACCCAAGCGGAAAATGGCCAGGCTGGGCCGTGTGCGCTGCTCGAACGAGAATTTCGGGCGTGCCACATCGGACGTGACTGACTTGACGTCGTCAGACTGGGGAATCTGGTGGAGCGTGGCGGAACGCTGATGGCTTGTTGCTGGCCGACGCAGCGTGGGCATGTGTGAGCGTGAGCCTCGCCTTGACAGTGAGACGCCATTTGCGTCCTGACCAGACGTGATGCGCTTGACGAGCTTGTTGCGCTGGTACTGAGGAGGTGTAGAAGAGAGGTGTGTAGAGTTTTGCGAGGTGTGCGAGTTCTGCGAGAAGGGGGCGGAGTTGGAGAAGCCAAAGGAAAATGATTCGTTGCCGACGCTGGAGCGGATGCTGCCGTGCTGGGAGAGCGGGCGGATGGAGGATAGGCGGCGGATCCAGGAGCCTGTCGAGGACATGGAGTCGCGTGAGACTTCAGATATTGGCGGCTGGGCCCAGTCGGCCTTGCTCATGACGGAGCGTGGGAGTGTGGCAGTGGATGACGGGGCGACAGAGGACTCGGAGGGTGCGAGATGGGGAGGGCGTGTAGAGGAGGTTGAGGAGGCAGTGTTGCTGCTGCCGTTGCTGACATTGCGCAGTCTGTCGTCAAAGGCCATGGCGTGGGCATAGCTGACGGACTTTGCGGGTGGGCGGGTGAGAGGAGTTCGAGAGGCGGAGGGAGGGTAGCTAGTGGTAGAATTTGAGCGGTTGCTTTTTCGCGGAGGAATGGGGCGCGAGGAGGTAGGACGAGATGGTTGTTGGGGGAGGTCGTTTGGCTGTTGTGCAAAGACGAGGCCGGCGGAGGCGGCAGCAGCGGCGGTGCCGGTTCCGACGAGCTGTTTGTTAGTGTTGATCAAGCAGTTTTCAAGTTGTTGCTGGGACTCACACTAGGCACGGCTTGCATCTTGACTCCTGGGGTGGACGAGAAGGCCGGAGGACGCAACGGCCCTTTCAGGCGGAGCTCGTGGCAAGGAGGAGGACGCTCTGGCGGCAGATTGACGTTTGCATCGTCATGACATTTCGGGTAGGGTCGAGCGGCGAAAGGCGAGGGCGTTGCGGTGATGCGGTGATGCTGGAAACGCCAAACGACGAGACTGCGAGAAGGACTCGGACAATGACAGTCGAGTGGTGCAAGCGTGTGTCAGTGTTCCCTCGGTGGGAAATAGGCACGGGGCTCACAAGGCACAGGCACAGGCACAGACACAGACACAAGAACAAGACAGTGCACGAGACACAAAGCACAAAGGACTAGCAGATGTACAGGGTGAGAGAGCACAAGCAAGATGGCCGGTGGAACAGGAAGACCGGACGAAGAGGCGAGAGATGGGTTGAGTCGTTGAGCGAGTGGTTGAACGAGTGTGAGTAATCGTAGTGAGGGTGGTGGTGGAAAGAAGTAAATCCAGGGAAGGTGCAAGCCAGGAAGAGCAAGCTAGGAAGGAGCAAGCCAAAAGACGAGACAAGAGGAAGGAACGAATCGAGCAACACGCTTTGCTTTGAGAGTGGACGACTCGCGTGGGTTGGATTTGGAGACTGGAATTTGTGGATTGGCCTGGCGGTTGGCGACTGGCGTGTAGAAAGGGGAGACGAGAGAGGGTCGTGTATTATCGTGTTTGTCGTTTGTCGTGTTTGCCGTCGCTGGCACGAGGGATGCTGGAGAGAGGGATGAGGAGAAGAAAGGGAAAGAGTAGAAAAGGGAAAGAGGGAAAGAGAGGGCAAAAGGGCAAAAGGCAAAAGAGTAAAAAGGCAAGAGCAAGGCAAACGCAAAGAAGAAAAGAAGATGTAGAGGAAGGTACCCAGCAGGGAAGGAGACAACAGACGGGAACAGAAAAGTGTGCCGAGAGCTGAGGGGACCAACGGGACGGGTCAAACGCGCCTACTGTTTTGGGCAGAGAGCGCAACGAGAGGAGACGACAGGAGACAGAGGAGACGAGAGAGGAAGGCACGGAGACACGAGACAGCGGTGCTGCTACTAATTGCTAATATGGCAGGAGCGGCCTAGCATGGGGGCACTGATATCTAAGATGTACTCTGTATCTCACTGAATGTACAAGCAGCACTGACAGAAGTTGTGAGATATTGTAAGATATAAAATCAATAAAAATCCAACAAAATCAATGAATACGAATGGGATTGCTTTGGTAATAGAGATGAGAGCTAGAATGAGCTGGAGGCTGTTGGTGGACGTGTTGGTGGTGAGAGCTGTCTGCAGCTGGTTGTATCGCTGCAGCCAACTGTAGGCACATCAAATGAAAACCAAAGTAGACAAAGACCTGCAGAGTACATCGAGATGGTTGCTATTTTGTCTCTATTTACATTTGTTTTGTTTACAAGCAACACGGTGCAAAGGTACCGCCAGCAGATGGATGCACTCCAGACGGCAATCTCTTTTAGGGGCTTTTAGGGGCTTTTGGGGTGTTAGGGCCATTTTAGGGGCAGTTTTAGTGGGCTGCCAGGACTTTTTCAAGAAGCAGCAAGGGACTGGGGTACAGGCCGTGTTGGGTGCGTGTTAGGGCACGCATAGCATGGGCGAGACAGTGGCCCAGAGAAGAATTTGGTGGTGGAGCGGGTGGATGCTGGAGTATGGAATTGGCAGGAGCGATGAGTGTCTTTTGGATATCTTGTTAGCCAGGTACGCAATGCATCGATATTTGATGATAAATTCTAGAAAAATAAAGAAGAGGCGGTAAAATCTACAGAAAATATCAATTATATCGAGAGAAAATCAAAGAAAATACTAAATAGCAAAAGAAACAAAACAATAAACTTCTAATCAATAATGCAGCACCCAGGGGAGGCTGGACCGTCAGCTGTAGAAGAAGGAACAAGGTGAAGAAACGGAGAATAAGGCCCAGAAAAAGAAAATGCAAAAGAAATATAGAAGATGATAGCGGAGAATACAGCAGCAAAAGAAATATCAAGATATCTCAAGAAGAAATATAAAAAGCAATATGATGAAATACACGGTCAACGCAATATCAAGCGAGACGAGTGGGGAGGAAGGGAGGTAGATGACGATGTAGCAGGCAGGTGCAGCCAAGCGAGGGGCTCTTTCCGATTGTCTGTCTATGAATGTCTGTCTATGAAAAGAAAGAGCCGCCCGTGTTTGTGCACCAGTCACTTTTCATAGGGAAGGAACGCTGATACGCCGACCCATTCTTGCCTCTTGACGCTCATTTCTCTCCATTCCTTCCTGTGCCACTGCCTGTAATACAATCATGCAGACAAATGCAAGCACTGGCTGTCACCTGCAGACAGACGCGCAGTCAGCGAGTAATTATGTAAGATGCATGTACTTCTGCAGCAGCGGTCTGCACTCTGGAGCATTCATCTCCTGTCCCTTGGTCGTGCAGCGCCTTCATTTCAGACGGCAGGCGCTCAGGCGTTGTGCTCCACGATTGGTGGTCGGCTGCGTAGAGTCTGTCTACGAGTAATTGTGTCTAATTATGTCTTTTATTCTGAGGATATTGTGATGCTATTCGCGAGTATTATTGTCTTGTCTCTTGTCTTGTCTGCAGTATTCTCCTATCTTGAATCTCATGATGACTAGATTTTCTATTTCCGCAGATCGATCTCACGATCAGTTCGCGGCTTAATTTGAATTCTTGAATACTCTGCAAGGCAAATGGCAAAATACTTGAATAAAAAAGAGAAATATAGGAATCAAGAGTCATAATCAAGTCATAAATACTACTGCATATATCATGCATGGCGCCCCGTATCTGTAGCTGACAGATTGCTGGTTAAATTGCTATTGCTGAAATGAATACTGCACGCGAATGCACGCCGATGCAAGGAGACCTTATGAACACCAAAGAATAATCAAATAGAATCATAATGCTGACCTTGGTCTACCTGATCGATCCCGTACCACTCACCTACAGACCGCCGCGGCTCGAAATAGATCATGGATCACGGCCATACAGAGCACATCTCAATATCACAATATTGCACAATCAAGACAGGCAGCAGAGTCAACGGCGACCCGCGTTTCATCTTTCACTGTATTGCTCAGTGGTTACTTGTAGAGTACTCTCAGTACTCTGTAGAAGCTCGCTCACGAAACCGCCTTGGCGAGGCGTCTGGTCTTATATCGACACTCTATGATCCCGGGGTATATGTGCTTTGGTGCGACCTGCCCCTTTTCGTCTCTTCCCTACGATGCACAGATCGATGCTGTCCTGGCCGTTGTTATCTCGAAGACGGATGTCCGCTGCATTGTCAATTCGGAGTCATTGGACTCTTGAGGTTGAAATCTTGATTCAACTCAATCGTTAACGCGAACAGTACTAATTAATATTCAAAGTATTTCCATTTCACTGGTATGCTTCACTCTACTTCGTACTCAAAAGAACGTTATGCATTGATAGACGCTATTAGCTCTCAATCAAACAGCATGAATCCTCGAAATAGGGTGCCATTGATGGTACAAGGCTAGCTGCAATCAAGCCACGACTAGACCACCACGTTGTACGAAGTAGTTTTAGTAACTACTTGTAGCTACTCGAGAGTCGCCAGATCTTGACCAAGTAACCCTCCAGATCTTACCATCTTACCGAGCAACATGGGCCTCTATGCGTGTACGAAGTAGAGTGGTATCGTACTTCAGCCGGCCCAGTAGAGTAAGAAAAGTACAGTACTGAGTAGACCGCGATAGAGGCCTACAGGTAAACACCGGAGGAAAAGGTACGGCAGCAGGTTATGTCCAATATCAGAACTGGAAGCAATAGCAGAAAACCGGATGTCAAGCTTTGGTCAGATAGAGTTATTTTCTAATATTTTCGAAATATTATTGTTTTTATTTATAATCATTCTATTTTGCTTGATTTTTGAACCCGCGGTCGAATTTAAACAACCTCGTTCTGTGTTTCTTTTTTTTTCTGTAAGCATTTTACAAAAGACGGTTGATTATTTATCAATAACAAAACCACCGGCGATCTTCAATACTATTGGCACCCCAATCACATCAACCAGTGACGTGTATCATCTATTTACCAATCCTTTTGAAACATCATAGAGAGACTGATATTGCCGCCAGATATTGCCATTCTTTGCCTTGCATGTACTCTGCATACTTGCCTATCCGATGTTGATACCTGGTTATTTTTATCTTCCTACATGTACAAGAAATGAAATACAAAATAAAAAACAAATTATGCTCACCGCTGTTCCTACTGCCCCGTGCCCGCTGCCTCCCACGCTGCTCTTGTGCTTGTTTGCTCTGACCAATACTGTCGAGAATACTTCGGATATACCCTGCTCTCGTGCCTGCATTTCCTGCGTTTGACTTGCTACTCTGTTCCGTCAGATATCATGCGTCCAATAACGATTGCTGTGAAACCGGTTCTTTGTTCTTCAATATCTTCATATTGCTGTTGATAGAGTGAATAGATGACCGGTATCACAGCGTTTCGGCTAGAATTTCCGAACTGCTGACGAAAACTATCAGCGTATCTACAATAAGATACGATGTCCATGCAACAAGAAGCAGCTTTTTACACCTACTCCTCATCGACAATATCATGATCTTTCTATTCAGCTTCTCTCGGGTCGCAATATCGAATATCTTCTCCCGAAGAAGCATAGCGGACAGCAGAGTTGGAGACCTGAATGTCTGAATCTACAAGGAACAATTGAGACACCAAGGATATCAATGATGACAGACAAGGCAATACTTCGTAGACTTCACCAATATAACATGACAATACCGAGTACTTCGTACTCTGTTAAGTATGATAAAAGACAGGGAACGGGGATTGAGCAAAGTATGGCCGCCGGACCTGGTCCCGGTCAATACGACATCCGTGACATGAGGAGAGAAGAGGAGAAGAAGAGGAGAATGAGGAGAGCACGCAAAAGTCAATACGATACACAGAGACAAGCTGCAAGACATCACAAGACAGTACATATCATGCTCACCGAGCTGTTACTGACTATTGTTTGATCTCGATATTTGCCTCATCCCACAGTCGCAATACTCCCCGAGCTGAAGACTAGCATCCTTCGCTTTATCAATCTGACGCCTCTTGACGCAATCCTACCTTACGAAGTATTCAGAGAGAATACTCTACAAGACTTCTACGACTGGCTAGCCTCGGAGACTCCTAGAGCCTGCGAAATGGCGGCGGCCAGGGGTCCCTGGCTGTGGAGGACTGGATGGGGACGGAGCAGCCAAGCGTGGAATAACTGCAGAGAGCATGGAACTGACGGCAGAGTTCTCTACTAATTATTTGATGATTGATGAACATCGGGGCTGCCGGCGAGCCATTTCAAAGTCGAAGAACCGTTTTAGATTGCAATACATTGAGTTTGTTATGTCTCAATGTGCGAATAAACTTGTATTCAGACGCACGTCATTCATTCTTGTTCACCACCTTTCAGTACTCTGTACAGGATAATGTACACGTCAGATGGTGTTACTGGATACGCCGTACCTGCTTGCCTCGTTACATCTCAGGATGACATGCATGCTTTCCATACTGTATCTGTATGTCATGTTTGTCGTCGCTTCAGGTTTGGTTTGCCTCGCCGGTCTAGTTTTTGCTAGCTCTCACGACCTTGCTGCTCCTGCATCCAATTGGTCGTCATATTCCTGTTTGGATGACGGTCTACGTTGCAAGAAGGATACTTCGTACACGGAGGAGATAGAAGCGTGCCCCGCGTGGATTTCTACCCTGCTCGCCTCCTCACCCACTTCCCATCAATAGCTTGGCCAGCTGAACTCGCGCCTCGGAAACATGGCCTCGAGATGGAGCATCGGAAAATACGTCTTTCTTGGAGATGGTCTCAACATTCCTTAATGTCCCGTGTTGACACGAGTCTTTCTTTCCTCATCCTTGTCGTACTTTTGCTTACCCTGTACTGAGAAATAATCTTCATCGTATCGACAATAAAGACATGCAAAAAGACTGAAGAACCAAAAGACGAAGAAACAAAACCATCCAGCCATTTCCCATTTCCCCATCGTTGCACTCCACTTCGGTGAGATGCCTGCGGATACGGAGTAGGATCGTCAAGGGCGGAGTATGCAGTGACCATATCGATGTTTTGATGTTTTCGGAGGAGGAGTGTTGGTTCGCAGCCATGTACCAAGTCTCCAGCCTCCAGTCTCCAGTCTCCAGTCTCCAAGTAAGATATGTGACAGCCTGAGTGGCAAGGCTTGTCGCTTGATGCTCCGACATGACACAACAAAAGTACCATACATGAGGGATATGATGGCAACTTTCTTTTGCTTGCATAGAAGCTACTTTGCCTAGATAAAGCTGTCATAAATCAGAAAACACGCAATATAGCTTGCTTCCGATGGTTGGACAAGCTCCGTCTGGTTATTGTTTACTTTCTGATATATTACTCCATTCCGACCGGAGTCTGGACAGACACAATCTCGGAGCTGAGTTGTTGTGCTCACCAACGGACAGGCAGCCTGCCGGCGTGACACGAGCCCGCTCCGGAGCGAATACTTTATTCTCTACATATATCATAAAGTACCCGGCAGCAGATACGAGCAACGCGTGGCTCATCTAGATGCAAATTGCCATATTGATACTCTGTAGAGTATCCCGATTGCCGTGCCTGGATTCTAATACCATGATATCCCGTTTTGCCAGCATATAGCCAGCCGATGCTTCACCGTAATTGATAACAGCTATTCAGAATATTAACTCACTTGGCCTGGTGTATTGCAGACGCAAACTAGAACCTACAAACTGGACAAGGTCGCCGGCATCTGCGGTACCGCGTCTGGAGCCTGCTCTTTGACCTCTCGCGTGGTACGAGACATTACTTTAGCCCTGGCCCTGGACCCTGCATCACCACGGGCGCCATTAAGCATATATGCATTGGTTAAACGATTCGAACGATTTCTAGACGAAACAAAGAAGCAATGACCGTTGAATTGACAAGATACAAGCAATCAAATGGAGTGCCGAATGCAACTGAGGGTAATCTTTTCGAGACTGCCTTGTCCAAGATATTGCCGCATATTGCCACAGCCACTACCACTGTACTGAGTACAGCCCAGTCATATCTTTCCATGCCATCTACATGAAGATGTCTTGTTTCAAACACGCCAGCCAATGCAGCGACACAGGAGACAGTCTCTCTCTTTACACTGCCGGGTAGCACATTGTGTCTGGAGCTACATGGAGAGCATTGGTTGGAACCACGAGCACAGTTCCAGTTCCAAATAGTTATCGAGAAACTGGATAGCCGCCATTAGTATTGGAGTACAATGCATGCACGGCTGTCTCATCCTGGGTATGGCCATCTCCCAGCCACGACAATACATCTTCTTTGTTTCTACATCGTACAAGTAAATACATCGCCAAGGCTGATAAGCCCAGACCTCCTGTTAGTTTGTTACAGCCTGTTGCTCTCCATGCTACTGTGACCCCCAACGGTTCATTGTGTATTTCTACATCGTTCACGTCGGTAACCATCCTGGCAAAGGCGTCTGGCAAAGTCGAGGAAAACAACATTTGAAGATGAGATTCGAAGATGAGATACACAGAGTATAGAGTAGCTAGCCAAGGCCAAAGAACATGAAAAGACACCAAATTAGAATAAAAAGAAAATGAAGAACCAAACAAACACACGAAATTGCGCATACCGATATGTATGTCAGATATTGTATGGAGTCAATCATATCTGCAGATGCATTTCGTGATATTAAATCATATTCAAATATGCAATAAACCATTTAAAAACCACTACAACTTTTAGCTCTTAAATACACGCTTGCTCAACCGTTCAAGAGATCGCGCATCCATGCAAGCTGATTGGCTCTCGTCTTGCAGGGTTGCAGAAGGGTCTTGCTGAGAAGGTCTTTGGAGGCTGCTACAGGGCTGTCTGCGCGCATCTATTGGCCAACCACGCGACACGGCCGTTCCTTTCCAGAACAAAACGAACGGAACCAGGACAAAACGAACAAAGGAAGGCGCCTTCCCTGTCGGACGCCTCTGCCCGTTGCTGCTGCCCAATGTCGCGTCATCTCCGACACTTGCCCTTTTGTGTGCATGCTTACAGGCGACAGGACAGGAAGGAGCACCCGGCATGCCGGAACTGTTCAGTCTTGTTTGCTATTCCATTTGTCAAATTTTTGTCAAATTTTTGTCAAATGGAACTTAGAGTACGGAAGCTGCGTTCCATCTTGCATTATCTCCAGAGACTCAGTACAGTATGAACTTTGCCTACTTCCAAGCGCCTGACCGGTGTACAGGTACCACACTTCAGCCTGGTCAGACGCTCCAGATCAGGCAAGAGACAAGGACGTAAAACACAAACTTGGAAAGAACTGCGATGGCGAAACAAGAAGAAAAGAAGGAACGACCGGCATTGAACAGTGCTAGCATTATCGAGCCCAAGAAACCAGGAAGGAGCGTCAATTCTTCCTTCTGTCTTGCAGGCAAATCGAGCCAACCAGACACCAAAGGACCGATTTGCCCAAGCCGCCGGAAATGTGCCTGCATGCACGATACTTGTTACTATCTACAGCCAGGGGCCTCCCTGTGCAGCGTCCCGTTTTACCTGGAAGTACTCTGTGTGTAGAGTAAGATGTTTGCAGCTTACTTCGTACACAGCGGTTAAATGACGGTACAAGACAGGAAAGATGGGCGGCAGGGTGCGTGAGATTGGCAGCAATTAGGGAAGGAGCAATGGGCAATACGATGTCGATGCCAACGGGATATGGGATATGAGGAAGGAGCACTGGGCGATGGGGGTTCTTTCTTTCTGTTGTTTCCAGACAGGACTCCGTGCCTCTAACAGGCAAGAGCATCGAGCTCGGACGTCGCTATCAGCTGGCAGTCACACCACTGTACTCGCTGTACAATGCCTGCCGCAGCCTGCCTGAATGAAAGGAGCACAGCACAGTATGATTGATGCGACTGTGAACGGGAGCCCTGTATCAGCTTACATTTAGTGGGTTCGATGGAACTTAGTGGCCGGTTCTCACTATCTTACATTGCGTCTCACTGGACTTTAGCGTATCGTCCTCTAGACCCCGCTATTGAGCTACCGCTCACGTGCAAAAAATTCGACCTCACCTCAAGCTCGCCGGCCACCACCGCCACACCCGGAAGAAGACGCCGTGCAACACCGCCGATACCTCCGATCGACACCAAACACAAGCATTTTTGTCAAGGAACGCCCACGATGGAGTCTGAAATCAGAAAGATCATCCCCACGATCGACCCCGTGGTCTCCGAGTACTCTGTCGGCTACCTCAACCACGCCTCGAATGTCTTGACCAACGCCGACGACGACGAGGCTGCCGGTGCCGACGGTGCCACCCCTCTGGCCGATGCGGCGATTGCCGTCTCAGAGCTTCTGCTGTCTGCCTCGGGCGACACCCAGAATGCGTCCGTCCGTGAGAAGATCCACGAGCTGGTGAACAAGTGGGTCGAGCGGTATGCGCGCGAGGCTGAGATCGCCAACGGTGGCAGCAGCCGTGCCGCTGCGGCGGTGCGCCGTCTGGACCAGACCATCCAGGTCAGCGCACAGCGCAACATGTCGTCTACGCTGGCCGTCGCCACCGGTGGCGTCGACCTCGAGTCCGCCAACACCCGCAAGGTCGAGTCCAAGGTCGACAAGAAGAAGCTCGAAAAGGCCGAGCGCAAGATCGCCGCCAAACAGAACAAGAAGACGTACAAGACGGTCGAGTACGAGGCGTCGCGCCTGCTCAACCAGACCGACGACGCGCAGTCGTACGAGGAGTTCTACATGGCCGTCAACCCGCTGCAGCTGGGCAACTCGGCCGCCGGCAAGCCCAAAGACATCAAGCTGGACAACATCGACGTCAACATCTCCGGCACCCGCATTCTCACAGACACCAACCTGTCGCTGGCGTACGGCCACCGCTACGGTCTCGTCGGTAACAACGGTGTGGGTAAATCGACGCTGCTTCGCGCCCTGTCGCGCCGTGAGCTGCCCGTGCCCACACACATTTCCATTCTCCACGTCGAGCAGGAGATTATGGGCGACGACACGCCCGCATTACAAGCTGTGCTGGACGCCGATGTCTGGAGAAAGATTTTGTTGAAGGAGCAGGCCGTACGTATTCCTTTTCGCCTCTTTCGTTCTTTTTGCACACGTACTGACTTTACAGGATATCGTGTCTGGTCTGGCCAAGATCGAGGCACAGCGGTCATCACTCGCCGACACCTCCTCCGATGCCACTAGACTGGACAAGGAGCGTGAAGACCTGGATCAGCGCCTGGGCGATGTCCAGGGCAAGCTGGCCGAGATGGAGTCCGACAAGGCCGAGTCGCGTGCCGCCAGTATTCTGGCCGGTCTGGGTTTCTCTGCCGAGCGCCAGCAGTTTGCCACCAAGACCTTCTCTGGTGGTTGGCGTATGCGCCTGGCGCTTGCCAGAGCACTGTTCTGTGAGCCTGATCTGCTGTTGCTTGACGAGCCGTCCAACATGTTGGACGTCCCGTCTATTACCTTCTTGTCCAACTACCTCCAGGGCTACCCCAGCACAGTGCTCGTCGTGTCTCACGATCGTGCATTCCTCAACGAAGTCGCCACCGACATCATCCACCAGCACTCGGAGCGCCTCGACTACTACCGCGGTGCCAACTTCGAGTCCTTCTACGCCACACGCGAGGAGCGCAAGAAGACAGCCCGCCGCGAGTACGAGAAGCAGATGGCCGAGCGCGCGCATCTGCAAACGTTCATCGACAAGTTCCGCTACAACGCGGCCAAGTCGTCGGAAGCCCAGTCGCGTATCAAGAAGCTCGAGCGCATGCCCGTGCTCGAGGCGCCCGAGGCCGAGTACAGTGTGCACTTCCGGTTCCCCGAAGTCGAGAAGCTGTCGCCGCCCATTGTGCAAATGTCCGAGGTCACGTTCGGCTACAGCGCCGACCGCATCCTGCTGCGCAACGTCGACCTGGACGTGCAGCTGGACTCGCGCATTGGCATCGTGGGTCCCAACGGTGCGGGTAAGACTACGGTGCTCAAGCTGCTGACGGGCCGTTTGTCGCCGCTGTCGGGTCTGATTTCCATGCACCCGCGCCTGCGTATCGGTTTCTTCGCACAGCACCACGTCGACGCGCTCGACCTCACGACGTCGGCCGTGTCGTTCATGTCCAAGACGTACCCCGGCAAGACGGACGAGGACTACCGTCGGCAGCTGGGTGCTTTTGGTATCACGGGCACGACGGGTCTGCAGAAGATGGAGTTCCTGTCTGGTGGTCAGAAGTCGCGTGTCGCGTTTGCGTGCCTGGCCCTGACCAACCCGCACATCCTGGTTCTGGACGAGCCTTCCAACCATCTGGATATCGAGGCCATGGATGCGCTGTCGGACGCGCTGAACGCATTTGAGGGCGGTGTGCTGATGGTCAGTCACGACGTGACCATGCTGCAGACGGTGTGTACGAGCCTGTGGGTGTGCGACGGCGGCACCGTCGAGAAGTTTGCGGGCGATGTGCAGCAGTACAAGAAGCGCATCACGGCGCAGGCCAATGCTGCTGGTGTTGTTGCCGCGCATTAAGATATAAAAGTGTAAATAATAAAAGCGTCATGATTCACAGCATTGCAAGTTTAAGGACATCTATGGTATTATGATGTATAGAACACAAGGAAATAATTCGGCAACTATATACAGCCAGACTCGACACGCTTATGTATCGTGGACAAAGACGACCTGCAGCTGCGGCGCCTTGTAGTGGCGGGCGGCGTGGGTGAACCACAGAACGGCTGTGACGATGACAATACCGACAATGATGACGGAGTTGTAGTTCATGGTCGTTGCATCGAAAGGACGAGCGGCGGCTAACTTGTTAGTAAGTGTATGGTAGAAGTATTGGATAAAGAAGACTTACGGAAGCAGAAGAAAATGTCAAAGAGAGTGATGCACAGGACGGCAATGATGTTGATGGCATAGCCGGCCTTGCCGAGGTAGAAGGGGCCGGGCTGGAAGTTCTTGCGGCCGGTGAGGACGTTGGCCATGAAGGGGATGGCGTACGAGATGGAGTTGAGGATGATGAACGAGCCCGTCAGGTTGGTGAAGCCGACAGAGCTGCCGATGGGGATGGCACCGAGGCCGGTGACAATGAGACCGACAAAGACGGTGGCCTCGACGGGGCACGACAGTGTCTCGTTGACACGGCTAAAGATGTGGGCAACGGGCACGGCGTTGTCGCGGGCGAGGGCCCAGTAGGTGCGTGTGGCCGTCAGCACGGTGCCGATGACACCGCACATGAGCGACAGGAAAATAATGAGCAGCAGGCCGAACGTGGCGCCGGCGCTGCCGGTGGCCTGGTGGTAGATGGCGGCGAGCGGGAAGGTGTTGACGCCGCCCTGAAGCACGGAGATGTCGTTGATGGAGTAGCCGAGGACAATGGCAAAGAGGAAGGCGGACAGGGTGCCGAGGGTGATCTGCAGCATGATGCCCTTGGGCAGGTTGCGGCGCGGCTCCTTGACCTCCTCGGCCATGTGGGTGATGGAGTCGGGGGTGCCAATGGTGAAAGTGCCGCTGAGGACGCCGCTCATAAAGGCGACACCGCCGCTCCAGCCGGTCTCGTTGTTCTCGTCAAAGGAGCCCCAGACAAAGTGGTTGGAGGCGCGCTCCTTGGGCATGACGGCGAGGGTGATGATAGTGGCGAGGCCGCCGGCAAAGACGATGAACATGCCGAGGTTCTGGGTGTGGGGGACAAGCCAGTTGGCAAAGACGACGCAGGCGACGCTGACCCAGAGGACGCCGAGGTAGGCAATGTAGACGGACCAGGCCTCGGAGACAAACTCGAGGTGGTAGGTGGCGTACATCTGGATGACGGTGTTGGCGGTGACCTGGACGAGGGAGGCGAGGCCGAACATCCAGGCGAAGAAGTTGATCCAGCCGGTGAAGAAGCCGACGATGCGGCCCTTGCTGGGGCCAGCGACCATGGTGGCCCAGTGGTAAACACCGCCCGACGACGGCAGCGACGAGGCGAGTTCGGACAGACTGAGGCCGATGAATGTGTAGTAGAAGCCGGCGACGAGCAGGCCGTAGATGATGCCAGGAATGCCGCCGTTGACTGTTTGTTAGTAGTGTAGACAGAATTAAAAAATCAAAAATAAATAAACATACGGATGGAGACAGAGATGGAGGAACCCAGGACGACCCAGGCGTTGTCGATGGTGATGGCGGCACCGGCGACACGGAGCAGGCCGTACTGCCGGACGAGCTGATCGGGATGGCCGGAGGCGTTCATCTCGACCGAGGCGGACGACACGCCAATGGCGGCCTCATCGGGCTCGGTGGACGAGGCCACCTTCTTCTCGGACTTTTCTGTGAAGCTCATTGTGGCGGTCCGGACAATATAGTTTGAAGATGTCGTGATGTTTGACAAATCTGAGGTCGAACAGAAGTCGGGAATAATATAATAATCAAGGGGGTATCACGGTATATAAAGCAATAGGACGAAACAAAAATAGTAGAAGGATATCAAGCTGAATATGGAAATATAGTCGCAGTATCAACACGATAAGGACGTCTCAGGGTAGCCGGGTATAAGTGGCATGGACAACACGAGAGACACTCGAGCCACGATGGACAGGGGGAGGCGCACGGTAGATGATATATTTTATATTTGTATCATCGGCTTGGATCTCGATATGAGGTTGAGAGGTAGGGTATCCGAAAGTCGGATTCGGCCAAGCCGTTTGAAAAAGTGACAGAAAATGAAGAGATGAAAAGATTTATGGCAGCTGATACAGGACTTTCACAGCGAGGTGCATACGATATTGGGTCTTTTTGTTTTATTTGATTATTTGATTTATTTATCGTTGTCTTCTTGTTCATCTACGGTAAACAACGCATCGAGCCAGTTTAATGAAGAACCACCCAATACCACCTAGAGCGCGCCCAAACGCCACCAGGGGACGCTTGTCATGGGTTGCAGATTGGAACAGCTTATCATCTTGGGGTGCAGGTCAAGCGAACAGAAACTGCGCAGAAACTGTGGCAAGACAAGGTGTATTCGACTATATTCAGACCCATCACCACGCGTGCCAAGACGGCTGCGAAGCATAATTCGTCTCTCAAATTCTTATCGGAGACCTCTCAGTGGCAGAATACAGGGCGAGATGCAGCAGAAAAAACAGTCATTGAGTGTGAGCAGCAGATATTGACGAGTCCTGAGCAGAGATGGAGGCAGATAGCGATATGGCGTCCAGGGGCTCGTCGATAAGCAAAGGGCCATAACCCGAAAGGGAAACGTAACCGCCTGCTGATAGATAAGGCTGAGGTACATCCGGACGAGTCTTTTTTGTGCAGGGATCAGCGGGCAGTAGTACTTGGTAGTCTGGTTCTTGTTAGATTCTTGGAATATGATAGGGACCGAGATCCTGCGGCGAAGAAGAAATGAAGAAATCAAAAATGATGGCCAGAGTTGACGGCAGTGAGCAGAGATGGTAGTCAAGTAGCATTGATAGGAGGAGAGTAGCGAGACCCCAGACCCACTGCTTCTCGGCCTCTATCGAAGGATCATGATGGATGCCACTATTTGATTTTTCTTTCATTTCTTGGGTCTAATTCTTCAAGACTTGATTGACTATTGACTATCGACTGATTGACAGATACTGGGCCGCCGTGGCCGGGATTGACTGATCTTATTTCCATATCCCGCTGTTAGCAAAAACAATTCCTAAGCGATGGCCAGCCATCTGCATCAACACACCTAACCCGTTTCTGTGAATAAGATTATCGATAAGCCTGAGTCATGGATGTCACTGTGGCGTGGGAGCACAGAATTAGAATTGAATATTGAATTATATGAAGTCGAATGTTGAATCTACAGAGAGAATCATAGAATCATAAATCACAAAGCATTAATCAAAAGTAAAGAAAAAGAATCAATTTTAAATAATCCATCATGAATCTATAGCCGTAAACCAAACATTTTCTATCCGTCTAACATTTATAAGAAAAATAAACAAACAAGACACTAATGCGTCGTGATGCCGCCCGCCTCGAGACGGTCAAAGGCCCGCTTGACCTCGCCCTCCCAGTCGCTTGCACCGACAATGATCCACTCGAAAATGCCGACCAGGAACAGCGCAACACACTGGCCCATCCACAGACCCGCAAGGCCCCAGCCGTGGAAGGCCAGGTAGATACCGCCGGGCAGCGCGCCGCCGTAGTAGCTGATGGAGTTGACCAGCGCGCCGATCCACTGCCGGCCCATGCCGCGCAGGGCACCACCGCAGCTGCCGTTAAGGCCGTCGGCGATCTGGAACAGCGCAACGTAGGGCATGACCTCGGCCACGAGCTCAATGACCTCGGCGTCGTCGCTGAACATACTGCCGATCAGGTAGCGGCATACCATGAGCAGGACCAGCAGCGCCGTGCCAAAGACGACCGAGAGCATGGCGGCGGCGTGTGCTGACCGGCGGGCGCCCTCGTGGTCGCGCGCGCCCAGCAGGTTGCCGAGACGAGCAGACGCGGCGACGCCGAGGCCAAAGGGAATGGTGTTGATGATCTGGTCCATGGTCATTATGACCGACTGCGCGGCCAGGGCCAGGGTGCCGAGGCGGCCCGCGGCCAGCGCGACAATCTCAAAGGCCCACCACTCGGTGCCGACGTGGACGACACCCAAAAACGCGAGGCGCGCAAAGGGGCCAATGTTCTGGCACGCCTGGCGCGGCGCAAAGCCGCCCCAGCACTCGTGGCCCTGCACAAAGGCGGTGTAGAGCACGAGCAGGCCAAAGGACACCCAGTAGGCAATGCCCGTGGCAATGGGCGCGCCGTACAGGCCGAAGCCGAAGCGGTAGACAAACAGGTAGTTGAGCAGCGCGTTGAGCGGCGACGTGATCATCAGCACGTAGGTGCCGGGCCGGTAGAGGCCCTGGGCCTGCAGGAACTTCTTCATGCACTCGAACCACACGTAGCCGAGGCCGCCGGGCAGCAGCAGCTGCAGGAAGCGGGCGCTCTGGACGCAGATGACCTCGTCCTGGCCGAGGGCGCGGAACAGCGGCTCGGAGAACATCCAGACGACCGCCACGACGGCGTAGAAACCGCTGAGCACAACAAAGCCGCGCTGAAGCAGGATGCCGAGGCTGCCCTTATCGGTGGTGCCGGTGAAGCTGCTGGAGGCGAGGGTGTCGATGGCGGTGGTGCCGCCGAGGGCGACGAGCCAGGCCGAGGCCATGGCGAACATGTAGGAGAAGGCGGCGGTGGCCAGGGCTTCGGCCGACAGGCGGCCGACGACGAGGACCGAGACGGTCTGCAGGCTGTTCTGCAGCATGTAGGCGAGCATGACGGGCACGGACGCCTTGGCCAGGAGGAGCATCTCGGCGATCCATGCCGTGCGTGATGTCGGGGCGATCACGGCGGCCGGCCGCGGCAGTAATGCGGTCCGTTCGTCAGCCATGGTGGTGGTGGCTTGCTTTCGATGATTCAAGATGATTCAAGATGATCCAAGATGAAAATCGAGAGTCGTGACCTGAGTTGAGATGAGATGACCAAATGAGACAGGCTGAGACAGCAAGACGGTGAAGACAGCAAGGGGTGGCAAGCCAAGCTATATCTGTAAGCTCTTGATGATGACTGGTTTCTTCTTTCTTTTGGTTTTCCTTCAAGTTCTTCTCTCCACGTTTTCTTTTCTTTTTTCTCTTGATAAATCCTTTTCTCTTCTTCTTCCGTCTCCGAATTGCCTCTCGTAATGCGAATTGCCTCTCTCGTCTGTTTCTCTCTTAGTCCAAACGACGCTCTTTCAAACTGGTGCAAAAGTACCGAGGCGGCAGTACGGGTCCTCTGTCCTCTGGTGTCCGCCTCTCTCGAGGAGGCCCGTCTTTTTATTTTCCTTTTTCGACTTTCGTATCGACACCCCTCATCCGCGAATTGCACTCAATCGAGTCTATCTGCCGCCTCTACTAGACGTCTGGTGTGTAAGATATCTGCTTTATCTACGCCAACCAACAGCTCTTCCGCCTTATCCTGCTGCATTGTCTGTTGCATCAACGAATCCTGCATCGTGGTAAATAGCTCAAAGATAAAGCAAGTGAGCCGTAGCCCAAACGAGCTAGAAGATCCAGGATGTGTTGATTCGGTAAAAGGATGATAAAAAGAATAAACCCGGCAAAATTTGAGCCAATGGCCAATGATCAATGGCAAACCTGGAGTAACAAGCGTTGGTAAGAAAAGTCGGCATAAAACGAAAAACTCGAAAATCCGAAATTTAAATATTCAAAAGAAAAAATCCAAAAAGAGAAGCTTGCTGTTCCCCGGTCGAGCTTCCGCGCTAAACCCCTTTAGGAAACCTAGGCGCCTGCAAAGAGCTGCACCACAACTCGCCAGCATCTCATGATGCGGCGTGCTTGATAACCGTCTGCAGTCTTCTATTTGCTCTTGGTCTGCTAGCCTCTTTATTTTTGTGGCTTTTTTTGTGATTTTCTTTTATTTTTTTCTCCCCGTTTTCACTACTTTTCTTAGCCTTCTAGCTCGCGCACTAGCTCCAGCTCGACAATGCTACGGAACGTCTAAGTCAATTGGACCCGCTAATTGCCACATTGGGCAACATAGCCACTGGCTCGACGTCAACGACATCTGAACGGAACGGCCTCTGCTGCTCTGCACACGCGAGGAATATCGACTAACTCGAGCATCCAGCACATTCACGCGCCGCACCAGTGTCGTATTACCCTCTTTATCTCGCAGATGCGTGCAGGTGCGTCTTATACTCGTTTGGGTAAGTTATCCCCCCTCCCCCCCCCCTCATCGTCATCGTCCTCCTCGTCTTGGCCAGCGCTGCCATCTCCGTCGACCATCCGACACCGCTTGGATCTGAGTAAGTGTGATTAAGTCTGATTCCCATTGCCTGATAGACTTCTAGATCTACCGTAGTATCGTTTTATCTTTCCCAAGACGGACAAGATGGCTCGTGAGCATGCCGTCATACCGCCTTCCCCATCTGCTCTGACCTCCTCGTCTTTGTCTCTGTCTTTTTGCTACTCTGTGTCTGCTGAGTGAGGGGCATCACCTCGGCGGCGCAGGATGCATGTGGATGCACGGCGGATGGATGAACTCGAAAAACGTAAAGTGTATTAGATATCATAAGGTAATAGTTGTCGACCGTCATGTAAACGTAGAAGCAGCCAGCCACATTGCAAACATATAAACCAGCTCGTCTGCATCCAAGATCTTAGTCTCTTGTCTCTCACTCTCTACTCTATCTCTCCATCTCATCACCTCACATCACATCACCATGCACTCCGCCAGCACTCTTCTCGCCCTCGGCCTTGCTACCGTCGTGGCCGCCCACGGCAACCACGGCCAGCAGCCCATTGAGGGCCCTCACCAGTCTCTCTGGTACAACACCCTGCCCGGTGATGGTGGCACTCAAGTTAGTCTCCTCCGTCCCCTCCTCGACTTCTCCTCTGCCCTACCCATCCCGCTGTCCTTCCTTGTCTACATCTACGTCTTCATCTCGTATGCCTGTCTATTTATGACCGTGCTCGTATGAGTGTCGTTCTTGTCTATTCAGTCCACTCTGTCTATTCTGTCCCTACCTATTGTTTGCCTTGTCCTTTCCTTCCATATCATATTATATCATATACAACCACAAACAACCACAAACATTGGTACATCTACCTCCCTACGTCATCCAGACTCAAGCTAACACCCCTAGGCCGACTCCGTCTTCTCTGGCATCAGCACCTTTGGTCGTCTGCCCTACCAACCCTGCCTGGGCCACACTGCTATTCAGTACGATATTGCTTTCATTGGTAAGTCCTTATCTTGCATCTGCAGCTCAGCCTGCATGCATGCTGCATATGCTGCATATACTGCATACCCCACCTGTCAAAGCAAGATACTAACAATCTAGGTGCTCCCTTTGACACCGGTACTTCTTACCGCCCCGGTGCCCGTTTCGGTCCCTCCGGTATCCGTCAGGGCTCGCGCCGCCTGAACCTCTAGTAAGCACTTTCATCACCACATTGACCTCTACACATGCTAACAAAACAGCGGCGGCTACAACGTGCCCCTGGCCACCAACCCCTTCAACAGCTGGGCTACCGTCCTGGACTGCGGTGACATCCCCGTCACCTCCTACGACAACACCTATGCTCTCAAGCAGATCGAGGAGGGTCACTACCACCTCCTGACCCGCCCTCCGGCCACCGATGCCGCCAAGGCCGGTCCCGCGCTGGCTGGCCGCACGCTGCCGCGTCTCATCACCCTCGGCGGTGACCACACCATCACCCTGCCCCTGCTGCGCTCCATCAACCGTGCCTACGGCCCGGTCACTGTCATCCACTTTGACAGCCATCTCGACACCTGGCGCCCCAAGGTCTTTGGCGGCTCGCCCTCCGACGTCGCCTCCGTCAACCACGGCACCTACTTCTACCACGCCTCCCAGGAGGGCCTGCTGCGCAACGACACCAACATCCACGCCGGTATCCGCACCACCCTGAGCGGCCCCAGCGACTACGACAACGACGGCTACTGCGGCTTCCAGATCGTCGAGGCCCGCGAGATCGACACCATTGGCACCGCCGGCATCATCAAGAAGATCCTCGACCGCGTCGGCACCACCAACCCCGTCTACCTGTCCATCGACATCGACACCCTGGACCCTGCCTTTGCCCCTGCCACCGGCACCCCCGAGACCGGCGGCTGGACCACCCGTGAGCTGCGCACCATCATCCGCGGTCTCGAGGACCTCAACCTGATTGCTGCCGACATTGTCGAGGTTGCCGTAAGTTTTTTCTACTCTTTTATCCTTCTACTTTGTACAAAATTTAAACTAACAAAAAACAGCCTGCCTACGACACCAACGCCGAGCTGACCACCATGGCCGCTGCCGATGTCCTGTACGAGGTCATGAGCATCATGGTCAAGAAGGGTCCCCTGAGCGCTCTGGGCGCCGCCGCTCCCGCCGAGTTGTAAATGTCCACTGCTAAAATCAACAAGTCGCCAATAACCGGAGTTTGAGAGTTTAGAGTTTGAGTTTGAGTCTCGACAGTTTCGAGAGAACGGAGTTTAGGAGATCTGTATTAATCCCACGATGGGTGCAACCGATGTATTAGATATCAATGTCAATTTCAAGAGCTTCTTCTTTGCTATCACTTTTAGTCAATTTCACAGATATCAAGATCACCAGTAGAAAGTAAATAATCTCGATTAAAACAAGTACAGCATAAATCATAACATCGTTGCGTTGAAATCCCATCACCACAAAACAGAAAGCAGATGGCCAAATGACCAAATCGAGAGCATCGCGAGAATTGGCATCGCGAGACTATCATGAGAAACAAGATCGTGAGAAACAAGCAAAAAACAGACAGACAGGAAAGGAAGCAAAAAAACGACAAAAGACAAAAATGGTATATAAATCACGCCACCTCCAATTCCCAAACCCCAAACCTTGCAATCCTCAAAATAGGATAATGTTGTAATTCAACTCGTCTGTGATGGTCAGTATAAAAAGTCAGAGTTTTCAAAGGATTCAAAAGGGAGATTAGAAAGGGGCTTACCAAGAAGTTGGCCGGCACACAGCCGACCATCAGTATCTCCGCGGCGCGCTCGGAGCCGCCACACATCCTCCAGCGCCTGGCGCACGACCCGCACATGCATCGAGCCGATGCTCGCGGCCAGCGTGTCCAGCGACGCATGCGACCATGCCTGCTGCGCCGGCGTGCACGCCTCGCACCCGACCGTGAACAGTGGCATCGACATGGCCACCCATGTGCTGCACGGCGCGCCCTGGGTCATCTGGCCGGCCATGAGATGGATCTGGGCGACGGCCTCCTGGATCGGCGCCGAATACGACGGCAGCCGGAACAGCCGGCGGTAGAGGTGGATGAGGGTGGCCTGCTGGAAGCAGCGGTGGCACAGGACAAACTCGCGGCGCGACGCGGCGGACAGCTCGGGCTCGGCAATCATCACGGGCAGCGCAGTGGCTGCATCGCGTCGTATCAGCCCCTGGGCCTTGCCTAGCAGCACGTTTGCCGCAGCCAGTGCAGCCCCCGATAGCGGAGGTGTTGGAGTCGGTGTAGAAGTAGAGGCAGAAGTCGGTGTAGGGTCGGCATCGCCACTCTGTTCTGGGTCTTTGCCCTCCGGTGCATCTGCTGGCATGTTGGCGATAACGTCAATCTCTTGCAGAATATCCAGCAGCTCTTCGCTGTATCCGAGGAAGCCGTCGATTCGCGGCGGTGCATCGCCACCAAAAGAGCCGTCGTAGCCGTTGATCGCGGGCATGAACTCGTCCATGGGGAAGAGCTGTTGAGGCCGTGGAGGTCTGGCGGATGATGGCAGTAGCCGCTGCACATTGCCGGTGGGTGGAACGTAGGGCAGTGTCTGCAGCGAGAGATACAGCAAATACAAATGTCGCATCGCGGACCGTGATGAGCCTGCACTAGTGACAAAGGTGTCGAATGCCTGGTCACCGCCCAGCAGTGCCTTGATTCCCTGTAGATGGATGCGCCATGATGACGAAGATGCAGCCGATGCTGAGGTGGCTGGGCCAGTAGACCCCGTAGAAGACGAAGACGAGTCTGACGACGATGACGATGCAGAGTTGTGTTGATGGTTGGCGGCAGACTCAAGGACGGCCATGGACGACGCGGACGGCGTTTCCGAGGCAGCCGCATTGGGGTCGCTGCCAGCAGCAAACACATCGGCAAGGCACCACAGCAGGCACGTCGCCATCACGACGCTGTTGCGCATGCCGCGCTGCAGGGCTTGCCGCAAAAGGGCTAGGCCCGACAGCTGCAGGTGTTCAATGACGCGCGTAATGTCGACGCCTGCGACATTGGAGAGACCGCGCGAGACGAGGCCTGCAGCCGACAGGGCCAGGCCGGCCGACAGCAGGTGCGGCGAGTGCAGCATCGTCGGCACTAGGCCCTGGCACAGGTCCTGGTGGATCGAGGGGTGCACCGACAGCGAGGCCAGAATGTCCTGCGTGAAGTAGTCGAGCAGGCGCTGGTAGGGCGGTGACAGCGGCACGCCATTGGGGAGGCATGGCGGTGCCGCGTTGAGTGTCGGCGGCAGCGTGAGTGCTGTCGCTGTGGCTGCTGCTGTTGCTGTTGATGTTGTCGATGTTGTTGCAACGGTCGTGACCGCAGTCGAAGTGACAGTGCTGTCGTCATCGTGCTCCCTCTCGTCCTCATCTGGTATAACTCGACCACCAGCCTTGGTCGTGCTCGCCTTGGCCTTATCGTCGGCGTGGGCGGGCCGCTGCAGTCTCTGCAGCTGCTCCAGTCGACCAACCTGCTGTGGTATCGCCCGCATGAGGCTACCGCCTCTCTTCCGCGTAGTTCCCGCTGTGCTGCTGCTGCTGCTGCTCGCAAACACGCCCATACCTGCTGCAGCTGTTCCTGCAGATGTAGTTCCTGACCCTGATCGCCCTTGCACTGGCGCTGCTGCACCCATGGGCCGCCCGCCCCAGATCAGCTTGAGCGTGTAGTTGCATGTCCGGTGGTAGGACGAGCACGGCCCGCAGATGGGCTTTGCCTCGTCGCACTTTCTCCGTCGTTTCCGGCACTCTTCACACCCTTGCCTTGAGCGTTTGCCTATCATAAGGACGAGGGTAGAAGAGACTTGTGATACATGTGGTGTTGTTTTGCAATTTGCAATGAGCAAAGTCGTTTCTTTTCTTTCTAGATGATGTCGTCGTTCATAGGTCGTATGTTACTCAGTATGGTGCGAACAATCACAAGGCCGTGGCGTGCCGGTGTCAATGTACTCTGTACGGAGCAGTCCGGGCTCTGTACTCTGTAGATGCGAGATGGTACGGCAGTTACTGAGTATGTCTAGTTGAGAAAACAAAGTATAATTTGACTTGAATCTTCCAGAATGACGTTGGATCCGACCGTAGCACTGTAGTTCTTCAACATTGGCCGATCCGCTCTTCATCTTTTTTCCCGGTCTCCCCATCTTTTCTCTCCTTCTCCCTCGCTCGCCTTCGCTCGCTGCCATCCATCTCTTATCAGCGGGCCTCTGATCATATCGCGCAGTGCCGAGAGATAAGTGGCCTAGCGGTGTCATTGGTGGACCCTGTTTATCGATACGAGTAGTCGCTTTGTGTAGAATACAGTACAGTGAGAGTGAGTAGTGTACAGCTGAAGGTTGTAAAAGTACTGGTGAGAATTGGCCGTGGTTTGCATCGCATACGAGATCATACGATGGTTTGTTTTCTGGTTTGAATTGGGAATCTCGAGTTATAGTTTAGTAAGCAGTTTGCAACAGAATTAGGAAGGCACAGTCTTTTTCGGATCTGTGGCATGGCGTCATCAAGAACAGAGGCATCACGACTGAGTGGCATTGCTATGGCATGAAATGAGTAGAAGGATTCAAGTAAGGTTGAGATGGTGATGCACTTGACTTAAGATGGCGATGCAGTGTACTTTGCGATGCTGTCCGGTCTGTATGACATAATCGTAAGTTCAAACGAGATTTTAGTTTACAACAAATTGAGTTTAACTAACAAGTTATCACCTATCACAACACGTTGATAACAAGGGTACAGCAGACCCGGCAGCCTGGTAACCGGGATCTAGATACGGCTTACACTTCGATCACGGCACTTCAGTCACTCATTCATGTAGTTGTCATGTTTTTCACGCGGTTATCATGTTTAATGAGGTTAACGATAAATATAGATTCAAAGTCGAGGTCAAGTCGACGAGACTGAAATATTAAAAAGAAATAAGGAAATAAGAAATAAAGAAACTGAAAACAGGAAACCATAGGAAATTCAAACAGACGGCGAGGGGCGACAACCAGTTACGGTGTCAGTCTCCCTCCCGATTCCCAACCCCGATTTTCTTGCAAAACAACACTGAACTTTTGAAGAAACAGTCCCATCCTCCTCTTTCTGTTGCTGAGTGGGGGAAACAAATAACCATATTTGAAAACAGAAAAGGATAAAGCGCGGTTATAAAACGGACAAGCGAGTCAAATCGAAATGCAGAACTGAGAACAATGCACAATCTCACTTGCCAAGGGCAAGCTTCTTCCAGTGGTCACGCTCGGCCTCCAACTGGGCAATCTTCTCTTCGAGCTCATCAAAGCGCATCGCCTTCCGCTCCCGGGACTTCCGAGCAGCCAAGGTGTTGCGCGCCCGCTTCATGGCAACGATGTCGCTCGGATCATCAATGACAATAGGGGGCAATGGCTTCTCACGGCGACGGGCGGCACCCACGCCGGCAGAGGCAGAAAGCTTGTTGTTGGAGGTAGAGGGCGAGCGAGAGTGGCCAGACTTGCGCCGAGCTGCAACAATGTCAGACTCGGTAATCTCATCGACTGTCTGCGATGCAGGCGACGCAGAGGCGTCACCGGCCACGGGGACAGCAGCAACAGCGGCAGCGTCCTGAGCAAAGAGCGGGAACCAGCCGTCAGGGTTGGTCGCGTCAAAGTCAGACGGGCCAAAGTTGGGAGACACGTCGTAGCTGTCACCATAAGGCGAGTCGTTAAAGTCAGAAGGCGAAGTCAGAGAGGTGAGCGCGGCCGAGTTCGGTGCCGAGAAGGGGTCCTGCAGAAGCAGGTCCTGCGGGGACACTGTGCCAATGTGGCTTGTGGAGCCGTTGGACACGGTCGTGGTCAGGTCATAGCCAACCATGGCGGGCGACGAGAAAGACTCGAAGCCGGTCACGGCAGGGAAGCCACTAAGGCCTTGCAGATCTGGAGATTGTAAGCCGGACTGGTCGGACACAGACAAGCATTGTCCAGGGTAATAAGTACCTTCAAGAACCATTTTGTTGGTCTGCGGGATGTTACCGGTACTTTGAGAAAACAGCGGAACGGGCGGGCGGGCCGGAGTTTGGTTGTTCAAAGCAATAGTAGGTGGAGCGGCAGATGCGTAAAAGTGATTCTGCGAAGTGGAAGGAGAAAACCGATTGGGGAAAGCTGGGGAAGTCGTAATGCTAGGAGGACCTGCAACGAACTGAAGCTGGGCAACGCGGGGGTTCTGCAGCGAAGGAGACACGGAGGCAGAAGCGGGAATGCGGTGTTGCTGGGGTGAAGCTACAACTCTGTTGAGTACAGGCTGGTTGGCAATGCGATTATGTGCTTGCTGAGCAGGAGAGTCGAAGAGAACAAAGTCCTGTTGAGGCGAGTTCTGAAGTGATGGAGCTTGATGCGCGGAAGGGGCCGGCGGGCGGGAAGAGCGGGAGGGAAGCCATGTTTGCGGTGGGGAATCCGTTGTGAAGACTGAAAAGTCTTGAGAGGGAATTGTGACGGTTGGGGGGAGAGACGTGAAGCGTAGAAGCGAGTGCTCAAGGCTGACGTTCAGATCGACCTGGGAAGGAGGAGCTGAAGGGGGGGTGAAAGTTGAAGAGGGGTTGAAAAAACTGTTTGAAGTAGACGACGAAATTTTGTCGGCGTTGAAAGAGGCTTCTGGGAAAGGGGTTATTTAACGCATTGTGGCGGTGGCCTTTGGGCTGGATGTAATGATGATGATGTTTGGTGATAGTTTGGGGTTGAGGAAGAAAGAAGGAGAGGAGAGAAGGCCAGACGAAGGAGGGAGTGGGCGGGGCGTGGTTAAGTATTCTCAGGCAGCAACTGGCAGAAAAGGCAGTAACGGTGCGCAGGCAGGTGCGACGGCCTGATTGGCCAGGCTCGCCTACCCGTTTTGTCGGCTTTGTCATTTTTGTCCTGTTTGGATTGTCAAAGGGCGCACTTGGACATGTACCCGCCCCAGAGAGTAGCATTCACATTGCGTGCAGACTGCACCAAAACGCCGGTAGTGGCCTCGAAAAGGTACATGCGGGGCCCTCTATTGAGGACTTTCGTCGGCGACACGAAAAAAGGGGCTTTGGAGTAGGCGTGTGACTCATTCTTTTCAGAGCTAGTCCTATTATGTCACGCCGAGTGGATCTTTCTCACCCGCCGGCGCACTGGGCACAGCCCCGGCGAGATAGCGGTTTAGAGGAACGAGCGGCCAAATAAGAGCGATACAGAGTTTCAAGAGCGCTGAAGAGCTGTATCTTGAATTCAAAGCCTCAATCTCACATCCAAAGATGTCGGCATTGAGGCTTAAGAATTCAGGAATCAAACGAGGCCCGTGACAATGCTTTTCTCTATTTGTCTGAAGTATTTTCTTCAGACGGAAAGAACGGCCTGTCATTGATGCCATATGCGGCAGGAAAGACCTCTGTGATGGGACATTCCGCGGACAAAGAACATGGACAGGTCTAGCGGGGGAAAGAGCGACCTGCTTCAAAATAGGCGGCGCACCTTTCCACAGAAGGGCACCACCAAAATAGTGAAAATCCACGGGAATTTCCAATGGTGGCCCTTCTTACCCGTTTTGTCGACGACCTGCAAATAGGCGAAGGCACAGAAAATAGTCCCTCAGCTCTCGCACAGCAGGATGGTTCGCACAGATTCGCATCTCATTTGAGAACAGCCTGTGACTCATAGATAGGCTTTGCGGGGGGAGGGAGATCACTGAGACAGGGGATAGAAAAGGGGCTGTAGCCCCGAAGTGCTTTCCTGTTGGGGACGCAACAGCACTCTCGCATGCAAGTATCAAGGAATCAGGAAGGTGCGACTACCACACTTCTAATGCACAGCACAGCTGCGACGCAAGGCAGGAGCGACTACGGATTAGTAAACATGCAGGTTTCAGTATCATCGTCGATTCTCAGCTCTATCGTCGCGATACTGTTTGTTATCGAGGAATTCACAACAAAATACAGAGCACATATTTGAGGCCAAGCATGCCGAATTACCGGACAGCCGACCAAAATGGGCCAGAACAGGCCTTTGCCTCAGGCTAAAAAGATCCAAGCGAGGATGGAGCACTCTGCAGGAACGGCGTCTTTGGTACAGACGAATAGGATTGATGAAACCAAGGAATCAATACTTTACAGAGTAGAGACAAGAATACGGAATACGACCGCGAAAGTCGATATCTCAGCGATCCCGAAAGCAAATCCCTCGCTCAAATTGCCATTGGCAGACGCTCGCAGAGGCTGTGTCGCTGCGACGTTCCCATGCGAGGCAGACATGGTAATTTCCGCCTTTTGGAGAAACATGCCGTGTGGTAGTTGTATCTTACCTGTTCTACTCACTCTGTATCTGGCGGAGATACTGATAGCTCCTCGTATGGAGTCTGCGCTTTTAATTGACGGCGCTGGCATGTGCAGCGCCGACGCGTATCACGTAACATGGTCGTAGTAATCAATTAGCCTTTTCGTATATGGAAAGTGCAACCGTAAGACGGAGAGTCTTCTTTCCTTCTTACTGCAATGTATTCTTGTACAGAGTTTGGTTGAAAGATTGATTGATTGAATGTTTCCTGCACGTGCCGCTCGGTGGTTCCTTCGGCATGCGTGAGCACTTTCCGTTCGCAGGATGTCGGCGATCTACACGTGATGGCCGCTGCCTTGTTTGACGACACTCTGTATCAATAATGTACATCTCGCATCAAAATCTCGACACATCGACGTCGACAACATGGCAGACGTCAATCGTCAATCTTTGATGCAATCCACATGCTCGACCTGCGGCGATCGTCTTCAGCCGTCATAATCGAAGCTGAGCGGATCTGCGCACTGGGTTTTTTGCCCTCAGTATTTGTGGGAATGGCTTCGAAATTCGAAATGGAAAATATTAAGAAATCCTTTCAAAAATAAAACCCGAACGAGCACCACTTTATATCGTGCAAAAGAAACGGATTTTGAGTAATGACTATGAATAATACCACAAAAGCCGTGGACTTGGTCGAATTAGGAAATCGGAAACGATGGCCGTTGGCAGTTTGAGTAATAATTAGGAGATAATTCTGACACAAATCAACGAGGCTCAAGTCGACGATGCAATTAGTTTGCAAACAAATAGATAAGAGAGAAAACATACGTAAAAGTGTGTCTAGCAAAAGGTATCAAGTACGAATAGTTCCAAGCAACGGAAAAGAAGAAACAAACAAATGACCAAAATACAAAGCCCTGTAAAAAGCATCGCGAAGCTTATATAATCCACACATTTCCATCAATCGTGAACCCACTATCGACTTCTTCAGACCCAGACGTTCCGCCGACTCAGGTCCACATCTTGTTGTCCAGCCTTGCCCATACCGGCATCCGGCCTGGGAAGCGGCTCGACCGCCACGGGCGTGCTCGGGCCGCGGCTCTCAGACCGGAAGAGGTGGCCGTCGGGGATCTGCACGTCGTTCAGAGACATGGTATCTGAGATGAGACTGGGTAGCGAAGCCGTGTCGCTGTCGGCATTGCTGATGTTGGTGATAGTCCTACTAAAGGCAATCTCCTCTTGGAAGTCTTTGATGCCGCTGTTGTCTGCGGTATCCTTAACCGGTGTCGCACTGCGGCTCTGCGCGGGGCTAGGCGCATAGCCGACCGGCTGTTCGGCTATCGGCGACATGACTTCTGCAGCAGCCGGCTGGTCCATAGACATGGGTAGACTGACTGTAGGCGCGACTGTGTAGGGTACGGCATTGACTGGCGCCAATGGAATCGGTGCTGGTGCAGCCACAGGGATTGCCGCCTTGGTCGGAGAGGTACGTCTAGATCCAGATCCAAAGCAGCCCTGCACGGCAGACGCCACGGCTTCTTGCGACGCCCACAACATCGACGCAACCCAAAAGCTGACACTCTGATGGCTCTGCTGCTGCTGCGTCTCCGTCACACGCCGGCGCACCGCGGCCACGGCATCCTGGCGCCTCTTGCGCTCGCGCGCGCGCGCCTTTTGCTCAAGCACGCGCTGGATCAGCCACATAAAGGCCTCGTCGACGTTTTCGTTCTTTTGTGCCGACACTTCCATGTAGCGACTGGTGTAGAGTGTGCCGTCTGCCTTGCGAGCGTCTGGATCTTCGTTGTCGTTGCTGTCGCTATGCAGACGGAACCGCCGCGCGAGTGCTTCACCGTCGGCCTTGCGGACCTTGCGCGGCAGGTCGCCCCCGTTCTCTGCAAGGCGGTCGCTGGCTGTGCCGACCACGAGGACAGGATACTCGAGCTCGAAATCGTAGGGTGTAGAGGTGGCCGATGCCAGTTTGTCTTTCTTTGCGCGGTGCTCGTCGCCGGGCAGGGCGACGTTGAGCTGTGGCGCCGGCTTCCCGAGTGCTGTGGGCGTGCGCATTTTGTCGGTATTTTTGTTGCTCTTGTTGTTTTTCTTGTTCTCGTCGGCTTTGCGGTAGTAGTGCGAGCTGGTGCTCTCGCTGAGAGAGTCGAGCAGCAGCCCCACGCGGCGTGCCAGGTTTTTGCGGCGAGCGGCTTCTAGCACCTCGTTCACGATACCGCCGTCCTCGCCGTCGAGCGGGCTCTCGCTGCTGTCGTTCTTGACACCGTCGATCCACTCAAACGAGGACTTGGACCACGGGTTGCACACGAGCATGACGGCATCTGCGCGCGTCAATAGCGACTGGCGAAAGTCGGACTGGAGCGTTGCGTAGATGTACTCGCCGGTCAGGGGCACGTTTCCGTCCGGCACGCGGTTGTCGATGGTCTCTTGCCACGGGCCGCACGGAAAGTCCTGGACGATTAGGTGCACTTGTGAAGAGGTAGACGCTGTAGACACTGTAGACGCGGACGATGGTGTAGGAGGGTCGACTGTGACGAGCTTGTGGCCGCCGGTCAGTTGTGCGGCGCCGCCGGTGTTGACAAACTGGCGCAGGACATAGCGAGAGTTGAGGCACGTCTTGCCAGTGCCGCGGTCGCCTAGGATGAGAATGTTGATATCTTGTTCGGCATCGTCGATGGATGCGAGTGTGTTGGCTGTGTGTGTATCTGGCTGCTGCGAGAGGTGTCGGTGCCAGAATGTGTTGGAGTGTAGACGGTTGTGCCGCCGAGTGCGTCTCTCCGAGTCCATGTTGTGATGTGTATATTTTTGCTTAATTTTAATTTCGATTTCCGGCTTTCTAAAAAGAGAACTGATGTGCAGGGTATGCTGTAGATATTGACTACATCAAAATGTAATCAAAAGAGTGAGTGACGTTTGAAAGTCTATCTGCTTCAAGATACCGGATAGAGGGTGAACCGGTGGCAAGACTGCAGCATGAATGAGCGACTGTAAGGAATGACTGGTGACTGAACACCGAAAAGAGCGACTAAAAGAGTGGAAGATGAAGATGGGATGAACAAGAGACACAACCGCAACCGTTTCGCCTGGATGACGACTGCGAAGAAGAAACAAAACGAAGAACAGCGAGCCCCTGGGTATGAATATGTATCAAGACGACAGCCTCCTATTCACTCTTATTCGGTCTGGATCCGTCTGCTTCGTCGCGGACTTTAGACGATGTTTCTACCCTTGTCCAAAAATAGTTGAGAAACAGCCCAGGCCACGGCATTCGACTCCTATTCAGCATTCAGCATGCGATCTGCTATCCCCGTCACTGTGACGTTGAGCGTCGACACACTGACACACGAGCATGGGTGTACGTTGCTTGGCATTGTCGAGTTTATGCGATGTGGGATGTTCTGGTGTAGCGACACCAAGTCCTAATTTTCAACTTCCGATCACTGTCTACAAAGTATGTGGTGGCGATATCAATTACTTGGTATTTTCCAGCTGGCACGAGATGAACATCGTCGGCCATATCGCCGAGCTTGGATCCGCCACGCCACGTGTGTTCCGTATGGAATAGATGACCACAGCACAGTTCGTTCCGTAGATCACCTTCATATGTATTTGGTATTTTTCATGTTTTTAAAATGTGATTGAGAAACAAAAGCCGGGTGACATCCGCGAAGCTACCGTTTCATAAGTTCATAGGAAAGAACAGAGCATTGATATCACAGGCAGGGTATCAGCCGGGCCTGTATGATTCGGCAAGTTCAGATGACAAGTTGTGTACGAAGTATGATTTTTGGAAGAAGAGGGAATAGCAAGACAAGACAAAAAGGCTTCTACTGAGTACTGAGTAAGGAGGACGGGGCTGTGTGGCAGAGTGTGTTTCAAAGGCCAGCCCTCGGCACTTGCATAAAGGACAAAGTGGAAGATGCAGGGATATCGTTTATCATTGGTCATAGTGGTCATTGCTATGAATACATGTTGGAAACGGCCAGAAAATAGCTGAATGCAGAACACAATAAAGAGAAGAGAAAAGAAAAAGCCATGAAGAAACGTAAAATGAGAATGGATCGCTAAAACAACCAAATAGTCGAATAAACCATAAACAACCAAATCAATGCTAACCGCCCAGAAACCGAACAACTGTCAACGTAAAGTAGAAGAATGAAAATCGTGGAAACTCGTAAATGATACAAAATATAAAAATACAAATACAAACCTAAGCGCCGGCCATGCAGAGGAATATGTTTAATTTGACAATCATCGACAATCACAGAGATATCTCGACCGCAGCAAGCGCCTTGTTGGCGGTGATCTGCGCCAGCACCGCCTGCGTCTCGGCATCGTCGCCGCCGTGTGTTGCGATCAGCCACACGACGTAGTCGCGCCAGTCGCTGAGCCAGCGCGCGCGTGCGGCCTGGCGCTCGGCGGCGTCAAAGCACGAGTGCTCGAGGCTCCACTCGGCGAGGCGGCGCCAGCCGTAGAGGCCCATGTCGGGCTTGCCGACGAGGACCTGGTAAAAGTCGTGCGACAGCGTGGAGCGGAAGAGCGTGCCATTGTCGCTGGCGACGGTGCAGGGCACGTTGTTGGCGAGCAGGTTGTAGACGGCGTGGCCACCGATGCGTGGCGTGAGGCCGAGGATCTCGTTGGAGATGGGGCACACCTCGACGCAGACATTGTTCTTCTTCATCTCGGCCATGACGTGCGGGTGGTTGGGCAGCGCGAAGCCGTGGCCGATGCGCTTGCTCTTGAGCAGCAGCGCGTCGTACAGGTTGCCGTCGACGGACGTGCCCTTGTCCAAAGTCTCAGCGCAGTGGAACAGGAACGGAATGTCGACGCCGACCTCGGCGCACGCCTGCTGGAACTCGAGCAGCTCGGGCACAAACTCGTACAGCGGCTCGCCCATGCCCTCCTCACCGACGAGGTCGAAGCCGGCAATGTAGGTGGGCCACTTTTGCTTGAACTCGATGCACTGCTTGAGGGCGTCGCGCACGAGGTGGCGCTTGAACGAGCGCGGCGTGCAGTAGATGATCTTGATGCCGTCAAAATTCTTGTCCGTGTGGGCCAGCTTGAACGCGTCGCAAGCGTCGACAATCAGCTGGACGATCTCAAAGTTGTCCAGCTTGGCGGTGCCATCGTCGGTCCACAGCTGGTTGGCCATCATGAAGTTGGGCCGGATCTCGGCGTACTGGATGTTGTCTTGCAACAGACTCTCCAGGAAGAGCTTGGTGTATTCGGTGTAGGCACTCTTGTAGTTGAAGAGACCCTTCATCATGCGCGTGCGGCCGTTGAAGCGCGTCCAGGCGCCGCTGGCCGTCTGCGGGATGTCGTAGGCCTCCTTCTCGCCAAAAACAAGCTTGGATACCAGCCAGTCCATGGCCGACATGCCGACAGTCTCCGACGGGAAGTTGTCCAGGAAATTCCGGAACGGCATGTGCTGTCCCGATTCGTATTCGGCCGACAGCAGGTTGCCCGGCTTGTCGTTGCCGACGGCCAGAATCTCAAACGCAATCTCGGACAGGTAAAAGTTTTGCAGTGGGTTCTCGCCGTCAACAACGACGAGCGGCAGGGTGCTCTTAATAAACATGCGCTCCATGCGGCTTGCAATATCCAGCAGCACAGTAGGTGCCAGACAAGCATTAAAGTGTATGTGCAGGTGAGCGCCCTTGGGCATGTGCTGGGCAGCCTCGAACACTTGTGTCTTCTCAATGAGCTCTACATTTGTCAGGTAGTGGTCGCCGGCAAACGGCTTGTGTAGCTGGTTGCCGTAGCCGTGGTGCATCTCGGCCTTGGCGTAGACGTCTTTGTCGTCCTTGACCTTGAGACCGACGAGAATTCTGTGCGCAATCTGCTCGGCTGGCGTTGCATGGTCGCGGACGACGTCGTCAAAAGCCAGCTTGGCCTCTGCTCTCTGCACTTCATGCCGATTCCGGTGGTACTCGGCGAGGCTGGCAGACAACTCTTTTGAGTCGTTGTCGTCTGCTGTTGAATACTCTGTGGTGTATGCAAATGGGATGTGTCCGGATCCTGTGGCTGTAACTGTTGCCGTGGAAGCAGCATTGGCGGCAGACGTGGTGCTGGGCATGGTGCTCTGGGATGACTGTGACTTTGATGATGTAGACAGATTTGTTGCTACGCGTCTGATAAATTTGATTGGTGTTGAAAAGGTAGACCTTGAGTCCTTGGTATCTGATGGTGAGGATATGCTGGTGGTGCTGGTGATGCTGGAAAATGTATCAGTCCTGGTTCCAGTAGTGGCCGGCGAGCCTTTATCCCTTTTAAAGAAATTCATGGCGAGTGATTCTACCTTTGTCGGATGTGTTTTGATTGTATATGCTTGTATCTGTTCGTGTCTGTTTGTGTGTTTGTGTGTTTGTTTGACGAATTTGGTCTTTGTACTGGTCTCTTTGACTCTGGTTGATCGCCTTTATCGAGAGATATTCAGACTATTCTAGACTTGTTCAACGAGGCTGTGAGTCTAGTTTCTGTTTGGGCAAACAAAGAAAGAAAGATAGTGGAACAAGGTCTGCTTGAAGGATGCAAACAAAGCCAACAAGGTGAACAGAGGTGAGCGAGGTGAAGATGACGGTCGTGTTCCAGGCGATGTACTGATCCGGTGATGAGTGGTAGCACTCTCAGAGTACGGTATACACTGTCTTATTGTATCAAGCATACGGTCACACGCTTCTCCTTGCCGATGACGATGTTCACCTCGATATGGACGTCAAAGGCGACGAGGGAGGCCTTTCGTGCTGCTCCTCAAGCCCAATATGCGGCCGGCATTAAGCGGGTATTGGGTTTTTAGCGAGTAACTGGGTCGACGATAGTGACACTGTAAGATATGTACGATGTAGAAGATGTCAGAGCCTACTTATTATGGAAAAGTAAGACTACGATGCGCTTGGGAGGCCCATAGTCAGTTAATAGGAGGCTTAGTACGCCCAGTGGGTCATTTCTGACCAATCACGTTTGGCACTGTCCGCTATGTACATCGTAGGCGCTTTGGGAGTCAGCCGGATCGCACGAGTCAAAAGCTGACAGAAACTGCATTTTTTTGGACATAATTATCGCTATTGTAATGAAGGCGGTAAAATGTGCATTTTTTGAGATAAGATGCATGCTGCCTTGTGCGTTTGCTAATAATATCCATGCGCAGCGGAACGGCGGGTGCTTATGTAAGCGCGGTCTGAACAACGCACAGGACTCTTGTGTGTCGGTGGTAATATTGTCTGCCGTCTGGGTCATAAGAACTTTGATTATTGCTTGGTCTCATGGCGTTCTGTGGCTGACGGGCTGCCTGCATGCGTTGTCACGCTGAACGTTGTGTTTCAAATGTGACCTCTTTTGATAGCTGGCCTTTGTTTTCTTTCTTTTTTTCTATCTTTCTTTTCTCTTTCTATCTTTGTTTATTCCTTCGAATAGTCTATTTCTGCGGTATTCCTATGAACAGCCTCTTTCTTAGCTCAATGACCGCTTTTGAATAATTTATCTTATGCATTTACTATTTTCGCTTCCGTTTTCATGCATGTCGAGTCACGGACGGAGAAAAACCCGACTTACAAGAAAACCCCCGGAAATAAGGCTACAACAATCGGGACTCACCGAGGCAGAATGACGTTTTCATTAGACTGGCCTATGCGCAGACCCTAGACCTTGTACACTTCAACTCAGCCTCATGGTCCCATCTACTTGACAGAGGCCTGTAACCCGGGGCGCTGGTTCACGATTGCATCGGAGAGCCTGCGATTTGGTCACAAATCAATTTAACCGTTGTATTTCCATCCCCAGCAGCATAAAAGCTTGAATGGTCCAGTGGCAATGCATTGCAGCCGGGTCACGTTGTCGCCAGAGCATGCGTTGTGAATCCATGTGATAATGCGTTCGTCTGATCATCTGAAAGTCTCCGTTTTTAGAATTTCTTTTTGCATTTTATCAGGGGTAGCCGACTTACACGAGATAGAGTAGCCTCGCTGATTGTCTTGAAAAAGCCTTGTGTCGTTATCGGTTTTATTTGTATCAAAGGCTACGGGCGTATAAGTGCACTGCCTTACCTGGTGGAGGCTCAACGTCGCCTGTTGAGTCCATCTCCTCGGATTTCATGAATGTATAAGAACGCATAACATCGGCATATAATACATTCAGAAAGGTAACCAAAATAGTAATATATAATGTACAAGTTAAGAGAATATGCTATACCTCTGGCGAGGTTCTATGTCTGATGTCTGTTGTTCGTTAAACCAAGGCCGCCCGTTACTAAACGCCTTTGCCTTTGCCCTTGGCCGACTGTCCTTGTCTTTTGGCCTCTGTAATGCTCGTACTCTTTCCTTTGCCCTTGCCCCTGATACTGCCCTCACCAGCCACAACAGTGCTCTGGCTGGCCTCGGACTGGGCATCGTTGTCCTTCTCTCGGTCTTTTCCCTCGCCAATCTGCAGCTTGCCAAAAACGTGGCGGACCTCGCGCAGGTTCTCGTTCTGCGCAGAGACCACCGTCGCATTGCGCTCGTCGGCAAACGCCCGGACGCTCTGCAGGATCGGGCTAAATCCTTCGTTGTCGGGGAGCCACCACTGCACGCATGACGGGTCATTGAACAGCTCCGCCATGCGTGTCCGTGTTGTCACCGGGAAAATGTACCTGAGTTGTTAGTTTTTTTTGCTTTATTCCAAAGGCGAAATTACTCACCCCATAGTCTCGATCAAGGCAAACTTGCGCCGAATCCACATGTGGTGGCGCTGGTCGCGTGGAAGGAATAGCGTTGCCATGGCCAGTTTGCTTTGCGAGATGATTAGGCTGCCGGGCGGACTAGCGGGCCATCTCTCCAGCTGTTCAAACATCTGACAGATCTTGTAAGCCCGCTTCGCTAGGCCGGCTAGTTCTGCTGACATCTTGGCCGCCATCTGACCTTGCGCAGCGTCAGCGTCGCACTCTCCCGCGGCGCCCTCCGGCGCGCCTGCACCCATCGTAGCCATGGCTATCTGCAACTGGGCAGCCTGCAACTCGTGCATCACCACAATCGACTCCCAGTCGCACGACATGATCGTGACGCCAAACAACGGTCCGTAGTAGAGTTGTCCCGGCTCATATGGATCGACAATGTCGCTCTCGTCCAGTGGCTTTGCGTAGCTGAAATCCTTGACGAGGAACGGGTGCTGGCCAGGACTCGCGCCTTCGCCGCCAATGTCAATTGTCACAATGGCGTCGAGTGTCTTCTTCCATTCGTGCAGGTCGTTAAGAATTCGGGCGTGTTCCTGTATGAATGCTTCGTTCGGAGCAAATGATGGAAATGACGCCAGGCCTCCGCCGCCACTCTTGCTACCTGCCGCCTCGTCACCCATGCTGCTGTCGTCGTCCTCCTTGGCACGTGCAAACAGCATCGACATATCGTACGAAATAAGACGCAGACTCGACGAGCATTCCTCAATCCGGAGCACCACATTGCTTGGATCAGTGGCGATGCATTCTTTGTAGTAGTCAACAAGTGTCGTAAACCAAACCCGCGGCAGACCAGTCGGGAACCCGCCCATCATGCCGACAAACACGTCGAAGCGGCTGTACCAGTGCAGCACGGCACGTCCTATCGGCGTCTGCACGATCGAGTCTGGCGTGTACATGTCGGTGAGCATCTCTAGTGCTGCCTTTTGGTGGCCCATCAGGTTGATCCAGTCGCCCAAGTACTCCTCAATGGTCGCCAGCTGCAGCACTGTCAACAGCGTTCCCAGGCTGTGTGGCTCCTTGCGCTTCAAGGTGCCCAAAAGCAGTCGCACGCTCTGGTCGTAGTACTTTAAAAACTGCTGCAGATTGGCCGCCGGGTCCCGCAACATGTAGTGGTACGACGAAAAGGCCACCAGGGCATAGAGCAGCGACTCGTTCCGAATCGCTAATGACGGAAGCAGGCTGTGGATAAACGAATCGTAGTCGATCGGCACGCAGTAGTGAAAGTGCGTAATGTTGTCGCAAAAGTACCCAAGAAAGAAGCGAATTTCTTGTGGCAGATGGCCCCAGTCGGCCGGCGTCGGTGCTAGAGCCGAGCCCGAGGGTGTGTAGATGGCGTCCGACGACGCGATCGAGTGTGTCAGCGGGAAACTGCCGGCTGTGCCAGTCGATGTGGCTGGCGAAGAGCATTTGCCTTCGAGGGAGGGAGTTTCTGAGTCCTGCCGCGGTCGTCTCGCGGTCCCTATCGACCCGCCCAAAGCTGCTGGTCCCGTATTTGATCGCTTCAAGTTTTTGAAGGGCATAGAGTTGGCATGTCGCAGCTGTGGTGCCGCCCGTTCGGCTATTGTTGTCGTGAACTGGTATGATGATGAGCCAGTTTCCTCCTTGATATTCATATCGCCGGCATCCGTCAACGTAGCTTCGTCGTCGTCAACTATTGTCCCCAGCTTGCTCTCATTGTCATGATCATGGTCCATGTCGTCGTCGTCGCCTTCGTTGGAAGAATCGGGACTCGCTTGCTGGCTCGGCGTTGGTGTGTCTCTTGTGGACGATGTTCCTGATGCTGCTGCCGCCGCTGCCGCTGCCGCAGCGGACTTTGTTGAGTTTGGGTCTGGGTATACGCATTCTCTCTTTCCTTTTTTGCACCCTATACATCACAAAAGCCTATATTAGCAAACAACCTACTACCCAGCGGAAAAATTATTCGGATAGTCTTACGCTCGCAGGTCGGCCGCCCTTCGTCACACTTGATGCGTCGACTCCGACAGGTATAGCACCCGGACCGTGTCCGCCGGTGCTTGATGTGCTCGACGCCCGGTGCTGATTTTCGCCGATGCCGTTGTGACTTTTGTGCGTTGTACATGAGGGGCTCCGGGAAGCCCGTGTAGAATCCCAGACTGGAGTACTGGCTGGGGCCGGGACTCGGGCCAAGTGTCGGCATTCCCATCACCATTGCCGGTTGCTGGTGCAGATGCGGTGGAAGCGATAGTGGCAACATATCGTGAAGAGACTGCTGGTGTTGATGTTGATGCTGATGTTGTGGTATCTGTTGGAGTTGGTGCTGATGTTGAGAGTGGTGATGTGGCTGTCCCTGCTGCTGGTGCTGCATGTGTATTGGCAGCTGCTGCTGAAACTGAGGGTGGACATTTGACATGTGCTGCTGCTGCTGCTGCTGCTGTTGTTGCTGCATCTGAGGAGGTGTGTTGCCGACGCCCGTCATGGACGTCAAAAACTGTTGGTAGTTCATGATGCGCAGTAGTCCGGGAAGGAACCCAATAGCGTGGTCTTATATAACTAGCAGGTGATGTTCTGCAAGTGCAAGCAGGCAGGAGATAGTGGATAGAGATCACGGATATGTTGTGGGTGGCATATCCCTGTTCTGAACAAGCCACGAGAGATTATGCTGTGAGGTATCGGGGGTAAGGAGTGCCAATAAAGGTATGGCAGAGGACAAATAGAAAAAGGAGAGTTATAAGAATAGAAGAGCAAAAGCAAACAGAACGTAAAGTGTGACGGCTGCGGAGCTTTGGCACGTGCAAGTGCAGATGCTGCTGTTGTTCCAGGTAATAGTTAGAGTTGGTGCTGTCAACGGAGCTGACATGTCTTTGCCACCGTGGATGTCCAACTTTCTAGTAAAAGAAACTGGCGGTGGGTGAACAGCTCGGCGAGACTGAATCACCAGGTATAACCAAATAGGAGTAAGGGAGACGTGGAAGAGCGTGAGGTTTAAAGTGAAAACAAAACAAAAATAAGACGGAAAAGAAGTCTACCTCCTGATAGCCATTCTATATTTGCAGTTGTCAGTGTCAGTACAAGTACGCAAGAAACCTTGACTCGGGAGTGTTAACAAAGGACAAAGGGGGATGGAAAGGGATATGATAGTAATAGTGATATAGATATAGATGAAGGAAGCAGAAAAGGAAGCAGAGGAAGAAAATGGAGAGGATACAAGAAGAAAAAGGCAAGAAAACAAATTGCAGATCAAGCTAGAAGAGGATCAGAGGAGGGGCCCGAAGAAGTGGTGTTCTAGAAACTGCACTCCCTTGCAAGATCCATGAAATAGCAGAGAGAATAAGATAGAGAGTAGAGAAAGAAGTAAATAAAAGGAATAGAAAAAAGACAAAAGAAAGAAAAAGAAGAAGAAGAAGAAGCAAGGATTACGCGCCGAGACAGGTGTAGCCCTATCCCAACGCCTTTCCTTTTTGACAGTGCTATCCGTCTTGCGCGTAATTAGTGCTCTTTATTCTTCTGATGTCGATTTTTGTTTTGTTGCTTTTTCTTCAGGTCTATTCTTTCACTCTGCACTCTGCACCCTGTATGTCTCTGCCATCAATAGGGGCCCTGATGTGCCCATAAGGTTAAGAAGTGGAGAGGGACAGAGACAAGGACAAGAGACAGAGACAAAAACAGCGGGATGGGATTGGAAGGAAGAAATGGTGGCAAAGGACGGGAGAGTTGCAGATATAGGTGGGGAGGGAGAGGGACTGAGAGACAAGAGGGAAAGAAAGAGGAGAGGGGGGGTGTGGGCATGGGCGTGGATACATGTACATAATATACAGAGTACGATGAGGTGAGGTGTGTGATGGTAGATGGTGTACTCTATTGAGTGTACATTTGTACATACCGGTAAGTAATTTGAATATGGATAGGATTTGAGGACTACTCATGAGCTAGGACACAAGCAGCTGATGCTCGCTCTGACAGTACCGGCCAGTGCCTTGATCGACCGCTATCAAGAGATCGATGGGAAAGGGCTGTACGAAGCAAGATCTAGCAATTTGAGACCGTTGGAGTGCGGAGGAAGACAGGCTGTTACTACTTCCATGGAAGCTCTGGGGCATGTATTATATCAACAGATTTTATGCCTTTCTGTAAGCTTATTCCGAATTGATCCCAGGTGAGCAAATTCCAAACAGCCACAGAAGAAAAGTACACTGATGGGAGTGGGATGATATGTGACCGAAGATGGGATGAAATGAGAAATGAGATGCATTGGCACGCAATGGGACGCAACAGAGACGGGAAGAGAGCAGGGCAAGGAAGATATGGTCAGGGCGATCCGGGGCGGCGGGCTGCAACGACTGTAAAAAGGCTAATGAAGTAATGCAAGCAGTGGGAAGGAAATAATGAGTAATGAGTATGAGATCCACGATGAGTACCCATGTAGATTCGGGAGTGCAGGGGAGAAAACAAGATGCAAGACGGGGGAGACGAACCATAAAGAGAAGTGACAGCGGGCAGGCCAGACGGGACCCAGGCAATAGTCGTAATGATCGTAATTATGAGGTAAATGCAATACCATGCCTGCATGCAAAGACAGAGTAGAGAGCCTGGGGCATGTGTTAGTGTGAACGTGCGAGCAGAGTGGGTGGTGTGGTGGGTAGCAGATGGGTAGATGGTGTGGGCGAGGTGGGTGCAGGGTGTGATTGTCAGATGGCGATGTTGTATTCTAGCCTTGCTGTTATTAGAAGGCGTCGTGATAGCTTATGTGTGTACTCTCTGTATCTGAGTACTCGGGCGATGTCGTAAGTCGTACTTCGTATACCAGCACAAGCAAACACTCTGACAGATCAACCGTGCGTTGAACAAAGACAGATGATATCAGAGGGTAGGAGAATGGCAAGCAAGGTGAGTGAATGTGGAAGGTGGCAAGGGGACACGACGATGCTGCGCGGGAACTCGCGAGATCGACGCAGAATAATACGGCGAGGTTACAGCAGACGCAAAGGCAGAAGTGGAAGTGGAATAGAAGTAGAAGTAGGCCGGAGGAGGGCGATCAACGGTTGAAGACTGCAGATTCTACATCGATTGTTGGGGATGATTCATGGATAGGAAGTAGAAGAAGAAGAGGCACGGACAGGCACGGGCAGGGCGAGAATACAATTCAGCCGATCTTGGCGCCCGAGTTAGTTGTCTGATGTCGGACTATTGGGGGGATGAAGAAGGTGAAGAAGAGGAGGAAGAGAGAAAACAGTTGGTGATGAAGGATGCTGAAATGAAGGGGAAATCGGAGATGATGGCCAGGGTGAAGTGTTGACAGCATATGCAACGAAATGAGATGAGAAAATAGACGGGTGACAGCTGACAGCACTCAAATTGACGGACATGAACAGAACCCCGAGGTTTGAGTTGGTGATAGGAGGTGATATAGTGAAGAGAAGATATCACCGAGTAAGATATCAGGAGGTCGTCGTCAAGGATAGCCCTTGCCTAAAACATCGATGCAGACCGGGTCGCACCTGCATCAAAGAGATGAACACAAAGTACAGAGTCGACAGACTTGGGACGAAGTGGCACCGTAAACGATAAACGAGGAAGGCACGATATTGTGAGGCACGAGGCAGTTGACAATAGGCTGGGGCAGGAACCAAAACTTGCAAGAATGAGGAAGGAGCGGCCGGTGCCAGTGGCGTGCATACATACTCACTGCAGAATAGGGCAGGAACAGGAAGAACAGCCGCGTGGTAAGATTGTGGGAAGTTCCGCGAGAAACGTGGAAATAAGAATAAGGTCGAGGAAGGAGGGATGGTGAGAGGGAAGGAGCGATCGAGCAGCCGCAACCACAGAACCACATGTGATGCATGAAGTGCAATCTGAAGCCGTGCGCGAGTTGGTCCTGATGGGGCAGATATTTACCAAGAACATAGAAAACATAATACGTAAATACAATGGGGCAGAGTGGTCGACAAGGTAAATAAGAGATGCACGTACGAGGAGTAGCTGAAGGGCGGGCCAGCATCGAGAGCGGGAGAAAGAAAATAAAAAATAAAAAGAATAAACCAAAAATAAAAATATACTCAGAAGAGGCCGGCCCTTAAGAGCTCGTATTTATCGATCATTGATCTACTCAGTATATTCCGGTTTATTGGATTATTGAATTGGCGCCATTAGGCAATTTGGCATACGGAACATGTGGCATGCTGAATACATGTTGGTGCAAATCCTGTCTTGCAGATACAGAGACGGGACGCGGAAGACGGAGGTTCTTTGCTCTTGATTTTACCTTTTGCCTTTTACAGATGTTGGCCCATGCCCACCAGCCCACACCCATGCCTTCGCTCCCCCTTCCCTATGCAAGTTAGCCCGCCCACTTGATTATGGAGAGCACCAACAGCTGGCGTACGGGAGGAGAGCTAAGAAATAAAGTATTCAGATGTGACAATGAAGGAATCTTTGATCAGAGGGTTGGCATGTTAGCGCAGTCTGTTGCTATCTGCATTGGGCATGGCCTGCCGTCACCTAACCCAAGCCAACTTGCTGCTATCTGTCAGTCGTGATGTAATTACGATGAAAGACAAAGACAGGTAACGCGGAAACACGCAATTGTTATGCCAGAAGAGAGAAGTATGACTCCCGTACGATCAAGATACGTGGTTATTGGCTAGGGCGCTTTGCCGGAAGAGCAAGGCCGATGTGTCGATATTCTGTACCAAGACAGAAATTGACTACGAGACTACCAGCCGGAGTCGTCGTAAAGTTATGGGGTCAATGGTACGGAAGCAGGCAGGGATTTAGGTTGGATGGGGCCGGGGAGTGCCTTTTTTTGAGCAGCATGCAGGAGCAAATGTAATAATCGAGAATGAAATAAATTAGGATTTATCAATGAAAAGGTCTAGCAAACTAAAATAGGAAAACAAAAGACAACAAGGCCTGCACGAAAACACAAATACTTGCATATCCAAGGCCAGGAGGAGCGTCTCACATAAAATAGAGACGAAAACTGTGAATATGTGACGGGGCCATGGCAGGGGTGAGGACAGGGAGATAGATGTCTTGCTGTGGTCTTCAAGCAAAGTCTGGAAGCTGAAGACACGCGACATGAGCCAATTTGCAGCACTGAAGTGATGACAGGGAGGGGCAGTATCACAGCTGTTGGTCAAGGAATGCATCGCCATGTTCCGGCAGAGAGGCAATGCGACTCTGGACGAAAAGAACGAAAAGAAGATCGGACAAACGAGAACACGAAATATCTTACTCTGTACAAAGTAGCAGCGAAATAAGAATAGCCTCGATCGCCATTTAGCCAATAGGCAATATCGGGCAATCTCAGCTCTGTCTCCAGTGCTTACTGAGTACACCGTACTTCAAGTCTGAAGTCGGTGTCGTGCCGTGTGCTTCCCGGCGACCCGTTAACTCCTGATTAATTTTAGAAGTGACTGGAGTATGGGATGCAGTCGACAGTGAGCGATCTCCAGCTGAAGAGCTCGAACAGGAAAGGCAAAAAGCAAAAGACAAAACACAAAAGTAATAATGCAGAGATCCTCCCACTTGAAACACATGGCTTGAGATCAGCCCAAAGCGGTAAAGATGGGAGTAAAAAGGCAAGGGCAAAAGGAAATACAGCCGTCTACAAGGCTAGTCACGCACATCCGGGTGTTGATCAATGATGCTGACCGTACTCAGTATCGTATTCTGTTGTCTGTTGTCAATATCGATGACGCTTATTCTATTTGATTAATAATAATCAGGCCGCCGTAAGGGCATCCAATTGTCAATATCTGACAATATCGATTCTAAAATGTGCATCTGAATATCAACTATATCAATATGCAGGACAGTACTTGACAACGCATACATGGCGACAGCTTAAGCTGAAGATCATCCGCTTGATGCAAGGGCCTCTGCATGTAGAGGTTGAGGTTGAGTTGAGGTCCGCTGGAAGAGCTTCAAGAGACAAGAGACAAGAGACATCCAGCTGCTGAATACTTATAGGCCTCCATTGAGTAGGCCTCCATGCACAGCCAAGGCAAGGCAGAAACCGTTATTTTAGTGTCACGCCTAGGCTAAAAGACAAGAGGCGCCGCTGTCTGTCGTGTCAAACACTGACAGTACTGACGTACTGTTTGTGAGACACTTGGAGTCGAGCCGTCTGCAGCCGTTGGCATGTTGTGTTACGGCCAGCTGAGGTATGGAGTACGAGAGTACAGAGTACGGGGCAGCTCAAGCTATCTATCTGCTTGTCTCCTTCTCAGTTGAGACATGTGCAGCAGGGGTAGGTGGGCCGTCTTTGTACTTTGTTCTCAGTAGCTGTTCTGCAAATACTGAGTACAGTATCAGAGCGTACGAATCCTCGATGGTCATTAACGGCTAAGCTCTGGCGATCACTGCACATCCACACGAGCCAACATGTTCGCACGAAGAATGAAGGATGAATGCTGAAGGACGAGACAGTCGAGATGCGGAGTGAACTGATGCCGGATTTGCCACCAACCGCGAGCTGAACACCTTTAGACAACAAAGCCCTCTGTAGATGGAGTACGGCTTGTATGCCGAGACTATGAGCATGAGCATCTGAGATACAGTCGTAGAAGAAATTCTAGAAGAGCCAAAGAATGAATAGAAACGGCTGAAGACCAGATTAGGCATACTCAGTACTTCTCTACATAAGAAATGATCAGGACAAGTAGAAATACTAAGTGGGATCGAGGAGATTAGGTCATTAGGGCGTGCAATGCAAGCAGCCAAGCCAAATATGGCAGCTGGAAGTCTTTGCACTGGTATCAGTAAAGTACGAAGTATCGAATTGCAGAAGAAGAAGAAAAGAATCAAATAGCGGTAAGATGGGCAGGGAGCTGCCTGCCGTTGGATTACAGTGCCACTGCCCTTGCTGGGAGCACAGACCACGCAGACACATGCCGGCCGGCTGTCAACTTGTCAGGCAGTGGGTTCTTTTCTTTCTTTTTGCATATTGAATTTCTGTATTTCTTCTTTTGCTATCATCCAATACCCATCCCCTCTCATCATGCTTTGGCTCGAAATACACATGACAGTATTCCTGACAGCGGACAGCAAGAATCAAACCACTTCAGTGCCACATAATCCGTATCAATAAATGCTAACAGAATTGCACAAAGAGATCCAACAGTACAGAGTAAAAAGGGACGTGCGAGGATCGCCAGTGAGTCCATGTGCCAAAAGCGTTGAGTGCAACACAACCTGCAACTGTACTCAGTAGTGGTAATCATCACTACTGCAAATCTACACTTTAAACACACCAATGGCGAGTCCGAGGCAGCCAAGCCGCGGTCAGATACTAAAAATGATGGTCTGTAGCCCAGCCTGGCCGGTCTTGTCTACCCTCTGCCCCAAGGCGTAAAGGATAAAGTCAACTCCTTGCGGATCGCCCCAGGGAGAGGTGCTTTGACGTTTTCTCTGTCTTTTTCTACTCTGTAACTGTATTCACTGTATTTTTCACCATCTTCTTTATGCCGAATGCGAATGACGCACTATTGTACAGAGAACTGGCATTCACACAATCCGAGCAGAGGATCCTGCGGATATTACTGAATACTGGCTAGTGCTGGCCTACCCCGTAATGGTTTTAGTGATGAGCTGTAGCTGGGACTGTAATTCGGGATCTGTTGGACTTACCTGATCTGGGTTTTTCGTCTTTCACTTTTCGTTTTTCGTTTTGCGGTTTGGCTTTCTCCTCATGACAAGCCGCATTTCTGATATTACACATCTTTTCAGGGACTTACTTGATACAATGTTCTCGTACGGAGAACCGCAGTTCAGCTCTGATTTTGAATGCAGGTCCCAACGAAGCATATAAAAATCAATAACATTCAAACATTAATAATAAAGATAATCAAAACCCAAACACGGGAACACGGGAAAGGTGTCAAATGCAGACGTCTCCGTCCTCGTACAAACAGGTGGCTCAAGCGCGGCAGCAGGGAGCAGACAGGGACATGGGTGTACCTGACAATGGGGAGATGACAAAGGCCGTCGTACAGAAGAGGCAAAGGTACTCTCTAGTATTAAAGGCAGTGCGGTGAAGGATTTGAGTGCTTATGTGTATGTACTGGGGTTGTTCCTAATAGTGTCATGGATCATGAGGACGACATGGGTTAAGATGGTTACGCAAGACATGGCGAGACATGCACAGAGATGCAGATAGATGCAGAGTACGTCTCATCAGTCGGAGGCAAGTTAGAACAGAAAATCTAGACGTCCATCCCGATACGTGGAGTATATCAAGCAGCCAAATGGCGGTAAGCAGGTGGGTGTAGAACACCGTCAATGGAGATGAGAGAGTAGTAAAGAGCATGTGTATTACAGATATGATGTACCTGAGGATGTCAATATTCAAGATGGATAAAGTCAACTATTTGTCAGTCAAACAGCGCCGTCGTCAGACCATCTCTAGCCTCCATCCCATCCCCAGCTTGGCTGCCTATCAGCTCTACGGCTAAGCCCGCGGGACTTGAGTCTAGCCGGGTGGAATACAGAGTATGGATTTGCAGAATAAGGTTCTGAATTCTGATAAATGCGCATGCTAGCAATGCAATAGCAAAACTAGAGACGCAGTACGTACTTCATACGATAGAGTGCTCGAATGATATGGCCAAACTGAGTAAAGGATAATCGCCGCCGATCGACGCTGTGCATATCCTACCACCCTTCAAAGTTGAGAAGACGTCTATCATCCGCGTATTGGGATGGCTGACAATCGGAGTATCTTGTCGGAGTTATTCTTTACATCATGAGATGATGCCGAAGAATAGAAGAAGAAAATAAAAACAAAAGATGGAGAAGAAAAAGAACGGAAAAGAAATACAGGCAGACCAAAGCTGACAGTCATCGACTATCAAATCGTGCTGGCCAGTAATATTCCCAATCGACACTCTGAAGCTAACGAGCTGACTGCAGTGGCAAATAAAGAGCAAACACACAATACCAAAAGAAAGCAATGCGCGACTAAGCCGTGCTACATGCAGAGTATGCACCTCACCTGCATGGACCTTGCATGCATGGGCATATAGGCATATGCAGCAGTATTTTTGATAAATGCACGTACTATTTTTCAGACAGCGGCTTTTACCCGCTGGCAGGCGGAAACTACGTAGATATGACGCAAAATCGAGATCAAAAATCGCGAAAAGAAACGAAGAAGAAATAAAAGAGAAAGAAAACATCAACAACCGTAGAGGCAAGACGGCTCGCACCGTCGGGGCCCGGACAGAAAGCCTCGGCCTATCTATGTGATTGATAATTAAAAACAGAACGAGACAGAGAATCCTCCTGAATGATAAACCTTTTGACAGTGGACTGACTATATTTGAGTATCATAAATACTCCAATATTCAGACTCCAGCTCCTTCAGCTGTCACTTATTCCACGTCGTTTTCTTCCGCATGGCCTGTTTTTCAAATTAAAATAATAAGTAGTAATAATGTAAGTAAGTACGAAGTAATAGAGACTTCCTTGGTCAGCTCCAGCCTACTGTGTAATTTGTTCCTTGCTGCTGGGCTATATCAGAGATGTTAAGACTCTATTAAGACTCTATGAGCACTGGGGGGCGATGTGACTCTGCTCAGGGTAGAGTTGCAGAGGCGCTCAGCAATAAGGGGTTTCTGGGAATTGACCTCGACGGGTCGAGTACATCGTATCCTGCTCTCTCATTCTTTCATGTGAAGCTCGTGTTGTTGATTTGTTAATTTGTTTGTTGACTTGCTCGCCGAATGTCCGGGGCCGGGTCATCATCCGATATTGCATGCGTTCATTAAGACACAGATGGACAACTCAAGACATCCGAACAAAAATAGCAAGGCTGAGAGTGACAATACGAAGTATATCACGCTTCTTATGACACCCATAGCCGTACCACAGCTATGAAAACGTGGCTCTTCGTATGATATGATAATGCCTCTGTTAAGCAAACAAGCTCCTTCTGGAAGAAAGCACCTATATCACAGAGGTATCCAAAGGAAGACGTGACAATAACGATGTCGTATTATGTTTGTATTGCTAAAACAAAAGATGGAGATCATAGGATGGTGTATGGTATAAATGCTGTGATAAGAGCAGGGAGAGCTGTTTAGTTGAGTACGAAGTAGACATAACAGTATCTCCAGACGTCTGATAGAGGCAAGTGTTCAGTAACTGTAGGCCTTTTGTCCGAGATGCCCCTTTCTTTGGTATCTCTTTCTGTCTCTGATTTTGTTTGCATTCTCTTTTTCATTCTCAGAGACTATCCCTCATCTTGCCAACAACAACACCGGGTTGACTCCTGTTCTCTGCAGTTTCTGCAGTCTGCAGTTCGCGGCCTCTGCTTTGGTCTCTTGGGTAGCATTGCGGGTTTTCTGTCTGCTCCTTTGGCTCCTGTCATACTGTCCGATTTCGTCAGTCTAGGATTGACATGTCGGACATCTCAATGTGATGTGCCAACGGGATATCACTCTGTCTTGTGCATTATTTGTATTTCGGACTCTGCATACAGAGTATGGTCGTACTTGTGGCGTTGGGTCTGTACTGGTGCTGGTGCAGAGTAATACAAATTAGGCAGTTGGGAACGGACCTGCTACCCGTCGAAGCCGCCATGCCGGTGTCAATCTTTGAAGTATCTGCTTGTTTTATTGCTCTCTGCTGCCTCTTACCGCGTGTCTTTTAGAACGCACAAAGTAAGAAATGGCAGACAGAGCACTCTACACAAGTACGTAGACAAAAGCCCTTGACTACGTACGCTCAATAACCATCGGCCTTCCCTACATATGCAATGCAGCCCAGAAAATAGACTGTCTGCCCCGTCCCCAACGGACCGTCAACGTAGCACCAAGATAGGGGAGGAGGGGCTGCAACCAGACCGCACCCGACCATGGGACCATGGATGCTGTTGGGTCTCTGGATATGCTGGGACTAGTGACCTGCTAATATCAGTGAGTGCCATTTGGGGTCAGAGGATCGCTGAGAATACGACGTGCATGCCGTACACCATGCCGTAGAGACCGATGCATGTACAGTAGGAGCACTTTCTGTACTAAGAGTTCAGGATTGAAGAGGATGACAGAGTTGACCACGGCCCGACAGTGCAGCCTGAGGCAGCATAGACAAACGCAAACCAATCACCGACCATCGGCGATGCAGAGACAAAAGACCGAGTGATGCAACTCTGACGGAGCTGGTCTGGTACTGGGTATTTGGTGGTTTCTGATTCCATCTACCCACTTGTTTATCTCTCAAGATCATCGCCGGGTCCCGGGTAATCGTGGCAGCCGCTCATACTTGCGAAGTGTCCATGTCTTCTGTTGCTCTGAGACGGCTCGGACGCGGCCTGTGTCGTGATAGTACTCCAAATCAAATCAAAGAAGCTACACCGCTGCCGCCCTGTGTCGTAAGCCGCCTAATATAGACTCAATAAAGCTTTTCCAATGTCCGTAATGTCCGTCGAGTATATTGATCGGCGTTGGACTTTTGGATGTTGCTGGACTTGATAAGCTCGTTTACCGGACTTGATCTTGATACTTGACGCGGACCTCACCTGCTTTGATACTTGCCTCACGGTAAAGAATTCCATCATCAAATAGCCTTTATGTAAATCAAGGTAATCAACTCTTAAAATAGCAGTCCAGTAAAGATTTATTAAATAAACAAGACCTCGTCGCGGCTTGGTCAAGCGGTTTGCACCACATGTTTACAGCTTCATATGCTACCGATCGCACATGAGAATTGCCGCACCTTGTGAAAACTGTCTCACCGCAGACAGTTCTTGAGCAAACATCTAATGAAAATGCACTTTAATATGAGCATATATAGCTCTCCCTCGCGATATCTCGTCGTCGTGATGTCGTGATATAGTCACGTGATCCAATGTACGACCGCCCCTTCCTGTTGTGGCCGTGTTTCAAACATCGGGCCATGGCCCATCTCAGGAGTCAGGGTCAGGGACGGCGCACGTCCAGCGTTTCACACTGTAGGACGAGTGCGCTGTATGGTGCAACTTTTGCTGTTGTTTGATGACTTTTGTTTCGACTGTCAATGTAGAGAATACGGAGCTGAATCGACCTGACAGCATCGTGTCCAGAGCATCGTGCCCCTATTTTGCTACATTTCTAGCTTGTGGATCCGTGATGCGAATGCTGACGTAATACAGACTCATCAATTCACACCGTGATCTGTGATTCGATCTGTTGATCCATTGCTTCTTTTTCATTCATTCTATTCATTTTTGTATAATAATCACACCGCGATTGCCTTCTCATTACAAATCTCGGTTCAGCTTTTCTTCCGCGCGTCAACGGAGGCATGATCGAGTGATCACACCTTGACAGAGCCTAAGAATCAAACTAGTCGACGACGACGACAACATCACCATGTCGACATTCACTTCGCAGGACTCCGTCCTCGACGTCTTTGTCAAGACCGTAACCGACCCTGCCGCGCTGGCCGTGCTGGTCGCCACCGTCTTCGGCTTCATCCTGCCCATGCTCTGGATCTACCCGCCCGTCGCCCCGCGCCCGAGCGACTTTCTGAACGAGACGCACTCCAAGCTCGGCCAGGGCTGGTCGCGCATCGACGACACCCAAGAGGCAAAACTCAAGGCCAAGGCCGCACGCGCAGCCTTTGGCAGCAAGGTCGTCGACGACGCCAGCTCCGAGTCGGCCGCGTCTACGCCGACCACGCCGACAGCAGCAGCGTCGTCTTCCAAGCCGCCCGCTATAAACAGCCTCTGGATCTACCCTATCAAGTCGTGCGGCGGCATCCAGGTCCAGCGCGCCCGCGTGCTGCCCCTGGGCTTCGAGTTTGATCGCCTCTTTACCTTTGCCCAGCTGCGCTCGCCGTTCCCCGCCGATGCCGGCGAGGAGATTGGCGGCATCAAGCTCGGCAAGCAGGAGGGCGTTGCGGCCGACAAGCGCAAAGAGAAGGAGGAGCAGGAGGAGGCCGACGACGGGCTTGAGAACTGGGACTTTATCACACAGCGCCAGTTCCCGCTGCTGGCCGCGTTGCAGGTCGAACTGTGGCAGCCCGATCTGGTCAAGGTGCGCCGCGCCCAGGCCGGCATGCGCGCCGACTACCGCGCCGAGCGCAACGACTCTATGAGCGAGTCGTATGTGGTGCTGCGCTACCCGTGGTCAGAGCCTGGCTGGGAGGGCCGCTGGGCGTGGTTTGCGGCCAAGCTGGCGCGCGGCTGGCGCGCCGTGCCCGAGGTCGAGGTGGTGCTGCCGCTGTCACTGCCCGCCGACGACAAGGCCCGTGCCAAGGCGACGTACGCCAAGGTGCGCATCTGGCGCGACACCATCCGCGCGCTGGACATGTCCGCCGAGCTGCCGCGCTCGCTGCAGCTGTACCTGGGCGTCAGCAACCGCCTGGGCCTGATGCGCATCGACCCCGACCACCTGCGCGAGATCTACCGGAATGCACCGCGGAAAGAGGAGGCCGGCTATCAGCCCGTTACTGGTTTCCAAGACGCTGTAAGCTTCATTTATGCATCTCCTTGATACCCTGTACTGACATTGCAGTATCCCGTTCATCTTTTGAACCGCAGCAGTGTGCGCCACCTGGAGACCGTCACCGCTCTGGACGACACCCTGCCCGACCTCGACGAGCGGCGATTCCGCGCAAACATCATTGGTAAGTTGTTGTACTCAAACAATCTCTGCAGGCCACAGCTAACACCAATAGTCGAGGGCTTTGAAGAGTATGACGAAGACACATGGAAGATGGTGTCTTTCAAGCCACAGCCATACTCACGCTCCCTCCTAGACGAGGCCAAGTTCTATGTGTGCGCCAGAACCGTCCGGTATGATTCCCTTATGACCTTGACTGTGTCCTTGACCGTGACTAACTCAACAGCTGCATTATGCCCAACATCCACCCGGACACCGGCGAGAAGCACAAACGCGAACCAGACTACGCCTTGCGCAAGTTCCGCGATGTCGACGACGGTTGTCCTCGCTGGGGCTGCCTGGGCATGCAGATGGCTCCCTACTTTGAAAACACAGACAAGCCCGACATGATGGAGCTCACTCTCGAGGCCGGCATGTCCGTGACAGTGCTGCAAAAGGGCGCCCACAAGTATATCAAGATCTGAGGTGCCGTGTACTATACCATCAATGTAATATAGAACAAAATCATAGAAATATATGTGTATAACAAAGCAAACGAGCATTGGAACGCGCATGTTGAAATGAGACACCGTGGTGCCACTTAAATGTAGTATAGCAAAATACAATAGACAGCAAAAACACCACGCATATGCTAATCCAAACCTCCAAGATAATCATAAAACAAGAAGACAAAACGTGAATAGACATGACAAGACATAGACAGAAAAAGACATAACCGCCGTAACCATTACCCAATGCAATAGATCATCATACCAAAAGAGACAAAGAGACACCCAAAGACAAACTGAGTGCTTTACCGCAGATCGGCCGGCGTCAGCGCCTGCACCATACTCGTGCCCTCGCTGAACCGTGTCCGGAAGATCCGGTTGGCGTTCTGGAACATGCCGTCCTTGAGACTGACCACAATAAACTGGGAGCCCTTGAACCGCGTCTTGATCAGCCGGCCAATGTTCTGCGTGTGCGACAGATCCAGCGCAGCGTCGACCTCGTCCAGAATGTACATTGGCGCTGGCTTGAACTGCAGCAGCGCCATGATCAGCGAGAGTGCAATCAGCGACCGCTGGCCACCACTCAGCTCCGTCAGACTCTGCTTCCACACCTTGCCCAGGCACACCTTGACTTCCAGGCCGTCGCTGATCGTCTTGCCCTCTGGCGGGTCCAGCTTGGCAAAACTGCCGCCGGGCAGCAGCTCAGAGAAGATGTTGCCAAAGTCGGCGTTGACCTTGGTCCAGGTCTTGTGCAGCGCCTTCTTCTTGTAGTCGTCCAGGCTGATAATCGTCTCCTCAATCTTCCGCTTGTCCCGAATCACAGTCTTCATCATGTGCTTCAGGCCAACCTCCTTCTTCTCAACACTGTCAATCATGTTCATGACCTTGGGGTTGATCTTCTTCTTCATGCCCTGGAACCGCTCCTCTAGGTTGCGTAGCGTCGCACGGCACTCGGAAATGTTCTGACGGTTGAAATCGTAAGGCGAACCAGCCCGGCCAAACTTGTCCTTCTCGTCGGCAATCCACTCGTGCTTGCGCTCCAGGTCTGCAGCCTCCTTGGTAGCCGACTGCGTGTCCTTGTGGAAGCGCTCAATGGTGTGCACGAGCTTCTGCATCTCCAGGCTCTCCTCAGTGATACGGGCATTCTTGCTCCGGGTCGCCTGGTCGAGAGACCGCAACTCGTCGTCGTAGATGTTAAGCTTTGCCCGCTCGTCCTCCAGTTGTGCCTGAGCCGTGTCGTGGAGGTCAGTGACGGAAACCTGCTGCTTCTCAAGGTCGGCGAGCTCCTCCTGCTGCGACTTCATTGCCAGGTCGATTTCCTGGAGCTGCTCGCGCGCAGCAGCCAGATCGCCAGAGACTTGCTCCGAGTCAAGCTGAGCGCCCTGGAGCTCCTTCTGCAGCGTCTTCATGGCCGCGGTGTTCTTGGCCAGTGTCGCGCGCAGCTTGTCCAGCGACGCCTGCAGCTCGACAAGCTTGGCGTCCTTGTTGTTGTCAAAGTCCTTCATATCCTTCTCGATACGCTTGACATCGGCGCTGGCCTCGGCCTGCCGCTTCTTGGCCTCGGCCGAGTCCGCCTTCAGCTGCACAATCTGCTCCTTCATGTTGGCAACCTCCTGGATAATCGACGAAGACGAGTTGCTGCCAATCTGCTCCTCGGCCAGCTTGATCTCGTGGCTCTTGAGATCAAGGTCGCGCTTGAAGTGGCGAGCCTGGTCCAGCTTGGACTTCTCGCGCGCAATCTTGGCCTGCAGCTCAGCCAGCGTGCCTTCTGACTCCTGCAGCTTGCGGTTGATCTCGTTGAGCTTTTGCAGAGTCACGAGCACGCCGCTCGAGTTGGGCGCACTGCCACCCGAGAGTGTGCCGGACGGGTCGTAGGCATCACCCTCCAGGGTGATACTGCGCATCCGCACATTAGGGTCAAATGTGACTCTCTTTGCCGTTTCGGCATCAGCGCAAATCAGCGTGTTGCCGAAAACGTACTCCATGGCCGAAGACACCTCGTCATCGTAGCCGACCAGAGACAGGGCCAGGTTGACCTTGCCCGGGGCAATCTTCTGTGCAGTCGCGACAGTCTCCGCGTGCGCCTTGAATGAGGCGATCTTGTTCAGCGGGATGATGGTGACTCTCTTGCGCAGCTTGCCGCCCTGCAGAAGCTGGGTACCGGTAACCTCAGTATCGACAACCACGTTGTACAGACGACCACCAGCGCAAATCTCCAGTGCAGTGCCAGCTTCCGTGTGCTTCTCGTCGAGTGTGAAGAGCTGGGCAACGAGACCCTTGACCTTGGACCGGTCAAAGCGCGGCACGGGGTCGGAGTAGTTGAAGTCGATGTTGGCAACCTTGCGCTTGAGGGTGTCGGATTGCTGGCGAAGACCGCGCACAGTCTGCTGGAGGGTGCTCTCCTCCTTGTACATCTCCTCCTCGGCGCCAGGGCTAAAGCCAAGCTTGCCCAACTCCTTCTCCAGCTTCTGTGCCTGGGACTTGAGGCCCTCCAGATCCCGCAGGAGGTCAGCGTTTTGCTCCTTGGCCTTCTTTGCCCGAGGTTCCTCCTCCTTGATGCGCTTCTCGAGATGAGCGACCTTGATCTTGGCCTGCTCCTGCTCAGTGCCGGCAGCAGTGGCGCGATTTCTGGCGTCCTGGAGCTGACCCTGGTAGCCGTTCTCCTGGCCATCCTTGGAGGCAACACCAGTCTGCAGGGTCTGGAGGAGTTCCTCCTTGGTCTCGGCGTCTGAGCTCTGCTTCTCCAGGTCCTCCTTGGCGGCGTCGAATTTGGCCCGGATCTTGTCGTGTGTCTTTGTCTTCTCCTTGAGCGCATCCTCGAGCTCTGCAACGGTCTTTTCGCCGGCCTTGCGCCGCTCCTGCTCCTCGGCCATACTTGACTTCTTCAAATCCATGACAGTAGAGAGACGAACAAGCTCGTTCGAGTGCTTTTTGACAGACTGCTCCAGCGCCTGCGCCTTGGCACCCTTCTTCATCTCCTTCTCGCGCTGTGACCGGATGCGGTTGGCGTCTTCCTCGAGATGAGAAATCTCGCTCTTGAGGCGCACTGCCGAGTCTTCGAGTTCCCGTTGCCGCTGCTTCTTGGCCTCGAGGTCTGCTGTCGATTGTTCAAGTCGTTGCTGGTAGCGGATGTAGTCGTGTGCGGTGACGAGGCGGGTCAACCGCTCGAGGTCGTTTTGTGTCTGTTGGAAATCGAGGAAAGCACGCTTCTCCATACGTAGCTTCTCAAGCTTGGGCTCAATCTCGTCGCGCAGGAGTTCGGTAATCTCCTGCAGCTTCATCTCCTTCTTGGCCATGGTCTTGATGGCCTTGTCTCGCCGATCTTCGAACATTCGTGTGCCGGCCGCCTCCTCGATCATGGCCAGAATCTCGACGGCCTTCATGTTGAGGACCTTTGTAATGCGACCCTGCATAATGAGGAAGTTGGGGTTGTTGATGTTGAGCTGGACGGACTGGAAGAGGTTTTGGACTGTTTGCTGCTGGGCGCGGTGGCCGTTGATGAGGTACTTGGATGTGCCGCCAAGGACAATCTGACGGGTGACGCTGATGGTTGCATACTCCTCGAAGCCAATGGGCGACTTCTTCTTGTCGCGGTTGTCGAAGACGATGGTGACGCTGGCTTTTGTGACGCCGGCCTGGCCGCGCTTGTAGATCAGGTCCTGCAGGTTTTGCGCGCGGACAGTCGACATGTTTGTGATACCGAGAACAAAGCAGATGGCATCCAAAATGTTGGACTTGCCACTGCCGTTGAGGCCTGTGATCGAGTTGAAGCTCTCATCCCTGTGAAGTCAGTATGCAGCCTTGCGACCCCTCATTGCGCGGCTTTGCGAATGCGCATGCGCCAGTTGCAAGAATTTGCAGGAAAACTGCAATTGACGCGCGATTTTCTCTCTCACTTACCATCCTGAAATCACCGTCCGTACGGCATACGACTTGAAGCCCTGTATCGCGAGATCATCAGCAGCTGGTCATGACAACAAACAACGGTGTGGGTTGTACCCGCAGTGTAGCGGTCTGAGGGGCAACTCACGTCAATGATGACCTCTGTCACTCTCATGGTGTCGTTGTTGTCGGCGTGAGCTGTGGCGTGAGGTCGTTGTCGATGTGTCGTGGGGTGTTTGTCGTCGGCTTCCGCTGAGGAAAGGTAAATTGATATTAATGAGGGACCCGTGTTTGTAGTGGTTATGTAAACAATAGCGTGTTTTTGGCAGGCGCGGGGAACGCGTGTTTGCAAACATGCCGATAGTAGCTGGGGCAACAGGGGTCTCCATAGCGGGTATGATGTAAGCAAGGGTCACATGACCGCCATGTAAGTCGCGTGGGTATCCACCATGATGGGATGAAGCTGTTATGGAAAGAACCGTCGGCTTATCGATAAGCGTGCTTGCCGTCCGAAAACTCCCCCAATTAGGGGCCCCATAATAAAGAAAAAATGTTCCCCCAAAGACGACCTCCAGTCTCTGCCACCTCCACTATCGACTATCACCACTCACCATCTAACTTCAACGCAACAACAGTGCGATTGATTGACCTGGAATTGCCGAAGCCTGGTCTCTATACCTACCGCAGCTACATATACGAATTTATATTGTCTGCGCCCCCACGGCCCCCCAATCGACACCATGTTCCGCACGACCATGATGCGCGCCGCCCGGCTGCCCCGAGTGGCGGTCGCCTCGAGCTCTGTCGTTGCCGGTGCCCGCCAGGCCGTTATGCGGTCGACCAGCGTTACCGGCATTGCCCAGACCAAGCTTGTGGGCCAGACCATCCCCTCGATCTCGGCCCTCGCCCGTTTCAACCGCAGCTACTCGACCGAGGCCGCCGCTGAGGCACCTGTCGCCGCCGAGGACGACGGCCTGATCACCAAGTTCTCGGAGCTTGGTAAGGTTGGCGTCCACGAGAACGTCATCAAGGGCCTGACCCAGGGCATGGGCTACGAGCAGATGACTCCCGTCCAGTCCAAGGCCATGAGCCCCGCCCTCACCGGCAAGGACATGTAAGACGTCATTTTCTGTCATTCTTTTGTTTCTATTATTGATCTACCTACTAACAGCTCAGTGTCGCCCAGGCCAAGACTGGTACCGGCAAGACCCTTGCATTTTTGATCCCCGTGATCCAGAGAATCATCAACAAGCACCCCGACCTCGCATACCCCGGCCGCGTGCGCGCCGACGCCACCGACATCAGCGCCATCATTATGTCGCCGACGCGCGAGCTGGCTGAGCAGATTGGCAAGGAGGCCCGCATGCTGTGCAACAGCACGGGCATTATTGTGCAGACGGCTGTCGGTGGTACACAGAAGAACAGAATGCTGATGGAGGCACGGAACCGCGGCTGCCACCTGCTAGTTGCCACCCCCGGCCGCCTGAACGATCTGCTGTCGACCCCCAACAGCGGCATTGCCGCCCCCAACCTGGCGGCGCTTGTGCTGGACGAGGCCGACCGCATGCTGGACGTTGGTTTCTCGCAGGAGCTGGAGCAGATTGTGCGCCAGCTGCCCAGCCGCAAGGAGGTTCCCCGCCAGACGCTGATGTTCTCGGCGACTGTGCCCCGCGACGTCATCTCGCTGGCACGCACGTACATTGACGGCAAGAACTTTGAGTTTGTGCAGACGGTCGACCCCAACGAGGCCCTGACGCACGAGCGCATTCCCCAGAACATTATCCCCGTCAGCGGCTACGAGAACATCCACCCCACTATGCTCGAGTTCTTCAAGCGCGAGATTGAGAAGTCGAAGCAGGAGGGCAAGATGCCCTTCAAGGCCGTCGTGTTCCTGTCCACCACTGCCTTTGTGCGCCTGACGTCTGGGGTCTTCAACGAGCTGCGCCGCAGAGACTCTTCGCTGCCCCGCATGTTCACGATCCACTCGAAGCTGACGCAGGCCGGCCGCACACACGCCGCCGAGTCGTTCCGCCGGTCCGAGTCGTCGATTCTGTTCTCGTCTGACGTCACTGCCCGTGGCATGGACTTCCCCAATGTCACACACGTCATCCAGGTTGGTGTTCCCCCCGATCGGGAGCAGTACATCCACCGTCTGGGCCGTACCGGCCGTGCCGGCAAGGACGGTGAGGGCTGGATCATCACTGCACAGGCCGAGATCCCCGTTCTGCGCAAGATCCTTGTTGATCTGCCCATCAGCCGCCAGGACGGCTTTGCCTCGGCCGGCTACGACGTGGGCAAGAAGGAGGACCCCGAGCGGCCTGCGTTTGTGACCGAGGTCGGCGAGGTGTACAAGAGCGTCCCCGGCAACATGCTGGCCGAGACGTACATGTCGTTCTTTGGCGGCATGGCCCCCGGCAGATCGATCACGACGACTGCCGACTGCCTGCGCGACTGGGCCATCAAGGGCTGGGAGTGGGACAACACGCCCGCCGTTCCGATGCACAAGGCGCACAAGCTTGGTCTGTCGCGCTGCCGCAGCATCAACTTTGGCGAGGACCCCGAGCAGATCACGCAGGGCAAGCGCAACTTTGGTAACGATGACGACTTTTCGCAGCGCTTCGGCTCCAGCGGTGGCTTCAGCCGCGGCGGTGGTGGTGGCGGTTTCAGCCGCGGTGGCGGTGGCGGTTTCAGCCGGAATGGCGGTGGCGGCGGCTACGGTCGTGGCGACCGCGACGGTGGCTTTGGCGGCCGCCGGAATGACCGTGACGGCGGCTTCGGTGGCCGTGGCCGTGATGGTGGCCGTGGCCGGAACGACCGCAACGGCGGCGGCTACGGCGGCCGTGGTGGCAACGACCGCCGCGGCGGCTCGCGTGGCGGCTACGAGGAGTCTTCCAGAGCGTCTTTCTAGATTGACGGCTCTTGAAGGCTGTCAGTATGACTGATGGCACAAAAGTTTAAGCGAAAAGCAGGGCTGGCGCGCCTCTAATGACCTCTTTCTTCTTTCTTCTTTTTGCGGGCGCAACGGCAGGTTCCCTGCTGCGCCCATGTACGACTATTGGCCGGCTGTTTGCACACGGTCCGACACGGCTCTGGGCATGTCGTCCTGGCGTGTCGTCTCTTCTTTCCTGTACATATAGACTGCAATCTTGGCTGGATACACAAAAGGGGGTGGGTAGACATTGCAGCGCCGGGGTATTGGGTTTGGTTTCTTTTTTCTGTTTGTTCTTTCTTTCTCGGATTCCTGTTTCTTGCTTTGTATTCTCTGGTTCATCTCATCTTTGGAGTTCTTATCGCCCGTCTTCGTTTTGACGACGGGATCAACCATCTCGACTTTTTACCATCTACTCAGTACCATGATCTCTCCTATTCCCATACCGCAAATAGATTTATACTCGATACACCTGTCAGTGATACATGCATCCTTTAAACTTTTAAAATTCTTCGTAGGCCTGTTTATGCAGAGTGGCTGGCAAATGGACAAATGGCCGTGTCTGGATCCGGCACGACGTTGGGAATGACTAAGCATGGATCTGCCCCACCGGATTTCACATGCTTGCCATGTGCTGCGCGCACCCACTGACTAACACGCCCTGTGGCTTGGCTTTCTTTTCCCTTTCGCCTTTCGCTTTTCGTCCCCCTTATCTGCAGCAGATAGCACATTTCTTTCGCCAGCCTCTCTTCTTTGATCTTCATCGGCTATCTCTTGTGTCTCAAGTGTATCATGTGTTTCTGTCGTTGATGGGACTTGAGAATAGCGGGCTTATCGGGTTAACAGACGTCTCTTGGCCCTCTCTTTTCTTCTTTTCTTTTCTTTTTTTTCTCTTCTTTGATTTTCTCTCGATTTTCCATCTGATCATCTTCACCGTTCCGCCATCAGCTTACCCTCGGATATCCCTTTGGATATTCTGCTGATCGCTGCCTTCTCCGGGTCGCCAGCCTCTATTCTTCAACGACAACTCGACAGATCTTGACGGCCTCGACGGACCTCGATCACCTCGACTCTCTTCACCAGTTGTCGACGATAACGACATCAAGACGACTGGCTATTCAGCTTACCGTTGCACGACATCTACTCGGATCTTATCGGCTATCACATATTGCGTCTAATCAGATATATTGCTCTATCGCCTTATCCAATGCTCCCGTCATCTGTTGAAGAACCACCTCGTCTCTTCAGCCGCCCTCCATCTACCCCCTCCACCCCCTCGGCCGACACCATGCCGTCTCTTCTCATGTCCGCTCTGCCGGCGTCAATCCAGTCTCGCATCCCCAAGCTGCCGTCCATCCGCCGCACCGTCAGCACTCAGCCCATGTTCTCGCGGTCCGAGGCTGTCTCGACATCCACGCTCGCCTCCACCATCTCGTCGCCCGCCCTCTCAGCGTCACCTCCCTCGTCTGCCTGCTCGTCGCCACCATCGTCCAGACCATCCACATCGGCAGGGATGCACAGCCGGACAAGTAGCGGCAAGGACACCATCGATCTTGGTCTTGTCGTATCACCAGCACCGCGGCCGGCAACAGTCGAGCCTCTGCCGTCGGACGTCAACTGGAAATACGCTCAGAATGGTATGATAGTCACCTTCATTTTTGCGTCACTTGACTAACAAACAGGCTTCCGCAATCTCCAGAATGCCCTGCGCGAGGCAGGCGACCCCGACCGGCTGCCAGAGCTGGAGCGCCAGATCTACGTCGAGAGTATCGCATACCTGCTGCGCGGCCTGCCCACGGACCTACATGACAACGAGCTCAGCCAGCTGCGCAACGCGGCCCCGGAGGGCTTGTTGAGTGTGCCCGGTCCGTTCCCGTCGTCGTCGCTCACGCTCGAGCAGCAGCTGGCTCTGCAGCAGCATGGCCTCGGCATCTACGGCCCGCTGCCGCCCGGGTCAGGCCCGTTCTCGTCATCAGGGTCGCCGCGTAACGTCTACTACAAGACACGCTCGATCCCGCACGTCGCGACACACTGGGTCGTGACGCAGATCTACGCGCTCATCCTGGTGTTAATTCCTATTCTGACGGACCTTGTGCGCTGGGCGATCGAGATTGAGCGCAAGTACCATGTGCCCGAGGCCGTGCTGAGCTTTGCGACGGCGCTGTTCCTGGCGCTCTACCGCAACGCCGCCGAGCTATACGTGGCCGTGTGCAACATGGGCGACGGCAGCGTCGGTCGCGCACTCGATGACGGCACGACCTACCTCACCAACGGCGTGGCGTCTGGCTTCCGCGAGGCCGTCCTGGATGTCGCCCGTGGACAGCGGTGAGCCGGCGACGTGGCACAGGCTCCTCTCTGCACAGCACACCTCACCCACATTGATGCAGCAGTCACACTACACAATTCTGCATTATATCTGCACATCTGCATTTGATTTACTCTTGATTTATTCCCGGCGTTTGGATTCTTGGGATTACGGATTGGATACACCACAGCTGGGACATGCCCACAGACGATAGACACGACAGCGCATAGGGCAGACAGCTCCTATTGATCTTTGATATTGCCATCTTGCCGTTTACATAACTATTAGCATATACCTAGCATACTCTATATACACGATTGATTCGATGACTCAAGATACGACGGTCGACGCTCGGCATGCCGTAGCCAAGCAGCATGGGCTCCAGCTGAGACAGACAGTCTGCAACGTGTTTAGATGGTAGGACTTCTGTCAGACAGCCATACTGTTCGATGTAGGCTCATATCATCATTGAGTATGTGTATTCGAAGCATCATATTCAAAGTAGATATCGCATCAAATGACGACTTTGGCTTCATATCACGTACAGTGTGCATGGCTTCGTCTGATTCATAAGCACTGTGTGCACTCTGGTTCTCAGGGTGCGGCACACTACGTAATCGCTCTTAGAAGGTTACAGCGCTTGGAATATGCATACAGGCTCTGTAATTACTCTACCTTCACTGCAATACAGCTAAGCTCATTGCTAGTGCTAGGCGCCAGCTTGTCCCGATTCGACCCAGTTCGGGGTGGGGTGCTCCACTGTCTGCGGGCACCGCCCCAACACCCCCAGCAGTCTGAAGCAGAAGGCGCCACCCAAGCTCTGTCGGTCGCGGCTGCCACGGGCTAGCTACAGGCCTATGGTGTCACGTTTTGGACGTTTTGGAAGGACCGCCAATCAGTAAGATGGTGGCTGGCCGGTCGCTCCTGCGTTCCTTGCTTTCCCTCGATTCACTACTGCACCTGCAATCTGTAATCTGCAACTACACCGCATATAGCCACACGGCTGGCAACCTTCCGCCATCTCTCATCTCCTCGTGTTATCGCGTTTCGTCGACAGCCTCTCTTGTCGGTGTATTCAATTGTGCTTCACGTCCCGTCTTCTATTAGGCCGAACTGACGCGCATCAAGCCGTGGAGACATCTGTCCATCAGGTACTTTCGACAGTCTATCTTTGTTGGCGTGTTCCCGCCGACGACCCTCTCCTGGCCTCGATATCGTCGTCCCCCCCTCTCGACTTGACCTCGATTTGACCTCGACATCCTTGACGGCATCAACCGATAGTACAGAGTATACGCCCCGATCACAATCAGTGTCGCAGCAACACCTTCAACCTCGACAGACACCCGCCACACCCATAGTCGAAGCTGTTTGCCCCTCCTGCATATGTAGTAGCCCATCGAAGCCGGCCTCTTCGCCTTATCCTAGTAACCCCCTGGAGATCACTCGGAGCCACATTACAACAGCAATCAAGCAATCCTCAGCGCCAGGATCCATGCTGATTTCCCACACAACATATTCCACTGCCACACCGCCAACAAGAACGCAATCAACAGGGACGACGCAATCGACCCCGATGCCGACCGCGCCGCAGCTCTCGTGCTCGATCTGAGACGACTCTTCCACTTCCTACCATGTTCTCGTCCTCGGGCATCGGCCCGGGGGACGGCGAGGCGTCCAACACCCGCCCGCGCAATCGCCGGCCGAACCCCAGTTCCTCGGCCGACTCCTCCACCCCCTCTGCCTCGGCGGCCTCCTCCTCTGGCGGGCTCTTGAGCCCTGCTGCTATCAGCCGCCCGTTTGCGAGCCTCACGGCCGACCCCAGCAACAGATCGCCTGGACGCAAGCCGCCCTCATCTCCCACTTCGGCGTGGGCGCCGTCCTGGGCGTCACTCCAGGAGTTTACCACATCATTGTTCGCGAGCTCAGGCCCCAGCGGGCCCTCGGAATGGGGACCGGCGCCGCCAGCTAAAACCTCGTCGTCTGCATCGTCTTCGTCGCGGCCCCGTGTTCAGGATGTAGCAGCCGGCCAAATTGCTGCGCGCGACGCCGAGCTCCGAGCACGAAAGACGGCCAGTGTGCTCGAGAGCCACCCAGGCGTCAACGGCGGCCTTGATGTTAAAGGCAAGTACAAGCGGCGGACATCAGACGATCTGCCGCGTCGCAACCAAGACGGACAGGACACAGAGGACTGTCTCGTTTATATCCACCGCGTGCAGCCCACCGACACATACTTTGGTATCGTCCTCAAGTACCGGTGCCACGACGACACGTTCCGCAAGAGCAACGGCCTCTGGTCCAAGGATAGCATTCAGGTGCGCAAATGGGTAGTGCTGCCGGTCGACGCCTGCGAGATCAAGGGCCGGCCGTGCGACGACCCATCTTTATTACCGCAAGGCGCAGATGTGCTTTCATCGCCACAGACAAAGAGCGCGGTCTCGAACAACACCAACGATTACTTTGGCAGCCCGCTGGGTGCCAAATCAGCGCCGACCTCCGCCCGGTTGGCATTAGATGAAGCGATTGACCCGCCATGGACACACGTGCGCTGGGTGAAGCTGGAGTCGTGCCCCGACCCGGTCGAGATTGTGCGCATGGCCAGGACATCGCTGGGGTACTTTCCGCCGAGACGGAAGAAGTCCATCTCGACCGTATCCACGCCGCGCGCCTCGCTCGACATGTCCATCAGCAACTCGTCTCTGCCCGACCGCTCACAGACCGATAGCCCCGGCCGTGCCGGTTCGCGCCGCCCTAGTTTGCTCGGCAGCCGTGTGCCGCTGGGGTCGTCTCCCATGTCGTCCTCGCCGTCGCGGCTAGGGAGCGGCGGCAGACTCAACCCGCCGACCAGCGACCCGCGGCCCGAGTGGATGCGGCGGCCGGGCGGTGTCGGGTCGATGAGCAAGAGCGTGCGCGCGCCCGGGCCAGCGCGGGACTCGCTCAACAAGTGGACGACCAAGCACCTGCCCGGGTTCAACATTGAGGCGCTGCCGTCCATGTCAGTGATGGGGTCTGAGACTGCGAATTTTGGATTTGGCGGCGGCAGCGAGACGCCCGGGATTGTGGAGAGCTCGTTTGAGGACGGATCGACGGCGATCAACCAAAAGGACAACGGGCTCGACAAGGCGGCGGCGTCGATAGAAACGTGGCTGCGCAGTGCATTCAAGGGCCCAGGCCCATCTAGCGGCACAGCGACGCCATCGACGTCGTTTGCAGGGCGTATTGGCCAGCTGCAAGAGGCGTTGGGCGACCTGATTGAGCTGGAGGACGGGCCGGGCGAGGACCATGCGGGCACGTCTAGCAGTCTGGGCAGCACGTCCAACACAACAAGCGGCTGGCGGCCCGACAGCGACGGAGCAGTGCGCGAGCGGAACTCGGCGGCCAAGGGCAAGAAAGCCGACTGATTTCGCCTGACTCTGTAACTTTTCCTATGTCTTGTTTCTATTCCATTGGCTATGTTGCTGTTTCTTTTCTTTTGTTCTCTTTTTATCTTTTCCTTTCATCCTGTCACGCATGCGGCCACTGGCCTTTCCTTTCTCATCATCATCTGGCATAGACGGCACTTTTTTATTTAATACCCCCCTATTTACAATCTTATAGCAGACCTGCAAGGACATATTCTGCAGATGTATGGTTTACCTACTCATAGATTATATATACATTTTTACAAACAGACAGATCAAGGTCCCTGGGTCATGTTCCACATGCTACCGAGGAGGCCCGGGACCTGAGGGTTGCGCAGCGCCGTCCAGTTGTGGTTGAGCAGGCCCCACGTCTCCTCGTAGTCGGTCTGCCCGCCGCGCACATAGTAGCTGCCCTGGATGGCCCACAGCGCCCAGTCGCCGTCGTTGCCCTGCATGTAGTCGGTGAGGCACGACAGGTACTTGCTGTCATCGCTGCTCAGGCCGCCGTGGACCGACCCGCCGCTCTGCCCGACGCCAAACTCGGACAGCAGCAGCGGCCCCGTGTATTCCTTGCCCTGCTCTAGCACAAAGCCCGCGAGCGCGCCGTACAGCGAGTGCAGCGCGTCGCACGGAAGGATCTTGGGGAACGTGACGGTAAAGGAGTACGAGTGCCACTCCCACACGTGCTTGCGCGGCCAGCCGGTTGTGTTGAGCATGCGGCCGAAGCGGACGGCGGACAGGTCGGTGGCGGCGCTAATGCCGCCGACAACCACCAAGACGTCCGGGTGCGTCGCGTGCACGAGCGAGCCGGCCTCGGCAATCAGGTCGAACCAGTCGTCGCCGTCGTTTAGGTCCTGCGGTGGCACGGGCCGCAGCTCGTTGCGCAGGGACATGGCGACGACGCCCGGGTGGTCCGCATGGGCCCAGGCGGCCATGGCGGCAAGGCCCTGCAGCCACTGCTGGGTGTGAAAGTACTGCGAGTTAAACGACAGGTAGCCAAACGCCGAGTCCCACCAGCCGTTGCCATCGGTCAAGTCGCAGCACCAGGAGGCCTTGCTGACGTGGTTGTCGAGCAGGGTCATGATGCCGCGGTCCCAGAGGGCGTCGACGACGGCGCCAAAGACGTCTTGCGTTGTAGTCTGAGGATTACCCATGAAGGGGTTGTTCTGGACGGCGGCCGTGTACATGGCGGTCATGTTGTCAAGGGGCACGCCTGCGGCGGCGGCGGCATTGGTAAAAGTGTCGGCAATAGTTGTGTTCGGACTGAGGGCGTGGTCGATGGAGTAGGTCAGGCGGACGCAGTTGAAGCCCTGGTCCTGGATAAAGTCGGCGAGGTCGGGGATCGAACGCTTGTGCAGGCCCTCGGGCAGGTTGACCTCCATGTGGCCGGCCCAGTTGAGGCAGCGGAACTTGACTCGCTCATTGTTGCTGTCGAGGATCCAGCGGCTCGAGGCGTGCAGCGGCGTAGCAATCTTGGCCGCAGCCGAGCAGGCCAGGCTTGTGACGATGGCACTTGTGAGTCTCATGATGATGATGATGTGGTGTAGATTTTTTAAGAAGAGATATCATAGGACAACGCACGATATATATACACTTGAGAAGTCATACCATCATTGGATCTTAACCAAGGCCACTGGATGCATGCAAATCTTGGAAGCCTCATCAACCATCGCCAGCCAGTGAGACTGCAAAGGCAGGCGTGCCAATAAATTAGGACAGCCCGAGATGGTGGGAAGTACGTGATGGATACCACAAAGTTCAGCAGGGGTAAAGAGGCGCAAACCTCTCTCACGAGGTCAATAATGTCAACAGCATGCTAAAAGACATCTACTGCCAAGGAAGAAGATTGCACGAGCTGCGCCAAAGTCAGACGTGCCAGGGTGGAAGACATCTTGAGTACATCGTCGTCGAACATGCCGTCAAGCTGAGTACTTGAGCTATCTCACACTGCTATGGATTACTGATACTCTCAATTGTTTTGCTTTCCTTCTCGATTTCTCTCGTGTTTCCCGTGTCTCTCGCTTCTCAGCTCCCCACAGCCATGGCGCTGCCAGCCGAGTTGCAGATTGGTCGGCGATCCCGTGCGTTTCTAAGAAGCTATTACTCAGTACATCTCGACTCGGCATGTGAGATAGTCAAAGGATGGTCATTATGGGTGCGGAGAGGTCACTCGTCGGGGTAGATGCAACCATACAAACATACAGTCATGGATGGGATGAGGACTGCAACGTTATCTATCGTCAAGCTGGCAAGACACTAGAAACTACGGTGAGAGGACGAGGCCGTGATGTGCATGTATGAATGCAGTCATATGCAGGTCCTCCCGCTTTTAGGTGCTTTGCATGTGCATCTTGGTCATATGGGTTAAAGTTATATAAAATAATCATCTGTGCAGCTTTTGAGTGGTCAACATGCAAAGAGGGTAGCATCTTGGCAGCAAGCCACCACCAATTACGAGAGGAGACGGCCCTTGGGGAGATGACGTCCGTTCTACGGGTAATTAGCATTTAATTGATGATTGACTACTGGCCAGTATGCTTTTTTCTTTGGTCTTTTGTCTTCACGGCATTTCATTTGTCGAAAAATACAATCGGAAGAGAAGAGAGAAGGTGAATCTCCCGGCTAACCAACAACTAGCCCTGCCGGCTTACACTCGATCGATCTGTGCAACTAGAGTGGATGCACAACACCTAGTTGGTTGGGGAGAAGAGCTGAAAGTGAAAATAAGGACATAAAGGAGATAAAGGGAGAATAGGAGAATAAGAATCAAGGTTGTAGATGTACGAGGTTGATTGTATTTAATGCATTAAAGTGTATATAAGTTTAAATAGTTTAAATGTCGGAGATGGCGACAGAACTGGAAGGAGCACATCAAGGCCACCTTCTACTTCTAGGAATGATCACAGCCTCGGTGAGATCAATATAGACATGGTTGATTATATAATATCAGCAAGCATAACTCGTCCGAGTTGATATCAAAAATACGCCGCTGGGGCTGCCGGGGCACATCCGGCACATTGCATACGGCGTGTCGCACATACAAGACATGGCGGAATAGGCGAACGGAAGAGATGTCCGGTGAAGGCTTGATGCTGTAAACTCAATTAGTAGTTTTTATTAACTAAGCAAAGAATAGAATCTTGCTGTTTTGTCAAGTTTTATTTTTGTTTTCTTCTCATTTGATTTATCTTTTTTTTTTAAATAAAAAAAAAAAGGCATCATTCAGATACTCCTCGAAGATAAAGAGACACAACAAGAAAATTCTCTATTTTATCTCATTTAAATTCAAATTAAAAACCAGTATCAAAATATATTGATGAAATAAGAACATCAATAACAAATGATCAAGATGTTAAGTACTGCTCAAGATGCGGTCAGATATCCTGGCAGGTCTAGACGGGAACGGCTGCGAGACACCAGACCACAGCTAACATCGACCAAGACACAGTCGGTAAAGGAACCGCGGTCAGAGCCGCTGATCTCAGACATGCGAGCAAGACATCAGACATCAGAAAGACAGAGCTGGATAGACTCTTGGTTGAGACAGCATTCGCGACCACACAAAGCATTTAAGATAAAAAGAATATATTCTCAACTCCCACCGGGTATGGACATCATCCGTATGATATCAGGGCCGCTTCATAAGTATAATAAATAAGATCATGCCTCGTAAGATGTTCGTAGACGCAGAGCATGGAAGCAGAAGCAAGAAGAGACCAAAAGAAACAAACAAAAGAACAAAAGAGCAAAATGATGGCTGTCGTGCTGCACGCTATAAGCAGCTGAAAAAAAGGAAAACAAACAATGACGATATCCAAGTCATGCTCATGATGTAATCGTCACGGCTATGGGCGTGGGTGGTGTTGTGGCGTTGGGTAATGGCTGGGGAGTCGAAGTGGACAGAATAACTGCAGGCGCAGAGGGCGACGTAGACACACCCGCTGCCGCCGCCTTCTCGGCAGCCGCCCGCATCTCGAGACCCCGTCGCTTCGCGAGCAGGCTCTTGAACGCACCCAGACAGTGCACCAGCGTCTCCTCGTCGTGCGCCGAGAACCGGTAGCTCTTCTCCTCTGTGATGATCTGCAGGCAGTGCTTCTTGGTGCGGCTCAGCGGGTCGCGCTCGACGACGTTGACAATCGACGACAGCGGCAGGATCAGCTGCGCCGCGTATTCGGTCTCGTCCTTGTACAGGATCAGATTGCGCGGCCGCAGCACCGCCCACGAGTCCTTCCACTGCCGCACGCCGCCCTTGCTGCGCAGCAGCCACAGCCAACCCTGCCAGATCACGCGGTCCGGGTCGGTCTCAATGTTGCCGGGGTTGCCCAGGCCGCTCGTTTGGCTGACGTTGCTCATGTTGCGGACCTCGGTGTTGGATCGCCGCGGCTGCGTGACGGGCGGCATGGGCAAAGCCGACGACGGCGGCGAGTGTGCGAGGCTGTCGGACGACACGCCCGGCAGTCGCTGGTGCTGCTGGACGTCGCCGTCCGAGTAGTCGGACAGGCCCATCTCGTTGCCTGACCACGCCGACGTCTCGGGGTGGTTGTAGGGGTGCTGAAGCGCGAGGTTGGGGCGCGGCGACGGCGCGACGCGCGGAATCGCAGCCATTTGCGGCTCCGGTGAGCTCGACACCATGCGTTCGCGCTCGCGCTCGGCAACAGCTTCAGGGTGGTTGTTGAGCTGCGCGACGCTCAGCGGGCTCAGCTCGCTCGACCGGCTGCTGTGAAACAGGCTGGCAAAGCCGTACGACTGCCGCCGCACAACAGGACTCGCCAGGAACATCTCCTCCTCCTCCTCTTCAATGCGCGCTTCACTGCGCAGCGCGTCGGCCCATGCCTGGGCGTCGGCGGCCGAGGTGGCTTGGAAGTAGTAGTTCTGGGAGGGCGAGTAGAGGCCGAAGAGGTGGTCGCGTTTGTGTTTTGGGTCGCGCAGAAAGGTGACAGCTGTGAGCTCGGACAAGAAGATCTTTTGGCGCAGCTTGTCCTCTTTGTCGGTCTTGTAGATGGACAGGATGTTGGGGCGCAGCACAATGTAGACGGTCTTCCACGTCTTGGTCTTTTGGGTGCGGCGCTGCACGTAGCCGGCCTTGATCACGCGGTCAAACTCGAATGAGCCGTTCTGGTTGACGGGCGAGACATAGGTGTCGAGCAGCAGCGTCTGTCGTGGGCGCGGCGCGGCTGATGCTTGTGGAATCGTCATGGCGGGCGACGGCTTTGCGCTGGGTAATGGCGCCTGGGGCGCATGTGCGTGCATGGTGACCATGTTGCGTCATGCGATGGGATGCGAATATTAAGAATACGAAAATAATCAAAGTGTTATTCTCAAGAGAGTAGACTCAAGCCAGGCCGAAAAGGGGTTTGATGACTGCTTTGATGCTGTAATTTGCCGTTGGTGGTCGAAGAGCCCTGGAATGCCGATCGTCAGGGCGGTGGGGATGAAGGAGAAAAAGGCAGGTTGGTGGTTATTGGTGGTTATTGTTGGTTATCGGTAGTGGTTGGTAGTGATTGTAGTGACTAGAGGTGTTATTGGCGACTGTCCGTTGTAATGTCTCTGATGAGATGAAGAGATCGTCGTCGTCGTCGTCGAGTCGAGGCTAGGATGACCTCTGTAGGGAGGATGGGAGGATGGGAGGATGAGAGATGAGAGCAAAGCAAAGAGGGGAAGAGTTGCGGTATATTGGAAGAGGAAGAAATCGACAGAATGCAGAATGGCTGAATGATAGACCGACAATCAGAATCGAGGTTGCAGAGCAGACGGCACATCAAATAAGAAAATAAGGAGGTTGTAGTCGAAAAGGCGATGGCTGCGCGGGCGGGCCTGGGCGCGGGCGTGGCAATTGGCGGTGCTGGTTGGCTCTTGCCCAACTCGTAGTCTATTACGACGTTGCACGTTGTGCGTCGTAGTGCAGTGGAATAAGTCCTGATTGTAGAAGGAACAGACAATGGTTGAATGCAGGTGCGACCCAGTGCCCGGTGGGGATTCCGCCTTCTCTATTTCTGTCTTCTCTGTACACTCAGACTGTATGCACGTCCTCTTGTTGAGGACAGTCACTCTCCAGTCCACCACTCCAACGCTAAAACCGGCTGATGGCGAATTCTGATGGGTTCGACGCGACTCTAGCGCCTCCAACGGCCTGTAGTGGGTAAGATGCTGCTTCTAGCGGCACCACACCCCTGTAGACGACTCCGTCAACGGCCGTCTAGACCAAAGCCTAAACGGATCTGAAGCTTTTCTGGAGGAGATCTGTAGTTTTGAGGAGTCTTGAAGTCAATTTGTAATAGACCAAAAACAACAATTGTGATGGAGAATATTCTGTGAGATATCTCAGGAATATAGTGTGAATAGTGTGGATTGAAGATCAAACAGACGGGGCAGAGGATAAGCTTGTTTGAGAAAGAGAGATCAGACGTCGGGAAGGGGCGACTGGCAGACTGAGGGTAAAGTAGTCTGGTCACGGAGGAAGGAGCGACAGACGAGTTCGAGGAAAGAGCGACTAAATCACAAGTACCTGGAGATTCGCACACTCACCTCGATGCGTGTGCCTAGTCACTGTTGACAGATCGATGTAGGCAGTAATATGGAAGACTAGCACCGATAAACTTCAAAGAGCACGTCCGAGGCAGCAGTAAAAGTACGCTGGTCATCGCCACACAGCGCCTGTGACCTCTTCGCTTTGAAAGCCAGGACTGTCGCGAGCACGAGGAAGGAGCGATCAAGCCGCTAGAGGCAGCTAGCGACTGCGAACAATGGCCGTTTTCGTGCTTTCCATTTTCGTTCATTTTCGTACCAGGCTTTCTTTGCTGAATTTAATCCGATTTTTAATTCCTTTTTTAATTGAATTGTTTCTTTAATTAATTCAATACAGATTTTAGAGTTGGCTGTTCCGTTTGTTTCAAGTAATCCGATTAATTCATCTGATTTCTAATCTATTTTTAAATAGACTTTGCTCTTCAATGCACTGTCTGTCTGTTTACACGTCTCCGCGTCGCGCTGTGGCTGATTTATGCCATGGCATTGATTGCTTGCCAGTCGCTGGCTTGCACACGTAAGATGCCCTGGCCTGAACTGGTATGCGGCCAGCCAGGACACGCAACCTGCTGTCCATTACACTCAAAGGAACTCAATAGACAATGGAGGACTGGGCATGACGTCTCCTCTCTCAAGCAGGCTAGCGCGCGCATGCCACAGGCCCACATGCCGCTGCAATACGCTGTAGAATCTCGTTTCAGGTGCCAGCGTTGTCGACCACTCTTTCCTTTCTCGTCTCGATCTCAACTCTCTAATCCATCTCAGGCAGGAACGACCCTGTCACACAAAACCGGGAGGAACATCGTCGCGTGGCTGTGTTCCCACACTTTGTCGCCCTAAAGGCGACGGACAGCTGGGTATACCTCACCGTCTATCAGTAGACCGATTGACCAGCCTTGGCTTCAGCTAGCCTTTTTGTCTTTCCTCTCTCAATCGCTCGCTCACCTCATGCTCGTGTAGCACAGCCCGGCCCGCCTGGGCGACCTCAGAGGCCGTCCGTCTCACCTGGACGACCCGAGAGCCAGTCGTTGAGCAAGTACAAGATAATGTAGGGTTTTCGTGCAGACGAAGCAATGTGAGTCGAGAGGTAAGAAGATCGGAGAGCGAGAATGAACGAGAACAAAACGCGAGATCCGAAAAAGAAAAGAAACGGGAGGGGCTATTGAGTATATCGAAGACGAGGCAGCCTGCTAGGCAAGATGGTCATCGAGTCAACAGTGGAAGCGCCGGATGCACGGGTCATCTTCCAGGCATGCCGTGAAACGAACAGGCTAGTATCCGACTTGACAATTCTTTGTTGAATCTGGTTTGAATTGGTCTAACAAAAAAGGCTACCATTGAGCTGGACGCCTAGCAGGCTGACAGACTGAAAGTGATGGGCTATCTTGATGTAGGCTGCCGCAGGTGATAGTAAGAAACTGGAGATGCTTGTATGATTCTAGAAATGTGAAGAAAAAGAATAAAAAAGAATGGGAACATTTAGAAATATCCAAATGTTTGTGTTGAATCAATATCGTGGGATCAAGGATGCCCAGCCGGCTTGTAAGTGCACGTGACCCAACTGCCGGCTTGGGCAATAAGTACGAAGTACTGTGAAAACTCAACGTCACCAAAATTCGAGATGACAAACCACTAGCATCGCAGCCTCGTCCTCGGCCCAACATATTCTCAAATCTCAAATAAAGTTTGAAACTGTCATCACATCTCATCCCTCCTATACTTTTTACATTAGAGATCGCCCGGCTCGACTCGATAAAACACAGCAGAGACAGCCATGCCGGGAGCCATGACACAGGCGGGGCAGCCCAAGCAGTGTCGCAAGTGCAAGGACAAGGAAGCCGTCCACCACATTCGCGGAGATCACTTTTGCAGGTATTATTGATCTCATAAATCTAAAATAAATAAATCAATAAACAAATACTAATCAGCAGTGAATGCTTCTGCCAGTATGTGGCGACCAAGACGGTCAAGCGTCTCGAGGTGCTCAACCGCGACAAGCGGAACCTGCACAACGGCCGGCCCAACGGCAGCAAGACGTTCTACTGCGGTCTGTCATTTGGCTCGTCGTCGGCGGCGCTGGTCGACATCTTGGAGCAGATCACACTGAGCCGGCTGTCGAGGGGCAAGGATGCCTCGTTTGGGCTGCACGTGCTGCACGTCGACACAAACCTGGAGGCAGAGGCAGAGTCATCACAGTCAGATTCCTACTCGGAGTCAGAGTCAATACCAGCAGAGAAGCGGCTGGATCTTTGGCGCGCACGGTATCCGCGCTTCACCTTTGAGCGCGTGCCCCTGGTCCATGTGCTGAAACTGGATACCATCGACTGGGCCGCCCTGCAGTCACATCAAGACCAAGCCGGCCTAGAGACAGAGACCTCAAAGACGGCACGACCAACAACACTCAAGGACCTGCGTGCTCTGCTCACAAACCTGCCGTCGGCAACCTCGCGCCGCGACATCCTCGACCTGCTCGTGCGCCGCCTGCTCATTGCCCGCGCCACCGCCAGTTGGGGCAATGCACCTCTTACACCCGACACCGACTCAATACAAAAATGCGACGCTCTGTTGTTCGGCTTCAGCACGACGGCCCTCGCTGAGCGCACCCTCGTCGAGACCGCCAAGGGCCGCGGCTTCTCCCTGCCCTGGCAGATCAACGACGGGCCCGTCGACGACGGCGACGGCCGCAGCCTACCCCTCTACTACCCCGTGCGCGAGCTCTTCCGCAACGAGCTTGTGCAGTACACCGAGGCATGCGTGCCGCCTCTCACCGAGGGCGATCTCATCGCTAGTACACTTGATACTCAAAAAGGAGCCGTCATAAACCACCGCGACCTCAGCATCGAGCAGGTCCTGACGCGCTACTTTGCCGACGTCGAGGCCAACTACCCGTCGGTCGTCGCCAACGTCGTGCGCACAACCGCCAAGCTGGAGCGCCACGGGCACGACGGCGAGGACGAGCTGGACGCCTCCAAGGGCGAGGGCCGCCATGCCACCGGCTGTCGGGTGTGTGGGATGCCGCTGGACGAGGCGGGCAACGAGCGGTGGCAGGGCGAGATTGGGCGCCTGGACGGGCCCGAGGGCCGGCCGCGCGCCGGCATGGAGCGGCTGTGCTACGGCTGCGACCGATCCATACATGGCTGATCTGGCCTCGGACACTTATTTAATCTACATACTACGGCTACTACCGTTGCATTGTATAAATCGTCGCATACTTTGGAGTAAGCTTTCGCAGTGATCACCTGCACTAAACACATATACACACTAGATCATAGATCATATACCATAAAGTCTTGAATACTGAACAAACACCCATTTATGCAAGATATAGAGACTATAAAAAATAACAAACTACCCCTACACGGCCTTTTCGGACAGGAACCAGCGGTCCTCCACCTTGCGCATCAGCTTGTTCGTCTGCTCTGCCAGACTCAGCGTCAGGATCGTGTGCGGCAATATCCGTGCCAGGTGCGGCAGGAAGCCCTTGTAGATGGCAAAGAAGCCCTCTGTGCGCACCGTCTTGGCCAGGCAGTCGAACACGCCGCTGTACAGGTTGCCGTTCTGGTTGTACATCCGCGACATGATCGTGTCCGGCGGGTGCATGAAGATGCACACCACAAAACCGCTCGCCGTGCTGCTCGCCAGGTGCAGCGCCGGGCCCTCCTTCATGTCCAGGTGCCGCTGCAGCCGCCGCTTGGCGAAAAAGTACGTCGGCAGCTGCACCGAGCTGCCGAAACCCGTCCGGATGCACGCGGCACCCACGCCGCGGTACAGGCCGCGCACGCCCTCGGCGCCGTAGATCTGGCGCATGCCGTCAATGGCGTTGCGGTACTTGTGCTGCGTGCCGACGGGCCGGTGTGGCGAGTAGCTCTGCAGGCGCGTCTTGACGAGGAAGAAGGGGCTGCCGGCAGCGGCGCCGATGATGCCGGAGCCGGCACCGCACAGCATGTTGATGGGCAGGCTCTGGACCTTGTCGCTGTTGTAGAGGAAGTTGGTCAGGGTCTGGCGCATGGGCTCGTAGAAGCCGAGGCGGCAGCCGTTGAGCAGGACCTGGTAGATGTAGGCGCAGCCGAGGCCGCGGTAGATGCCGCGCAGGCCCTCGTTGCGCACAATGACCGACACGCCGTGCAGCGGGCCGCGGTAGTGATGTGGCTGGTGGCCCTTTTGTTGTAGCTCGCCCTGCAGCTGCATGCGAATCTTGACCGTCTCAAAGGGGTGCGTGGCCGTGACGGCGCCACACGCGGCGATACCGCCAGCAATGAATGCGCTGTAGAGACGAGTTAGTCAAGGTCAAGGTCAAGGTCAAGGTAGTCTGACGGTGTCAGGTCAGCCAACAAGGGCGCCCGGAGAGACGCATCCTGCCGAGGCGGAGTGGGTTGGGCAGCACGTACCCAGCTGTTGTCGACATGGTTGCTGTTGTGTGTCTTTGAGAGTTTCTCCGGGTGATAGCTCGACAAGCCAAGAAAGACCCGAGTCCAACAAATGTAGAGCTGGAGACGATGACCTTATATCAAGTCTCAATCGATGGAGGTGGGTGGGTTCGCGCCGAGGCTGTTGATCGCAAAGATGACTGTATAGCCGGGATTTGAGTGGCCGGATCGAATTGGTGCAGTGCGGTATTCTGTACAGAGTACTGAGTAGACGACGTCTAGAATAGTCCCAGGGTACCCAAAGCTCGCCCGACAGCCGTGGAAAAATGCTGCGAATGGGAAGAGGCGCAAAAAAAATAGCCTGGGCGGTTTCGGCGACCCGTCAAGCTCCAATGCACGCGAAAAGAGGGCCGCTTTTTGTGGAGTGGAGAGCCGTCGAAAAAATAGGGACAAGGGACAGAGGACAGAGCGAGGGCCGTCAGCGCGGCGGGATGGCGGGTGAGGATGTTATCGAGTGAGAAATGTATGCGTCACCTGTCGTGCTTGCCGATGCAGGGTACGTGTATAGACAGTATGACAGTATGACAAAGATAAGCTCACTGTGTGCGGAAAAGGAAGCTGCAACTTGTCGATTGCGCCTTCTTTCTTTGGTACGTACAGTTGGCTCGAACCGAACTACCTCGCTATTAACTCCAGCGGGTTCAGGTCGCGCCTTCCCCAGTGCAAAGCATCCACAGGGCTGTTCTTGGGAGGAAAGAGCCGTCGGCTGCGAAAGTCGGAGTGGTGTGTGCCTGTAACCCGGCTCTGGGGCTAGCGGCGGCCTAGATTGACAGCCTCTTCAGGGCCCATTGGCAAGCACTTTCAGCAGCCAGTCGAAAGTGGGTCATCCGTAGCTACTCGAAAAGGATTGGCTGCTGCATTCGAGAGAGCTCTCGTTTCGGCGATTGGCTGCTATCAGACCCAACCTCACCTCACCTCACCTCGACGACATCACGACGCGCCGCCATACTCTGCTATTCTTGTGGCTCATACGACCTCGATTTAGCGACTATACCTTCTATTGCCAACTGCCAAGCTTCTATATCTTCTATAGCTCTGCCATCCACGTCGAGGACCTTCTACTCGCCGACCTCCTCGTCAACTTGCTCGTGCCTCGCGCCGCGCCTCGAGATTCTTTTGCTTCTGCTCGTGCGCTCGAGCCTCTTGGCCACGCCGGCCGTCGACAGCCTCACATCCCGCTACAATGCCGTCCACACCAATGGACATTGACACACCGACCGCGTCGGCGGGTAACGCGGGACGCCCACCACGCGACACCACAACAGACATCAGCACAATCATGTCCAGTTTCCGGCCAACAAAACTATTCACACGCGACACCAAGGACCGCAGCTCGACATATATCCTGTCGCTCGACTTTGACGACCCGGGCGAGCTGTGCATGACATCAGAGAGCGACGACACGATCCAGATCTATAGCGTGCGGGAGGGCAAGCACGACAAATCGCTGATCAGCAAAAAGTACGGCGCGAAGCTCGCTCGGTTTACACACTGGTCGTCGAGTATTGTTTACGCCAGTACCAAGCAGAATGGTATGTTTTCAGACCCAAATGTATGAAAAATACAGAGACTGACAGACAGACGCTATACGCTACCTTGCGACACACGACAACTCGTTTATTCGCTACTTTGAGGGTCATGAGGCGCCCGTCACATCCATCTCCATGCACCCCGGCACCGACAACTTCATCTCGAGCAGTCTCGACGGCACTGTGCGCCTGTGGAACGTGTCGAGTAAGCAGTGGACGGGCCTCTTGTACGTGAACAAGCCGTACCTGTCGGCATGGGACCCTTCAGGGAACGTCTTTGCCGTCGGCTCGCCCGCGGCCGGCAGCGTGCTGCTGTATGACCACCGCAACTACACCAAGCCGCCCATTTCGGTGTTTGACGTCGTCGAGCAGTGCAGCTCGGTCGACCAGCGCAACCTGCTGCAGGGATGGACCATGCTCGACTTTAGCAACGACGGCAAGCACATTCTCGTGGGCACGCGTGGCGCCGGCCACTTTTTGCTGGACGCCTTTGACGGCAGCCTCAAGGCGTTCCTGCGTAAGACGGAGGAACCGACGCGCCGAGCCGCCGTGGGCGAGGGCAGTGGGGACGCTGGCCAGCTCGAGAGCAGCGGCAACTGCAGCTTCTCGCCCGACGGCCGCTATGTGCTGGGAGGCGGCAAGCAGAATGTGCTTGTGTGGGACACGCTCGGTGCCGTTGGGGCCGACAAGGTGCTCAACCCGTCGTTTGTGCTCGAGGACAAGCGCGAGTCGGCTGTTGTGGCCTTTAACCCGCGGTTCAACATGTTTGCGACGGCCGACCAATCACTGGTATTCTGGCTGCCCGATTCCAGTACATGAGTGCTTAAATCTTTCCGGCCGGGGAGAGAACTCTCCGACTGGCTTCAAAAGATATAAGCATTAAGGCTCCGGAACAGAATGGATAAGGCTATGCCTTTTGAGGGCACATGCGACAAACCCGCGCATAGACCCTGCATAAGCAATAAAAGTGCCCGAGCTCAAACCGCGATACTATCACTCCGAGGAGAAGCCTGATGCTTCTACTTAGAGAGCCTAACACCATACAGAGTCGAGCCTGGGGAGGACTGAGAGACTGAGATATGGGGAGGCAGTCTATGATAAGGCTCGGCCGCGGAATCTACAGCCGCACGGCTGAGGCAATGTACAACACTAAGCTATTGATTTATTCCAGCGACTTACAATTCCAAAGCCTGATTTCATTTGCTCTTGAACAAGCCAATTAGAAAACAACTGAGGACGCAATCAAGAAATACATGTCGAGCTGTTGGCATTCGTGAATCGATAAAATGACTAAGCAACACTAGCTGTAGAAACAGGTACTTAATCTAACGTGTAGTTACCACACTAATCAAAGTACCTTTTGACCACACAATTGGCCTCATTAGTGGGGTAGCAATCAGAGCATCAACCCCCAAAATCTTGTGGACTACATCGCCATTCCGGCCGCCGCATCGCACACGACAGCACCACGACACGGCTCTCTACGATTGCAATCTTTGTCGATACTGTTTGCAAACACGAATTGACTACGCGACGGCATTTCGATACACCCGCGATACGAACGACAGCCTGGCAACTCCCACCAGCCTCCTCTTGACTCCCTCGTGAAGATCACGCGCCCCTCCCGACACACACACACACACACACACACACACTACACAATGGCTACTCTCGCTACAAGCCAGCAGTGGCTCACCCAGAGCTCGCTCCTCCTCGAGGCGCGCCCCGAGACGGTAATTTACCCGCCCTACTTACCAGGTTGCCGTCGAATAAGCTAACAACCCAGACAAGAATATCGTGCCGCTACTCGGTCGCGCCCAAGGCGCCGCGCCGCGTCAAGAAGGGCGAGGAGGCCAAGCCCGTGACTGCCGCCGCTACGACCGGCCAGAACCCGCGCGCGCTACTGGTGCTCAAGACGACGGACACGTCGAGCGGCGTGTGCCTCAAGTACAAGACGAACAAGGCGGCGGAGGTGTCGCGGCTTGTGCAGCTGCTGGGCCAGCTGAGCCGGCGGCAGGCGGGCCTGATTTCGGGGGCGGCGTCGGCGGAGGAGCAGGCGGAGGACGTCGTGATGGGCGAGGCCGAGGTTGAGGCATCGACACCAGCAGCCGCAGCGGCAGCAGAACCGACACCGGCGGCGGCACCAGCACAAACCGGCGGCAAGGGCAAGGGCAAGAAGAAGAGCAAGCGGTAGATGCGTGCAGTAAGATGCTAAAAATTAGTTTAGCAGGATGTGTCATCTCAGTAGCTCATTCGGTTGTTTAATTCAGCGTGTACAAGTTCAAATCTAGAGTTGGTGGTGTTGTGATCTTAAGCATAATCTTAGTTGCGGTATTCAATCGAGCAATCACATTAACAAAATCAGTGAAGAATAAAGTCTTTTGAAATCATACATAGACTGTCATCATGCCATAATGCCATGACCAGTCAGTGCCAAACAAAAATCTGAAACGTAAGCCATCCAACCGTAACGCCGCTATATAAGAGTAGAAAACAGAACAAAGAAAGAGTAGAGTGAGTTGTTGCGCTGCGCAAAACATCTGCCTCGTCTCAGTCTCAGTGACCAGAGATCCCAACCAAGACAAAGGAAATAAGAGTAGAGAAAAACAGAAAAGAAAGAAGGAATTAAAGCCGGCCGCTCTCCAAGGGGGTATGAGAAGTATGTACAAGGAGGCGGCTGAGGCATATCGTGAAAAAGACAATAAGAGACATCAAGGGACAACGGGCGAGTTGTTCAAAAGTCGTCGTCGAAGCTGAAGTTGCCGCCGTTGACCTCCTCCTTCTTCTCCTCGTCCTCCTTCTTGCTGGTGCTGGCCATGACACCGGCCTTCTGGTACTCGCCGACACGCTTCTCAAAGAAGTTGGTCTTGCCGCCGAGGGAGATGTTCTCCATGAAGTCGAAGGGGTTGCTGACGCGGTAGACCTTCTCGTTGCCGAGGGCAACCAGCAGGCGGTCGGCGACAAACTCAATGTACTGCTTCATCAGGGTGGAGTTCATGCCGAGCAGGGCGCAGGGCAGGGCCTCGGTGAGGAACTCCTGCTCGATCTTGACGGCATCGGTGATGATGTCCTCAATGACCTGCTTGCTGGGGCGGTTGTTGAGGTGAGAGAACAGCAGGCAGGCAAAGTCGGTGTGCAGGCCCTCGTCACGCGAGATGAGCTCGTTGGAGAAGGTCAGACCGGGCATCAGACCGCGCTTCTTGAGCCAGAAGATGGAGGAGAAGGCACCGCTGAAGAAGATACCCTCGACGGCAGCAAAGGCAACGAGACGCTGAGCAAAGGTGGACTCGGTGTCGTTGATCCAGCGCAGGGCCCAGTCGGCCTTCTTGCGGATGCAGGGGATGGTGTCAATGGCGTTGAACAGGTGGGTACGCTGGGCAGGGTCCTTGATGTAGGTGTCGATGAGCAGCGAGTAGGTCTCGGAGTGGATGTTCTCCATCATGATCTGGAAGCCGTAGAAGCAGCGGGCCTCGGGGACCTGGACCTCACCGCTGAAGCGCTCGACGAGGTTCTCATTGACGATGCCATCGGAGGCAGCGAAGAAAGCCAGGATGTGGGAGACAAAGTACTGCTCGTCGGCGGTCAGGCGGTTGTTCCAGTCGTGCAGGTCCTTGGACAGATCGATCTCCTCGGCGGTCCAGAACGAGGCCTCGGCCTTCTTGTACATCTGCCAGATCTGTAGTAGTTAGTATGGGTGTTGAAGAAAGTGGAAAGTAAAAGTGCTTTACGCGTCAAGACGCGACTTGACGCGTAAAGTCGCGATTTCGCGTGGGACTCACCTCGTGGTACTTGATGGGGAACAGGACGAAACGCTGGGGGTTCTCCTGCAGGAGGGGCTCGTCCTTCTCAAACTCCTTGATGGTGGCAGCGACGGCAGCCTTGGCCTGCTCGACGGGGCTCAGCTTGGGCTCGTCCTTCTTCAGCTCGACAGCCTTGACGTTGTCGACGGCGACGTTCTCCTTGTTGGCGCCAAAGTCGAGCTTCTTGACGGGGGAGTCGATGGTGAAAGCCTCGATGGCGGAGGCAGCCTGGATAGTTAGTATTTGTTTGACAGGCAGACGTACTGCAAAGTACTGCAAAGTACTCAGAAGTAAAGACAAAGACGCGACTTACAGCCTTGGAGGGGGTGACGTTGGCGGCCATTGTGATGTGTGTGAGAGAAAGAGTGTGGTGATTGATTGATTGATTGATTTAATACAGTAAAGAGAAGAAGAACGTGATAATGATCGAAAACTGCACGATGCAGACGCGTAAAGTGATGGAGAGAAGTGGTAGAGAGTGATGATGAGAGACAAAGAGGAGAAGAAAAAGACGAAGGGCAAAAAAAACTGGCTGGCGCCGGATCGTTTAAGTAGACAGAAAGAGCGCCAAGTCACATGGATACTAGCGCGGAAATATGGGGGAGGAACAAGACGCGTCGCGTCTTTTGGCGATGCAAAGTGGAAGGCAGCTCACGGTCCCGCGACAGAGAACGGAGACAGGAGGAGCGACGTACCATGCTGGACCTAGCAGGCCCGCCCTGCGCTCTTTCCCTTTCCCTCCACTTTCCACTTCCTGCCACCGCATTATCCTTATTTCTTATTTATTTCTTAGTTCTTTCTTAATACAGCAATCTATGGCATCCATAATGGCGATAAATGATAAATATAATGCGAGTTTAAATGGGAAAATACAGATGCCAAACACGCAGAAATGAGATGCGAAAAGTCTTGTTGGCCCCGCTGCCCACTCACACTGATGATCGTGTCGTACTGGTTTATGGATGTCTTGGTGTGTCAGTAGAGAGTACGATGTATAGCTGAGAATAGAGACATTCACAGAGTTTAGGGTCTATAGAATTCAGAGAGGCATCAAGACACTGAAGACGTTGATAGATGAAGGACAGTAGAATGGAGTTACAAGTACAGAGTGCAGAGTGCAGAATACAGAAGGAACAGAGTGCCCTGACAACACGCGCGACTCACGCGTAAAGTGCATGCCAGGCCTGTGCACGTTGGCCGGGGCACTCCGTCTTCCCTGTACTCAGTAAAGCCGAGGACTTACGGCCACCCACCAAAAGGACTCCGCTGGCCAGGCACCGCATCACGATACCAAGCATTGACATGAGATTGACATAGTTTATCGACGAGTTTATTGATGCCAAATCTACGGGACATTCTTGTTTCTCTGTTTCTCCGAGATCGGTGAGCAGCCTTGTATGGGGTTGACCTGGTCGATGTCTCATCTTGATGATGATGGATGCTCTGCTATGGATATTCAGATGGATATGAATCACAGACCATGCCGTGGCCATGGAGACAGTGTGGTTTTCATTCTAAAGTGGTCTTGAAATCAATTAAAACCAAGTCAATTAAAAGTGGACGGCGCAGAGACTGCAGAACCACTCTACGCGACCAGCGGCTGGCTGGGGGACGTGATTCTCGTTTCTGTTGTATGGAGCATCATCTCTTTGGGTGCCCGCCCTGGGGGGCCCGCCCTGGCAATGGATGTACAAAGTATGTACAAAGTATTTCTGTGTATTAAGGCGCAATGGTGCAATCGTGCAATTAAGAGTGAGCGCTTGTGTAAAATTGGGAGGCGAATAGAGCAGAGGGATGAGGAGGTTGGCGGCGACGGGCTGGCTGAAAGAAAGAGCAGAATGAACAGAATGAACAGAACAGAAAGAGAAGGAAAAGAAAACAACGCGTAAAAGCGCGTCGATCTAATCTTATCGGTCGAGCTATGCCGCTCTTTGACGAGGCCACCCCTGGATCGCCATACAGCTCTGGTCTGCAGCTAGCACATGCGAGTGGCTGCTCGTTGCTGCTCGTTTCTTTGCTCTCTTTGGCTACTCAGTACTGCTCCCTGCTCACCTTGCTCACCTTTGCCTCCTAGTTACAAAGTAGAAAAGCCACCCCTTGAATGCCCTGCCCTGCCATGCTTGGCTGTGGAGCTGTGCGTCAGTTGCTGCAGCATCGGCACACTACGACGTAACAGATTGACTCCATACGAGTCTTTATTTCCTCTGGTATTCTCTACACAAAAATAGCAGCCATTCAGAAACAGAACCAGCGTCAACAGCCCGCGACGCGTCGTGAAAACTGGGACGGCTGGGGCGAGAGGGGTGATCAGAATCCGCTCACTTTATCAGATCAAGATGCATGCAGGATTTACTCGGTACTTTGTAGTGAAGATGAAGAACGTGTTCTTGATCTGTATGAGAGGATGGACGTGGAGTTAGGTATCAAAGTACTGGGCTGGCTGCGGAGACGGAGAAAGGAAAAAAGAGAAGAAAAAAGAGACGCGACTTGGACGTGATGCCGCTTGAATAAGCATGACGAATGCCGGCTCTACGGCTGAGACGTGTTTCTAAGCTTCACGGATGATTTCTAACCATTTCTAATGCTGACAACTGTTTTCAGGTAGTGACTGTATTACTATTGATAATGATATCTAAGGAATGACTCTATTTCCAACAACGCCAACACTATGCAAGGATATACGGCAATACAAATGGCAACAAGAAACAATAAGAAACAAACAAACAGAAAGACCACCAACTCGAACGTATGAGCCTTTGTAAACATCGGAAAGACGGAGAAAAGATGGCGATGTCATCCTTGGCGCGTGCCATGGATGCACAGATCAACAGATCTGATAAGAAAGGAACGGGGAAGGAAAAGAAACAATAAATATCAAAATATCAAAAACAAATCAGATAATCAAACAGAGAAACGCCGGCGCAAGACATCCTCCACACTGGGTCCTGCTGCCTGGACGCCCTCCGACAAGGCTCCGACGTGGAGTCTTACTCTATATATGTCTCGAGAGATCTTATATAGATGCTAGACAGTCTACGTCCGGCTGGGCTTGCCTGCGCCTGCACCTGCCTCTGCCTCGTGGTCGTACTGCAGCGGCTTCGGCTTGACCGTGCCTGCAGCAGTGCCCGACTTGGCGGGCAGCGCCGGCCGTCCAGACCCGGGCCCTTCAATGCCCTGCTTCTGCTGCTCCTCGGCCCGCTGGATCAGGTACTCCTCGAGAATCCACGCATTGCGCGTGTTGGCCCGGAACACCGCGTCGGCCACGTCGCCCAAGAACGGCACCAGGCCAAGGCCAAAGTCGAGCATGACATTAAAGTACATGCGCGACAGGATCGGGCCGGGCAGGCCGCCCTCGACCTGAGAGCACGCGCGCACCAACATGTACGCGAAGAAGAGGTCGATAAAGTCGCCAATACTGTTTTGTTAGTACTCAGTATATTAGAGTGATGACGTCAATGCTGCAGTGCAACCTTGACTGGAATAGAGGAAAAACTTACATAGGAACAAAACCAATCACACTGCTCCAGCCGAACCGAATGCCAAAGCAGTTGAACAGCGACATGTCCAGCCGGTATGCGCGCCGCCGCACCTTCTTGAGCACGCCGCCGTCGTGGGCCGACAGGATCGCGGGAATGCCCTTCTTCTGCTGCTTGGTCTTGCCCGTGGGCCGGCCGTCGCGGCCGTAGATGGCGACCTCCTCAAAGTAGGGGTCCTTGGGCATGTTAGCAATGGCCGATAACACATAGGAGAACGGCGGCGGCAGCGGCAGAGCTGCGAGGGCACTCACCTTGGAGTTGATGTTCTTCTTGGCGGTGTTTTTGAGGACGCGCTTGGCGACCATGTTGAAGAGCTGGCCCGACATGATGGTGGTTGTGGTTGTTTTTTGGTGAATTTAGGTGTAGATGTTCAACGTGTAGTTGTGAAGTGTCGAGAAGAGCTCAACTGTCAACTGACTGGCGATGACGATATATATGAATGCCGTCGTCGATTGCTTTGTTCTCCACTAAAGCGCCCTAACAAGGTTCCGGATGCGTTGGGGGTGATAGCCGCTGAAAGAACCGCACTGGCGCTGTTGGTTGGCTGTAGAGTGTCGTTTCAGAAGCGCTCACGATCAGAATAGACCAGTATGAGGCGAAGCAACTGGTGGTGGAAATGATGTTGATAGATGCGTAGATGTGAGAAGTTTGAGATGATATGTGAGTAATAGGAGAAGTTCAAATCAGAAAAGAAGGAAGAAATAGTTCAAAACGAAGGAAGGTGCGATCAATAAGTACAAATCGGGAATTTGTCCCCCATCGGCATGTGCAATGGTCTGGACGTCACTGAGACTACCTTGGCACCAGCTCTGTCCTGAGACACAGGCTTGCGGGCATGAACATGGGGATCATGGGAGGCCTTTGTCTCTAGTCCCAATTGCTGCTCTGGAACTGGCACTGACGTAACGCTTCAATCGTCCTCAATACAGGGATTTGACAATGCGGTACTTTTTAAAATTAAACTTGCTATCAAATATAAATACTAAAATGGCACTCGCGCATCGAAAAACTAGATCCCCAGAGGGCAACCACGCTAGTCCCGGCTTGGAATGACAGATGTGGCGCACAGCCTCAGCCACAGAATCTTCCGCTGTCTTCTCTGTTTTCTGTATTTCTTAATGCATTGCCAATCAATGAATTGACTATTGAAGATACAGCTGGATTTAGTCTATGATCTCCGTTCTAGGCTGCAATATTTAGATCGCAGTTGAAAAGCTTTCAGTTCACAGCCTCGTTCTTGTATTGATTAGTCATGTTGCCAATGCCGAGGAACTGGGAGGCCGTTATGGCTTTGCATTTGTTGGGACATTCACAAGGAAATGAAGATGAAAGAATCTTCATCCCAATGCCACACAGCCCGTCACTACACAGACACGAAAATCTTGTTTGACACCTTGACACCTTGCCAACTCAGCATGCCAGCGTCGCTGAAGTCGCAAACGGAATTGGGTTGGGCTGCGATCACGTGATACATATGTAGCCCCTTGTACTCAGACACACTAACTAGTACTGAAACTACATCTCAGTACATCGCATAGCGCCGGCAGTCTCCTCTAGCCTTGTGCCGCTGTATTACAACTAGGAAAGAGCTGCCCAGCACCCAGTCCTGCCTATCTGGCTGTCTGTGCCCCACGTATGAGCTAAACCCACGTTGCTGTGTGCCTCTTGCCTCTGACTCTAGGCGCTTCTTCCTGCCACTCAGTTTGACTCCAACGACAGCCAACGACAGCCCTCCAGTCCCCTCCCTCCTCTCACACTGCTCCTCGCAACCCAACACCCTCTTCTTCGCTGCGCCGCTCCGCCCAATAGCAGCCACCGATATCGACTCTCGCGATAATACCACCTGTTGCGCCAATCTTTCCACCGCCCGCCCGCGATACACCCTGCCGTCTTCGAGTCATCCTCCTCCACCACCTCCTCCTCCTCCTCTCCTCCCTCCGACTACATCTCCTCCTCGGCTGCTCTCCGTAATCCTCCTCTCTTCCGTCAGCATCGATAGCCGCCGCACTCGCTACTCAACACCCGACCGTTGCCGCCAGCTTGCGCTTCCAGCCGTCCTCCCTTCCAGCCACGCGTTTGTTTGCTCGGAGCCCAAACCTCAGCCTTACCGATAGCTTCATCTCGAGCTCTTCTTTTCCTACTACTTCTTTTACATACCTCGATCAGTCCCTTGTGGTCATGCAGCTTGATCCGTCAACATGACTTCACAACGACTGACCCAGTATGACTGTATGTCTTGTCCTGGCATCTACCTTTCTTACATATACTAACCAACAGGGCTTGACGACCTCTGCGTCCGATTCCTCATCAACCTCCCCAAAGCCGACATGCTAGACATGCAGCGGCTATGCTTCCAGGCCGAAGAAGCGCACTGGTTCTACGACGATTTTGTACGGCCAAATGATAAGTCAATGCCGCGCATGTCGCTACGAGACTTTACCCTCGCCATCTTCAAGCAGTGTCCCCTGCTATGCGACCACCCCGACGAGCAGCTGTCCGGCGCCTTTGACGACTTTATGAAATACAAGATCACCGTGCCCGTCCGCGGCGCCGTCCTCCTCAGCGACACAATGGAAGAGGTTCTGCTTGTCAAGGGCTGGAAGAAGAGCGCAAACTGGGGCTTCCCCAAGGGCAAGATCAACCTCAACGAAGACGACCTCGACTGTGCCATCCGCGAGGTCGACGAGGAGACCGGCTTCGATATCCGCGCCGCCGGCCTCGTGCCACCACGCCACGAAGCGTTCTCCATCACCATGAAAACCAGAGAGCAGGACACCAAGCTCTTCATTTTCCGCGGCGTCTCCAAAGACACAGTCTTCGAGGCTAAGACACGCAAAGAAATCAGCGACATCCAGTGGTTCCGTGTGGCAGACCTTCCTACTAATAAGAAGAAGCCATATCACCACCACCACGGCCACGGCAACGAAACCGACGAACCCAGCAGCAACCAGATGAACGGGAGCAGGTTCTACCTTGTCGGCCCCTTCATGGGGCCTCTTCGCCGTAAAATCCGCGAGATGCGCGAACGCGACGCCGCCCAGGCTGCACACGGCAAGTCGTTGCCGCCACCGCCGCAGCTCGACGAGGCCGTGGAGGGATTCACCGAAGACGAGGGCGCAGGCGCACAACCCCAGCCCGACTACTACGGCTACCAAGACCAAAACCGCGGCTACAGCGAGGCCCAGCAATACCAGTACCAGCAGCAGCAACCACAGACTACTCAGAATCAGAATCAGTCTCAGCAGTATGCAGACGCGTCTCGAGATCTACTCTCTATGCTCAGCAGACCCTCGCCCGCCGCCAGCCAGCCCCAGCCTCACCCCATGCCCTACGCCGACCCGAGCCAGGCCAACGCCCCCAAAGCATCAGCACTTATGGCCATGCTGCAAAAGGGCGGCAGCCAGGCACCGCAGCCAGACACACAGCACTACGCAGGCCAGCAAGGCCAGCCAGGGCCGCAGGATCCCTTCTACCAGCACCAGGGCCCACCCCAGTACGGGCAGCCGCCTCAGATGTCCCAGGGTATGCCCCAGGGCATCCCGCAGTTCATGCAGGGCCAAGGCATGGCCCAGGGCCAGGGACCCTACAACCAGTACGGCGCGCCACAGCAGGACCTTGCCCAATACCAGTACCAGCAGCAGCAGCAGCTTCAGCAGCAGCAGGAATACGAGCAGCAGCAGTTGTACTCACAGCAGCAGCAGGCGCAACATACTCAACAGGCTCAGCAGCAGGTCCAGCAGCAGCAGCAGCAAGTCCAACAACAGCAGCAGCAACATCAGCAGCAACAGGCCCAGCTGCAGCAGCAGACCAACCTGCTTGCTCTGCTGACACAAAACGCTCCAGCGCCCGCAGCTGCACCTCCGCCACCACCGCACGCTTACAACAACCAAAATGGCCAGAATGGAAACGGCCACAATGGCCAGGCCCCCAACCCTGCTTACCAGCAGATCCACCAACCCCAAAAGGCCCCGACGCCGACCATCCTCCATCCCCAGCCGCTTCCTCCGACCGTCCAAAAGGCCTTGTTTGCTAGAGACTCGCTGGCCTCGCCGGACGTGGCGGCTTATGCACGGGGACAGGGTCATCCCAACATGATGATGCCGCCGCCGCCTCCTCTGCCGCAGCAGCAGCAGCAGCAGCAGCCTCAACAGCAGGCTCAGCAGGCACAACCCCAGCAGCAGGCTCCTCTCAACAGCCATGCTGCAAACCTGCTGAGCTTCTTCAAGACCGATCAGCAGCCACAGGCGCAGCCTCAGCAGCCTCAGCAGCCTCAACAGCCTCAGCAGCCGCAACAAGCTCAGCAAGCTCCTCCTTTCCAGGCCTACCAACAACAGATGCCTACTCAGCAACCGCAGCTGCAACAGCAACTACAGGCGTCGCGCTCACCTGCCGCAGTCTTTACCGAGCCTCACCACCCCAACGGCCCTCGTGCCCAGCATTCCGGCCACCACCACCACCCATACGGTGCTCACTACACCGGCGGTGGACAGCAGCCTGTGGCTAGCCAGGGCGTGCCCGACACGCTCAACAAGATCATCAACGGTAACGGTAGTGTCAATGGCTCTAATGTGATCAGCAACGGGAGCAACAGTAGCCCTAGTGGTAGCAACCCCTTTGCCCCGAACCAGCCTCAGAACCAGCATGCCAACTCGCTGTTGAGCATGTTCAAGCAGACGAATACTGCTGCGCCTGTTGTTCCTGGCCCCGAGGTAGTAGCCGCACCCGCGCCTGCTCCTATCCACCCAGGCGTCACCACTCAGCAGCAGACTGTGTACACGACGACCACGACGACCACGACTGCGCCTATTGGAAGCCAGGAGGCCGAGGCCGCTGCCCGTGCCAGAGGCAATGCCGGCGCTGTGGAGATGAACTCGGAGGTAAACCTGCCATTTGGCGCGCTGTCACTCTTGTCGCAGGCCAAGGCCAACGAGCCTGGCCAACCGAACCCCGCCCAGCACCCGTCGACGTACCCAGTTCCTATCGCCGAGCTGCCTGCGGGCACGACGGTCTCTCAGAACACGATTCTCAAGAAGCAGCCCAGCTACACCCAGCCCGGCCACCAAGGTGCTCAAGGTGCTGCCAAGATCACAGGCCGGCAAATGGTCGATAGCCCCGACCACGGCCGCCCGTCGACCCACGGATCGGGCCACCAGTACTTCCCCCCGCCTCCCGAGATGCAGCAGCAGCAGCAGGCGCATGTCGATGTGCGCCGTCCTAGTTATGCGTCGTCATCTTCAGTGGCGCCTGTGGATACTAGTGCCGGCTACCCCGCGGCTGCCCAGCAGCTGCTGCAGCAATTCCAGAAGCCGCAGCAGTCGCACCCTCCGGCCCAGCAGCCCCAACAGCCGCCCCAGCAGGCAGATCCCCAGCAGCAGCAGAAGCTGCTGTCGCTCTTTGGCGGCGGCCAGCCCAGCGGGCAGCCCCCGCAGCCCCAGGGTCTCAGTCTACAGCAGAGCATGCAGCAGAACCTGCTGCAGCAGTTCCAGAGACAGACCGGTCACGGCCACCCGCAGGCGCCCAGCAGCAACATGTCGCCCACTGCGTTTGTAGGCAACAGCCACTTGCCGCCGCCCGGTTCGGTCAGCTCGCGCGGTAGTATGGATCAGCGTGCTGGCGTGGCCAACGGCCTGGCACGGCCTGGCATGTCTTCTGGTATTCATTCTGGCATTGTGTCTCCCGAAAACGAGTCTGGCGCGTCGGTGGACGGTCTGTCGGGCATGCGTAGGGGTAGCAGCCAGACGCCTATTTCGACCGAGAAGCGCGACTTCCTCCTCAGCTACTTGACGTCGCGGACATAGGCAGTCCGGCATTAAGGCTGTGTACATACTCTCTTTTTACTTAGCATTGCGTCATTGTTACTGCGTTTATTTACTTGTTAATATCATGTGCCACTCATGTCACCCAGCCTGTTTGTGTTTGATTGTTTGATTGTTTGAAGCCTTTTTGTCTTGCCGTCCGTCCTCTCGATGTTTTCCTGTCATATTCCCCCATGAGCTTGATTTTAAAACTACCGGCCTAATGCAGAGCGATGATTCTTGATATTTCTTTTTTTGATTCTGATTCTCTTGATCCTTTGAATTCTTTTGAATGTATTGATTTTATTTTATTTGATACTTCTGTAATATAATAATGTCGATGCAGTAGACACGGCTGGAGTGGCGTGATTGTTTGATAACACCGACAATAGCATATCGGGTGACGCTTGTCCTTTGATCCTTAACCTCCTTTGACTACCCCATGTTGGAGATTGGAGATATCCCACGCTCGGGCTGCCCGACATTGTCCATCATCCGACATGGACAAGATGCATCACACCACTTGGCATCTTTCGACTGCGGTGGTCCTGCATCAACATGTATAAAGTCGGTGTCTGTTGTACACGCGAGATGTAGAATAGCATTGTGACCGAAATTAAGCAAATCCCATTGTCGACCATAAACAACAATACCATGCTCTACAACACCCAGCTCGACCAGCTCTACGAGCCCCGATCCACCACCGTCGACCCCCTCGGCTACGGCCGCGTCGCCATCGTCACCGGCTGCGCGTCGGGCATCGGCCTCGCCACCACCCAGATCTTGCTCGCGCACCAGTTCTGGGTCTGCGGCATCGACAAGAACGACTTTGACTACAACCTGCTGCGCGTCGCCGACCACGGCCGCTTCCACTTCCACCGCGCCGATCTCGTGGCTGACCCCCGCGCGTGCGACGACTCTGCGCGCCTTTGTCTGCATGCGGCGGCCAACAACGACCTGCCACGGCGCATCGATGTGCTGGTGAACGTGGCGGGCGTGCTTGACAATTTTGCGAGCGCGGACGCGGTGACGGACGACATGTGGGACGAGGTGCTTGCGGTGAACCTGACGGCGCCGGTGCGCATGATGCGGGCCGTTCTGGGGCCGATGAAGGAGCAGGCCAACCTAAAACACCAGCAGAGCACCCATTCCGTGACAGAGTCCACAGGTGGGCGGCCAGCCGGCGGTATTATCATCAACGTGGCCAGCACAGCCGGTGTGAGCGGTGCCGTAGCGGGTGTGGCCTATACAGCCTCCAAGCACGGACTGGTAAGTCACTGATTTTTGGCTATTAAGAAAAAGTGCTGACAGACAGATTGGCGCGACGAAGAATGTGGCATGGCGGTTCCGCAACGAAGGCATCCGATGCAACGCCGTGCTTCCCGGGGCTGTCGACAGCAGTGTCGGACAGGCGATATCTGGACGCATGGCTGGCGGTCTGGACGCTGCCGGGTTTGCGGAGCTGGCGCCGGTGCATGCGCTGCAGGCCGACGCCGCCAGCACGCCGGCGGGCATCACGGCATTGGAGGTGGCCAAGGCGATTCTATTTTTGATCAGCGACCAAGCGAGCTCGATCAACGGAGTCTGTCTGCCTGTCGACAAAGCCTGGGGTGCCATGTAGTTGGTGTTAGTCGAGTTATCTGTGCAGATTTGTAGTAAGAGCCAGGACGAGTCAAAGATGGTCAATTGCTTGCTATTGCTGTATCAAAATACCAATTTGTTAATTTGAAAAGAAGCCAAATAATTTAAAGAATAAAAGAATAAGAAAACGCGGGAAACAAAAAATAAGATAAAAAAATAGCATGCTGGCAGGGCACGCGTGTAACAATAATTTAAAACTGAATTCTGAATTCAAGTTGAAATTCAAATGCCGAGCCGACAGCGTACAGCATACGGCTAAGGCATGGGGAACGCCACATCCTCCTCGTCGTCGTCGCCGTCGTCCTCGTCGTTATTGACAGGTTCTGAAGCCTTATCTTCATCCTTTATCTTAAGAAGTTGGAAGCGGTTGGGCGCAGAGAAGGTGGGCGTCTTCTTCGCCGTGGGCTTCTTCTTCTTATTGTTGCGCTTGGGGGCGATGACGGGCAAAGGGTCGGCACACTCGTCGGGCGCCCATTCAATTCTGGATCCCTTGTATGCTCTGTAAAGTCAGTTCCTATAACGTCTCTAATTGATGATTGATAAAACTCACACGCGGCTCATCAGGTTACTGCGGGCAAACATGGCATTGTGGACCGAGTTTGCCTTGATGTAGCAGTTTCCATTGGCAAACTTGATCGAGTAGAGCACCAGGTTGTGAATGTGCTCGAGGTCCCTGCGAATAAACTCTTCCGTGATGCGCGGGTCGCACTGGTAGATGGTCATATTGCGCGTGGCGCCCTGGTTGATTTGGGCGCCGACGTGCGGCAGCAGGGTAAACTGTCTCTCGCTCCAGCGCACTTCGACGCGCTTGGTCTTGATATAAAGATCGTGCTTGCGCACATGGTCAAAGAACTCTTTCGCATCAGGCCCGCGCACAAACGACACAAAGGCCGAGCGATCGTGCGCGCGGATGTATAACTCTAGCAGGGGTCCACCTCGCACAGCATCCGCCACATCCGCCAACGTGGCAATCTCTGGGAGGTTGAGGATCTGGATCGTGCGCAGAGACTGGCGTTCGGGAGCGCCAGAGCGCGGCGACGACACAGCGCCCGACTGCGAGCCCTCGCTGGGATCGACTAGGTTGCTATCCTCAAAGTCGTAAGAGCCGGGCGAGGCATCGCCGCGGCCTTCGTCGCTAACCAGGTCGCTCGACGATCCGTTGGCTGACTTTGGGGCCGGGCGGTTGTTGCTGCTAGTATCGAGCGAGAGGCTGCTTCCTTTCTTGTGCTCGTAGACATGATTGGTGTTGTAGTTGTTGCTGGTATTGCTGCTGTGACCATTGCTACCATTGCCGACGCGGGCATTGTTATGTCTGGGCGGCGGAGGTGCCTGGCGAGGAGGCTCTATGACTTCTTCATCTTCGTCGCCGCCCCAAAGAGTGGTCAGGGCGTCTTCCTCCACGCCGCCGGCGCGAAGATTATCACAAAGGTGTACTGTTGTGTTAGTGGATGCTACGCATATGCTCTGCATGGACTGACGCACCGAATCGACGGGTGATTTGCTGGAGGGCCTCATATTCGTCTTTGGGAATCAGAATAGCATGTTCAAATGCACGTTCGGCGCCATTGTTATTCGCAGCAGACTGTATTGTTAGTTCTTTGTTAGGGTTGTTGAGGTTCGAGAATGTTTGGTTTATCGTTGACTGTGTTGGCTTTATTGACGGGGATAGTTGGGAATAGTAACCCTGCTAGGACGTACACATTCGGCTCTAAAGCAATTAGTACTCTATCAAGAAACATCACTGCACGCGAGCAATTCAAAGACAACGGAGGGGCAAAAGCAAAAGCAGGGCGAGGAATGGCGTTGTGTAAATGACTCTCGTCTGCAGTGCAGTCTGCAGCCTTTAGCCAGTCGCAAGCAAGGAGGGCACAGCCCAAGCAGAGCAGCCAGCTGGCGGCAATTGAGACAAAGTAATCAAGACACAGCACATCGTCTACTCTGAGATTCTGAAATATTCTCTTACCTGCGGAGGAGCTCTTTAAAGTATTTGCGGTCCAGCAAGACCGAACCACTTGCAGGCATGGTTGCAGATGAGGCACGAGTGCCGGCGATAGCTAGAAATGTGTGTATCTAGATAAAGATGCAATCGTGGATACTAGCGGTAAGGAATGCGGTTGTAGACGATGCTGCGGTATGGTGAGAAACGAAGCATCACAGGATGAACAGGCGGTGATGTCGTGGAGGGGAAAAGGTGAAAAGGGAAGGAACGTCAACCTCAAAAGTGAAAAAGTGAAAAGTAAAAAGGGAAGGAGCGTCAGCTGTTGAAGTGAGATGTTGTAGAAAGCAGTTGGCAAGGCAGGTGCAAAAAACCGCCAAAAAGAATTAGAGGGGAAGTGACGACTACAGAGTAGACAGCCGAATTGGGAAGGAACGGCCAACTGGGACTCCAGACAACTGCCTCGCTGGGTCGCTCCTGCCCAATAAACTCTGTGACTGCAACGGTAATAGCAGTGTTTTAGCGCCAGGCTGTGCCCGACAGATACTGTTTACAGAAAGCTGTTTCTGGTGTTTAAGGTGTTGTGGGTCACGTGCACATTGAACGTCGTTGAAAGGCGACAGCAGAGCAGCAGAGCAGCAGAGCAGCAGAGTAGCAAGGTGACACACGGGCACATGTGCAATTCAATCGGTTATATTGTTTCAATGGGACGATGAGAGGGTTGTGACATGGTGCACGCTCAAAACTGATTGACTGTTGAGTGACTGTTGATTGGGATATGGTTCGCGTGACGCGTTGGATGCAAGTCGGGGTCGAGGAGAGAACAAAGAGCAGCACTATCCAAGTTGAAAGGCGGTACTAAGTTGGAGACAAGCAGTTGAAGTGTATTAAACTAGTGAAAGAGCTGTGAATGTACTCAGCGATATAGCTCAACGGCGAGGCTGACAGCTAGGATGAGGCTAGGACAAGTGCCGCGATCTCGATACGACGCATCGTGGAGAAGACGATAGACAGCAGACTGGTAAATAAGGCTGATAGTAAAGTAGAGCATAACGATTAGGACTGCAAATAGTGGGCTGAAGGCGTAAGACATATCTGCCATTCAAAAGGACTGCTGAGTCGTTGACTGTTGCCAGAGACAGTCGGAGAATCATGAAGAACCATTGTCACACATAGATTCAAGCAAAGATCGTTGAAAGCTTCAGACTGATTTCACCTCGAATGTCTTGATGTTATCTGGAATCTGAATCTGGAGTCTTGATCTGTTTGCTCAATCATGCACAGCATATGCAGGGCATATGAAGCCAAAGTAAAAATTATTCGCCATCCACGTTCACATACAAGTAGTCTAGCCCCGAGGTCCCGAGGGCTGAATTTTTGCTTCACGCAATCTTAAATTCTCGAAAATTAAAAGAATTTCTCGAAAATCTCGATAGAAAGAGGAAAAAGTCAGTCCCAACACACCACGATACGTCACTTGGAACACAGTTCAGCACCCCAGTTTGCATTTGCAATAGTTTGCAGTGGATCGTCCCGTGACTAGCCGGATCGGGGCTGGCCATCGCAGTGGACATCAGGGGCAGAGACATTTTAATGAGATTTTTAGTTGGCGTCGTGGTCAGGGTTCAGCTGAAGGAGATGGAGGTGAGCGTGAGTCCGGTGATTATGTTTTGAGTACATCGTGGTGCCGTCGTGGCTTGTCAGGCCGCACAAGTCAATGTAGCATGCTCAAGTTTATGTGATATGGTCATCATTGAGAATTAAAAACGTGAATGAATGAAAGAAAGCTGTAATGGGCGCCAGTTGATTTATATGTGCAAGATGACTAAGCACGAGCGTCAACCTGTGTAAACTCACCTGCCTGTTCATGATCTTGCTGGTACGGTGCATTGCGTGCCTTCCAAAACAAGAATTCTGCATTTACCACATTATTTTCGAATTATCTTTAATTCTGCGGTACCAAGCGGCAGCAATACGAGCCACAGCAGGCTTCACGAAGTAGTGCTAGTCAAGCTTCAATACGAGGTCACAGCACCATCAGTCTTTTACCGAGTGTATAGATTTATCATGAGAAACAAACGTGAGTTGATCGTGAGTTGATGTCTTTATTGAATTGTCAAGCCTTGTGATGCTATCGACTCGAATTAGAAAGAGCGCTCGAATGACTAGATCGCACCTTCTCCAAAGACCTGCGCTGTTCAGCCCCTGCCCCCGCTCCGCTCCTTCCATTATTTACAAACACTCGCAGCTTGTTGGTCCCCTGAACGCGTGCCTTGTTTACTTGCGTCTGGTCCCCTAGCACGCTATTATGCATATATTACAGCGCAATTCTTATTCTTAGCTCTATTTTAGCCTCTTGTCCGGGCTAGGTCCCCCTAATACGGGGTGAGCCCGCTTAGACCGCCCTCCACCAATCATGGCAGGTGCGTGCTGCGCTCCTGCCCTCCTGCTGCTGCACCTTCCTGCCCTTTTTCTTGTTTGTTTCTATTTATGTATTTTTTGGTTTATATTTGAATTAAATTGAATATATTGTCGATGCCCCTTGCCTCTTTTGCCGTTCGTGCCTTCCAACACACTCTGCCATCCTTGCCGTCACCAGATCTAATCCTTCTCTACTTCTGCTGTCCTTCTGTTCTTTCTCTATTTCCATCTTCTGATCGACTTCTCATCGTCACTCTCTCCTCTCACCACCTCGACACTCAGCCACCTCACTATCGTTACCAAAACTACACATTCGCTTGGTTTTTGCTCTTTGCACTTTGTTTCTCAGCCGCGTCTCACTTTCTGTGGCCACTTTTGCTCTTTTCTCTTTTCCTCCATCGACTTCTCGACTTCTTCTCGATCTTCGAATCTTCTCTTCGACTTCTCTTCGACTCGTCTTCTTCAATCAACTCTCTCGTTCATATCTCATCACTCACATACACTCTAATCTTAATCACGACTCCCGACACCAACTACATTGCTCGTTTGTTGACTGTCTCTCCACGATCGCTCCACCATCTGCATTCCTCAGCCCGCCACCCAACGCCCAGCTCCTTACACAGCAGCCAAACGGACAACGACAAAACACGACAGTCTGCATTTGTGACACAGAAGAGAAGCAGAAACAGTGCCGTGTATCTTTCTCTGGTTGTTCATCTCACCCTTCTCAACGCCCATCCCTGTTGCATCTGCACATCTCCGGCCCCTTTTGTTCTCGACTCGCCTCGTCCATCTTCATCTTCCATCGACGTTGCCCTGATCGGTGATCTCATTCCTCCAGTCTGCACTTTCTACACATTGTCTGCACGCTCCCGGTCTTAATATCGACCTCGTCTCAACATCTACAATCACAAAGACAACCACAAAAACAACCTCACATCCAAAATGAAGGCATCACTATCCCTCGGCCGCCTGGCTGTCGCCGCCCTCTCCATGGCTTCCATCGCCTCTGCTTGGGAGCTGCCCAACATTGACGCCATGATTGTCCGCCGTGCCGATACAACCACCGCAGGTGCGTATTCAAGTTACTCTTGACACTCGCCAGTATTAGTTCATCACACTAACATTTCAGCTACCACGGCAGCTACCAAGACGGCAACTGTCGCCGACACCACCGGCAACCTCAACACGGCCGTCGAGACCGGCACCGCGACTGGCACCGCAAAGACCACAGGCACGGGCACTGCCACCGGCAAGACGACCACCGGAAAGACAGCGACCGGCAAGACCACCGGCAAGACGACAGCAACAACGACCAGCTTTGACGCTGCAGACCCCGCCGGCAGTATTTCTATGATCACACCATCAACCACCAACATCCTCGAGCTGTACAAGATTGGCGACTTTATCACCTGGGGCTGGAACTACACCAACCTGCAGGCCACGCCCACTGCCATCGATGTGCTGGCATCCTGCGCCTTTGCCACGCGCACCTTCACCCTGACCCAGAACATGACGTTTGAGACCCTCGGCTCGTACACCTGGGACACCGCCGCCTACCAGACCGACAACGTCCAGGCCCAGCTGCTGACGGAGGAGTACACCCTCATCATCTACGACGCCGAGAGCAGTGTCAGCGCAACGGCCGAGGCCGGCTACCTCGACACCTATGACGGCTTCACTTTTGGCCTGTATGCTACACAGTCCTACACGCCGCTGTCCGAGGGCTGGACCTGTGCCACCTGCAGCAGTGCTGTGTCGCCCATGGAGAAGCGTGCTCTTGGCTTTGCCATGTCGATGAGCATCATCACCGTGCTGAGCTTCACCTGGTTCGTCACCGGCATGCGGATCACTCTGTAGTGAGTTGTCGGACGACGACGGACGGGTAGAAAACGGTACGAAAACACAAAAAAAAAAAACGACGGCGGCTTCTGGGTCTAATATGTTTCGGCCTCCGATTCAACACACGCAGCCCTTTTGCCACCTCGCATATACTCACACACACTCATTCATGGTTTGGCTCGGCGTTATTGCTTTCTTACATCGTATGGTGTATCGGACTCATTGGGGATCAAAATATCTACGGAGATTTTTCAAGACATTGCTCACGTTTGTTTTGCTTCTATTTACTATCATTTACTGTTTATCATTTATACTTTTGTATTACTGGCCTGCTTGGTTACTATCTTTCTTTTTGTATAGCAAGCCTAGCAGTCTCACTCCTCATTTCTGCAGCACTCAGCGTAATGAACAATATATTTCTTATATACTATGTGTTCAATCATGTGAAGTCTAATATATACTACACCATCCGTAGTGAGAAACCTGCTCCGCGCTCTTCCTTCTCGCGGCCGCCAAAGATGCCCGCAAAGTCGACTGAGCCGAGATCTGCAACAGCGGCACCGCGCTGTGGTGCGTTTGGTGTATCGCGCTTGCGTCGCCGCTCCTGTCCGGCCTTGCTGGGGAATGTAGGGAACAGTGCCTCCTGCTTGGCTCGTGGGTCTTGCCGGAAGTACTCGTGGTCCAACATCTCGTCGGCCGTCGGACGCCGCTCGGGGTCGAGGGCTAGCAGCGACGACAGCAGCTGGCAGCCTGCCGATGTAAGCAGCGGGAACTTGGCGCGAATGGACGCGGCCGTCGTTGTCGTCGGCTGGGATGCAGACGACGGCGGCAGACGCAGAGCCCGCGCGTTGGGCAGTCGCCGGAACCCGGGCCACGTCGTGTCGGTCGGCACGCCGCACAGGTCAAAGATGCGCGCCAGCTCGTCGGCCTCGTTCTTGCCCTGCAGCAGCGGCTCGCGCGTCAGCAGCTCGCCGAAGATGCAGCCCACACTCCACATGTCCACGGCGCGGCCGTACCGCCGCGCACCCAGCAGCAGCTCCGGCGCACGGTACCACAGCGTCACCACCAGGGGTGTCAGATGCGCGCCGCCACTGCCGTCGCTGCCGTCGTCGCTGTAGTACCGCGCCATGCCAAAGTCGGCAATCTTGAGCTGGCCGCGGTTGTTGAGCAGCAGGTTCGACGTCTTGAGGTCGCGGTGCAGGATCCAGTGGCTGTGCAGGTACGCGACGCCCGCCGCCAGCTGCCGCAGCAGCGTCTTCACCTCGGACGCCAGGAACGGCTGCGGCATGTCCTCGAGGATGCTCTTGAGGTCGTGCTCGACAAACTCGAGCACCAGCAGAATGTTGTCGACCGGCCGCCGCTCGCCCACCACCACCTCGCGCAGCGCCACAACGTTGCGGTGCGCGCAGTCCTTGAGCAGCTGGATCTCGCGCAGGCCCGTCACCGGCACGCCGCTGCGGTCCGCCGAGTCCAGCTTGAGCCGCTTGAGCGCCACAACGTCGCCCGTGCGCGTGTCGCGCGCCCGCGCCACCCAGCCGTACGCGCCCTCCTCGATGTCGTTAAGCTTCTCGTAGCGCTCGACGCTCTGGCACGGCTCGGGCAGGGCGCCGCCTGTGAGTCGCAGTATCTTTCCTTCTGAGCTCGTAGTTGCCGGCTTGCTCGTGTCCTCCCTGCTGCCACCATCACGCTCTGGCGTGAGCTTTCGTCGCTTCGATGGCCGGTCGTCGTGGTCTTGTTCTGCCCGCGCTTGTGCTGCTTCGGCCTTTTTCCGAGCTGCCTCTTCTTTTGCTGCTGCCTCTTTGCGTGCCCGCTCGGCTGCCTTTTGTCGCTTCTTCTCCTCCTTTTCTTTCCGCCGCTTGGCCTCGAATGCCGCGTCCTCCTCAGTGTCGGCCCACCGCGACTTGGCCGCACTCGCCATTGTGTTTATTTGTGGTTGCTGTCGGTTTTTTCTGGGATTTGAGTTGGCAAAGTGTGTTGATTCAACAAGCAGATCGAAGTAGAATATCGTGATGTCGTGATATTAATTTAAAGTTTTTTTGCGAATTAATTAAATAGAAGGAAGTAGGAGAGAAAGTGACGTCGAGGGCAGTCGCGAGCTAGAAGTCAGGGCCGTGCCTTCTCGACAAAAGCTGGGCCAAGCAGCCAATCACATCCCGTCAAATCCATTGGGCCCACAGCTCAACAGCCTCGCTTGACGACATCAACTCTTGATTTCGTCTTCCTCAATTGATGTGTTGAAGGTGATAATTTGTTAGGAAGGATATATTTGTGAGTCTACTGCCAACTGGACTACTTATATCAAAATTACATACATATACTGACATCAAGACAGCCTAGTTTTTTTTTCCTGAAGTTTTCATGATTTAATCTTCTGAGAAAAGGCAAAAAGAAAGGGAAGACAAGATGAAGGCTTTCCGCCAGGCAATTCCCGTCAACGGCCTGCTGCGGCAGTCAATTGCAGGCTACATATCACAAGCAGCAGCATGGCGTGCCCGCCCATTATCAAGCTTGCGCGCGGCGCCTTGCTGTGCCCCCCAGACCTACCGCCACTTTTCATCATCGGCCATTCGGCGGAGCGACGACGAGGAGCGCAAGTGGTCGACGCCGCTGGCAAAACAATTGGCTGATGCCATTGCTGTTAGTAATTTACCGCCCGGTTTATAGAGTATGAGTCTGACTTCTAGATTACCGGCCCTATTCCCCTGGCTAGCTTTATGCGCATGTGCCTGACGTCGGACGTCGGCGGCTACTACACTGGCGCCCTCAACGACACGGGCCGTGATCCCTTTGGCCATAAGGGCGACTTTGTCACATCCCCCGAGGTATCGCAGGTCTTTGGCGAGCTGCTTGGCATCTGGTTTGTCGCCGAGTGGATGTCCCAGGGCCGCCCGGCCAAGGGCGTCGAGCTGATGGAGGTCGGCCCGGGCCGCGGCACCCTGATGGACGACATCCTGCGCACCATTGCGCACTTTGACCTTGGCAAGCATATCGACACAATCTACATGGTCGAGGCGAGCGCGCAGCTGCGCGAGGCCCAGAAGAACCTGCTGTGCGGCCCCGATGCCGTGCTCACGTCCGACGCCATCGGCTACCACGGCGTCACCAAGCGCGGCGGGCTGCCGATTGTGTGGTCCGAGACGATCCAGTCAATCCCCAAGCGGCCCGAGGCGATGCCGCTGATTGTTGCACACGAGTTCTTTGACGCGCTGCCAATACACACCTTCCAGTCCGTCGTCGTGCCACCACAGCAGAAGCCTGCACCACCTGCAGAATCACAGTCAGAATCAGACATCAAGGTCACCATCTCCAAGCCTGGAAGCCCCTCGAAAAAGGCCGCCGAGTCGCCCATCCAGTGGCGCGAGATGGTCGTGACGCCCACGCCGCCCGGCTCGACACACGAGACGCTCGGCACGCCCCTGTCGCAGCGGCCTCAGGTCGCCGGCGCCAGCAACGCCAGCAGCCCTGTGCCTGACTTCCAGCTGACTGTTGCCAAAGACGCCACGCGGCACTCCCTCTACCTGCCCGAGAGCTCAGAGCGCTACCGCAACCTGCTCAAGGCTGTCCCCGAGGGCGGCGCTGTTATCGAGATCTGCCCCGACGCGGCCCTCTACGCCACCGAGTTTGCCGCCCGCATCGGCGGCGCACCCAAGCACCCCAAGCCCAAGGCCATGGGCGCTGCTCTGATCCTGGACTACGGCCCGGGCGACGGCTCGATCCCCGTCAACTCGCTGCGCGGCATCCGGCTGCACCAGCGCGTCAGCCCCTTTGCCGAGCCGGGCATGACGGACCTGAGCGCGGACGTCGACTTTGAGGCGATTGCGGAGACGGCGCTGCTGGCCAGCGAGGGCGTCGAGGTGCACGGTCCCGTGGACCAGGCGGACTTTTTGACGAGCATGGGCATCCGCGAGCGCGCGGGTGCGATCCAGAAGGCGGTGACGGGCGATGCCAAGTCGGTGGAGGAGCGGGTGGCCAACATTGACAAGTCGTGGAAGCGGCTTGTGGACCGGGGCCCGAACGGCATGGGCAAGGTGTACAAGGTGATGGCGATCCTGCCCGAGAACGACGGACGGCGCCGGCCTGTCGGATTCGGCGGTGATGTCATGTAGGCTGCGTGTATATAGAGCGTCACAATCTAAAGACATTGAGATACTTAAACGGAGAGATTCATTCAATAACTTATAACAAGACGTAGCAGTTTTGTACAGGACCGGAAAATAATAGACAACATGTAGGAAACCCTCTATAAAACAACATGACAAAAAGTAACAAAGAGGAATAGGAATAAAAGTAAAGATAAAGAAATCGGAGATGCAACGCCCACACCTCCGTTCTGATGTTCACCGGCCTCGGCTGGTATAGCTATGAGCTATACATAATGATTAGACTTGGCCACGCCAGTCTACTTCTTGTTTTTTACCAGACCAGTCTCCTCATCCGAGTCGTCGTCGTCGTCATCGTCGTCCGAGTCCGAGTCCGAGTCCTCCTCGTCACTGTCGTCCTCGCTCTCGTCGACGGCAAAGATAGTGTCGCCATCCAGGTCAGCCACCTTTTTGGTAGGCGCTGTCGATGTGGACGCCGACGCGGACGATGCTCCGCGCTGCAGAGGGTCCGATTGTGGTATTGGCTGTGGCGGGCGCGCCGGGCGGCTGCTGCTGCTGCCAATGTTGGACTCCTCCGCACCAGCGGCACCGGAGCGGTCGACAGACGCGCCGTTAGCGGCGGTGCCTGCTGCGCCGTGGGTCGGCTTGGCGTTGCCGTCCTCATCATAGTCGTCGTCCTCGTCAAAGTCGTCGGGCACGCCAATGTCCATGTTGGCAATCTCGAAAGTGCCGTCGTCGTCCTGCGCAATCTCGTCACTCATAGCGAAGCGGCGGTTGTTGGCGGTGGGGCGCCACACGTAGGCGACAAAGGCCACATCGGCAAAGTAGACGAGGTTCATCCAGCCGTCAAGCACGAACCAGCGCGTCTTCCAGTGGAACGGCACGTAGTCGGGATCGCTGCTCGTGGCAAAGGAGAAGCTGTTGAAGAAGAAGAAGGAGAACAGGGTAATGATGCTGATGAGGATGCACCACCACAGCTTACGGTACATGGACTCCTTGGCGTGCTGCTTGCGGTCGCGGAGGTCCTTGAGCGTAAAGTTGAGCGAGTTAAGCGTCCACACGTAAAAGGCAGTCAGGGTGCCCGCGAGCGGCAGGATGATGAGCAGAACAAAGGGGCCGGCGGTCTCGGGGGTCACGACCAGACTGGTAATGGCGTAGATGAGGCCAAAGACAAAGTGGGCGACAGCAAGGGCGCGCACGTACAGCATGACACGGCCGAGGGTGTGCTTGACAACACCGTAGCCCATGCAGACGATGAGCAGCAAGAAGAAGGAGAAGGAGTTGCGGAAGGCGTTGAGGGTAGCAACGACGACCAGCAGGACCTTGGAGCCAATGTTGGAGCCGTGGCGGTTGAGGAAGTCGTAGAAGCCCCAGGTCATGAGCATCTCGACGACGAGGAAGATGAGAATGGCAGTGATGTAGTTCTGGACAGCCAGGATGTCGGAGCGGTGCTGGTAGTACAGGAAGCCCCAGAAGACGGCGACGAGGGCGTAGAGGATGGTGATGCCGCCGTAGAAGGGCAGCTTGGGGATCTGGGTGGCGGGCAGCTCGCCGTAGCTGTTGCGGAACTCGATGACGGCGCTATAGTCGGTGGCCTGGAAGGGGGCGGTGACGACGCAGTAGTAGCCGGTCTTCTTGATGCTGTAGTTGATGGAATTGTCGGCATCTTTCAGGTGAACGGCCTCGGTGTAGATGAGGGCCGAGGACAGCTCGGTGGCATTGGGCTGGACGACAAACTCGCCGAGGTTGGTTGCATTACAGTATCCAAGCTTGACGAACTGGGGCTCGCAGATGATGATTTTCTGGGGGGTCAGAGATGCTCATAAAGACATAAAGAGAGGGGAGTACAACATACAGGATGCGTCGGGTCGGGCTGGGTGCCGATGAACGGCTCGTCGTTCCACTCAAAGATCAGCAGGCTGATGACGGGGTCGACGGGACCGGTGTACTTGTCGAACTTGACGAGGATGAAGGGGTCGACGGCGCCGCCCCAGGTGGTGCGGCTGTACATGCCGGCACATCTTTGGCGGTTCTCGTCTTCTTGGTTCTGGGGGTGTTAGCTAGAGCTTGTGCAGTCAGATGTCCTTCAAACATACAATCTTCTCCTCAAAGGCCTCGACTACCGTTGCCGTCCACAGCGCCAGCGCCAGGAGCGACAGCATCTTGGACAGCCAGCGAGCCATCTTGGGCTCTTGGGTGTGATGTCAGTAAAGACGACTATGCCGGCAATGCCGAAAGATCGGATGCCGAGGGTCGGATGTCGAGGATCAGAGGCTCGAGATTCTGGACAAAGGGGTCGAGATATCCAGGGTCGGCCGAGGTGGTGATAACTGGACGGGGCTGCTCGGATCGACAAGCTCAGACAGGTCGACGGTATATTCGTAAGGGGGTTGTCTCCTCAAACAAAAGAAACAGGCGAGAGACAGTCGAGGTTGATATCGTGCTCGAGGTCAAGGTCGAGGAGGTCGAGGCAAAGAGACAAGGTCAAGGGATGCAGTCGATGGCGGCACAGCTAGGACATCCAGACGATGCGACTAGAGACTAGAGAGAGCTTGGCGAACAACGGGTCTTTGGACACAGTAGTGAGAGCAGAGAGGCTGCTTGGCAGTGCTGCTGTCCTGTCTGTCCAATGGGTGGTGGTCATGCAGGTGATGTCGAATACGAGAAGGCGGCGGAAAGACTGGGGACCTAGCGGAGGTAGTGGCTGGTGTTAGGGGCTCTTGCCCGCTGTAATTTGAGCACCTTGGTAAAACCCGCGAAATCAAGGTGCGATAAGATAAGATGTTACGTATGCACGCTAGCCGGGACTGGATGCTGGAGCTCCAGGCAGGCGCAGTGGTAGTCCGTCCCACAATATTGACGTGCGCTGAGGAAGGAGCGATTGTCTTCAACAACTTTCCAACGGCCACGCGCTTGCCGGTAACCACGGAAGGAGACAACAGAAACGGCAGGAACACCCGGATCGCTTATTAATCACAGCCTTGCGGCGACATCACCTCACGATGCATATTTGTTCTCAAAATCAGGGTATCCGCCATTCGGTATTACGGCCACCAGACTGTCTAAAAGGGTATTGTCATTGCTGGATCAAAGACATGCCTATTATCTTCACCAGCTTTGCCTTCCACCGCCGCTGCTTCCGGAACACCCTCGATCGGCCTCGAAGGGAAGACATAGCCGCGCTGGTTGGCGACCACCCTGATGCCGGCGCACTCAAAACTGTTGGTGTAGTGTGTATGGCCAAACACCCACGTCGACACGCCCTGCCATGCCCCACACTGCACAGCTTCCGGAGCCAGAATCAGCTCGGTCGAGAACGCCGACGTCCACGGGTTGGCCGCATGCTTGGGATTTGACGTGCCGTCCATTGTGGGCGCATGGTGCGTGACGATAACGACTGTGCGCGGTTTAGAGTCGGGCAGTCTTTCTTGACGAATCGCGGCCGCCTGTTGCCGCAGCCATGCCGCCTCGTCCTCGTGCAAGCTGCAGTGCTTGTCGACGGACCAGCCCTCAATTCTCTTGTAGTCCTTGACCTTGCCGACGACGACATCCCGCGCTTCTGGCGCAATACGCGACCACAGTGTGCAGCCGAGAATAGTAAACGGGCTGCTGTCGTCGTCGGAATCCCAGCGTGTCTTGTGGAGCAGCGTGAGCTTTCCCTTAAGAACTGGCTCGTTCTCTAGCCGGCGTGCCTGCTCAATAGCCTGCTCGTAGCTCAGAGTGTAGAACTCGTGGTTGCCCAAAACGTAAAACACCCGTCGATAGGCGTCGACAAGCTTCGACAGGAAGCCGAGCAGCATATTGTAGTCGGCCAGGCGGCCAATGTCGCCAGCGAGAACTAGGTAGGGTGCACCGGTCACAGGCACCGTGAATGTGTTATACTGCTGGCATAATTCGAGATGGAGATCTGATACCACCTGTATTCTGTCGTGTTCTGCCATGCTGCTTGATTTTGCGTATGCCGTTGAGATGGCAAGGCTGAGGTGGGATTGGCGCTGAATCTCGAACTCGGGGTTGCAGCGCTCAGCACTCCGCGCTAGCCACTAGTCCACTAGCCGCTAGCGCTGTCGCGTTGCGCATTACATCACTTGGCCCGTCTTTTTTTGATCTTTTTTGATCTTTTTTGTCCTTCCTAACCATCCTTCACACAAGCAACCCCGTCATCATGGGAAAAGGCACCGACAAACTATACATCACCCACTCCGAGTGGGCATCCTCGGATGCCTTCTCCGCCAGCAAAGGTAATGTCGGCCGCACCGGCCTCGCGACACTCCCCAACGGCGGCGCCTCGTTCCGTCGTCTGCCCTTCAACTACTGCGCCGCCAGCCTGCAGCCCTTTGCCAACCCCGTCTGCACCCCCGACGGCACCATCTTTGACGCCGAGGTCATTGGCGCATGGATCGAGAAGCAAAAGCCCAAGCAGGCTACCAACCCCGTCAACGGCCAGCCCCTAAAAGCATCCGACCTCATCCGACTCGTCTTCACGCGCAACGACGGCGACCTCATCGACCCCGTCACCTTCAAAGTCTTTACCGACAACACACACATTGTGGCCCTGCGCCACGGCACATATGCCAATGTCTTTGCCTGGGACACCATTGAGCGCATGAACATCAAGCCCAAGATGTGGCGCGACCTGGTCGACGATGCCGAGTTCACGCGCAAGGACATTATCACCCTGCAGGACCCGCAAAACGTCGCCGGCCGCGACATGAGCCAGTTCAAGTTTGTCAAGGAGGGCAAGGAGGCTGCGCCTCTTCCCACTGCGGGTGACGACGGCGACGACAACGACAACGGCAGCGTCAACGTGCAGGCCCTAGGGCGCATTGGCGAAAAGGTGCTGCGCGCTAAAGAGGCTGTCGAGAAGGCCCGGCGCGAGCGCAGTGCGGGCGGCGATGTCAACAGAGCATCGGGTGCCTTGACAAAAACGGGCGGCAGCAACGGCGCTGTTGCCCCAATACAGCCCGCCGACCGCTCCAAGTCGACAATAAAACAGAAGCCTGCATACAACGCAGCCACATATACCACCGGCAAGGCAGCCGCCAGTTTCACAAGCACGGGCCTGACACCGGAAACAAGCGGCGAGCGCGCCGTGCTGACCGACGAGGAGTGGATGCTGGTGCCCAAGCGCATCAAGAACAAGGGCTATGCGCGCCTTGAGACCAACCTCGGCAACCTCAACATTGAGCTGCAGACCGAGACCGCGCCCAAGGCCGTCTGGAACTTTGTGCGCCTCGCCCAAAAGGGCTTCTACCAGGGCGTCGTCTTCCACCGCAACATCCGCAAGTTTATGATCCAGGGCGGCGATCCGACCGGCACCGGCCGCGGCGGCACCAGCATCTGGGGCAAGAACTTTGCCTGCGAGCTCGAGGGCCCGCTCACACACAGCCAGCGCGGCGTGCTGAGCATGGCCAACAAGGGCAAGGACACCAACTCGAGCCAGTTTTTCATCACCTACGGCCCGGCCAAGCACCTCGACCGCAAGCACACCATCTTTGGCCAGGTCATTGACGGCATGGACGTGCTGGACCGCATGGAGGCGACGCCCGTCGGCAAGGGCGACCGTCCCGTCAACGACATTGTGATCAAGGACGTTGTCGTCTATATCGACCCATTTGAAGAGTTTTTGGCCGAGAAGTCCAAAGCCGAGAAGGAGGATGCGAAAAAGGCCGAGATCCAGCGGCAAGGCGGCGCCGACGACGACAAATTCACATGGACGGGCAAGCGGCTGCGCGGTGCCGATGACAGCGCAAAGAGTGGCGCAGGTGTGGGCAAGTACCTAAAGGCAGCCCTCAAGCAACAGCAGCAGCAGCCACAAGAGCCACAAGGCGAGCCGCGGGAAGGTGAATACACCGAAGCGTGGGAGGAGCCCGCAGCCAAAAAAGCGAAAAGGGGTGGCTTCGGCAACTTTGATGCATGGTAGGCGTCGGAAAAGTTTCAAATAGTGTCGGTTTTTGTTCATACCAGCGGCGTTTAGATTATATACCAAATGAAATGTAAATAATATACTAAGAAATGAAGTCAACATGGCGCAAAGCTAAGAAACAAGAGACACAAAGGTGTAGTCAGAAAGAAAAGTTGGCAAAATAGACAAAAAAAAGCCAAATATCATATAGCATGCCCGCTTCATAATCTAGAATCATACATCATGCAGTCATATCAACCATGTTCTCATGCTCATTCATCGCAATGTCACCTCGTCGTGCCATTCTGACGAGCTGGCTGGTTTCCGCAGAGGTGCCAGTGGCGGCGGTGCCATGCTCGCCAACACCGACGTGCGGTGGATTGCCTTTGTCCAGGGCGACTTGGTCAGTTCGCGGTTGCGGATGATCGCCGCCACTGTCCGTGCCTCCTTCAGCCCCATCTCATCAAATATCGCCATCAGCCGCGAAATCACATAGGCCTTGAGCTGCGGCGTGCACACCGAGCTCACGCCGACACAAAAGAGGGGCCAGATGACGGCGTTGGTGGCCGACGCCAGCAGCATGTACCGCTCTGCCTCTTCCTGTGCGCTTTGCGAGCGCGTCGGGTTGTCGAGACTGGGACCAAAGTCGTCAAACACCACATCATCGGGTTCCCGGGAACTGAACCCGCCTTCGCTGCGGTCTTCCGAGTGCGTTGACGGGGTCTGGACCGAGCCTGTAGACGACATGGGCGACTGGGCGGGCGGTGTCGGCGGCTCGCGCACCTCGATTGTCGAGATTGGCACAGCCGTTGGCGGCATCGGCTTTAAGGAGTCGTAGTACGGGTTGACGGGGTTCAGCAGGCCAAAGTGCTGCGGTACGCTGGCGACAATACTCGAGTTGACAAGCTCGAGCTTCTGCCGGGCCTGCTGGAATGCCGACTTGTATCGCTGCGGCACATTTTCACCCTGCTCGCCCGGGTCGGGGTAGTGTCTCTGGATGGCAGTCATAACCGTCTCAAGCACCAGGATGCGGCCTGTGCGCATCCAGTTCCAAGCAGACGCGGCGGCCACGTTGGGATAGATGTGGCATGAGTCGCGAAACACCGCCTTGTGTGGCCGCGTCACCTTGAGCTCCTTGTATCGGCAGTCGGCGGGGAAAGACAGAACGGTGCGCTCAAACTCGGCCTCGATAGCGTTCATGCGCTTCAAAAGAACATCAAGGTTGTCCATCAACCCCGCCTTGCTCACGTCGTGGCGAGCTTGTAGAACCTGGTAGACTGGCTTGGACACATTGATAGTGTCAAAATGTCCTGGCCTGTGCTGCTGTGTTTGGTTGGCGTATAGTGCGGTTTCAAGTGCCACCAGCTCCTTGGGCATGGGGATCTTTTGCTGCATGCACGATATTGTGACACTCTCACACAGCATCTTGAACATGCGGATACCTGCCCGGGTCTGGAACTGACTTACACCGCGCAGGTTGGCTAGGATGACTGCGCCGTTGATGTGGTCCTGCCACGTCGTCATCGTCATCATTCCCGGCTGTGCCATCATCTCGTAGACGCCAAGAATCAATATCGACAGCATTGTCGTGTCCTTGACCGCCTCTCCTTCGTTTTGAAGTGCTTCTTTAGTCAAGCACAGGGCTGTGCCGTAGCTCTTTCGTGCACTGTCAATGATGTCTTCAGAGTGTGTGAGCTGCGAGATGCCGACTAGGCCCACGGCTGTCATGCTTGCCATGACTCCGTCCAGTTGCCGCTCTGCCGAGAGTGATCCTGGTTTCCATATATCGTACAGAAAATCGAATCGTTGATGTGATGCATTCTCGTCCATGGTGACGTATCGGGAGAAGAAAAAAGCGGTCCCTCGTTCTTGGCTACTTGGGTCAATGTTGTATATCCGGGCGATCATAGGGGTCGCCGGCCAGCTGCCAGCATCTGGCGACGGGAGGTTAGATTCATCGTGTGTCCACTCGAGTTCCTTTTGTTTTGGTTGCTTGGTTTGTTTCGATTTGGCGGGCTGAACTTCTGGTGGTGGTGGTGACTGTGTTGGTGGTGACTCAAGGGGTGTTTTTTGATGGAAGAGAGACTCTGGTTGCATGATGAATGTCAGGGGAAGAGGTGTGTGGCTTCTTGGGCTGTCGCTGCCGGCTACACTGCCACTATCACTCGGCCCAGGGGTCAAGAGTGACAAACTCTTGTGTGGGCGGTTCTCAAGCTTAACGGGAGGTGACGAGAGAGTCGACGCTCTGGGAAGAGCAAGATGTGTCGATGACGATGAAGCCGATACTATAGGAGAAGAATCGCCGTCTGAGGATGGGCCGGGTTCCGGGGTCCGTGATCCGGCGATCTTTCGTCGTTGCTTTGCCTTTGCCTTCTTTATGACATGGGAGCTCTCGTCGCGGAACATGAGGTCGACCATGTTGCGGTAGCCGGGGCATTGCTGTTGGCGCTTCTCGCACTGGCCGCAGCCAGGCTCTCGCTGGTCACACTGATAAAGTTAGGATCTAACATGGGAGTGCTCTGTGATGTCAGTAGCGGGCGCCGTTACTTACACGAATCTTGCGGTCTCTGCAGTTGCTGCATCCTTTGGACGGCGGTCCACAGTAGACCATGTTGATGGTAGAGGAGGATGTCGAGCTAGTGTATATAATGATAAATCAAGGCAGACAATGTTCTAGGCTGTCCAAGATAGTCCAGGTATGCGAGTGGACAAAGTAGTAGATGATTTAGATGCTGATAGTGACGTTTCAGGTAATTTGCGGGCAGCAGAATCTCGCGGTGGTTACGGGATTTAGGTAGAAGGCCGGTGTAGCAGCCAAAGTATCCGTTCACAGTGCTCCTGAGCAACAGTATCAGATACAATGCTGACGGTCAGGCCTAGCCTTCTGTGATATGCCGGTATGCTGATGTTTGCGCGTTGGTGTGTAAGACGCAGGCTAGTCTATGGCAGTGTGAATGGGGTGCTGGTGACTGGCAAGCGCGTTTGATCTCATGCTCTTCGGATGATGAGGAATACTGTAGTCAAGTCGCTGTGTGCCTTTTGCAATGTTGTCTTGGGTTTGCAGCTGGTCAGCTAGCAGAAGTAGACAACCCGGTAGAGCGATCTCCGATATGTATCTTGGGTCCCAGTGTCTGATTTACCCCGTAATGGCTGCTGGGCTCCAACTCGCAGGAACTCGCAAGAACAAGGCCCGGGATACTCCCGCAAGGGGTGTCGGCCTGGTCCTTTGCGAGATGAGTCTGCTTGTGCTTGTTGGGCTTGGAGTGGCTGTTGCTGGTCTTGTATCTGTCTTTGTATTTTTGACGAGTCTTGCTTCTGTGGCCATCCCCTGAACAAAGCCAAAGAAGAAGGCGGTCAGGCGTGAGATGGTGCGGAGGCTCGGGATAGTGGTGTCTTGACGCTGGCCGTCTAAAATTAAGTTTGGCGCGCTGATGGTGGACTAGGGTGGGAGCAGTGCTGCAGTCTATATAAACTCTGTGGATGGACACGTCGGCCGATGTGGAATGATGGTCTCGATACTGCCGCTACAGCAGCCGCCAAGTCCAAGGGAAATGAGATGTGAGATGTGAGCACACAAGAATGCGAATGAAACGAGAATTGGAATATGATGACGGATCGTTGGTTCATATGCTCGTGTGCGTCGCCTCGGGTATGCTCGCAGCAAATCGAAGCAGCTGTCTCAGAAACACATGCCTCGTGTAGCCCACGTAGACTTTACGTCAAAAAGTGTGTGTGCTTGGCTCCCTCGCTGTGTACTTTCCCGGGCCTGTGCCTGTGCCTGGGTTGGTCTAGACTGGTGCGAGCCAGTCCACGCCCGGCAGGAAAATAAATAGTTCTGGCGCCACAATCGACAAGGCGAGACAAGACGAGGCACAAGAAGCATAAATCTCAGAAAGACAGGACAAAGGGCGGAAAACAAAGAAAAGACGGACACAACAGGCACAAAAGGGAGACAGAGTGAATAATAGGGCTGAGGCTTTGGCTGCACTACTGATGATGCTGCGGACGACTTCAACGCCCGTGAAGAGCCCGAGCTTTTGGTTTCTAGAACGAACCAGGGTTCTGGGGGGGACAGGATCGATGACGATTCGCCGGTATCCGAAACAAAGTTGTGCAGTTGTACGATGTGCAGTTAGGTGCAGATATTGGTATGTGAGGCAGTCCAGTCCAGTCCATATATGTCAGTATATGTTCTAGTGCCAACGGTTGCAGACGAGGGGGTGAGGGGTGGTAATTGTAGAGGGCGGTTGAGAGAAGAAAAATAGATAGAGAAAGAAGAAAAGTCGGCCGACAGGCACAGCCCCAGGCAATAGACTCCATGTATGACGGCATTTTTAGGAATAGCCTGCCGTTTCCCGAGCTCTAATGGACGGGAGTCACTTGAGAGCCATGCCAAAAGGGGGCACGCCAGAGCTGTGCACGGCTTTTCAGCGGGGGCCTCCAGTTATCTGCTCTATTTTGTTTCTCTGTCTGATCCCACTGCCCTCTACTCAGTACAGTGTGCATGCCAGCCAAGAGAGGGGAGGCTGTGGGCGGCTCGACATGGTAAACGAGGTGTCAGCGCACTGTAAAACAGTGAGGATGTGGAAAGAGTCAAAGTGGTGAAGAGAATTGGCTGATGGGGCCCGGCTGTTGTAGAGCCTCTAGGCCGACGGCGATGATTGGTCGTTGAGCTCGTTTCCTAATCGGGATACCTGTGCGAGGCCAATGAGACGTCGCGGAGGGGTGGTAATGGAGCAGACTGCAGGAATGCTGGGGCAATGATAAAGGTGGGAGGGTGTGCATGCAGGGTGGAGGGTCGATGCAGGACCACAAGCCTGGGAATCTCGAATAGATGTGGCGTTGCGAAACGGTAGATATGCCAAGCCAGCCAGCGAAGCTTGAATGTAGGGCATCAGGCGATGTGATGGCGATGTGGCAAGTAGATTACAATATGAAGCCAGAGAGCATATATGTAGTCGAGGGAAAAGGTAGACGGAATGGGATCGGGAGGCGAGAGTCGTCGAAAGCAACAGGCGTAATAGGCGTACCGCCTGGAAGAGGGCGCACTTTTGGCGGGTGTCTGTATGATAGACGTCGGTGAGTATTAGTAACATGGCTGCACGTGACTTGTATAGCCAACCAGGTCCTTTTGGTATTTCAAGATTGTTGAAGACTTTCGATCACCCACATTTTACAACTTGCATCACTCGCTCTTAATCAACCCTCAAAATCGTTGTTTAGCATTACGCCCCGAGTCATCGATAAATGGCAGTACAAATCACTGATGTTTACAAGTTCAACGAGAGGTGGGCAATCAATGTCGACTTCAAGAAGGAAGAATACCGTGTCTGTTGGATTGGAAGCTGGCGGGACGTGCCAGACTTGACTACGTTCCCACACATCCACGGTACTACTACTACTAGCACGACCCGCATCCCGCACAGCACCGCAGTTCGTGAGCTATGGGCCAAGTCTAGCACAGTCTGCTATGGAGGGGATTCCCACATTCGGCTGTTAGATCCTCGACTGCAAGACGCATTCTCGATTTGCAAAATTGCCGTCCATGCTCGGCAGCGTCAATCGATCCAGGATGAGTTCGACCTCCTTCGCAACCTTTCGGCCAAAAACGCGCCTGTGGTATCTGTGCATCCAGATCCGCTGGTGGATGAGAACGGCATATTTGGCTTCAAGATGGAGCAGCTTTTCAAGGTTGAACAGAAGAAACTGAGAACCCGTTTGGGGGACATTCACGACGCGATGGCCAAAATACACGACAGTGGCATTGTTCATAATGACTTCCACCCGGGGAACATCATGCAGCGATCAAATGGAGCCTTGATTGTTATCGACTTTGGACGGTCCGGACCAGTCGGCCACGAGATTCCACCCGAGAAACAGTCGCCGCTTTGGAAGGAACCGAAATTCTCCTTTGAGGCCGACAACATAATATTTGAAAGGTTTTTTTCTTGGTATGAAACAGATTAGATCGCGACTGCCTTGTCTACAAAGTTCCTGCCTAATTGGATTATATATCGCGTAGATCGAGTCACGACTGCCTTACATCTAAATCGTTGCCTTGGATGGGATGAAAAGGGAAGGCACGACAGTATGAAACAAAAGGAAGTCACAGCACGTGTTCTCGTGATGACATAATTGGCTCCGAGTTTCTCGCCAGATGGACCTCGATCAGGAAATGATGGCATTCTTCCTCTTCTCTACATCTTCAGACACAGCCACGCTTACTCATAAAATAAAGAGTGAGACTCTCCACGAGGCTTAGACGGAAGGCTGGCCAACGGCGGGCTGCAGGAGATGTCAGAAGTGCAGATGCGTGCAGATGCAGGATACTGCAGAGTGCAGGAGAAATAGGACAGAAAATCGATATATCGAACCAACGCGAGATACGACAGAGATGCGCTAGGGAACCACTAATTTCTCTAATTTGGCGGTTTGCAACGGGGCGCAAGCGGTTCTTGGGGGCTATGCTGTGGTTGATAGAGCCGTTAGTGAGTGCGTTAGTGAGTCACGTGCTCCCATTAGGGGTTTTGGGGGCTCCACCATGACAAAAAAACGCGGACGGTTTGTCTTAAGGATTACAGTGGGAGACCGCGTTATTCTGTCTAGGCGGAGGGGGGTTTATTAGGCAAAAGTGTGCAAATGCTCTCGGCTTCCCCATACTGATTCTCGCAGCAACATTCCCTATTCGGAAAGAGCCCGCTGTTTCCTGTCTGCTCCTTCTCCTTGCATCGTATTTCGCATACAGAGTACGCTCTTCTACCAATGACATCGCTTCACGGAGAGCAGACAATTCAGATCGTCGCTGACTTCGTCAGCAAGGCTCAACTTTGCCTTTTGCATCGTGATAGGCAGCCACTTGCTGATTTGGCTGCCTCGAAACCTTTCGCACGAACATGCCGCATTGAGAACGGTCAGAGGCCGGCTTCGTAAGACGTGCAAGGAAGATGGCTGACGGCCGTGGCTGCTCCTTCCTCTTTGGCATCTCGATATTTCTTATGTAATCATCTCGACCTCACTTGACTGTCCTTGGATTTGATTCTCATTACATAGGAATCTCGGCAATTTCCGTCTGTCCTCATCTCTGCTCTTAACTCTGTAATAGTGTTGGCACAAGGACACAAGTGTATGGCCATGCTCGGGAATAAGAGACGGTCTGACTAAAACACAGAAGAAAGAGAAGAGAGACATCACAATATATTACACTTCAGCGGCTCTGGCATTGTGCTTCATTGTCACGGATCCATCGTCGTAAGGCACGATCGTCGCAAGTCCAATAACTCCGTCTAATAAGCCCATAGCTCATATCAAGGCCCATATCTAGTGTCTCCAGCGAAACGCTAGCAAAGGGTAGTGCCGCTGCTTGCCTCTGCGCAGCCCTGCGAATGTTCGCAAGAACTGCCCCAAAAGGGTTTAGCGCGGCTGCTCCCACGAGCGGCACTTACACTCCGACACCTCAAGAATGCCTTTACGATATACGACGTCGGCAGCCCTATGTGGGTGTAAGCAGTCTTTGAAGGTGATGATGTGGATAAAGCTTGTCTGTTAGCGGTTCCTAGATGCGAAGAAGCTTTGGAAGATCAGTCTGGCAGGAGACCAGGGGTTTCTTTTTTGTGTTTTCTTTTCTTTTTATTCTTTTTTCGTTTAATTTCTTTTTTCTTATTTCCCCGAAGGAGGGTATGACATCGGGGATTCTCTGACGAGATGAATATATAAGAGCATGTCTCCTCGCCGGTGTTGATTGTTTCGGACTCATCATTGCATCTCATCACTTCACATCTTCTTGGCTTCTCAGCATCTTCATCTCCTCCATCTTCCTCTTCATCTTCCTTTTCATCTTTGGTTTTATATTCTTCATTCTCATCCTACCACTCCACCACCAACACGCAACCGCCACAATGACTCTCACCATCTTCAACAAAATCTCCATCATCGACCTCATCTTCTTCGTGCCGGCCCTCGCCGTCGCCATCCTCCTCACCTACCGCCATGGCTTCCGCCGCAGCTCCGGCTGGATCTACCTCGTGCTGCTCTCGCTGATGCGTGTGCTCGGCTCAAGTATGCAGCTCGCCACCATTCAGCAGCCCGACAACATCAACATCATCATCGGCGCCCAGACCCTGCAGAACATTGGCCTGTCGCCGCTCATCCTCATCATGCTCGGCCTACTTATGCGCGTCCAGCAGGCCATCCCTGAGCAGTCCCGTCCGCGCCTCCCCAACAGCCGCACGTTGCGCATCATTCAAGTCACCGTCATTGTCGGTCTTATTCTGATCATCGTCGGCGGCATCCAAATGGGCAACGACATTGGCAGTGCCCTCAGCAACGGCGAGGCCATCAGCTACACGGTCCCCTCGACCAGCAAGGCCGGCATTGCCCTCATGATTGTCGGCTACGTGCTCATTGTGTTCTCGGTTGTCAGCCTGGCCCTGTGTGTTTCCAGCGTGCCCAACGGCGAGGTGCGCCTGCTCGTGGCCGTCTTTGCCGCGCTGCCGTTTGTGCTGGTGCGCCTCGCCTACTCGGGCCTGGCCACCTTTGACTCGTCCAACGACAACTTCCGCCAGTACAGCGGCTCGCCCGACGCCGGCTACTATGTTCTTGGCATGTGCACTGTCATGGAGATTGTCTCGGTCATCATCTTCGAGACCGTCGGCCTGACGCTGCCCTACACGCCGCGCGGTGCCAGTGCCGTGCGCGAGAGCTCCAACAGCGCCTCGGGCCAGCCCCTCAACGCATACCCCACGCAGGAGTACGCCGCTGGTGAGCCGCACTACTTTCCCAAGGAGCGCGAGTCTGTCTAGACTGTGGTCTAATTCAGACAGACTACCCGCGGCGGTCGAGCCATCGTCATGGACGGCACCCGCATCGTCACTCCAAGAGGCAGACACTTGTCCGTGACAACGGAACTTGGTACTACTATTCTGAGACACGGCAGTCCAGACATTAGAGGGGGTATTCTAAGATAGGACTGGTGGTATTTAATTTGTTGTTTTCTATAGTTTAGATTTCTTTTGTTCATTTTTTTCTTGTTTTTTTCTTTCTTTTACTAGCATTCTCTTATAGATTCCCTAGCCATGCATCTGGCTTCGAATTTACTTAAACTCTGTATATATACCATAAATATTCATGAAACTGTTCTTTATTATCATTTCTTTATATGAATTTGCCCAGTTGATAAACAGAAATAACAAAAATCAAACCCATTTCTAGGTTTTGTCTTCGTTCGACCAACCAGAATAAAAAAAGAATTATCCTAACAACGCAACCCAGTGTTTTGAAATAAAATCACACCGCCCTAATAAAATTGCAAAAAAATCACAACACCGCCTTAAAATAACAAAAATCATTAGAATCTAAACATCTTGAATAAAAAAAAAAAAAACAAAAAACAAAAGGGGACTGTGGTGTAAGTCAACAAAACTGACTAATACGACCCACTTTAACTTTTGTTAGCACCCCTCCAAAGGCGCCGAATAGCTTCATTTTTCACGTCATTCTGAAGTCGGCTTTCTTGGGCACATTTCTAAAATATTTTAGAAAATATTTGGGAGTGCCTAGCCATTTAAGCCATGCCGGTATGTAAAATATACTATACCTACATCTACAGCAGTACTAACGTCCAGCTCATCATTGTCTCCGGCCTGCCGACGTCGGGCAAGTCGACGCGTGCCCAGCAGCTGCACGAGTACCTCGCCGAGCGCATTGCCAACGAGGCCAAAGAGGCCAGCGACGCCGCACCAAAGTACCGTTTGCACCTGATCTCGGACGACTCGCTGTCCATCTCGCGCGCCGTCTACGACTTGTCCACCCTGCCCGCCCACACACGCTCCGCCAACGCTTCAGAGAAGGACGCCCGCGCCTCCATCTACGGCGCCGTTAAGCGCGTCCTGTCGCCGCGCGACATTGTCATTCTGGACGGCCTCAACTACATCAAGGGCTGGCGCTACCAGCTGTCGTGCGAGGCCAAGAACATCCGCACGCCCAGCGCCGTGCTGCAGATCGGCTGCAGCATCGACCGCGCGCGCGAGAACAACGAGAACCGAATCAACCAGACGGCCGAGGGCGAGCCGTATGCGCCGGCCAACTGGGACAATCTGGTGTTCCGCTACGAAGAGCCGAACCCGATGACGCGCTGGGACAGCCCGCTGTTTGCGCTGACGTGGGAGGACGACGCGGCGCAGGCTCGGTCTGTCTTTGACAAGCTGTGGGACGCCGTAGCCGGCGAGGGCCGCAAGGAGGTGCGGCCGAACCTTGTGGCTGTGCAGCGCGGAAACGACGGCGGCGGCGACTTTTTGTACGTGCTGGACCGCGAGACGCAGGACGTTGTCAAGCGCATCCTGGACACGCAGAAAGACCAGCCCGGCAACAGCGAGGTCAAGATCCCCAGCGGCAAAGGCAGCAAGGAGGACGACGAGCTGGTAGTCGAACTGCCAGGAAAGACAGTCGGTCTGGCACAGCTGCAGCGGCACCGGAGGGCATTTATGGCACTTAACCGCGGCGGCATCGGCCTGGAGGGTGCTGGCCAGTTTACAGGAGCACGGATACGAGAGAGCTTTGTTGGCTACCTCAACGACGCCTTTGAAAAGGAGGGCTAAGCAGGTCGAGTGTATATATGAAACAGCATGACAATTTAATGATACCCAATAAAAGAAAAGCTTTCATCACTGCATTTGCAATTATCTTTGGTTTTTAAATGTTTTGTAACGGACACAGTGTAGTTAGTGTAAATAACAACATTACAACTAAAACCACTACACTCGTCATGCTTATCTTATCGCCGCGCTAGCTGGTGCCACGCTACAACAGGACAACTGGGCCTTTCCAGCTTCAAGCTCTGGCAAAGATCAACGCACATCATCTGCATACACCCGTGCCGACAACCACACACAATGTCTCGACCAAACCCATACTCCTTATTTACGGCGTCGCCCGCGTCGTCACCGACACCCGGCTCGGCCGCCACCTTTGCGCCTCCAACGCCCACCTCCTCCTCAATTAGCAACGCAAACTCCCCCTCCGCCTACGACCCCTTCCTCGACCTCGGCCGCCTGCTCGTCCGCCTCGAACAGAACCTGCTGCGCGCTGACACCGACCGCTGGCGCCGCCTTGTGTCCGATGGCTTCCAGCGCCAGCAGGCCCGCTTCGACGTCGCCGCGGCGCGCAAGCTGCTGACGCGCGTCGAGCAGAGCACGCTGCAGATCAAGCAGGTGACGCGGCGGCAGGAGATGCAATCGGAGCTGAACCGGCGGCGGGCACTAATTGATCAGCTGCAGGAGCGGCTCGACGACTTGGACGAGGAGGCACGCTCGGTGTCTGCGATGCGGGCGGGCGGTGACGACTCGGAGGACGACGAGGTGGAGGACGAGGAGCTCGCGTACATTCAGACGCCGAGCAGAACACAGACTATCGGCCAGGCATCATTACCAGGTCTTTCTTCATTAGAAACATCACCACCAGAACCAACACCAACACAACCACCACAGACTACTGCATCACCAGCACCACTTGTGTCGTCTTTATCGATAGGGACGGCAGCAGACAAGTCGAAGCGGAAAAAGGCCGGCCGTGTGCGGATTGATGCGCCCGATGTTGGCAGCGACTCACCAACGACAACACGAATGGTTACGCGGTCAAGGAAGGCGAGAGAGGCAAAGAACAAGGAGCCAAGAGAGTCAAGAAACACAGCCCGCACATCCTCGGCCCAGGTCGCGCCCGGCTCGCCACAGCTGTTCGACAAGAGCACCGAGGCCAACGGCGTTGTCGCCGAGGAGACTATCCTGGACCACCACCGCCGCGAGCAGGAGGAGCTGTCGGGCGACATCCTGCGGCTCGCACACGCGCTCAAGGAAAAGTCCATGGCGACGGCGCGCATGCTGGAGGACGACAAGGACGTCGTGGACCGCGTGGGCGACGGTATGAACACGACGACGGACAGCCTGACGGCGGCGAGCAAGAGCATGGCGCTGCTGAGCCGGATGACCGAGGGCAAGGGCTGGTGGGGGCGCATGATGCTGATGGCCATGGTCTACGGGCTCATGCTGCTGCTGGTGCTGCTCTTTCTCTTCCTGCCGAAGCTGCGCCTATAGTTTTACGACGGATTGTGTAACATAGATATGCATTGATTAATGAAGCGCTAAGCAACTTATTTGAACTATGATAATCACCGCTGGAACAGAAACAAAGTGACATCTTAATCTATAACTACAACCTTTTCTGGCTGGCCCTGACAGCCCTGGCTGTCCTCTGGCAGATTCCATTCGTGCTCAATGGCGCCCACAGGCTGGCCCTTGGCCGGCTTCTCGTACGTGAAATAGGCCGACGTGCTTGCAGACGAGCTTCCGTAGATCTCGCCGTTGACGCACGCCATCATCCGCGCCAGGGACTCGGCGGCAGTCTCGACCATAGGCAGCACGGGATCGACAGGCTCGTCCGGGCGTGTCGAGACCACCGTTGGAATGATAGCTGGATCGGCTGCCCTTTCGGGTGCCACCCCGACAAGGCGTGCATCCCAGACAATGCCCGTCTTCTTGTGAAAGAATGCACAGAAATGGGCAAACTCGGTTGCAAACAGTCCGCACGAGCTGCTGGGACGGTAGTCACGCGGGTGGCTGTGCTTGCGGCTCTTGTAGTGGCGGGCGGCGAACCAGTACAGCGGCGGTTTGGCGAGGGATTCAAAGAGCTGCCTGTTAGTTTCTTCCTCCTGTAAGTACAAGATCTTGAAAACTCACATAGAGAACATAGCGCTCGCCGAGAATGCCGGCAGCTTCGTGGTCGCGGCTGATGGTCACTTTGTACTGAAACCCCGTGCAGTCTTGGTAGACGCGATAGAGAGCTGGTTGTCAGTCTGATTCTTTCTGTTATACTCATCACTTGACATACCAGAGTTGATAAACGTCTTGGACTGCCGTTGTCCCCGGGCTTGCTGCTCGCTCAGCTTCTTCTGAACTTCCTCGGGGCTCCTCTTGCTCTCTCGAATAATATTCTTCAACAAGTAGTCCGTCTCCCGCAGGCGCCGACGCTTGTACAGCGAGTCTTCCAGCCAGTCCTGCACGACGATATGGACGGGCCGCCTGCCCTTGTCTTTGCCGATGCCGCGGGTGAGGGCACGCTGCAGATTGATGCTCTGCTTCTTCCTGGGCTTCTTGAGCTCGTCGAGGGTGCTCAGCACATGCGTGACGCCGTCCACCCGGGTGTCGGACAGTGCCGTGACGAAGCGGCCGCCATTGTAGCCCATCCAGCGGGCCACATCTGCATCTGTCCATCCGGGCCCGAGATCTCCCGCCGTCGCAATGGTGACGCCGCGCAAGATGTTTGTTGATGCCTTGTATCTTGATCTGTTGGAGGACTGAGTATCTATTTCGGGGCTGCAAGGCACAAGAGGCTCGGCCGAAGCCATGGTGAACCGTAGTTGACGTAGTGGTTGTATGCGCTGGTGGTAATGGCGATAGTGGTGATACTGAGAGAGATCGAGGCGGACTTGAGAGTTGTTAAGTCGTGATGGCTTCGAGTCATAGAAAAGCAAGTGAACTGGCGTAAAGAGTTGATAGCAAAGAAAAATCAAGAGGTAGAAGAGCCAAGAAGTCAAAAGTCGTCTCAAACGTTAAACTCTAAAGTCAGAAGCTAGAAGACAATGGTAAATGTTGAAGTCAAGTCAAAGTCAAAAGATCAGATCAGATTACAAGACAGCAAGTGGGAGCCAAGTGTAGAACAAAATAGAGTCAAATGAATAATATATACCGCTTACTGACCAAACTGCTTGGCCGTCTGCACAAATGCCCGGATCTTGGCCAGGTCCTGCTTTCCGTCCGTCTCAACGCCGCTGCTCGTGTCAACGCCCAGGATCCGCGCACTCGCACTGCTGCCCAGCGCCGTCAGCACCGACCCCAGGTTGTCCGGCGTCAGACCACCCGCAAACAAAAACGTCAGCCCTGCATCGCGCTCCAGCTCGGCCTGCACCGCCGACACCTCCAGCTTGGCACCCGACCCAGCGCCCGAGTCCAGCAGCGAGGCCGCATGGAAGCCGCGCTGGCTGACACCGGCCTCGCCCGGCCCAAACTTGTGCACCACCGGCACAGGGATCTGGTGAGCCCACTCCACCGGCTCGCGGCCGTGCAGCTGCACAACATCGAGGTTGTACAGCTTTGTCTTGGCCAGCACCTCGTCGAGCGGCTGGTTCATGAATACGCCCACGAGCAGGGGCCGGCCGTTGCGTTTCCGGGAAAAGGTGTCGCGAGCCGTGTCGAAGAAGTCGGTCGCAATATTTGATGGTGATGGCGAGGAAATATCTGCTGTGGCCGTCTCGTCGACATACTCGTGCAACGCCTTGGAGATGGCCAGTGCCGTCTCGTCCGACACGCACCGTTTTGTGCCGGGGACAAGAATCATGCCCACCAGGTCTGCACCGCTGCGCGCCGCCTCAAGTGCCGCCTCGGCACTACGCGTCCCGCAAATCTTGACAAGTAAGGATGGTGTGGAAGTATTAGGGTCAGAAACAGAAGAAGGCGCACCTGAACAAAGTTGACGGATAAACTGGGCTGGGTCGGCAGCACGCATGATGGCCTCGCCGACGAGGACGGCATTGACGCCGTCCTGCTCGTTCTCGACAACGTCGGCGCGTGTGTTGATGCCGCTGAGTGCGCACAGGATGGTGTCCTCGGGGACCATGCTGCGAAGACGGCTCGTTGTCTTGATATCAACCTCGAAGCTCTCCAGGTTGCGGTTGTTGACGCCGATGGCCGTGGCGCCCAGGGCAACAGCCCGCGTCATCTCGGCGGCGTTCTGCACCTCGACCAGCGGCTCCATGCCCAGCGACTGGCTGTACTTGTACAGGCGGGACAGGACCTCGTCGTCCAGCATCTTGACAATCAACAGCACGGTATCCGCACCGGCCAGGCGGGCCTCGAGAATTTGGTACTCGTCAAAGATAAACTCCTTGCGCAGAATAGCCGGTCGGTTGGGCATCGACTGCAGAACCTGGCGCACAGCACGCAGGTCCTCGATGCTGCCCTTGAACCAGTCGGGCTCGGTCAGCACCGAGATGACACTGGCGCCGGCCTTGGCGTACGCAAGAGCCTGCTCAGGTGCCCGGATGTCAATGGCAAAGACGCCCTTGGACGGCGATGCGCGCTTGATCTCGGCCATGAGGGCCACGGGGAAGGGAGACTGGCGGAGACGCTCAATCAGAGGCAGGACCGGCGGCGCGGCGCCAGCGTCGTATGCAGCCTGCAGATCCTCCAACCGCTGCGAGGGGATCACTCTCTGTGCGGCCACCAGCTCTTGGCGGCGTGCGTAGATGCGCTGCAGGATGTTGTTGCCCTTGGACTGGGCAGGAGCCTTGCTGGCAGCCGCAGCCTTGTCGGCCGCCTGCAGCTTCTCGTTCTCGGCCCAGGTACCGCCGCGCATCAGCAAAAAGTTGCGGATCATTGTGCGGCCGTCGGCAGACAGAATGCTCTCGGGGTGGAACTGGACACCCTCAATGGTGTACTCCTTGTGGCGCACACCCATGATGACGCCTCGTGAGCCGTCGGGCTTGTTGATCCACGAGGTGACCTCGAGCGTGGGGGGCAGGCTGCTGGCAGTGCCGGCCAGCGAGTGGTAGCGTGTGACGGGCAGGTCCTGTGCCAGGCCAGAGTACACACCCTTGCCGTCGTGCGCCAGCGGCGATGTCTTGCCGTGCAGGATCTCGCCTGCCGAGCTGACGGTGCCGCCGTACACCTCGAAGATGCACTGCTGGCCCATGCAGACACCAAAGATGGGAATCTTGCCGGAGAAGTGCTTGATGGCGTCCCGGCTGACGCCCGAGTCTGTGGCGGGGTGGCCGGGGCCGGGGCTGATGACCAGCTGGGTGGGGTTGAGAGCAATCAGCTCGTCGATGGAGATTTCGTCATTGCGGATGACGCGCGCCGTAGCACCCTCGAGGGCCAGGTACTGGTAGACGTTCCAGGTGAAGGAGTCGTAGTTGTCAATCAGGATGACGTTGGAGGCCGAGGCGAGGGGGGGTGTGGCCTCGGGGTGGTGTGGCGAGTGGTCGACGATATCAGCGGACGGCATTTTGACTGTAGTCCGGCGGCCAAGAGAGGGGGAGGAGGGGTAGAGGAGTAGAGAGAAAATACAGAGATCAGAGGGATCAGAGGAGGGCGAAGGCAGATGTCGTGGTCTCTCGCGCCTGTCGGGGTCGGCTGTGACTCGATTGAGATCTGTAAGCGGAAGGTCGTAGAGAGAGGTGATGACTCTATCGTCCGAAGACGGACTAGCGGGCAAGAACGGTTTTTTTGTTCTAGGTCGTTCCTGCCAATTCAAGGCCCAGGGTCACAGTGCATACAGTGTTTACGAACAATATCGCCTATATTTTTATCAAATAAACTTGTTAAAATGCGAAATTATATTATATTACTTTTATCTATACAGTTGATCGTTGGAGAAAACTCGAGTTTATTACAAATAGATCTGACGTCAAGATCTTGGTCGTGATGCTGCCAAGTCAGATCTCCTCCTGCAAACCACACAGTGTAAGCGACTATATCCCACACGGTGCGCATCTTCGCGATGATTTTCAAGCATCGAGGTTTTGACATACGGCACTTCGTCAAAGCGAAGTCAAATGGTTTAGAACAGCTCATAATCCTGGCCGTAGAGCGAGACTGGTGTGCAGACTGTGCAGGGATCGACATCCTCCACGATTTCATCCGGGGATCACATGCCACGGCATTTTCCGTCAGAACGTGAATGGCCTCACTTTCAATGACGAGAGCGAGCGGCCAAGAACACGACGAGAATCGGCCGATGAATATATACATGTAACCTCGCACTGCTCGATCCTGCGAGGGCAGTCATATTATTGATGGATTTATCGGGACTGCGCATGCAGCCAACTTAAGCTTATATCCTTATGTCAACCTCGGCAATGCAAATGAATTGGCCAAAGTTTAATGACGATAGACAAGAAGGATCACTCTAATGTGCCGGACGATTGGCAGGCCGTGCATGCTGTATCAAATAGACAGCAGCACTCTACACAAATAGGCTGCCCGGGGAAATCGGTGCAATGGGCCCCGGATGCAGCTAATAATTAGCTCTCCCCATGGGGCAGCTCCCTTGCGATGTGGTATCGAGAGCCTCCATTAATCCGCTGCCCGATGCATCGACTTGTTCTTTTTACCGGATCGGCAGAGAGGGGAAACAATGGAGATGAAGGATGCAAATGGGATGCAAATGCGGAGGTGACTTGGCAATGCGACGGCGATCTTGCTCGCGACGGACTAGATGAGCATAGTAGCGCCGAAGGGGCCGGCCGCCGCAGTATCGACATCGTGCCTGTCAAAGATACACCAGATACATAGCTAGTGGTTGTCAAAGGTACATCCTCCCGCAAGTACATCCGTTGACAGAAATAAAGTATCTCCCCGCACTAGACCAGCTTCATGCCGTAACTACGATCTATATAAGCCGTCACGGCATCGTCGTGTTGAAGACACGCTCATCATCGATCCAAGACGATCCAGCTGATCTAGACCGACTGGCCATCCATCATGATGTTCTCAAGCAGCTCTAGACAGGCCGCCGCCTCGCGCGTGCTGTCCTTCTTCGTCGCCTGCCTCCTCTGGGCCACGCTGGCCGAGTCCGCTGCTGTCGGATTCGGCAGCAAGGGTGCCAGTTCTCCTGTCCGCGAACGGATCAGCATCAACAAGGGCTGGACGTTTGCGCGCTTCGTAGACAACCCCGACTCGCTGTCCTATGCCATCCTCAAGCCATGGATGCTCGCCTCGTCCACCAAGTTCACCACCTCGGCCACCAAGCCCACCATTCCCTCGACCACACCGGCTGCCGTCAATGCGCAGTATGCCCAGGCCTCGTTCGACGACAGCGCATGGGAGGCCGTCAATGTTCCCCACGACTGGGCCATCTACGGCCCGTTCAATGCCCCCGGCGTCAGCGGCGGCATGGGCCGTTTGCCCTCTAACGGTGTTGGCTGGTACCGCCGCAACATCACCTTCACTGCCGAGGACAAGGGGAAGTCCATCTTCCTCGACATTGACGGCGCCATGTCGTATGCTGCCATCTGGCTTAACGGCAAGCTTGTGGGCGGCTGGCCCTACGGCTATGCATCGTTCCGTCTGGACCTGACGCCGTACATTAAGATTGGCGGCGACAACATCCTGGCTCTGCGTGTCGACAACGCGCTGCAGAACTCGCGCTGGTACCCCGGCGCCGGCATCTACCGCAACGTCTGGCTCGTCAAGACGGCCACCACCCATGTCGACCAGTACGGCACGCACATCACCACCCCCAGCGTGTCTTCAGACTCGGCCACAGCTGACCTCGTCGTCACCGTCGAGAACACGGGCACCTCCGCCCAGACGGTCGACGTCGTCACAGAAGTGTTTGCATTCGACCCCAGAACCCGCTCGGCTGTATGGGGTGTCAAGGCCACGTTCCCCAAGACGTCTGTCAACGTCGCGGCTGGCAGCACTGCATCTGTCAACGGCTCGGCCACCGTGTCCAACCCCCAGCTCTGGGGCCCCCTGCCCCAACAGACCCCCAACCTGTACGTCGCCGTGACTACGCTGTCCGTCAAGGGCAAGGTCGTCGACACGTACGAGACCAAATTTGGCTTCCGCACCATCACATACGATGCCAACAAGGGTCTCTTGGTCAACGGACAGCATGTGCGTGTTCAGGGCACGAACAACCACCACGACCTCGGTGCCCTTGGCGGCGCCTTCAACCTCAGAGCGGCTACCCGCCAGCTTGAGATGCTGCAGGAGCTCGGCTGCAATGCCCTGCGCACCTCGCACAACCCACCTGCCCCCGAGCTGGTTGACCTCGCCGACGAGATGGGCTACCTGATGATTGACGAGATCTTTGATGTCTGGAACAACTACAAGACCATCAACGACTTCCACCTCATCTTCCCCGACTGGCACGAGGCCGATCTGCGCTCCTTTGTCCGTCGCGACCGCAACCACCCATCCGTCATTGTGTGGAGCTACGGCAACGAGATCAGCGAGCAGAGATCCAGCACCTCGGGCCCTCTGTCGCAGGAGCTGCATGACATTGTCCACCAGGAGGACCCGACGCGCCAGACAACTGCGTCCATGGATGCCGCCACGGCTGGCAGTCCATTTGCCAACGTTATGGACGTTGAGTCTCTCAACTACCAGGGCGAGGGTCGCGGTGGCGCCCCCGGCACCTTCCCCAGCTTCCACTCGACGTACCCCAACAAGATGATCTGGACAACTGAGAGTGCGTCCACTGTCAGCACCCGCGGCACGTACATCTTCCCCGTCACCCCCAACAACACAGCTACGTTCAGCAGCACTGTCGGCGGTGACGACCAGAACATGTACGTCAGCGCCTACGAGCTTTATGAGCCCGGCTGGGGTGCATCCCCCGACAAGGTGTTTGCCGTCCAGGACGAGCACCCGTACGTCGCCGGCGAATTTGTCTGGACCGGCTGGGACTACCTCGGTGAGCCCACGCCGTACGACAACTCGCGCAGCTCGTACTTTGGCATCATTGATCTTGCCGGATTCAAGAAGGACCGCTGGTACCTGTACCAGGCACGCTGGCGCGAAGACCTGCCCATGGCGCACATCCTGCCGCACTGGACCTGGCCCAACCGCACCGGCCTCGTGACCCCCGTCCACGTCTTCACGTCCGCTGACGAGGCCGAGCTCTTCGTCAACGGAAAGTCCGCCGGTCGCCTCCAGGGCTCGCCGTCCGTCTACCGCTACCGCTGGGACAATGTGACCTACTCGCCCGGCGAGCTGCACGTTGTCACATACAAGAACGGCAAGGTGTGGGCCACCGACACCGTCAAGACCGTCGGTGCTCCTGCGCGTCTCGTCGTGACTGCCGACCGCACTGCCATCCAGGGCGACGGCGACGACCTGTCGTTTGTCTCTGTCGTTGTCGTCGATGCCCAGGGTAACACCGTGCCGCAGGCCAACAACGCCATCACCTTCACCGCGACCGACGCCGGCGAGATTGTGGCCACTGACAACGGTGACCCGACCGACATGACCGTCTTCCAGGAGCCGACACGCAAGGCATTCAGCGGCAAAGCACTTGCTATTGTCCGGGCCAAGGAGTCTGCCAAGCGTGGCCAGACGGTGACAGTCACTGCTAGCGCTGCCGGGCTCACTGGAGCAAAGGTGACCGTGACACTGCTGTGAAGACGGCGCGAGATCGTAAAAAGTGAAGCTTTAGCACATCGAGCAACGTTATGTAATCAATAAAAAAAATTGAATTGAAATAAAATAGAAAAAAACTCTAAACAGAAGGAAGCCATGATGATAATGAAAATAGAAAGTGCAATCGATGCCGTGATCCTGTGCTCCGTAGCTCTTTCCATTTTGGCTCTATTTACTGCCGTATCCAGCAGAAAGCTGTACGACGTATAATTGGCCGAGATGGAGCTTGCGCCCCACACAACAACAACGCTGGCTGGTCGTTCCTGCCAAAATCCAGGCACTAGTGCGCTAGAGCTCCTGCCGCGTCTTTTCCAGCGGCCGCTTCCCTAAATATTTTTCTTACTGGGCATCTCGCGATACCTTGAAAAAAGCATCACGTCCAGGGAGCAGCAAAACAGCGACACGCCACACGACGACGCATTGCATCCACGCTCCCGCAGTATCACCAACACGCGCCGCGTCTGTCGCTATATCGCCCCCGAGCGCATTTAGCGCGACTTTTGCATAGTTTGGCCTCGAATCACACCGACGATGCCGCCATCCGACAACGTCTACTTCCCGCCTCTGGGCGGACTCCTAGAGGGCGAGGCCGCGCTGCTGTCAGTCTCCTTGCTGATGCGATCAACACACGCATATATATCATCTGCTAACTGGCTAGGTCCTGGAAACTCATTGCGTCGGCCCTGCTGGACACCGCCGGCGACCGCCTCACCTCGACTGCAGTCATCGAATTCCTCAAAGATCCGTTTGTCCTCGAACTCCTCAAAGCCCCGGCGACCGCATTCTCGCCCCCTGACGCCAGCTCCAAATCGGCTCTCGAACTGCGGACGGCTGCTATCAACGTCACGCCTGCACCAAACGACCAGTACGATATCGAAGCCATCAAGGCCGACACCGCATGGCTCAGCAAAAGCGCCAACATCAACGAGGTCGCCGCGCTGCGCATCGTCGTCATCGAGCTGCAGAGCCGCCACCAGTCCTTCCTCGCCAGCCCGCTGTCGTCCCAAGATGCCGCAAACGTGCGCAAAGCCGCGTCGGGCAGCAGCCTGGCCATCTCCGACAGCACACTCGACGCCGACGACCTGTGGGCCGACTTTGGCTCCCAGAAGAGCCAGCGCCGCCGCCTGCTGACCACCTACCTGTCTGAAAGACGCTTCTTCGCCATGTCCACCGACTACATCACATCTCTCATCCTCCACGGCGCGCCATCCTTCCCCGACGCCGACCCGACAGTCGCCGCGAGCTTGACGGCCACTGCAGAAACCCTGCGCAAGGACCTCGTCCAGGGCGCAACCGGCCAGAATACAGATGCTGCTGCCTACCCAAAGGCTTTCCTGCCATCACTCCCGATATTCATCGCCGAATTGCGCGCGTGCATAACCCGTGCGGAGACCGGTATCGAGGAGGCGATGAAGGAGGCGCGCCCGCTGCTCACCGAGGAGCACGCCATGATCTGGGTGCAGACGGCCATGACTGAGGCCATCCACTACATGTCGGTCATCTTCCTGGTTCTTCAGAGCTGCGGCCAGCAGTTTATGTCTCCAGCCATCACCGTTGAGTGGTTCCGCTTTGTCGGGGACTATGGATTCCTCGACGGCGTCACACCTGTAAGTACCTCTGAAATACAACTTTGATTGGATACACTGAAAACTAACACATCTAGGGTGATGAGGCAATGGCAGAGCTGATCCTGCCGCTCAAGACTCTAGTCTGTGTCAACTCGCTGATCCTCCTGAACCTGAACCGCGCAATCGGTTACCTCGACCACGACCTGGACCTCGAGGGCGATGAGGAGCCATACCTCAGCGACTCTGATGCGCTCGAGGTCATCCATGCCGCAATTGTCGGTGCCGCAGAGGCCGGCCTTCCCACAGCCAGCCCAGTCTTCCTCTCGTGGTCATTGATCCTCTACCGCATGGACGTCTCGTATCAGGAGCGTGCCGAGAGACGCGATCTAGCACAGAATCAGCGCGCTCAAGACGGCTTCGAGCTTGACAACCAGCCCTTCCACATCCAGCACGCCCTACAGCCACGGGGCCGTCGCAGCTCTGTTGGCAGCATTGTATCTATCGAAGCAGCAAAGTATGACCATTTCCTCAGCGAGCGCGTCCTTACAGTCAGCCCCGACGACGAACCCCTTGTTCCAAGGCTAGCCATGACAGCGACCGACCAGTGTCGTGTGTACGACGTCATCTCAGCCATGGCCTCCTGCTCGGGCGGTGGCGCCGAGGCTGCGTTCCGGACAACTTTGGGCGCGCACATTCGCCTTGTCTTCTTAGATCTCCTCAAGGCCAGCTTCCCCATCATGGGATACCAGGCAGACCCAGTAACAGCTCTGCTGGCGGTCCTCTTTGGTGGACACCAGGGCTGGGACACACCCGCAGAAGACGAGATCACCGCGACTGCTGTCCTGGAAGACTCGAGACTCATGCAGTTCTACGTTAACAACGCCCTGAACCGCTTCCCTTACGAATTCACACCCTTTGTGTCCATTTCAAGGCTGCTCGCGTCCAGCACGTCGGCACCCAATGGTCTCTCAGATACTGTCATGGATTCGCTGCTCCAGACACCCACACTCACATTCACCCTCCCCAACGGCTTCGAGGGGTTCACAATGGTTGACGACGCCGATCATGCTACGGCGACCATGCAGATCTTGGAAGACATCCCACTGTTCCCATCTGGCGCTTCCCGGAGACGGTTGGCCTACTACAACGAGAAGCAGGTGGCTGTGATCCCGGCCGGGTGCTTCGGTCGCTTCATGATCGACGGCAGTGGCATCGTGAACATTGACTACCAGCACTCGACCATTGCATTGCTCGGAAAGCGGCTCGATGCGAACCTCTCTGATGATGCGTACGAGCCTGTTCTGGGATTCCTGCAACAATCGGAGGTTGCAGAGGCCATCAGCCTGCTGACGGCTCTCGTGCGCTCAGAGATCCGCAAGGCCAACAATGCTCAGCCCGGCGATGCTGCTCGTGCCTCCGAGGCAGGTCTTGCGGTCATCCAGGAAGCCAGCCGCGATCTTGAGCAGGCCAAGGACATTGTGTCTGTGATCTCCGATACCCTTGATACACTTATCCAGGATGGCCCTGCCGAGACCGATGAGTCTCGTATGGCTGTTCTGGCTGCGTGCGTCGACTTTATGATTGCTATCTTGCCCCTCTGCCCCGGTCGTGTCTGGTCCTACATGGCCCGTTGCCAGCTTCTTAACACAGAGGCCAGCGCCGGCCGTCTTTGCATCCTGACTGGCACGTCTGACGTTGTGGCCGAGCGATTCAACTTCCTGATGGTCTCAGTCCGCTTCCTCTCGAGCCTTGTCCAGAATGCCATGACCAGCTCTGTCCAGCGCAAGGTTGCCTCAAAACCCGCCGTTCCTTCTGGTCGCAGCGGCCAGAGCCGCGGAGAAGACAACATCTGGCTGGGTGCCTCTGACAAGACACTGTCCCAGGTCACCCTGTCCATTGCACAGACAGTCGTCGATCTGTACGAGAACACCACAACCTGGAAGTTTGCCTCGGAGCTTCAGCGCTCGAGCCTTGTCTCTGGTGCCGTGGGCATTCTGCGGGATGTTGTCATCTTTGCATCCAGCCTCGAGACCCCAACGGAGCAGGAGAGCCTCTTTGCCTCGTTCAAGCCCGCCGCCGATTTTATTATCAACAGCTTCCTCTCATCTTCCTCTTCCTCTCTTCGCTTCCAGCCGCTGCTCACATCGCTGCTGCTGGGCCTCGAACTCCCCCAACTCACACTATACTCCCAGAGAAAGAAGCTGGGCGTCGACCGCGTGATTGCTGTGCTCGAGCTCGCCGCGGCACTGCTCAAGGTCACTAACCACATCGATACCACTGGCAAGGCATCGGCTCTCGAGACCCAAATTTTCCAGATCGCTTCCCTCCCAGCCCGTCTGTGCGCATCCGACGCTGCGCTACGGGCATCGCTTGATCTACTGACCGACTTGGTCATCACGTCGGCAGCAAGAGCCAGCGAGCCCCCGTCTCTGCTTGGTTACCTCGGCCCGCAGATTTCTAGATCGTTCCTTGGTGTTCTTCTGGCTATGGATAAGCCATTCCAGCGCTCGACAGAAGTTGCACGCATCTGGAAGTTCTTCTCAACTATTCTGCGTCACCGCCAACAGTGGATGGCAAACTGCCTTTTGACCGGCAAGACGCCCCGCGAGGCCCTGCAGACCGACGGCAAGGTGACCAAGCTGTCTGCCAATTCGGCTCTCGCCAAGGCGAAGGACGCTCTGCGTTCCATCTCGACTGTGCCGCAAGCCGAGCTAATTGCTATCCTGGACTTTTTCTCAGCTGCTCAGAACTACTGGCCATGGACCATCTTTGCCATTCGCACGCAGAACGACTACCTGGACAGCATGCGCGCCTATGTTCGTGACCTTGCGCCAGCGGCGACTACCGCCAGGACAGACCCCCTCAAGGCATGCAACGAGGCGCGCATTGCGGCTTACATCGCTGAGACCTTTGCCATGCAGCTCTACCACATGCGCCAAATGGGTGTTGAGGAGACATTTGCCCGCGACGTTGTCCAAGATATTGACTACTACATTCGCGACGGTGTGACGGTTTCCGGCTACAACACCTCGCTGCATGCGAATTTCCAGCGCAACTTTGCCAAGCAGTACCCTGGCTGCGCCTTGGATCAATTCAAGCGCTCCCTGCTGCAGCGCCGCGATCTTGGAAACCAGTTCTACTATGCGCTCGACTTTGCTGACCGGATGTTGTTGTTCGACGGTGCCTGGACGGGCATTCGCAACAACAACAAGGGCTTCAAAAAGGAGATGCAGACTGCGAATCTCAACCTGTCACTAGTCGACGCCCAGATTGCGCTGTTCCACGCATGGGAGGTGCTTCTTCTGGAGCTCAGCGTCTGCCTGCTGCCAAAGAACAAGCGCCTGCCTGTTGTCATGCTGCAGCTGGCCGACCAGTGCCTTGTCGCCAATCAAAATAGCCAGGGCCCCGAGCTGATCTTTGTCAAGCTTGCTCAGAGCCGCGCCAATTTGGCGCTTTTGCTTCTGCAGCGCCTGGCTGAATACTCTCTGCTGCCCAAGGACGTATCGCAGCTTCTGCTGACGGTCTGGACCAGTATCAGCAGCGTGGATAACCCGTGGTCGAGCGAACAGATGCCGTACTACCGCACTATGCTCCGTACTCTGTATGTTGTCCTCCGTGGCTCGCGCCGCGCACCTTCTACCGACGCATCTGGGCCGAGCACTAGCGGTGCGCCTCTCAGCAGCGTCGAGGAGGGCAGTGCAAAGGGTCCGGATGAGAGCCACTCTATGGTCGTGTCAACTACCCAGACTCTTCTCAACATTTTGGACCGCGTTATCGCTGGTGGCTTCCGTGCCATCGTCAACATTGTTCACGATGAAGAGACGGAATCCCGGCCGGACGACTTGGCGCTCCTCACTGCTGTGCTGCAAGCTTGTCTTGCCATGCCCGGCATGCACGAGTGCCAGTCGCAGGTGCTGAATATTATGGCCTCGCACGATGTTCTGCACGTAGCAACGTCGCTATTCTCGTGGTCAGACAAGCTGCTCGTGGACGACCGCGACCCCGTCTACGGCGAGCTCAGCTTGCTCTTCCTGCTGGAGCTGTCGACGCTACCTGTCGTTGCCGAGCAGCTCGCGTCCGATGGTTTCCTGAGCCACCTGACGTCGGCTGGTCTCTCAACGCACATGCGCCGCCCTGGCGTGTCGCCGTTCTCCGACTCTGCGTCGGCGCAACGGTGCTACAGCATCTGGGCCAAGGCCGTACTGCCGCTGCTGGTGAATCTGCTAATCGCGCTGGGCACCAGCGTCGCGCCCGAGGTCGCGTACGTGCTGAACCAGTTCCCCAACCTGCTCGAGTCAAGCGTGCAGCGCTTTGAGGCTCCTGGCCTCAGCCGCACGTCGTCGGCGACGCTGCGCACTGGCAGCGGGTCGCACTTGACGCTGCTCGCTGTCAATGAGGTGCACTCGCTGGCCTTGCTGACGCGCGTGCTGGAGGCTCTGCGCGTCAACCACGCGCGCGACATTGCGCCTGTCGTGTGGGAGTCGGGCCCAGTGCTGGAGAGCATCGACTTCTGGCTGTCGCGGCCAAAGCTGCTGCGTGAGCGTCTGGTGCCGCTGGGCGCGCGCGAGAACGAATGGCGGTCCGCCGAGCCGCAGACATACAAGAACGTGGTCGACAACCGCCTGGAGGAGAAGGTATACCAGCTCATGTCGGCTGTCAAGACAATCCTCAGCGACGAGGATGCTGATTAAGCCCGGCTTGTTTCTTGAGCGTGTTGGGCGTAGATGTTTTTCTTCTTTCTCGATTTACTCTTTTATTGTCACATGTTGTCGTCTTGTTGTCTTTTTTGTTTTATAGCAGCTCTTGTTTTGAAGGGAACTGTCGATTTTGATGGCGTTACGGGAGTGTATTATTACTAGCATAGTTCAATTCAAGCACGCAAGTTATTGAATATAGGATGAAAAGTGAAGCAAAGCGTGACAACGTGCACAGTATGATCTTGTCAACTGAGCAAAAACGGCAGGCGCGACCGACCAAGCGGGCCGGGCCGGGCCTTCACAACGCACCTTCCTGATTGATCAATCTTGTCATGATCTGACTTATATGTCATTGTGTCACAGGGTATCACAAGATTTAAGGTTATTCTTACGGCCGATTGTATCGCTCACGGTAGAGAAGTCAGAGTAATCAGATTGAGTAACACTAAAATAAAATAATACGGAATAAATGCAACAAACTGATCAAAAGGTATATAACAGCCGTAGGAGAAGAGAGCATAGGAGGGGAGATCCGCGGAGGAAAGACGACATAAAGCAGAGAGTAACCGAAGGCATAACCGAGAAGGTAAAGAGACCGAGAGAAAGAGCAATTGCGAACAAGAACAGAACACCAAATAGTAAAGCAAAATAGTGGGGATGGCGGTGATGCGCCGGTATTAGACAAACTGAAATGCAAGGTAAGTAAGTCACTCCGTTGTCGCCAGCCCAAGATTATATTGACACAGTAATGAAAAGGAAAGCAAAATGCAAGCCAATAATGGTAACATGGTCCCAAGGCCATGTCCCGATGTCGTGCGCTGTATGCCAATGTTGTTTGATACATGCCATATCTGGTGTACAGCCATCCTTTTCACCGACTGGTTCCTTGCTGAGTCAATGTTGTTTGTCCTTGTGGCATTGTTTGTCGACATTTCAATCACACTTAGAAGTGCCCAAAATGCCGAGATGTAGCACCGTATAAAACAAACAGATGACTGCAGCAGTCCCGGTCGTAAACCGTAACGTAGTTGCCAAACGCCCCGCCGAAAAATCCCCGTCCACCCGTGAGTTCAAAGTGATGATAAAACAAGGCGAATAGAAATGAAGTAGAGTGGAAAAGTAAAGAGTAAAGAGTAAAGATATGTGAAAAGCAATAGAGATAGACAACGCCGGTTAAAGTATAATAGAGAGTAAAAAGAACAAGCGAGAACGTAGAAAGCTGAACAAACTTGGTAATAAATAGATGAAAAGACAAACTCCGTGATAAATGAAGTGTGTGGAAATAGACCATGCAATGGTGTCATAGTCTGTCGTGGGACGTAAATTCGTAAATGTATAGGATCTTTTTGGTGTAGATTCGTAGGCTTTGAAGTTTTTTTGTGGCAATTTCGTATGCTGTTGGATTCGCTTCGGTCAGGCTGTCGTCTAAACATCTTGGCACTTTTTAAGAGGCGTGCGACGGCACACTGCGTGGTGTGACGTCTCCGCTGCGGCGGCGGACAAGATCCTGACGTTGTGCACTCTTGGAGTGGCTTGTAATGAGGTGTGCCTTCTTCCGAACAGCATTCAGACGAGTCTTGATCATGTTGATCATGAACTCAACCGTCTTCTGATCCTCAGTGTTGATGTCGCTTGCATCGTCATCGCGCATGGCCTTCTCGTCCTTGCTAGATGCAGACGACCGGCGACGGCCAAGGCCATCATCGGTATCGAGCACAGCCTCCAGCATGCAGATGGCTGTCATGTAGGAGAGCTCGCAGCCGGTCAAGTCGTCGTTGGAGATTTCGCCAATAGCAGCGGCACGGCTCATCTCAACAGCACGGTCGTACATGAGCTTTTCAGCACTGACGCCGGCACTCAAGAAAACGCCATCTGTGCCAGAGCCGGCAGCAGTCGCACCAGTGCCCTGACTGCCAACAGCAATGTTGTTGTCATCCCGGCTGTGGTTGCTGGGGTGGCTGGGGTGGTCCTCAGGCAGGCGCTTCTGGGCCTCAATGAGACGCTCGCGCGCAAAGTTGGCCTTCTCGAGCACTTCGTTGAAACGCGAGCGGATCCACTGGACTGCAGCGTTCACTCTGAGGCCCAGCGGTGTCTCGCGGATGAACACTGCGCTCACCTCGCCGCGCATCTTGCTTCTCCACCATGCATTGGCAAGGTCCATGGATTTCTCCAGCAGGGAAAGAGCTTTGACATACAAGACAAGTGCCTCCTCAGAAAGAACGACAATAGCGTCGATAGTGAGCTCATCCTCGTCTTCACCGAGGTGTTCGGCTGGAACGCCGCTCAAATCATGTTCGGCAGAGGGAGCAAGCGGCATGAGCTGCTTCAGCTTGACTTCAGCGAAACCGTACACGACGTCGCTGCGGGTGGCAAAATCTTCAATAATCTGTGCAACGCGGGTGTCGTTGTCGGTACCAGCGACCGCTGCGGAAGCGCCTTCAGCCCGGCCATCGGTGAGGAGGCCAGTAGCTCCAGGTGCAGATGACGGGTACGAAGGGAACGGATTGTACAGTTGGGGCGGCGAAGCACCCTTGCCGATTAGGGCACCGGCGTTCTTCACACCCAAGAGGCGATAGCTGGCATCGTGGATCGCCTTTGCAATGAAAGAGGTGGCAGAGCCAGGGCTAGCTGAGAGAGACGATGGCCTATCACCATACGGTCTTGCCAGGGCGCCCTGGGCCACCTGCATAGTCCGCGACGGCTGAGCCGGCACCGCACCAGTCGCAGACGTAGGATGTCCTTGCTGGGTAAGGCGGCGCACCATAGCTCCCGACTTTGGCGACGAGAGGGGAGCACCAGATCCTTGCTGGTGGTACTGTGCAGTGAGACGAGGGTTGGCAGCCATCTCATCGGCGAAAGCATTAACCTCGACATGCTTCTTTTCAACGAGAACATAGTCGCGCTCAAAGGCGATGTCCTGGGAAGCTCTGTCCTGTCCTTCCGGGATCAAGTTTTCACGGTTGTTTCCTCTGGAGTCTACTAGCTCACCAACATCATTGACTGTTAGCTCATTCCTCAGGGAAGACGTGGGCGATGGTTCGTCGTTGTAGGGGTAGGTTTGGTAGGATTGCTGGTATTGCTTCGGCGTCTGCGGCTGTGGGGTCTGACCTTGGTTCTGGTATTGCTTTAGGGAGGCATTGGAGAGGCGATGTTGTCTACGCTCATCGTACATGACCTGGTTGGAAGGTGCCGAGGTAGAGGGGTGCGCCATGCTACTGTGGCGAGGCGACTGGCCGTAGCGCGGACGGTCCCGGGGAGAAGATGCCATTGGCTCTGCGACTGCAGCAGCCGCTGCTGCTGCAATGTCACGTTCGGCATCGGCCCCCGAGCCTACATCACCACCAGCATTCTCAGGAATGTAGCGGCGGAATGAGCTTCTGCGGCCGACACCAGCTCCATCCTGGGAAGGTGATCCCGCAGCTGCGGCTGCAGCTGCAATTGCACTCGGGCGAGGCACTGATGACGGCGAAGCAGGCAGTTGTGCCTGATCACGAGATGACGGGCGTTGCTCGGAAACACGCTCCAAAGTCCGGCGGCGCTCGGGCTTCGGGACGTCATCCTCGACGAGACCAGGAATGGGACCGGTAATGACTTCATGGATGAAAAAGTTCTCGAAGGTGAGACGCTCGACAGGCGAGCGCTTCAGAAGGGCACGAATGAGCGCCTTAATGTCGGGAGAGACAACAGTGTCGCGTGTGAATCTGATGACGTTATCGGCAGCTTCAATCTTACGCAGCAGCTCAACATGGTTGTTTGCTCGGAAAGGAGGGCGGCCACAGACCATCTCGAAGAGAACGGCTCCGACAGACCAGAGATCGGCCTTGGCGTCATACTTTTCGTAACGTAGAATCTCGGGAGCCATGTACAGAGGCGAGCCGCACAGGGTCTCGGCCATGGAAGTCGAGGGCAAGACACGAGCAAAGCCGAAGTCGGCGAGCTTGAGCATGGGCAGTGATGGGAGGCCAGCGACGGGGATAAGGGAGTCCTGGCTGGCAGTCATTATTGGGCGAGACGACTTGTGCGCCTCGCGGTAATCTGGTGATGGAAGGAGTAGGAGGTTTTGTGGCTTGACATCGCGGTGGACAAAGTTACCCTCGCGGAGGAACTTGAGGGCGCTGGCCAGCTGCTTTAGGAAATGGCGTGTGATGACTTCGTTGAGGCCTGAGTTCGGGGCGCAAGGGTACTTGCGAGCCATGTCGTGGGTGGCCGGGTTTGTGATGAGCTTCTCGCGCTTTTTGATAAACATGGAGAGGTCGCCGAGTTCGCAGTACTCCATGACGAGGTTAATATGTGTCGATGATTCGAGGCAGTCGTGGAGGGCGACAATGTGAGGATGGCGGAGGGTTTTGAGGATGTTGATTTCGCCGTAGAGGTTCTCCTTGAGCTTTCGGTTGAGGCGCCCAAGCTCTACGGACTTGACGGCGACGGCAGCGCCAGAGACCTGGAAAATAGTTAGTCATGCTGGTGATGGAAATGAATTCATCTAGATGAAATCGATAAATCATGACAGCGTGATGCAGCTGCGTTGTGCGAATAACTCGACAAAAAAGACGGGCATACCTTGTGCTTGCCGATAAAGACCTGGGCAAAACTGCCCTTTCCGATCTCGCCGCCGATGACGAACTGGCCGACGACGGCATCTTCGGCCAGGCGATGCCGCCGATGTGATGATGCCATACTGGGCAATATGTGCGCTTCTCGCTCTTTCTGTTCTCGCTCTCACTCTCACTCCGTCGTTGTCGATGCTGGCGATTGTAGGAGAAATAGGAGACAGAGAATCAAAAGAGGCGCTGGAGGGAGGATAAAGAAAGTGGCCCAAATGGGCTTGCGGCGTGTGGCAAGCTAGTGGTGGGCGTGGTAGCTCATGAACGGCGTGGATAGCGTGTATGGCGTAGTAGGGCGGTAGATAAGGCGGTCATGAGAAAGAAGGCTAGTTTGGAGTTAGAGCGCCGGCAGAAAGTGGTGGAGGCGGAGTATGACTAGACGTCACAGCGACTTTGGGTTAGGATGATGGGGGCGAGTCAAGGTTGGAGATGGATGGAGATTGATGGAGTTAGAGATCGGAGATGAAAGTACTCGTGAGTGTAGTTGGAGATGGAAGAAGAGGAAGAGAAGAGATGTGAAGAAAGGAGAAAAAAGAAGAAGAGAAAAAGAAGAAGAGAAGAAGAGCAGAAACAAAAGGAAACCGCACAAAGTGGATGAGAAGAAGAATGAGAGAAGAAGAGGGAAGTGGAGGAAACGGGGAAGAGAAAAGAAAAGGGTAAAAAGCAGAGGATAAAGAAGCCGAAACTGAAAGGGAGAGACGATAAAAAGAATAAGTTGTCGCCAGGACCGACGAATGAGGCGGCGAGCATCCGATAGGTTGCGGTGTCAGAGAGCGAGGGTCTGTTGATTGAGGTAGAGCAGACAGGCAGATCTGGTAGACGGCAACGGGAGGCAGCTGTGCAGGGGTGACGGGTAGAAGAGGCAGAAAGGTAGAAAGGTAGAAGGTAAAAGAGACAAGGAGATGAAGATAGGAGTAGGCAGAGGCAGAGATCGAAGAGAGAGACCGTGTGGATAAGAGTGCGTACCGTATTGACAATGTCCTCGATGAGATGCTTGTCTGTGCCTGGTGTAAGGCGCGCCTGCGGGTACGGAGGTTGGAGATATGGAGAGCTGCAGCTGCAGGCAGGAATATTGCCAGTTCTAATCACTGATCAACTGAACTGGATGTACGGAGTACTTGTGCAGGATTAAGATGCTTTGAGCCGCGGTGGAGCCGTGCAGCTGTGCTGGTGGAGCAGGTTTCGTTTTCTGGGAGGTGAATGCTGGATGCTGGGTGTTGCTGGTTGTGTCTTGTGCATTCGGAGACGGAGAGCACGAGTCGGGGCACAAGCACAGATCAGATACAAGGTATCTAGATTGTGGTGTACGAGGGATGTCAAGGCCAACGAGGGCTAGAGGCGTTAGTTGAGTAGATGGCAGATAGTGAGGACGAGCAGCGGAAAGCTGGAAAGTGGTAGAGAACAGAAACAAAAGAGAGAGAAACAGAGAAACAGAGTCAATAAGGGTCAAGAAGAGTCACCGAGTCGTTGGCTGGATCGAGCATAGATGGTGTGTATGGTCTGTGGGTCTGGGCAACAGGCTGGTGAGGGTGCGAGGGTGCGAGGGTGCAGGAGAGTGAACAGGCAACGGGGTTAGTCACAGGGGGATACAAGATACAAGACAAAAGACAAAAGAAAAGCAAGATGCAGGGATGAAAGACAACAGAGAGCTGGAGAGCCGAGAATAGACTTGACTGAGCACTAGATCTCCTGGATTAGGTGATGGATGGCGCGATGGCGGTCGGCTGGAGGGCGATGGTGAAAGGCAGCAGGCAATTATGGGATACAGCAGTTGCTCAGTAGAGAGAGATACAGAGATACAGACAACAAAGAAAGACGCAGGTGAGAGCATGTAGAATAACGATAAGACGACAAAAGGCGACAGACAAAAGAATGATCAAAAGATACAAGAGCACTTGGTATGGTGAAGCAGCAAATGGGAGCGAATGGGGCCGTGTGGGGCGGGACTTGCACGGTGTGAAGGGCGGGGAAGGTCGTGTGCAACATACCGTGCGGACGAGGCGTACAGGCGACTGTGCCGAGGAGCGAGCGTTACAGGCTTCTCGGTAAGACGAGATAGAGTGAGATAGAGGTAGAGAGATGGAGGTAGAATGATGGATGTCAAGCTGGAGGATTCGAGATGAGGCCGACCACCGGTGACTCAGCGTGGTAGGGTCGTAGGATGCTGAGAAATCAAATCAAAGGCGACGTAGGAGATAGGTTGGAGAAAGAGGAGAAGCTCGAGGTCGGGTGGCGAGAGTAGGTATGTCGAGATGTCGGGTGACAAAGGTGTAGAGGAAGAAGAGAGAAGAAATGAAAAGGAGAGAAAGGAGACGAGATGAGAAGTCAAGACTACGACCACGATGGGGACCTTGAGGGCTACGGCCGTGCAAGGAAAGAGGAATGACTCGGCAAGGAAGGAACTACTCAACGGAGGACTATCTCAACCATTCTACATTACATCAGAAAGGCGCGTGATGGTGACTGCTGATGAGATACAGAGCACAGATTAGACCGATAGAGTAATGGGCGATAGAGTGACGGAGCTGATAAAGATCAGATAGACGGATGCAGCAAGAGCAGCTGGTAAGAGGAAGGCGCGACAGGCGACGGAGTGCGTGTCACAGTGTCCACAGTGCGTGTATTGAGTATTAGGAGAGCTGCTCCTTTTCTTTACTCTCTTTTCTTTACCTTCATTTATCGATCACCACACAATATCACAGCAGATGCAGATACACCCAGATAGATACAGAGTAACCACCGGGCGATGGCGAGCGGCAGTGACGGATGTGTTGACAGCGGCTTCGAGCGTGCATCAGTATGAAGTACTCTGGACGTTTCATACAGTGTAATATCTAGGATCATACTGTTCAAGGTAGGGTCCACTCCGTTCTCGGTAGTTTTAGGCGTATCTGTTAGCGCAGTTCAGGTTTCTGGGCTGGCGCTGGTGTCTCGTGCTGAAGAGGAGAAAGCACTGAGCAACAGAATGGCAAGAGCGAGGCGCGTGATCGGAGGATAACAGGAATAGTGAGGAGAAACAAGCCAGAGGAAGGAGCAAGTTTAACGGTCGAGGGCAAAAAGGAAGGAGCACTTACTGATTGCACCGATGGTGCTAGTAGAGCTGTTTAGCCCTCTATTGCTAGGCTACGGAACAGATAGGAAGGAGCGACGTGCACCGATTGCCTGACATTGCGTTGGCGGTGATCTTATCTACACAGTGTATGTTGTGTCTATTAATTTTAATGCGAGTTTTAATGCTTATTTATAGGGTACTTTCTCTCACTTATACGAGCTTCTTTTATTGACCTCGACGAAAATGCATATGAGGCTTAAAGTTTTGTATGTGAATTGTAGCAAGGGATTGGAGAATCTGGTCGGGGTGCGGGAGAATAATGGCACAAAAGGGCATAAAGTAGACTGATAAAAGAAATGCAAATTTTAACGAGTAATTGAGGCCATTCGGTTAGAATATCATAAGATCATGGGAAAGAAATTAAATGCAAAAGAATGAAGAAAAGCAGACGGGCAAAAGTGCATCAATATTCAGAGATAAATGCAGCTGTAAAAAAGAAACCGGGAAAGAAAAAATTGAATCAGTGCGAAAATCAGAGCAAAAGGCAAAAATACCAACTTGGAACGGCACAGAAACTGAAAATAAAGCAAAAAGAAAACATAAAAACAAGTGCAAAAAGAGAACGAAAAAAAAACAGCCAAAACAGGGCGAAATCGTCTGGCTTGCGTCTTGCATTGACTTGCATTGTGTCTGTCTGCTCTGGACTGCATTGTTGCCCGGCTTGTCTGGCCATTCACCAGAGCACGACGTCTGTCACACCGATCCGGTGCGTGTGTGAGAACATATGTGCATTTATATCAATCAAATAGATATTTAAATATCTAGATAATTTGATAAATAGTTGAAGAAGAAGAGACCTTCGGCTATCAGGGTGTCTATGTTGTTGTGTTGTGGCCTTCATGAATACTCAGTAGCCATACTCTGGTTGTTGCTGGAGCCTTGATCGTGCAGTTTGAATACGTCCGATCCAACAGGCAACAGGCACACCCGAGCTAATCTGTAATCGTAATTGCGCTCTATTCTCTTGCTTCCTCTTCTGTTCTCCCTCTTCCCATCCTCCTCTTCTCATCCTACCAGCCCTTGCATCAAGCTGTCAGTTCGACCTTATGTCTTATCTCGTGCTCCGTCTGTTGTAGCTCATCATGTCTTACTATTATCGTGTGCATACTGCATCTATTCGCCCTTTCCCGCCATCTGCATCCCATCCGACTTTTCGTCTCTCGTTTTCTGTCTCTTGTCTCTCTCCCCCTTCCTTTTATTCGGCACCCACTCGCCGGCAGCAGTGATGTGTCTGCGAACGACTGGCCAGCGCGTGTGATATCATATGCATCTCGATAGTGTCTTGTGTCTGAGTGCATTGACTTTTGTTTGTCCATTGATCGGGTTGATTGTCTGCTGTATGCTGTCTCGTCCCCGACCTCAACTCTTTCTGATATTTCCCTGCCATGCCCTGGCACTCGTTTCCGAATTAGGCAAGACGAGTGCTATCTTACACTAGACGCCCTCACCGTCTTTACTCCATAGCTCTTTCCGCTCCTCCCTTCCCGTAACCGTTATCACGGGGTTTGGTCGACGTGGCCCGCTCGCTCCTTCCGAACAAACACGAAACAATACTTACTCTTAAGATACTCCATTTCGATCCATAGAATGAAGCAAGAAGCAAGACAGAAGGAAAGAGCGGAGAGGAGCGACCCACATGGCTACGGAGCACGACGCACGCACAGGCAGGCAGATGGAGGATGGACAAGCACAGAGCACTGAGAGTACAAGTACGAAAGACTGCAGCCTGTGCGCGTGCACCTTGCATATGGCATACGAGGTGTATTAAATCGGAATAAACAACAACGGAAAGAGAAGGAGTAGAGACAGACGCACACTTTCTGTCTTTTGTCTTCTTGACTTTTGCTTCGGAGGACCCGACCAACACAAAAGACAGGGATTTGATAGCTCTGCTTACAGCGTAGCCACGTCGTATTGTGTAGACAGTAGAGTCATACTCAGTAGGGCCATAGCTCCATTCGGACCGCTATCTTTAGATGAAGATTGCAGACATTGGGAAATAAAACAGACCAACATCCATCTGGTGTGGTCAAATATTGTGAGACAGAGGCACACTGACATCCAGTCTACACAACAGGTCTCGGCCTCTATCTACGGAGTCAAAACGACCCGTCACTGATCCTCATTGATCCTCATCACATTGCTCCGCCAGTCCGTCGCCCATCCGCTCCTCTTCCCGTATGGCTGGGCTCGCTTCTGCCCTTCTCCACCCGGCTTCTATTCCGTGATAAGAGTAGCATTCGTAGAAAAGGGAGGAATAAAAAAAACAGGGCGTCGCGAGCGCGAGTGATGCGCTGGCCCTTTCTGTATCACAGGACAGACTGATAGTAGAGAGAGCCAGGCAGAGCTGACGTCGCAATTGATATGCAGCGTGCAGCTACTGCAGCTATTCAACGGGAGCTCATGCAGGTGAATTTGGTTGTGTTTAGGAGATAGGGGCATTCACCGCCTTCTGTATTAATTAAAGAATCAACATGGCTGTCTAGACTGTAGATTGTTATTGATTCCGATTTTGATTACGCATGAAGTAGCTTAAAATACAGTCAGATTTTGGTGACGGTAGCAGGCTATCTTGTAACAGAACATCTCAAAACAAGAGCAATCCTTACAATGTCGAGAAAACAAGATCAAAAACGTACCTATCCATAAAGCTGGCAAAACCAAAGAAAGAGCACACAATAACAGACAGCAAAAGGCGGAGGACCACACCCTCCTGCAGGTGTGTGTGGGGGTAGGTCGTGGAGGCAGGAGGCAGACGTCTCACATGTCGGCCTCATTCATAATATATGATTGAGTATTGAGTATGCAGACTGCAGACTGCAACTCCTCTCGGAAGTGAGTGTCGTAGCGAGGTGGTGGCCTGGTCGAAGAGGTGGTCGAAGAGGGAAAAGATGGTGGGTGACGACCAACAGGAGGCTGTGCCAATCATGAGAGGGAGTAATCTAGTGTGAGTGTGAGTGTGAGTATGGATGAGGATGAGAATAGAATGATGAACGTCGCAATAGATGGCAGCTGATGGATAGTGAGATGCAGTCATCAGTCGAGTATGCCATGGGCATTGCAGGCGGGCGAGAGACATCCGGACAGCATCTAGACAATAGTCAGAAGCATGATCGAGGCAAACAGTATAACCACTACTGACTAGACATGGCCTAGCCATTACGTACTCTGCCGTCAGTAGACAAGGTCATGTGAGGAGACGATCCGCGACTTCAGCATCGTCTGCTTCTCCAACTCGTGATGCCGAGATGTCGTAGGACTTTGACTCCAACATGGCGACTCCGATCTTTCTCCGTTTTAGACATCAAGGCGGCAAGAATACGAGATGATAGAATAGACATCGCCGAGGTCGAGACAAGATGTCAAGAACCGAGGTCAGGACTAGAGATCAATGGAACCCGAGTCGCAGATATCTCGCAATCTTGTCGATGGGATATCGGTACAGAGAAGACGCAGCTAGCTTCATATGCAAATCACAGACTTCACTCAATCAATGCCAATAATATTTGTACAATGTATTCATTATGGATGTTGTCCTGCTGTAACAAAATTCCTATCCTAATTTTTGATTCCATTGTCCCAAAAGTCAAAAGTGTATCCATGCTGTGCCCTACCCGGGGCGTGCTAATTGTTCCCTTCCCATGTTTATACATTCGATTTATTGATGTCGTCATTCATTGTTTTTTGTTGCTTTCGTCGTTGCCATTGAATTCCAAGAAAGCTCAGATTTAGTGACCCTCGGACTTGGCGACAGTGGGAAGCTCCTTGAGAGCATCGCCAATCAGGCCCAGAGCCTTGGTCATCTCGTCGTCGGTGATCACCAGAGGGGGGGCAAAACGGATGATGTTGCCGTGGGTGGGCTTGGCCAGCACACCCTTGGACTTGAGCAGCAGGCACAGGTCCCAGGCAGTGCGGCCGTTGGCCTTGGCCTCGTCGATGACAACAGCGTTCAGCAGACCCTTGCCGCGGATGGTCTCGACAATGGGCGAGTTGAACGAGGCAACAGTCTCGCGGAATCTCTGGCCCAGCGCCTCGGCGCGCTCGACCAGGCCGGCCTCCTCAACCAGCTCCAGAGCGCGGATCGACACAGCGCAGCCCAGGGGGTTGCCGCCGTAGGTCGAGCCGTGGGTGCCGGCCTCGACGACCAGCATGACCTCCTTGGACGACAGAACAGCGCTGACGGGGTACATGCCACCGGAGATGGCCTTGCCCAGGGTGATCATGTCGGGCTTGATGTTGGCCCACTCGCTGCACAGCATGCGGCCAGTGCGGGCAATACCGGTCTGGATCTCGTCGCAGATCATCAGGACGTTGTGCTTCTTGCACAGAGCGTGGACGGCAGGCAGGTAGCTCTCGTCGGGGACAACGACACCAGCCTCGCCCTGGATGGGCTCCAGGATGAAAGCGGCAGTCTCGTGGCCGTGGGCCTCGAAAGCAGCCTCGAGGTCCTCAATGTGGTTGTAGCGGATGGGCTTGCCGGTCGAGGGAACGATGGCGCTGATGTTGGGGACGTAGGGGCCGTAGTTGTCGCGCGACTCGGGGTCGGTCGACAGCGAGATGGCAGCCATGGTGCGGCCGTGGAAGTTGTCGGCAGCGCCAAAGATCAGGGCCTTGCCCTGCTCGACCTTCTTGACCTTGTACGCCCACTTGCGGGCAATCTTGAGGGCAGTTTCGACAGCCTCGGCACCGGTGTTCATGGGCAGAACCATGTCGTAGCCGAACACGTTGCGGACCTTCTCGGCCCACACGGGGAACACATCGTTGTGGAAAGCGCGCGAGCTCAGGGTCAGGCGGCTGGCCTGGTCGCACAGAGCCTTAACAAGCTCGGGGTGGCAGTGGCCCTGGTTGACGGCGCTGTAGGCCGACAGGAAGTCAAGGTAGTGGTTGCCCTCGGGGTCCCAAACGTTGACACCCTCGGCACGGGCAAACACCACGGGCAGGGGGTGGTAGTTGTGGGCGGCGTACTTCTCCTCGGCCTCGATGGCCTTCTCGGTGGAGGCAGAGTGGAAGCGAGACATGGTTGCGCTTGTGAGGGTGGTTGAGTGTGGTAGAGGGGGTGGATCGAAGAGGATCGTAGATGTCGAGGAAGATGGATCGAGTAACGTCGATTGGGTATCAGAAGGCAAAGCTAGAAAGAACAGCAAGTTGTAGATGAAGAGAGAGGAGAAGAAAAAGAAACAAAGAGACCAAGAAGAGACGTCGTCAGAGGAGGGAGGCAAGTATTAATAGGCAGAGGTCACGAAGAAGCAGAGACAAGGGCCGCTCGCAGAATCAATCAATGGATTTAAACTAATTGAAAGAATAAATACGTAAATACGAACTTTAAATGATAAATTACGACCAAAAGGCCACACTAGTAGAGCCGTGCTGGCTTACACCGAGCGCTGCAGAGCAAGATGAAAACAACCAAACGTAATGAAGAAAAAATAAATATAAATCACAAATAAATCACAAAACCAAAACAATAATCCAAAATACGCAAAGCCTTCTCTTTGCGACGCCGTGGTGGAACATGTGCTCGCTCTGCACAAAGCCTCCGTTCTCCGCAGTTGCCAATTTTGCCATTTGTGTCCCAGAAACTCTAATCTAAACCCCTAAGTGCAGGTGTACCCGGGCCTGGTCTTTCCTGATGGAGACGGCCCCCTCTTTCCGGGAAGACGGGCCCCGGTCAATGTGTCAACGAGCGCCAAATCGGCCAAAATGGACTAATAGAAACCATCAGAAAGGAAAAACGAGGCAAAAATGCCAGTGAGGAAGGCGCGACCTTTTTCCTCTTTGCGCTTTCCCTACACGCATGTCGAGCCACGCTCGTCGCCCAAAGCCTGTGCCTGCCGTCTGGACCAATACGTCACCCTTGGGGAAGGAGGGGATGGGGGTTCTACAATGCCGAAGGAAAGCGGCGTGGGGCAGGTGAGCTCACAAGAGAAGGAGCGATCGTGAATATCAACACACTGCTTAGTATTTATTATTCAATAGTAGCAATAGCAACAGGCTGACAGCAGAAGAAATTGACAAACTAGGAAAGAGGTGGCAGCCAGGGCAACTTGGTGCGAGGCTAGGATATGCTATCAGTCTATCAGATAGCACGCCGACAACGCTGCAAGGCTGGCTATCTTTGTATCTTTTCGCTTTCAGTGATGGAGAAGAGCAGCATAGATTCTCACTGATTCATGTAATTCAAATAGCAGTGCAAATCAGTAAATAGCCGACAAATCAATGCGCCCAAAGTCAGAAACACAAAACCAAAACTGCAGGGAAAATACTGAAAAAAAGAAGAAAAACGCAAAGGGCTAGATTGATCGCTGCCAATAAAGCTCTTCCGTCGTATTATGCCACCCTGCACGCCTGGGCCGACTCCGGAAGCGCTCTCTGCAAACGTATTACACATCCAAACCAGTGTGGCCAGATTCGCCAGACCCACACCTGGCCCTGCGACCCCCACCCGAGCCCCATTTATCCTGCTGAGTAACCAATTCTCCGTCACAGTGCAAACACAGTCAAAATAACACTTTACACACTCCACACTGTACACTAGCGTGGAGCTCGCGTTGGCCAGGCCTATCGATCACACACGTTGAAGGATGAAGCTTGAGCTGAGCTGCCACGGCAATAGGAGGTTTCGAGGAGGATCAATACGAGGCCACACAACAGCTGAAACGAGTAATTTTGAGCTTGGATGAGCTGCAGTGTTTTCTGCTGATTTCATTCTATTTTTTGCAACTCATTTTCTCAATTTTTGGCCCGTCAATCACCTCATCGCCATCTTCGCCATGGCATCACCAGCATCATCGTCGCCAGCTGGTCTAGGCGGCCCAAGTAGCACTGGCGCCAATGCCAATGCTGCCCCACCGCGGCCCGCTGCCAAGACGGCTTCAGCATCTTCGACATCACCATCAGAGACACCAATGAATCTGCCCTCGGTCGCCCAGCTCGAGGCCAACTACCGCATCGCCGCCGCCGCTGCTGCCGGCACCCTCCACCGCGAGGTCCTCGACGCCCAGCTCTGGGACATTCTGACCTCGGTTGTCTTCCTGCGCCTTTGCGGCGTCTTCTTCGTCCGAACCTTCTTCCAGCCGGACGAGTACTTTCAAGCTCTCGAGCCGGCGTGGCAGCTTGCCTTTGGCGCTGAGAGCGGTGCCTGGCTTACATGGGTATGTTTCCTATATTCGTTTGAACATGAATGTGACTAACAACAAAGGAATGGAAATACCAACTGCGGACGTCGCTGCACCCCGTGCTGTTTGCTGGCGTGTACGCTGCCGTCGATGCCGTCACCGGCGTCATGCACATTGTCGGCCCCCTGCGCGCCCTCGTCATCATTGCCGCACCGCGCATCGTCCAGGCCGTCTTCACTGCCTTCGGCGACTACTTTGTCTTCCGCCTTGCCGGCCAGATGTACGGCCACGGCCATAACGCCACCTGGGCCGCGCTCTGGATGTCCATCGTCAACATGTGGCAGATGTACTGTGGCTCGCGCACTTTCTCCAACGGCCTCGAGACCACGCTGACCATTGCTGCCCTCTCTTATTGGCCGTGGCAACTGCTGGCCGGTACCGTCGATGCAAAAGCGAGCGTCGTCTTTGCCAACGGCCGCATCTGGCGTCTCCGCCTGGCCCTGTTCCTGGCTGCCACGGCTGTCGTGCTGCGGCCGACAAACATTCTCATCTGGCTGGGCCTGCTCACCATGACTGTCACTCGCCTCACCCTGGACGGCCCGTCAGCCTCGTCCTTCCTCAGCTTCGGCGTTGTTTCACGTCTAGTCGCAGAGAGCGTCGGCTGTGGCTCCATTGTCCTGGGTATGTCGGCCGTGTCCGATCGGCTGTACTACGGCATCTGGACACTCCCGGCCTACACCTTTTTGGAGATCAACCTAACGCAAGACATTGCCGTCTTCTACGGCCGCAACGACTGGCACTACTACCTGTCCCAGGGTCTGCCCCTTCTGACGACGGTTGTGCTGCCCTTTACTGTGTACGGGCTCTATGCTGCGCTCACTGCCTCTCCCACCACTACAGATATCGTCAAGAAGGAGAATAAGCCGACGAACTCGACCGACAAGCCCGAAGACCCGGCTCTGCTGTGCAACATCCGCAAAACACTGGCCTTTACCGTTGTGTCTACCATTGTCGTCTTTTCGCTGACGGCGCACAAGGAAGTTCGCTTCATCTCGCCCCTTTTGCCGATCCTCACCGTGCTCGCGGCGCCCCATGTCGCCGCGTTCTACACCAACCCGCCCATCCCCGCATCCGAGGCCGACAAGGATAAGGTCGCTGCCGAGCTCGCTGTGTCCACCAAAGACCCCAAGACCAAGATCATCCTCACCAACAAGCCGCTCACCGAGACTACAACTCTGCGCAACAAGAAGCTGCTTGGCCTCAGCATCACCGTCAACGCCATCATCGCCACCTACCTGTCGCTCTTCCACCAGCCGGCTGCCCTTAGTGTGATTGACTTTCTGCGTAACGAGTACCAGCGCATCCACCACGACTGGCTCGAGATTCCGGCCGCCAACCTGCCTTCGTACGACACCTACCCCGACTCGTTTGTGCGCGCCAATGCGGTCGCCAAGACCCAGGCCGTGTTTTCGGACGGCGACGGGGACGAGCTGTTCGCTTTGTTTTTAGTGCCCTGCCATACGACGCCGTGGCGCTCGCACCTCGTGTACCCCGGCCTGCGCGCGCGCGCGCTCACGTGCGAGCCGCCGCTGAACACGCCGCCGCGGTCGGCCGAGCGCGCAGCGTACCTCGATGAGAACAACCGGTTCTACGAGGAGATTGTGTACCGGACTGCCCTGATTGAAAACGACGGCGTCGCACCCAAGGACGTCGCCGTCCCGGACAGCCTGTACCTGATTGACGAGCTGTGGCCGCTGCTGGCGCCGGCGGACCGTCCTGCGGGCAGCACGAGACGCCGCGGCGGTGAAGTGCCGCGGTACATTGTGGGCTTCGAGGGCATTGAGGATGTGCTGACCGACTTCTTTTCGTCCGACGACCCCGTGATGGGCGGTGCCGACCTGGGCGTGCAGGTGCCGCTGCAGCGCGCGTGGACGGGCTGGAACGGCTTCTTCAACGAGGACTGGCGGCGGCGGGGGTCTATTGTTGTGTGGGACACTGGTCTCTACAGCAATGCCAGCCATCCCGATGCCGAGCGCACCTTTGACGAGTAGGCTGTCTCGTTGTCTCTTTTGTTATCATTAAAAGTGTTTCTATATTTTTAAAGTGTCGTTATGATAGACGGGGCCAGCATTGTATATATTATCTGTCGTCTTTGTTTTGTCTTGTTTCATTTTTATTTCTCTTCATAGCGCATAAATCATTGTCTTGGTAGGTTGTTCTTATTAATGTATTCAAAACCTCATAATCTTTATGATGTGCTATCCTGTAGTGACTCGTCATCAAATTACTCTTCATGCCGGTCCATTGCCGACTTATCCCAACTTTCATTCCCAAAGGTATCAATGCTTTTCAATTCCAATATGACAAGCCCAAACAATAAACTCATGTAAACTCATGCAAATCCAACCCTGAAACTTTTCATTCAACTCTTACAGCATGTACTTAAAGTCGGGGCTCAGGTCACCGAGCTCAGACTTCTCGTAATCGGTCATGCCGACATCGCGCACAGCCTTCTCGCGGCGGCGGTTCTCCATCGTAAGGGCAGCCGCGTAGAGGCAGCACGAGATGGCGCTGAGGCACACGAAGCCAATGCAGATGGCATAGCCCTTGGTGTATTTGGGCGCGTCAGTTGCGATGAATGAGTAGGTGGCAATGATACCACCGATGTTGCCGAATCCTATCTGCCAGGCAATACCAATGGCACGGCGACGGTGGCCACCCAGGTTCATGCTGAACCAGCACACAATGACGGGCATGGCGGAGTAGGTGCCAGCGCAGATCAGGAACAGGGCGGCGTACTCGGCGTGGAGGTTATCGTGGATGGACAGCAGCATAGAGAAACCGACGATGGGGAGGCAGATGGGGCCGATGGTGAAGAGGAAGCGGTGCTTAGTCTTGTCGGAGAAGTAGGCGACCAGCATGGAGAAGCCGAAGGCGGTGGCCCATGGCGGCACGGAGTGCAGCTGGGTCTGGATGGTGCTGTAGTGGTAGGTGGACAGAATGGCCGGGCTGAAGAAGGCGTAGCTGTAGGCAGGCACTATCAGGCCAAAGTACATGAAGCCGCCCAAGATGATTTTGTAGTCGCGCATGACAACCAAGATGTCGCTGAAGACGATCTTGCGCTCGGCAGCGTTGTTGCCCTGGTCCTCGCGGATGTACGCCTTGATGTACTCGCGCTCGTCCTCCTGGAGCCATTTGGCCTCCTCGGGGCTAGATTGTTAGTATATTATGGCAGCCATGATGATGGAGAAAAAGACTTACAAAGAGGGGAAGGTGAACAGGAAGATGAAGCAGATGAGGAAAGACACAGATCCCTCGATAATGAAGATCCAGCGCCAGCCCAGGTAGCCGCGCATCGTGTCCACTAGTATTGTTAGCCATGATCTTCGGAGTGCAAGAAACAAAAAGCTTACTCTTGCCAATGGCCGAAGCCAGGAGACCACCAAAGGCGCCAGCCAGCGAGGTCGACGAGAAGAAGAAAGAGTAGCGGCGCTGCGAATCCTCGCGACGGTACCACATGCCCAGCAGGTAGAAGCAGCCGGGGAACATGCCGCACTCAAAGAGGCCGAGGAAAAAGCGCGTGGTGAGCAGGCCGCTGTAGTTCTGAACAAGGCCCTGGAAGACGGTGACGGCGGCAAAGGCCATGCCGCAGCAGCTGAGCCAGACGCGGGGCGAGAAGCGCTTGAGCAGAATGTTGGAGGCGAGCTCAAAGGTGATATAGGGCACGAAGAAGATGGTCAGGGCGGTGTTGTACTCGACGTTCTTGAGGCCCAGCTCGGTCGCGAGACCAAAGCTCTTAGCGTTGGCGATGTTGATGCGGTCGAGGAAGGCGACGAGGTAGAGGATGGCGAGGAAGGGCACGACGTGCAGGTCGATGCGGCGCATCAGCTTGGCGTGGGTGGTGTGAGCCGGAACGGCGACCTCGGTCGATTCGCTGCCAATATCGCGTCTGACAACGTCGCCACTCTCGCTGTCACCGGGGGCAGAGGCCGCATTGTCGGCGCCAAAGGCCGTTGCGCCCTCCTTTGGCGTGTGAGTGCCGTCGGGCGTAGAAGCCCGGGCTAGACTGTTAGACGCGCTGAAGAGAGATGCATGTTTCATCTTGACGTTGACTTACACTTTTTGAAGAACATTTTAAAGCTTGCCGATGAATATGGGTTGTTGGGTATGAATGCGACGATGCAGAAAAGTAGAAGAGAAAGAGAAAACAAAGAGCTTTAAAACGCGGTCAGGCGGCAAGTGATCGACAGTCCTCCAAAATGATAGACACGCAGGACAAGCTGACGATGAAGCGAGGAGGGGGTCTGCGCAAGACTAATAAATGGAGTTAATACGGGTGTCCCGTCACACAAGTAGATAATATATGTCGACCGAGTCAATGTCCACCGTGTGCTTCCTGGTTAGCGAGGACGGGAGCGGTTTCGAGGAAATTGAAGCAGAGATGAGGCAGGAGAGAAGGGTTCTCGAGGTGAAAGAGGACAGGAGGCGACTGATGTATGTGACTAATAAAGACCAACTAAGAAGGAGCAGGACGAACTAAGGATATGAAAGAATAAGACGCGAGAGGGGAAGGAGGAGTCGTGGAGAAGGTTGTGTTGGAAGGAGCAAAGAAAAAAAAGTACCAGACAAAAAAGGAAAGCGCAGCCGGCTAATACGGTACCGGAGGAGGATGACTCGAGTCTGGGGAAAGAAAAGGTGTGCCAGGCCCGGGAATAAACAAAACGAAACAGGAAGGAAGCGACGATGGCCACGAGACGTGATGAAATTGGTAGATACAAAGACACACTAAAGAAGCAAGAGCAAGAGCCAGGAAGAGGCGCGAGGTTGGGGTGACGACAGGGATGAGGGGAAGGAACGAGGGACAGACAGCTCATGGGAATGTCGATTGCGTACGGAAGAGGAAGGGATGACTGCCAACACGGAAACACGGCGATGGGGAAGGAGCTCAGTACATACGTTATTGGTAAGCTATGCAGAAAAGTACGCTGCAGCTTGTGGATGAGGAAGGTGCGTGGAAGCCGAGGATGTTGTGAGGAGTCGTGAGGGGGAGAAGGAAAGAACGACGGAGAGAAACGAGAAGAGTCGAGAGAGGCAGGAGACGGGAAGGGCCGTTGTAATGAAGGAAAGGGCGATGGGCCAAAATATAAAATGTGACTCAAAACACAACAGATAAGACAAAAAGAGGAAGAAAAGAAAGAAAAAAAACAGAAACAGAAAAAGGGAGAAACAGCTCTCTGTAGCGGTAAACTTTAAATGAGGACTTCTGGATTAACCCCCAAAGACGGTGTTAAGGTCGGCCGAAGTCAGAGTTCCAACAGCGAGAAATGTGATGTACAGGAATTTAAGAAGCAAAAAAAGAAAAAAAAGAACAGATAAAATAGACAAATGCAGAGTGTAACAATATCAATGAGAAACAGCTCAAAGACGGTTTGCTGCAAGATGACGGCTATTCAGTTTGCGGTGCACATCTACGATCTACGTGACCATCTCAAAGTGACAGATGCTCCGCGGACATGTTTCCGGGTCTACATTTATTTCCTGTCATCTTTCCGTTCATCTGCTGTCAACACAAAACGTGTAGACGACCCTGCCTGCAGTCCTCTTATCTCCTCTGTCTCTGCAATGACTCAAGCTGTGATACTCGTGGCGTGGACATCTAGAACTCATAATCAACAGGGCGAGATCGGGGCTCAAGGTCCTCTTTTCTCTGTTTTCTTTTCTTTTCTTCATCTTAATTCTCTTTTTATTTTCTATTTCCCAATAGTCGACCCCCATTGAATCCTTCTCTCCTTCTTCGGTCATCTCGCCCGTCGTCCGTCCATATATTTTTGCAGCTCACATGCCGGCCACCCCTGTTTCCCCACACGCCATGCATCCACAAGGTGAAAGGGTAGAAAAAGGGAAGAAAACAGAAAAAGAAGAGGAAAAATGGCTCGGAGAACGCCTCCAACCACACTCTGTAAAAGCAACAGCCAATGCAAACGATGCAAAAGCAATGCTACGCAGGAAGAGCATTGTTACGGAGTTGGCCTGCGTCGTATTACTTTTTACTTTTGAATTCGCAGATGGAGAATGGGCCGAAATAGGGCTAGATGCGCTGCGGAGGCTAACACCACTCCATGCTATCAGAGATAGAGATGGCTTGGACTGCGACGTACGACCCTGAGCGCAGTGGAAGAGTCATTGGAGATTTGCAATACATTGTACTGGGTAAGAAAGCAAAGATGGCTATCCAAAGAAACATAACATGGCTAGGATCCCAGACCATCTCTTTAGAGAGTTGAGCAGAGTAAAAAGACGGAGTAAAATTCAAGCCGGGGATAAGTAACAAGAAAGAATAGCCCGACAGCCAAGACGCCAGGAAAACAATTCTTCACACAGACTGAGTACGAATAAGAGCACCGAGCCGTTGCAACAGAGTAGGGATCCTAAAACACCCTGTGAGTGTTATTGGCACAACGTGGAGACAAATAACGGCCTCTAATTGGCCCGTCGCCTTCAGATTACTAATGCGCGTCTTCTGACTGAAATCTACAGAGTACAGACTGGCACGATCGCGACGAAAATTTCAAAGTCAATATGCTTAAGAAGACAGTCGTTTGTACGTGCAATAAGAACGTCGTATGCTTGATGCAGGAGATGATCGCTTGATTACTAGGAAGGAAAACAGCGAAAGTGTGATGTTTGTTCTATTGTATAGAAAACAAGACGCGTTACAAGCATTCTACTGGCTTGAAAACTGACGGCTGCTTGTATGACCGCCGTACCGGCCGCTATTGCGAAAATATATGCGTTGCATAGGGATTTAGTCGGAGAACACAATGACGTGAGAAAGAAGATGTCAAAAGGTGATTCGAAGTGGTAGCGATGCGTAGATGAAGACATACGTTTGGCGTGTTTTGGTATGTATGTGGTGATGTTGATGTTTTGTTTTGGGGCCGCTGGTTAGATCTTATGATTGACGGGAAGTATTAGTAATCTGCAGGCGATTGGACCAATCAGGGACCTTTATTTGTCTCCACGTTGTGTCAATAACACTCACAGGGTGTTTTAGGATCCTTACTCTTGCAACAGTCACAGACCGTCTTCGGAGGCGAAGATTGGTCTCGACCCACCACCATTCATTTGCTCTCTTTTTCCCTTTGTGTCGTTTGATTTTCTTGTGTGAAAGACTATTGACTCGGTTCCGACCGTTCTGATTCTCCTTTCCGCCGCCGATCATTTGCCGATGCTAGACTACACGTTGTCGCCGGACCCTTGATTTGTGTACTGATTCCCAAGTTACTCTCCATGTTTGCAGTCTCATACGAACCCGACAAGCGAGTAAAAACGCCATCATTTCAAACTAATAAGTGATATCAACGACATAAGAGATATACGAGTACACAGATAATCTGGTTTAATCTCACGCGTGAGCGTCAGAGCGTGAGACGGTCTCACCGCGTTGATTGCAGAGTACGAAGACACCCTCGTAGCCATGCCGATCTGCCCTCCTTTTGTCCTTTCTTACTCTCGTCTTGCTGTCTCCCACGAAAACGGTGCCAAGTATCGCCAGCATGTGGCGCATCTCACTACGCGGTCTCGCAATCATCTACTTTGAAACTGTGTCTCTGCAATAGACCGCATCTCAGGCGCGAGTGAGATTTCCCGTGGTCTCACTCTCACCCTTCCATCAAGAGATACCGTCTTACACCCGTCGTTCATTTTACATTTGTGGCTGCAATTAAGCTCTCTTGGCTTCGCTTCGCATTGCCTCTTGCTTATTTTCTCCTGTTGCAAGCCACCAAGCCACCATACCAAGCCGCGCCGAACCACTGGGCGAGCTCTTCTCCAACTCCAAGTCTTCTCCAAGTGGAATTAGAATACAGACATATTGCATGGTAGATTGTGGCTTGCATCTATCATTTGGGGTAATAAACAGGTCTCACATATACCTCCCTGTCACAAAACGCGTTCGGCTGCAGGTGCCGTGTTCTTTTACTCTTACCTATGCATATCATAGACTACAGACTCAGGCCCTTGAGTTCTTGGAGCGTGTGGTGGCATTCTCCTTGTCCCAGCTGTACATGTCTGCCTTGTGTGCTGTAATTCTTGCCACCGATTCTATTGTCAATAAGATGCGTATACCGTGACTGTTTGATTTCCCGTAGAAAGACAAGCAACCCTTGTTGAGGTCAGTACTACAGAATCATAGAGTCGATGCATAGTATTCGGCAAATAATACCACAACGTTGCAGTGGCTTACACCATGTGTACCGGAGCCAAACATTATATTCATGTAATTTGTAACCTCGAATATTTATGATTTGTGAACAGCCGTGCCGTCCGCTACACGGTCTCTGCATGATGCTGACCGGGCGTGTTCAGATGACGTTACATAAGCACCACCTTCCTCTTATACCAAAGGGAAGGCTACTGTAGCCCACGAAGCTTATACATACAAAGTGCATGCAAAGTACGTTGACAAAAACATGCATATACGTCAGCGGCAGAGTAGAGATGGTCAATGTAGCAGTAGTGAACTACAAGTGGGCCCATAAGACGTTGGCAGCCGAGCACCCGCGACCAAAGCTGGGGAAGAACGGCAAGTGATGGCAGGTATCAAGCGTATGTGAAACAGGAAGACTAGATATGCAAGTCATATAAGTCACGATCTTGAGCTCAAGTAGATAAGCATGTAGGGAACTAGAAAAGGCAGACATTGGACGAAAATCAAAGACATGGGATGAAAGTCAAGTGCACGACAAGGGCCACTCTGGCAGAAGACAAGGAAAAATAAGCAGTAAGGACACACAACTAAACACGTAGACATCAGCTAATAACATCAAATTAAGCTTTATTCCCCGGCCTGCATCGGATCTAGGGACCAAGCGAGATCGAGGGGGAGGGATCGGGTAGATGCAAGGCAAATCAGGGGAAGTTGAAATACCAACGTCGCAGTAGCTAGAAACGAGAAAACCAAACGGGCAGCTGGTAGAGAAAACGAGAGAATGCCGGGAGTCGTGTGTGTGGCCGCGCCCTTAACATGACACCTTATCGCTGTTGAAATTGAGATATCAGATGCGAAAAGCCGACAGAAGCCGCTGCGGAATAGTGCCGGCAGCTTAAGCCGCGCTGCATCCCCACTGTTCACGACAGCAGCTACCCTGTTATATTTTGTATAAATGGTGTTGCATCTGCTATTCTGACTGATTCTGACTGATTCCGATTGATTTTGACTGATTGTCGTTGTTTTGCTTAGATTGTTTTTGTGAGCAGCAGAGTCAGAGTGAGAGACAAACAGGCATAACGACAAAGACACGACAAAGACAGACAACAGAGAACCGGCAAGACGCAACAAAGGACGATTATATCAATGAGAAGGGTCAATCGGCGGATTTTGAGGTCGGCAGATTGATTCAAGTCTATCTCAAGCCAGACTACATTATTATTCCACAAATTTGGCGAGGGCTTGAGCGCGAAACGACAGTTAAAAGAATCGTCATCCTGGATTCATCTTAAAGGCAGTCCTCGAGTTATGCGATATAAGTTTATTAGCTGATTAATGCTGGTAGGGAGAAGATCACGCGAGATAAAATAAAACAAAAACAAAAAGCAAAGCCGGACAAAAATAGACATAACACCGACGAAACACCGCAGTTCTCAAAGACCGCATCGGACAAGCAGAGCATCGGATATAGGACTCCAATATCGAGACACGCAGCTTGTTTAGCTCCGGACCTGGTAGTCACCCTGCAGCTCCGAGGTGTGGTGCTCAACGTTCGTGCCGGGCATTTCGGCATAGTGGCTCAGGTCCGCATGAGGCGGAGGAGAACGTGCATTTTGAGGAGGCACGGATGGTGGTGCTGATGGTGGCGCACCGTAGAATTCGCTTCCCACATTGTGCCATTCGGCAGAGCCGGTCGGGACAGCCTTGTAGCCACCTATAGAATCCCCTGGAGGACGCGGTCCGTCCATGGCAGCCCCGGCCGGCTCCGCGCCTTGGGCGGCACGCGCTGCCAAGCCCTTTTTGCGGTATCTCAGGAAGAAGACAATAGCAGCGATAACGGCAATGGCACCAAGGGACACGCCAACAGCCAGGCCAATAATGGCACCCGTACTGATGCCACTGCTTTCACTGGGTGATGTAGAGGAGTCTGTCGAGGTCGAAGTAGACGTGGCGGCAGTGGACGACTGCGAGGCCGAAGAGGTCGGAGAGGAAGAGGTCGTCGCAAAGTCAGACGACGCATAGCTGATGCGGATGCCATAGGCATTGATGCCCTCTTTCCCGCTCCTAGTCAAGACAACGTCGCCCTGGCCTTGCAGGTACGACGTATAGACATACTGTTGCGTTACTGGCATTGCTGACTGGCAAATATCGGTTTCGTAGTAAGGATAGTCCGTTTTTGTTTGACAATAGTAATTACTGTCTTGTCAGTAGCGGCCAACAAAAGCTTCCCAGAGCTCGGGTTTAAATCACGTACGAAGGACAGCATGTTGCCAGTGTCTGGCCCGAGGTGACATAGCTGCATGCTTCGGTGTATCCGACAGGGCAGATACCTGGCGAGAAGTAGGCATCCGTGTTATAGTCCCAGCCCGAGGGTAAGCAATCTGATTGACTGCTTGTGCGTCCAAGTTGAAAGTAGATGCAGTTAACTTCTTGCGTCCCGATATAGCACGAATCGCCATCTGGGTATGTGAAAGAATATATGTAAAAGTCAACGGTGCATGACGTAGCGGGTGTGAATGTCGTCGTCAAGGCCGGGACGGTCATTGTCGCGAAAGCCGTTGGATCGGAACCACCTATGGTTTCGCTGAGAAAAATGCTTGGTCTTTCGTGAGCCTCGGAGTTGTGTTGAAGGACAGCCTATGACACGAAAAGGTGTATAATACTAGCTGCCAAACTGAGCGGAAGGGAGCGAGAAGGGAAGATGGATAGCGAGGAAAAAAGCGAATTAGAAGAAAGGAGAAGGGCAAGGGAAAAGCAGGAGAGAGAAAGCAGGGAAGAAAAGCAGAAGAGAAAGACTCCATGTGGCAGAGGCCGTGCCAGGCACTTGAAGTAGACAGGAACACCGGCCAGGGCCGGCCCTCATATCTCTCGAATCTCTCAAGTCGCGGTTCCCAAAATAGTTCTTTTTGCTTACCCTTTATCTTCTGTCTTTATGTTTTCCTTTTATATTTCAAACACTGCGCAACCCCTTTTATTTCATCCAATCTGCCTAGCCCAGTAATATGTAAGCCGGCTTCCACCCTACATTGAGTGTGAAGAGTTCAAGTCAGTCGGAGGATCATAGCAATGTATCTCTGTACATGCAATGAAATCCAGTTTTAAGTCTCATGTACTGTCAGACTGGTCTCCTATTTCGTCAAAGCTAAACAGCCAACGTAGACAAAGTGCATTTTTATTGTCACCCGATAGGTCATCGATACTCTTATGTTGCTCTGCAGTGCGAATGTGCAGTATTGGGCGTGTACGGGGTGCAGGGTAGGTAGATTGCATTTGGCGATGCCCGAATAAAAGCTTCTAGCTTGCTAGCCAAAGTACCAGATCTTTCTGAAGCTCGAGATATCATACTGTACGGTTGTAGTTCGTGGAAACTTGCAACAAGGTTGGGATGAGGCTCTGCAGATACTCAACCTTTTACGATGTCGTGGGTTCAGTATAGTCATCGTTGGAGCGTCTTACACGCCAAACTTTCGGGCTGAAGGCTGGCTTGCTCTGCCAAGACCGACGCGATGGGTAGCCTAGACTGAAGTATGGAACTGCAGTCACAATATAAAAAACTTTAAGATGAGTGTTGAAAAGGCTGAGAGCATGTCAGATTCACACAACGTTAAGGTTCAATAAAAAACAGTTCTTTGCTAACTATTAAAGACGGCTAGGGTATCTTACAACAGACACACCACAGTCATAGATTCAAAACAGTGAAAAACAAAAGAGAATTTCGATATCGAGACACACAAGACAACGCCCCCTGTCTAACTCCGGACCTGATGATCACCCTGCAGCTCCGAGGCGTGGTACGAAACGCTCTCGCCGGGCATTTCGGCATAGTTGCTGAAGGCAGGAGGAGGAGTGGCGGCATGGTGAACAGAAATCGTCGGTGGTGCTGGCGACGGCGTGCCGTAAAACTTGTGTTCCAGATTGTAGGGTTCAGGGGAGCCGGTCGGCACCACGGCATATCCACCTCCCTGGCCGCCCGGTGGTGGGTTCGGGCCATCCATGGCAATCTCGGCAGAATCGGCGCCCTGTGCAGCACGTGCTGCCAAGGCCCTCTTGCGATAGCTTAGGAACAGGAAGACAAGGGCACCGATCAAGGCAATGGCACCGAGAGAAACACCTACACCGAGGCCGATCTTGGCACCTGTGGTGAGACCACTGCTTCCAGAAGAAGAATCAGAATCAGCTGAGCCGGTGGAAGCTGCCGGAGCAGATCCACTGGAGGCTGGGCTGGAAGCCGGAGCAGTGGACGACGGCACGACGGATGAGGTCGTCGGAAAGTCAGACGACGCATAGCTGATACGCAAACCATACGCGTTAAGGCCCTGCTGCTGGGTCACGGTTGACACAATTTCTCCCTTGCCGTCCAGGTATGTCGTATAGACAAACGCTTGCGATCTTGGCATCGCTGACGTGCAAATGTTTGGAGTGTAAGGCGGGAAGCCGGTTTGTGTCTGGCAAGTATATCCACTGGTATGTCAGCAACGATAAAATAAAATGCACGCTCTAAATGGGCAACCTACGATGGACAGCACGTTGCAAGCGTTTGATCGTTAAGGACGTTGCTGCATGCCTCGGTATAGCCGACTGGGCATATGCCGGGTGAGTAGTACGCAGACGTAGCATTGCTCCAGCCGGAGGGGAGACATGCCGGGTCGCTAGTTGAGACTCCGAGATGGAAATAATTGCACGGGACGACCGAGCTTCCGATGGCGCAGGCGGCACCGTTGGGATATGTGAAGGGGTAGTTGTAAAAATTGACAGTGCAGGACGATGCCGGCGTAAACGTCGTCGTCAAGACCGGGGGTACAGACATAGTGGCCGGTTGTTTGTCTTCTGAAGGTTGTGTTTTGTTGCAGGATCCCCGGGGATCTATTGCTGGGTAGTCTAGTAACCAGAAAACGTGCAAGCGAGTGGGAAACGAGGCACACACCACAAGATTGGAGAGCAAAATAAAAACAAGACAGAGAAAAGACATAGATCAGTGAGAGAGAAGAATATACCGACACCAGGAAACTGGCGGCATAAAGTACGTCGCACGAGGAATGCCGCACAAGCGTCGGCGTGATTAGGACGGACGCAGAAAACACTAATCAAGAAGCTAATCGCTTCTTCCCCTGCATCTCATTTTCAGAAAGTGCATATTTAGACAAGGCTACACACTGCGCAGCTCCTTTCATTTCCTGGGCACGCCACGCACTTCGAAAATTTTCTTATCGAGAGGATCTCTTGCCCAAAGGGTTCTTCGTCCAGAACAATACAGGCCAGACTAGTTAGTGTGTAGGCCGCCTAGAGATAGACCCGCAAAGAAGCGCACTTGTTGTCGAAGGATCGTGAAGCTTGCTGCTGATGCTGACGCTGAGACTGTACCGCGTATCCATAAACTGTACTCGTTATCAAGTGCTGAGGTGCTGATGTTCCTATTTTGGGCCTTATATAGTCGGAACCTTTCCAGAAATGGAAGGGCTGAAGTGGTCCCCTGTCGCAGCACTTTCCAAAGAGCTCAAACTGTACTTTTGGCAGTACCCGATAGGCTGCGCATATTGACTGGACAAGCTGTGCCAATGTGCGATAGTGGGCGCCTATATCGTGCGTTCGGAATCGCGAGGCGATAACAGCAGAGAAAAGGGTATTGCGATTTCAATATCGTAGTCATGCTTTGAGCATCGACACTGACCACAGTTGTCCAGAACAATTATTTTCATTGCCTTTGATCAACCCAAAATAGTTGAAGATGAGGCTCTGTGTCTGAACGGTGTCACGTTTGTAAGTCCCAACTTGTAGTGGGTTTAGCCGGCTCAGCCACGTCCAAGCCTAATTACACTCGCCCATCGGGTAAAGTTGCCAAGGCCGGGGCGGATGGGTAGCCTAGACTAAGAAGCCGATCTTCATTGGCAGAGGGCAGACTCGGGCTGGGGATCACCAAAACAATACGGGCATGTAACGTTCACCAATTCACTAAGAATAGTTTTTGCCAAAGAAATAAAGACGGTCTAGGGTATCTTGCAGCAGATACACCGCCCAGTCATAAATTCGAAATATAAAAACAAGCAAGAGGAGGGTGAAGTATGGTATTGATATACATCGTTGGGCTGTGAAGGAGGAAAGGATAGACGAATAGACAAGAAGAGGGTACTGATAAAATCAATGTACGCAGTGTGCTATGATGGGGAATTGTCGTGAAGTGATATAAAACAGAAACGCCGGGAAGAAACCAGGAAGAAATAGAAACCAAAGTAACCCCGACCAAAACCAAAACCAAAATCAGAAAGAAAATCAGAAATATAACCAGACACCTGTCAGAATAAGGCCTCCTCGCCACCAATATTTTTTGTAGATCATAGATCATCCTCAGATGCCAGAGTAACTCTGAGTTACTCGCTTGGCTTATCGTGGCCGTCGGCATTGCGAGCAATGTCCAGGCTTTTACCGCGGATAACGCCAGTCAGAGAAGAGGTAGACGCAGATTGGTCTGTCGGCGAGGGCGACTTATTCCGCGCAGTCTCCTTTGCCTCTCTGTATTTGTTCTTCAGCCAGCCGGTAAGCTTGCCTCTGCCGTGCTCATCCTTGCCATTAGACTCTGCGGACGCCTGAGTGTCAGCCAGCGCAAGCGCCGAGTCAGACCCACTAACGCCAGTTAGGGTGAGCGAGCCCATACCAGCAACAGAGGGTCCGCCGCTACCCACCGAGCTGGTGCTGATACCTGCACGATCGTTTGAGCCGAGGCCAATCTGGCCAATCTGCTGACCAGGCGAGTTCGATTGGGCACCAAGGCTGCTAGTCGAAGGCTGCTGTGCGACGGACTGGTGCAGAGCATTCGCTGCCAGCGACAGCTGCTGGTTGTCCTCGTTGCGTCTCGACAGCCGCCAGCGCTTCTTCTTGTTCTTGTCCGGAGAATCGCCCACTGTAGCGCCTGGCGACTGTTGTGTGATGGGCGGGTCGTCGACCTGGTCAATGTCAGAGCCTTCGTTAAAAGAGCTGTGAAGTGACTGCGAGGGCGAGTTTCTCTGCGGTCTCAACTTGGTTTCTGGTGCGGCAGGCTTTTCGGCAGGCTTTTCGGCGCCCGCAGTCGCAGTCGAAGTTGCCGTCGAGGTTGCTGTCGGGGTGACCGTTGCTGTGGTAGCTACCGAAGGCACCTTCGATACACGCGGCGTCGAATCGTTCTCATCGGTTGGAGGCGTCATGGACTCCTTCAGCTGGGAAGGCACAGGCTCTGCTGGGGTGGATGTGGCAACGGATGCCAAGATAGTCGGTGCCAGCAAAGCAGCCGCAAGAGCTGGGGCCGATGTAGCTTCGCTCCGCTTGAACTGGTCATCGAGCGGGTTGGTCGCCGGCTCGTAGTTGGGAGATGCATACGCAGATGACGGCTGGAGAGATGCAGTTGAGCTCTGCGCACTAGGGTTGGTGCTGCTCGGTAGTCTCTTCTTCTTCAGCTTGTTCGGTGTCGGCTTCAGCTCACCAGGGTTCTCGCTGGTGTTGGAACGCTGGAAGAGGTGGAAGCGCTTCTCCTTGGTGGGCGTGCTGGTGCCGGGCTCGGCGGCAACAGCTGGTGGCGGTGCCAGAGGAGACCCTGGCGACACCGGTGTAGCAGGGGAGAGGCCGAGGCCAGGCACGGGTGTGATGCGGCGAAGGGAAGGCGTAGCGACATTTGTAAAGGGGTCGGGTGCTCCAAAATCTTCAGCCGGCGTGGCAACTTCCTGAACGGATTCAAAGACAGGCGCCGCCTGGGCCACCGGGTGCGGGTGTATGGGGGTCAGGGGAGTAACGGGACTGCTCCCAGACGGGTCAGCCCGCTTTCCAAACCGGCTGCCACTGAGACCAGGTGATCTGGCAGGGAGTGTGTTGCTGCGGGACAAACCGCCTGTGCCATTGCTTAGGCTGGTCGGTGTTGTTGCAACGGCTGGGCTGCTACTGCGGGGGCTAGCAGGGAGCGCAATGTGGTTGAGGTTGTTCATGTTGTTCGCAATGCTATTGCTGTTCGAGTGACGGGAATGGCGCGAGTGATGCGAGTTTCTCGACGAAGTCGAGCGGTTGCGACGAATCTTGCCGTCGCGAGCAACACTCTCAGCACCTGCACTGGCGTTGGAGGCCGTGCGGCTCACACCAATGTTCTGCGGCTCGGAAATCTGCGGACCGGGTGTCACAGGGGGTGTTCCCCGCTCCACGTTCTGGACCGTCTGCTCGTCTGCTGCAGTACCGCGCATGCCAATCAGGAAGCTGTCCTGGTTCTCAATCAAGAAGATGAGGACAGTCTGGTTCAGGCGGTACTCTTCCGGAGCCATAGCATGGCTGGGGTGTGAGAGAATGCCGGGCTGGAAGATGGCTGCGAGGTTCTGTGAGTTCATGCGGTTGATGTCGGCTTTCGCAGCAAAAACGGCGAGCAGGTCAAGGATATAGAGCAGAAGCTGGCGGTGTAGTGGTGGCAGTTCGGTGATGAGGTGTTGGTACCGCACAATAGCGTGCGACATGTCGAAGCCCTCGACGAACTGCGGCCCATCACCGTCGGCAAGGGTGGGCTTGACGGAGTCCCGGAGTGGGTCGCGGAAGTGCTCGTAGAAGGCAAGAGGCACAACGGGTTCGGGGAGATCGTTCAGGTAGCGGCGCAGAACGTTTGCCGCATCGTGCACTGTGTATCCGGCCCACGAGAGGCCTTTGCCGTACCGGTCTGGGGAGTCGAACGCAAGCTTAAGCTCCTTGATGCGCTTTTCCGAACCACTAAGGCGGAAAATGCCCTCAACCTCGGTAGCTGTATGGTTAGTCTCTTTCGTAAAGATTGCTTTAAATAAATAAATAAAACATACCTTTCTCTTTGAGATAGACGCCACACTTGGCGACAACGATAGGAACATAGCCATAGATGTAGCTCACGCCGTTGTCGTCAATCAGCGAGATCGCAACATTAGCATAGATAATGCTCTGATGCAGGGGCACGCCAAAGATGCCCCGCGGGGCTTGGGCTGTAGAACGATATATTAGTAAATTGTCTCTGTAGGAGGGTGCAGTCGCTGCGCCTTGTGACCTCCACGGGTGAAGGAAATTCAAGGTTTTCGGGAGTGACTGTGACAGAATGCTGTGCAACTGCGTTCCAGCCTTGCCGTCAGGGCTTCGGTGGTGGGACAGGGGCATGGCGCATAGTGTAGTGCCACCGCGGCGTGTACCCGTCATCGGATGACAGAATAAAGAAATAAAGGAATTGGGAGCAGGAAGAAGAAAGCAATTTGAAAACAAATGGGCAAAACGGGTAAAAAGAGAGTCAACAAAGAGTCAATGCCAAACTCAAACAAAGCCTCGACGGTGATCGGGCGGTCTCAGGCATTATGTATTGTCTGACGCGCAATCACTCGATTCGCAATGCCATTTGAACGAAAAGACGACGTAAAAAGGCAAATTCCAGCAGAGCCTTCACATTGCAATAACGCCAGAAGCGCAGGGTAAGCCTTACGAAGCCCGTTGAAAGCAGTAAGAGGGTAAACAAAGAGGAAAAAGCAGTGCACAGGCGCCCAAAAATAGGACAGCCTTGACGAAAGCAGAGCTCAGGAATGAAAGATGTAGGGATAAATGGAAAAACGAAGGATCAAGCAAAAAATATGCAGAGAGCAAAGAACAGACTGGGTATGGTGAGGGCGACTGGAATGTGTCATTTACCTTGTGGCTCATGGTTCCTGGGCTGCAGCTTAAAGTTTTTCCACCACGACTTGAGATCGCGCTTCGTAGGCGGAGAGGCGGCGCTTGGCACGGGAGCTGAGGGCGGGGAGGCGGGCGACAGCGGATGGTGAGGAGCGTTTGGAGTGAGCGGCTGCGACAGGCCCAATGGCGAGGGGACGTTATTTGGTCGCGACATGTGTACTGTCTGCGGTGGCAGCTGTGATTGCTGCATTGTGACGGTTTGTGTTGAGGTAGCGGTACTGGAACTGGAATTGGCGGTGGAATTGATATTGGTACTGGAGGTTGTTGACGGCGTTGCCGTCTGGGATGTGAGTGGTGGCTGGCTGGAAGCTGTCATTTCGCAGCAACAGCGGCCGGTGTTTTGAGAGTATCGCGAGTAGAGTCGGGATTATTGTCGAGACTGAACGACGAGAACTGGGTGCGCGGGTCGGCAACGGGGAGCCAGTCAAGGTCGCGGGACTAGTAAAACTCGAGTGTTTCGGGAGCGACGCGGCAGAAATTGTAGCTGGCAGCGCAATTGTGCAGAGGCAGATGCAGGATGAGTCGAGCGACGGCGATGGCAACGAGTGTGCTTGTGCTTGATACGAGAACGAGCAAAGTGTTGCGAAAGAGCCGCAGGCTGTGGGCGATGTGAAGAGGTGTCGGAAAAGGTAGTCGGCGGCATAGACGATGCGCTGTGCGCGAAGAGGGAGGTAAGCTTGAGGATGAGACGTGGCGAAGCGAGCTCGTTTCGATCGATTCTTCGAGGTGTCGAATTGTGGTGTTTTTTTGCTCGTTCGATTCTGTGCGTCAAGGTTGTAAGGACAGGAAAGTACCGAAAAGCGATCGGGGATGCAAGGCGCGTGGAAGAGACAGTCGAGACGAGAGTATGGGGCAGGGCGAGTCGACGGAAGCGAGGGGGTGAGAGTGGCAGAGTACTCGGTAGAAGAGAGGAACAGAAGGAAGAGAGCGACGCAAGGATTAACAGAGGATGACAAGGGCCAGCGAGGCTTAGGTGGTTAGGTCTGGAGGTGCCTGGTGGTCGAAGCGCGCGCGACGGTATTGTAGACGAGATGGCAGTGTTGTCGCTGAGTACGAAGTAGAGACTGGTGGCAAAAGAGTACCGAGCTTGGTGGAAGAGAAGCAGTGAGAGGCAGTGAGAGGCAGAAGACGGCAGAAGGGCAACAGAAAGACAGAGTCGAGTCAGCAAGTGTGCTGCAATAATAGGTAAAATGAGTAGCCGTTAATAAGAGGGGCGGGCCAACTGGCTGGAAGTGCTGTCGAAAGTATCTTTAGGTATCTTTAAGAGCTAGAGCGACGCGATCGAAGTCGAGATGGCGCGTAAAGGCGAGAGCTGGAGTGGCAAAGCGTGTGGTGATTAGATTGAAAGAAGAGAGGGGGGAGAAGAAGAAGAGAAGACAAGGAAAAGGGGATGGAATAGTCAGAGAAGTAAAGGGGGAATCGAGAGGAAGGAGGGGTGGTGAGAAGAGGAAAGAGACTCGATGACGAGGAAGGAACAAGTGAGAGGAAGAGAGGAATCGGCAAGAGCAGAGAGACTGACACGGTACGAGAATACTCTGAATGCGTGGATGGGATTGGAGAGGAAGGAACGGAGCCTGGGAGCGTAGGGGCAAAGGCTGAGGAGGACACAAGAGGGAAGGCACGGTTCGGCCCCAGAGGAAAATTAGAGGAAAAATTCGAGCAATTAAGCAGCAGCGGGCCTGAGGTGGACGAAAGAGGGAAGGAGCGATGGGGCCTGGAAGACGTATTACGGAGTGCCAGTGCTGGCGGGCTCACGGGGTAATTTTAGTTGTGTTCTAGCACGATAGAAGGTTGCAACGCCTATCGAGCTAGAGGCGCACCAGGACAGCATTAGAGTGATTAATTTCAAATTGAGGATTTTACTGTGTGTATCTTACAGAGTAGAAAACGACATGAAAGAGAAGACATGATGAAAAAGATAAAAGAGGAAACAAAGAAAACGGCAGGAACGACCGACCCAGGCACCTGGTGAGTGCCACATTCAAAATATCCCACGATCCCTAAACGGAAGGAACAGGGGCCAGGGCTGAACAATTAGATGAGTGTCCTGTCCTACAGCAATTAGATACTAGAGCGCGATGCTTCCAGTTTGCAGAGTATTTACAGATCTCGCAGGACAGCTGACGCACAGTGGTGAGCGAGGTGGGCACGGGGAATGGAGAGGAGATGGGAGGGGGGTGTCTGGCAGGCCCTATGGGGTCCTGGGCGTGCATCTTATTATTAGCCTGGGGCGGCAGTCTAATGAGCGCCAATTGCGCTAAACAGAGACAGGAACCCAAGACAGTGCTGTAAGGGCAGTGTGTGTTTCTAATAATAAGTAGAATTCGGCTAGGTGGTCGGTCGCGACTGCTCTGCTTTGTTCGTCGTCTTTGATCTCTGGCAGGTGTGGTGATCGTGCCTGCCAATCTGGTCCTGCCCATCCGGTCCAGACCGTGTTTAAGCGTGTTTCTTTGAACTCTCGTTCCGTAAGAATAAGCTCTTTCCTGTTCCAGACCCTGCCGGGTGTAATACGAGTATTGTCTTATGCGTCGCGTGCGTATATCCGGGCCTGGCGCCGAGGCCGGTGGCGATGGGAGCCGGACTGTCGGGCTTGGAGTAGATTGCTCGCAATACTCGTAAAAATACGGATTAAATACAGCACGAGGCCATGCTATCCGTTGTCACCACTGTCGAATGGAATGCTCTACAGTGACGACAGTTGCATCGAAGAGCAGGAAATGATTCTACAACAGATTAATAGTAGATTCAATACAGACTCCAGTGTAGTAACCGTCGCCGCCAGAATAATCCAGAGTACAGCATCAACGCGAATTATTTTTAAATTCCCCAGTTTTCTGTTTGCTGGTAGATTCGGGTCCACATTGGATGGCAGAAGACAGTCATATGCCAAGCTTGGAGGGGGAAGAAGAAACAAGTCGTGAGAAGATAGAATAGGAAAACATATATATAAATACAAAATAAATACGAAAATAAGAAGAAAATACTCAGTAAAAGAAAAGAGTGAGTGAGTGTCGAAACACTGGCTGCAAAGTGAGACATGGGGAAAGTAGGAGTCGGTGGGCGTAGATCTCATTTGCGGCAGTGCGTGCGTAGAAGGTGCAGGCATATTGTTATTACGGGCAGGTCTTGGTTGCAACTTGCAAGTGAGAAACGTTTGAGTTTAACTTTATTTTGATTTTTAAAAGAAATTAAGAACAAGAATGAGCAATGTATCTGACATCTGATCACAGACATATCACCATCGCCATACAAGGCGAAAGTACCCGGTGTGTGACAGTTGACTGAGTGGTTGCCAACTCGAGTCGAGTCGGAGCTGAGTGATGAGACAGTTGGGCAATATGACAGAAAAGTAGACATAATAAAAAAGGAAGAATAAAAAGACCCCCGTTGATATAGACAGGCTGTATCGTGCCGGTGCTCTTGCTTCTTTTGTTCGATTGGCGACAGTTGTGATTAGGTAATGCTTACTTGCTGCATCGGCTTGTCTTATTTACTGTGAAATATGTCAGACTTGAGGCCAAAAAAGAGCAAAAAGAGAAACGAGGGACGTGCCTGTGTCAAGCTACTGACCACAGAGAAAAGATCGTCGGACGGCTGCTGCGCTTGTGATATGTTCTGTTATGTCGATCGTAGTCAGAACGAGCCGAATTAAAGGCAAATCACGGCAAATCAACCAGATAAAACGACAGCCAGAGCCAGATGACTGAAGATCAGATACGCACAGCAGTCGGAGTGTAGAACAGTGTACAGAACAACAAGGTAGCAATAGGACAGACTCAACGGGTGGACGCCGAATGGTCGAGACAGGCAGACCGGCGCAAGTCTGCCCAGCGATGATCTTCCTTGATGCGAGTATATGAAACAGCCATTGGGGCAAGAGTGGCCAAGTAGTGGTATATTAGAGCCTTAATGCCGCTATTAATGTCGTGGTTCTGAGTTTAGGGTGCTAACTATTTAGTTTGAGCCTTTGGAGAGTGTTAGATATCAGGCTGTCTCCAGATCAAATGTATGTGTTTAATCACAATTTTAAGCATATTTCCTATGGATTAAACCTGTATATATTTTCTATGAGTTTTAATATTTGAAGAGATTAAATTTGTAATTTTCCCGCTTCCATTAAAGCCAACCTGTTGTATTTTGAAGGTTTTGAAAATAGGCCAGAAGAAAATGGAAAACAAAAGGATTTATTTAAATAAAATTTCATATCAATAAAATATAGCTTTACCAAAGCCAAATCAAATCAAATACACAGCTCAAAGCTACCATTGAATGCAACACAACTCAAAGCTGATGCTCCCTCCCAACGTCCATCCTGCACAAGAGGGGCTGGATGACGTCGTCGAGTTGCCGCTTCCAGAGACGGCTAGACACGGTGGAGGCAGACGGGCCCAGGGACCTTGCTGTTGATATCAGAGATCAGGAAGTAAGACGTAGGGGCAGCAAGAAAAGGGTAGCATCATGCAGGCACCTCGCCTCTTCTAGTGTCTTTTGTGACTGTATCATTCATTGTCTGTCTGTCTGTCTGTCCTATAGATTCCGCCATGCCTTTTTCTACTTTGATGTCATGAATCTGCATCTTGATACCTCACCGCGCCACACAGCCATTCAACACCTCGACAACTGTCTACTCAGTAGCTCGTATCATAGTCTCACTGACTTGTGATTCTGACTATAAAATAATTACTCAAACTAGTTGACTACTGCCTGCGATCTATCACCCACCGAACCTGAAACGACACGTGGACGGCCTTGCAGCTCGTATTCACATGCAACTGATATATTTAGAGATTTAGCAGTCAACAGCCAAGACAGCATGTTCATAGAGAGTTGAGAATGTAAGGTATGTATGCAAACACGATGTTTCTCTTAAGCAATTGTGAGAAACTACAAGTCCTAGACCATACTGCCGAGGATCGCCCCCAACTCAAGTCTGCAGCCCACCGGCCTACACCACCAACGAGCCCTGCTTCCATATTTAGAACTGCCGTGTATCTGCATTTATTCTGCATTTCGTCTGTCTGCATTCCGCTTCTACTTTCTTCTGCTGCTTCTTTGCTTTGCTGTTCATCCATCTGCACTCGACTTGCGCCGTGCATCAGGGTCCAGTCCCACCTATCGTATGCATGCATGCGCTGGCCGTGTCCCGTCAGCAAAGGACATACGGGTCACTCTCTTTGGACTGTCTGATTTTACCCTTTTGCAACTGCCATAATCTAAATATATATAAAATATTACAAGTCAGCAGTCACATGTACGGCCACCAGACCAAAGATGAGGCTGCACCGCAGTTGTCAAGATACGTGAGACCACACGGCGTCGGCCCACGGCGGCCACTACCGACTCAATGCTGTGCGACTGGATGTAGTCATGTTACTTTTTCTTCTTCAATTTTCTAAAACGTTTTCTAATAACGAGAAACAACAAAAATAAAAGCAAAAACAAATACATCTACAACGGTGTGATGTGATTGGCTCTTTATCAATGATGACATAATCGGCGATCAAGCGGTGGAATATAGATCCACTTTTCCCCAGGCAAAGTCAGCAATCCGGCTAGCCAGCTGGGCCAACGACGTAAGGATTTTTCGCGGCGTATTCTAGGTATTTCGAGATCTCCTCTGGCCGACCTCCTCGACGACACTCGACGACACTCGACCACCACTCGCGATCCACGATCTCTTAACGACCCCAAACCATACCGACACAATGAACAAGTACGCATTTCTCTCCTTTTGGCTTTGCCTTGCTTTGAGCTCGCAGCACGAGCACGTGGATGACGACGTCATCGTCATCCTGCTCGAGCTCTCGATAAATAACACATATCATATACATCACGTATCTACCGGATCAACAGCTAACATACTAGCCTCACTCTTGCCGAGTCCCGCGAGCTGGAGCAGCGTCTCCAGAAGCGCCAGGTGAAGGAGTTTATCGGCGTAAGCTCTCTTTCTATGTCTATGTCTATCTTCAAACTAACAACCAGCTCTTCTCCGGCCTCGTCGACAACTGCTTCACTGCCTGCGCTGACGACTTCACCACCAAGGCCGTCACCAACCGCGAGAGCGAGTGCGTGTCCCGCTGCGTCCAGAAATTTATGCACACCCAGCAGCGCCTGTCCCAGCGCTTCCAGGAACACAATGCCGAGATGAACCAGCAGCAGCAGCAGCAGTAACTGCTGTATGGCGGAAGCCATCAGCAGCAGTTCTGTTGAATGGCGCAACGACCTTTACAAATCAAATTCAAAATAATGACAACGACGGCCAGGCGGCAGTGTATTATAGCAAGGCGACGACGACGGATATTGGTTTCAGTTCGGTTTCTTCATCTCGGTTTTTTCAAAATTCATTTCAGGATGACTCGATTTAAAAAAGGAAAAAGAAAAGGGAAAAGAAAAGGTCGGACTGATGCAAGGCATCCCTCGTAATCCGGGGGAGTGCACAACGACTCGCATATAGAACTCGTTACATAGAAAGACGAATCACAGCTTCTCAATGATACCACACAAGATGTGAACAAACAAGAGGCTACCACTGACGACGGAGATGCGCAACGAGCGCGCCAGGGTCCAGCAGAGACAGTTTCCCCAAAGGCGCCTCGTCACCCCCGGTCATGGCCGCCTCGTAATCGGCCGCAAAGCCGTCCAGCTCAGCCGCACGCTCGGGGTGCTTCGCCTTGAGGCGCGCAATGTCCGAGGAGAACAGCGTTACCTCGCTAGTGACGCCCTTTCTTGATCGCTCGGCTGTGAGAGCTTGGCTGGCTTCTGGTGGTGTCGCCCACCCGCTGCCATCCTCGCCGTAGCAGTTGCTATATGCCACCTGGTTGCCGCGCCGTAGAATCAGCACCTGGTCGGCAATAATCTCTCTATCCAGAAGAGTGGCCAGCTCGGCTAGTCCGGCATAGCTTTCGTCGTGGATCGGGCGGGGTGTCAGTCTAACTGGCAGCTTCTTCTTGCCTGTGTCTGGCTCTGTAGATGTTGCTGACTTCAACTCGAGTGCATCCAAATACCGCGCCAACAATCCCAGCCGCGACTGTGCGGGGTGAACCGCCAGCAGCACAATGCACACATGGTACCCGGCCCGACGGAAGATGCCCGCCATCTCGACGACGTCCTGCGGGTAGCGCGACGCCGACTCGACGAGTGTCGGCGACTTGAGAGAGGCAGCGACAGAACATGCTCGTGCGAGCCAGCGGCGGGCATCCGTGCCTGTCGCGGCGGATGCCAGGCCGGGTGGTCCTTTTCCGGCCGCGGCATCGGCCACCAGTCCTGCGTATGCCGGGTGGTATGGCTTGTGCGTGTCGGCCACCAGGTGGCAGTAGTTTTGATTATTTTGATTATTCTGATTATCATCTGAAGTCCCAAAGGCTTTGTTCAGGGCGGTCGCAAGAGCTGGCGCGGCGTGCGACTTGCCGGCGCCTGTCTGGCCGGCCAGGATGATGCAGACTGAGTGCTCTGCCGTATTCTTTGTACTGTCCGACTCGCCGCCAAAGCGCGCAAACTCAGCCGGCCGGATTTGCTGCTCAAAGATGGCGGCATTGTCGTCTTCCGACAGGATGTAGTCGCTTGGTTTAGGCATTGCTCAGTTTCAAAAAAAAAAAATATTCAATTGATATCTCTTTATTGATTGTATGTGGCGGTCTGGATTATGATGAAGTGGGTGAGAGATCAAGATGCTCCAGCAGCAAGCGCTTGGAAGTACCGCGGGACGGTCTGCCCCCGCCACCTCAGCCGTTCCAAGGGAGTAGTCGTATCAATCCAAGACATATTGACTTGGTAGGTGTTGTTATAATCCTACACGGCCTGACAGTATCGTTTCAAAAAGCGATCAAATAAATCAGATTAAATACTGTATATCAAGATCAGAAGCATGGTATAATGTCTTCTTGACAACGGCGAATGAAAATGATATATTAAGAAGAATCAGACAAAAGAAACAAGGCTCGCTGTGGTGGCCATCTTATAAATAGTCCTTGGAATAAAAACAAACAAACAAGACAAACAATCAATCAATCTATGCAAAACAGTCTTCCCAGTTACCGCCCTTGCGCGCAAACGCGAGACTGTCCACAAACTTGCTCACACGGCACCGTCCCAGCGTGTCCGCATCGCAGTTCTGCAGCGGAATCACCCGGTCGTTGACCAGCACCCGCACGAGCTCCTCCTCGTCATCGCCGCACTGCATCTTTTCGACGTACAGCCGCGCCGCAAACGGCACCGTCCAGCCCGCTGCAAACCCGCGCATGTCGTTGGGCTCCGTCCGCGTCGTGTTGGACGGCTCCAGCGGCGCCTCGCCGGCAATGCCAGCGTACAGCTGCAGCGCCGCAAAGATGTTGGCCATGTCGTTGTCGTGGCTAAAGTCGGCATACACCGTCGCGTTCAGCGGAAACGTCACCGGGTCCGCGTCCATCGTGCGGTTCGTGCTCGTGTGGTCGTCGACCGGCGTCTGTGTGAGCCGCGCAATCAGCTCGTTGACAAAGCCCACACCCTGCGTCGCGCCCAGCGCACTGCCGTCGCCGAACCCGTACCACTTGCCCAGCGTCTGGTAGTAGTCGTAGTCGAGCCACTCCGTCTCCGAGAACAGGTGGCAGAACGGCGACAGCCGCCGCCCGCCGCTGACCTGCGAGCTCGCCGGCTTGCTGTCCGACCGGTCCAGCTCGTCCGCAATCGTCTCGTACGGGCACATGTCCATCAGGTAGATCGTCTCCGTGTCTGTTAGGTTGGCGCCCTCGAGGCCGCGGTTGAGCCGCGCTGTGATGCCCGGCACAAACGTTGCGGCAAACTCGCGCTGCGCTGCACTGCCGCGGCGCGACGTGAACTTTTTGCACAGCCCGTTGTAGCTCAGCGTGTTGTTGAAGCCGGCCTCTTCGGGCAGCAGGATAATGTGCTGCTGACCGCTCTCGCCGTCCTTGTGCTCCGATGGCGCATCAGGCTTCTTGCCCTTGCGGTGCTTCTTCTCGCTCTCCTGCTGCTGCTTGCGCTTCTGCTCGGCGTACCGCTCGCTCTGGAAGCCCTGCACCCAGTTAATGGCCGACATGAGAACACGGTGCTGGTCGGCCGAGCGCACAAATGGATCCGCGTGTGATGTCGGTGTCGACAGCGAGTCCAGCAGCGAGGAATAGCGCCGGTAAAAGTGCGCACCCGAGTGCACCATCTGCAGCTCGCCGAACCGTGTGAGCTCGTCGGCGCCCATGCGGTACCTGTACTCGTTGAGGAAGGCAAACCGGCCGTCCGGCCCGTCGGCAAAGTGCTTGACAGTGCCAAAGATGCGGGTGATGAGCGCGGCGTACGCGGTCGACTTACCGGCCGTTGGATCGCGGCCGCCGTGGCGTGACAGCACCTGTGCAAAGGTGTACTTGCAGGTGGGCGGCAGCGCGACGGCCGATACTGGCGCATCTGTTGAGTCTGAGTTTGCAGCAGAGATCTCAGAGGGTACCGAGTAAAACGGCGAGTACTGCCCCCACGAGTGCGCAATCTTGGGGTAGCACTGGTAGCCGTGGTCGACTGTGTCGCATGACGTCGCCGGCGCCTTGCCCTTGCCGGTGTTGGCCACATACGAAAACGAGATGCCCATGTACAGCGTGATGCCCAGGCACATGGACAGCAGCGTCAGTTTCAGCAGCCGCCGGTTGCCGCCCGCCCATACTGTGTCTAGCACGCCGTCGTTGTAGTCGCTGCTGAACTGGCCACGCGTGCGGCCGCTCGACCTCCGCGACGTCTTGCGGTGGCCACGCTGTCCAGCCGGGTCTTGGTAGAGCAGTGGCTCTGTTGTGCGACCATGGCCAATTGTTCCGTGGCTAGCATGTCTGCTGCCGCCGCCGTCGTGTCTGTAGGGGTCCTGGATGTATCTGTCCTCGCCGTCGTCGATATCAAAGCCGTCAATGTCTGTCGTCGTCGTCGGCCGCAGCTGTGGTGAAGCGAGGGACTGGTAGCGGTGTCGGTCGCCGCTGATCCAGGCGCGCACGCCGTCAACAAGTGAGGATGTCATTTTACTGAGAACGCTGGGGACCTGTCAAAGTCAAAGTGAGTGTGGTCGAAAGGCTGACGGCCAATGCTTCAAGGGCGATTCACGCTTATTAGGGGGCCCTGTAACAGCCTTATCTTATCGCTACAGCCGCGCACATTAGTGGTGACGTGTGTGTGGAGGCACCGCCTAAACAGGACTAAACAGGGCTAGGGGAGACATAGCGCGGGGGGCAGGCGCGCCGTCGTGCCTTCCCTGGAGACTTCCTGCAGCCTAGAAGCCAATAGTGCGGACCGTGACAGCTTCCAGCGGGCTCTAACAGCGAATGCACAGCGCACGTTTTTACAGGGACCAATAGCGGGTATTTCATTGGAGAATAAGAAGGAAAGAGCTTGAGTGGGTCTTTGCTCGCTCGCGAGCTGAAAAGAAAATAGACGTGGTATAAATAGCCGAAGCCAGTTATGCAAATGCTAAATACACTATTGGCATCTACTCTGTAGACGTCGAGAAGAATTGAAGATGAAACAAACGTAGAACAAAACAATAACCAAAAGATAACCTCCAAATATTTTTGCCCTTTCCATCTATGAATTATCATTAGAGTCCCACGGGCTTGGTATCAAGAAACAAAAGACAACAAGAAGAAAGCAAAGATGACAAAAGAAAACAAAAGAGAAAAAAAAAGATATTTACAAGACAGACGACTAGAAGGCGACGCCGACACTCTGCGGACGGTGGGCGGGTGCAACCAGACCAGCAGACTTCTCGGCCATGGTCGATGCCGCGACGACTGGAATGAAGCCAGGGATGCCCGCCATTGACGGAATCGTCGGCGTCGTCATGCCCGCCGCGTTGGTCAGGGCATAGGTCATGGTCGTTGCCGTGGTGGCCGACGACGGTGTCTCAGCCGTCGGCGTAGTATCGTCATGCTTCTCCAGACCGAAGCCGTCAGCGCGCCGCCGCTCGGCCATGTCGCGCTCCGTCGTCCACGTGGACAGCGTGTCGACCGTCGACGCCAGTGAGTCCATGCTGGTGCGTACGGGCAGGCACTGATAGAAGCCGTCGTTCTCGGTGATGGGGCGCGGCACGTTGGTGACGGAGTCGAAGCTGAGCTCGCGGTCGTGGGCGGTATAGGCAACACGGCCGTCGTTTTGAGTTTGGTTGTTGTGGAAGGACAGCCAAGTTGAAACGCGCGAAAAGGACTTCTTCTTGCGCAGTGGTGGGCGCAGGACGAGCGGCAGAGGGGGCGCCAATGGAACATCGACCGGACGGCCGTTGATGCGCGACACGCCAAAGCCGCGCGAGTAGGAGTGGCCACTCACGCTACCGCCGCCGCGCATGCTGCCCTGGAGGCTGCTGGCGCTGGAGTTTGCGTTTGCATTTGAAGTGGCGGCAATATTGGCGGCAGCTGCCTTGGCCATGGCCTTGGTTGCCTTGGAGGCTGCCGAAGCGACCGATGCCGCCGATGCGACAGACACAGTCGACGGGCCGTCAAAGGTGGCCACCTGCGTGGGGGTTGTAGACGACACAGCTTCTGCAATCGGAGCAGTGTTGGTCGTGGTGGTGGTGTTGGAAACGGATGTGCCAAAGGACGACGAGGGTGACGAGATGTCGATGGCGCCAGCTGGGAAGAGCGAACTGCTGCGTGGCGGTGCGGTACGCGGCCGGTCGGTGCTGAGACGCTCGGCAAACGACGGGGCAGCAGCGGGCATAGCTGGCACAGCCGGCATTTCCGGCACTTCGGGAATGCCAAAGTCCTCGGCCGTCGGCAGGTTGACGTGCTCGCCGCCAGGCAGCATGCCGTATGCCGTGGACGGGCGGCTGCTGATGTAGATGCTCTGGCGCTCAATCACGTTATCGATTTCGGCCTGCAATTTCTCGACCTCAAGCATGGCGCTGGCAATGCGCTCGACCATGTTGTCGACGGCCGGGGACGACTGCGAGCGCAGGCGAGAGCGCAGAGGAATAGTGGGAGCTGAAGGACCAGATTCGGGAATAGTAGAAGGGTTACCGCGGCTGACAGCGCGGATGCTGCTGGCGCTGCCGCCCACGGGCCGCCGGGGCAGGTGGAAGGACATGGCCGAGTAGCTGCGGTCGAGTGGCGGCTGGTAGTTGCTGTCCTGGCTATTATTGCTAGCATTGCTGTTGTCGCGCGTGTGCACGCGAGCTGGTTTCTGAATCTGTCCGTCGCTGGTGGTGGCCCGCTGGAACGACGGGGCCAGCGGCGACGGCAGATGCGTAAAGTCGAGCGGCTGGAAAGACGGCGGGCGGCGCTGGTATTGCTCCTGGTACTGCTGACGGTACTTCTGGGCGTAGTGCTGGAGGTACTGCTGCTGGAACTGCTGCTGCTGCTCCTGGAAGGCGCGCTCCTGCTGGCGCTGGAGGTCGTGCTGGTGCTGCTGCTGGCGGTGGAGTTGAATCTGCTGCTGCTGGTCGTGGGGCAGTTCGGGGAAGACGAACGTGCCGGACTGCATGTGGCGAAAGTTTGTGGGTGCAGAGATTTGCGGACGGCGGCGTGTTGATGCCGACGCGGACAGTGCGTAGGGCAGCGCAAACGTAGGGAATATAGAGTGAGATGACGACGGGCGTAGACGCCGGCGGAGCGAGTGGCTGCGGCGGGTGTTTGGAGTGCCGGTGCCGATCAGCGTAGACGAGTTGGATTTTGAGTGGCCGTGCTGTGAGCGGACAAGGCGTTTGGAGTGTGCACTCTTGGGGCTGCTAGATTTGCTGCTAGTGTTGCTATTACTACCGGGAGCATTTTCAAAGAGAAGCTGCCTTGTGCTGTTGTTGCCGGTGAGGTCGACTGGCCGCGGGTGTGGTGCAAAGGACGGCGGCGGCGTCATCCTTGGTGCGTCAGACCAGACGTTTGCATTCTTCTCGTTGCGGGCCTTGTTCTGGCTGTGATCATATCCGCTCGGAGGAAATCCCGGTGACGGCGGGCTGCAGCAGGCGGCCAACTTGTCGAGCCATGAAGGGCACGAGGACTGATTTTCGTACATGTCGACGACGTATGTTAGATGCTCTTTGTCATTTCAGTAGAGCGTAGTGATTGTTGTTAGGTGAGTGTAAGGGAGGTCGTGATAGTGAGTGTTGAGTGTCGATATTAAAACAAGTAACAAGTGTTGATAAAAGAGGCCGGAAACGACAGAATAGAGACAGACTGGGTGATAATATTGCTTATAAAACCCAAAGCAGACAAAAGAGAAAATGATAAAGTCAAAGGACGACGCAAGGAAGAGACAACGGCCAGCGATAGTCTGCAGCAAAGACAAAGGGTATGAACAAGACAAGATGAAAAAGATAAGAGAGGAAAAGGGAGAAAGAAGCGGAAAGGAAGAAGATGAGAAAGAAGAAAGCGGAAAGAGAAGAAAAGAGAAAAGAGAAACAATAAAACAAATAGATCAAGTGGATGTCGGCGGTATAAGAGACAAGAACAAGATGAGAATGAGAATAAGAATGAGAGAAGATGAAACGAGAGACAATGATACAAAAATAAAACAAAAGGAGACCAAGAGAGAACAAAACAAACAGATGAACAATATAAAACGAGGTCTCTAATACGGCGCGTGGCGAGATGTCATGTCCATCCGTGTTTCGACTGTCGTGTCTGGTGTATTGTCGATGAGCGAGAGCGTGTAGAATGACGGCCCATTTATTGAAAATAGAACGCTGTTGAACTCTGCTGTTTTCTTTTCTTTATGTTCCTGTCGTCCTGCTGCAGCCGGCGTGAAACAGGAATGTCAGTAGGATACGAGGGTAACAAGAACAAAAGAGAGGACAAGACTGGGGAAGACGGGAGGACAGAAACGAGAGGATGAGGATGTACGAGCGGTAATATGATAATGTGACAATCATAAGAATAGAAGGATAAAGAATAAAGAATAAAAAAATCAAATCTGCAAAATAAAACCAGACGGCCTGAATACAGAATACTCACAACACCAATCGCAGGACTGCCAAAACTTAATCCATTTCGTTTGCGAATAGGCTGCTTCTAAAGAATAAAGTAGATTTCTCACCCCCGTCTCCATTCTCTAGTTTCCATCTCAGCATCTCAGCATCATCTCGTGGACTGTAGCCATCCCGCCGAACCGGTGGCGGTGGATATCGGGCGTGGTGGGAGTAGAGTCAGGCGGTGGCAGAGAAATATTTGGGCTTCACTAAGAAAAAAGATAGAAAAGTATTTCCACACATACGCCCTCTGTTGTCATAGTTTAATCCTCTTCTCAGAATCGGCCGCTTCTCACAGCTGATAGGCTGCGGCAGGGGCGTGCAAGTCTCGGCGCGTGACGGCGAGAAAGAGGTGCTTGTGGAGGGGTGGGTTGTAAGTAGAGTTGGAGGTCTCTCAGCCAGTGGGCGCTTACACTTGTTTTGACTTTTCTGCCCAGTAGTTATTCTAGCCAACGCATCTCGGGACAGGACAGGGTAAGTGTTCTGCATCTATCTGCATCTGCATACAGACTGCATCTGCCTTGCCCGTTGCGGTGCGCACAGCCCGGCGTGGTGCGCTGCTAGCCAGTTGCGTGCAGGAACAGCGACGTTGAGCTGCATGTCTCAGTGCAGTGGCACAGAGGATGGGTGAGGCACTGTCGAGGATCGTTCCTACGGCATAGGACGAAGTAGACACTTTGTAGAAACAGTCATTCAAATTAAAATCATAGAATATTTGAAATAGAAGCATGTACTTGCACAATAAATGAATGAAAATCAAATCAAATTGAATCAAATTGAATCAAACAAAAACAGGCGTCAAGAAAGATTAAAGGGTGAATGGAAACACGGCGGCCATCTGAGGGCCATCTGCAGCCACTCATGTCAACGAATGCCGACAATACAATACATGGAGAATGTCTGAGATGGAGAGAATATATCAAATAATTGATTATTTAGACAAAAAAATAAGAAATAAAAAAGAACGAATAAGACGTCAAAACGGCTCTCGACAAAAGGATGACTGGCGGTGTGAGACGGCGACGAGTAAGATGGCGTTGTTGAATTCGTCTGCCTGGTTCATTAATCTTCTTTTTCTTTTCTTCTTCTTCCTTTTTATTCTACCCTCTACAAAGTGCATCTGCTATTGTTCGCCTTGGGGGGTGAGGCCGCAGGTTGATCGCGGATGCGCGGACAGCCCGATCGTGCTCCATCGCTCTCCATTTCGCCCTTTGCCACTATGGGTGCGTGCTGTAGTTGAGTTCTTGTCGTATTGATTTGTGTTTATGATTTGTATTTCGTCTACTCAGTATTATTCAAACCATCCATAACTTTGAATTTACAGCATCAGATTGTTTGTTTGGCAGTTCTTCAAATGTGATGGAATGTTTCAACTTTCTACGAATCAGACACGGACACGCAGCGTGGTATTATCCTGATACCTACATAATATCGATCAAGTGAGTATGCAGTATGGAAACAGTTACATCAATAACAGCGAGCTACAGAAGTGCTCGCATAACCGCTGACGAAAGACAATAAACCCCAGAACGGCATCGTGCCATGTCTTCCAGTAGCTGTGTCCCGGAACAGGCATTCCCTGTCTTGTTCAGGAGCTACTAGGACTATTTGCACTTTTGGCCATGCATATTGCTTCTTTACGCGCCCTGTGGCCGCTTGGCCGAGGCCGCTCTGTCACATTAATTGAGACAGCACTTAGCAAATAATAAAAAGAATTAAACATAATGAATAACCAGGATAAACAATCCTTTCTGGAAGAAGAGCAACGACTGGATGCAAACCACCGCCGGGATGCTACTTAATATCAAGGCAGATCACAAGGCGGCGAATCGACACGAAACAGGGCAGATATCACGTTGCAGAAGTATTAAGAGAGTTTACGAGTAGAACAGCAGCCAGTCAAAGAGACATCCATTTGCGGTCGAGATTACGGCCAGCAGCGGAAGAACCATAGGGCTCACATGCAAGGCACCCGTTTTAGAGGTGACATGGGTTGAAAGGGTGGCAATCCTCTGTAGATTTCGAGTCTGGAGAGGTCTGGAGGTCTGGATAAGAGGTCTGGTGGCGGCCACTGTGGTCTACAACGGCACCCTTCGGAACACCTGCATTGCCGTGTTGTTGTGTAATCTACAGAAGCATCTATGATTCGTAAACTCCGCCGAATCGAATACGCTGTCTCACCGCGCGTGAGACGAGCAACGGGTGACCTGCTCGGTGAGATGATGAGGTGGACTTACACCTTGGAAGTATCAAAAGTATTCAGTAGAAAAACAGATCAGCTTAGAATACTCACAAAGTAATGTTGGTTAATGCGAAAGCAAAAGGGTTACAATGGATCTATCGACAAATCATGGTAGCTGACGGAGAGGCGAACCCGAAGCCATGGAAGCTGACAGAATAGCTAATCGGAATGCAAAATGTCAAGAGAAGAAGAAAATGGAAAATTGAAAGAAAATAAGAAAAAGAAAAGAGGAGCACCAACGCCATCGGACGTGCATTAGAGCATGCAGGGCTGAGTACAAGTAGAAGAAGATTAGAAACGAAACAGACGGGAAAACAAGAAACAAGTAGAGATGGCCATTTGCTTGAGAAAGAAAATCCGATATCAAATGACTGTCAGATGTTGAAGACTCATGCAGCAGGGCTGACGCTGTTTCACTTGCCAACGTCTGTCACAGACCACCAGGTGATCTTGTGAATAGAAAGGCAGAGAAAGAAGCAAAAAAACGAAGAAAGAAAAAGAACAAAAAAACAGCACAGACTTTTAATGCAGAAATAAGAACAAAACCAAAAAGAAAAAGACAAAAAAGAAAACCACGCAAATAAATCTTCATCCGGCACAGCCGTGCCTTGACCAACACAGCAAAAACAAATACTCACACACCGACAAGCCAAGCATCCCGCTGGCATCGTGATGCACACCACCTCGTCTTCTCGTCTGCTCATCCTCCTCGCCGTCTTCCACTCCCCCTCAGCAGCCAGTGTGCACATCCACCACCTGAAACTTCATATGCCTTCATGCCCAACTCTCACCGTGCTCACCTTGCATAATATAATAAAAACACGCACATGTCCACATGGCCTATGTCATTACCAGTAATGCTCGCCTCTTCATCACCTCGTCATCGGCCTCTGCCACTTGGGCACTGCCGGGTCAGATGGATGCGCGTCTGTGAGTGGCCATTTTCCGGGCTGTTCTTTGTATCTCAGTAGTCTTTCGTCAGTAGTATTTTCACAAAAATACAATTAAAAAAATAAGATCGTGGCGATCAACATCGAAACACCATCTGCGAGTGGTGACTGGCTGGCTGGCGATGCACTGCTGCCGCACCAATTACACCCTGCCAGCCACTCACAAGCCGTCCCCGCGCTATGGCAGCGGCCCAGAACCCTGCTAGCGTGTTCGTATCAGGACCAGCTGTTGTCGACTGTACGGAGTACTGAAAGAGCTGCACGTGATATTTAGAAAATAGTCATATGATACATCATGTGCAATCTCGTCAAAATGATTGTCCCCACACTGGACTACTGAGTAGACTCGTAGAGTCTACAATAAGTCTGCTTATCGATAAGGGAGCTTGGAGGGAACCGTGTCTTATTAGCTGGCTCTTTGGTTTTCGAGAACCTGCCCTCCTTTCACACGCAACCAAACCTATTCCGTCACCAATATCCATCACGGTTTCACCAAGCTTCAACCTCAATACCACAAACACACAATTTCAATCCAACCACATCATCGACACCTGATCGACACAACTACACACAATCACAATGCAGGCAATGCCAATGCAGCCCGGCCAGGGCCCGCCCGGCCGGCCATCCCCCGAACAGATCCAGGCCATCCAGCGCAAGATTGCCGAAGACGCAGAAAAGGCCGGCATGTCCGTCCCCGACTATGTCAACAAGCTGCGGCAACAGGCAGCGATGCAGATGCAGATGCAGCAGCAGCAGCAGGGCGGCCAGCCGGGTCCGGACGGCCAACCACAGGGCCAAGGCCCCCCGACGCCAGAACAGTTGCAGCAGGCCCAGCAGCGCATGCAGCAGCAGCTGGCCCAGATGACGCCGGAGCAGAGAGCCCAGTTCCAGGCCCAGCAGCAGCAGGCCATGCAGCAGCGGCTGGCCCAGATGACGCCGGAGCAGAGAGCCCAGTTTCAAGCCCAGCAGCAGGCCGCCATGCAGCAGCAGCTGGCCCAGATGACGCCGGAGCAGAGAGCTCAGGTGCAGGCGGCCCAGCAGCAGGCCATGCAGCAGCAGCAGGCCCAGCAGCAGCAGCAGCAGCAGCAGCCCATCACACCTGGCCCGCCCAACCCGACCGGCCTCGCCATGGCCAACTTTCTGCGCAGTCAGGAGCTCAAGCTGCGCACGGTCATCTTCAACGGCGAGCGCAAAGACATGTTCCGCGTGAAGCGCGCGCTGCGGGCGATTGAGAGCCCGGCCTACGAAAAGGCCCGCAAGAAGAACCCCGACCTGCCCGTGGTGACGGACCGCGCGTCGCTCGAGAACGCGTTCAAGCTGCTGCCGCTGTCCATGCTGGCGCTGCGCGTGCGCAAAGTCGAGGACGAGCACGAGGGCCACAACCACGGCCCGGCGACGGATGCCGAGAAGAAGAAGAAGCGCAACCGCATCAAGGGCCAGTGGAACGTCGCGATTGAGCGGCAGCAGGACGCGGGCGACGACATGTACTACATTTGGCTGTACGAGGGCTCGCAGGTGATGCGCAAGGTGTATGCGGGCCTGGCGGTGCTGGCCATCTTCCTGGGTGTGCTGTACCCGCTGTGGCCGCTCAAGATGCGCCTGGGCGTGTACTACCTGAGCTACGGCTTCCTGGGCCTGCTCTGCCTGTTCTTTGCCATGGCCATCTTCCGTCTGATCCTGTTTGTCATTACCTACTACACTGTCTCTCCCGGTCTGTGGCTGTACCCCAACCTGTGGGAGGACGTCTCGTTTATGGACAGCTTCCGGCCCGTCTGGGCATGGCACGATGTAAGTTCTATTCGCAAGTTTTCTGTCAAATAACACCCTGCTAACCTGCCAGCCCAACCCCAAGAAGAAGAAGAAGGCCAAGAAGACCTCTGTCGCCGCTGCCCAGTCTCAGTTCGCCAACTCGACCGGCCAGCCGACACCCGCGTCTGCCAACACCACCGCTGTCGACACAAAGATGCAGGTGCCCGTGCCAACACAGCGTGTCAAGACGCCGCAGATCGAGGAGGTGGCCGACGACGAGGAGTAGGTGTGTGTGGTGGCATAGGATGGTTTGGACGGGAGTTTGCTGCAGGATGGATACCTGGCTTTGATCTATTGTTTGCTGCGTTCTACCAAAATTCACTATATCGCGTTGTTTAGTTTTCGTATTTCTTATTTCTTAGATTTGCCGGCTCTGCTTTGCATGATGGCAGCTATTGTAACAACATTTCTTTCATCCGTTTTCTCTACTGTCTACTGACTTTTGTCTTGCTCTCCGTTTATATCTTTATATCTTCTTCCCACAGCAAACCTTTTATACAAGCATTGGTTATCTTTAATGGAATCACAAGATCGAACGAAACACAAATCAACTGGGATATGATTCTGAAGGCTGAAGCATGCCACCATAAACTCCAACATAAATCCAGCACCAACTCACGGTATAACTATGCCTAATGCCCAAAACAAAAACAACTGGTATCTAGTCCTGTCTTGACGGCAGCTCCTTGTAGAAAATAGACTGTGCCCGCTTCTCGCCCGTCAGTGGCCGGTTGATCATGTTGGGGATGCGGCCGGCCTCGGTGAAGCCGAGGTCCTTGTACATCACGGCCATGGACGAATCCGATTCGGTTTCCGCGGTCTATACGTTAGTTTGAGTACGAGTAAAAACAAGAAAAAATGAACTTACAAGAACGGTCCGGCCTTCCAGGACGGCCTGCTGCTCGACAGTCTCCAGCAGCTGCCGCTCGCCGCCCAGCTGCCGGTAGTGCAGGTTCACCAGCAGCAGCTCGATCGTCGCCACGTGCGGGCTCGTCTCCGACGGGTGGCTCCGCAGCATGATCACGCCCACAAGGTCCTGCCCCGATATCTTGGTCTGCTGCGGCATAAACGGCGTGTACGGCACGCTGCTGTGCACCTGCGGCTGCGACTGGTAGTTGCTGCCGTAGCCCGACGCGCTGCCGTTGACAATCGCCTGCGGCGGGCGGATCAGCAGAAACACCGCCGCCGTCGTCAGCTGCACCTTCCACCAGTCCAGAAGCTTCTCGTGGTGCAGCGGCGGCGCAAACGTGCCCGACAGGTTATCGGCCGTGATGCGCGAGCCGTGCAGCGCGGCAAGGTAGAGCGCGAGGTGCGAGTGCGCGGCCGGGTTGTAGTGCTGGACGTAGGCAGTCGGGGCGGGCGGGGGCGGCTGGGCGCGTATTGATGGCGAGTGGTGCGCGTGGTGCTGGGACTGGAGGTGGTCGTGCTGGTCCTGGTGGTCCTGGTGCTCGATATTGTGAACGTGCTGCGACTCTTCGTGCGGCAGATGCGAGACCGCGTCGGATTCCGGGCCTTCGCTGCCGTTGTGTGTCGGGTCGTGAATGAGGTGGTCGCCTAGGTTGGTGTACTGGCTGGCTGCAAGCGCACCGGCGGCAGCTGCCACGGCCACTGCGGCCGCCTCGTGTGCATTGTCAGGCGACACCGATGGAGCAACCGAAGACAGCTCCGACTCTGTGATGGCCGGGTCGATCAATGGATCGGCACTGGCCATTGTGTGTATAAGGAGTGTTGTGTCGAGTACGAGTAGACCAAGGTGTTGTATCTACAATCAGCGGTTGCCAGGTAGACTCTCGGCACTGGCGCAGTCGGTGAGTCGGTGTGCTGTTGATGTCGAAGACGTCGAGATCTTCCAAGCTCAAACGAAGGCCGGATTGCGACAAGGCCGGCACGCGTTGGGCAGTTGGGCGCGCAAAGTGGCAAACAGGTCCTAGAAGCTATACAGAGACAGGTGGTAACCCTCGTAGGATCAATCGCAAGGCGCGCGTTGCAGTGTTGTCGCAATCGCAATGTCGGTCGGTCTCGAGTGAACGCAGTTGCAGCAAAATCGCATCGATTGGCTGGCGCGCCGCAGCCCTGTAGTGCACTAAATCGGCAGGCGCTTGCACATGATTTCACCTGATTTCCTCACATCCCCCACTGACGTAACACGCTACCGCCCGGCTCACGTGTGCGCTACCCTACTCCGTACAGTTGAAGAGTTAACCACCCGCACCTGCTGTTATTGTCGACTTTGCCCCATAATTCCTTGTCAACTCAACTAACACCATTTGGCAGGAGTTAACAACGAGTTGACAACGAGTTAAGAACTAAACGAGCAACATACACGCACCTTACTATTCGGGAAATAGCAGCTTGTCGGCGAAACGATCTGTATTCGAATAGAGCGCAAACACGCGTGATCCATACTCGGACTCCTTTGGTGCATGGTGGTATGAGAATCGGTCCCGTTGGTAATGTCTACCGTTCATGTCTATCTATTGCGAGATGTGGCCGTCTGGTCAGACCAACCAACAGTCGCCCCAAAAAATGCAAATGCAAATGCAACAGAGGCAAGAAAAGCTTCACCAGTTTTCATTGATTCGAATAAGTCGCTGTCGACCCAACCTGATTTGGTATTGATATGGTATGGGAATCTAAAATTGCATTCATCTCAAAAAAGCATGTATCCAGACAAGCTTCGTGTCATAACTCGTGTCTCATTAACTCATGTCCAGCCCAGCCGTTGTGGTGGTCGTGTCCGCCGTCCACATCTCGTGTGCATGGGCGCTTTTGGAGCCGCCTGCTTCTGTGGCCTTGTCTTCGCTGGCAAGCCCCTTGGCCGGCCGTTTTGTTGCCGCGCCGATTTCTGCGTCGATGGCCCAGTCTTTGCTGGCACCCCTGCAGCCGCCCGACTTTGTATGCGAGCTGATCGCCGGCGGCTTGCGATAGCTGATGCAACGGCCGTGACATTGATTTCGTTGTCGTCCGAGCACACCCCACGCGCAGATTCTCTTTCCCTCTCCTTCTCCTTCAGCTCTGCCGCCGACAAGGCAACGCGGTGCTCCTCCATCCAATCCAGCATTGCCGAGTGTGCTGCAATGCGGCGCTCTTCGTAGTTGCGGGTCCACTCTCGGTCGTATGCGTTTTTGATATTTCGTCTCGCAGTGGCCTCCATGGCATAATGATTGCGTACCTCGCAAGCTTGGTATTCGAGCCAAGTCTGGAGGCGCGATTGCGTTGCCAGATCAATCGACCAGTCGATGAGGGCGGCAGATTCAGAAAACTTGTATCTATCTAGCAACCGCTGGCCTTCGGAAATGTACCGCTGCAGTCTTTCCTGTGGACTTCGTTTGCTGTCTTTTTGCAGATCGTCGCGCGTCCTTTGCTGAAAACGTTGAAACACTATCCAGTCGTTCATCTGATGCGACAACGGATGCCAGCCATGGCCACACCGCGTGCTTATGATGTAGAACATGGCTGCTGGATGCTCTTTCGGCTGCCTTTCTTCTGTATCGTAGGGAAAAGTGTATTCTGGAGGATGGCACGGCGGGCATCCGGACTCGATCATTCGTTGACGAAACCTTTCCTCCTCGTCCCTGAAAAACTGCACTTCGTCCTCAAGCGGCGTCGGTGGATCGAGTGTGCTCTGTTCGGAGAGAGGGTATAGATGGGGTTCCGTAGTCGGTTCATTTGCTAGGTTTAACAGTCGGTTGTTGACAGTGTCGAGATCAAGGCGAGCTGGTAGGGGGGCCGCTTGCGCACTGGAGTCGAGGAGTCAGCACGAGAACATAAAATACAATGGGCATGGAGTCAATAGAAACATACCGCAATGCGGCGAGAAGGGCCAGCCGCTCCTCGTCATTGTCAATGTTCACGTTTGGATCCTGTACAATACTAGGCAAAGTTAGCTTCCCTCTTTTGAGACGAAGTTGGAACGGTGTTGATGATGCAGAGGGAGAGAGTTGGGAGACAGACGTGATCCCATGGTAATGATCAATCGTTCGATTGTTCGGGAGAGTTTGCCGGCGGATAAAGTTATCGTCGGTCGCTTGATTCAAGGCCGACAGCATAGCGGCCATGTTTTGTTGTGGGCAGGCTGTTCTGAATGGTGATGTAAGGAGACGGAAGAGGTATGACGACTAACTCGCGTCGACAATCTACTCAGTAAGCATGGGACGGGTTATATTACTGCACGTGATCTCGCGTGTTGTCTGTATCATTAGCTTTAGCGCCCGGACGGCCCCGCAGCCCCGTTACGATTTACGGAACGTACCGCAGGCATCACCAGTTCTACAGTTTCCATAACTAGAAGGTGCGGTACGTGAATGTTTTACGATGTAAATGTGTATGTATCATGATATGACTCTGCGATATGTCGTACGCGGTACAGCTGCCCAACGTTTCCTGTGACTCACTTTGCCCAAGATGAGGCCCTATGATAGGCCTAGACAGCCCTATCTAGATAGAGATTCCCATCCAACCATTTCGTCTAGGCGCCCACCGGCACAGACTTAGCCGCATACTGAGTGTGTGATTTTTTGCGCAGGAGTGTCGTGTCAATGTGGCTATGGAAACGCAAATGCACTGGTTTGTTTTCTTTCTTTTTCTTGTGATTAGACCGACTCTCTACCGTTTTATTTCACCAAATGTCATTGTCACTGTAAGAAGCTTGCTTTTTTTACGTTTATTTTCTTTGCCCACAATCTAAGTCAAATCGTTACGTCCGGCACTGTTCACCGCTTTTGCCTCTATCCTGTTCGGCTGTGCCCTTCTAAGTGCAATGGATTCAAATATCTTCGCCCGAATCTTCTGTCAGGAAGTCGCAAACTCCGCCGAAGCATTTAGGACCAACGCCAACAAACATCGTTTTGTTTCCGCCAGAAAAGAAGAACCCGAGCAAAACAGTCGAGAGTCCACGCCACACCAGCTTTTAACAGAGGATAACGAGGAGTTGCCCCGGGCACAAGAATGGCTGGAACTGCGCTTTGAGGCCGAGTCTACGCTCAAAGACCCATCAGAGGGTTGGTTGTTTGGAAACAGCCCACTGACCTCTGATGTTACAGTTTGCCTCCCGGGAACCCGAGGTGTTAGTCGTCAGCACTTCTCAATATCTATCATGCCAGACCTCCGCATCCAGTTTCACCAAAAGTCCGACCAAAGGACGCGGGTCGTGTATCACTCCGAGACAAGCCTCTCTCACGAGATCCATCCACAGACGGGCGACAAGTTCTTTATCTGTTTGGCTCCATCAGAGTCCCAGTACTGGGATAATGTAGAGGTCATCATTGGCTTTCGGTCCCAAGGCGTGCATTTTTATATTGTCTTTCCTAACCACACGGAGGATGCCACGCTAGAGTACTACAACCACTTGCGGCAATGGGTACAAATGAAGGCGTCAGCGGCGCCCCCTATCGCCAGTCTAGGCCTAGACAGTGCCATATCGACCATCGCTCCAAGCCGCCAGTCACCGTCGCCGCCTCAGTTTGGTAGCCTATGCTATCAAAGGACTATTGGGCGTGGTTCGTTTGGAACCGTCGAGCTGCTTGTTGATCTCACGACGGGCAACAGGGCGGCTAGAAAGACACTGTTGGGGTTCGACAACAGCAACACTCCTTCAGAGAAGGGTCGAATCACGGCGGATTTTTGGAACGAGGCTCGCCTCATCCAACGGAACCCACATGTAAGTATTAACGAGAGCGTAGAAAGACTCGCGCTATTATTTCCTTACCGAAATTATAGTTCATGAAGCTAACGGGTGGTACTTACGATAGCCAAACATTGTCCAATTGCTCGCACTCCAGCACGAGCCATACCCATCCATCATAATGCCGTACTACCCACATGGAAACATGTACGATCTGCCCCTAGAGCAGAGCCAGTACCGCAGCGCTTTCCGCCAGCTTCTTATCGTCCTGGAGTATCTACATGACCGGAACGTGGCGCACCGTGATCTCAAGCCAGAAAATTTCCTCGTGCAGAGTCTCAGTCCCATCCATATCGTTGTCACAGACTTTGGGCTGTCCAAAGAGGCCATACCGGGCAACCTCATGACTACATTTTGCGGCACAAAGCTATACAGCGCACCGGATGTTTTCCCCAGTCGACACCGGCAATCAGCAAGTGGCTACTGGGTATCCGTTGATATTTGGTCTGCCGGCATCATCATGCTCGAGTGGACATATGGCCGGCCAAGCACTTATTCAAATAGTGCCCAGTCCCTGACAGACTGGATCGAGTTTTGGTCAAACTCGGTTCTGAACGCCGTCCAGAAGCATGCCCGGGAGAATCCAGGTGACCCTGTCATAAGCATACTCAAGAAAATGCTAGTTCTGGAACCCCAAAAGCGATATCAGGCATCTGAATGCCTTCGGCATGGTTGTGCCACTGGCTTGTTTAGAAGAACCCGCGCTGGTGATGTTATCGATGCCGATGATGAACATGACGACAATGGATCAAAAACACCGAAACCGCAAATGGCCCAGCAGGCAGGGCAAGCCAAAGCGGATGGTGTGGTCACATACAAGACAGTATCGACCGAGCTTGCCACCGAACACACGGGACAAACAGGACTTGAGTCCCGAGAACCACCAGTGGACAGGCGCGACAGTGGAGACCGTGAAGACCGTAAAGACAATCCTAGAAGCCGCAGCAACAGCCAGACATCAACATGGGAGCGGTTTATGGCGTTTGATCCCATTCCCACCTACGAGCTGGCATATGTGCCGAAGGAGACGAGCGGAACCTCGCACAAAGCTGAAGAGACTGTCCCAGCCGAGGAAAAAGTCTCAGCCCCACGTGGGTATCTGCCTCTCAGAGAGGAACTCGGCGAGTCTCCGCGCTACGTCTCGGAGCATCCGCAAGCACTTCCCCTGACAGGACTCAAGCGTCCACGGAGCAAAACCCCATCCGTGCCATTGTCAGACACTTCTTCCAAGAAGAAAAGTACGCCTCCCAAAAAGAAACGGCCTACTAATATCGGTGATAGTAGCGAAGTGTAGGCCGATTTTCTGGGTTTTAGCTTTAGTTAGCCGAAGTGTTGTCGAACTTTATATCAAGTTTTTAAGCTTAACGTCGTTTATTTTTTCTATTTTATCGTTTAAGAAAAACTAGCGCTGGACGGCCCGTAGCCCCGTTACTATTCACGGGACGTATCTTTTACCTAGTAAAGAGGAGGAGCTGCGAGACTTAGAGCCAGAGAGCTAAACCTTCTTTCTCTCTTTTCTCCTCATCTGTATATGTGGAGTGATGAAACGCAGCACTCTATGAATGAAATGAATGGAAGTCGATGAGGATTCAGAAGACTATCTTGACTATGACGATGCAGGGCTCTATATAAGGACGGAGGACGTATAGGGACCTCGAGGGCGTTCCCAGAGGACAAACAAAGGGCAAACACCGCTGTCGTACGGGGGTGTCTCAGCCTGGACCGTCTACGGTACGGTAACTATAGGCGAGGCAATCAGTCTCCTGTGCAATCAGCGTCCCCGACGGTAGACCCCTGGTCCCGTAGTCCAACAGTATATATTATTGGAATCAAGCTTATTTCTCCGAGGTCTCACAAATTCTGACTACGTGACCCGTTAAAGTCCCCCTAGGACGTGGTGGAACCCGAAGCCGTAGTGCTGTTTATTGAGAGGCTGCGAACATATCTGTTGCAACACCCCGCATCCTCCCCCTACCATAATTGCCACTCCACCCGCGACAATGGCCCACGGAGAACTGTCCGGCGATCCTTTTAGCAACGAAGTGCTCCGCCTGCGCGCCGAGTACGAGCACCGTCGCGTCACGACCAACCTGTACCCCCCGGCCGGCCGCCCGTTCCTCGAACTCGATGTGCACTTCTCCAGCGAGCCAAGCAAGTCGTACATGACGTACTGGTTCGAAGACGGCACCGAGACCGGCCAATGCGTTCGCATCTTCAATGTCCCGGGCGCGCTGTCGGGCGACATTCTGCGTATCACGCGCAACCTGCCCCCGCTGACCGGCCACGCTGAGATTGACGGCGACGAGATCCGTCCTCTCGACAAGGCATACGATCTTCCCGAGGAGCTGGAGGACGATTCCGAAAATGCTGCCGAGCTCTTGGCCACACTGCCAGTGGTCGACGTGGACCCCGCCAAGCACTTTGTCAAGAAGGCCAAGTACAACAGCGAGATCCAAAACCTGCTCAAGTGCCAGGGCGGCTCCGTCGACGGCCACCCGCGCTCGCCCCATGTCCTGCGTCTGCTCGGTCGCTCGTCCTCGGGCGATCTCGTCTTTCCCAAACTAACCCCAAGCCAGCACCTCCTTAGCAGTTACTCGTCGCTGGCTGTCTACAAGCTCTGGATCGGGCAGCTCGTCGACGCCCTCGAATGTCTCCACGCCGCCGGTGTCGTCCACCGCGATCTCGGCATCAAAAACTTTGTGTTTGACAAATCCTCCGGAACGCCTTCACTGGTGGTGTGCGACCTCGAAGGCCGTTGGGGTAACCGCGATGCGCCAGAGGTCTCCTTTGATGGCGGCGTCGATGACTCGGGCTGGTCGCCTGCGTCAGACATTTATGACACTGGCGACTGCATCAAGAACATGGTGTATGCCAACGCGCCCATTACACACTTTGTGGAGTGGCCCGTGCCGGAGCCGCTGCAAACCATTGTCGATACGTGCATGCAGGAGAAGCCAGAGGATAGGCCGACGCTGGCCGAACTGCGGGCTATGGTGGAGGCCATCAAGGTGTGAAGGGCGGCGATGGATGGAGGTGATATTGAAGATGATGTTTCGTCGTTTATCATCAAAGACATTTAGAAACAAGCCAAATATGTTCTTTTCTAGTCCATCAATGAATATATTTATATTTACTTTCCTCCCTCGCAAGGGACTACACTGACACGTTTGAGTATAGTCGCCTTCTCAGCAAATTTCTTTTGGAAATTCTTTCGGAAATTAAAAGAGATCAAGAGAGTATCTGATTCTGTGGTCGTAGCAGTTCGGCAACGGAAACGGACATGTCGCGGGCAACAGTTGTGTGGTGGGCAAAAATAAAAACAAAGAAAACCCGAGAAAATAAGCATTTTCGGGATCTCCGAATTTTGATCATTGACTATAACAGTTGGCGATACGAGAACGAAATTGTCTTTGGATTTGCATATTTAAGTAGGGCTACGCTTGCAAGATGATAGCTAGATATCTACAACCTAGTAGCTCTCCATCTCGATGCTCTTGAAACTGAGCTGCTCCGGCGCCTTAAAGTGGTAGTTCTTGGCCGTGTTCAGCGTCCGCCACTCGCCCGCATTCACAGGCGCATACAGCTTCTTCTCGCCCTCGCGCAGCAGAATCGGATCGATCGTCGTCTCGGGGTCAGGGTGCACAAAGAACGGAATGCTGTAGCGTGCAGGCAGCACGTCAAACGTGCCCGTCGACGGCCGCACCACGCGGTGCCGCGTCGACTTGACCCGCCCATTGGTGTAGCGCTGCAGCAGGTCGGCAATGTTGACGAGCACTGTGCCGTCAATGGGTCGCGCCGCTACAAAGTTGCCGTCGTGCTTCGGGTCGACTTCAAGGCCGCCCACACTGTCCTGGAACAGCAGCGTGCACAGTCCAAAATCGGTGTGCGGCTGGATGCGCGCCTCGCCCTCCTTATCGAGCGTGCTGCTGGGGATGGGCGGGTAGTGCAGGAGGCGCATCTGCGGGTCGGCGTGCTTGGTCACGGCAGCAAAGAAATCGTCGCCTAGTCCGAGGAAGAGCGCCAAGCACCTGAGGATATCCATCGCTAGCTCGTAGCAGTCACCGTAAAATTCATCGAGGGTAGCCCGGAATCCGGGAAAGTTCTTCTCGTCGGGGCACAGCTCATTGCGGAAACGCCGGTGCTCATAGCACTCCTTGTGGTCATTGACGCCCTCGGCACCGTCGCTCGTGTACCCCTGGTTGATGGTCGGGTCGGTCAGGCGGTACCGCAGCTTCTCCGTCAAGGGCTGCTCGAAGAATCTTTTAGCCTTGATGGTGTTAATAAGACTTTCGCATTGAGTTATCTTCAGTATCTCTCGCGGTGGATCGATATCTGAAGGAACAGGGGTAGGTTGCGTTTTCATCGCATGTCCACATGCATGTCTTATCGACTTACCAGGTCAAAGATATCGTCGACGCGAGACTGTGGAATCCCACAGTCCTTGAGATAGATGAAGCCTACAGTCGAAAATGCATCGTAGACTTCTTTGGCCACCTGCTCCTGGTCTTCTTTGCTTCCCGTGCGGAATTTTCCAAACGACACGACTGGAATCGGATTGGCCATTGTAAGATTTAGTGTAGTGTAGTGAAGAGATACTGATATTGTTATCGAAAATACTATGAAACTGAGCATGCTACGGGGCGTCTCCTGTTGGCACCACGCGGAAATCAGAGAAGCTGTTTTGCTTTATAACAGGCACAGAGACCCTATCTTGTTTGATATCAGATACAGTAGGCGACAATAGCTGGTGATGATAGCAAGTCAAAAGTGGGATTAAGCCGTGAGCAGATCATGGAGATAAGAGTAGGATAACGAGATTATATAGGCTTAAAGATGTGCCGTGAGGTTTGTCTGTGTATCAATAGGTGGGGGGTTTGATAACTCCGAGGATAGCTCATCAACGTCTTTGTCTATGCAAAAGGGTCGCATCCATGAGTTTGCGACGGCCATGGGTCGACATTTTACAAATCAGAGTACTTACATATATCGCACGCCAATATGCATGCCGGGCTTGTGCGTGGTAAGACACGCTGGTATCCCCCACTTGTCCCGTATCTAAGTGATCCCAGATCACTACCCGAATGAGATCCTTGCCAGATAGAGACACTCAGCTGTGATAACGCGACCTTTGCATCTTCAATGTACCAAAAGAGCCAAGAAATGCATACGGATATCGCTGGTCTCTTGGAGATCATATTCACATAAAAGCCATGTATCCCTCGGAGCTTATTTGCTGTCTGCATCTGTCTGTCAACAGTTGATCACTAGATTTGACAACTGACAGCAAGCATGGCTTCTCAACCACCCGCCCGTAAACACCTGTCGCGGCTGGTACCGACCTCACAGAATGCGCTCGTCATCGCCATCATCGCCGTCTCCATTGTGGACTCGGTGCTTCTGGGCTACGACAGCTCGCTGATGGGCAGTCTCAACGTCATGCCCTCGTACACCAGCTACTTCACCCTCACCACCGCCACCAAGTCGCTGAACACGGCCATTTCGTATGTCGGCGGCATTGTTGCATCGTTCTTCTCCGGTTTTGTCGTCGACTATGCCGGCCGCAAGAAGAGTATCGCGCTGTCGGCCGTGCTCACGCTAATCGGAGCTGTCATCCAGACGTCGGCCCAGAACATTGGCATGTTTATCGCAGGCCGGTTCATCGTCGGTATGTTTCTTAACAATTCTCCGTGACCAAGCTTTTACTAATAATAGGCTTCGGAATGGGATTCGCCCAGACAGCCTGCCCGACCTACGTTGCCGAGACCGCTCCTTTGGCACAGCGCGCCTTGGCTCTTGGATTGTACTATGCCTTCTGGGGCGTGGGAACCCTGATCGCATCGGGAGTTTGCTACTCGGTAAGAATATTCACTCCCATTTACAACCGAACAGTTTATTAATGACCAGACTCAACACTACAACTCTACTTGGGCATGGAGACTGCCCAGCATTATCCAGATCGTTCCCAGCATTCTGTGTCTCGGAATCCTCTTGATCCTCCCCGAGTCGCCGCGCTGGCTTATTGACCAAGACCGCCACGAGGAAGCGCTCGAGGTCCTGGCGGCCACCAACGCCCAGGGCGACATCAATGCCCCTGTTGCGCAGCTGCAGTACCAAGAAATCCGTGACACAATCGCCTTTGAGAAGAGCCGCGAGCTGTCGCTCGCCCAGTCGTTCATGGCCCCGGGCAACCGCAAGCGCCTTATCATCACGGCCACGTTTTCGCTCATCGTCATGCTGCCCGGCACCAACATTGTGACCTTTTACTTTGGCACCATGCTGAGCCAGGCCGGCATCGAGGACCCGACCAAGCAGCTGCAGATCAACATTATCCTGACATCGTGGACGCTGGTCATCTCGCTGGTGGGCGCGTGGTTTGCCGATGCCGTTCCGCGCAAGACGCTGTGTGCAATCAGTCTCGCTGGCCAGATTGTCACCTTTTATATTCTGGCCGGCCTCACTGCCGTCTACGGCGAGTCGACAGAAAAGTCGGGCATCTACGGCTCCATCGCCATGATTTTCTTGTACAATGCCGCCTACGGCTACGGCATCACGCCATTGACAGTCATCTACCCACCCGAGGTGCTGTCCTACGAGATCAGAGGTATGTTATTATTCCGTGTTGATAATGATGAAGCCAAACTAATAAAACAGCTACCGGTATGGCATTGTATACCCTCACGACCAAGCTTTCGGGCCTGCTCGTTACGATGGCATTCCCCTTTGCCCTCGACGCCATTGGCTGGAAGACATACATTGTCAATGCCAGCGCCGATATTCTCATGTTAATCGGCGTGCTGTGGTACTGGGTTGAGACGCGCGGTCTCACGCTGGAGGAGGTCGACAAGATCTTTGACGGCGAGAAGCACTCTGACGTGCCGGATCTCAAGGTCATTACAGGCATGTCGATCGATGCCGAGCCTGGCGCAAAGATTGATAGCGATTCTGTGACGTCAAAGAAGTAGAGAATATCACGTAGATATAATGATATAAGTTTCAACGAACAGTAATCTCAATTCTTCAGAACTCAACAAAAGATAGCTACTGTATTGAAACATGACAATCTTCAAACCCCATTACTGAGAAACCGCAGAACTAATAAAGCTACTGACACAAACTATAGAGCGCACATGAGGCAACTCTACGACGCAACCTGGTTCATAATGACACCAGAGGGGTCCTTGGACTCGTTGTCACCCCAGTCGGCCTGCCAGCCGTTGTCCTTCAGGTACTGCTTCCAGGCCTGATCGTCGTCGTCCAGACGGCGCGAGACCTCGGGAATGACAAAGAAGGCAATCAGAGCACCAAGAGCAGCGAAAGCAGAGCCGACAAGGAACGCGACCTGGTCGCCCTTGCCGGAGTCGTCGACGTAGGAGTTGAGGATGGCAGTGAAGACCTGGGTGCCGATGGCAGCGCCGGCCTTAGACCAGGCGGACACGAAGCCCATCATCTGGCCTCTGATCGAGGTAGGGAACAATTCGGAGGCAGTAAGAACGACGGTACTATTTTGTTAGTAAGAATTCATTTCATAGTGTTGAGTGGTTATAATTACCTTCCGGGGCCGACTTCACCGAGAGTCAGGAAGATGCCGTAGAGAACGACAAACAGAGGGAAGATCTTCTGGATAGGGCCAATGGCGCCACCAAGAATGAAGCCGAGGACGGACTGCATGGCAAAGCCGAGAGCCATCGTCTTTCTGCGGCCAATCTTGTCGGACAGGTAGCCACCCAGGAAGGGGCCGGGCAGGTAGAAGCAGTTGATGACGACACCCCAGCCGAGGTTTTTGACGAGGCTCTCCTCGGCGTTCATGCGCGAGATAATGGTCGAGCTGAAAATACCGAAGGGGATGCTGATCCAGTTGTAGAGGAACCAAGTCGAGGCGGCACCGAAGACATGGCGGTAGTAGCGCTTGAAGGCGAGCTTGTAGGGCGTGCGCTGCTTGCGGAGCGCAGAGCGGCGGTAGGCGGTCGAGACGGCCATCTTGAGGCGGAACCAGAAGATCACCAGGGGAGGGATCAGGCCCAGGGCGAACGACGTGCGCCACACAATCTCGTACTTGCTCTCCTTCTGGCCGACACACAGCAGCAGGAGAAGGGGGACCAGGCCGCCCCAGACGTAGCCCAGACTGGCAGACAAGTCGGCAAGCATGGCAAACATGAAACCACGGTACTTGCGCAGCTTGCTGTTCTCGTCAGTGGCCTCGACAGCACCAGCACCCGACACGGGGTACTCGCCACCGGCACCGACACCAGCAATACCACGGGCAATGATGAGCATCCAGAACATGCCGGTGGGGCTGGTGCCGCTGGCAGCAGCCGACAGGACAATACCGAGGACGAGCAGGGTGGTGGTGGCAACGGCACCAGTCTTGCGGCCGAGCTGATCGACGACAACACCGAGACCCAGCATACCGAGGATCATGCCGATGAGGAAGGCGTTGGACAGGCGCGAGTAGATGGAGGTGGTGAGGGCCTCGGGGTAGAGGACGGCGAGAAGCAGTTCGACGTTGCCAATGACAGCAGCATTGTAGCCGTCGGAGCCGATGGCGAGACCGGAGAAGAGAACCATCAGCCAGACGGAGACCTTGCTGTAGTAAGTCTTCTCCTCGCCGCCGCCAACGATCTCGCCGGCCTCGAGGCTGGCATCGCGGTGCTGGACGACATCCTTCTTTTCGGCGGTGGTGATGCCGTCACCGACAGCCGGCGACGGCGCAATAGTATCCTGGACAGTAGCCATGACGATCCGTGTGTAGATGTCAAGATGACTAGTTCTGGAAGTCTATGGAAAGAAAGAATGGAAACTTGTACGGAGTAGCATTACAGAAAATAATCGGCATGCGCTGACTTATGAACTCGCACACGACGATCCCAGGACCAAGGACGTGTCGCATGATACCCCTGCGCGCGATTGCAACGTGCGGAGCTGGCTGGATGGATTAATTACGTCCCAGGCATTTGAGTGATGCGGCAGGCATATCTCGATATCTATGGTATCTTTCTGGTATCTTTTTAGCATCTGGAGTAATCAATAATAAGATGTCTGCATGCTCTATCGCCGAGAATAGTAGCCTATGGCAGTGACTAGCCGGATGAATGTATATACTTGGGATTAAAGCCGAATTAATGCACAGAGTGATGTACTTGTATTCAATATTAATCGGTTTCGCATCGTTGACGCAAAGATTAGGCTGTTGCATACAACAAAGAAGTACAAGGGATACGAAATCCATTCGTGGGTTATGCGATAAGACAGGTTTGGGCGGGCGAGAGTGGCTCGTGAGCATCGGACAAAAGCCCGCATTTGACCGTGATATTGGCACTGATACGGCGCAGAGTTGCGCAGATGTTTGTCGGACAGGCCGTTGTGACCAAGAAGTAGGCAGATAAGGCCGGCGATCGTCTATGGAGTGGTGTAATTCAGCCGTTATTCCACTTGGCCGGCTCTAATGGGCAAGGTATCAAGGAGGTAGCATCGAGCCTACTGTGTACCTGGTAGTGCGATACTGCGTACAACGACAATGAAACCCGTGGATATGCGCAATAGCCGGCTGCAGATCCTCTGTTGGGAAATGATAGCCGGCGATAAGGGATTCAAGTCGATATTTGTCGCCCATTGACGGCTTAGGATAATATGCACTTGAGCGAGGGCATGGCGATACATATATCCATGTTGCCACGAGGACGAGATGGGGCATGAGGTGAGAAGGGAGGTGAGGGTCTGGAGACTCGGCGTCGGGCTGCGATGGGTGTAGTGCAAACAGTACGGTGTGCTCAATGAATGGTGAAGGATGAAGGATGAAGCCGAGGAGTACTGAGTACAGCCGGAGGAGCTCCAGCCAAGAGAACAATCAAGGAACGAGGTACCCATCGGACATGGGACAGCGACGCAAGTGTTTTTCTACAAGGGTGCGGGGAGCTACATCGCACTTAATCGAGTGCATGACTAGATAAATCCTCCGGGCGAAGCTCGAGCACACCGTCGTGGTTAGGATGTTTGGAATGTGCAGTAAATAACCCCCGAAGCCGGCACTTCACGGCTGTGGCGCGCCTAGCTTGACAGCTCGTAGCTCGACCCTAGACATTCATTTGATTCACCAACTTCTTAAGTAACTCAATCGCCCCGGGCCATCCTTCCTCCGGGTTGCATCTGGACCGTTGGTATATGATTGTATTGATTGTACATTGTAACAGTCTGCATCAATCTAGACTCAACCTTATCTAGATTATTGATTATTGGTTATTGATCGATCATCATGTCCAAGGGTGTCTACCTTTCCGAATCAACTGCGCTGCTCGCGCACCCAGCGCCGGTCGCTCGCCCGTGCCATGGCCTCGCTGCCACCAAGCGCAAGGCCGCATGGATGCTCGCCGGTGCGCTGTCGCTGGTCGCTTGGCGCTACGGTTTTGCCGTGCCGCACATGAACAGCTCGCATGCTTCCGTCGTCGACAAGGTGCAGCAGTGCGCCATCACCAACCTGCACAACGACAACAGCTTCCTCGACTCGGCCGTGCCCATCAAGCCCGAGGAGTTCCTTGAGCGCCGCGACCGCCTCGCCAATGCGCTCGTCCAGTCCGGCGTCGACGCCTTTGTGCTCGAGCCCGGCTACACCTTCCAGTACTACGGCAACATCTCGCAGGTCGACTGGGAGCCCTGGGAGCCTGAGGAGCGCCCGTTCCTGATGGTGGTCATGCCGCAGACCGACGAGGCCGGCAAGGTCACGGCCAAGACGGCGTTCCTGTCACCGCATTTCGAGGAGGGCCGTGTGCGCATGCTGGGCATGCCGTCGCGCGACGAGGAGCTCGACATTGTCGTGTGGGAGGAGCACTGGAACCCCTACGACACCTTTATCAAGTCGCGCCTGTTTGAGGACAAGAAGGGCGAGACCATCAAGGTCATGGTGGACGAGGAGATCCGCGACTACATTGTGCGCGGTCTGGACTCGGTCGGCTTCGAGACTGTCGGCCTAAGCCCCGAGGTCGAGCTGGTCCGTCAGCTTAAGAGCCCGGCTGAGGTTGAGCTTCTGCGCGTCGTCAATACCGGCACTGTCGTTGCTGTGCGCGCCATGCGCCCTTGCCTGGTTCCCGGCCTGACCGAGGACGAGGTGACCACCATTCTCAACAACGCCATGCTGTCCGTCGGCTTCCAGCTGTTCTTCAACATTGTCCTCTTCGAGGAGCACGGTGCTCTGCCGCACGGTGGTTTCGTGACTGGCTGGAAGAAGGTGACGCACGACACCATGATTGTCATTGACGTCGGCGCGCACTACCTGGGCTACAGCTCCGACATCTGCCGCAGCTTCTTCATCGACCCGCCCAAGTCGTCGTCCTCGATTCTCGACAAGATCCACGGCTTCTTTGGCATCGGCAAGAACGCCGGCAACGAGATGTCCGCTGCAAGCAAGGAGATGTACGAGGAGAAGCTCAAGGTCTGGGACATTGTCCTTGAGGCCCAGGCTGCTGCCGCCGCCGCCTTCAAGCCCAACAACTCGGCTGCCGACGTCGACATTGCTGCCCGCACTGTCATCGAGAACGCCGGCTACGGCTACGGCTTCACCCACAGACTGGGTCACGGTATCGGCATCAAGGGTGAGTTCTCTATTTCTTACTGATAATTCATGAATCTACGTACTAACAACACAGCCCACGAGTCGCCGTACCTGAACAAGTGGAACACCGAGGTCAAGCTCCAGGCCGGCATGACCTTCACTGACGAGCCCGGTATCTACCTGGAGAACAAGTTTGGTGTGCGCCACGAGGACATCTACCTTGTCACAGAGTCTGGCCACGCCGAGCTCCTGACCGGCCAGCTTGCTACGGGTCCCTACAACCCGTAAATTGTTTAATTAGTCTAATTGACAGACATCCGGGGCTTTGTTTATTGTCTCGCACAACCCGTAAAATGGCGATGCTTTGGAGCTGATTCGTGACACTCCGAAACAGCATTATAGATTGTATAGATAGATATGACATGACTTTCAATATTGCAATAATCGTGATCGTGATCGCGATGTAATCATAATGGGCAACAAGAGAATAGTAGACAGACCGCCGAAACAATATTGCAAATCGGAGCCAAGAAACTACAGACAATAATCAAGAATCCGGTCTGGGCCAGTCGCTCGGCACACATACCGGAACGAGCCCATATGACTTTTGCAGACGAAGGATGCTATCTACGGAGTACGGAGTGCTAATGAGAATGGCTAATCCTAATTATACACTTGTATGACACAATACTTCTACAAATCAAAAGCGGTGGGTCGGCCATGCGGTGCCCACGAGTGCAAAGAGGTAGTTAGCCGACACCCCAGTGCCGTTGCGACCAGTGCCAATAGTATAGTCCGGTGTAATTCCACTTGCGCGAGGATAATCGGAGTCTAATTCTCGAATGGAGTCGAGCCATGGAGGAGGGGCCGGATGTGGTGTAATAATACATGCAGATTGCTCCTAATTAACTGCGGAGGACTGCTGCTAGTAGTCAACTTGCATGCAGCCGCCGCCGCGACCTCTTATCAGACTGCAGTGGCCGATCTGACGGACAATCTGAGAAACGCGGTCTACAACTTTTATGACTGTTTTTCTCTTTGGTTTGCAGTGTTTTTCAGTTTTGTCTTGGCTGGTATCAGATATCGTGGTATCTTGATAACTGGGTATCTGGAGACTTGACTGCGTTTTTCTTCTTTTGAACTTCAAGGTCCATTCACGATGTCGACCGTGACTGCTCCTGACGAGACGTCGCCGCTGCTGGCGACGCCCATCCCCGGAATCGACTCGGCCGTTGTGCCTCCGGTTGCGGAGACGGACTCCGACACCGAGCACGGCGACAACGACGAGGCTCTCGACGCCCACGATGCGGAGGGCGCTGTTGCCCACAAGGCGCCGGTGAGAATGGCAGTAGTCTTCCCGGCCATCTGCATGGGCGTAAGTTACTCTCTTTTATTGCGTATTTGGTCTACGTACGTCTGCTAATGGTTTTTAGACCTTCCTTGCTGCTGCCGACGGAACGATTGTCCTGGTCAGCTATGCGACTATATCCAGCGAGCTGGACGCCCTCAACCTGGCATCCTGGATCATGACGTCGTACACTCTCGCCCTCGCGTCGTGCCAGCCTCTCTACGGAAAACTCTGCGACGTCTTTGGCCGCAAGCAGTGCCTGCTCGCCGCCTACACCCTGTTTGCGCTCGGCTGTCTGGCGTGTGGTCTGGCCCAGTCGATTGAGCAGCTTATTATCGCGCGCGTCTTGCAGGCCGTCGGCGCGGCTGGTCTGAGCACGGTCATTTCCATTCTGCTGACGGCGCTGGTCCCTGCCGAGGACCGCGGTATCTGGCAGGGCGTGTTGAATATTGTGTACTCGGTGGGTGCCGGGCTGGGCGCACCGCTGGGTGGCTTTCTCTCGGGCACCGTCGGCTGGCGGTGGTCGTTCTTCATCCAGGTGCCTGTGTGCGTTGTCGCCATTTCTCTTGTCGTGTTCTGTCTCGATGGCAACATTGGCCAGTCGCACGAGCAGTCCAACGACAAGGAGACGCTGCGGACGAAGCTGCGGCGTGTGGATTTCCTGGGCGCCGGCAGTTTGGTGGTGACGATTACGGCGCTGATGTTTGCGCTCGACCGCGGCAGCAACGTGTCGTGGCTGGCCACTGAGACGCTGGTGCCGTTCTGTGTATGCGCCATTGCCGCTTGCTGGTTCGTCTATGTCGAGAGCCGTGTCGCCAAGGAGCCCATTGTGCCCTTTTCGATTACGCTGACGCGCGACTTGGTGCCCATCTACATCTCGTCGTTCCTGTGCTTCTTTGCGCTGTCGGCGCTGGACTTTAGTCTGCCGCTGTACTACCAGGTCAAGGACCAGCACACGCCGCAGGAAGCGTCGCTGTTTATGCTGCCGGCAATTGCCGCGGGAGTGTTTGGTGCCCTCATTGCCGGTTTCTGGATGCGGCACACGGGCCAGTTCTACTGGGCCGTCAACATTGGTTTCGGCGTGCAGTGCACTGGTGCCCTGATGGCGTTCCTCATGTCGGGTGCTGTATGCAACTTTACCCCCGGCCTGGTCATGTCGCAGGTCGTCTCTGAGATTGGTGTCGGCACTCTTATCGTAGCCGCGCTGATCGCCGTCAGTGAGTATTTCGAGGCTTTGTTTTGTTGTCTGTTCACTTTTACTAACAATATATAGTCAGCCATTCGCCCGCAGGAAGCGTTGCTGTTGTTACCGCAGCCTACTACGCCATCCGCAGCCTGGGTGCCGTTCTCGGCGTGTCGACCGTGTCGACCGTCTACCAGCAAGTGCTGCGCAGTATTCTCCTGGTCGAGCTTGGCCAGTTTGACCTGGACGCCGAGACCATCATCGAGGATGTCCGCAAGGACATTGACACGCTCAAGACGCTAGAGCCGCAGATTGCCGACATTGTTCGCAACTGCTACGGCCAGGCTCTGAACAAGGGCTTCCTGCTGATCTTCATCGCAGTCCTCATTGCTGCCATCCCTGCGTCCAGAATCCGCCCCAGTGCGATCAAGAAGTAATCAAAAGGTTGTATTCGGGAGAAAACAAATCGTCCCAAAAGTTCAAAAGAAAGTAAAAGACAATGGTCACAGCACAGTTTGAAAAGTACATATTTATTGCATTTCAGGTAGCATATAGCGATTCGGTTTGGTATTGGTATTTATTAATTTACTTTATCTCATCACTCGTTGATCTGTTTGTATCCTATCACGACAGCTCAGCTGTCTTAGTCAAAGCCGGGGATGTCCAGGAAGTTGGCAATAAAGTCTGCCTTGCCGACGGGGACGCCCTTGGCACGCAGGATGGAGTAGCCGGTAGACAGGTGGAAGATGAAGTTAGGGATGCCCTGGAAGATGACGGCGTCCTTGACCTTGAGGGACACGGGGTTGTTGCCACCGGGGTTGCTATATCGTTAGTATCGTAGATTAGATGAAAACAGAAAGAATAACTTACAAAGGAGCAGACTCGCTCTCGGCGCGCTTGTTGGCGACCTCGGGAGTGACCTTGCTCAGCAGGTCCAGGGTGGCCTTGATGCGGGCGTGCAGGTCGGCAAAGGTCTTCTCGTTGTCGTCAAAGGCCGGGACGTCCTCGCCGGTCAGGTGGATAACGTAGTTGCGGACAGTCTTGCTGGCGACCTGGACCTGGAAGACGAGCGGCAGCTGGTCCTCGATGAGGCGGGCCTGGACGAACTCGGCGCTAGCATCGATACCCTTCTCCTTGGCGTAGGCCTCGGCCTTGTTCAGGACGTGGTCAAAGGTCTTAAGGCCGCGGGTGAAGACCGGGACGGCCACTTCGTATGTAGAGTAAGACATTTTCGGGAAGAAGAGGGGGTTGTTTGAGTGTTGTAGAGGCTGGAGTGTTAGGTTGTCGATGATGCTGAATTATTCAAATATTTCACCTGGGCACCATCTACACTTTATAGTCGTCTCGAATCCGAGTCATTTCACCCATTGACTATATATTATCTAATCATTAATTGTCAATCGACCAAACGACATACAGAGTAGAGCTCCATGACGTGACGGAGCTCGCTGACGTGACACGATGAGGTTCGTTCGGACTAGGCCCGCTGGTGATGAGGCAATCCGGAGGGACCCATAAGGCGAGCTCAACCAGGGGCAGTATGACATTGGATTGGCCGTTTGCGACTAGGCCAGGAACACAAAGAAGCTAAAGAGGCGTGCCGCTCGTTCACCGACATTGTTTATTACAAATTCAACGCGGAGTTGCGTGCGCAATGACTCGAGCGTGGTCGGATGCAGTAGTTGAGGGACAATGTTGTGCCATTTTGGGGTGATTAGACGATGTAGAAGATTCTAAAATATAGAAATAATATCTATAAAAATGAAACACAGCAAACAGATTAATAAGACAGACAAGCTGTCTCTGGGCACTCGTCAATGGCAACAAGGAGGGGAAATGACGTAATATTGAGCCCCAGTCGAAGCTCTGTCGCGATGTAACCCACGATGACTGACTCGATAAGGCCAGTCAGAACTCAGAACTTTGACTGTAGATAGATGGGAAATGAATGGTATGAGATGTTGAACACATTTGTTAGCGATTTCATGTTCTTGAAGAAGAAAAACAAGAGAAGAAAAAGATCGAAGAGAACCTGAGTGAGAAATTCAACAGTCAACGAAATAGTGGTTGCATCGATGTTTAATAGAAAGGTTTCTTCACGGCTTATCGAAAATACAAGAAAAAAGCGCGCTTCCAATTTATTGATGAAAAAAGAGAAAAAAAAAGAAGAAGAAGAAAAAATGAAAAATAAATACCACTGAACCTCATTGTCAAAGAGACCTTGATATTAGAAAATTAGTCAGCTACGCAATGCACCTGCCACGAGCAAAATACAGGCAACGTGCTTGCCTCGTGGTGAGAACGTGGTGACTGCTTCTGATATAATTAGTCAGCCTTAAATTTCACTCGGTGATAACGGGCTTTCAGTTCTAAAGCCCATCAACTATCATCAAGAATCAACAGAGCAAAGCACATACCTGCCCAGTCGGCTTTGGCGGAGAGTTGAAACCGTCCTCCGCCACGCGAGCGCCCCGCTTCTCCTATCTGCGGGCCGCCAACTGTAAGTCGTACAGAGCCCGACACATCATCGGCCAACAACCAGCACCTCCTCGAGTCGACTGCAGACATGCCCGTATCACTCCCGCGTGTTATATTTACCCTTCTCGCTGCCACTGCACTCTTCCTCACTCTGCGCACCTTCTGGTCATACAATACCGACCCTCGCAGCCAAGCACTCCTATCGGCCTCATCCTCCCCAACCGCGACAATGGCACTTGTCCACACGGTTCTCTTCCAGTTCAAGGATTCTGCACAGTCAGAAGCAATCCGTGCTGCGTGCAAGCACTTTTTGTCTCTGAAAGACACTTGCATCCATCCGACTGCCAACAAGCCGTACATTCTGTCGCTCGCTGGCGGCAAGGACAATTCGCCCGAGGGCGCACAGGTATGCAATATTTGATTCTAGATACCACTGCTACAAATATTCCAAAAACACCACTAACTAAGTAGCACGGCCTCACACACGGTTTTGTAGTCACTTTCGCATCGGTTGAGGACAGAGACTACTATGTGAGCACGGATCCGGTGCACAAGGCATTTGTCGGCAGTGTCGGCGACATCGTGGAGAAAGTCACGGTCCTCGATTTCCTTGATGGTGTCTACTAGACCTCAAATAGATTCCATATAAAACTGTTGTGGCGTTGTGGAAGAATAAATGATAATTCTCTGAGAATAATGCAAGGCAATCAGTTTTCTTCCTTCGGCAGCGATTTGTATATAACGTCTGAAATGAATACATTAAAACTCACCATACGGCTCTATGATGAGTATTCAGCTTACGTGATTTTATTTAGAGTTTTCCAATGCTTTTCCATGAAGATATTGGAACTCAAAGTCAACGTCGTGTCGCTGACAACTGTGATAGCAAAAAAGATCACGTGACCCAATACACGATGATGTCAAACGAACGGGTCGACGTGCCGAACTATTCTCGTATTTTGCAGTGGAAACAGCTTACAAGGAGGGGCAGTTCACCTCAGCTCAGCCCCCCTTCGTCAGAGAGAGCCAGAGTCAAAACCAGGATCCTGCGGCATCGTTTCCGACCAACCAACAGCTGAAGCTCGACTTTCTCCAGAGCCAAGCCTTTAGCAAGTCGCAGGTAATTGTGAGCAGACACAGAGCAGCTCACTGCAGTTACTTTGTATTCTCGTTTAGGATCCACTCCGATAGAGGAGCACGCGCTCAGCTCGACGTCAGACTGCTGTCAGAGTTGTAGGCTTTCGGAGGTGTGAGAGGCTGTCAGAGCTGACAGAGGCTGTAAAGGGTTGTCAGCGGCTGACAGCTGCGTGTCATAGATTGTGAGACCCTGAAAGAGGGAGCCAGTCTAGGGATTCAGGGACCAAAGAATAGAGAAAGAATTCAAAGAGAAAAGAAAAGAAAAGGACCTCTAAAAGCCTCTAGTAAACAAGCCGCGCGGCGCTACGGGAGCGTCCTGTTAGCTGAGTATTCAGTAGCTCTCCGCTGCTGCTACTGTTTACATGCCCCTCAAAAGGGTAGCAGTAGAGTGCGAATGCGAACGGGGTTCTACTCTGCTACTCTGGGTGGGCTTTCACATGAAGCGTGGAAAGTCTTGGCTTTTTCATCTCTCGATCCGCGGGGGTTATCTTGATCAGATCTCTTGATTCTAGTTTCAGCCCCTTTGTTTTTATTATTTTCATGTGGGTTTATTTATTTATCCATTGATCCATCTGCATCTACGGACAATTCTATCTTGGCTTGTCAAGACAGAGTGTTGGAAGAAAACAAGAAAACAAGAGCTGCCCAGAGAAGAAACCTCTTGTACCTGACTGACGTCAACAGCCAAGCCTGTCTTAGATCTCATAGGTATCTATCATCTTCAAGACAGACAATGCAAAGCATCTTCCGAAAGGTCGAGGCCGGCATCGACGGCCTCTTCAACGGCGGCGAGCGCCACTCGCACACCCACCACGGCGTCGACTGCGGCGAGTCGCACTCTGACGAGCACAACGGCAACCGCTACCAGTCGTTTGCGCCCCAGACCACCGGCCATGCCAAGTGGTATGTCGACGGCTGCTCCTACTTTTGGGCCGTCTCCGAGGCCCTCGAGCAGGCCCGCGAGACCATCTACATCCTCGACTGGTGGCTGAGTCCCGAGCTCTACCTGCGCCGCCCGCCCGCCAAGAACGAGCAGTACCGCCTCGACCGCATGCTCAAGGCGGCTGCCGAGCGTGGTGTCCAAGTGCGCGTCATCGTGTACAAGGAAGTGCCCCAGGCATTGACTCGTGAGTCTTTCAAAAATAATAGCGATGCAAAGATGAACACAAACTGACTGGATAGTGAACTCTGCTGTAAGATAATTTGGCTGGTATCATCAATATAGACAAATCTAACAGACAGCACACAAAACACGCCCTCGAGGCCCTGCACCCCAACATCCGCGTCTTCCGCCACCCCGACCATCTGCCCAGCGGCCACGACTTCCAGGCCGACATCCAGAACGCCTTCCAAAACCTCAACCTCCAGACCTTTGACCTCAGCAAGCTCGGCAAGGATGCCCTCAAGACGCTGTATGGAACCAGCGACGATATGGTCCTGTATTGGGCCCACCACGAGAAGCTGTGCTTGATCGATAACCAGCTGGCCTTTATGGGCGGTCTTGACCTGTGCTTTGGCCGCTGGGACACCAACAGCCACCCCATTGCCGACGCCCACCCGGAGAACCTCGATGACATCATCTTCCCAGGCCAGGACTACAACAATGCCCGCATCTACGACTTTGAGGATGTCGAGAAGTGGGAGAACAACAAGCGTGCGTCTTCCGTCCCAAGTTGATGAAGTTTCGGTAGCTAACAAACAGTCGACCGCACCAAGAACTCGCGCATGGGCTGGTCGGACATCAGCATCAGCCTCAACGGCCACATTGTGTCCAGTCTCGTGACACACTTTGTCGACAGATGGTATGTCTCCTTTCATCCCAAATGATTAAAGCAAGCGCTAACTTCTACAGGAACTACATCTACAACGGCAAGTACGCCACCCGCGACGAGGGCTACCAGAAGATCCAGCTGCCGTCCAGATCCCACTATGTCCCGGACAGCTTGTTCGGCACCGGCGAGGCCTTCTTCGAGGGCGGCCAGCGCATGGTCAGCGGCCTGCAGCGCCACCTGCACCACGGCGGTCTGAGCCGCTACCTTGGCGGCGGTGATGACGAAAATGGCAGAAACGAGTCTCAAAGTGGCAGGAGCGACCAGGGCCTCAACATCCAGCTCACCCGCAGCTGCACCGAGTGGTCCGCCGGCCACAAGACCGAGCACTCCATCGCCAACGCCTACATCGACGCCATCCTCAATGCCGAGCACTTTGTCTACATCGAGAACCAGTTCTTCATCACTGCCACCAGTGACGAGCAGCACCCTGTCGGCAACAAGCTCGGCCGCGCCATTGTCCAGCGCATCCAGCGCGCCTACGAGCAAAATGAAGATTTTGGCATGGTCGTGTGCATCCCCGCCGTGCCCGGCTTCGCCGGCGACCTCAAGTCCGACGGCGCGCTGGGGACACGTGCCATCCTTGAGTTCCAGTATGGAAGCATCAGTCGCGGTAAGAACAGCATCTACGGCGCGCTGGAGGCTGCCGGTGTTGCCGACCCCAAAAAGTACCTGCGCTTCTACAACCTGCGCAACTACGACCGCATCAACACCGCGCCCGTCATGGACAAGGCCGAGAAGGCCAGCGGTGTGGACTACGAGAGCGCTCGCCGCGAGTTTGACGACAATGTGCAGTCCAGCTACGACGATTATGGCAACGATACCCAGGGCGAGTTTGGCGACAAGTACCACCGCTACCAGGAGGCCGCCGCCGAGGCCGTGCGCAACCAGCCCGACCTGTCCAAGACGGCCGACTCTGTGGCGGCCTGCTACATGAACGGCGGTCCGGATCTCACAACGCAGCCCTGGGCCGGCAAGCTGGACAAGGGCCCAGGCGCTGGCCCCTATGGTGCCGAGTACCAGGAGACTGGCGGCAACTCTGGCCCCCCTCCTGGTCCTCCTCCTCCCGGTGGTCCTGGTGGTCCCGGTGGTCCTATGGGCCCTGGCGGCGAGATGGCTGCGTTTGTCACGGAGCAGCTGTACATCCACTCCAAGGTCCTCATTGCCGACGACCGCCTTGTCATCTGCGGCTCTGCCAACCTCAACGACCGCTCCATGCTCGGCACCCACGACTCCGAGATCGCCGTCGTCATCGAGGACCCCAGCCACCCCGTCCACACCACCATGGCCGGCAAGCCCTACGTCGTCTCCGAGTTCCCCGCCAGTCTGCGCCGCCAGCTCTTCCGCAAGCACATTGGCCTGCTGCCCGACCAGCCCTGCGACAAGCCGACCCAAAACTTCTCGCCCATCAACGCCGCGCCCAACCACTACGACTGGGACAGCCCGGCCGACCACCTCGTTGCCGACCCGCTCAGCCCCAACTTTACGCGTCTCTGGCAGGGCACCGCCGCCACCAACACGGCCGTCTTCGACGACGTCTTCCACTGCGTGCCGTCCGACCGCGCGCGCAACTGGGACCAGTACGAGTCGTACTTTTCGCGCCACTTCACCACGCCCGGCGAGAAGGAGAGCGACAAGGACAAGAAGGAGCGCGAGAAGATGCTGGAGAAGATCAAGCAGATGGAGAAGGACCACGGCGAGGACGGTTTCTTTAAGCCTCCGCCTGGTCCTCCTCCCCCGGGTCCTCCGCCGGGATCGGACGGAAGCTTCCCGCCACCGCCACCTGGCCACGAAGGCGGCCCGCCCGGTCCTCCTGACGACGGCAAGTTTGCCATCAAGGTCGAGTACGGCCACGTCGTGCCCGGCTTCCCTGGCGGCCCGGCTGCGGTCAAGGCTCGCCTCGCCGAGGTGCGCGGCAACCTGGTGGAGATGCCGCTGGACTTCTTGGTCGAGGTCAAGGATCTGGCCAAGGCTGGTCTGACTTTGAACTCGCTGACCGACGAGCTGTACACGTAGTGTCTGCTTGGAGGCTTTTCTTTTGTCTTTTGCTGTGTATTCCCACGTTTTGACGTTGTATGAATTATGCGATATGTAGCTTCAATTTGTTGATTGTGAATTCACCTTCTTAGTGATTTTAATAACATTACTTCTATAGTAGATACAAGTATCCAAGTTAAACACAAGCACGCAAGAATAACGAAACAAGATTGCATTTTGACCAGACTCCATGAATTGTATAAAGCGTATAAATGTAATTAAGAGCAATCATAGCCCATTGCACTCAGATGACAAAAGAAAGACAACAGAAAATGAAACAAGAACGACAACAATATAAAATAGACAAACACACAACCACCTCTTAGTCATTCTTGCCGTTGGAGCTGACGCCCGGGTTGAGCATCGGCAGCTTGAAATCCTTCATGCTGATGCTGTCGTCCAGCCGGAAGTGGCCGCCCGTCCGCCGGTACCGCCCACGCATCCACGACGCAACACCCAGCGTCATGCCCAGCACGCAGCCCGTCGAAAGGTACGGGTGCTCCACAAATGTCATCTTGATGTCGAAGAACACCTTTTCGATCGCCGAGATCGTCAGCTTAGGCTTGATCTTGGGCGTCGGCGCCGTGATCTTGTTGAGCGTCTCCAGGATCGACGTGCGCGACGGCAGGATCGGGTTGCCTGTCGACGTAATGTCCCAGTACCGGCGGTTGTCCTCGTCGTTGATGATCACGCGCTCGCCGTCCTTGACGTCAATGCCGTAAGTAGTGCGCACCCAGCGCTGCCAGAATGCACCGTCGACCCATGCAAACGTGACCTCCTTCCGGTCGGCACGGTCCATGTTGACGTGGATGCTCTTGGCCGCGCGCAGGGCACGCTGGTCGTTGCGGTCCTCGGCCTCCTCAATGCGCAGCTGCTTGGCGTCGCGCAGCTCCTGGCGCTCCAGCTGGAACAGCTGGATCTGCTTGTCCATCCACTCGCTGGCAGCGCTCTTCATCTCACGCGTCGCAACGGCAAATGCCTCGGGGTCGTCGCGCTTGAGAATGCCCAGAACAACAACCTTGCCGTCCATAATCTCGCGAGCGTTGGTGGCAGTCAGCTCAGGCACAATCGGCAGCCACACGGACCGCATCCAGTCCAGAACGCGGCGGTTGTCGCGCATCTCGTCGGGGGTCAGGGGTGCGTAGTAAGTGGGACGGCCCTCGCGCGACACAATCAGGCGCGGCCAGGTGGTGATCTTGTAGCGCTCATACAGCTTGGGATCCTGGGTCTTGACCAGCTTGGCGTGGCCGATCAGGCTCAGGGGGAGACGGTCAAGAGCCATGAAATCCTCGCTGGTAGTGGCAAAGTCGTAAAAGTACACAAAGATGACCTCGTTCTTGGCCTCGAGGGCCTCGAACGAAGCAGCGTCGACATCCTGGACGCCGTTGGCAATATCAACGGCCTTGTTGGCGTAATCGACAAAGTCACCCAGGCCACGCAGACCCTGGTACTCGACACGCTCGCCGCCACGGAATAAGTTGATAGTGGGATAGCCGCGGACGCCAACGTCCTTGCAGAGGCGCGACTCCTTGTCACAGTTAACCTCACCAATGTTGATCTTGCCCTCCATCTCGCGAGCAACCTGTGCCCACGTGGCAGCCATAGCCTGGCAGTGGTGGCACCAGGGGGCGTAGAACTTGATGAACCACGGGTCCAGCGACATGGTGACACGCGACTGGAAGGTCTCGGCAGTCAGGGGCACAGAAACACCGTTGGGGTTCTGGGGGGCAGTCGACTTGGGAGGGCCGTTGTACACGGGTGCGGGAGGCAGAATCTTCTTCTTAGAAGACTTGGTATCCTTGGCCGCGCTGTCCTGGGCGGCGGGGAGGGCATCCTTGGCCAGCACCTTCTCATCAGCAACAGCGGGGACAACCGGAGCCGCAGCAGCAGGTGCGGCGGCAGCGGCAGCGGGAACAGCAGGAACAACGGGGACTTCAGCAGCAGCAGCAACAGGAGCGGCGGCGGCAGCAGCAGGAGCGGCGGCGGCGGCAGCAGGGGCAGCAGCAGCAGCGACGGGATCAACGGCACTGCCAGCGGCGGCACCGCCAACAGCACCGACAGCGACTGCAGCCGCGGCAGCATTGTCGCCAGTGGGGCCGGCAGAAGTCAGAAGGGGAGTCGTGTCCTTGGGAGCAGCGGAAGCCTTAGGAGCCTCCTCCTTGGCCGGCGTCTCGGCCTTGGCGCCCTTGGCCTTGGCAGCCTTCTCCCTGTCCATGCGGGCAATCAGCTCCTTGTCGAGGATTTCACCGGCCTCCTCCTCGGTGAGAGGGCGGATGGCAGTGCCGGCCTTGGGCAGCAGCACCTTGGCGGGCCGCTCGCCAGGGAAGTCCTTGTCAAAGGCATGCTCGATGTGGTGGGAGAGGATGGTGCCGTTCTTGACGCCCTTGATGTCGACAATGCGCTTGCCGTCGCCGTAGAGAACGGTGGTCGGGTAGGACTGGATGTCGTGCTGGAAGCAGAGATCAAAGTAGGCGACGCAGTTGATTGTCGCAAACTTAAGGCCGTACTTGTCGGCGGTGGTGTCAAGGCTGCCGGCGGTCTTCTCGGTCGTGTAGTACTCGTAGATGGTCTGGAAGAAGGGCGCAAACTTTTTGCAGTGGTGGCAGTACGGGCTGGAGATGTTAGCAGCTATCCCATATCATCATGAACATCTGCACAACTGGCACACACCTGTAGTGCTTGACAAAGAGGTACTTTGTGCTGTTGAGCACCTCGTCAAAGTTCTTGGGGGTGAGGCTCATCAGCGGCGGCACGGAGACGCCGTCAAAGACTGTGGGCGTGTCGGCATCGTCGCTGGGGGCATCCTTGGGGTCGAGGGCTGAGACCAGCGCCGCAGCGCCTACTATTGAGAGGAGTGAGGACAGCCTCATGATGGCGGTCTAGTGTGTAGTGAAGCCAAGTGGCCTCGAGAGTTGAGGAGTGTCGAAGATGGAGCTCGATTGGCTCGTCGGTTGGGGCGGTGGTGATAGATGAAGTCGGTCGCTGTCAAGTTCGGTCAATGTCGAGTCGGATCGCCGGTCGGGAGATGCTCGAGTTGACGGAGGTCGTGTGAGACAAGCCAGGGAAGGGTTGTTCTCCTGGGGGGTGTCTCGTCGTTGTCGTCCAGGGGCGCGAGGACAAAAGGGAGGTTAGGAGGTAGGGGCGGGACTGGCGCGGCGGGTCAGACGATGCACGATTGGAACAGGGCGTCAAAGTGATCCAAAGAAGTCGGAGGAATAGAGGACAGACGACAGAATATGCAGTCTGGAGATGACGATGAAAACGAAGCCGAAGAAGCAGAAAAGGGAGAATTGGTGGAAAACGCGACAGCAAGATGGTTACTGAGATAAGCCCCCCAGCACACTGCCGTGTCTCCAATATTATCTTGCAACAGCGTACTGAGTACTACAACGGCTGCTGACGACAGTGGCGGGTGTACTCTTTAGTTCTGTGGTATGGTAGTTTTGTCACTGGTCGACCTTATGACGGCGACCTGATGCAGATGAGAAGTAATCTACTCGAGCCTCGATTATTATTCAGCAGGCACGGTTGGGCGATGTCGAGTCTCTTGATCGCTCTTTCCTTTTTGCAATTTTCTACAGTTTCCAGCGATGCTCCAGGGCTCTTGCCTTGTCTGCGAAGTACTTGTTACTTGTCTTGCTGTTTCCAATTTTGGTACAAAATCAGGAGTTACACTTGCAGGCAGGTGCGTACCCCTGCGTATGGAGGCAAGAACTGGCAAGAATGGTCCAGGCTTCGTGGCCGTTTAGGAGCTAGCCAATGGTAGCTTCCCTATGTGGTAATAGTGGATCAAGCTACTGGTACTATTTTCGTAACTACGTATCTCGAATCTTGATTGATGACATAATGCAGATTATGTCAGCATTGACATCAACACGCTTACACGTCTTACAGCTCGATGCACGTCAAATTCGGTGTGCATTTGTAGGTTTGGGCTTTGGGTCTACTTTTTAACTGGCAGCCGCCAAAATTCCACGTCATCCTTCTTTGTCTATAATTTCGTGGAAAACGTACCATAGATGGCAGCCGTCAACAATGGACTGGGGAGCAATAAGGAGGGCAAATGAAGCTGCAAAGATGGCCGACCCCAAGGATGTCCTCACCTGGATGCGGGAGGGCGATGAGAAGGCTGCGTCCGGTGTGAAGAGAGGCTCGCAAGAAAGCCCCATCGTGCTTGATTCGCTTCAACGTGGTGTGAGCCCGCCACCAAAGCGGCAGCGGATAGCCCAGGTCGACCACACGAAGCTGGGACAGCCATCACAATCCAGTCGCGATTCATACGGGCCGTCAAGTCAAATACCCTCAGAAATCTCACAGTCACAGCCGCAAGAAGACGGTCTGCTGCGGAGTCCGTTCCAGTTGACGGCCATCCGCGACCTGCCAGCAGAAGACAATGTCGATACGCTGACGGTCAAGGACGTGTTTGGCAGCCCGAACCTCATCGAGTGCTGGCAGTTCAACTATTTGCACAACCTGGATTTTATTATGAGCGCGTTTGACGAGGGTGCCGTGTCCCGCGGGCTGGACGTGCACGTCATACACGGGTTCTGGAAGAAGGAGGACCCGCGGCGCCTTGAGCTGGAAGAGCAGGCCGCGCGCATCAACCAGGAGCTGAGCAGCGACAGCCAACGCGAGGATGACGGCGAATCGCTACCGAATCAGAGCGCCACCATTACGCTGCACTCTGCTTTCATGAACGAGATATTTGGCACTCACCACACCAAGATGGCCGTACTGTTCAGAAACGACGGCTATGCGCAGATTGTCATCCACACGGCCAACATGATCCCCAAAGACTGGAGGAATATGACTCAGGCCGTCTGGCGGTCCCCGTTGCTGCCGCTGGCAGAAGGCGACGACGGCGCCGGCGACGACAACGAGCTGCGCGTTGGTAACACGTTCAAAAAGGACTTTCTCAATTACCTGCGCCACTACAACCAGCGCCGGCCGGTGTGCAGGGAGCTTATTGAGAAGCTCGTGCGGTACGACTTCTCGGCGATCCAGGCCGTGCTCGTCGCCAGTGTGCCCGGGCGCCACGATGTGCAAAAGGAGAAGGTCGACATCGATGAGACAGGCTCGACGCCGACGCAATGGGGCTGGGTCGGCCTCCAGCATGCCCTCCGCAACGTACCCATCCAGAGGCCCGAGATCAATAAGACGTGGGGAAAAGTCGCAACCGGCAAGTTTACAGACGAGGCGGAGATTGTTGCGCAGGTGTCGTCGATTGCGACGCTGGGGGGCAAAGATACGTGGCTGCGCAACACCTTGTTCCCGGCATTGCAGACCGGCAGAGTCATTCCCAACGCGAAGCAAACTGAGGCCCGGGAAAGAGCCATTGCCAAGAACACGCGCATACCAGTTCTTAGGCCATCCAAGCCGCAGTTCCGCGTCGTGTTCCCCGTGGCCCACGAGATCAGACAGTCCCTGGACGGCTACGAGTCAGGCAAGTCCATCCACACCAAGATCCGGTCGGACCAGCAGCAGAGCCAGAAGGCGTACATGAACCCGATAATGTGCCACTGGGCCAACGATTGCCCAGACGGGATACCGCTACCTGGAGGCATGCATCCGCCAGCAGACAGCGACTCGGGCCGCAATCGTGCCGCGCCGCACGTCAAGACATACGTGCGGTACGCGACCGACGGCACAGTCGACTGGGCTCTGCTGACGTCGGCCAATCTATCGAAGCAGGCGTGGGGCGAGGCCCGGTCGGCGTCGACAAATCAGGTGCGCATTGCGTCCTACGAGATGGGCGTGCTGGTGTGGCCGGAGCTGCTATCAGCCGGCGCGTACATGCAGCCGGTATTCAAGCGCGATACGTTTGGTGAGCCAGCTGGTAGTGCACCTGGCAGTGCAACAGCTATGAGCGAACTGCAGAACAAGGCACATATCGTGCCGCTGCGCATTCCATACAGCCTGCCGCTAAAGTGCTACAGCACCGATGAGGTGCCGTGGGTCGTCACCATGGCGCACGATGAGCCGGACTGCAAGGGCGCCAGCTGGGATTAGCCCGTGTACAACAAGACCTTCTAGTAATGTCGTCATGTCATCTTGTTTCAAACAGAATCAATACCCTTGTTATGAGTCCATGTCAATGAAATCACATGCCTGCAAATCAGAGCTTCCTTTTGATCATCGTGATATCATGTTTATTAATATTTAATAAGGGTCGTGTCTCGCAAGACGTGCTTACGACGAGCCGACGGTCTCGGGGACCTTGTCGGCATCGTAGCCGTGCTTGGCCTTGAGCTCCTCGATGTAGGCGACGTACTTCTCCTGGGCCTCCTCGGCGGTGATGCCCTCGTCGACAACCTTCTGCCAGGCGTTCTTCTTGGCCTTGCCCTTGAGGTCGAACATGCCGGGAGCGGGGGCAGTGGTGATGTCCTCGCCAGTGGCGACCTTGTAGAGGGCTGGGAGGTTAGTAGTGGTCGTAGCCTGCGCGTCACAGAAGAAGCACAACACCACAGCAGCGATGCCGGCGCTGCGTCATGCTTGTCTCGAAATCGACTCACCGTAGATGTCGAGGAGCTCGTCGTTGCTCGGCTTGGCCGTGAGCTTCTTGGAGTCGGCGACAGCGGTCTGGAAAGCGGCGGACATGGTTGCGGTTTGTGTGTGGTTGACGGGAGGGTCTGGTGTGTACAAAAGAAGGTTCAGAGAGACGAAGAGAAGGGGATCAAGCTTGGTTAAGAACAGCGAGGAATAGGGAGAACAGAAGGGGGGCTAGGTACACAGTGCACTGAATTGTTGAGCTTGGTGCTTGGTTGGGGATCCATGGCGGGGTAGGTACGTCAATCGCGGTGCAAGATTAAAGTTAATAGTAAGTTTAATTGCTAAAAGCGACCGTTTCTGAGGCTTGCCGACAGTAGGGGCATGTGAGACTTTCACATGGCAAGAGCTCGTCACGATTGCACCTTCCTGTGGAATATGATATGAAACGCGTGGCATGAAGGAAAGCTTGTGTATGAATTAGGAAGTCGCGGTTTTATGTTAATGCATTATTGTGTGGCATAAATACAAATACAAGGTAAGGCAAGAGCTACCAGCATCTGTCAGATAGTTTCCTAAACAGCTTGCGACGACATGCTATCACTTGCGCACGTGTAAAATGGACGACGTGTATTATGTAATCTTTGCTATCGTGCAGCTGGACATGAGAGAAATAGACGTCATCATAGCTATCCTACCGATATTCTGCACGGCGTCAGAGTGGCGTGGATAAGCACCGATGCATGCAGGACGGCTCTGCTCAGGTGCGGCACTGATCTAGCCAAGCTTTACCCGTCGCCTTGCTGCCGACACCACTGTCATGGGCAATCCCGAGCACACGTCAAGTCAAGATGTCGATCAGTGTCTAGCTGTCGTTTCTTTTGTGTCTTGTCTCGTCTAATCCAGTCTACCAAAAGTGTGTGCAACCCTCTCGGGACCGAAGCTAGCACTAAACACCGGCCAGTGGGGTGTCTACGGGCACCATCCAGGGCCAGGCACCCAAAGTCGACTGAGGGCAAAGGATGGAGTCAGGGATTGCAGGTCCGTAAAAGTAGTCAGGAAGCAATGAAAGGCTGAAACTAGACGGCATGTGTCGACCGGTGTTTACAAGCACCGACGCCGACATCACATTGTATGGTTGTGTATTGCACTTTGTCTGGTTTTGACGATGATCCCACCGGACATCCAGAGGAGTACATTGAATGAAGTATTGCATGTTTGAAGCTCGGTTTAACTCCAAAGTTACAACTGTTGCCTGGCATGGTAATAATGCAATACAATACGAATACGCCATACGAAATAAAGATGTAAAACATTCGAGGTCAGTCCCCCCGACGGCACAATAGATGAAGAGACTGCCAGATCCGAGACGTCGGACAAACACAACATAGTGCAACCAGCAACAGGCTATTGGCTGAATCAAATCAAAGTAAAGTCTGGACAGTGTACTCAGTAAACCCCGGCTCCCTTCTTTATCCATGCCTTCACTATCTCTGCAGGTCCGCCCGTCGGATGAACCAAACACCAGTACCCCGAGCTCCAAGCCTCAAGCTCCAGTACTACAGTAGCCTAGTGCAAAGTGTATTAACGGCTGTCTTGGGTCTGCCGTCAACTGGACAACTGGGAAGTACAATGGCGGCTCTTGTCTTCTTGTCTTCTTCTTGTCTCCTTCATACTCCCCTATTCTCTTCTTTTAATAGATTGTGCTCGCGTCCATGCCTACAATTCCGTATACTTCTTTCTTCTTCTGCGTTTTCTTCAATATTGACTTCTAGACCACGTAATTGTCAAACTTGCCTTTTTTCCCGGGTGCATTCCGACACCACTTAAGCTACTTTGATGGATCCAGAATCTAGACTGGTAGTGTGAATATATTGTATCACCACATATAACGTGCTTATGTCTATCCACACTAGGGTGTACAATAGGGCGTGGCTTTGACGGATCGGTCCCGGCGCAAAGACTTGCGCTCGACCAGAACCAACAGCTACGAAGCACGGGCACCGGACAGACACAAATACGCCAACGCCATTGACGCCTATTAGAGTCTGCTTTCGAGACCCAAGCCATCCTTCAAGCTCATTGCATCTCAGCCCTTGCTCTTGCCGTCTTTGTCCTCCCGTCCATCATATAAAACAGCTGCTCGCACCTTCCTCCCAGGGTCCTGGTAACTGCTCGTTTCGCCCCTTCCTTCCCGTTGACTTATCCACTGTTCCATCCGAGACAAAAGGCACGGCAGCCTCCTTCCTGATACATATATACGTACATCCGCATCTCATTGAATCTTCTTCCTCTCTCTCTCCATCTTCATTTTTATAATCTTTCAACCACACATCTCTCAAAATGGCTCCTACAGTTGTCGTTCTCGGTGGTGCTTACGGCGGCCTACACGTCGCACACTACCTGCTCAAGAACACCGACGTCAAGGTCATCCTCGTCTCCAAGGTAAATTTTCCTATCCTTTGATCCCCTTGACATCACCTACTTGAATACCATCTAACCCCTCAGAGCAGCCAGTTCTTCTGGAACATGGCCTCGGTCCGTGCCATTGTACCCGGCTCCTTTGACGATAGCAAGCTGTACTTTGACCTTGCCGATGCCCTGGGCCGCTACAACGACCGCGCCGAGCTCATCGTCGGCTCTGCAGATGTTGTCGACACTTCTGCCAAGACGGTCACTGTCGGCGTCAAGGGCGCCGAGAAGCGCTCCATTTCCTACGACCACCTCGTCCTCGCCACTGGTGCCCGCTGCACGCTTCCTGAGAAGAAGACCGACGCCGATGCCATCCCCCTGGCCCCGTGGAAGGCTGACGGCACCATTGAGGAGTACAAGGCCTTGCTGGCCGACACCCAGGCCAAGGTCGTGGCCGCCAAACACATTGTCGTCGCCGGTGCCGGTTCGACGGGCATTGAGGCTGCGGCTGAGCTGGGCGCTGCCTATGGCAAGGGCGCCGATGCCAAGAAGATTGTGCTGCTGTCGGGCTCAGACGAGATCCTGCGCGGCGAGTCGTCTGTCGGCGGCTCGGCCATGAACGAGCTGAAGAAGCTGAACGTTGACGTCCGGACCCGCAGCCGCGTCACGGCTGCGCGCACCCTGGAGGACGGCCGCGTCGAGCTGACTGTTGCTGGCTCGGACGCCCCCATTGTGACCGACCTGTACCTTGCATCGATCGGCCTGACGGCCAACACCGAGTACCTCGACGCCAAGCACCTGAACGAGTACAAGTACGTCAACGTCGACGAGTTCTACCGCGTCAGCGGTGTTGCCGACAACAGCGTGTGGGCTGTTGGCGATGTTGTCAGCAAGCCGCGTGCTGGTTTCATGATCACCCAGAAGCAGGCCGCCGGTGTTGCCAAGAACATCCAGCTGGTTATCGGCGGCAAGGCCCCTGCGCCTGTGAAGCTGCTGCCCGTCGACATTCTGGCCGTCGCCACTGGCCCGAGCCGCGGTGTTGGTCGTATCAGCTGGTTCCCAATGTTCTCATTCATGGTCTGGGCAGCCAAGGGCCGCACGCTGGGCACCGAGAGGCTGTCCACCTACCTGACCGGCAGTGTCGCTTAATTGCGTTTGCTTGTAATCTTGACAATAGGATGCGCATGGGCGCATGTAATGTGGTGAGTAGGACGTGGCGTGTATGGTTATACCCATTTACTTGTTTATATAGTTGTTGGACAGTCGATGATTTTCGGAAAATATGATTTGGACAATCTAAAGGTTAGAGAGTAGCGCTCAATTTATCGTTTTCAATAGCAACATCACATCAATGCGCGCGTGTTGGGTTGCAGTAATATGTACAGTGTAGAATGATCATTGCGCTCGAAATAAAACAGAAAAGACAAAACAGAATGCATTCAACAAAACACAAGAACAGACAATATCCAACCAATCCAGCTCCGAGTGCGGCCAGTTGAGACGCTATTCTACGTCTCACCCAATCTAACCCTCGACATCAGAAAGCTTTAAAAAGCTACCTTGCCGCCTTGGCTTCGTCAATGTCCCGCCGCAGCTGGTCAAGGACCTGCTCGCGCTGCCGCAGATGCGACTCCAAGCTCTCCACCTGCTCGCGCACCGTCTGCAGGTCGTCCGACACGCTCTTGAGGCTGCCGCCGCCCGCCGCCTTGCCCGTGCCGTCCTCGAGCGCCCGCACCTCGCCGCGCTTGTAGTCCAGCAGCTGCTCCAGCTCGCGCTTGACGAGCGCCGGCTTGGTGTCGCGCTTGCCACCGCCGGCTGTCGAGCCGGACCGCCGCGCGGCGCCGGCCTCAATGTCCTGGATGCGGCCCTCGAGGTCGGCGAGCTGCTTCTTGAGGCGCACCTCCTCCCAGTCCTCGGTCTTTTGCTCGCGCGAAAAGTCGGTGCCGGTGGCCTTGAAGCCGCTGCGGCCGAGGCGTGTGAGGTACTGGTCGCCAAACTTTGCTTTCCGGCCAGTGGCAGTAGAGTCGTCGGCCTTGGTGGCCCAGCGCGAGTTGGCCGCGGCGGTGCTGGCGTTGCCGACCTGGTAGTCGATCTGGTTGCGCTCGAAGCTGGCGCGCAGGGACGCGGGCACGGTGCGCGGGATGCGGAAGCCCTCGTGGCGGTTGTTGAGGATGTGCAAGAAGGCGAGGCAGGCGTCTTTGTGGATGGACTGTGCGGCGGCCGGGTTGATGAGGTTCCAGGCGGAGCGGATGTCGGTGTCGGGCACGTCCAGCGAGTCGTAGAGGTCCTGCAGCGATGTGACTTTTTTGTTAGATAGTTCAATAGACTGTCAATGGCAGTACTCACAGGCAATGTCTCCCCGCATGTCTCGGCTCTCAAAGTAGATCTGCTCGTACTTGGACTTGTCGGCCGGGCTCATGTACCAGTCGAAGCCGTCCTTGAGGCCCGAGGATTCGTCGTCGTCCACATCCACCTGCTCAAACTGTGTCGATTTGCCGGTCAGGGCACGGCCGGCCTGCACCAGATGCGCCTTGCTCTCGGGCACCAGCCAGTCCGGCAGCGTGTTTGGCACGTCGGGGTATTCCTGTCGGTTAGCCGATTGTCACCTCTCTTTATACCACAAAAGACCTACTCCATTCAAGATGTCAAAGATCAGCCGCATGGCCACGCAAAACTCCTCAAAGTCCAGGTTGCCGTCGTTGTCGACGTCTGCCAGGTCCCACACGCGCTCGAGCTGGTCGTCGCGCAGGCCGCTGTTCTTCAGCACCGGCGCCGCCATGTCGCCCGTCAGGAACTTGCCGCCATTGGTGCGGTTGGAGAAGATGTTCCAGTAGGTGTCAATCTCCTTTTGCTCGATCTGTCTGGGCGCCATCCTGGCTGTGTGTGTGATCTCGCGATCGTCGGCGTATTGTCGTCGTCGTCGGTTGCTGTGTCGGTCGTCGGTGTCAATGGCAGCCCAGTATACGCGATGAAGCTAAGATGATGCGCAAGGTCAGCTGCAGCCAATGCACTCGTCAGGCAGTCGAATGGATTAGGATTAACGATTATGTCGTCGTGTTGGCGCTGCGGAGTGGCGGATGGTCTGGAGGCGATCCGACAAAAGGAGGGCCGCAAGCTCAGGTGGGCTCGTTAGTGGATTACAGCGCTGTCGTATTACGCAAAGCTTCTGGAGGCAGGCACTATGCGGCTGTCTTGGGCCTAAACTCCACCACTGTGGAATCCTCTAAGCCACTTGTCGTGATTATGTAAGTATTCGCTGCAGGCTCCACTCTGGCAACCTCACTTATACGGCTGGTTTTCTTTTTCACGATATTGTTTTGATTTTCATGGCTAGAGTTTGCACTTTTGATTTTTCTAACATTTATTTTAATAGTGAAGGAATATTTCCGAATATTCTGATGGTATTTAGAACCTTTTTGGGGGATTATTACTACTTTGCCAACACCATTCAAATCGTACTCAAGTTAAAATTGTTTATTTCTTTGCTGTCGAAGTGGTGTTCTGTTTCTGAAAATCTTTCGGTTTGAGAGGAACATATAGACTTGTGCGAAACTCCGGAGGACAGTCGTCACTGTATTCATATCGGGCAGAAGGTCTTTTGCTTGTGTTGGCCCGAATTGCAGACTTTGCAGGGGTCAACTGACTCGCCGATGACGGGGATTTATTGCTCGAGTTCAGGCCGGGGCGATGAACACCGCCAGGCTGAGTATTCTTAGGAAGCGGCTGTTTTGGGCGGCTAGAAGGGATCTCATGTCTGGCAAAAGTTGAATGGTAACGGGCAGGTGTCCGTCGGCATGGCCTCGGCCGTCGGACAAAGCTGGAGTCGGTCAGCCGGCACTGGTGGCCAACCACGAGAGAGGGGTCTCTCTCTGGAAGCACAAATCGGAACCGGTCAACACCCTCGTGGGCTGTCCAGTGTGCAAGGTCAAACGTGCGTGAGTCCATCCCGATGCCCTCGAGAAAGCTCCAGGCCAAGTCAAAGTCCTGCATGGTGATGGTGTCTGTCTCGTAGCTCGGGGCTGCCACGCGGCGGGTCATGTCGAGGGCGGTGGCGTTGGACGACGTGTAGCTGCGCATGCTGTAGTCGAGCAGCATTTTCTTCTGAATCTCGGCGTTGTAGAGCTCGGTGAAAGCGCTCTCGTCGCCGTGGGTGAGTCTCAGCGCGGTAACAGCTGTGCGGTAGGAGTACCACGTGGCCAGCTCGCGCATGAGGATGAGCTTCATGTTGTTTGGCACCTCCTCCCAGCTGGGTGCACGGGACAGTGGAAGGCGGCAGTATGGTGGTAGTTTTGGCAGCTGTGACGGCAGATCGTCGTAGATGTGGCTGCACCAGCCTAGAGAGGGCCTGGCATCGGAGACAGCACCTGATGGCCTTGGCCGAGAGCTATCACGGCCGTTGCGTGAATTCCGGACGCGGCCAGGGACAAGCCAAGGGAACATGCTAAAGTCGTCGATGCCAGGCACCGAAGCATGGATAAAGGGCGCGCCGCCGTCACTCATGGCTGGCAGTCATAAAGGTGATAAGTGAGGCCATTGTAAAATAATTCAAATCGACAATGTCGACCTTATATGTCTATCATGACAGCCAGGTTTCAAGCTGTTCATCTTGTTTAGGGGCTCTGCCCGATATTCACTACGCATGGCACAAAATGAAGTGAATGAGACTGTTTTGTAATAAAAAAAAACACATTACCGTAGGCGGGCATACTTGTTGACAATTTCGTCTGAGCGCCATAATACAGCTGCATCTGAGCCAATTGCCTAGCCTACATGGCCAGCATCGACAGCTTGGCCTGCTCTGGTATAGCACACTCCATTACCGGGCTGAAACGTCACTTAATGCATATTCTTATGAGTATTTAAATAGATGTGATTGTCGCCCGTAGGCTGATTATATATATACATAACGCTTGTTGAGAGCATCCTCCGCCGCCGTCTCGCTCGCCGCTGTACTATACACACAGTAAGAATAACAACTGATAATGTACTGCTATGCTAGGTCTGTGCCTTCTTTTTCCAATATAAAATAAACATGTAGACACCAGAGATAAAAAAGATACCCCGAGGTGGTGCTGCCTCGAGGCGTGTATATGCAAAAGACGAAATAACCGATAGATCGACAGCAGGAGAAATAACAAAGAAAAAGAAAAGAAAGAAAGAGAATCATCCCACATGTCCCAAAGCAAACGCCGGCACCATTTCTGGATTTATTTTATCGTAAACAAAGAGTGGCAGATCAGGACTGCTCCGACTGCTGCTGCTGCAGCAACTTCTGCTGCTCCAGCCGACGCTCCGACTTTTGCGCGTCGATCAGCTCCTCCGTGATGTAGCGGTTAAACTCTTCGGGGTTGTCCAGGTACAGGTGGTGTCCCGAGTTGCGGACAATCACCACCTTGGCACTGCCGTTTTCGCGCTTTTGCTCCTCGGGCGTGCCGTTCAGCAGGGCGTCCTCGATGCGTGCCTTGATCTTCTCTTCTGACGCATAGCCGCCGGCCACGTCCATCCAGTCGTGGTCGCCGTACATCATGACAATCGGGAAGCCCGTTTCCTTGACCTCGGGCTTGGCGGGCTCTGTGGCCGTCGCAGGCACGGCGGGGCTGATCACCTGGCGGCCGACATTCTGGATGCGGTTGATAACGGGGCTGCGCGCATAGGCGCCGGGTGCCAGTAAGTACGCCAGGGCGTACTCGCCACTGCCGCGCTGGCGGAACAGGTTGTAAGTGTAGGTGTGCAGGGCATCGGACTCGCCCTGGTCGAGGTGGCTGAAGCGGCGCGACGTCCAGCCAGAAACAAGGCGCGGGCCGAGAGGGCCGGACATGCGAACAAGACTAAAGGGAGACACGTTGGCATCCCACAGGTAGGCAAACCAGCTGGGCAGTGGGCGGCGCACGGGCTTTGTGGTGGACTTCTTGCTGTCGCTGTTGCGGAAAAAGCCCTTGGGCTTGGCAGCAGTGCTGCTCTCGGCGGCGCCGTCCTGGCTGTTCACAACCGAGTTTTGGTCTTGCGTAAACTCACTGACCATTGTCGACTCCTCGGGCTCGTGCATCGTGACGTTGACGGCGTAGGGGTCCTCGGGGACACCCACAGGCGACGCCAGAATCAGCTTGTTGATGCGGCCGGGGTACTTGATCGCATACGACACTGCCAGGTAGCCGCCCAAAGAGTGGCCCATGAGTGTGAAGCGCTCAATCTTGCGGATCTTGCGCCACTCCTCGAGCGAGTCGATAAACCACGCCTCGGCCTCCTTGATCTGCGACTCCTGGTCTTTGGCCGTCACCTTGAACGGCGGGCGGGTCGAGTTGCCCATGCCGAGCATGTCGAGCGCGTACAGCTTCCAGCCCGTAAGCCGTGTCAGGGGCTCGAAGTTGCGGTAGAAAAAGCCGAGGCCGGCGCCGTAGCCGTGCAGCATGACGAGCGTGTCGGTCGTCTCTTCGCCCACACGCTCAACCGAGTATTCGTTCAGGGCGCGGTTCTTGCCCGACAGCGCAACCATCTGCGACCGCCATACACGGTTGCCGTACGGGTCCTTGTTGGTGGTGGATGTGCTCGCTGCAGCGCTCTCGGCAATCTCGGCTTGCTGTGTCGAGCTCGCCGCAGCTTCCCGCAGGTACGGGACGTATGCCAGCACATTGCGCTCGGACGCTGCTGGTGTCAGACCGGACCACCACTGGTGTGCGGCATCCTTGTAGCCGAGGGGAAAGTATGACGCCAAGCCTGCTGCGCGCGACTTGCTGCGCGCATCGTCGGCGTCCACCGTCGGCAAGCCGTTTGGCGCCGTCGAGTGCTTGTTCGGCATTCTGGTACGACGGTTTCGTTCTGCGACGTTGGGTTCGGATTTGATGCTGAAAACACGGGCCGATGAGCTTGCAGTTGCGCTTGCGGCAGCGGCGGCAGCCCTGATGTGTTCGGACGAAGAAGAGGACGATATCGAGGACGAGGTTGAGGCCGAGGCAACAGAAACCCGCGACCCGTTGTAGTGGCCGGAGGACGGCGGTGGCGGTGGGGGTTTGTCGGAGTTGTAGGAAGAAGAGGCCGCAGTGGTGAGTGTGCGTCGAGAAGGCGCAACAGACAGCTGCAAGACCCAGTGTTGTGGACTTCGGAGCATTACTGTGGGAGAAGAAAAGAAACGGGAGAGAGGTCGGAGGGGAGGGGGAGGGGGGGTATAAGAGCGGTCGAGGCCAGCTGATGAATAAGGCGCACGCAAGGAGGACAGCCAACCGGCAGGCGGGACAAAGAACGGGCCGTGAAGATAAGGCTAGGCGGCGCTCAGACGGACCACGACGAAAGGGGCGAGAAAGGCACGAAAAGACCCCAGAGTGGCAGAGACTCAGGACTTTACGTCGTTAAATTCCTAATTCCGCGAAACGGGTCGCCCGACACAGCTCAGCACTGGCAATGGCAGCAGAGGGTGCACAGGGTGCTGTATGCATAGCACGGCGTCGGGGCAGGCTGGGCAGGCGTTGCCGCAATGGTCGCGTGTGGCGTGCGTGACTGGGGGTTGGTGCGTGGGAGGAGGGAGTCGGATCTGAGGTTGTAGAAGCAGATTCAAAGTGAGGTTCGACTTTTGCAGAGAATCAGCTGCTAAAGAGTAAAACTGGCCGCTTTGGTGTGGAGACGGGAGAATGACGGAGGGCAGGCGCGGCGGGCGGGCAAGCGAGGACGGAGGCTGCGAAAATTACAGAAAAAGCAGGAACAGAGAGATTGAGGAAGGAGCAATGGACTGCAACTGACTGATTGGATTGATCGGCTGGCCGTCTTTCTCGATTTTGCAAGAGGTCACGTTTGCCGTCCGGTCGCCCCTTCTGTTCTTGTTATGCCTCTCGATTATTCGGGTTTATTTTTTATTTTTATTTATTTTAATGTCCAGTTTTTCATTTTCGCTTCCCCGTGCCTTTCCTTGCCCCTTCTATTTGCGCGGCAGCCTTCTCGGTTCTCAACAAAATGGATTAAACTAATTGCAAGTTTTATTGCTTTATTGCTTGTTCTGGAAAATCCAAATTAAAGAACACGGCAGGAGCCACCCACTAGGCACTGTCAAAGGACAGGCACAGGACACCGTAGACAGCAAGAGACAGCGCCATATTTTCGTAGGGAAGGTGCGACTGTTTGTCGGGATTTTTCGACTGCAAGAGGGTCGCTGAGGGTCGCTAGAAAAGGGTCCTCCACTTTTCCGCAACACTGCCAAATAGGAGTAAGGATCATGGCACACAGTGACTTGGATAATGCGACACAGCGCCGAATCAATAAGTATAATTGGTCAGAATTGACATGTCTCCAATTTTATCCGAAATTGGTCACATGACGTCCATTTTGGGACAAATTCTTACTCACTATAACAGTCCACTAAAGAAAAGTTCGCCGTTTTGGGAACAAGATGCATTTTTATTCTCTAACAAAATCATCAAACATTACATTTAAACATAATTAGAATCAAAATATTTTAATTCAAAATACGCATATAAAACTACTACATTTCTTTTAGCGAAATGGTGTTGTGTGGTCGTGAACTTAGAAAGTTAGTCGAAAATGATGGAAAACTTGAGCCCTGTAAATATTCGCCTAACCACTGTAATGTGTGTCGCATTATCCAACTCGCTGTGTGCCATGATCGTTGCTCCCAAATAGCGCCAGGTGGGCCCTGTAGCAATGTGCTGGGGAAGGTTCTCAACTGCAAGAGATCACGATCGCAAATTTCAAGATTATGTAATCTCACATGCTCAAGGAAGTGCCCTGTAGCGCTCGGCTGTGCCCTGTAACAGCCACTACAGCGCTATAACCGCCACGTCATGACGTCGTCCGCAGACGATATGTCTCGTGCTCACTCGGTCTGCGAGGTTAATGCGCTTTCTTTTGCATTTGGTAGATCTTCCCTTTCATTCCTTCAATGTCACTTTAATCGTCTGCATTCCAGTCTCAACTTTAAGTGGCTGTTGTTCTCTCTCAACGGCGACCACCGGGGTCCTGTGACTGGCCCACCTGATTAGTCATCTGACACAAGCCATTGGATGACGCCGATCGATCCAGACCTCTCCTCACTACTAGCCCAGCACCCCAGCAGCCAGCACCTCACCTCACCACCACAGCAAGGGCAAGAGGCCAAAAATCGGCAAGCTCTCACGGCCTCGCGACGCAACAACCACGACGGCCAGGCTCCGACGCCGCCTCCCACGACCACCTCTCCCTACCTTGCCGTCGCCACGACTTTGACGAGCCATTCCTTCTAAATTATTTCTGAGCAGAGCCCAACCGAACCAGGCTGGTGCCATCTGAGGAAGCTCACCGCAGAGCTCTCCCCCACGTGCAACATAGCCGTGCTGCACACCCCTAAACATCCTCTATACTCCTCCTACTCACACACCCGCCGACATGTCTGATATCGACTCACTCGTCAAGGGTGCCCCGCTGCCTGGCCGCGACCCGACGGCGCCCAGCAGCAACACCCCCAGCGGTGACGGCTCCATTGCGGCCAGCACATCCGGCAAGGCAGGCGACCCATTATCGAGCACGCCCAGCTCGCCGTCCATGATCTATCTCAACCTCCTGATCCTCGAAGCGTCACTGCGCTCACAGTACCTTGCTCTCCGCGCCCGCCGCCGGCACCATACCTTTTTCCTGCTGCTGCTCGGTGCATGGATCCTGGGCTTCGGTTATGCGCTGTTCCTGGCCCCGCGCGAGGACGGCAGCGGCGTCGGCGGCTCCGTGTACTGGGTCGTCGATGTGCTGGAGAAAGTGTGCTTCATGGGCGGTGTGATCACGGCCGCGCTCGTCTGGGCCACCGGCATCTGGGACCGCGGCGTGCGCTGGCCGCGCCGCTGGTTCAACACCTCCAACCGCGGCCTGCGCCACATCAACTGCAAGGTCGTTCTGCTCAAGCGCTCGTGGTGGGCCGAGTGGCTGTTGACGCTTGGCTGGTTCCTGACATACGGCCTGCTGTCCAACTCGAGCGGCACATCGTCGTACCGCTACGTCGAGCCCGCCGTGCTGCGCGAGGTCGAGCGCGACATGAACATTAACAACACGGGCGGACAGCACCACCCGTCCCTCTCGACATCCTCGGCTGCGGGTGCCGCAGGCGGTGCGCTGTCGTCGCTGACGGCAGAGGGCAGCCGCGACGAGGAAAAGGGTGCCCGCCGCAGCAGTGGCCAACACCACCAGCGCGCGAGCTTTAGCTTCCACAGCAGCAACACTACCCACAATGTCGGCCACGAAGAAGATCTGGCACCCGGCGGCGACTACGTCAAGTTGCTGCTGCTGGCCAAGCCGTTCTCGCCGACGTTCCGCGAAAACTGGGAGATTTACCGCCAGGAGTACTGGGACCGCGAGAACGAGCGCCGCGCCCTGATCCGCAACAAGCTCAAGCAGCAAGACCGCGAGCTGCGCCGCAGCGCGGGCGGCTGGTTCTGGTGGCTGCCAGGGCGCAGCATCCCGCACGTCAAGCCTGCACCGACGAGTCGCCACGGCCACTCGCACTCGACGCACCGGCCGCACACGCCCCGCGGCGGTAGCGAATTGAACGAGAAGGGCCAAGCGCAGCACCCACGCCATGCCGCCGTCGAGCGCGAGCACCGCCGCACACGCAGCAACAGCTCACGACGGGGCAGCACATCCACGGGCAGCAATGCCGCCGGGTCTGCTGGTGGCAGCAGTGCTGCAGCAGGCGCATCTGGCAACACGGGCGCCACTGGCACCGGCTCCGGTGCAAGCTCGCGGAGCGGTACACCAACAGTGGAGGTCGAGGACCCAGATGGTGTCGCGCGCAAGCCGAGCAGCGGCTCCACTGCCTCTGAGAGACGGCGAAAGAAGACATCGATCTCGGGCGCACGACGGACAAGTGCAATGGACACGCGGTCTGTGACGCCCGAGAACCCGTCACCGCTGGCTAGAGAAAGCAGCTATTTTGCATCTGACGACAGCAAGCAGTGAGGGTATATGCTAGACTGCACAGGAAGCAGGCTGTATCAATAGATGTCTATCTTTTGTGTTGTCTCTTGTAATTGTGTAGCTGATATCATACAATAAAAGTGTCTTTGTAATTCAATCCATTCAAATCATCAATCTGATATCTAGTAATCCAACGGCAAACTATCTACCAGGCCCTGTTATTTATCTAACCCAAACACAACCCAAAAGATCTGCTCCGTCCTTGTGAGACGGCGTAGGAGATTTCTCAGCCTCCCACACATCCACGGCCTCCACCACTTTGTCCTCGGAGGTCACTTCTTGCTCCTTTCGTTCCACAGTTTGTTGGCATCGGGGCAGTGCATGAAATGCTTCATGAATGCCTGCTTGGTGCTGTAGGTGCGCGTGTAGTATGTCGGCTTCACTAGCAGGCCCTTGTACAGCTTGTCCATGCTGTCGATGCAGCCCTTGCACGTGTACCCGTTGCTCACCTCCTTGCCCTTGGGCCCCAGGAACGGCAGGGGCATGACAAAGCGGCTGCGGAGGTCGAGATCGTCTACCCACGCAAACTCGGCCATGTAGCCGCTGGCTACGAGAACCTCCTTTGCGCGGCTGGGAGGAAAGTCGGCGTTGAGCAGGATGCCGAGTGCTGCGGTCTGGGGCACAGTGCCCAGCCGTTGTCGTGTGGGGGCATTTTTTTTGCGATCGAGACCTTTGAACAGAGGCTTGCAGACAACATCGGAAAAGTCGCTCTCCTTCATGTCTGCGGCCATGGCAAGACGGCAGACAGCCGGCGTTGCAAGCCGGGGCGATTCCTCGAGGCAGGGCTTGCAGCAGCGTGTCATTGTCGGCAGGAAGAGATAGCGGCCGGCGCTGGGCTGGTCTTCTTTGACCTCGTCGGCCTCTTTGGCGAAGACTGTAGCGGTGCTCCTGGTAATCGAGGCAGTCTTGGCAAGGCCCTCGAGCAGAGGGTCGATCTTTTGTTTCTTCGAGGGATTGCCAGTGCCAGTGTCAGTCCGCTTTCTCTTCTTGCCGTCGTCGGCGTCCAGCTTGTTATACAGAGACCGCCGGTAGACGTCGACTGCATTCACGCCCTTGGCAATCTTGGGCTTGCTCTTGGGGGCGCGCGAGTCAAAGAAACGCAGGCCGTCGCTGCTTTCCTTGGTACTGCAGATCATGCAGTCGTGTTCGCAGAGCAGACCGTGCAGCTGGCGCAGTGTGACGTGAGATGCAATGCCGGCATCGAACACGGCATCAAAGACGTTGAACGCCACAGTCGTCAACATTTTGTACTCGGACAGCTGCGTCAACAGCACGCGCATGGCCCGGTTGGTCTGGCGCAGCGCGAGGTACGTCTTCAAGTCGACATCGAGGAGGATCTGGATGATGACTTCCATCGGCAAGCGGTCGAACATGCCCAGGTCGTTTATGCGCTTAGTCTTGAAGCGAGTAGACAGCAGGTGCACCATGCTCTGGTACCTAGTAGAGGCACGGTAGAACGTGTTGTCGTATTTTGGATCAGGCTCGACGGCGACGACCTTCATGATCTTCTTGACATCCTGAACCGAGTGGGGTGTTGCATACGCCATGACGGGCACTTGATGTAGAGCTTGAATGAAGCTCACTTGTCTAGGTTGGATTGATAGAGAGGTCGCTGCTGTGTGATGGAAGCATACCCCCGTCGCCAGGCCTCGGCCATGACTTGACGATACTTATAGCTCGATGCATCGTAAGATGCGTGGTGATATAAGCCACGTGAGCTGTCTAAATTTAGAAGGAGCAAACGTGAATGAGGCAACTTCCGTTTGCGTCTCTGCCTAATTTTCAGTTTGTCCTCACAAGGAAAGAGCGCTACTTGGGAAGGGACGACCAGTTGTGAATAATCGAGTCAATACTCATCCGGGTAAACAGGTCGTGCAGTGCAAATAGTATGTTTGAAAGGATAAAACCCGAAGTACACTGTGCGCTAGCTGTCTTGGGTGAGTGTCTTGACGAGCTTCAGGGAGCTCCTTCCTAGTAACTCGCTTGGCTCTCGCTTACCCTCGTCTCTCCGGGCCACTTTCCCGCGCTTGCTTTCTGCGGCCGTCTTCACTATATCTTCACTTTTGGCCTCACTCTTGTCTTTACGTATCCAACTTTACCACCCTCGTTTTCATTTTCATCCATACCCCCATACCGTCAATTCAGCAGCTCGCCTTATTCCCTGCTCAGACCTTGTTTGCCGCAATCAATACGGGGCTCTGCTCGCCCCGTCACTCATTGGCTGCCGCCTCGTTTGCGTGCTGATATTGGGATTTTGGGATTTCTCAGTTTGCATTCTCATCTCATCTTCATCACCTCTTGATTGAATTCAGTCGTGTTTATTCTCTTATTCTTCTGTCATTTTTCTCTATTTTTCTTTTATTTTATCCCACCATTCACGCCTCCGCAATGTCCTGGCAGCAAGCGCAAACCCCAGGGACCGGCATGCAGCGGCCTGATGGCGTGGTCGCCAACGCACCGTCCATGACCAAGATGACAACGGGCGCGAGCATGTGCACCATGAGCCATTGGACTAAGATGTTGGATGATGACCTGATACCCGCAACACAGCACGCCGCCGCCATGGGCCTCACGCCTGCCCAGATGATGCAGATCACAGGCGGCCGGTTGCAGAGCCGTGACCGTCGTAAGGAACTGGGCATGCACAACTGGAAGCGCGATGAACGCTGGAAGGCTCATCCGATCCTCGACTTTCTGTACCTGGGCGCGTTCAACATGGCCACAAACCGTGAGTTTCTCATGGAGAACAAGATCTCCAAGATGATCTCGATCCGAGACAGCCGGTTTGCCGACAGCATGATGTTCATGTACGACAAGGTGGCCGCCAGTCTGGGCATTGAGATGGAATCCTTTGACGTGCCGAGCGCCGAAGCACTTGTGCCGTTGATGCCGCGTGTGGTGGACAACATCAACCGGCACATGCTGTCTCGGCCTGTGGATGCCAGCGGTGCATCGACAGGCAGGGTGTTTGTGTTTTGCGAGACTGGCAACATCCGGTCGGCCGCGGTCGTGCTGGTCTACATCTCGTGCATGTACAACATCAGTTTCAACGATGCCTGGGGCTTCATGGTGTGCAATCGGCACTCTGTCTCCCTCGACGACGACATCCGGCGCATTCTTGTTTCGTACGAGCAGCTCTTCCAAGCCCGGCTCGATGTCCTGGCCGTAGGAGGACAGGGTGAGGCAGTCGACCCTGGCACTGAGACTGGCCTCAGCGTCAAGGGCCTGTTCCTCACCGTCCCACGTGCCGGCACGCCCAACGGAAAGCCGGTCAAGCGCAGCATCGAGGAGACGATAGACCTTGACGACGACCGGGTCGAGTTTACGCAAGCCGATGCATCCGGTGTGCCGTCGCGGGATCCGTCAGCCGAGCCGGCGGCGCTGAACCTCGACTATGCGCGGTACGAGAACCGGAGCAAGTTCCAGCCGTTCAGCGACACGGGCGGTGACCAGAATATGCAGTGAAGGCTGTTGATTCTTTCTTTTTTATTTCTATATTTATACTGTCTTTACTACGGGCCTTGATATGGCAGCATGGCGTTCGGGTCACGACGGCATACCCTTTTGCATTTTATTTACTTTTATTTTACTTGAATATCACACAGTTGGCACTCCATAGCGTCACATTCAGTCACACTCAATCACTTCGTCTAATACATTCTATTCTCCTATATTGGTTCGACGGAGATCCCTTTGATTTTCTTTTTAGTCCCGATAAACGCCAAAGTAAAAAGACTATGAAACCGGTACATAAAGTACAAAGCCAAGCATGCAAGATAATGAACAGATGACAGCAAAAACGATGAAATTGGAATATGAGGCCACACCGGTGGATGGACAGGTGATGGTGGTAACGATGATAGGGTGGTATACAAGCCGCCCGCCGGGCTAGATCATAGCAGGCCGGGGCGCACGAGTGGTCGTGGGAATGCGTACAGTCGCTTCGCCGTTAGGGTGTGAGAGTGTGTAGGTGTGAGTGTAGGTGACGTCGACTAGATTCAAGCATCCTTGGTGTCGACCTTCTTGGCAGGGGGGGCAGCGGCGCTGTCGTCCTCGCGGGGGCGCTTGTTGTCCACAACCTCGCCCTTGTCGTTGGTGGCCTGGATAACAGGTCTGCCGCTGAGTTTGTTAGTATTGATGGAATGAAAAGCTACAGGAGAAAAAGAAGAGAAGAAGAGGAAAAACTTACTTTGCCTGGGGAGCGGCCTGGCGCTCGGCGTTGCGGTTCTTGTTAAAGTTGTTGCCGCCACGGCCACCACGGCCACCGCGACCACCACGGCCGCCACGGAAACCGTTCTTGCGGTCATCGTCGCGGCGCTTCTTCCAGTCGCCCTTGTCGCCGTTGTTGTTGCCGCCACGGCCACGGAAACCACCGCGGCCACGGTTGGCACCACCCATAGTGCGGCCCTCGTAGAAGCGGGGGGCGCTGTTGCTGTTGGGCTCGATCTTGCCCTCGCGGATCAGCTGAGCCTTCTCGGCGACGTAGGCGGGCTTCGACATGATCTTCAGGTCCTGGTCCTTCCACTTGGGGGCGGGCTCCAGCTTGAGGAACTTCTCGGCCTGCTCAGGGTCCTGGAACTCGACAAAGACGGAGCCCTTGAACAGGTTGTTGCCGTCACGGCGGAGGCGCACAGCGTTGACAGTGCCGTACTGGTTGAAGAAAGCCTCGAGGTCGAACTGGGTGGTGGGCTCCTCCTCGCCAAAGCCCTTGGCGTAGACGGTGGCAGCGTCGATCTTGCTGCGAGGGCGGTCGGGGTTGTAGGCGTTCTTGCGCGAGATGACCTCGGCACCAGGCTCGCCGGCGATAACGACAAACTTGCTCTCGCGCAGAGCAGCAACAACAGTCTCGTAGTTGGCAAAGCGGCGCATGCGGCCAAAGTTGCAGATCTTCTTCAGCTCGACGGGCTTGTTCTCGGCGCCACCGGTCTGCTCCCACAGGAACTTATCGGTGGGAAGGTTGCTGTCGCTGAAGTAGAAGTGAACCTGCGCTGTTAGTATGTTCCTGTACCTCGATTGAGCATATCAACAGTGCATACCTGTGTCTGGATGGCAGTGTGGTCGTCGGACTGGGGCAGCACGCTGGGGTCGAACTTGCGGCTGGTCTTGCCGTTCTTCTGTGCGTCGCCGTTCTCTGCGGGCGTCTCCTCGGCCTTGGCCTCCTCGGCAGCGGGCTCAGCAACAGTCTCCTCGACCTTGGTCTCCTCAGCGGCGACAACAGGGGCCTCAACGGGGGCCTCGACGGCGGCGGCCTCGACGGGGACAGCCTCGACAGCCTCGACGGCCTCAACAGGCTGCACGGCCTCGACGGGCGCTGCAGGTGCGTCGCTCATTGTGAATTTAGGTGGTGGGTGGGTGAAAAGAGAGAGGTTCGGTATGCGAGAAGCGAGAAAATATCGAAATCGTGAATAAAGTAAACGGTATGAAGATGCAGAGGGGAAAGATCAAAAGCGAAGGATCAAGAGAGCAGAGCAGAAAAAGTTGAGCGCGACTGCGATGCTAGTGCAGTTTGTACCTTCCCAGTCTTGGTAGGCCCAGAAAAAAAAAAAGTCGAAAAAACTTAGCGCCTTCCCTAGCAGCTAGTTGCTGCAGGCCGGTGCCTCGCAGCAACAGGCGGGGCCAGACCAGTGGAGGGAAAGAGCAATGAGACAGTGTGAAAGAGAAAAGAGCGGCCTGTGAGCCATTCGGGAACTAGGCCGTAAATGGAGATGACTAATCTTGCTTATGTGATGAAGCATGTCGTTGGCATCTGACAGCCAACAGCATCGACGAAGTTGTAAAACTGATAAAAATAAGTATGAAAAACTCTCGCAGTTGTAAGATCATAAGCACAATAATACAATCCAACGTATTTGATTTTTTCACAGCCGGATTCAGTGATCTATGAAGCGAACATACTCTACTGCCTGCATTTGGTGGTGTAATCAGCGTGTGATGGGTCACGTGCGCGTATTGACAGCCGACATACGCTAGCGCTGTGATTTGCAGGACAATTTTTCTCCTCCCAAAGGAGAGCTTTTTTGCAGCGACGACAGGCGACGACAGACGACGCCCGACGAGACCGAAAGGACACCGGCCGACACACACCGACGACAACCCCCGGGCCCGGAAATTGACTCAATTGCCCAATTGGCTTGATCCAGCCCCCAGTCGCCCACCATGAAGTTCAGAAGAACCTACCGGTTCCACGGTCTGAACCGGCCAGTAAGTCGGCGACGATGAGGTGGCGGGCGGCATATCATACACATATATACAGCTGAAGAAGCTTGTCTTGAGTGCACATACTGACCGACAGCGTGTTCGCCAAACATGGAACAAATACAACCTCTACAACCTCATCAAGGGCCTGTCCGTGCCCCCCATCACCCACAAGACCTTTTTCCAGCAAAAGTGGTTCGCAAAGTCCCTGACCCGTGGCTACCACGGCGAGCACATCAAGGAGCGCCAGTGGGAGCGCATGTTCAGCCGCCGCATCAATGCCGTCGTCAACATGGACCCCAAGTACATGGCCCTGCATGACGGTTCCGAGCAGGCCGCCGGTCGCGGTTCCGGTCTCAAGCTGGACCCCCGCCGCAAGTACACACGCGACGAGAAGTACGGCCCGGCCGCCGGCAACAACCTGATCGACGACAAGCGCACACCCTACATGGGCATGACCTTTGCACCCATGGAGCGCCGCCTCGATATCGCCGTGCACCGCGCCATGTTTGCCAGCAGTGCGCGCCAGGCCCGTCAGTTTGTCGTCCACGGCGCCGTCACGGTCAACGGCAAGAAGGTACTTTTTTCTCTCTACACATTTGCTGCCAGAATCACACTAACAACATAGATGGTCTACCCCGGCTACCAGCTTAACCCCGGCGATCTGTTCCAGGTCGACATGGACCACGTGCTCTACGCCACGGGTGCCTCCAAGAACACACGCCGCAACGGCGTCAAGCGCGAAAAGTCGGACGACGCCGAGTCAAAGTCGCCCGAGGAGATTGAGGCTGCCGCAAAGAAGAGAGCCCTCGACAACCTGCCAGCAATGGCCCAGCGCGCAAAGAAGATGGTCAACGGCGACCTGAACGCCCTGTCCCACAAGGAGAAGCGCCACCTGCGCGCCTTTGTCACGGATGCACACAAGACCCTGCAGTACCTCAAGGAGGCACAAAAGGCTGCAGCCGGCGGCGAGGCAGCGGCAGAGGCCGAGGCCGAGGCCGAGGAGGAGGCTGCCGAGGAGGACGGCGACGAGGAGTCCAGCACCACCCCCATCTACATCCCACAGTCGCAGTGGAAGGGCATCATCAACGAGTTTGTCGAGATGGTCCGGGCCATGCCCAAGGAGACGGCCGACGCCGCATCAGAAACATCATTACCAGTCTCGGACGAGTCATCACCATCACAATCATCACCATCCACAGAGGCTGCCGACGCCGACGCCGCACCGGCATCAGAAAAGGCCCCCGCACACAAGGCCGACGCCAGCGAGCTGTCCGACCTCGAGCTGAAGCGCTTCAACGAGCTGCTCAAGCTCGACGAGCAGAACCCCTACGACCCCTCCAAACCCTACAAAACCCCCTGGCAACCAAAGCTGTACATGGAGCACTTTGCCAACATCCCCCGCTACCTCGAGGTCAACCAGAACATCTGCGCTGCCGTCTACCTGCGCCACCCTGTCGCACGGCCTGGCGAGGCAGAGGTTCCCTCGCCCTTTGACGAACACATCCAGCAGCTGGCCTTCAACTGGTACCTGCGGCGGCGCTGAGCAGAGTCTCGTCGCTCTGTACCTTTTCATATTCCTGGTATATATGGCGCTTGTAAAATAGAAATAATGATTCTTTGGCAAAAAAAGTGTACGGTTTCCTCAGAGGAAGTGTGTTATGATCAAACGATAGCTTGTCTTGCATGGCCGGTGTTTTGCCCCGGCATCCTGTGTATATAGAACTACAAAAGTCTTTACTCAATAGATGTTATATGTTCATTGTCGTCACGCAGCAAGATGTGGAAACAGAATAAGATAAAGCTACAGAATAATCAAAGCCAACAACGCATCAACAAGGCCAAACCAAGTCACGGCGGGCACGGCCTGCTGGGGTCAACAGCCAGGCCCGTCTTTTGCAAACTAAATACATCATTTTGGCGCCAGCCATTGAACTCCGAAACAACATCGGGGTTGAGATTGTCGCCGCTTCCCCTGTAGCCATTACATTAAGCTAATCAATATATGCTGCACGCAGGAAACAGAAACAAAGTAAAGAAAAAAGTTGATTTTTTTTGGTCTCGGGAATTAAAAAAAGAAGTGATTAAAAAGAACACAAAAGAAATAAACAAGGAGGCTTGTAAAAAGGGAATCTGTTGACATGAAAAAGGACAAAAGAATAGCGGCGGGCTAGAACTGTATCGCGTGGGTGGTGGGCATCACGAGTACTGGGACGTAGGTCATATAGGAGAGAGTAAAGAGCGTAGACTGGGCGAGAAGTCGAGTCCGGAGAATGTGAGCGTGGCACATCAGCCGGCTCGAAAAGGCAAAGATAAAACGACACCGAGACAAGACCAACGGGCTGAGACGAAAGCGAACGGGTACGCCCGCATCACAGCTGCTGTTGATCGCTGGCTTAGCGCAGGGAGAAACCCTTTCTCTTGCCCTCCTTCTCGATAGGCCGGCCGCTCTCGACGCGCGCCTTCTTCTCCTCGAGCTCCTGGCGTTGGCGCTCGAGCTGGTCCTTCATCTCGCGATGACGGGCGTACAGCTCCTCCTCGCTCTGCTTGAGCTTGGACTCCTTTTCGGAGACCTTCTGCTGGAAGACGAGCTTCATCTCAGCCTCCATCTTGGCCAGCTTCTGGTCGTGCAGAGAGCGCTCCTCCTCCTGCTTCACAGCGGGGTTGACCTCCTTGAACACGCTAGGATCTTGGGAGACACCCATCTGGAGCAGCTTGTCGGTACGGTAGTTCTCGTACAGAGTGTTGTTAGTGTGCTCCTTGAGCTCCTCCATGTGGGTGCGGATGAGCATCTGGCGCAGCTTGACAAAGTCACAGTGCTCCTCGTTGTCAACCTCAATGACACCCCATGGGTAGCGACGACCGCGGACCTTGCGGCCATCGGCGTTGGTGATCTCGTTAGTGGCACCAACAACGGCAAAGGGAACCTTGGACAGGATCTCGTTGTTCTCGGCAATGGTCTCCTCGTCGTCAAGCTCGTAGCGGGGGCCCTCGAAGATCTGGACCTTGTGGTGCTGGATGTCGGCGAGAATCTAGTTTGTTAGCAGATGCGTATACAAATGTAGGAAGGAAATAACTTACGCGGCGCTTGAAGGCGGCAATCTCCTCGTCGGTCAGAGTATCAGACTTGGCAATGACGGGGATCAGGTTGACCTTGGTGTGCAGGCGCTTCATGACCTCAATGTCCAGGGGCTTCAGGGAGTGGCCGGTGGGCTGGATGAAGAAAACGCAAGCGTGGATGCGGTTGTCAACAATGTTCATACGGTTGACCTTGTTCTCGGCATCCAGGTAGGCGTCGAAGCGCTGCTCAATGTTGTCAACAATCGGGCGCCACGACTCGTCGTTGTTAACAAAGTCGCCGAAGCCGGGGGTGTCGACAACGGTCAGACGCAGGCGGACACCAGCCTCCTCAATGTCGGCGCTGATGGACTGGATGGTGACGGTCTTGGGAATAATGTCCAGGCTGGGGCCCTTGGGCTCCTTGGGAGGGTACAGGGAGGTGTTGAACAGGGTGTTGACCAGGGTCGACTTGCCCAGGCCCGATTCACCAACGACCATAACATTGAAGTTGAAGCCCTTCCGGACACTCTTGCGGTGCCACTGGTTGGGGAGGTTGGCAAAACCGACGTAGCCAGTCAGCTTGCGGCGGACAATGTTGCGAGACTCGGTGATGGCTGTTTTGTTAGTACTGCTATCAGGATGCAAGGTTCTGTTCGGGGAAGAAAACATACCGCTGCTGGGGGTAGCAGGAGCGGCAACAGCCGGGGGAGGGGAGGCGGCAGATCCGTTGGAAGCTGGAAGAAGTTAGCAAAGTGCCCAGAACTGGCATAAGTGTCAAGCGTGCTGTTATAATGTGCTGTGCAATGTCCCCTATTAAAAATGCTTCGAGTGTAGAGTGGCAGAACAGAGGCTGGGAGGTGTCTAACAGAAAGTGGTTGTGATCTGTGGCTTCGGAATTTCTTCCTGCACCACAGTCTCGCCATCGATGTCGTCTTCCTCCTCGCTGGCGGCTGTCTCTTCTTCTTCGGGTTCGGGCTCCTCGGTTGATTCGGGCTCGGGCTCGAGTTCATCGAGCTCAGGCTCTGGATCGGGATCAGGCTTGACATAGAGCTCTTCGTAGGTCATGGGCTTGACAGGCGACAGCTTGGGGGCTGTGTCCTCAATCTCGTACATGCTTGAGCGACCGCCACGAAGGCTGCCGCGGAAACTGCCACGGATCGTCTCACGGATGCTCTCTCTTGCACTGCTGGGCGTGCCCGGGCCAGAGAAGCCAGAGGCGCTGCTCTCGCCTTGGCTGTGCAAGATGTTGGCACTGGCGGTGTTCTCCACTAGGGGCAGGTTGCCGGAGCGTGAAGCCGAGAGCGTGCGGAGTGATCTCTTGCCCTCCTTGAAGGACATGGAGCCGAGCGAAGCCATGTTCATAAGCGTCTTCTCGAGCTGCGCGCTGCGCGAGCGCGACTTGACGTGGCTGCCAAGATCGAAATGCATGTCTGCTGTTTTATACCGGTTCTGGTACGGGCCGGGCGAAGCGTCTTTTGATGGGTCCAAGGAGACGAAGAATCAAGCCGAGGACAACGACAGCGACTGAGATCGGCAAAAGGATTAAGCCTTGCGGGAAGTGCATGAAAGAAGAAGAATGAGCGGTCGGATGCGCGTCGTTACTCGTGGAGTGAGGTTTGGTCAAGGCTGTTGCAGTGCGCGGAGTGTCAAGATTCGTTCCCTCTTGAGGCTGTTTCTGTTTTGATGATACTGCGTAGCATGGCAGTTGGCCGGAGAGTGTCGTTGGATGGTGACAAAGCGGTCGTGTTGTTTACTCTCGAGTCGGCAGCTGCCGGTGGTCGTTCTTTCTTTCTTCTTTCAGTCGGGCCAAAACGGCAGTCACAGTCGGCAGGCATTGCGGCATACATGGTTGGGGATTCTGGGACAGGCAAGTGCCCTCTCATGGTAGGCGTGTCGAGGAAACACGAGGGGATGCACAGCACACATATAACAGCATCAAGCAGGAGGACGGATTGTTCTTACCCATTTTGAATGTCTAGGAGACGGTGGTATCGAAAGGAAGGTACGGGGTATACAGAATCCTGTGGCGAGGCAAAAGGCGATGTTAGCTCTTTCCTGATATAGTTTTGAGATCGAAATTTGTGTTTGAGACGTGTGAGGTGAGGCGCGAGACGTGTGAAACTGCAGGAGCGATGGGCAGACAAAAACACAAGCCCAATCCCCGGGGCGAATTGGCCCAGCACAAGCGAGGGGGGAAGGCACGAGACGTGGCCGAGTGAATGGCGCCGTGCCCAGCTCGTGCTCCTTCCTCTCCAGTATTTTGCTGCCCATTCGCGCCTTCCATGACTCTGGCGCGCCTGCCTCTTCTGATGTTTGCCGCATGAATTGAAGTGTTTGGGTGTTTGAGGCTGGATTGGCGAGGATCAATGGGTGAATAGGGACGGCACATACCAAGTAACGGAGTATTAAAAAGAATATGGTCGAATTAAGACAAGAGAAGAAGATGACAAAGAGGCCCAGTGTCAGGGGGATGTCGCGTACAAGCTATCGAGGGCGCTGTGCAGCTCTCGAAGTCGGACAAGCACGGTGGCGAAGAGGGAAAGAGACGATGCCGGGGAAGGAGGTATCGTGAGATGCGTGTGCGTGAAGGAGGAAAAAAGAGAAGAAGCGAAGGGGAAGGGAAGAGGGAAGGAGACAGCAGAGTGTGTAGGGAAGGAAAGAAGGGGTTAGGGGCAGCAAGAGACGATGTCTTCTACAATGGGAAATTACAAAAGGCAAAAAAAGGGGGTAGGGTGGAAAATAGGAGGGACAGAGGGAAGGAGCAGGCCTGGACAGCGAAAAGGGGAGAGGAAGGAGCGACTGCCAGCCCGTCGTCGCGACTACACAGTACGAAGTCAACTACAGAGCAGAGCACCAGCTGCCCCAGCTACTCATTGCCCAAAGTTGCCCATTGGGACGGGCACGCTACTGCGCTACGGGCGTGGCTGCCCCCTGGTCGATGCGAAAAGGGGTTCGTGCTCTTCCCAAGGCAGAGGACAGCACCAAGAACGCAGAGGGAAGGCACGACTCTCAAAGGAGGACTCAAAAGGAAAGGGGGAAACGGCCAGAGTGTGGAGACGTGTCTTGGTACTTGGTACGCACAGCTCATAGAGGGAGCTATGGACGGCCTAAGAAAATAAGAAAAGGGACGCTAGCAACGGGGGCGCCCCACGAATTGAGCTTGTCATTGGCTGGCAGTGGTTCCCGAAGCACAGATCTCACGCTAGCGCGGTACAGTCTCTGGACAAGTACACCTTGCACTGGCGCATTCTGTACTGTGTGGATACTGTGTACACAGCAACAGGCCTTTTGGGTGCTAAAGGTGCCGAGTATGGGGAAATTGTTTCGTTTCGTTTACTGGCAGGGCAGGCATAAAGACAGACAGGCGCTCAGGGTATCCAGGGTCGAGGTGCCAGAGTTCAGCACAGTATCAGGGTCCCAGCAGCATCTGCGAAACTCTCGTATCGTCTCGTGACAATCCGGATTCCAGCACACCATATGCACGCCCTGCAGCGGAATGCGACGCCCGAGGACCTCAGGTGAGCGGATTGAGCATGATTCCTGTTTGCTGCAGCTTGTGTGTCGTCGTGTCGTCGATTGAGCTGCTTCGAACCAGAGACGGCCACGTTGTACCTTTGGCAGTGAGTACTGTGTGGGTCTCGTTGCGCACAGTACAGCAAGTGCTAGTGCTTGGGAAAAGGGGCACGCAGCAGATCAGCACGGTAAAGAGTATGGTCGACAGGATTTGCAGTGATGTATCGACATTGGTTATCTTATCAGTGATGGGATGAGTTGATACAGGAAGAGTGAAGCAACTCACCATCCAAGGGCAGAGGATCGTTGACGCCAGTTGAGGCGGCTGTGTTGGGCTGATCATCTTGAGATCAGAACTGGAACACCACGAACCTCGAAAGGACGGGAGGAAGACGAAAGCAAGACAACTCAATCGGCGTCAGCTGGTCAGTTCTCAGAGACCGGCAGCTAGCCAGCTCCTTGCATACTGCACTGATGCGCATCGCCCGTTCCGTCGAGAGTGTGATAGAGTCGATATCGGGATCACGTGATGTGTATTTGCTTTTACGATCGCTCTCAAGCATACTGCACGGAACCCCTTGCATATCTAGCTCGGCACCTCAGTGTCGAGATACTACAGTTCAGATGCCGAGTGGAATATTTCCAGTGTCCAAACTAAGATAAGATAGGTGCATGTACCATGCATGCATGTGTGCGATATGTAGCTACCGGACGTCGCTGGTCCAAGTGTTGCCGTTGAGCGCCACCGACCAAGTCCGTTGAGATGCAGCACAAGGATGATTAGAAAAGAAATAATCAGTCACAAGTACAGATACGAAGTAGTCAAAAGCAGTAATCAAAAGAAAGCATGGTTTGGTCTGTGCTCCTCCAATATCGACAAGCTCCAGCCGCTCACTTACGAAATAACTTTCCGAGTCCAAATTGCAAGCGAGGTTAATTAGAGTAATAATATACAAATTGGCCTGAACCCATAATGATACTCATTCAAGCAACTCTTAATGTTCTGTGTGTACTCTGTAATGAGGATTGGCAAGGTTACAGACAAGGCCGTGTAGCGTGGCCGCCTGGCCGTTATTTCGCATGGGTACTTGTATGCTCTGAGTTTGGTATCATCCTGAACAAGCACATATATTAGCATACTCAGTACGATGTACTGAGCACTTTTTACTGAGTAGATACACATATTTTATACTAAGTACAAAGTATTAACGCTTTGTATCACTTTCGTGCGACTATTGGCATTATCGTAGGGTCCGGGGTCCCTGTTGTTTAACGCGTAGCAGGGTATGCTCGACAACGGCTGCTCAGGTAGAGGGTACGAAGTGCGAAATAGAGACTGCCAAGTCAATGCAAACCCTACTATCAAAGACAATACTCGTAGATAATAAGGTCATGCATTACAAAGTGAAATATGATTTTCCCGACATCCTCGCTGAAACGAACAGTCTTACCGTTATATCACAAGGTTGAGACTCGGCCACTGTCTAACTTGCAGGGCTGGTCTAGCCTACCCAGGATTCCACGTTTCAATGTTTGTCTTGTCTACTCAATATTGAATAGGCTTTTGTCTGTGCGAATGTGTCTGTGGTCGGCAATATAGACTTGAATCACAAGATGTCGTTCGGTATTACATAATCAATGTCACCGTCAGCCTTGGATACTACGACATCAGGAAGTTGCGACGAGTGCACTTTCCGTCACGTCACGGGCCGTCGCCGCAATTGACGTCAACAACGGCAGCCGTCGCAGGAAAGTGCTCCGTATGGGGAAGGAACAGAGGTAAAATGCGACTTTGAGGAGCAAAAGTGGCACTCGAGCTGTTAGCAGGTAGCTGTTAGTGTACAGAGTAGCGCCCCGCCCCCATTGACAGTCAGGCCCATACAACGACTCTACCGCCCTTAAGCCGAGGCATCTGGGGGATATTCAGCAGCTAAACCCCGCGAAACAGCCTGACAGGGCCTTGCTCTTACCCCATACAACCCCAACTTCAACGTCAGCAATCGCAGAATCTGACGACCTCGACGACCACCACTCGACAGAGGCTTAACAATAGCGACTACTACAAGCTCAGGCTGCGATCACTACCTATACAGCTAATTGTTCCGGCATACACGACATTGCGCCACCTGAAAGCACGCCCAGAATCAGCACCACCGTCCAGGGCCAAGCCCGCGAAGCCGACGAAGCTCCCTCCTCGATCATATCCTCGATCTTTTACTCAGCACCATCTACCCTGATCTAGGCATCGCACATACTCGCCGCAGCCATGGCTGCCCCGATGCTCGAGTTCCGGACGCCCGGGTTCAACCCCTACGCCGTCCAGTACTCGCCCTACTACGACTCGCGCATCGCCGTCGCATCGTCGGCCAACTTTGGAATTATCGGCAACGGCAAGCTGTTTGTGCTCGAGCTCACGCCCGAGGGCGTCGTGCAGCCGGGCAAGGTGTGGGACACCAATGACTCGCAGTACGACGTCGCGTGGTCCGAGATCAACGAGAACCAGCTGCTCGTGGCCTGCGGCGACGGCTCGCTCAAGCTGTTCGACCTCGGCGTCGACAACTTTCCCGTCATGAACTTTCACGAGCACAAGCGCGAGGCGCTGTCCGTGGCGTGGAGTCCCGTCACCAAAGACTCGTTCCTCACGAGTTCGTGGGACGGCACCGTCAAGCTGTGGTCGCCGACGCGCAACCAGGCGCTGCGCACGCTGCCCGTCGGCGCGTGCACGTACTCGGCAGCCTACTGCCCAATGAACCCGGCCATCGTGTCGGCTGCGTCGAGCGACTCGCACCTACGCATCTTTGACCTGCGCACACCCGTGTCTGCCAAGTACCACCTCGTGGCCACTATTGCGGTGCACGCGCCGCCCATGGGCAACGGCTCGCTGCCGCACCTGGCTGGTGGCGGCGTGCCACCCCCGGGCGCCATGGGTGGTGCGCCGTCGGAGATCCTGACGCACGACTGGAACAAGTACAACGACACAATCGTGGCGACAGGCGGTGTCGACAAGGTGATCCGCACATTTGACATCCGCAACCCCAACGGCGGTGCGCTGTCGTACATGATGGGCCACAACTTTGCAGTGCGGCGGCTGGCCTGGAGCCCGCATGCGCATGACACGCTTATCAGTGCGAGCTACGACATGACGGTGCGCCTATGGAACGACGGGTCGCCACCGCCGCCGACGCCACCGCCACAACCTAACGCGCCCGTACGAATGGGCAACATGGTGGGCATGATGAACCGGCACACCGAGTTCACGACAGGCGTCGACTGGTGTCTGTTTGGTGAGGGTGGCTGGGTCGCATCGACGGGCTGGGACGAGCGGGTACTGCTATGGGATGCCAATGCATTGGTCGGCATGCGGCGGTAGTGACGGGTGTTGGTTGACTCTTGATTTGTGTTTGGTCTAGTTGGCTCCATGGACGGCGTTCGGCTGCATTTTGGTATTTCGTATGAGTTCAAATTATTCGTCTGTATTTTTGCAATGAATTTGACGTTAAATTTAAAATATAGACCAAAATGACAGTGAATTCAAATTACATTTTGAAAAGGTAGAGATGCAGTTAGAGGAAATAAATATCATTACTTTCTACAAATAAAAATAAAATGCTACAAGAAAAACAAAATTTGTAAAAAAAAACAAAAAACGACACTCATAAAGACAAACAAATCAATTCAGATTTACCAACATATGCTAGACGTAACGAAACCAAAGCTACCAAAATAAACACACAAAATCCAGCATCCACCTAGTTGTTGTGCATCAGCACATCCCCGTTGCTCAACCGGCGCCGTCCATTGCTTTTGCTGCTTCGGCGGCCCCGCGCCGCAGGCTGCTCCGCGCCGTCGTCATTGACCCGCTGCATGTCCTGCGCCAGCTGGTCGTCTGGGTCGGCATCGTCGAGCGCCATGCCCGTGCCCGAGGCCGCCGCTGCTTGTGATAGCGCCGCCGCGCCGGCAACGCCCGAGTCGATGCCGCTTTCGTCTCCGTCTGCCTCGCGCGCCGACATGAAGCTCGAGTTGTTCTCGTCGCCGTTCAAAATGCTAAAGGGCAGCACCTGCTGGCGCTTGCCTGTAGAGGTCGAGGCCGAGTCGACATCGGTCATGAGGGCGGAGATGGCCGTGGGCGCGCCGGCCGACGAGCGGCCCTTTTTGCTGCCGCCGGACTTGCTGTTGGTGCTCTTGCTCGCGTCGCCATTGGCTGCGCTGCCAGCACCGCCATTGGCAGCCGCATTGCCAAAGAGGCCGGCGACAGTCTCGCCGGTAAACGCCTTGCGGACGCGCGCGGCGTCGCCCTTGATCTTGCCAAAGGTGACGGTGTTGGGAATGGTGTCCTCTAGGAACTCGAGGCGGTCGATGCGGCTGACGGCGCTGGCGAGGTCGCGGTACTGGAGGTTCTTGCGGGGCTTGCGGTCGAGCTTGACCATGTTGTGGCCCTCGACGGCGAGGTGCTGGAGGAACAGCTCCGTGGCGAGGGTGATGACAAAGGCGGCATTGCTGGAGCAGACGTTGACGTCGGGGTCAATGGCGATGATCTTGCGCACGCGCGAGACTGTAGGTTAGCAATATACACTGATATAAACGCTCTATAGAACATACGAGGTAGCTGGGTCTGGCCGGTAGGCTCTCTGGCCAGCGGGTTTGCCGAGTCGTTGGGCATGGCGGCGTTGAGTCGTCTGAGGAGGTGTTGGGGGTGTCGTGTGTCGCGGTGGTAGAGGTCGGTGAATGCGTGGGTGATGTAGTAGCTCAAACTCGAGGTATGTATCAAAGTGACTTGCTGGTCAAGTGGTATTCGTATTGTAAATGTCGTCTGTCAATCGTCGGCCGTCGTTGTAGGCGTGGGGATGTGAGAAGCGAGATGTGAAGTTAAAGTGGTGACGTTGAATTTAGTAATTAAAAGTGGTATTTAGTTTAAATGGCACGTCTGGCGCGTGGAGAGACGCGATCCAGAGCAATTAGCTGCGATACTGGAGTGTTCGATACAGCAGCACTTTAATTCTCATTAAGCTGTATTTTCTCGCATTCATGCATAAGTCTGATCAATTGATTGATTGATTGATATATAGTAAAGCAGTGAAGGCCGAAATTGCTCGTCATTTGAGAGTAAATCGAGGTATGAAACAGAAAACGCAGAGAAGACGAAGAGAAACAAAAGAAACAAAAGGCAAAAGAAAAGAAAGACAGATAGAAATCAGAAAGAAGAAACAAGAGACAGGCTTGCGTATTTCGCAGAAGAGAGAGCGAGCAGAAAGGCAAAGGAAAAGCAAGAGAAATCCCAAGAATGCGCCGAGACAAATGAAAGATAGCAAGACAGCGAGGTCGACGAGACACTCCCTCAAACACGCAGACACACAGCTTATGCCTTGATTGACAGCACAATGGTCAGCACGATAAGCACCAAAATCAGGCCCATCAGCGCCATCAGCTTAATGTTCTTCCACCACATCTGCCGCTTCAGGCCCCGGCTGCGCACCCGGAAATCCCGCGCGCTGCCGCCCAGCCGGTCCGTCTGGTCCACCAGCAGGTCGATGCGCTCGCCGCGCTCCAGCAGCGACTCGATGTTGCGGCCCATGATGCCGCGCACGTCGTCGATATCGCGGCGCACGCTGGACAGCTGGTCGGCGTTGATGTCCTCGGAGCCGAACTTGTGCATCAGCGCCTTGAGCGTGCCGTTAAAGGATGCGCAGCCGTAGTAGGGCTGGCCGGCAAAGTCGGTGGTCTGGGGTGCAAACTCCTGGAAGAACTTTTCGCGCGCGGCAAGCAGAAAGGCAAACGGCACGCGGCGGCCAAAGCTGCCTTCGGCGACGACTAGAAAGGTGAGGCCGGAGGCGCTGCTGTCAGGGCCGAACTCGTCGCCGGGCGCCTCGGCGACGTAGTGGATGTGGTTGGAGCCATGGGTAAATGTGAGCTTCTGGGGCGACTTGTGCTCGATCTTGGGCAGCACGAGCGATGCGAGGGACGATGTCTGGCTGGAGGCCGAGCCGATGCACTCGGCGAGGATGGTCGAGTTGTGGGCGACGCAGGTGCTGTTTGTTAGCAGATGTTCGGTGATCAGTGAATAGGACTGGCTTACTAGAGAAGCGGCGTCGAGTTTGCGGACGACATTGTGACGGTTTGATGTGTCTGTTTATGTACTATCTTCGTCGTCGTCGTCGATGGTTCGATCAGGAGGAGGCGTTGGCTTGGAGGAGCGCGGTGATTTGTTTCGAGGTAGCTGGCAAGGCAGAAGAATAAGAAGTGAGTCAACGATGTTCCGTAGTTTGCTTGCGGTTTATTGCGCTGGTATCAATCGCAATGGTCGTTGAAAAGTCTGGCGAGCATGTGTCCAGGAAGACTGGCGCCTCCGGCCGATGACGACGTCAGGCTTCAGTGGACTGATTACCTAACTGCTCTAGTTTAGCGGCTTTTGGTGAGTTTGTTGGGGACATGCACTGAATTACGGGGCATCAATTAACACTGAACGGCAGGCGCGATTGGCTGTCGCACCTGCTACATGCGACGTCGCAGAGTTGGATTATTCAGCAGCTGTTGAAACGGAGGCATTGATTATCATAAGTCGTTATGTACATAGTGAGCCAATTGAGATAGCAATGACAAGAACAGAAACAGAAAAAGATCAAAACTACAGCTTGCTATTCCCTCGCTGCCTTGGTGGCGGTGCTTCTCGGTAGACATAGCCGTGCGCGACGGGACTGCTGGCATGTGGCAGCGGCGGTGCTGGCGGCGCTGGAGGGAAGGCACGCGACATGAATGCAGGGTGCAGGGTGCTTGCCGTTTGCGTTTGTGGCTGCAGTTGTGGCTGGGTGAAGGACTGCCGGCGCTGAAAGTTGTTGGTGAAGAAGACCGGATGAAGGACCGACGGATTGTTGATGGGCGGATGTCGGCGCTGAGGGTGGAAGGGTGGTAGATGGTGCTGCTGCTGCTGACGAGAGTGAAGTAGTTGCTGGGAGTGCTGCGACTGCAGCTGTGACGGCGTCAGATGCGGCGCGAGAATGGCTCTCGGGACGGCATAGTCGGCGGCAACGACAGAGAAGGACGGTGAGGCTGCAGCGGACATGGCGACGGGCTGTGATGACTGGTGTGCGTGCGGTACGGGCATATCAAAGCTGGCAGACTGTAGAGAGAATGAAGACGGATGGGACGACGGCGCCGGAGATGGCTGAACGCCGGCGTTTTGGTGAGGACCGGAAGGCGGGCCGGCGACGATGGGAGACCGCATGGCGGAAGCAGATATAAATTATCCGGGTGCTATCATTGTTGTAGAGCCGAGCTGTGAAGAAAGAACGAGATTGATATGCGGGAGTCTGTAGCCGGCCCAGGAGCATAAAGTGCCGAGAGTGCGGAGATCGCGTATAGTTCGGTGTTGCGCTGTAATACAGAGCAGATGGCCTGTAACAGCGCTAGACGTCATCTTCACGTGGACTTACACTGACGCCTCGGCCCGTTAGCAATTAGCCGTATTAGTCATCATTGATATCAAGTTTCGCGATTCATCACCACTTCAAAAGAAAAAGAATTCCAATAACGCCGTCCAGTCTATAGTGTCCGTCCCATCCAATCCAATCCAGCCTACGCCTTTCTCCGCGTCTTCTTGCCGTCCTTCTTCTTCTCCTCCTTGGCCTTCTCCTTCTCCTTCTCGCGGCCCTTCTTGATCGTGTTGACCAGCGCCTCAATCTCCTCGACCTGGTGTGTCTGCTCGCGCACCCGCGCCTCCTCCTTGTCGGCCGCCTCCTTGCTCTTCTTCTCCAGCGTCCGCCGCTCCGCAGACAGCTTCTCCATGTCCTCCACCAGCTGGTCGCTGTCCTGCCACATCGCCTTGGCCACGTCCTCGTCCTCCACCTCGCGCCGCGCAACGTCCATCACCCGGCACTCCTTGATGATCTTGCCCGCCAGCGGGTCGCGCGCGTGCTCGTCGCTCAGCTTCTCGCCCACCACGCCCAGGTCGCGCATCCGCCGCAGCTCGCCCTCCATCGCCGCAAACAGGATCGACTGCGCGCCCTCGTCGGCGCTCTTGACAAACAGCCACCAGATCGGGTACAGCAGCACGTAGATGAAGAACAGGCCCCACAGCGAGCCGCCCGTCAGCCAGCGCCGGAAGCCCGGCGTGCGCGACAGGCCCGGGTCCACAATCAGCACGCGCACATTGCTCGGCAGCTTGTCCGGCCGCTTGAACGCGTCGACGTGTTTCTGGAACGACCGCGCAAACACCATCAGCGCCAGCTTGCTGCGCGCGTACGCACGTGCCGGTGTCCAGTCAGGAATTTCCAGTGTAGACGATGTAGACGACTTGTCACCCTTCTTCTTCTTGCCCTTGTCCGGTGCTGCCGCCGCCGCGTCGCGTGGGGCCACCAAGGGCGGCGAGCCAATGTAGGCCGAGCATGTCGGGATGATGATGCGCACGTCGCGGTCAAACGGCTGCGACCGCAGCGCCGGGCTCAGCAGGCTCAGCAGGTGGAAGTTAGCCAGGTAGTTGATCTGCCACGCGCGCTCAATGAGGTCCGACGTGAGCATGCCGCGTGCCGGCGTCAGCGCCTTGCCCGTCTTCTCGTCCAGCTGCGGCCGACCGTCCACTGACGCGCACAGGATCACCATGTCCAGCCGCCGCACCGGCAAGCTGTCGATCCACTGTGTCGCAAACGTGCGGATGCTGTGCAGCGACGACAGGTCCACGTGCTCTGCGTAGATCAGCCCGTGGCCCGCGAGTGCCCGCAGCTCCTCGACATAGTCCACCACGAACGGGTCCGACGGCGGCTGGGCTGTCAGCAGCACAATGTGCGCGCCTCGTTTTGCTAGATCCAGCGCTACCGCCGCGCCTATACCAGATGTGCCACCCGTTATCATCACCACGCGGCCGTGCATGCTGCGCTCCGACGTGTTGGTCGCGCCGCTGCAGTAGTACTTGGTCGCCACCAGCGCGCCCAGCGTGCCGGCAAACTGCGCCATGGGCCACACGCCGGGCACCCATGACGGCACACCGTAGATGTATAAGCTGGCCAGGAAGTCGACGGGCATTTTGAAGTATGTCGAGGGTCAATTGGGTGTCGAGGTATTCGTGGTCGTGGCAAGTCGAGCTGCCAAAATGTATGCAGCTTTTCAGGAGACGTCGTTCCGCCGCAGCCTGCAGCTAGGTGTCTTTTGTCTTTTTTTAGCACCCAATTGCACTAATCCGATAAGATAAGGAGCTGTAGTCCCCTGAACATGACGACACTGCCTAGAATACAGTGGGGCGCATATTTAGTCAGCAAGGCTTGACTTTTGCTCTCGTCGTCTTAAGTCGTCTTAACCTTTAACTCTGCATCAACTACAATGCCGCGCATGAACCCCGGCCTGGGCAGCGGCCATGCCAACGGCAAACACACAGAAGACGGAACATCCGATGGACCCATCCACTTTCCCGTCTTCGGTACCGGTCTGCACCGCCAGCGCGTCGCCTTTGTTAAGGCCGGCGAGGCTCCCGACGACAAGCCCGCGCCGGCGACATCGAGTGGCGGCAGTGTGGCCGACATCTACCTCAGCATAGTCATGGGTGGCAAGACGGAGTCAAAAGAGCAAATAGAAGAGACGTCTATTGTCTGCGACATCTGCCGGCTACCGACATCATCTCCAAACCACGACGCCTGCCTCGTCCACCAGGTCGCCCTAGGCCACTCTAAGCCACCTTCCTCCATAGACCGCAACCGTTTTGGGCTGGCCATCATGTCGGCCCAGGGCTGGGATCCAGACAGCGGCCGCGGTCTCGGCCGCGACCAGCAGGGCATAGCAGCTCCCATCGAGGCCAAGCAGCGGCTCGAGCGCCAGGCGCTGGGCGACAAGCGCAAGGAGGACAAGAGCACCCAGAAGAAGACGCTGGACAAGCGGCCAAAGTCAAAGAGAGAGATCAAGCGTATCGAGGACGAGAAGAAGCGTCGGCACGACCGCTTACATCAGCAGATTATGGGCAACCGCGACTTGGACAAGTACCTGCGGCCGAGTGATTAGGGCTGAATTGTCTATTAGGCAAGAGCGAGGGATGAATTATGGAAAAGGCAAGAGCAGGGACGAGGTTGAATGACGATTTATGACATGATATCCGGTACTAGATACCAATATATTGCTTTTTATATATTTTAAAATTTACTATTCAAAACTACCGCTCTTACTGTGACTGAACTATGCCCCCTTGGCCTTGTCGAGGCTATCAACGACAGGCGCCTTGGGGATCTCGACGCCCAGCGTGCGGTAGTCAAAGCCGACATAGCCGTCGCTGACGACGAGTACGTCAACCTTGCCAGTCGCCGCCACCGACTCGGGCAGCTTGACGACTGCCTTGGTGGACAGCTTCCAGTTGCTGCCGCTGGCACCGCCGTCGCCTCTGCTCGACCCGCCTCTGCTCGATCCGCCACGACCACGGTCGCCACGACCTCTACCTCCGCGGCCACGACCACCACCAACAAACCCGCTCTGGCCGTTCTGATTGTTCGACCAGCCGACACGCTTGATCGCATGCACCTCGTCCTTGGCCAGGTCGCCCACAACAACAAAGAAGCCTTCGTTCTGCGGCTTGGGGAACTTGGGCGCATACATCTTGGCGTCGCGGTCTACCAGCGCATTCAGCCGCTTCAGGTTTACCGTCACTGTCGACGACGTCACCGGGCTCACAGAGACCTCGATGTTGGGTAGCTGCGCTACGACGCGGTTGAACTGGCTCATTTTGCTGGCCGCCACGCCGAGCGTCTTGGCAAGCTTGCTGCGCTGGCTCTCGGGCATCGCGCTGATCGCCTGCAGCGTCACAACCTCCTTCTTGCCGGGCTCGAGCGCGCCAGGGTTGACGCCGGGCAGAATATCCGTCGGCGCATCTGTCGGCCATGCCGCCGACTTGATGCACTGCAACAGCTTGATCATCTCGAGGCAGCTCGACAAATGGTTCAGCTCCGCCAGCACATCGATCGACGCCTGGATAATACGGATCGCCTGGTCTAGCACACTCGTCTGGTCGCCGACGTAATCCGTGATCGGCAGAGGAATCCGCGACATGTGTGCCTGCAGCAGCAGGAACGACTTCACGTGCGGGTCCCACATCGGCAAGCCAAACGATGTGCCTGGGTACGCGAGGTTGACCGACATCTCCGCGTTGATCAGGTCCTCGTTGTGCCGTACCGGCAGCTCGTCGTACTCGGTCGCATGGCACATCCACGTCAGCACGTCCAGGAACGAGCCCTGCGCCTTGGCGTGCCGCACCAGGTGCCGGATGGTCTTGTGCGACAAGTAGTAGTAACTCATGATCTTGCCCAGCGGCGTTGGGTCCACATCGCCGTTCGGGTACACCTCGACACACTTGGACTTGGCCAGGTCGCCCAGAGCCTTGTCCACCATGTCCACCATGTACTCGTTGGCCATGTGCTGCGCCGTCATGCCGCCGTTCTCCTGCTGCTCGTCCTGTGTAATGTCCAGCCCGTAGTACGACGGGTTCTTGTGCAGACGCCGGAAGAAGAACGTCCATGTCAGGTAGTCCAGCGCGTCCTGCTTGCTTACAATCGTCTCCGCCGACACCTCGGCACACAAATGGTTGTCCAGCACCGTGTGCAGCGACGACTCGACGGGGAAGCCCGTGTGCAAGAAGTGCTTGTAGAAGTCCTTCTTGGAGTCTTGCGTGAAAATGCGCGCGACACCAGAGTCGTCAAACTGTGGGCGACCAGCACGACCCAGCATCTGCAGCACGTCCGTCAGGTCCATGTCTTTGTAGCCCTCAATCTTGGCGTCAAAGAACTGCGTGCCCTTGACGATAACCAGGTGCGCCGGAAGGTTGACACCCCACGCCAGCGTACTCGTGGCCACCAGGATCTGGATCTTGTTGTTCAGGAAGAGCTCCTCCGACAGCTGCCGGTCCGACTCCACAAGACCGGCGTGATGCAGGCCGATACCGAAACTGATGGCCTCGCGCAGCGCCTCGTCCTTGACGCGCGCAAGGTTCAGCTGCAGGTCATCCTCGTCCATCCGCAGGAACCGTCGCGGGTTGTCTTCCATGCCGCAGTAGTTGACCAGGTCCTTGGCCGTCAGGCGCGTCTGCCGACGGGACGGCACAAACACAATAACAGGCTTGGTCGGACTGTGGTTCTTAATGGCCAAAAACGTCGGCCGGTTCATGGCCTGCATCAGCGGACAGAAGCCGCGCATGTCGGGGAAGCCGTCAATGTACAGCTCCAGAGGCACAGGACGCACCGAGTGCCGGAAGTTGAACAGCGCGCCCTGGCTCTGCTTGACTCCCAGCCAGTTGGCCAGGTCCGTGGCATTTGCGCACGCCGTCGACATGCCCAGCAGACGCACCGGCACCTTGGTCGAGGCGGCAATGTAGTTCATACGCGACACGATAATCTCCAGAATCGGGCCACGGTCGCCCGCCAGCAGATGGATCTCATCGATAATGACAAGACTCACTTTGCGCACGTAGTTACGCGTCTGCCAGCTACGCGAGATACCATCCCACTTCTCGGGCGTCGTAATAATAATGTCGGCATCCTGGATCGTACGCGTGTCGGGCGTGTTGTCACCCGTCAACTCTACCATCTTCAGGTTGGCAGGTCCGGCCAGGCGGCTGCCCCAATCCTTGATACGCTCGCGCACCAGCGCCTTCATCGGCGCAATGTACACCACCTTGGAACCAGGCCGCTCGCGGAACGCCCACCACATGGCCAGCTCGGCCGCTACTGTCTTGCCACTGCCCGTCGGCGAGCCCAGCAGCACATTGGCCGGTGTGTGGTACAGAGTGTGGAAGATCTGCGTCTGCATCGGGTTAAAGTACTCGAAGCGCTGGGCATAGATCGACTCGAGGATCGGGTTCTTGAGCGCGCTGATGTGCAGGGGCTGCAGCTCCAGAAGGTCCGTGTACACGCTCTCGGTATCGGGGCGGATCAGGTGCTGGAACGAGACGGGCGTCACTGTCTCAGCGCCAAGCCAGCGGTCAGAAACGGCGCGCACATAGATCTGATCGGGTAGGGGATCCGACAGTGGAATGGTAAAGTTGAGCTCGTGGTCGTCCTGCAGCTTGCGCCGGCTCAGCACAAAGAACTCATGGTGGTAGATCTCGGACGTCTCCGAGTTCTCGACCCAGATGTAGTACGACTCGGACGTGCCGTGAAACTGGTCATTCCAGCGGAAGTCGGGGTACAGGAACAGCTTGATCCGGAGCACATCGCGGTTCAGGGGTGCAATTTCAGCCTCGACTGACAGCGTAGGGAAGTTGTTGAGAATGCGCGCAATTTTGTGGCCGGCACTGTGGTTGCGCACAAGACCGCCAATCTCGCCCGGCTCCATATCCCGGAGAGACTCGATGGTCATTGTCGCGCCCTTCTCGTCCAGCTGTGCCAGGACCGACTTGGGCAGGTCAAATTGGTGCAGTGGGTGCTGGAATGGCCACACACGACGCTCAATCGACTTGGACAGCGACAGTAGAACCTGGCACTGGTGGCCCCAGCGCCGGTTCAGCGCAATCATGAAGAGGGCGCGGCAGATACGGCCGGCCTGCTGGGCCACGTAGTTGAGATCGTTGCCGAGAGCAAAGTCATCGGGCTGCGCCTTGGAAATGTACGACTGTAGCAAAATGTTGGTCTTGGCCTGGGGCGTGTCGATGCCGACGCCGACATCGCACACGGTGGCCGTATCTCTGAGCTTGACGAGCTCCTTGGCCTCGCTGTCGCGCGACTGGATGTTGTCAAACTCGCCACACTTGGCAATCATCTGCAGCACGTCTGCTTCTGTCGCGTGCGGGCGCATCATACTGTTAAAAATCTGAATGCTCGAGTACAGAATGTAGAACTGGCTGGCAATGCGACCGACGTCCTTGCTACGCAATTCTTCGGTCGCCTCGTTGAAGATGATCATCTGGCTCTGCTGCAGGGTGCGCGCAGCATCGACAGCAAGCTGTCTGCGGCGCTGCACAAGCATAGGATCCTGGTGAAACTCGGCCCAGTCGATGCCGTAGGCCATGGGATTGCGACGCATGCGCACAAAGAGGTATGAGTAGCCAATCCACTGCACGGCCTCGGGGATGGAGGTGACCGTACCGAGCGAGATCTCGGCATTCAGGTTGTCCACAAGCTTGGCCGAGAAGCGCGACTCGATGGGCAGCTGCTCAGTCACCGCAGTGAGGTAGTGTGTAAGCTTGTTCTGCGTCGTGCAGATCATACCGATACCCGTGTCCTCAAATTGGGGACGACCAGCACGACCAAAGATCTGCAGCACATCGAGGATACCCAGGTCGACAAATTTACCGTCTTGGGCACTGTAGACCTGGGTGCCCTTGATGATGACAGCGGCAGCGGGAAGGTTGACACCCCAGGCAAGCGTTGCCGTACAGCAAAGCACCTTGAGCACACCCTCGCCAAACAGCCGCTCCATGAGATTGCGGTCCGACCGCGGCATACCGGCGTGGTGGATACCGAGGCCCTTGGGGAGCAGCTCTCTGATTTCGCGCGCCTTGGACGTCTTCATCGATGCGAACGCAGCCTCGTAGCGAGGATGCATGGTCGGGTCGAGGAGGTCAAGGCACATCTCCTCGGATGCCTTTTCGTGCAGCATCTTGGCCGTCAGCATGGTGTCGCGGCGCGAGTGGACAAAGACCATGATCTGGTGGCCGGCCTCGAGCATTTCGCGACACTTTTCAAAGGCCACGATATCGAGGTTTTCCTTGGACTCCTTTTGGCCCTTGCCGCGGACTCCGATAAAGTGCTGCTGCAGGGGGACGGGACGGAACGAGGCATCAAAGTAGAACAAGCCTGCGTAGCGGTTGACCTTGAGGAAGTCGGCAACGTCAATGTAGTTAGGAAGCGTGGCACTGAGACCGACGATGCGGATGAGCGATTGCGTGCTCTCGACCTGGCGCTCTGTACGGGCAACAAGCGACTCAAGGACAGCACCACGCTCGTCGTGCAGCATGTGCACCTCGTCGATGATGAGGAGGCGCACTTTCTGGACAAGCTCCGTGTCGCCGACGCCGCGCCGGGTCACGACATCCCACTTCTCGGGTGTTGTGACGATGATTTGCGTACGCACAATCTCGGACTTGGTGAGGTGCATATCACCCGTGAACTCGCGCACATTGATGCCGAGCCATGCCAGCCGCTTGCCGAGCTTCTCTGTGATTTCGGCCGCCAGCGCCTTCATGGGCGCAACATATACAATCTTGAAGTCCTCGGTGTCGACGCCAAAGTCGTCCACAGACGGGTCGTCCATCGGGCTCGGATAGGCGTATTGGCCGATTGTGTGCAGAATTGTCAGCATAGCCGCATCAGTTTTACCCTTGATTGTTAGCATTTGGCAGTGTGATTTTGATAGAAGGACAACTTACAGCACCAGTAGGCGCACAAATGAGCATGTTCTCGCTCGTCTTGTAGGCTACCGGGTAGACCAGACTCTGCATCCGGTTCAGGGTGGTGTAGCCCTTGAATGTGCCGCGGCAGACACCGTCGAGGTCCGCGATCTTGATCAGACTCTGGCCAGGACCAAGCTTGCCCTTGGCGCCGGCCGGGATGTAGTACTCAGTGTACTTTTCCTTCTCGCTGACCGTGCTGCCCGCGGGCAGGGCATACTTTTTGCCCGTCACGCTCAAGCTGTTGCCGGCATTGTAGGCTCGGTACACGTGCGGGTAGTCGGGCTGCTTGTCTTTTGCAGCGGCCAGCGCTGCTGTTTTGTGCTGAAAGTCCTGCTGCCGCAGCTGCTCCTCTCTCTGTGCCCGTGTCAGAAGACGCTGGTCTCCGACTACGGCGCCACCAATGTCGTCGTGCGCATCGTGCTCGTCGGCATATGAAGCAGCCACGATCTCGTCGCGGTGTGTGATCAGCTCTGTAAAAAAGTCGAGGCTGTCAAAACCAAACATGTCGATCAGATGCGACTGCAGCTCATCCTGCTGCATCTCGGACTTAAGGGCGTCCATGATCTCCATCTGCATCACCTCTGGCGGGATGGGCTCTGCGGTTGTGCTGCTGTGTGGCGTCGGCTGCTCACGGCATTTTTCCAGCAGCCATTTCTGGCCGTAAGATACCGAGGAGCTGCCTCCATTCCGTACAGACTGGTGACTGTAGTCGTACTCGTCTCTCTCCTTGAGACCGGCCTCCTCGAGCTCGTTGTCCGAGATGGTGTCCCAGATATCATATCCGACACCGCCCGTGGCGGAGCTGTTGTAGTCGCTGCTGTCCTCTGAATCATCCGCATCGAGAAACATGTCGTCGATGTCACTGACTTCAGAGAATGTCCCTGCCGGAGGGAGCTGGAGCTTGCCGGCGACGCCCTTCATGGCGGCCAGCAGCTGCCGCAGCTCGGCGGAACTCTGTAGTGAGCTCATGGTTGTGTTGAGATGCAATTGGCAATGCTATGCGAAACGCTGTAACTGTATCTATAAAAACAATGAATCGCTTCGTCTGAATATGTGAATATGGCCGTATACAGCTCGGCAGATGTGGTGATGCCGGTCTTGATATCTTGTGGTGGGATGAGATTTCAGCTGTGCGCTGTACCTGCCAGCTGTAGCGCCTGGCGGGGAGTCATACGGGCTGACAAAGCGCTGAAAGAAGCAGGAGCTGTGGGGCCTGTCTAAGAAGCGGCGATCGTGTCTGCTATTCCGGGTCTTGAGTGCTAGTACAAGATGATCGCTACGCTGAAGAATTGTTGAAAGAAAAATCAGAAGAAATCAGAAGAAAATAATGTAGGGTCACATAGCGAGTCAAGCTAGTTTTCGAAAATATTATTTACAGTATAAAATACTCTGAGTCTTGATATGTTGATGTGGACGAAATCTGTATGACGCCGTTGGACTCATTATGACGAGCATGCACGGTCGCTCCTTCTCTTTAGAGTACCAGAAGCGTGTAAGCTCATAAGCTTCTTTGCTCTTTCCTTTTCCTATCAGCACCGTTCGTTTCCAATGGGTGGGGCACCCGCGTGGAAGAAGCCACCAGGGCGGTCCCTTTCCCAGAGGAGCCTGTAGCTAATAATATACGGTAATGAGGGATGCGCGTTCAGGGGGTGGGGGGACGCAAGGAGAGAAAAGGGCGACGTGTTTTTGGCATTTTTGGAAGGCACGGCGCCATCACATGTATCTTTAGTCTTTTTCTAGCAGGAACGAGACTTGCACCGCCAACTGCCGCACCTGCCGCAACTCCATCTCTGACGATACCACGACCTGCGCTTTTCCTGGTTTCTGCCTCTTTCAAGCTTCACCACTGCACGCACTTCCGACACTACACCCGCCCACACAGCTCAATCACGCCCGCCAACCCGCTACAATGCCTTCCATGTGGTTAACAGATGCCCAGAGTACGTCCCAGCCCGTCTTTAGCCCGCCGCTTGCTTTGCGCCTCGAGCTGCCGCTTTGTCCGGACACGCGACCACGGCCGGCCTGACTCGAGGTCGGGCTCGAGGTCTGAGCTGTGGTAGCGCCGGCAGCTCCAAGATACATGCGCTACCATAATATAGGAACCTTGCTAACATATATTCTCCGATTTACAGAAGTGGGCGTTGCCTTCTGCTCCGGCGGTATGTAATCTAGGAGATATCGATAAGGGGTCGCGACGACGACGATGGCGATAACGACGACAATGACGACCCCAAGTCGGTTGGCTCTTTGCTGTGCAGCACATACTGATACAACTTGCAGGCGGTTTCTTCCTCATTGCCGGTGTCATGCTCTTCTTTGACCGCGCCATGTAAGTTTATGCTTCATCACTCCATTTATGAGGACTACCGCTAACATCTCAGGCTTGCCATGGGCAATGTAAGCTCCAACTAACATATCAACGAAATCTACAACAAGACTAACCTATAGATCCTCTTCCTGATCGGCTTGACCATTATCATCGGCCCTGCCAAGACCCTGCTCTTCTTCGCGCGCAAGCAAAAGGCTAAGGGCACCGGTGCCTTCTTCGGCGGTCTGCTGCTCATCCTGATGCGCTGGCCTCTGATTGGCTTCCTGGTTGAGATGTACGGCATTCTGATCCTGTTTGGCGATTTCTTCGGCACTATCGGCGCCTTTGCGCGGAACGCCCCTGTTGTCGGACCGTACATTGGCATTGCCATTGACCGTCTGGGCGGCGGCCGCAGCTCCGACCTGCCCGTCTAAGCAGATGCAGTTGCTTGATATCAAAAGCTACACCGGCCTGCTTGCGAGTACATGGCTTGCAGGAGCATTGCTGGATGCCTGCCTGCCGCAGCCTAGCAGTCCGGCCACGAACAGGCAGCAGCAAAGCCGACTCTGGACAGCTAGCATTCTCAACGAACCAGCAGCTAGCTACCAGCCAGGTACGGCATGGATAACGACACTCTACCCCCATTTCATATAGAGTACACTTCTTACACGGCGTTGATGGATAGAGAAGGATGAGGGATGGGCAGGGTCTGATTTGGAGTAATCATAATACCCCTTTTTGATTTCTTATTTTTCTATTTCACTTTACTCTTTACACTTCTCGGCTCTCTTGAATACTGGACATGCCAAGCGCGGATCGGATACACTCTGTACTCTGTACATTGCCTTACGTACTCTTAATAGCAGCACTTTTGTTTTGGTTGTTCTGGCGTGATCTGCTGGTTGTGTGACTCCAATTTTACATCGTAACTGCACCAATATTGCTTGCACCAAGTGTCGTACTGTGGCATATAATATATGTACTGATCCAACTACATTCGCGTGGTTATCTTGTTCTCCCGCTTCCCGGGTTATGCCGTGGCTTATTTATCATTCATCAGATCCTCCTGCTATGATTCTTCCTCCGCCGCTCGGATCGACGCCTAGTAGTTCGACTTGCGCATGAACGCGGCAAGCGCCTCGACCGTCGCCCGTGCGTTGCTCGCCTGTGCGTTCTCGCCGTAGTGGCCGATGATGATGGACATGCCGGTCTTGGCAATGGCCACACCGGTCTTGCCCTTCCGGACCATGATGATGCTGTCGTCGGTGCTGATGATGGTGGCAACAAATCTCTCGCCGCCCACGTGCAGGCCCTCGCTGTACGCCTTGTCGGCGGCGCTCGAGTTGCCCTCGAAGATGGAGGCAATAACCTTCATCTCAGCAGGCTCGATCTGTGCTGTTAGTTATGCTGTAGTTTGAGTAGTTGCAGAAAACACATACGGTGAAGCCGGCCGAGGTGGCCCAGACGCTGTCGCCAGCAAGGCTGATGATGGCGCCCTTGTCGATGTGGCCGCTGCTGACCAGGCTGTAGTTTATGTCAGCTTTCGTCCGTTATAGTTGGCTTTTGGTTCCTCTCGGTTGCTCTCCGGGTGCATGCGAGCTGCACATCCCGTCTGTTGGAACTTCATGGACATCGTCCGACGAGCTTCGGGCCGTGTGTGACCGTGCCGTCGTAGCACAATTTCCGCCTTGATATCGCCAGCTGGAGTATCGTCCGAGGTCTTCAACCGGAGCAGCTATACAGGTCGGTTACAGGCCGGTACCGGATGTCGCTGTCGCTATGGATGGGATGTGTCGGACACCGATGGGGGTCAACCCGAGAGGAGGACTGCAGATATGGGAGTGGAAATCATTGTTACCTCGAGTCGACGTATGCTGTAGAAAGAAAAGGTTAGCAAAGATCATACAAAGCCTGACCAAACAAGGCCGTGGCCGTCCGTCTCGTGGTCTCCTGTCCTTCGTCTCCGACGGCGGCGGCTTCCCTCCGTCTCCTCGCCATCGCCCTCGTCTCCTCCGTCATAAACGCACCTTGCCAAGACATGTTGATGGATGTGTATGTGTGTGTTGTGGGTGTGGAGGGTATAAGGATCGAGTACGTTGAATCGCAATAGAATGTTGGGAAGAGTGACTGCGAGCAAGGAAGAGTTCGAGGTTAGAAATAGTATGGCGGAAGTGGTGAAAGCGGTAGAAGGCAGTAGTAGGCGGCAGAGCAGTAGTGGCGGGAGCAGCAAGTATTAGTGCAGGTCCTCTGTAATGGGGCCTGCTCGGCTGGATTAGGGGCGGGGTGGATAGCGGTGGAGGGGACTCTGCGAGAAAATTAGGGGCGAGGGGGGAAGGTACGGGGCATCAAACGTCACTCACAGCCGGGAAGAGGTCACGGGGGCGGTGGAAGGGAGAAAGAGGAAACAAGGTATAAGAGACTTCTACTCGTTGAGAAGAGAGGGATGCGACGGTGCAACTTTACAAACTTGAGGGTGTGCTATGGTTGAGCCAGAGTGGCAGATGACGATATGAAGGATTATGTAAGATTATGTAAGATATATTCAAGAGGCTGTTCTACGAGTACGCGCCTTCCTATCGTGAGATGGGCGAGGAGGGGTACCATCTCGTTGCGGTTTCTGTTTGCGGGCAGCTGCATGAAGAAATGCATGAGAAGGGAAGGCGCGAAACAGCTGCTCTTTCCAAGTAAACAAGCCCCGCTACCAGTACCAGCTCGGGCGGCTGTCAAGCTTATGTAATAATCGCAAGGCGGCACCTTAAGCAAGGCACCAATGTAAATCTGCAGCACCTGTCTGATTGTCTTGAAAATCGTGCCTGAATAACTGTGCTTTTCGAGGCAATCAGACAACACGCAGCTCTGACCTTGGCCTCCTTGAAGAAGTCCCTGAAATTCCCTAGAAGAATGGAAGCTTGCTCTGTACAACTACAAGTACCCCGCCGAGCCCCGCTTACGCATCATAGTGCGAGCTGAGAGCAAGAGCTGTTTCGGTGCACGTGACCCTCATGCAAGTGCGGTCTATGCGACATCTCCGTCCCGGCATTCTGGTGACTGTCTGGCGCGGTGTTTTATCTTTATCTGCCGGCATGAGATACAGCGGGTAGGATGAGTCTGAACCTTAGTTGATGCTGAAACACAGTACTTGATTGCATTATGCTTGAAGCGGCTCATACTCGGCAAGCTGAATCTGTGCTGGAGATGTCAGAATCGTCGTGGATTTAGCTTGTGATACCTGAGTATGTTTGCTTGATCATGCTTACGGGCTTGGGTCAGTATTTTCTCATTTATAGAACGTTTCATGCCAATATATGATCACAGACCGATGGTTCATGGGCGTGCTTACATAATCAAACTCGAGCCGCACTTTGGCAGCTTGAAACCTCACCGCAAGTACTCGGCAGCCTTGTAGTAAACGCTACATTTCCAAGCACACGTAGAATACAGCTCCTTGCATAGTTCTCTTCAACTTTGAGTATCATATGCTGCTGTAATTGCGATATGATGCGGTGATACTTTTGGACTACGTATAAGTCGCACGTGATGACGCTCGTGACCGTGATGGGCCAATCGCGGCAGACCCACACGCAGGGAGCTGCACATGGCGACCAGATGAGAGAAGGGAAGCGAGGTGAGAGGCTGGCATCGAATCGACGCGACGGCTCTTCAATTGTTGCGCGATACTCCCGAAATACATCTCGACTCTCCTTTTCCGTTTCGCACTCAATTCCGCTCAATTGCCCCAATTCGTCCAACCAGCTGCGACTGAAGCTCGCGACGCGACGTGACCAGCCAGGTCGCAAACCACCTCAGCCTCTTGGGAGCCTCGCCATAGCTCCACCAGACCTCAGATCCGTGTGACTGCTGTCTGATATCGACTCGCAATGGCACCTTCAGCTATGGACATCGACGAGCCCCTGCCGCGGCGCGAGGCGTGGAAGCTGCTGCCAGAACCGACCATCCACCCGGTCAAGGACTATACCATGGAGGAGTTTGTGCAGCCGCGGTCAGACGGCTACGAGAAGGCCAAGACGATGCCCGATGGCGAGGCGTGCATTGTCATTGACAATGGCTCGTCTGCTATGCGCGCTGGCTGGTCGTTTGAAAAGGACCCGCGCTTTGTTGTACCGCCCATCATGGCCAAGTACCGCGACCGCAAGCTCGGCAAGACGTTTTCGCTTGTGGGCTCCGACTGCTATGCCGACACGGCCGCGCGCGGCCATATACGGAACGCCTATGAAGCTGGAACCGGCGTTGTTGCCAACTGGGATGTCATGGAGCACCTGCTGGACTACACCTTTGTCAAGCTGGGCCTGAACGGCAGCGAGAACGGCGTCGACGTGCCCCTGGTCCTCACAGAAACCGTGGCCAACCTGCCGTACTCAAGGAAGTGCATGACCGAGATTGTCTTTGAGTGCTACAACGCGCCGTCTGTCGCTTACGGCATTGACTCGCTTTTCTCATACCGCCACAACAAGGGCAACACCGGCCTCGTCGTCTCTTCATCCTACAGCGCCACACACGTCATCCCCGTCTACAACTCAAAAGCAATCCTGTCACAGGCTATCCGCCTGAACTGGGGCGGCTCGCATGCTGCAGACTACCTGTTGAAGCTGGTGCGGCTCAAGTACCGCGATCACCTGAGCGGCAACCTGAAGCTGAACCAGTCGCAGGCCGAGTACTGGCTCAAGGACTTTTGCTACATCTCGAGCGACTACGACACCGAGGTCAAGAACTACCTCGACTGGACGGGCCTGGAGGACCGCGAGCGCATTGTGCAGTACCCCTTTACCGAGGAGATTATTGTCCAGAAGAGCGAGGAGGAGCTGGCCAAAATTGCCGAGCGCAAAAAGGAGAGCGGTCGGCGTTTGCAGGAGCAGGCCGCCAAGATGCGCCTGGAGCGGCTGGTGAAGAAGGAGCGCGAGCTCGAATACTACAAGCACATCCAGACGCAGATTGCCGAGAACCCCAAAAAGGAGACGAAGCGGCTGCTCGACGAGGCCGAGGTCAAGGACGAGGCAGCACTGGACCGCATGGTCAAGGAGCTGGAGAAGACGATCCGCCGCGCGCGGCAAAAGGACCTGGGCGGCGAGGTGGAAGAAGAGGCAGCAGAGGCGCCAGACTTTTCGCTCCTGGAGGTGCCCGACGAAGAGCTCGACGAGGCCCAGATCAAGGCCAAGCGCCAGCAGCGCCTGATGAAGTCGAATCACGATGCGCGCGCGCGTGCCAAGGCCGAGAAGGAGGCCGAAAAGGCGCGTGTGGCCGAAGAGGCCCGTCTCGAAGAGGAGCGCCGCACCAACGACCTGGAGAACTGGCTGAACGAGAAGCGCGCCGCGCACCAGGAAGTTGTCGACAAGATCAAGGAGCGCGAGCGGCTGTCCAAGGACATGGGCAACCGCAAAAACCTGGCATCGTACATCCGCATGAAGAACATTGCCAACCTTGCCAGCGACACGCCCACGGGTACTGGTGCAGCAGGTCGCAAGCGCCGGCGCGGCGGTGGCGGTGGTGATGACGACGATTTCGGTGCCGACGATGCCGACTGGGGTGTGTACCGCGACATTGCGACGAACCAAAACGACAGCGACGACGAAGAGCGCGAGGAGAACCCCGACGTGACGCTCAAGGCGCTCGAGGAGCTGCTGCTGCAGTACGACCCCAACTTTACGTATGAGCACACGCGCGAGGCACAGGACGACTGGAGCAAGAAGATGATGCACGCGTTTGAGCGCGGCCCGCGGCCGTTTGACGCCGACAGCCCGGCCGAGCGCCACCAGATCCACCTCAACGTCGAGCGCATCCGCGTCCCCGAGGTGGTGTTCCAGCCGAGCGCGATTGCGGGCATCGACCAGGCCGGCCTCGTCGAGATTGCCGGCGACATCCTGACGCAGCGGCTGACGGGTCTCGTGGGCATTGAGCGCGATGACTTTTTGCGCGACGTGTTCCTGACGGGCGGCCTCACGCTGTTCCAGAACTTTGACGAGCGGCTCTTCTCGGGCCTGCAGTCGCTGCTGCCGGCGGGCTCGCCGCTGCATCTGAGACGGGCCCAGGACGCGCTGACAGACGCATGGCGCGGTGCCGCCGGCTGGGCGGGCTCGTCGCAGTGGCGACAGGCAGCCGTCACCAAGGAGGAGTACCAGGAGAAGGGTTCCGAGTACATCAAGGTAAGCTTTCTTGACCACTGATATATGCTATACAGTATACTAACTCTCTAGGAACATGACCAAGGAAACGCCTTCTCATAGTCGACGTGAAGAGCATGGCGTTTGTGTATATTGATAGTTTTTATGCGTGCGTGGGTTGATTTATATTTATTTTACATTTAGTTGCCGATATTGGTTGATAGGGTCAGGGTTGATTTACATAATTCAGCAAAAGTCATTCATACAACTTGTTTTCAGTGAATACCATGACAGACAGTCTTAGTCATCGGTGTTATATAAGCACCATGACAAATCACGAATAACATGCATTGAATCGAAACCGAGCATTCGATGTTGTAAAGATAAAAAATACAGATTAAAAGAGTTAATGGTGACCTTTTTGAAACGCCAAATAAGATAGAATAAAGCAGAGATCCTCCTTGGTCCGACCCGGTCGCAAGGAAGACTAGGAAAGCAGAGTAAACAACAAACAAAGCTGGAGCAATATAAAGACAAATAGTAAAAACAGACGGTGAGAATAGAAGGGGAATCCTCGAGTGGTGGTATAAACAAAGTTGGCAGGGCGGGACTGGCGTCTCTGAAGCCAGCCAGCCCAGCCAGCCCGCCAAAGCTGCTCGACAGCCGGAGCTCAGGTAGCTCGATAGCTTCGTAGCTCCATAGCTAGATAGCTTAGCTAGCTATAGCCGTGTCATGAATCATTTAACGCTTCCGCGAGGTGCGTCGCAGGTCTTGCTGGGAGCTCTACTCGGCCTTGGTCTCGTTGTCAACGACGGCCTCGGAAGTCGTGTCCATGGGGTCGCTGGTGTCATCTTCGTCGGCAGGGGCATCAGCCTCGGCATCGGCCTCCTTCTCAGCACCCGCGGCGGCGGCAGCGGCAGCAGCAGCAGCAGCGACAGCATCAACAGTGCCAGTCTCGAACTGCGCGACTGCCTGGGCCACACGAGCAAGAGATGCCTCGTTTTTGGGGTCGGCAGCCGTGCCGTCGGTCGGCGGCGGGCCGTAGGCGGGCGTGTAGCCACTGGCAGCAACAGCGGCAGCAGCAGCGGCAGCGTGCTCCTGCTCCTGCTGTCTCTGGAGAGCGGCAGCGTTGGCAGCGTTGGACAGCAGGCTGGCGGCGGCGGCAGCAGCACTGGCACCGGACAGGTTGTGACCCATGCCGACAGAGCCCAGGTTCAGTGTAGGCGGGGGCTGGGGCATCTCGGCCTTGAGGTCGATAATCTTGGACTGGAGGTGGATGATGTATTCGCGCAGGGAAAAGTTCTCGGACTGCAGGTTCTTGAACTGGTTCTCCATCTCGGCAAAATCGCGAACCTGCTCCTCGAGCTTCTTGATGTAACCCTCCTTACGCTGGCGGAATGCGCGCTGAGCAGCACGGTTCTGGGCAGCACGCTTGCTGGTAGACAGCTCGCGACGGGGACCCCGGCGGCCGTCCGTGATGATCGACGACTCGTCCTGAGAGCCAGGCGATCCGGGAGTCATGTTGGCCTCAATGGCCGGGGCACCGCCGTTGGGCGTTGCGGGCGGGGGAATGGCAGTAGACATTTCTGTGACGGCGGTGTCTGGCAAAGTGGTGAAAGGCAGCAGTTTTTGCTCTGACTGAGATCGCTGTTCTGCAGACAGAGAGAGAAATTGCTGCACGACAAGATGGTGAGCAGGGTCAACGTCTGATTGGCCGTTTGCTGGAGATGCGACAGTTGTCAAAACGGCGGCGACGTGCTGCTGAAGAGCCAAAAGACCGGCTTGAGAATCAAAGCAGGGGCGTATGAAGACGACGATATCGTTACAACAGAAGAAGAATCTGTTGACGAGGGTGAAAAAAAATAAACAACAATGTCGGCGCGAAGCGCAAATGAGAATGTGTTAGTAATCCGAGGTAAAGCTACTTGTGAGATGCAAGTGGCGGCGCGCGTGCAAATGTTGGCGACGACGTCTAAGAATGATTATGAAGCAGAAAATGAGGCCTCGAAAAATGTGTAATCGTGAAGATGCAGCACAGGGGAGATGCTCGAGAGAATCCGGTAATGAAGACTGAAATGATTATGTAAATCAACAATCGAGAAGTCGAGGAAGGTGCGACTGAGGGTTGATGCCACTAAAGACGTTGATGAATAACCACAGAAACGGCAGGAATGATGTGTAAGTTGGGAAGAGGGAAAAGATGAGGTAAGGCAAAAAAGATTTCGTAATCAAGGGGCAGGCGGCTGCTTTTAAAGAGCGGGCGGCGGAAGGCAAGAGGGAAAGAGCGACCGTAACAAAGTCGCGCCAATGGCACTAGTGAGCAGCAGCGCGCATAGTGCAAGCACTGTGCTGTGTACTTTCCACTTTTAGCAGGGCGTGGTGTCGGCTGGGGACGCTGGAATGTGAGGTGAGACTAACGAGAACAATGCAGTCTCTCAATTAAAAGAGGCAGACAGGCAGACAAGCAGAATATACTTTGTAGATTGAGCAAAACGAGGCGAGTGAGACTATCGTAGGACAATAGAGACACAGATCAGAAAAGGAAAGAGGGTGCTGGGCGCCTGTGAGCAGAAATAGGTGAACCGAAAAGGAAGGAGCTTGCAAGATCACACGAGGAAAGAGCAACCGGCCAGCAGCAAGCTAGAAACTGTATTACTAAACAGTAATCAAGCCGTTAATACTCCGAACTCCGTGAGTGAGATCTGGTGCGTGTGTTATATTACACCAGAGTAGTTGTAGCTGTATCACGGGCAATAATGGCCGATGTAAGATAGTAGAAAGAAGGTGGAGGCATAGCACGAGTTGTCACCATGTGAAACAGTAAGATACAGAGTAAAATCAGTGTAGAGCTGACAGCAGTGAAGTCAAGACGTCGAGAACAGTGAACAGAAAGTAGAGCAGCGAGAGCGCGTGGGACTAAGAAGGACAAGACAAAAAATGTCGAGTGCGCTAGAACAGCAGAGAACGAGACGACCAAACGAGGATCGGAGATTCACCAGAGATCGCGGCCAGGGCCACGCCTGTTCCTTTTTGTGTCATTCTGTAAGATAGTCGAGCTAGCAGCTACTACTTGCTACTTGCTACTGTGAGGAGTTCGGAATCAAAGCTCTGGAATAGCTGCGGACAGTTTGGAAGCCAACGGTCTGAGTCAGCACTTGGTGGTGGGCCGAACGGCGGAGGAAGCAGAGCAGAGCAAGGCGAACGTGAGCGGAGACGAGCGATGAGCAATAGACAACTTTGGGAACGAAAGCGAGTTTGTGCACTGAGTAGTCATTCACTATTGCCGGCCAAGAAAAGAGCAAAGTCAAGCATGGGTAATGACTCAGTCAGTCTAGGATCAAGTAATCCTGGGACCTGGGGAAACCTTGAAATTGCACAAGAGGAAAGAGATTATTGCGGAACACCCGTTGACAGCCTACCATACGAAGAGTCGGGCACTGTACAGAGTACTAGAATCCTGCAGCACTGAACTGCAATACTGAACTGCAGTACTGAACGACTGAGACGGCAAATTCGCGTGGCTGGGCGTTGCGCCAGCAGGCGGGCTAATGACGGCAGAGCAGCACGGCAAGAGCAAAACAGCACATAGCAAGGACGAGGCAGAGCAAGCAATAGGCTAGAATAGGAAACAACAGGACATAGGACATAGGATATAAGGATATAACAACGGACGAGCAAAGCAGGCCGCTCCGAAGTCTCCTCCGTGAGTGATGCGCCGAATGCCAAAGCCGAACAAGTTCCCGAACAAGCAACACCGTCGGGGAGACGCCATGTCGTGATTCGAATACACTGCAGAAATCAGACGTAAACTCACTTTATATCAGTCGTCGTCAAATGTCCGAAGTAAATGTAGTCCGTGTTAGTGTCGTGATCAGTCAGCGACTGCTAATTCAGATGCGAGATGATACTGTAAGAGGAAGGTATGCGAGAGCGGGCGGATAGTATTTCGTATTTATTTTCGCAAACAATTTTAATCATAAAAGGCGCGTTGTTGTTGTCCACCCTCCCAACAGAGACTAGCTCGGCTTGTCGCAAGATTTGTCAGCGCTCATTTCTTTGTCATCTGCGCCGAGCGCTGTCCAGTCCTACGCCCGGAATCGTCGGCTGGTCCACTTTTTGTCACAATGCACAGTGCGAGTGTTTATTACTTGTCGTGCAACGCAACTTCTTCCTTTTTGTTGGCTTGATGACATATCTTGCATTTTGCGACATCATCGAGAGTCATCGTCAGCCACGTCTCGCAGATAGATTCCTAATATAAGATAAGACGATTCGTCAACACACGATTGCAAGATTGCAATGACACGCACAGCACTCCCACGATCTGATGCACGGCTGCATGTCAGATTGTGCTGCGTAAAGTCCGTACTCCGCCAGAATACGCACGGCGACTTGGCTCCGACGCAGTGTAAATATTGTAAGTACACTGTGCTTAGTCACATGGACCGTGTACGTCAACTGTGGATCATCCAGTAATCGATTACGTAACGCCACCCAGGTAGCAGTCATCCGGGATGTTGCGCACTGTGCTGCGGAACGCGAAAGGTGCACGTGATTGGCTTCGAGCTGAGGTCCAGCTTCAAGCATCACCACCGAGCAGCCTGTTGCTTTCGAGGTTTGAGCTTGGTACATACACTGCGAGGCTGCACCTTTGTATGTACGGGTCATATGAACAGATTCATGCCCATAAGTATACTCGATGTCCCGCGTGCTGTACTCCAGCCAACCTGTCAGATCGATGCCGATGAGGTAGAACCACGCTCACTGGCATCAGTGCCAGTGTCCAGTGTAGTGTCCAGTGTCCAAACGCACACTTAACTCCGTCGACAACTGAGTGAATGCGCGGAATGTGCAGCCTGTTATCATAGAGGTTTTTTGTACTTTAAGCCTCTGCGTGCCCTTCTTGACTGGTGAATAGCAGTCTCACCAACAAAAGCAACAAGAGTAAGCCATCACAAGACCGGCTGATAGTACCACCTAAAATATGGTCGAGTGAAAGGTCAAACCGGGTATGCGTTACCAGACAGAGCATCAAAAGCAGTATTGTGCCCCCGGGGTTTTATGTAGTAGGCCATCGGCTCGGAATTCTCTGATGTCGGCGTAGGGCTGGACAAAACAATCCATGTCGGAAGTGATGATAATAGTCTTTACCTATATCATGCTCGGTGTTCGATTGAGGCAAGCCGTGGCATCTTATAATTGTATGAACTATTGATTCTGCCCACGTCATCGTCAAGATGCACGGAAGAGCCATTGGAGAGATCCCATCGAGTAAAGATGAGCACGTTGCGATGAGATGCCGGGGGCCGTTGTAGAAGAGTCTGCTGAGTAGCAGCAACCAGCGTCGTTGCAACTACAAATCATTAAAGAAAAGAGAAGAAACCCCAGGATGGCAAACCCTAGCGACAGGATAGGGTGTATCGCCGGGCATTACCGCACACGTGGGCTCGGGTCTTTAAGATAGCCAAGCAAAGCAACGGTCAGGAACACATCTCTTGGCTCGGCTGTTATTTGGGCAGGCCGGCGATCGTCAGGTGGATAAGGTCGGCAGTTTGGTGTTCTTACTCAGTACTTCGTATGGACGCTCTTTCATAGGACGCAACTTCAGTGACAGATGCAGTGAATCGTAGATAGTAGGACAGATATTTAGGGCTTCGTCTCCGAATCAAAGGAATTTAAAGAATTCAAAGAAATCAAAGAAAGACAGAAAGACAATGCCATTTAATCCCGGCTGCAACGCACTGCATGACAGCAATATAGGATGTCACTTGCCGATGCATCGGACTCTGCTTGATGGCATCAACTCTCCTCGTCTGGTCTCGTATTCCTCTCAACTTTATCTGATGTGGTTGCAGGCGGGCATTATATGCAATTAGAGAGCAAGAGTGGTAGTACTGAGTAAAGAGTCGATGCAGCACAGCACTGACGGCATTAATTCTACTCACGACGGACTACCGCCACGAAGCTCGGCCACCCCCTTGTTTGGTTAGGCAGTCCGACACCAGGTCGCATCATAGAGTAAGATCGCCAGAGAGAGAGGAGAAGCGTCGTCGACTTTGTATTGCTTCCAGGATCCAATTGTTAACCAATTGTTAATCGACTTGCTGTCTTAATACGGGATGTAAGGGCACGGGTCTCTATTAATCTGCGTCTGATAATCACATGAAAAGCTATGGGGATTTAGAGGGTATAATGGGTATTAAGAGGGGATTGAGGAGATTGACGGAGAAAATACCGGGTGATAGGCATAGAGAAAAATAAGAAAAATAAAGAAAAAAGAAACAGTAAATACAAGAGATATAGGAAATCAAAATGGAAACCGAAATATATAAAGACGTGCCAAGCCAGATCCTCCGTCGAAACAAGCTTTGCCAAGACCGACCGACACCATCGCCCGTCGCATTGCATCCATCATGAAGGCCTCTGCCCTGCTTGCGTCTCTTCTGACGGCTTCCACCGTCTCGGCTGCCGTCGCCCCGGCCGCCCTGGCATCGCTGACCTCCCACACGGCCACGTCGCCGGCTCTGCACAAGCGGACGACCGCCGAGGACATCTGGACGGCTCTCGAGGAGGCGGCCACGTGCACTGCCTGCGAGGCGGTCCTCACCCTGCTCAAGGTCGTCGCCCACCTCGGCAATGATGACTTTGTCGATCTCATGACGGAGCTGTGTATCATCTCGGGTGTAAGTTTTTTTTTTAACTATTTATTTACTCTGAACAAAACTAACAAACAGACCGAGGATGAAGACGTCTGCGAGGGCATCATCGCCATGGAGGGCCCCATCCTCGCCCATGACCTGCGCAACTTTGCCATTGGCTCGCACACCTCCGAGGTTTTCTGCGCCTACGTCTTTGGCCTGTGCGAGATTCCCTCCGTGACTGCGTACGATGTGCCCTTCCCGTCGGCCAAGCCCGCCACCACGCGTCCCGCCTCGTCCGGCAAGACGCCCATCCAGGTCGTGCACTTTACCGACATCCACGTCGACCGCTTCTACGAGGAGGGCGCCAACTACAACTGCACCAAGAACATCTGCTGCCGCCCCTTCACCACCGCCGACGAGCCGGGCAACACCGAGTACCCGGCCGGCGCGTACGGCAACCACGCCTGCGACAGCCCCGTGACCCTAGAGAAGAGCATGTACAGCGCCATCAAGGAGCTGGCGCCCGATGCGGCCTTTACCATTTTCACTGGCGATGTCGTCGAGGGCGCCATCTGGCTCGTCAACGAGACCGAGGTCACGGCCGACCTGCAGGATGCGTACCAGCTGATGGCGTCGTACGGCCTGTCGACTGTCTTTGGCACCGTCGGCAACCACGACGTCGCGCCCGTCAACTCGTGGCCGCCGTCGGACGTCGACACCACCATCTCGAGCCAGTGGGCCTACGACACCATGAGCAGCGAGTGGGAGCAGTGGATCGGCAGCTCGGCGTCGGCCGTTGCCGACTCCAACCCTGGCTCGTACTCGGCCCTGCACGGCAACCTGCGCATCATCTCCATCAACACCAACATGTACTACGAGGAGAACTTTTGGCTGTTTGCCGCCACCATGGACACCGACCCCAGCGGCCAGCTCGCCTGGCTCGTCGACGAGCTGCAGGCCGCCGAGGACGCCGGCCAGCGCGTCTGGATCCTCGGCCACATGCCCATGGGCTCGTCCAACGCGCTGTACGACGGCTCCAACTACTTTAACCAGATCGTCAACCGCTACGACGCCACCATTGCTGCGCTCTTCTTTGGCCACACCCACAAGGACCAGCTGCAGATCGCCTACAGCGACTACACGGCGCAGAGCTACAAGACAGCCGTCGCTACCAGCTACATCGCGCCCGCCCTGACGCCCACCAGCGGCATGCCCGCGTTCCGCGTCTACTCGGTCGACCCCGAGACCTTTGGCATCCTGGATGTCGTCACCTACATGGCCGACATGAGCGCCGCCGACTACGACACCGCCGGCCCGACCTGGTCCAAGTACTACAGCGCCAAGGAGGCCTACGGCCCGCTCGTGACGCCGCCCATCAGCGCCAGCGACACCGCCGCCGAGCTGTCGCCCGCGTTCTGGCACAACGTCACCGAGATCCTGGCCGCCAACCAGACCGCCTTTGACGAGTACTACGCCCGCAAGTGGCGCGGCTACGACGTCGCGTCCTGCACCGACGACTGCGTGACCGCCGAGATCTGCATGATGCGCGCCGCCGAGGCGCAGTACAACTGCTTCACGCCCACCGTCGGCATCCACTTTAGCAAGCGCGGCAACGCCACGACGGCCGCGGCCGAGGGGCGCGAGCACGACCACGACGAGTGCGAGCCGAGCCTCGCCAAGCGCATGTTCCACAACCTGCGGCAGAACAAGCGCGTGTAGCGAATGAGTAATGAATGAGTACGAGTATGAGAGATGTTAATGTTGTATATAATAGTAATTGAGTGTATATTTTGAGTGCCTGAGGAGATGACTAGATGTGAGGGTGATATAGTAAGATGGTGATGCTGACAAAGAACGATGTTGATACTTCCCAGAAGGGCAATCGACTTATACGCCATGTGCATGACAAAGCGTTCTTGCCTCTGAATGAGTCTTGATGTGTCATCTTGGTTGTCATCATCTCTGAGTTCTTCTTGATTAGGATCATTATATAAGCAGCTTTTCGATGTATTCTCGTGCATTCACAGCTGTGGCTCTTCTGTCTGTTTCATGATATATTGAGATATTTGCCAATAAGTAGCTATTGAAAGGAGAGTTAACTATCATAGGTTTAGTTTATGTATGAATAGATTCTGTTGACAATATTGTTTTTGAAGATAAAAACAAATATAAATTGCTACAAAACATGCCACTTTATTTTCTTGAGAAAAGGGAAATAAGCTGAAACTTCGAGAAACTGTATCAAACAAGAAAAATAAATCAAAATAAATCAACCGAGCTAAAAGAGCAGAAAATACTGCATAAACACCATGATCACAGCAAACAAATAGGATGACATGGGAAAAGACGGAATTGGCCTATGACAGCGTTAGCGCATCTGTCTCCACACATCTGACATCTCGACATCTTGACAGACCTGGACTGATAGAAAGCAGCAACAACATCAACCAATCGCACACCCAGAACGCATACAGTTATCTCAGGCTTTAATTAAAGAAACAGAGAGTGTATCTGAGCATCAATCAATCGACACCTATTGGTATCTCTTGCCAGCCCAGGATGTTCAGCGTCTCACGAGCTGCCTCAAGGGCCGTGCCGAGGGCGGCATGCCGTATCAGCGAGGTGTGCCTGCACGCAAGAGCCGGAAGACTTGCTGGAAGAGCCACAGAGAGAACCGCTTGGGGCCCGAGAGCACCGGCAAGCCGCAGCTACAGCTCACAGGCGACCAAGACCCCCGCCGCGTCCCTCTCCAAAGACATCTTTCAAGACACCACGGAGCTTACAAGTGCCGGTCGGTGGTCCCTTGTCGCACAGGGTGCCGCCCTCGAGCGGTCCTTTCGCTTCAAGAACTTTACAAAGACATGGGTATGCATTAGTTATCAACATGAGGAGAACATGGACAAGAGACGCTGACAGACAGGACTTTATGACGGCGGTGGCGCTGCAGTGCAAGCTCAAGAACCACCACCCAGAGTGGTCAAATGTGAGTGTATTTAGTCAAATGCGATTGACGAGTTTGATAATATGAGGTGAGATATTGACAGTCTAGGTCTACAATTCCGTCTTCATGCGGTGGACGACGCACAGCAGTGACGGGCTGACGGCCAAGGATGTCGAGATGGCGCGGATCTGCGATGGGCTGGGCAAGGCGTTTGGCGAGGTCGAGGCAGAAAAGATTACGTCTACAACTTCAGTCACACCCACGACACCTACAGACGCGGCGTGCAAGATGTCGAGCCTGGCAGACACGGCCAAGGGCATCACGGGCGGCGACTGCTGCAACCACACACCCAAGACTTCATAGACTTATATAAGGATTACGACAAGACAATCAAAAGTAAAGTATCGATTAAAAGTATTAGTCTATCAAATGGTTTCGTTGCAAATTATTAGTAAGGGATAAAGAACATGACAGTCTGCCGGCGACAACACCTCCGGCAGGGCCTGCAATATATACGATCGAAGCGAGAAGCAAAAGCGACGTGATTTTCTCAACATGTGTCCGATGGCACCATCCCAAAACGCCCGCAAAATGAGAAATGAGTAAAGCAGCACCGGTATGACCGGGTGAGAGAAGAGAGGTTGAAGAGTGTGGTGAGAAGTGTGAAGTGGTTGGAGAGTGGTTGAAGTTCAAAGAGAAAGAGAGACATCGACAGATCTACTGACCCTTCTTCTCCTTGATAGCGGCCAGCTTCTTCTCGCGGCGCTTCTTGGCAGCCTCCAGACCGGCCTCGGTGTCGAGGCAGAAGTCCCACCAGCGGAACGACGAGGCGTAGTTGCCAATGAACTTCTCGTGGTGCAGATCGTGGTGGTCGGCACCGGCCCAGAAGGGCAGCACGTGGCGCAGCGACCAGGGGAAGTCGTAGCCACTGTGCGCGTCAATGGCCTGAAACAGACGCAGCACAATCCAGATGTACATGGTCACCAGGTGCAGGTCCTTGGTCAGCGACACCCAGAGAATGGGCGAGCCGACAATGCCAATGCCCAGCAGCATGACCTCAATGGGCGACGCGTACTCGGCCGCCAGGCCAAAGGGCGCCGAGTAGGTGTGGTGCAGCTTGTGGATGGAGCGGTACAGCGGGCCGTAGTGCAGCGCGCGGTGGAACCAGTAGTGCCAGGTGTCCTCCATGACGAAGAAGATGGACACCTGCATGGCGATTCTCCAGAGCGGCGGGAAGGGCACGCCGAAAGACATGCCGAACCAGGTGGCGACGGGGTGGAACAGCCAGATCTGCGGCAGCTCGACGGTAAAGTGACTGAGCAGGACGAGGGCGGCGCAGTCAAACTGCTCCTTGGCGGTCGGGACCTTTTGGTTCTGGATCTTCCAGCGGTTGAAGTAGGGGATGGAGTCGAGGATGACCCAGGGCAGCGAGCGGCCAAAGTAGACAACCTCGTGCATGATGAAGCTCATGATGCCGGTGGCCAGGATGTCGTTCTGCATCCACAGGTACCAGGCGGCCCAGAGGCGCTCGACGACGTTGAGGTGAACATTGTACTTGGACACCTCCTCGAAGACGCCAAAGAGGTCGCTGCCGGCGACGTGGGCGACACCAGCGAGGGTGCTGTTGTTGAAGGTGGCGTTGGAGAGGCTGTTTGTTGTTAGTAAGTGTTGAAGAGAGAGGGCGCGAGTCAGGGGTAAGGGGGGATGTGAGGATGTTGAGGATGACGCGGTAAAGCGGCCTCGACCTCACGATCCGATGCGCTGATGTACTCACAAGGAAGCCATGATCGCGGTTGTTGTGATGTCGAGAAAACCGAGAATCCGAGAATCGAGAAAGGGGAACACGCCGGACTATATAGAAATCGAGTCGAGTCGAGTCGCGCGGAGATCCAAGTCGAAGAAAGGGGAAAAAGAAAAAAAAGAAGAAAAAAGAAGAAATCCCGAAGACGACGGAAGATACTGCACAGCGCCAATGAGGACGAGTGCAAAGCAAACAATCACAATCTCAAGATGGTAGAGAACAAAAGAAGCGCCCCAGACTGATGTCCCGCGAGATGAAGTGTGGTGAGTGACGAGGTGATGGAGGGAGAGTTGCAGCTGGGAGCCGTTTTATTTTCAACTTATTTTCATTTTGCATTAATTTGGCTGCCCGTACTAGTCTTGTCCCCTTGTTCCTAAAAGGAGTAATAACACTAGCCGTTCTGACTAAGAGGGACTTGCAGGCAAGAACATCAGGGGCTCGCCACGACCGTGTTTGTGCCTGTCGCCTGGCGTTAGTGTGGGCCGATTGCCTGCCATGAGCCCACGTCTTGCACGCTCTATCCGTGCTCCGGGCCAATCAGGAGTGGTATTGTCTCAGGAGTGGGGGTGTACTGTATCTAATATAAATACACACTGTATGGAAACACTGTACGGTGCTGCAAATATTTCGCAAATCTCTGTGCCAGCGGTGTTTGGTTCGCTGTCTCGCTGTCTGCTGTGCTGGCTTGTGATTCCAGTGTTCTGTAAAGATACCGAGTGGTTTCTCAGGGTTCATCCGGTGTCTCTTGTCACTTCTCACGGATATAGATCTTGATATCTCGAGATGCTTACGTCCAATGCCTACAGTGCATGCTGCTGGACCACGCCTAACTGGCTCCTGCCGGCTGAGCTTGCCATGATCTCATACGCTCTTTCCTGATTCTGTATACTGTAGAAGACCTGATCGCGCCTTCTTTTTGCAACAGTTCGTGATTGCTTCATCCGGCATTCAACTCTACAAAGAACAAAAAAAGAAGGCACGCCGTATGCTCTTGCCATCCCAAATCCCGCCAAACACCACCAAACACAACATCCCATCACAGTCCCCATTCTGCCCCGTTTCCCCCCTCATTTCTGCTCATCTGGTGCTCATTTCCTCGAATTCCAACGTCCAATCTTACAGACTACAGCCTGCCCCTATCTCTTTCACGGGCTTTACAGGCACCATCACCCTCTATCGCATTCTATCCCCTAAAAGTCACGCCAGCACAGCGGGTCAGTGGCCCAACCGGCCTGTGCACCACCCGTCAATCGCGTGAGGCGAATCTTCAAGCCGGCGCTGCTTGTCTGTCCTGCTGTCGTCCTGTCTTTGGTTTTGCCTCCACTGACCACTATTACGATAGAGAACATACCCACTGCAATGGCAGGTTCTGCGGGAAAGGCGCAGCCGTTGATCTGATCTCTTTGCCATCCCACTGTACACTGGAATCTTACGTCGTACGGCACGGAGGATTTCACTAGCTGCTAGAGGCACACTGGGCCAACCCGAATACGAATAAGACAGGACAAAGACGAGATCCTTCTGTACTGCCTTCTCTACTGCCTTGTCGCGTCGGATCCACGCCCATCCGTCTGGCGTGACAGCTCCAGCTAGTCTGCAGACAGCAAGCCAGGGCGGATAGCACAGGCACAAGCAGCAGCAGCAGACTGCACACACTGCACACAAATTGCATACGATAGCACAACATTGCCATCCCACCCCACAACACGAACACGGATACAGAGGGGCTCACTCCCGCCCACCTCGCGTTTTTTCTACTCCATATCGGCTACGATTACAGCTATCAGTCTATCACACGCAAAAGTCAGACAACCACACAGTCCAGACGCAGCCAGACAATCAGACAACCGCTTTTCGTGCTGACCCGACACCGCCCAGGATCCCGAGCCTGAGCTACGACCACCTCAATCACCGCCCCGGTACTTCCTTTGCTCCTATTGCTCTATTGCTCGCTCTATTGTGCTATTACTCCGAGCTCCTCATCTCGTCAGAGGATCCAAACGCAGCTTGCCGACCGCAGCTTGCCGTCCGCCCCCATGTCGATTATTGTAGAGTTCGTTCCCCTGTCATTCCGTCTTTTGTCCTTTTGTTTTGTTATTCCTTTTGCAAGTTAAAGATATACGTATCTTTGGCCTTTGATTATATGACTGCCTGTTTACTCGCTGTCTGCTATTTGCTCAATCCCGGCGCCCGACTGACGTCACCCTAGTAATGTCCGTGCCTGGGAGGCCGATATTGACCGCATCACACGAGGCCCGCTCGTGTCGTACGAGGCTGATGCTGCCCTCGGAGCTGATGGCGCCGTAACCGAAGCCAGCATCAACGACCTGGCTTCTCCATACGTCAACGAACTCCTCAATATTGTCAAAACACTAAGCTCGACCTCGTCCTCACAGCCCATCCTATCCACCTACCGTATACGAGGTCTCCTGCGCCAGTCCGGCCTGCTAGAAACCGCAGAATGGATCGAGAAGAACGAGCAGGTCCGCGAAGAAGCCGACGACGATGAAGAGAACCTGCACTCGGAGCAGCAGGATGGCAGCTACCTCGACCTCCAGAGCAGCATACACACCGATGCAGAGGGCGGCAGTGCAAACACAGAGAGCAGTGACGACAGCAGCAGCCACCACTCGCCCGTGCCCCCGGAGCTTGTGACCGGCCCGCCTGGACTCGCTGAAAAGGGCGTCCTGGCATCAGAGGTCGAGTGGCTGCTGGTCAGCAAAGCAACAGTTCAGGTCTATGGCGTCCTGCTGAATACGCTGCTCGAGCAGATCACACCACTGCACGACGACATTTGGTACTGGGACGACATCCTGTCTTCGTACAGCAGTCTCAGTTTGTACACAGTCCAGACCTCGCCGCTGCGGCTGTGGAACTGGACCAAGGAGGTCTGCCAGGTTGTCGTTGAGAGCCGTGCCCGCTTCAGTGCCGTCCGCGAGTCTGCTCTCGGCGCGCTGCAGACTACACGGGACAATGCCTCTCTCAGCCAGCAGTGGCAGCAGTTTTATGCCATTGTGCGCCAGGGAGTTGCTGCACGGGCTTTTGCCGGCCTCGAGAAGCGGCTGCTGTCTCCCATCTCGCGCTGTCGCGCAGACGCCCGCCACAGCCAGAAGCGGCTAAGACGGCTGCGGCAGCTCGTCGCCAGTGGTCTTGGAATTCTTATCGATGAGGGTTTGCGCTTTGACCTCGACGAAGGCACCGAGTTGAAAGATATCACCGCTGACAACGGCCGGCGGTGGAAGGGCGTAGTCGAGCGTAGTGTGTCGCTGATGGACCAGGTCACGACCGATGTCCTGGCTGTCGAGTCGTCTGTGCTCGAGTTTGAGGACAAGGTGTTCAACGACGTACAGGGCGACCCGATCATCACGGCCAACCACTTTGACACCAACAAGCCTGCACGGCTGGCCCGTCGTCTCGACCAGCTCCTGTCCAAGGGCATCCCTGGGCTTGTCGGCAACCTCAAGGTTGTTGTCAAGGACTATGGCAAGCCGCCACGGCTGGTGCGCTACTGGCTGCCAGCCGGCATCCTGCTTCTGTCGTCATCCACACTGCTGCGTCTGATCTCCAACCGCCAAGAGGACATTCTGCAGTGGGTGCGTGACTTTGGCAGCACTGTGAGAGCATTTTGGTTCAACTGGGTGATTGAGCCCGTGACCAAGATTATCGGCACCGTGCGCCACGACTCGAACAGCGAAATTGCCATTATGAGCCGCGACAGCCTGCGGTCTGACCGCGAGAGCCTGGAGCGCATGGTCGTTGAGTTTGCCGTCGACCGCCCCGAGCTGGTGGGCGGAACTGGACCGCTGTCAGACGCTGACCTCTCGTCTATCCGTGCCAAGGTGCGCGAGGGTGACGTTACGCCTGTGCTGCGGGCCTTTGAGACGGGCCTGCGCAAGCCGTTCCAGGGCGCCGTGCGTGGCGACCTCGTGCGGTCGCTGCTGATCCAGGTGCAAAAGACCAAGGTCGACCTGGAGGTGGCCATTGGCGGCATTGATGCCTTGCTGAAGAGCCAGGAGCTGGTGTTTGGCTTTGTCGGCCTGACGCCGGGTGTCCTGGTCAGCATTGGTGTGCTGCAGTACCTCCGTGGCGCTCTGGGTGGCCGCAAGGGTCTGCGCCGGGGCCAGCGTGCGCAGCGGTGCGTGCGTGTGCTGCGCAATATTGACCGCATCTTCTGCGATGCGACCGTCGACCTGGCCTCTATGAATGGCATTCTCAGCTATAAGCACCGCGGTCTGCTCGTGTGCGAGGTGCACCTGCTCCGCAGCCTGGCCCACGGTGTGCTGCCCCGCGACGTCGAGAAGGAGTTCCTCGAGGACGTCGACGAGATGCTGAACGGCAAGACGGTCGACAAGCAACGGCTGGCCCTGGACCGTGTGCGCTGGGCCTACAGCCGGTACTTGCGCTAAAACAATCATTGGTTATTTGTATTTGGGTTGGATTATTGCATTTACTGTTGCATTTACGTTGGCAGCCTCTTCTTTCTTCTCTTTTCTTTCTGGCATATCACATAGCGAGGTCAAAACATAGGCGGCAGCATTTTAGGTACACGAAGTCACATGAGACAGCAATACACTTGATACAAAGTAGCACAGTGCAGTGGGTGTTGGATTTCGAGACAAACTTGGAGTGGAAGATCGCCAGCGATGACGACACCGGCCGGGGCTGGGTTGTGCGAGCTCGCTCTGTGGTGGATTATGTAAGCAGACCATATGGTAGGGTTTTGTCCGACGATCGTGGATATTCTGTGTGAGGTAACTCAGCAAAAAATAAATCAACATGAACCGGGCTGTGCAAATAACCAGAGGCGATTGCGATGGCGATACTCGAGGTCTCGTGGTGCCAATTTTCGTGTTGATTATCGTGTTGTAAGATTACACATCCTTAGCCTGCCCGCTATAAACGATAAAGCCAACGCCAGGCACCTGCCAAACAGTAGCTCACGGGAGGCTGTGTTCCGCTGTAGAACAAAGATATTGGTAGAAGCTAGGCAAGAGGTCACGCTGGAAGAAAGAGAGTAGTTGCTGCCAGCCACCTGCCGGTTGCGCCTTCCACATTCCAGTGAATGGAGGCGGCGAGGAAAGAGCGACTGACAAACCGAAGATGAACAAATTCAATTCAAATAAAACAATTTAAATAAAATCCAATAAATACAGATGATTAATCACAATTACTAACATCCTGCCACTTGTGCATCTACTCGATTTGACATCACCAACAGCAAACGTCGTTTATGCTGCCCATCAGCACAACAGCAACGCCAGCCCCCATCATCGCCAACGCCCTGCCTCCATCACTGGCCGCTGTCCACTAGCATCTAGCAACCGCCCCTCTTCTCCAAGACACAATAGACAATAGCGCCTCTGCTATCTCTGCTGCCTCGCCCTGAAAAGAGACAAGAAGAACAACAAGTGAGGAAAAATACTGTTCACCCACACCGACACTACCGCCACCACGTCACCACGAGTCTCTCCAGAACCAACTCCAAGAACGGTCTCCACGTTTCGCACTCGGGCCCACTAAAGCGAAGCCTAGAAGTACCCAAGCTGTCTCTGGTTGTACTCTGTATCTGCGGATCTCTGCACCAGAATAGGGGAATCACCGCCGCCAGCAGCAATCAGCACAGTGAGATAGTCCTACAGCACACGAAAAAGCGGTTTTTGTTTCCCATTGGGCAAGGCCACGCATCACCAACCACTCGTCACCATCAACCTCTCTTGTGAACGCCGACCTGACTACGAGCATCACGACTCTTGACTCTCGACGACACACTCTCGCAACACCCTGAAAGAAGCGATCTGTACTCTCCGTTTGCGCCGCATTCCATCAGCAGCCGACTAGCCTGACTATCTACCCATTCGCTTGCATTCCGACCCTCCGACTCCCGACTCTACCGCCCCGTCTCTTGACTCTTGACCGCGCATCCCCTCCTCGACCCTGCACCGAACACTCTCGCAACTTCGCCTTAACCTCTACCACCGGTATACCCGTCTGCTACTACATTCAAAATGGCCGGCAACAGAAATTACGACTTTCTCGTACGTTCCCGTTCTCCTATATACCCCAAACGCCAACCTCCTCCATCTACACCAGACTGCTAACAACACAGATCAAGCTGCTGCTTATCGGCGACTCCGGCGTCGGCAAGTCGTGCTGCTTGCTGCGCTTCAGCGAGGACTCGTTCACGCCCAGCTTCATCACCACCATCGGCATCGACTTCAAGATCCGCACCATTGAGCTCGATGGCAAGCGCGTGAAGCTGCAGATCTGGGACACCGCTGGCCAGGAGCGCTTCCGCACCATCACGACGGCCTACTACCGCGGTGCCATGGGCATTCTGCTGGTGTACGACGTGACCGACGAGCGGTCCTTTGAGAGTGAGTATACATGTAAAGCCTGAATCATACTGAATCTGAATCATACTGACAAACAGACATCCGCACCTGGTTCTCCAACGTCGAGCAGCACGCCACCGAGGGCGTCAACAAGATCCTGATCGGCAACAAGTGCGACTGGGAGGAGAAGCGCGTCGTGTCCACCGAGCAGGGCCAGCAGCTGGCCGACGAGCTCGGCATCCCCTTCCTCGAGGTCTCCGCCAAAAGCGGCATCAACATCGACAAGGCCTTCTACAACCTGGCCGCCGACATCAAGTCGCGCATCATCGACACCGCCAAGACCGAGCAGACACCATCATCCGGCGTCAACGTCAACCAGAGCGGCGACTCCAACGGCCTCGGCGGCAAGTGCTGTTAAGCGGTGCCAAACACGGAGTGTGCGTGCGTGCGTGCTGTGACGGGATAGCCCGGAGAGGCTGGCAAAGCGAAGCTGTCTCAAGACGAAACACCCGGTATCTTGACTACCACTGCGTCTTCTGATCCGCCTTCTGTCTCTTGTTCTCTTGTTATTATCTTTTTGTCTTCTGTCTCTTTATACAAAGGGGTGGCAGATACCTGGGCGGGGGGTTTTGGAGTCTTTGGGTTTCTTTTCTTTTCTTCTTTTTTATTACTCTTTTTACTACTCTTTTTATTCGTCCTGCTTTCGTTTCTCATGTCCATGCCCTGTTATTTCACGCTATATTTACAGTCTGCTTTTCACGCCCTCCTCTTGCCATTTGCTGTCCCTTTGAACTGCTCTGTTTGCATTGTCTGCTTGATTCTCCCGGGCTGGCTGCTTTGCGGCCTGTGTACCTCTACATAAATTATTGACTTGTTGCCTGCAATCAAATACTTTACTAGACACTGCATGAAATTGAGACATAAACCATAAGAAACCATAGATAGTACACTATATACAAGGCTGTGAAGCCAACACTACCACACGACAGACGCCTCCACGACAGCTGGGATCCGCGCCTCTATTTCCTCCTCGCCGCGCTCAATCGCCGCATCGATCGCCTTTTGCATGTGCTCGCGCGTCATGGCGTGCTCCATGCGCACATTCACCGTCCGCCGGTGCCAGCCGCGCACAAACCGCCGCGCCTCGGCATTGTGCGAAAACGACACCACAAACCGCGAGAAGCGCTCGTTGTCGTCCATCAGCGCGGTCTTGGAAGAGAGGTCGGGCAGCCGCGAGGCCCAAAGCGCAGTCGGCAACGTCGGCTGCTTCTTGTCGTCTAGTTTTGTAGGTGGTGACGCCTCGTCGCCCTGTTTCTCAAAAGCATCCGTAAGCTTTTGCTGTAGAGTCTTGGACTCTTCTTCCTCAGCCTTGGCGGCCGCTTCTTCAGTCTGTCTCTGCAGAGCGGCAGCCTGCGCCTTGCGCATCAGCCGCGCCTGCTCCTGCACTAGCCACCGCACAGGCACGACGCCATTCAGGCCATACGACACGGCCCAGGGCAGATTGCGCCGCACTCCATCTTCGGCAATCAGGCTGCGCAGGCCCTCAATCGTGGTCACGCCGCGCCCGTCCGCATTAACGTAGGTGCTGTAGCTGCCCGAGCCGGCGCTGCTGGCCACAGACGTCAACACGACGAGCACCTTTGTCGTTGTGTCGGTCGCCGCAACGTCGTCCAGCGCCTCGCCGTCGTAGAGCGTGATTTGTGTATGCCGGTCGGATGTTTTGCTCGGCTTGTACAAGCCCGCACCACCCTCTGCCGGCATCTGCACGCTCAAGTGCAGCCGCACCGTCGGCACAACGAGCGAGAAGTTGCGCAGCGCCTCCTTTTGCTCCTCGGTGCCCTCGGCGAGCAGCGATGCATTGCTGTAGCTATTCTTGACGCGCCGGGTGCGCTGCTTCACTGCAGAGTTATTGGTTCGGCCCTCGCTGTTGATGGCAAGGCCGGAGCTGCTGGTCGTGATGCTGCCCATGACACTGGCAAACGGGTGGTCTTCCAGAGCGTCTGCACCGCCACTGCTGCCGCTAAACATGTCGGCATGGCCGACAGCGTTACGGTCCTCGTTCCGCCGCCGTATCAGCCGTCGCGAGTTGCTCTTGCCCGACTCCGACGGCACCACGGCCCGCCGCGCCAGCTTGTGTAGCTCGCGCATCTCCTGGGCGTATGCCAGGGCGGCACCAGGTGAGCCAAAGTACAAAAAGTAGCGGCCGCGCGGCGCCAGAGTCACCGGGTCGCGGTCCTGCACGATCTTGTAGATGCCGCCGTTGCTCGCGGACCAGCCGTCAACGGGACGGCTGTTAGGGCTGCTGCTGTCGTCGCTGCTATCTTTGATCCGCGGGGCTATCCGGAAGAAGTCACTGGGCATGAGCGATGGCGTCGTGCCTGAGAGCACAAGGACTGTAGGCTGGGCATAGCGCTCTGCTGGTGTAGACAAGGATGGCGCGGCAGCCGTAGATGGTGCCGTGCGGCGAGTCCCCGTAGCCAGTCCCCAGTCACCCCTTGGTGTCCTTGATGAACTTGGCCTTGCAGCCGCAGTAGTTGTGGATGTGCTGGTGATGTCTTTCCTCCGTGTTTCGCCAGCCTCGGCCTCGCTCTGGAGCCACTGCTGGATCTCTTCTAGCACCTCTTCTCGCGCCGGTGTGTCTTTTCGTCTGCCTTGCGCAGTAGTTTCTGGCGTCTGTGTAGGATGTGGCAGCGCTTCTCCAGGGAACAGCTCTTCAAATATAGATGCTGATCCGCTTTGCGTCTGTTGTGACGGGTCCGTGTCTTCCTTGCCCGTTGTTGTCTCCATCTCCGGCCCCCGACATGGCAGAGTTGCTTGTGAATATGGCCTCTTCCATAGTGGCTCTACTGCCCCCCTCCGTAACCTCAAAGGCAATGCCACTTCAGTTGCTGCCGTGGCACCGAGTAGATGCCATGGCCGTGGGTGCGGCAGCAAGGCGCGCGCCAGCCGTGGCCCAGCCGGCATCAGAACGGCAAAAAAGCAGAATGATCAGAGCAGAAGGAAGAGACGACGATAGAAAATGAGACAAATTTGCGATTGTATGAGAAAGAGACGCAAGTTGGCCGTTTATATGAGTTTGATATCGCCGTCGTGAAGTTGGCATGAGATTTTCGAGCCGGCCGCTGTGCGATGCCTACCTGCACTGTAAGTACTGGTGCTGTAGCTGGTACGATGGCACGCGACGCTAAATTTTATAGGTACCAAATAGGGCCCGGCCAATTGGTCGACGACCGTTGCGATAACCGTTCACCTCACAACGGTGTATCACGGCAGATGCATTTATTTTTATTTGAAGATATCATCGAGTTCGATTACAGACACTCACAAGTTAAAATTAATCAGCTATTCAGAGCACAAATCAAGCATGTCGTCGAGGGTCAAGCTGGCAGTAAAGCGATCACATGACACACCACATGACCGTCGCAAAGACGGCAACTGTAATCGATAAGAACATCAATGGCAGAAAGTGCCCCTCACCGAAGAAAAAAAACACTTACACGGGTCGCACCTTCCTGGCGCATATAAACAAACCAAACGGCGGTTCAGTTTGGGAAGGAGCGTATGACATCAGAAATTCTCAAAAAATACAGGCGATTCTGAGAACGAACTCACAAGGAAGACACCACCAGGATTAGATCTAATTCTTGCCTTTTCTCTCTATTTTTGAAAGTTACTCCACCATATCAACCTCGCAACGTGCAGTTCTCTGGCCTCACACACCATGGCTCAGATCTCGGTGATTGCAGCCACATATCAAAGTGAGCCGGCCGCCAAGTCTTCTGCCAAAGTTCTCGTCAGCAAGGACAACCTTTTGCATCTCACTGGCGCACTCGAAAATGGCCGTCTCTGCATTGTCGAGTCGCCGGCCGGCGTGACCCGCGAGGCCATCCTCTACGTCGCACCAGACAACCTCAAGAAGAGCCTGGTGCGGATATCAAAGGCCTTTCTCGAGGTTCTTGGCATGCGTGTGGGTGAAAAGTGCACAATCAGCGTCCCCAGTGGCACATCGACCGTCGCGGCTGCCGGCGAGATCCTGCTCGAAGACACGGCAACCACGGCGCACAGTATCTCATGGCACCATGCTCTGATGGACCCTCTGGATCTTGTCGAGTATGTCTTCCCTGGCATGTTGCTCAAAGATGTCTACCACCGCCGCGAGAGACGGTCTTTCCGTGTCCTGGAAGTCGACGGCCGTACCGACAACATTGCCCGCTTTGTAGTGGACGAGACAAACGTCATCCTGCCCGAGACGGCGGGCACACCCGACGAGCGCCCTTCAACGCCACAGCCACCGTCGACACCAAGGACACCCAAGCCTACACTCTCTGCTACTCTTCCATTCCGCTCTGCCGCAGTTGCGTCAACAGCATCCCCCACAGCATCGCCGTCAAGATCGGCCAAGTCCCGCCTCGCGGCGCAGCCTGCCACAGCCCCCGGATCAACAGCACCGACACCAAAAGCTGCAACTGCAGCTGCAGCTCCAGTCAACACCCCAAGACTACCCCCAACAAGCATCGAGATCGCCCCGATCGACGGCCTGGATACTGCAGTGGAAGAAGTCAACATGTTCCTAGAGCATTTCAGCCCCAGCTCCGAGTCCCACGGATTTGGCTTGTCGTGTGGTGCTGCTATCCAGGGCGACAGAGGAACCGGAAAGACCATGCTTCTCGATCGCATTGCCAAGACCGGTTGGGGCAAGGTGTTCCCAGTGCGGCCGACGGACAAGCTGTCTGCGATCCAGGAGACATTCCAACGGGCCGCCGCAGAGCAGCCGTGTATCGTTACAATCGAGGACATCCATGAGCTGCTGTTTGAAGACCGCAGCAACCGCGCCTCTGTTATCCAGGCAATTGCCGATTTTCTCGACGCAAACGTCGATGCCCGGCGGGGCAGCGAGGCATCTTCAGAGGCAGCCGAGATCTCGACAGAGTCTATTCTGAGCGAAGAACCAGCACCACAAGTCCCACAACTGATGGTGTTGACAACGTGCCTCGACTATCTCAAGGACATCCCCGAGTCTCTGCGCGAGCCTGGCCGGTTTGACTGGCTGATCCAGCTTCCATTCCCTGACCCGTCTGGCCGCAGAGCCATCCTGCGGTCATTCAACCTCCCATTCCCTCCCGCACAGGCCGATGCCATGATCCTTGCCCTGAGCCACCAGACACATGCCTTTAGCGGCACCGATCTCAAGAAGCTGTGCAATGCAGCCCTGACGGCAAGAGGTAGCAGACTGCAGCGGTTGAGAAAAGCTGCAAAGGAGGCCGAAGCTCCTGCAGAGGACGACCAAGACGCAAAGTACCTGACCGAGGCCGACTTCAAGGAGGCACGGACAAGAGTCGGCCCTAGCCGCATGGACGGCGTTGACGTCAAGCCGCGTCCCGTGTACTGGAAGGACATTCACGGCCAGGACGACCTGGTGCGGGCCTTTAAGCAGCGTGTTGACATGATGAACAACCCCGACAAGTATGCTCGGCTGGTGCGGCCCTTTACACGCGGCTTCCTGCTGTACGGCCCGCCCGGCTGCTCCAAGACCATGAGCGCACAGGCGCTGGCGACTGAGAGCGAGCTGAACTACTTCTCTGTCAAGGGTGGTGAGCTGCTAAACCAATATGTCGGCGAGACCGAGCGTGGCGTCCGCGATCTGTTTGCCAAGGCACGCCGTGCATCGCCGGCCGTCATCTTCCTCGACGAGATTGACGCTCTCGGTGGCCGCCGTGCCGACTTTGGCGACGGCAGTGCGTCGTCAGGCCGCGGTCCCCAGATGGTGCCTGCGCTTCTGACGGAGCTGGACGGCTTTGAGGCTCTGGACAAGGTCCTGGTCGTGGCCGCGACAAACCGCCCTGAGGCTTTGGACCCTGCGCTTCTGCGTACCGGTCGTATCGACAAGCACTTTTACGTGCCACCGCCGGACGAGCCGGCGCGGCGCGCGATCTTTGCCAGCTGGACTAAGGGCATGGACATTGGCCCCGACGTCGACCTGGACGCGTTGGCTCGCGAGTCTGCGCAGCTGTCGGGTGCGGACATTCTGGGCCTGTGCCGGAGAGCCGGTGAGAGTGTGTGCAACGAGGACACCGAGGAGGGCGTGCCTAAGCAGCTGATGATGCGGCACTTCCTCAAGGAGATTGAGCGCGCGCCACGGACGATCTCGCCGCAGATGCTGAACCATTTCCAGCACTGGACTCCGAAATAGTCTAGATATTACTTGTATATACTGAAGATTGAATATGATGTAGATTCTCTGGCTACTATGCTATAACGCTCCCCTGATGTATGCCCTATGGGTATGATATTTATGAGGTAAATAAAAGACAATAAATCAAGGGATAAATCAAACGAAATGACAAATGAAAATAAAACGATAAACGCATCAGCGAAGACGCTGCTATGAAACACGCTCTGCTAAACACCGCCTATGTCAGCCGCCGCCGGTAGACGCCGAGCATCCAGCTGGCACGCAGCACCGTCAGGCCGATAGCCATGCGGATGCTGTCCTGCACCAGGTTCATCTTGCTGCCGTCGACCTCGTGCCAGCCGACCGGCACCTCGGCCACCTTGATGCCCGCACTGGTGCCAATGACCGTGCCGTCGTGCGCGACAACGGGCGTGGCGGGCGCCGACTCGGCCAGCATCAGCATCTCAATGTCAAAGATCCAGCCCTCGGTGTGCATGTAGGGCACAATGTGCGGCAGCGCGGCGCGGCTGAACAGCTTGAAGCCGCACTGGGTGTCGCGGATACGCGACGTCGCCGGCGGCGTCAGGATCGTGAGTACAAAGTGGAACGACTTCATCAAAAAGTTGCGCAGCGCAGACCGCTGCACAACCTCCTCGCTGCCGACGAGGTGGGCGCGGCTGCCGATGGCGACGCCGCGGTCGGAGACGTCGACGACCAGGTCGCAGCCCTCGAGCAGCTTGTCGAGGTCGGTGAAGCGCGAGGCGCCGTCGGCGTCGGCAAAGACGACGTAGGCGCCGCGGGCGTGGCGGAAGCCGTGGGTGACGCCGCCGCCCTTGCCGCGGTTCTTTTCCAGGGATACAACGCGCACGACGTCGTGCAGGCTGCGGCTCTTGGCAAAGTCGAGGGCGACCTGGACGGTGTTGTCGGAGCTGGCGTCGTTGACAATGAGAATCTCGTAGCCGGCGGGCAGGTCGCGGTCGTCGGGCAGCTGCTTCTTGTCGGCGGGAAAGTCGTAGAGCACAGCAGCGGCCGGGGCCTTTTGGCGGCGCGGGGTCGCAATGCGCGTGGGCGTCTTCTTGGTAGATGCTGATGTCTTGGACGACGCAGGCTTGGGTCGGCCGAAGCGCTTGTCGCAAAAGTCGACCATCTCCTCGAGGGCGGGCAGGATGCGCTCGGCCTCGTTGTAGGCGGGCACGACGACGGTGAGGCCGACCTCGGCGGACTCAATGGCGCTCAGGTCGTAGACGTTGTCGGCGGGCTTGGCATTGTCGGCGAGGTGGCGCTCGGCGAGCCACTTGTCGTACCAGCAGGGCAGCTGGCGCGTGGCGATGCCGCTCTTGCTGGCGGGATCGCTGGTCTGGTATGTCTTTTCGGAAGCGAACGAGAGGCGCGGCTTGGGAGCGATGTAGCAGAGCAGGACGTAGACGGCGCCGACGGCTGTGACGAGGAGGAGCGAGGTGCCGAGCAGAAGGTGGTGCAGGGGCACTGCGGCGAGGGCGGCCAGCAAGTCGCCGATGTGGTCGAGAGGGTCCATTGTGTGTGTTATTCGATGCTGTCTGTGAGGTTGCTTCTTGTCGTCTTCTCTCGTCGTCACTGACTTTGTCTCGTCGTCGTCGTCGTCTTCCTTTCTCCGTCTCGACCAGGTCAAGATAAATAGAGCTGCTCAACAGGCACTGCTCATCTCGAGATGATTGATATGACTATCGTAATGAACGTGTGAATGAGAATAATAGACAAGAGATACAATGCACAATAAAGATATCAATTGTTCTACAGAGTAGATATATCCTCAATGCAAGCTGGCATGTGGTGACGAAACAGCTCCGCCCACCAAGCAACAATAGCACTTACGCGTTTGCAAGGTGGCAGCTTCCTTCCCGCCCAAGCCACCTACGACGTCCCTGTATTTCACAGAAAAGGCAGGAGCTGTTAGCTACTGCGCGCAATTTGATTGGCTGGCGTGAATGACATGGCAGTGCCCTTGCAGATCACTAGGAAGCGCAAGGCTCAATGCCGTCGAGCAGTGAATGGATCTGCAACGGCATTCATGCGAGCGGTAGACTGTGAATGCGCAGTTGGTATAGCAATGATGGCCATTCTTCGTTGGAATTTATTTGGAGATTTTGTGAGGTTATTGCAGCGGGAATGGTGTTGGAAACGAACATCTTCAATTTGTTGATTATATAAGCAAGCCAATTGAGATGGCAAATGTGATATCTTGACTATCTATCAAACAAATTCTGATATAGGCTGCTATCAGAGGCTGCTGTCAATCATGCTCATGTTACAGAAGCAGTTACCATTGTTCACATACATTAAAGTCACACATTTCGATAGAGTGCAAAATACCCTTGGACCGCAGCCCAAGGTTCCTTTATTTTCCCATTTTAAATTCCATCAGAGTGCTATCTAGTATCCAAAAACCGGTATTACCCAGGCTCTAATACAAAAGACAGACTCAAAGTGACTGCTAACTAAACGCTTAGATAGCCAGACGCTCGACCTTGTCCTTGAGGGCCTTGATGGGGCCGGCCAGGTCGGAGCCCTCGTTGGTGCTGATGCTGGCAGCAATGACGGCACGGCTGACACCGCAGGCGCGGCCCAGCTGGGACTTGCTGTTGACAAAGACGTAGGGGGTGTTCTTGTCCTCGCACAGCAGGGGGATGTGCAGCAGGATGGCCAGGGGGTTGGCGTCGGCGGCGAGGATGGCGATCTCGCAGGTGTTGCGGTTGAGGGCCTTGGTGACCTCGTTGGCGCCCTTCTTGGCCTGGCGGTAGTGGGTGGCCGACTGCAGCAGGTCGAGGATCTCCTGGGTGAGGGCCGGGTCGGCCAGAGGCCAGGCAGCAGACTCCTTGTTTCCAGACATTTTCAGGTGGATGATGGTTTTTGTAAAAAGGGAGGATGTATATGCGATGTCGATGGCTCGCCTGTGCAAGGTTCACTGCCGGTAGACGATAGTGGAAGTGGTGGTGGTAGTGGTGGTGGTGTGTAGGAGGGAGAGAAAGAAAAGAACGAGAGGCCGAAAAAGACCAGAAAAGAGGCGATTCAGAGTTGGCAGAAAGAACTTTTCTTTGGCGGTGTAGCAAATTTTCGGGCAGTACCTCACCGCTTTCTTTGTTTGGGCCGAGTGCAAATAGGCAGGTGCTGTATCACGTGTAGATACGGATAAGCTCTATCAGAATCATCAATATAGACACGCCCTTTCCACTAAGCAGACGCATTGTAGTCTAGACCAATCAAGCAGGCCATCTTCAATTACCGGATTAGGAAGGCTAGTACTAATAGAAGAGAAGAATGCGATGCAGACAAAGAAGGAAGGACGAAAGAAGCCGTGATGCTGCCCGATGCTGTCGAATAGTTGCCAATGCGGCTCACGAATGATATGGACTCTTTCGTCCTAGATTGGCGCTGGCCAGACCCTCGTGATGTTTCACTACTTTTTACACTTTCCCTTGATTTTTTATCATTTTTATGGTTTTAAAAGCCGGAGCAGATGATGCGGTTCGTCCAGCGTGTTGGTAGCTAGCACGGCAATAGCGCTGTCAAGCCTTGTGCAGACAAAGAGAAGCGAAGACGCAGTGCTATTCATTCTTGATATTACACTTGACTAAGCAGTCCGCAGCAGGCCGGATCGCAGTGTCCCGTGGCATGTCTTACATCCTTTTGTTCTCGCGCGCGTCTACTGCGAAACGAGCCTACGGCACGAGCTATTAGGTCATTCTGTAAGAGTATTGGAGAGTAGTCTGGGCCTGGCGATGAGAAGGGGACTAGAGGACGGGCAGCCCGAGAACTAGGGTTTCTTAATGGATAGATGTCGGATGTCGTAGAAGTGTAGATGTCATAGGCATGTCATAGGCATGTCATAGATGACATAGATGCCATAGGATGCACATCATCAGATATCCTGATGCTAGTTTTGCAAACTGCGGAAGCGAGATCAAGTAGAAAAAGACAAGCGAGGATAGAACGTTGAGCTACTTTAGTGATGAACTGAGAAATGGGATGCCAAAGTGTAGTAACATGGCAAAGCATATGGTGTTTCTGTTTGCTGTCTTCTCTCTGCTTGCTGATCCGCGTGATTCTGGGCAAATTGCACGCGGCCCAGACCGTCGCCGTCGACCGAGACCCTCGAGCTAGGTGGCACGATGCGGGGGTAGTGTTCTTCATTTGTATTTGTATTTGCATTTGCATTTGTCTACTCTCGTATGGCAATGAGAATGGGATGTCTGACGAGTTCTACGCCACATTATATAGATGCTATTGAAATATTTGAATATCGGGCACTGTTGAAAGCAGGAATATGGATGCCGAGACAGTATTTTTTTTATATATTCAAAACTTGCGTAATCAAGACACTAGACAGGCGTAAGGAGGCGCAAGGGGTCTCGGGGACGTCATGTGCCTTGGCGTGTCTATATTATCATAGTGACGAAAAGCCGAGGCATGGCGATGAGATAATCTCCGACGAGGCTGTCGGGCTGAGAATGTGGCACAGAATTGCAGAGCAAGATCAGACAGAATCACAGAATATCAGAATAAACATGAGACATGGTTGTGCAATACGAAGCACGGCAATTTGCACAAATATGCCGTGTCTTGACTGGTCGGCGACGTCTGTCGTATATGTCTTGTGTAGATGTCTTGATTTGTCTCTGTCTATCAGATGTCAGACTATCAGCGCTCTGCTAGACACACACAAGACACTATTCAGCGGTGGATTTCCTATTCAGTCAGTGTGCAATGGCCTCATCCGAATCAGTCTTGGTGTGTCAGTGTTGGTGGCTGTCAACGGACGACTTGTTGGTTGAGTCAACAGTAGAAAGAAGGATAGAGACAACCACACCATCTACATCTATTGGCTCTTTGACAGCACAACGCCTCGTCTGGATTCGTCTGTGTTTGTCTTGGCCTGTCCCGTTATGTATTCAGCGTGGCGTCTGCTTTTGTCTTCTCTTTTGTCTTTTCTTACAACCAGCAACGTGTACAATATTTCAAAAGTGCACATGGAGACACGCCATGCAGGCCGTCAGCCGTGCGCCAGGCCCAAAGAGTCAAACGAGACAAACGAGACAGGACCGATACAAGATACAAAAATACAGACTAGGAAAACTCGACAGTCTTTCCGGACAAGAGGACCCCGAAGCAGCCGTGTCGACACCCTCTCTGTCACGCCGAGTCTGACATTTGAAAAAGACGGCCAAGGTTAGGAAATACGGCCGAGGCATTGATCTAGAGGTGTGTAGATGTATGGAATGAGGGACAGGATCTACATTTGGCTAGACCCTGACGATCCTATCCAGAGTGCGAGAGTGAGAAGATGCCGGCGGGCTAAAGATGTGCCTCAAAGTGGTAAGCCAGTGTGACGAGATGGCGGTTGCGAGTCAGCTTTATCAGCTCCGGGTCGTGCATGCATCTGTAGTGTAGTTTGTGTGTAGAGTGTAGTCTGCATGCATCATGTAGTAATATTACTTGCTTTGATTTATTTTGATTTATTCTGTATTTTAAATCAAAACTTGAAGATGCTTACCTTCTGTGAACAATATTTCAAATCAAATCAAGCAAACTGCAAACGCTCAAACAACACATGCAACTCAATACAAACCAAAGCAGCTGAACTCAGTCCTTTCTCTTTATCCAGCGTCTTTCCAACAGGACGGGTTGTCGGGTTATCGATGTCGACTCGCCTTTTCTTTGTCCTGGCTGCTCCATGGCACCATTGGCATGCTTGCTTTTTCCTGCACCTTTTAACGGCGGTCCCATCTCGCCTAGCCTCCTCTGTAGAGCTGCGGAGTAGCTGCAAAAGGACAAGACACCTACAAACAGGTATGCAATATTGAATCCAAAACGGGATTCCTCTTTGATTTTTGATTTTTTTTGCAGACAGCATCTTCAAGCAGCCGAGCACTAACGACTTGTACGAAGAAAGTACGGCTCCCGTCGATGGACTATGCAACTCTTTTCGGCCGACGAGCTCCAGATTTAAAGACAGATACTATGATAGAAAGGACGAGTACTTTTTGAGTTTTGTTGATGTTTGTTTATTGGCTGCTTTTGTTTATGTTCGCTGTGTTGATGTGCAAAGTACTGTCGCCATGGAAGCGTGAAGCCGGATGCTTGTCAACCGGCAGTAGAAAGAAATCCAAATAGTCGGCTGCCTCTATCGGTTCTTTTGATGATCACGATGTCTGGCGGCTGTGGGGGAGCGCGGCTACGGATTCTTTGATTATTTGATTATTTGATTTTCTGCTTAACTTGATCTTTCGATGAAACAATCTAGACTCGACCCTCGTCAAGAACCCGCCAGTCTGGACCGATTTGTTATTCTATTTGCGTTGAAGAAATGTAGAATAATTGACTGAAGCAAAGACAAAGACATCACAATCAATCGGATAGACGTAAACAGCAAACATTGTCAAACATTGTCAAACATTGATTGATTGAACAAAAGAAAGAGAGATCTTACGAGAATAAGCTTTGCTAGCTTGCAAAAGTAGAAAATGTGACCCCAGACATCCAGACTCACAGACTTGATCGAAAGCTACAGCCGCCAGAGGATCATCCGGTACAACGAGCGTCTTTGCCGTTTCAGGAGACATTATGATGTGTCTCGACTCATAATGAGGGGAAGACGGGAGACAGGGAATCACTCTGTACTCAAGAGGCGCATGTAGAAAATGCAATATTGAAGCCTATTCAGGACAGCTGTCCTGCCAAGCCGGGGCTAGCATTCTGTGGCTTTTTGTCGGTCTTGTCTTGAGTGTGCTTGTCTTGGAGTGTCACATTGATTGAGATGTGAATATGAATTAATGTTTAATTGTAAGTAAGTAAATCAAAGACCATCCACAGCGCCAAAGCCAAAGACAAAAGAAAGAATAAAAGATCAAAGGTATCGGGTCTGATTATGTAGAGTAACACAACAATGCAAAACAATAGAAGACAAATAGAAGACAAATAGAAGACAAGTAGAACAAATGAGATGTATAAATAGAAAGACAAAAGAAAGAAGAAATAAAAGAAAAGATCATTAATCGTCATTGACGACGCATTGCGGCTCCTGAGTAAGCTAGTCGAGTCGATAGATTGAATCGATGAAGCGAGGGTCGAGACGAGACAGACAGACAAAGACGGCGTCGTTTATCCATTTGTTTGTGCGAGGAATGTCGACCGTAGTGGGATATCGATCGAACCGCCGTGTTGGTTCTGAGTCTGAGTGAGTCTAGGTCTGAATATGCTGGAGAAGCTAGAAACTAGCCTAGTACCTGGCATAGACTGGCCGGGGTAGTGGGAGAGAGAGCGGGAGTGCAAGAGGCGTGCCGTGTGTGTTGTCAGACTTGCTTGGCAAGGTGTGCATTTCAAACGAGTTGTTTGGCAGAGGGAGATGAGACTCAGAGCCAGCGTCTGTTGCAGTTTGTTAGCTTTGCTTTTATAGTAGGTTAAAGGAGAGTACCTTTTGATGAGATTGATGATGCGGTGGAGAGAGAGGGAGTAGACGGTGTAGACGGTGATGACGATGATGACGAAGAAGAAGAAGACAGGACATACGCTTCTGGGGCTTCGGCAGCGACGGGCACGCGCGCCCGGTACAGCTCCGCATCCAGGCTGTTGAAGCTCGGCGACATGTGCATGTTGGCGCTCGACGACGACGACGACGACGACGTCGCCGGCATCGTCTTGCGGTACTGGCTGTTGCGGCGCGACGACGAGTATGTGTAGTTGCTGTAGTTGCGGATGCTGCTGGCGCTGCTGCTGTTGCCGCTGGCGTGGATGTTGATGTGCAGCGGGCTCAGCATGCCCGACGACGGCACGCTGGCCATGTCGGCCTGCGACAGCGACAGTGCGAGCGCGATGCGCTTCTGGTTGCTCTCGCGGATGCGCTCAGCGTCGCCGCGCATCCAGCCGGCCGGGGCGCCGAGGAGAGCGTCGGCGGCAGCGTGAGTGGGAACGTGGCGGTACTTTGAGGGCGGTGCAGCGTCCTGCTTCTGCTTGCCGGCCTGCTTGGCGGACAGGATCTTGTCGTCCTTTGCCTGGCGGCGCTTCATGATGGAGAAGACGGACATTGTGAGGTGATGTGGTGTGTGAGATGGTGAGAGAGTTGGCGATAGATGATGAGATAGATGATGAGACGGATGAGTGAGTGAAGAGGGAGAGCTGGTATATATGTTGGACAGGTCGGAGATTAAGCAGCAGGGTTGTAATAGAGTACAGAGGGAGATATTAAGACAAGTGACAAGAAGTGACGAAAGGACAAGGTTGAGAGACAGTTATATATAAAAAGAATAACCAAATGATAGACAGAGGATAGAGACAGACAGCAAGAGACAGACGACGAGGGAGGTCGAGCCTTATGAACAAATCGACACAGGAAGGAACGCATGGAGACAGAGACATCCGAAAGAACAGCGTGCTCGTGTTGCTACGTATTGCTACGTACTGCTGTTGGCACTACCGACTAACACCACTGTAGAAGGTATTATTGTCATACTTCGTACTCAATACAACTGGAAGGACTGCTTGGGCCTGATTGAGATGGCTTATTTGGACTTAAAGTTGGATCTAAGTTGGAGAGGGGGGTGTAACTAGGAAAGAGTGGAGACGGTTAAAGAGAATGAGGAAAGAGACAAGAGAGTAAACAGAAAAAGGAAGCAACACCCCACGGCCATCGGATAGCGTGGCAGGGGTGCTGTTGGTGGAAGTAGAGGAAGGAGCGAGAACAGAAAGAGCGAACGAGTACGTAAATTGGAATTAAAAATTGGAATAAAACAAATTAAAAATCAATAGAAGAATGAATGACGAATCGAGAGGATAAAGAAGATGCAACAGACAGTTGCAAGTTGCAAGTTGCAACAACAACAAGAAGATCCGAATAGCCGTTCTCTGATACTAACCCATTCAGCTCCAATATTATGCATGCAGAGTGAAGTGACGACGTAGAGTGAAGTATCAAAGAGGATGAATGAATCAAATAATAAGAACAATTCAGAATAAAACAGAGAATAGACACAGAAATACACAGATACAAAAATACAAAACACAGCGGTGATACGAGGTCGTGCAGCGCAATCCCTGCTACAAGGCACTCCGCCGGGAACAAGAGGCTGGGCGGTATTCGAGTCTGGAAGTAGAGGATGCCGGAATTTATTGTCATTGAGGACTACTTTTCACTATTAGAATAGATTAGCTGATCCCGGGAACCAGGACGACTGTCAAATGCTGTGTTATCTGCTGTGCTGTCTGCCATGCAACGCGAGGGTGGTGAGAATGGAGGGCAACAAGAGGCGAGTAGACAGAGAGAATAAGAAAGAAGAAATTAGAGCAGACAGACAAAAGAAACAGGAGAAAGAGAAAAGAAAACAGAGCATCGCCATCCAGATACTGCCAACAGACGCCGCGTGGGTGCTCAGACCGTTGTCTGATACCAGGGCTGACGGTGAAAGTACACTGCATATTCTAGAAGTGCATGGGCATAAGATAGAGCAGATACTCAGATATTCAGATACTCTCATAGACTGGATGCCTGTTATCATGAACCATCGTGGGTACCGGTGAGCTAGACGTGCAGCTGCATGAGTTGTCGCGACTATTCTTCCTGGTGATATCTCTTCTGCCATCGATTTACGATAGCTGTCTCCGTATCTACCACTGCTATTATTATCTGCGGCGCGGCGTGTGTCACAGCAGCTCGTATGCAGCCGTCAAAGCAGCATCGTGACGAGCTGATGACAGAGTATGGCTTGGGCACGGGCACATTAAAGTAGTCACTCAATAAAGCACAGTCACAAGCTGTCAATGGATGGCTGCAGAGTATCACAGCAGAGAATTCTAATCATCTAAAAATACAGGGATGGCGGTATTGCCATGTCCGACGAACTGCAGACCAGGGTCTGATGAGGAGTCTGAGGATGAGGAGTCTGAGGCAGTCTGAGGTCTGAGGCAGTCGATGAGAACTGCGGTCTGAAGATCCAGAGGTCCAGACCGTTGTCAGAAGAAAGAAAAATAAGGAAAATAAGAAGAAAAGGAGCTGGCAGATAAACCGAAGAAAAAGAAACAGATCCCTGTCACTCGTGCCATCTCACACAAAGCCTCTACACGCCTACATCGCACGCCTTCTCACAAAGTGAATACTATTTCTACATAATGCCGTGGCTTCAGCTTGTACATCACTGCTGTTTTCGTCACTTTTCGTTGTCGTCTCGGCGGCTTGTCGTCTTGTCTTGTCTTCTTTGGGTAGAGTTCGTTGTCGTCACATCTTCTATTTATCTCAATGCTACGGTCCCTGATATCATGTTCTTTGTATATTCTATTTATGTCTTTTATGTCTATCAGGGTTTGCAGATCAAGAGATATTATGAGAGAATATGAAAGAATATCAAAAATATCCTCGCCTTACTTGTACTCGTATGTACTTGTACCACGATACACAGACTCAGACTCGACGAACCGCTCAGGCAACGCTCAAACTCTGCTCAAACAAGATTGCATTGACCAAGACAGACACACTCAAAACACCCGAGTATTCACCGTCTCTTGCCTCGTACGCATACGCCCGTCCATACATATGCAGTCTTACTCTTGTGTGTACTCAGTATGTGCGTGTGCACTTTTACGTGTTATGTGTATGGCTGATTATGTATGCCACTGTGTTATGATTCATGAGTGTGTCGACGGTCGACGAGCTGGTTGGGTAGCGCCGTCGCATCGTCGTGATACCGCATGCAACATCACTTGTTGTTTGCCTTGAAGCTATCTCGTCCCATCTTCGTTTTCATTTTTAGAGTACCCTCTCATCCTCATCACCCTGGCTGCATTAGCCTGTCAAGCATCCACTCGACCGCATACGAGGATACTCAGATAGTCTAACTCTGAACAAATTTTGAGAGACTCTAAATCACATCAAAGGATCGCGACTAAATCCGCCGCAGTGGAGCCGTGGTGCCCGATGAAACATAACAACTGTACTGAGAGTACTCTGTAGAGGATAAGGGTCGGGGAGTGATGGGAATAAGAAGTAAGAAGATATCAATGTGCATTCGTAAAGAGTACTGTGTAAAGAAGCCGACCAGGATCATTCACGATCGAGGCCTATCAGCTGTGGCGATTACAAGTGCATCGACACGTGGTGGCGAGGGTAGATGGCTGGTCGTTCGTTGTGATCTGATTTTGATTATGATTCTGATTTTGCTTGTGATTGTTTGCTTTTGCTTCTTCTCGTTTTTCATTGTCTTTTGTCTTGAAATTTGTTCACTTGCCGATTCTTGGCTTTCTACTCCATAGACCCTGTTTATATATTCCACATGGATCTCAGATCATCTCGAATAAACTACTCAGTATCCAACTCTAATTATGCATATCTTAATCTTTTCCCTTGCGTCTATGCAGGGAGTTCTGCACACGATATGAGTGTCTTTGATGGTGGAATAACTGAGCTGGAGTAATCTATAAGCTGAGTACGGTGAGATATTGAGAATTGCTTTTGATTTTCTGTTTGATTGCTTTTGCCGATTGCTTGCTTTTTCTACAACTACCGCGGCGCCTCGGATCCATCTAATCAAAGTATTCAGCCCCTATTCCGATCTGTTTTTTCTGAGTTTTTACTTCGTCTCGTTTTCTCTTTTTCTACCCACGAACACGCAACTGGAGAAACTACGCCATGACTGCGTCCAAGCGAGGTCTATCATTTCTACAAAGTATCCGAGTATTCCAGCTCAACTTCATACTTCATAACAAAACCAACCCACTTGGCTTTTCAGCTCATGCGCGCCCCATGAATACGGTGAGCCGTCGCCACGCCACGTACTTTGTGAATTAGCTGCAGCTCTGTTCTCAGCTGCAGCTCTGAAGTAGATACGAAGTAGAGCGGCAAGCTGTAGGTAAACGGGGCGGTCGTATCTCTACATCGTATCTTGAACATTTCGCTCAATCTGCTCCGAGCTGAATGTCCAGATAAATACAACTTGTTATGCATTCATAACATTCATATCATATCATTCATAAACACCTGACCCATCGACAATGTATGAACACCTTGACGTTGGTTATTCTACGTGGCTTGCATATTGTAGCCCGTACCGTTAGTCCAATACCCCGACTCAATACCCCGTACAATATTCAATAGTATCAGTCGTCAATCGTCAATCGGTGGGCGGGAGATCTGACAGCGCTGTCCGGCCTATCAATACTCGAACGGGTGTTATTTTGTTGCCTCGTGGTGATTAGTGATAACAACCTTAACAATAGGCCTGTTGACCTTGTTGACAGGGGTCGACGTTACAGTAATGATATTCTACTTGCATCATAACCTAGATTCAAATCTTATTTCGACGTTGTTATTCAACAGGGTGGTATCGTCTGGTTGTATCATGAACATGGCTATTAAAGACGATCTTTCAGTAAACACGCGACTATGTTGTGTCCCTGATTAGATTGATGCCCATGCTATAAAAATGCACGGACGTAGACACAACACACACAAAGATTAATGCATCGGCAGCCTTGCCCGAGGTCGCACATGGCCTGCCGCATCGATCTGCCAGCTGTGTCTTGTGTAGACCCGAGAACACGGATAGCCTTAGCAGATGCATATATACTTGCTATGTAGGATTCCAGAGAGCTTGAAGAAGCATATGCCAGGTAGTATCAAGTGTGACGAGACGATGAAAAGAAGAAAAAGAAGAATTACCCGAGAAAAATAATAACAGAGCCGAGTTGGATCCTTGTTGCCATGCATACTTTATGCACACGCCCGTACACCCGGCGTATCATGGCATACAAGTAGATGGCTCCTACGGTCACGGCAGTGACAGAAGTAAATGAAGAAAAGTCACAGGGTAAATGTGTGTAGTTCCCATCATTGTCTAGCCGTTGGATATTTGCCGTAGGATTTTCTTGGCATAGCAGTTATCTCTTGTGTATGGGTGGCGGCAAGACAGACAGGCCGTGTTCTCAAGGCTAGGTCTCCGAACAAGATGATAGTATGCCGGTCCTGTGGATAGAAATGTAGAGAGCACGGGAATAGTGACGGAGGGTATGACTGGCCTGCCAAATCAGACTCGCTGTTAGTCTGTTGGAACCCTGGACGTAGATGCAACTTTGGATACCAACTACATCATCAGGCGATGGACACACAATTCGTGTCTCTAGACAGCTTAATAATGAAGAAGTCGTGCCTCGCTCTTCCGTTAACTAGAGCTCATGGCTTTGAATTTTATTTTTGGCAGCTCGTCGAGACGAGGCCATAGCTGATGCAAGTGATAGTCACCAGGAAGATGCCGTACGCTGAGAGTTATCAACAGAAGAGCCTCACCAACTGGATATTTTCTACCAGGCATACTTCCGCAACGGAGGCATAGTTAACTCAATGACACATGAGAGAAGATAAAAGAAGAGAACGAATATAGCGAAGGGAACCTCTCAGAGGCGTGGCATATACTGATATTGCATAGGAAAAGGCAGACGAGATGGGAGCAAAGAAGGGAGTGAACTGGCCCTCTACATGCCTCACTCTCTGGCGATAATTCTAGACTGGGGCTACAAGGATCTATACGTCTTCGCAGTCTATTTCTCATAATTACGTGATGTTGACCATCGTAGGGCTTGCGTTAGGATGGTCCCTCATGTATCGAGCTTGACTGCACCTCCATCCCACCACCTCACCACGACTCTGACTGTTCCAGAGTGTGAGTAATAATCTTGTTATGGGGGTTAACTACAAGACTTGGTTTATATACCGAGAGACGTTCCATAGTGTCTATTCCCTGTGAATGCATATCGAGCTTGCTAAGTAGTTGTCATCATGGCTTACCAGCGTCATACACGTATACTCTCGACTGGCTGTTCCCCCATGAGTTGTACCTCGGAACAGTCTATACAACAATCACTAACAGTAATGATATTATACAGCCGGTGTTCTTTGGCAGTTTATTCTGAGTCGTTTCTTGCTCAGATCTGGATAGACTAATCACGCGAGCATCAAGCACATGCAAGCTCCAGCCATCAGACATATCACAGCCACAGCATGTGTTCTTTTAACAAGGTATTATCAAGCAGATATTATCAAGCAAATACTATGAAGCAGATAGACTAAATCAATGATAAATAAACAACTCGGGTCGAAAACAGACTACGTCATTGCCGTGCCGTGTTACATCAGACGAAGATATCAGACGAGACACATTCCAACGGTGATCTCCTGTAGCAAAGTCTAACCACAATAGTAGCTTAAATAGACTAAACTACTGACATGCACACTCAAAGTTATTTTTACTTGGACAACTGCTTTTGTGTAACTCAACTCTAGCTTTAGTCAACATTATCTGGTTGATCAAAGTGGTGATGAATGGTGATAGATGCCGATAGATGTCAACATGATGCTGCGTATATAACCACGACACTGCGCCACACCGAAAATCCCAATCTCAATGCCTGATCTGCTGCTCTTCAAACCGTTGGACTTGTGAGACATGGTGTTGACAATGGCATGCCGTTGTCGATGTCGGTGCAAATAGTGCTTAGTCATTTTGTCTGATCTCGCAAATAGATACAAAAAGATCTCCAGGCACGTGCTGCCTGTCGCGTCTAAACCAGCGTAATAAGCGTAAAGCGAACGTCCAAGCTCAGTGCTAAAACTTAAGTGCTTTTAGCACATGCACCACTAACGCCGAGCGGTTAGGCCTGGCCCCTGGCCCCTGACTACGGCATTGGGCACGGGGAATTGGGGACAATTGGGGACGGGGACGTGTCGGTATTTCTTTGTGTTTGTGAAATGTGAGACGTGACAGTGCTGTGCCGGGCGCGCACAGTGTTGGCAGCGTGTCGGTCGCTCTTGCTGTTGCGTGCGTTTGTGTGTTTGTTGATTGAAATGCTTCAAGAAAGAGCTGTCCATCGCTCTTGCTGTAGATGTAGTTGCCACAAAGGCAGGAGCGCACATCACATCTTATCTACCCCTTTTATCTCTCATCCCATCTCTCGTCTGCCATCTGCATCCCCATCTCCATCTCCCAACTGTCATCTCATCTCTCCCTTCTTACACCGATCATCAATAACCTACCGCGCGTGCCACATGTACTGTGCGGCAAACTCAAACAGCGCTAACTGCTGCAACGGGCATCTTTGCGCTGCAGCCGGCGCATTTGAGCAATCATATTCTGAGTGGTCGACTCATGACGGGGACTGACGCGGTGACGAAGACGCACAGGCTTCTTATTACTTTATGAAGTAGCTTATTGCTGCTTAACGAGTCGCAACAGCGTTACTCTACAGGGACTGTCTGTCCACGCTGCAACTGCAACTCAACGGCCACTCCACACCAAAGCAGGCTACCGTCGGGCGCATCTGCTCCATCGGCCATCCATCCCAACAAAGCCGGCCACACTGGCCACACGAGCCCAAGACGACAAAGCGAGGAGCAAAGTGCAAAAGAAGAGAAGCAAAGAACGGTCTGTTCAAACGCGACAATATCAAGTTCAAGCTCAGTGCTACAATACATCAAAACTGCGACTCACATGCTTTGTCAGCATCTCAACTGACACGAGACACAAGACACACGACAGTCGCGATCTCGGCCCCAAACTTCCAGACTCAAACAGCACTCCAAACCTAAAACGCCAAATATAGGGCATAGCAGCCACTATACCACTATCGCCACTGTTGACGCCATTGCGATCGCCTCGCCCTATCTTGGCCGGCCGGGGAATTCAAGTTGCTTTTGTCGGCTGTCGCCTTGTTTGATTTCTTCGACTTCTGCCTGTCAGTCTGTCAGTCTGCTCTTCCTACTCAGTTACTGAGTACAGAGAACTGCCCTCGCTGTCGCCGCCTCTGACTGGCCACTTTCCCTCTCGGCGCCCACGCTCTAACTCAAACCATCACTAGAGTCGTCACTAGAGTCCCTAGAATCAACACTAGAACCTGAAAGGCCGCTGTGGCTCTCTCCTCAGGCTCGCCATTCGCTCCATCTCTCACCCTTCTTCTCCTTCTTTGCCGCTCTCTTCCATTTTCCATCTTCCACTCTTCCACCCGCCACCCCTGTCCCACCCGGTTTTTCTGGCCTTCCCTGACTTGCGCCTGGCCCACTTTCTCTGTACCAGCACGCACTACGAAGACGCACTACGCACTACGCCTGCTCGCTACTCGCACTACGGAGACACTGCACGTCCGGCTGCTGGCTGCTTTGCGTGTCTCGTCGCCTTGCCTTCTCCATCTCGCCATCCTACCCGAACCATCACCGCCCTCGCCCTTGCCATCATCGCAGGCCCCTCGATCCTTTTGACAATTCCGGCCATCGACATCTGACGCCACCCGTCTGATCTTGCGCCTTGCCGTTCTCTGGCCACCGCGACTTGCGGCTTTTGACTGTTGACTTTTTGCGACCGCCCCTTGTTTCGCCCGGCACCGTGTCTGCGTCTGTCTTTTTGTCTTTGGGCCCAGTGTCCGGTTTCCGTTTTTCGTCTCGACTCTCGTCCTTTTTCAGCTTCAGCCTCGGCTTTAGCGCTTCCACGACCCGCGACTTTGCGACTTGCCTTGTGTCTTTTTTACCTCTCCGCGGCCTTTTGATTGCGTCCCTTCGTTCATACCCGCCACCCATCGCGACGCCAAATACCCCGTCGCCTCCGCCTCAACCTCTTCACATCCCGAAAACACCCTCTCGGGGTGACGCGCGCCGCGACTGAGAATCGCGTGTGCGCTCTTTCTAGCCTCAACCGACAAACTGGCGACGATCACCCTCATCGATCAAAACCTGCTCCCTCTCGAGCAAGACTATCTCTACGGGCGCCTCCCCTCCGGTGACGCCGAGGGGTTGCAAGAAGAAGAAGTATTGATGATGGCACAGCCGGTGCATCATCAGCCAATCGACCGGAAGAGGGTCAAGGTCTATGAGCTCCGGAACAATGACTGGTTCGACAGAGGCACGGGCTTCTGCTCGTCAAATATCGTCACCGTCCCAGTATGTCACTCTCGTCGCGGTCGCGCGCTGTCGCGTGCGCCTATTTTTCATTTTTGCGATCAAGGTTCAATACCAATACTAACCTCCAGTCCGAGGATGGTGACGAAGATGCCCGAGCACCATATGTCATTGTAGAATCAGAAGACGAGCCCGAGCGCCTGCTACTCAACACACGTGTCCAACGCGACGATGCCTTTCAGCGACAACAAGGCAAGTCAGCCCACCTGAAGACGAAACAAATACCGATCAAAACGAAATCCAACAGACCACTTTGCTAACTTGCCAGAAACACTCATCGTCTGGACAGAGCCCTCTTCAGGCATGGACATGGCACTCAGTTTTCAAGAGGCCGACGGCTGCTTAGCCATTTGGTATGTCGCGCGCAAATGTCGCCTAATTCACCAAGATACTAACATCCCAGGAACTTTATCACCGAAATGCAGCAGAGCATCCCTCCCGGCGAAGACAACCTCTCCGACGAAGTCCCCGTCGACACTCCCCCCGTCATCACACTACCGCCCGCCGACCTGGCACACCTGCCCGAAATCGAAACAAACATGCGCATCATGAGCTCGAGTGCCGGCGGCCGCGACGCACTATCCAGGTGCATCATTTCCACAAACTACATCCTCAAGCTCGTGCCCCTAGTCGAGACGGCCGAAGAGTTTGAGAGCCTGCCTGACCTGCATCACCTTTGCAACATCATCAAGATCATCCTCCTCCTCAACGATAACACCATCTTTGAAAACGCCCTCTCCGACGAGTGCATCCTCGGCGTCGTCGGCGCCCTCGAGTACGACCCCGACTTCCCCAGCCACAAGGCCAACCACCGCAACTGGCTCAGCAACCAGGGCCGCTACAAGGAGGTTGTCCACATTGCCGACGACCACATTCGCTACAAGATCCACGAGACCTACCGGCTCAACTACCTCAAGGACGTGGTGCTGGCACGCATCCTTGACGACCCGACCTTTTCCGTCCTCAACTCCCTCATCTTCTACAACTACGTCGAGATCATCTCGCACATTCAAAACAACGCCGCCTTCCTCAACGACCTGTTTGGTATCTTTACCGACCCCGCCGAGAGCAGCATGCGCAAGAAGGAGGGTGTCATGTTCATCCAACAGTGCTGTGCGACGTCTAAAAACCTGCAACCGCCGATGCGCATGTCCCTCTTCACCACCCTGCTCTCGCACGGTCTCCTGCACGTCATCTCTTTTGGTCTGAGAAATCCTGAAGTGACTGTCCGCATCGCTGCCACAGAGATCCTGGTCTGTATGATCGACCACGACCCTCAGATGATGCGCCAGACCATCTACCGCCAGATCCAAGAAAACCAGCCCCAGCTGACAGATACTCTGGTTGACCTGCTGCATGTCGAGGTCGACCTGGGCATCAAGTCGCAGGTCTGCGATGCGCTCAAGGTCCTGCTCGACTTCGTGCCCGTGCAACTGCCCATTGAGGCCATCAACGGCCAGAACAAGGACATTATCGCACAGCGCCGCGCGACCATGGACCCTCAGCAGGATGTGTTCTTGAGCCACTTTTACGAAACGTCGGCTGTCCGGCTGTTCAAACCACTGCTCGACCTGGAGCAGCAAAAGGTGCCCGAGGTCGACATCTTTAACGAGGGCATCTTTGGCTACCTCAACGAGATGATCTGTTTTTTCCTCCGCTCACATCACCACCGCTGCAAGTTCTTTATCATGCAGCACAACCTGGCCGTGCGCTTTGCCCAGCTGCTCGACTCCCGGGTAAAGCACGTCCAGCTCGTCGGCATCCGCTTTATGCGTCAGCTCATTAGCCTGCGTGACGAGTTCTACATTCGCATCATCATGGAGCGTCGCCTCCTCGAGCCGGTACTGGACCTCGTCAAGCGGTGCCTGCCACGGGACAATCTTGTCTGCTCAGCTGGTCTCGAGTTCTTTGACTTCTTCACCAAAGAGGATCTCGGCGACCTCACACTGCACCTCGTCACAACGTACAAGGATAAGCTGCAGGCCCTCAGCTACATGCCAACCTTCCGCGACCTCGTCACCGGAAAGTACCCGCCGCTCGGCATTGCCGCCCAGCAACAGCAGCAGCACTTGCAGCAACAATTGCAGCAGCAACAACAGCAGCAGCAGCAGCCGCCTGTGGTTCTCGGTAGCAACAACCATCAGGTCCGCTCCAATGGCGAGGATGGAGACGTTGCCGGTCGCATACCCAACGGCGCACACTCATCGCTGATGGACTCCATCACCATGGACGCCGAAGAGGATGCATACTGGAACGCCGAAGACGACGACGACGAGCTGCAGGTGTCACTCGACTCGCCAGAAGACGGCCCTGCTACCGGCGACTCATCTGTCCTCAAGCAGCTTGTCGACTACCCGTCCGACGAAGAAACCGACGAGGCGAGCGACGACAACGACAGCGCAGAACCGGAATCGGGCTCCACAGGCGGCAAGTTTGTGGGCGGTCAGGATCTGGATGGCGCCAACGAGTCGGCAGTCATGTCGGACGAAGAGGATGAGCCGGCCGAGAATGGCGTTTCCGAGTCAAATTCTAATGGCGAGAGCGCTCCCACCAACGGCACACCGAAAAAGGCCGCCGCAGAGCCTGCAGCCGTGTCCGAGTCCGCATCAGAACCGACAACTCCGCTGGCCTCCAACGGACCACCACCAGAGCGTCTTTCGGAGAAGCGGCGACGCGAGGAGGAGGACGACGATGAGCTCAGTAAGATGATGCTCCAGAACAAGCGGCGAAACAGCCGGTCTAGCTCAATAAACTCCAACACGTCAGCTGTTCTGCAGCGGATCGGCAACGCGGCTGTTAACGGCCACGCCAGCGACGCCAAGACAGCCGGCAAGATCAATATCAACATCACGTCGCCGTCGCTCCAGGCTGTCGGCGCCGAAACAGGACAGAACGACAAATGAATGGCTCTCGTGCCTGTCAACTGTCTCTAATCTGCGCCCTGCTTAAGGTCTCTTAAGCCACGAGCAAAGGCATCAGCCTGCCACAAAAGCTATGCAAGCCAGCGCTGTACTTACACCTGCGTCTCCCCGCATGCGATGGAGAGCAAGGATACGACGACACGACCTTTGATTTCCGTATTTAAATGATTGCGGCGACGAGCAAAGCATACACGGAGCCGTTTGTTTCTACACGGGACGCGGCCTGACATGAAGCCAGCGTCGCTTGTGTGGATGTTGGATGTCAAGCGTTGCCGAGGAACATAAAAAATCAAAAGAAAGGGGGGAAAGGAAAAAGAAAAGAAGAGAAGAGAAGACGCGGCGTTCTACATCCTTGTGTCCATACCATTCGAGTCATCTACTGTCTACTCTACTTCGGGCTGTCTTCTTGTGTTATCTCTGTATTTATGGTGATGGCTTATGTCTCTCTTACGCTTCCATCTTTCTTCCATCTGTTCTTCCTTATATATTCTCGTCTGTTGTTCTTTTCTATCTACTATACCAAGGTTACTTATGATTTCATCTCATTATTCATCGTTATCAATATCTTTCACGGTTTTACTTTACTCTTGGGGTTGGGTAACGTTCATATTCATGCAATCTACTTTGATTTTTGTGCGACTTCAAGTTTGGGCAACTGAATTACATCAAGTGGTGAAAGTGGCTGTTATTACAAAATGGTATTATCTATTAATTCGTACATGTTCTTATATGCTACCTCTATTAATTTCAAACTTCAAGTTTGAATGGTGAATGCGACTTTTCTCTCGCCTCTCCTTATCTCAGCTCGCGCCAGAACACGGGCAAGAAGACAATGCACGCCGTCCAGAGCACGAGAATGCCGTCAGCAATGGCCAGCGGCGACTTTGCCAGGCCGACAACAAGGCCGGCGGGCGACAGAGACGGCGACGACGAGCCCGGCTTGGCTGCGCTGCGGCCCGTCATAACTTGCACTGCGTTCATCCAGATGGCCAGGAACGCGACGCTAAAAAAGTGGTACGCCAGCGTCATGGGCTGCCGGATGATGCCGCCCATCAGGCCCATGGGCTGCGCTGCCCAGCCGCGCAAAAAGTACTCGAAACAACCCTGCTGCAGGGTGCGCTCGGGCCGGCTGTCGGCCGCGAAGAGCGAGTACAGCGCCTGCGCCAGCACGTTGATAATCGATGTCAGCCGCTTGCGCGTCCAGTGGAAGTCGCCCATGGCGCGCGCAATGGCCGCGTGATCGCCCAGGTCGGGGACCTTGTCGGGCGACAGCATGCCCGACAGCACAATGGCGTCGTTGAGCGCGACCGTCATGCCGCCGCCCGTTAGCGGGTGGCGCATGTTGTAGGCGTCGCCCAGCAGCACGACGCCGTTGCTCGCAGCCTTGGTGATGGCGCCACGCGGTGCAGGCGGCAGCCACGAGTTGGGCATGCTGCGCGGGATCTTGCCGTCGGCAAGGGCAGCCTCGACGCACTCGTGGACACACTCGGGCAGTGACGGGATCACAACGTTGCGGATGTAGCCGCGCACGCCGCCGTTGGCCGTGCTGGCGGCAGGCAGGCCGATCGGCACATCGATCAGTGCGCGCGTCTCGTGGGTGCCGATCTGGTACAACAGCACGGGGAAGGCCGACGAGTTGATAAAGACGTGGCCGAATCCCTCGGGCTGCAGCGGGCAGTCGATAAGCTCGAGCGCGTAGAACTTGGACTTGATAATGGGGGCGCTGCCGAGCACGTCGGTGCGGAAGCGCGAGCCGTAGCCGTCGGCGACGATTGTGAGCTGGCCAAAGTAGCAGTCGGGCTTCTTGACGAGCGGCGACTCGTCCTCCTGATCTTCGACGTTCTTTGATATTGAGGGCTTGACGTAGGCCGTTGATGCGCTGTCTGACCGCACGGTCGTCTTGGTCTCGACGCCCAGCACCTCGTTCGGGTCGGGGCCGCCGCGGATCAGGCCCGTGACCTCGGTCTCGACCACTGTGATGTTGGGGTGCGACAGGCACTTGCGCCGCAGCTGCGAGATGAAGCGGCCGTGGTGGAAGCTGCGGCCCTTGGGGCCGTCGTCGGTCTTCTTGGCATCGGCCAGGTTCTGCGTGATGTCGGCGCCGACATAGGCATCCATCTGCACGTTTCCGTCGCTGTCAACCGGTGGGTAGGGTACGACGACATCCTCGTTGTCGTAGACGACGTGGTAGCCGTAGCAAGGAATGGAGTCGATGTCCTCGATACACTCGCCGAGGCCGAGCTTGCGCAATGATGCGACGCCGCCGGGCTGCAGGAGCTCGCCAACGATACGGTCGGGCTCGTGCATCCAGCGCTCCAGCAGCAGCACGCTGCGGCCCTGGTCGGCCATGGCATAGGCCATTGCGCAGCCCAGCACACCAGCGCCGACAATGACGACATCAGCCTCGTGGTAGCGCTCACGGCGCCGCCGCCGTGTCTCGATGAGTGTTTCTGGGGAGACGGAGGCCATTGAATTTGAGTTGAGGGAGTTGTGGGTGCGTGTGGCATGTGCCGGGTTCCCGGGCTGCAAATGCGCCATAGTGTGTAGAGGGTAGAGGTTCGAGGGTAGGACGAGGATAGGTTGAGAATAGATCGCGGTGGTCGTCGAGTCGAGCAACGTTGAACGGCTTATAGCTGTGTGTAGGTCGGACAGGGCCACTCGGGTGGTACAGCCGGCAGAGGACGACGGTAGTTGTTGGAGTATATTAGAATATTATATAATAACAGGACAACAAGAAGAAGTCAGGTGGCGACAATGTCTCAGGATGTAGAAGAGACGACGAAATGCGAGGACCGATCTGGAGGAGGATAGGTCGCCGGCGTGGAAGGAAGCGGTGGTGAGCACTGAGCAGCCAGTAATTAAAAGCGTATTAGCAAGTATGAGAACGAGAATCGAAAGTCGGAAGAGAGGCGTGTCGTAAGAGATAGCTGGTGCAGTGGGTTGACGTGAAAAGGGGGGACAGCCGACAGAGGGGATTCCGAGATGATCACAACGAGGCAGCCGTGAAGAGATCGAGAACGCTGCAACGGCGGCACAGTGGGTGTACTGTGCACGCGTCGCCTCTGTGCTCTGTACAAAGATCAGATCGCTGTATTTACGGCGAATTAGTGGAATCGTGCCGTTGTAGCGCCAGTTATGTAAGCGCTCCACATTAAACCGTCAAAACTCTCCAAAACTGCGCGACAGATCAGTCCAGATTCGAGAAAGTGGCCTGCCCATGGTGAACGAAAAGTTAAAGTTTAATGCGAATTTAAATGCAAAAATAAAATTAATAGGGGAAGGCGCGACTGTGGTCAACAACTTTTCCAGAACGTCAACTGAACCCCTGAATGGAAGGAACAATGATCGCACCAGCGCACTTGCCTGTCTTGTCTAATTGGCAAAATCGTGCCACTTCTTTGTATTGAATTCTTTCTCTCATTAGGAAGGCACGATCACCACACCGCTGCCTTGTACGAAGGAACGACTGTTGAAACCCGAATAAAAAGAAAGCAGACCACTCGGCGCCGACCGCGTGTGACGCACTGTGAAAGCGGACCCGTGTTCAGTCAATTGCCCTACTTCGTAATTCACATGTGACAAGCCAGAACCATTATCGGTGTCGAGTTTCCCAAAGAGGCAATATGCAGACACTCAGTCGAGCAGTCATCACGATGTCAACAAGTTCGATATCCGTGAAATTCGTAGATATGCTAGATATAACTCCTTAGCTATGACGTATTCTGTACTTGATATCCTATGCAAATATCCAAAATAATATATACAATTAATTACATCATGCATCACATCGGTGCCGAGACAGCCCCGTTGATGTCAATGGCCTGGGCCTCGAGTTCAGACTGGACATCCCAGTTGGCCTTGTTCTCATCGGCTTGCTTGGCCTTGTTAGCCCACTTGGCCGTGTCCTTGCGCAGGTAGGGAATGTCGTCAAAGTTGACGGGCAGCCGGCCTGCAGCCTCGGCGGCGCGCTGCATCAGGCCGATCACGCTGGGCCCGACCTCGGCGCGGTAGTCGGCCAGCTTCTTGCGGGCCGTGCGGGCGAGGTCCAGGGTGCGCTCAATCTCGCGGAGCGCGGCCGTGACGGTGTGTCTGCGCGCGCTCTTGGCCTCGGCGTTGAGTGCGACCTCGAGGGCGCTCAGCTTGAGGGCCTCGCCTGGGAGGTTGGGATCGGCAACAGTCTCGTCGGGTGTGTTGCACTGGTCCAGAGCAGCCTTGAGTCGGCGCCGCGCCTGCTTGATTGATTTGTAGGCCATGTTGTTATCAAGGACGCCAGTCTTGACGGCGCCGTCGGTCGCGGTGCGGATGCCCGTGGCAACGGCCATGCGCGCATAGACAGACACCAGAATGGAAAAGTTGTACGCGTCGTAGCCGAGCAGGCCGTCACCACCGCCGTCAGCCACGGGTGCATAGGCTGCCGACTGGGCCAATGCAAGCGCGCCGCGCAGATGGCTCGACTTGTACAGGAAGAACGCGGCACGGTTGAGGGCCAGGCCGGAGATGTGGTAGTTCTGCTCGCCCAGCCGCGTCAAGACCGTCTTGACTGCCGTCGCCACGCTGGCTTTGCTGGGGTATGCGTATTCGTGAGCATACTCGCCCTCGCCCTCTCGTTTCTCGGCTTTGTCGTTGGCCCGGCAGTCAATGGCATCAATGTGTGCAATGGCAAGGTACGCCGTGGCATCGCCAATGTTGTGGCCAGCGCGGTGTGCCGCTCTGACGAGATCGATGGCCAGATCAAACTCAGACCCGGCTTCCATGTCGCCACGTCCCGTTTTATCCTGCAGCCTTTTCTTCTCTTTACCGCTCCGCACGGCAGCACTGACAGCCAGCGCGAGACACTTGGCGCTCGGCGGCATGCCCTGGCGCATGGCATCGGTGAACATGCGCACCGTCTTGGCAGCGTGGCCAGACGCAAACTCTTCCTTCATCGCAACGTGCAGGTCGTCCTCGCTAGAAAAGTAGCGTTTGCCACGGCCCATGATCAGCTCGGGCGGTGCCCATGACGGCGGCTCAGACGCTGACGCCGGTCGCGGAATGCGCAGAGACAGCACGCGGCCCCTGACAGGCGCGCCGGCGTGCTTCGCGTCGGAAATCGCTGAGTGCTTCATGATGGTCTGCGTGACATTGTCCTCAAAGTCGGGGCTCAGCACCTTGAGCTTGCGGTAGACGGTGCGCAGGTCGCGGAAGCTAAACTTCCAGTGCCGGCGGCAGTTTTGCACAATGGCATTGCTGAACGCAGCGTCGACCTTGAAGCCGGCCTCGGTGCAGTACGTCAGCCAGCCCATAAAGGTGGACGCGTCGCCCAGCGCGCCGTACTCGTTGGCCAACAGCGTCACCATCTCACGGTTGATGGAGAAGCCCATGTCGTTGATGCACATCTTCATAAACGCCTCGGTCTCAGCAATGGTGTGGCGCTTGATGTGCTCCTTGACAATGGGAACGACTACCTGTTCGGCATCCGCTGCAAAGGTGTTTTTTGATCCCTTTGAGCCATCGGGCTTGCTATTTGCCTTGGATGCATCATAGGCTGTCTGGAAGTATGCCTTGACCGCATCCCACTCGTCCTTCTTGGCTTTATCGAGTGCAAACAAGCCGAGGATGCGGATGTTGCCCTGCGAGGATGGATTCACAGCAACAAGGTTTTCAAAGAGCGCCTGTGCCGCTTCTGTTTCACCGGCCTCAAGTGAGATCTGGATCATGACGCGGTACGCGGCGTCCACATGCTCGACCACCTCTGACAGTGGCTGGCCAGAGAGTTCTGTCAAGCTGTCGAACAGATCTATCGCCTCGCTGTAGCTCCGTGACCGTGTCCAGTGGCCGTAAATCAAGTCTGTGATCCACGGTGTGTCAAGACGTGTTGTAGCCGGCCGCGTCGTCACCAGTGCCTTGAGCACGAGGTCTGCGTCCTGGTGGTAGTTGGTGCGCACAGCCTGAACCACACGGCTGCACAGTGTATGGTATGCCAGCGCGGTCGGCAGCGAGTCGGGCGGCGGTGGCCGAAGTAGGAATGACGCCACAAGCAGGCTGTGGTATCCGTGCTCATCCAGCTGCTGGAGGTACCAGTTGGTAAACCACGATATCCGGCCAGGGTACTGCGCAATGGCTCCGTAGACGGCTGCGATGCAGGGCTCGTGCTTGAGCGCAAACAGAAACTCAAGGAGCGGCTGGCCAGCGCCCACCAGCTCATCTGCCGTGCGCGTGCTCGTCGACAGAGATAGCAGCGCCACAAACTGCGATACTACGCGCGAGAAGCGCTTGGCAAAGGGGTCGTCCTTTTCCTGTGCCGCCGTCTCGGGCATCAGGCTGATCATCTCTGCCGTGTCGATGGCGTCCTGCACGGCCTCGGTGATCTTGACGCCGCCCTTCTTGGTGGATTGGCGGCACGTTTTGGCGAGTGTCCCCAGCAGCGCTTCGACGACGATTCGGTCTTCGGGTCTGGGCGTCTCTTCGTTTTGCTGTGTTGGCTCTTCCGAGTCTTTTGGTTCTTTCGGTGCGGGCTTGGTCGTCCGTTTCCAGCCCTGGTACTTTTGTGCCTTGTCTGCTATTGACGGCGCTTCATGTGGTATGTACCATCGTGTCGGAGCAGACGGCTTTGCGTGTGATGTAGGTTGTGTAGACTTTGTAGATTGTGTGGGTTGTGTAGGTTGCGATGTAGATGGTGATGAATGAGAGGTCGTGTCGTCGCGGGGATGTGAGTTTGCGCCCTGTCGCTTGGGCTTTCGATGTGGTAGTGCTTGTCTATCAAGTGATCTGTCAAGAGACCTCTCAACAGACCCAAAAGACCCATCTCTTCCTATCGAATGCGTGCTTATTGGGTCGTGCTGGATGCTGTGCTCCGGCTGTAATGTCGACATGATCGTGCTCCGGATGTTGTCCTCAATGTATCGCCAGTTGACCACCGACGGGGTTCCTTCGTCCTCTGCAGAGGCAAGCGCACTCGCCGCAACGGCTGCGCCGCCCCGTGCATGGTATCGGCTAGCAGACCGGATCGTCCGCGCGTTCCTGACGGCCAAGTTGGCGGCGTTGATCCGACGTCGGCGGTCCTCGGCCACGAGGGCGAGCGAGCATGTGGTGCCGAGGACGAGGCCACGCAGGGCCCGGATGGCAGCCTTTGATGGGACGGGCACAGGAGGCCCCGGGGGTGACATTGCGGTCGGCGGAGAGGGTCGTCGGTAGAGGAGGTCGTCGTCGTCGACGGAAGAAAAGAGGGATCGTTACTCGACGATAGATCGCGCTGGAGGCTGCATCTTCCGGGTGAACAGGCTCTGTGTTTGGCAGGGTGTTTTGGCGCTTCGTATGGTGTCGGCACGGGTCCGGGGAGTCGGTAGCGTGTCAATTGGCCGTGTTGCCGGCGGTGGGATGTCGTGTGCCGCGGGCTGTCAGTCGATCGGACATTAAAAAGTGTGGAATGATTTTGAGAGCACCCATAGGTACCCACTGTATTTTGTATCGGACCAATCATATGTTACGTCATGGTGGGATATTCTGCTTATGTAATATTTTGTTGAATCATTTGATAACGGGCAGAAAAGCATCGATGGCCATCACTTTTGTTTCAAGAAACATAAATAAGTGCTCGTTTGATTTTATAGTATATACTCAGAGGGCTCTATGTTCATAGGACTGGTAGTGAAGGGGAGAATAGGCGTTGAGCTTGACAGCCATATATGACATTCTTTCTCACTTCTTTTTTCTTTCTTTCTTCTTTTTTCTTCTTCTCCTTTTCTTCTTTATCAAGTTAATTTGGATTTGTTTCCTTCATAGTTATCACCATAGTTGTCACCGCATGGCTGAATATCAAAGAGTACAACAGATGTATGTCTCATTATTAACCATAACCAAGTCGATGTCCAAAATATAAAAACAAAAGACCCGGAAAGAAAAACAAAAAAAGAAAACAAAAAGAACAAAAAGACGCCGTTCCATGAATGCTATATCCTACCATGTAGTCCTGTATACCCAGTTCCAATAATATGCAATGCCATATCCTACCCAAAACTATGCTTGTATCCTGTAGTCATCGTCCATCATCCTTATCCTCATCATCATCACCCTCATGGGCCTGACATTGTGCTGTCCAGAATGTTCTTCAGCACAGGTTTGCCCTTCAGGAGCGTGTCGATATTGACACCCGCCCGCTTGAGTGGCTGGCGGTTCTCTTTGCCGCCTGCCTTTGAAGTGCTGCCGCTGCTGCTGCTGCTGCCACTAGACTTGCGTGAGGCGACCAGTAGCGATGGTTTACCGGGCCGGCTTATCTTTGCCGGTGGCGGCTGTCGGTTGCTTGGAATCAGAGGCGCCCGTGCCGCATCATTCTCCATCTTAATGGTGACCTGCTTGTCTGTCGTCCTGGCCGTCTTTGGCGACTGTCGGCTTAGGTGGCCAAGCGACCCGGCTTGTGTCGTCGGGTACTCCTCAAACAGGTGGTCCTCGAGTGCGTCACTCGGCAGGTTGTAGATCCAGTTGCGCTCCTCCATGAGGCCCACAAACCGTGCCAACATCTGCTCGCCCATAGCCTTGTCCTTCTCCTTGTCGTCTTGGTCGACACCATTCTCTTTCTTGACAACAACCTTGTCCTTGTCCTTGGAGACACTGCCCTGCAGAGTGCTGCGGCTGCCGACAACGAGAAGCTTGGTCTTGGCCCGCGTAAAGGCGACGTTGATGCGCCGCCAGTCCTTGAGCAGATCGCCAATGTTGCAAGCCTCGTTGTTGCGCACCAGCGACAGCACCACGACCTCCTTGTCGCGGCCCTGGAACCGATCCGCCGTGTGCATCTCAATACCGCCGCCGCCCTCGCTGAAAGTGCTGTGGTGCGCCATAAGACCACGCATCTGATGCTTCAGCAGCGAGAGCTGCGACCGGTAGTGCGTCATGACACCAATCTCCGACGCCGGAACGCCCACCGTCAGCAGGCCCTCGACGAGCTGCGCGACCAGCTGTGCCTCGCAGGGGTTTACTGTTCGGTTGCCCTTGGACTCTTCGCGGCTGCCTTCAATGGCGTCCGTGTTGATAAACGCCACGCGCGTCTCGGGCCGCAGCAGATCCCGCAGCCAGCACGACGCACCGCCCATGGCACAGTATGATGAGGGGGTCAGGCGTGCAATCGAGGCACTGTTGTGGTGGTGGCGGTACAGGTCTGCCATTTCCGGCACATGCAGGCTGCGGTACCGCAGCTCTTCTGTGCCGCACTTAAGACGCCCGTTGTAAATGAGCGTGTTGCTCAGCGCCATAATATCCTCGCACATGCGGTACTGGTGCTCCAGGTTGACCACCGAGTCGGGGTGCGTGTCGGACAGCAGCTTGAACAAGGACACGTCCAGTCCGCCAATGCGCGCCTCCTCGTTCTGCACCAGCGGCGGCAGCTGGTTGTGGTCGCCGACAAGCACAAACGTGCGCGCCATGCGGATCGGGCCCAGACAGATGGGCAACGTAATCTGACTCGCTTCATCTACAATGCAGTAGTCAAACGTACGCTCGCTAAACAGCTGGTGGTTGATTCCCAGGCATGTCGTCGCCACAATCGGCGTATCGTGCCAGGCTTTCCGAATGGCTTCAAACGACGTCTTGGGTTCGCTGGCCAGGATGGCAAAGTCCTGCACATCGGGGTGAATCTTGGCCACCGCGCCGAGCCGCAGGATGGGCGTCTTGGACTTTTGGAGCTTGAGCAGAATGTTGTCGACGGCCGTGTGTGTGTACGAGGTGAGTAGTACGCTCTTGCCCTGGCTCACAAGAGCATTGATGATGTGCGCAATCGTCGTCGTCTTGCCGGTACCAGGCATACCCAGCACCAGGGCGTAGTCCTGTGCACTCATGACCTTGTCGATGGCCCGCTTCTGGTCGATGTTGAGCGTCTCTGCCTTGGTCTCGTTGATGACGTACTGCGTCGACGTGGTCTTGAATCTCGGCGGCACAAGATCAACGACCAGCTCGCGGATCTCGCGCAGGCCAATCCGGTCGCCCGCCATGACCTGCACAAGGTTGTTGCGCACCGTAGCCATGCCGTTGCTGAACTCGTCCTTGTCCAGGCGGTAGTGCACAATGTCCTTCTTGTCGATTTGCGTACTCTCCATCTTGATCTGCTTCTGCTTGCGGTTCTTGCTGCCATCACCGCCTTCGACTTCCATGATGCCGGCAAACACTTGGTTGGTCTGCTCGTCAAACCCGGGCTGGCGGATGCGTGCATTGTGCAGGCGACGGTCAACGGCAACATCGATGCGCTGCTTGTGGACAGACGTCACGAAGCCCAGAGCAAGCGCAAAGTGGCCCTCCTCGTCAGACACAACGATAGGCTCGCCCACCGACAGCTGCGAGTCCATAAAGGAAAACCCAGGTGGCGCGTTCTCTTTGACAAACGAGTAGTGGAACCGGTTGATCTTGGTGCTACCCACGTCCTCGTGTGTCGAGCCATTTTGAATGATCACGTCGGAGAAACAGCGACCCACCTTCTCGCGCTCGGTGCTCAGCATCGTCCACAGCTCACGCCGGAGCTTCTGACTCTCCTTTTCCTCCTTGGTGAGTAGGTCTTCCCACTTGAGGAAAAATTCCTGGTGCTTGGGTGTAAGGTGGCCGACAACCTCGTCAAACTTGGCGTCCATGCCGCTCGTCTCGCCGTTTCCGCCATCGGCAAGCTTGTGGTACACGAAGCAGGACGTCTGGGCATAGCACCGGCCACATGCATTCTGCTTCTTGAGCATTGGAGGTAGCTGCACGCTGCGCTCGCGGATGTAGCATGCCAGCTCGTTGCGCTCCATAATCATGTGGCGAAGCTCGGTGCGCACTGTCGGCACACGCAATGTGGCCGAGGTCTCCATGTAATAGAGCACGCCGTAGACGATTTCAAGGTCATACCGATCGGACAAAAGCAGGTTGTAGAGAACCGTCTGTGTCGAATGCTTGGCGCTGGGATGCTTGCCTGTCTTGAGCTCAAACGGCACCGTGAGCGTAGTGGTGTCTTGCGGCTTGCGCACAGGATGCATCGTAACCTGCACCGTCGCATCAATGTTGCCCTTGAGACCGTACATGGGAGACCACACGTGCTCCTCAACATCGAGCAGTTTGCTGACGCACATGTTGATCTTTTCATGGCCGCGTCCCTCTGCGACAGCTTCAGGTTTGGGCGTGCTCGAAATAAACTGCTTGGCCCACGCTTGCATCTCGCATACCTTGGTCAGCAGGTGCTCGCGAGCTCCATTGGGCTCTACTCTGATAGTGTAGAGGTCCTCGATATGCTTCTGGATGTTCTTGTCGATGACCGTGTTGAGGTAGATGGTGTCCCACTGGTTGGCCATGAGCGATTCCTGGAAAATCTCGTGCAGCATCGTGCCGTATACCAGAGGCGCGCTGGCCTCGCTGGTGGCCTTGACACGGTCCTGGAGCACAGCGCGGCGCATACAGTCGAAGGAGTCGGCGATGACGGTCGACGAGACAAGCTGGTCCGGGTGGAGGATGAACATGTTGTGATCGTTGTCAACAATACACACGCCGGCCTTGTTGAACTCGCCCAGGACGTGAGCGTATGCCTTGACGCTGGCCGAGGTGTTGAACCAGTCGCCACGCAGATGCACTGTTCGCGTAGACCCTGTCTTGTCTCCATCCTTGCGTAGCAATATGATCTAGGGAGTTAGTTTCAGGACCATGGCGAAGCAAACATCAAAGACAACTTACTTTTTCATAAGCGAGTCGGCCCTTGTCCTCGTATGACGACTCGATGACGTCGTCTACAAGGTATCGTTGAATGGCTCGTCGGCCTTTGCTCGACTACAAACACAGACAGTCTTAGCATATCGTTTGTCATAAAAGGCGTTTCTTCGTTTCTCCTACTGAAGATATGGATATGGAGGAGGGGGCATATCATACAATTTGAGAGTTCACCCATGGCGTGGCGCTGCTCTTGACTGCTTGTGTGGCCGCAAGCTCTGCCGCCTCAAAGTCAAAGTCGTCCCCAAAGTTGTCCTCGCCAAACATGTCCTCCATGTCGCCTAGGTCCCCTGCTACACCGCTGGCACAGGCAGGTTTTGCTGATATGGCGGCAGGTTTTTGATTGGTGTCGAGGGACGCCATGAGGTCGTCGGTAAACACGTCGTCGAGGTCGTCAAACTCCCCATGGCTTTTGCTGGCAAAGTTAGGCTGAGGGGGTGCTGGTGGCGATACGCGGTTGGACTGAGGAGCCGATTGCAGGTCGACTGGTACTGCTGATGCTGATATTGATGGGGGCGCAGGGGCCAAGCTCGCATCAAGCTCGGCAAGTATGTCGTCGTTGAAGAAATCATCACCAAAGTCGGACATGGCATCGTCAGTTGCCACTTCCGTCTTTTCTGAGTTGGCTTGCGGCCCTGAGTCAGGGGGGCAAGAGTCACCGCCCGACTTGTTGACCGTGAGGGATAGTCGATGCATGGGAGGCGAAGAAGGATGGCCCTGAGCATGTTGTTGAACGGGTTTCTGGACGGGTTGTTTGACAGATTGTTGCTGGTCGGCCTCGCCCATCGGGTGGTCCTCGAAAGGCTCCGTGGCTAGAGGTGTTGTGGCCCGCCGACTTGATGGGCGGGATAATGACTGCCGAGGTAGTCCCTCGCTGCCTTGCGGCTTTACAACGTCCGCAGGCTCGACGGAGCCTATTCTCTGCCGCTTCGTCGGAATTGTGTTGCAGCTTAGCGACCTCTTAAACACTGCAGCAGTCCGAGGCGAGGGGCCATCTGGCGCAGCTGCGACTCCTGGTGATGCTGGCTCGATTCCCAGGGCGTCTGTAGCCTCGGCCCGTGCTGCCGCTGCTGACCGTCCGACTTCTGTACGGTGCCGTGCCAGGGCGGCCCGTTTCCGCGGAAACTTGCTCTCGAGTGCCAGGTTTGCCGTAGTTGCTGATGCCATGACCTCTTTGAACTTTTGCACATTCTCGGCCACACGCTTCGATCGTGACTTGGTCGGTGATGAAGGCGGGGACGAGCTTCGTGCGCGCTTGCTGCCTTGCTTGTTGCCATCGGGGGACAGGGCCTGGGCTTGCTCCGGCATCCACGATAGCTTGGCATCTGGAGACAGGCCCAAAGACTCCTTGATTCTGGGTGTACCAGGCGTACCGGCCAGGTCCTGCCAGACAAAGCGGGCTCGTGGCGTCTTGACATGAACACTGAGGAACTCGGGTGTTACAGAGGCAATGCATGTGATCTTATCGGGCTGTGTGCTCGGCAGGGTTTCGCTGTCGGTGTTATCTGTTGTCGGTGCATCGGCGTCTGCTGCTGGTTTTGTCGGCACTCGTGTTGTTGTCGTCGTGGCCTCTCTTGCCGGCGTTGATATTGAAGCATCTTCGAATGCTTTTTGGCTTTGTCTTTGGCTTCCTTTCCGACTTTCTGTCCGACTTTCTTTTGCGCTTTCTTTGCTTCCAGCCTTGCCGACCTTGGTTGTTGCTGTTAGGCTGCGCATCTCGCTGGTTGCCGGTTCGTCCGCTCTGTCACCTGGACAGGCTTGGCGTAGTGGTTGTGGTTCGCCGGCCAATTCCGGTCCGGGTCTGGGTTTCTCGTTCTTGTCCTTCGTGGGCTCGTCTCTTTCCGGCTTGGTGTAGACGGCTTTCTTCGTCTTTTGCCGAGGCGGCTTGAACTGAAACTTTTGCAGCTTGCTTTTTGTTGTTGTTGATATCTCAACCGGGGGAGGTGGTGGTGGCGGCGGTTGGTTGTATGTCTGATTCGTAGTGTGTGAGACTGGCCTATTCCAATGGCCGTTCCTGTTGCTCTGACTTGGTTAGCTCCCTGAGCTGCTGTCGTCGTAGTCGTGATAATCGTAGTCGTGACGTCGTCGTAATGCACTCACATGTGGCTGTTTCTGCATGCTTTCATGAGAGGCTCTCAGTGGGAGCAGGGCCAAAAGACAGGCTTTGGTAGTTTATGAAAACACTCGGCTATAGACACGGCAGTGCTTCATCCCTTGGTGCCTTGAACGATTGGCTCATGTTGACGACCTGTTGTGGTGCGAATCCATAATAACGAAAATGCAACAGAAGGTCCGCGACGCGGTCAACGCGTCTTGTTGTCCCCACAACAATATCTCTGGAGACTGGAGTGGGTCCTGCGTTTAAGTGGCTTCCGCAAGGCTACAACAGTGTATTTAGCGATATGAGACATGGTATACCTAATCACACTACTCAGTATCAAACTACTGATATCAAGCAAACAACGGCTTTGATCCCATTTCGTTGCCGTATGATAGACTGCAATCTATCTTCGCATCACTGTCTGTAGTCATAGCAAACTGCGTGACTTGGTTATAAAAGAGACGGCCGTGATCGCCGTGCTGTCCTATGTTCCACCGACCCTGGTACGCGAACTTTATACATGTCAACCACATTTTCCAGACGGCTGTATATAACGAACATAGGAAAAGACTGCTATTCAAGGGCAATATATGCTGGCATCATATCCATTCAATTAAGATGGACGTCTGGATATAAAACACAGTTTCCAGCATACACGTGATATTTCGATAAATACCACGTGATCGTCATATGATACAGCTTACATAAGTTTTGCTCACAAGCTATCCCCACTATCAAAGCTCACATCGTCATCATGAAGCTCCAGCCGTCGTATGCTGCTGCTGTTGTATCGGTATACACTGGAAAAACACCACCTACAACACCCATATTCCAAACCATAAGATCCAGAATACAGACTGCATCATGAGCAGGGAAGAATATTCGTCGGGTCAGCCGCAGGGCCAACCGCGGGGCAATCGGCCGCTCGAGACCGCGACGAAGATGTCGCTGAGCCAGATGGCCAGAGCAATTAATGAGCAGCCAGTCCAATGGGACAGGCTGGCCAAGCGGCCATTCTTTGTCCCAAAGTCGTTTGAAAAGTCCGACGTGTACCGAGGCCTCCTGGCATTCACCTTGTTCAGGGCGCAGTTTCAGGCACAGCGCCGGGTGACGCCGGAGGAGGCGCATATTTTGTTGGAGCAACGGTCAAAGTACATCTACACGCTATGGTATGCAGTGCCAACGATTTTCGCAACGGCTACCGTTTACACTGTGCGTGGCCGGGACCAATTCAAGTTCCCGTTCTACACGCCGGGCGAGAAGTTCCGGTCGAACGTGTTCCCGACCAAGAACACGGCGTGGCTCAGAGGCATCTATGCGCGGACCATGTGGCACTCGTGCCGGTTTGTGGCGTACCTGGCGGTGTCGCAGTGGGCTATTAGCGCATTCTTTGTGTCATATGCCGGGACGGTGCAGCAGGCGTCTTTTGACCAGGACGCGCGGCTGAACAGCCTGCGCAAGTCCATGCAGACGGCCAATGTCGAGCGCAAGGCGGCGGCGGAGGCGGGGCTTCGGAAGCAGCCGATGTCATCACAGCCGAACTCCCAGCGAAGCCCCCAGCAGACCGAGGACCAGCGGTACCAAAACGAGCAGCAGCAGTACCAGCAGGAATACCAGCCGCCAAGCCAGCAGAGATACCCCACACAGTACAGACAGCCACAGGCCGCGTCCAACGCGCCATCGCAATCAAACCGGGACTATGACGATGGACTCGGCGTGGACGACTACGACGACTACACAGCCCATGACGACGCATCACCCGTTGCGCCGGCACAGCAGCAGCGGAGGTGGCAGAAGCCGGGCGCGACGCCGGGATCATCGTGGGACCGGCTGCGGAAGCAGGCAGCGACTGGCCAAGCACCCCAGGACGAGCGCGATGTGCCGCCCCAGGGGAACACATGGAGCCGGCTGCGGGAGAGCGCGTCGCCCGATGCCGACAAGGGCGACAAGACGGCAGGCGACTACATGTACAATCTGAGGGACGAGGAGAAGTCGTTTGCCAAGGACAAGGCACAAAGGGACTTTGACGCCATGCTTGACAAAGAGCGGCAGGGCGAGAACGACGGCGACTCGAGACGGAGGTGGTAGGAAATCTGCAATCACTACTCCTTTCTAATAATAGTTTGTATCATATGTAAAAATATACGACCATCCATTCACGCATCTTTGTGTTTTATTCAGATTTTATTATCTTTCATTTTCTACAGTTTTAAGCTCAACAACGACCAACTGGACTGAAGCAAGGAGCAAATAGCAAAGAGATGGAGAACAAAGAAACAAAGCTGGCGTCTCATGTCGAAGCATGTGAGCGGCCGCCCCCAAAACGCCGAGTAAAACAGACAAAAGCCAAACAAAACAAGATGGTCTATAGGAGTATTCAAAGACAAGAAAGAAGAGAACGACAAAGAGAAAATAAAGATTGACAAGAATAGAAACGCGACTGGAAATCAAGGAACTGGTATACATATAAAGGGGTATCGCTTGGCAACTGTCACCTGCACACCAACACGGCTTTACGACGTGAAGACGGCAACGTAGTCGACCTCGAGGGACGAGCCTGCACCGCCCAGCGTGGCAGCCGTGGGGGTGGTGACGCCGGCCACAGCGTCGGGGAACGAGCCGCCGACGGCGACGTTGAGCAGCAGGAACTTGGCCGTCTGCGCCAGCGCAGTCCAGGCGGCCTGGTTGTTGACAGTGGTGGCCTTGACGGTAAAGAGCACCTTTTCATTCATGAGCCACGTGATGGTCTCGGTCTTCCAGTCGGCGGTGGTCTTGGAGGCGCTGCGGTCGACGACGACGGCGACCGTGTACCACACGCTGCGGTACATGGCGCTGGACGTGCTGATGCCCGTGGTCTCGAGGCAGGGGCCGCCGCTGGCCGTGCCGCAGTGGACGGTCTCGTAGGCCTTGGCGGCGCCGTTGAGCGACTCCATGATGTCGATCTCGCCAATGGCCGGCCAGTTCTGGTAGTTGCCGCGGTAGGCGGAGCCCAGCGACCAGAAGGCCATCCAGATACCGAGCTGCTTGGCCGCGGCGTTGGCGCCGCTGACCTTGAGGCGCGACTCGATGCGCATCTTCTTGCCGACGGCACAGGTAAAGTCCCAGGTCTTGATGTTCTCGATGCGGCCCGAGGTCCAGGTGGTCTTGCCGTTGACAGTGGTCTTGACGGGCGTGATCAGAAGAGTGCCGGCCGAGGTGATGGCCAGGTTGGAGGTGCTCTTGGTGTAAGTCTGGACCTCGCCCGTGCCCCAGTTGGCAGCACCGCCAGTGTACTGGGTGCCGGTGTCGATGGTCCAGCGGTCAGTCGAGGGTAAAGAGCCAACAGTACCGGCGAAGCCATCCGAGAAGAGAGTCGTCTTGTAGCCGGTAGGGATGCGGATGTCACCAACAACACCGACGCTGGTGGCGCGCGGTGCAACATGGCGGTAGTGGGCGGGGAAGGCAGCGGCGCCGTCAAAGGCGACTGCGGCCACAAGCAGGGCCTGGGTGAAGAAGTTGTTGACCATTTTGATTTTACTTTCTAATCTGTTGATCTGTTGATCTGAAGGGCTGATGGAGTCGATAGGATAGACGTGATCGACGAGTAAAGGAGTGGTGATGTAGAATCAAAGGAACGTGGCTGCTTGCTGCAGATAAATAAGAAAGAATAGAATGTCCAAAGGAATGAAACGAAACAGTCGGGTAGGGAACGTGAGGATAAATATAAAAACAAAGAGTGAAGTCAAGGAGTGAAGACTTGGGTAGAAGAATAAAAAGGAAAAGAAAAGGATACAAATGCAAGTGAATAAAGAGCTGTAGGAGCAAAGAAGACCAACGAGCAGAACACGGGCCAGACCAAGGAATGAACTCCGGCGCGACCTAGGTGCAGAAGACAAGGGTAGAGTATTGAAGGATATTGAAGCAAGTATTGAAATAGAAAATATAGTCTGATAGTGGTAGTGATAGTGCAAAGGAGTGTGAGCCTAGGTGAGTGCGGCGGAGGTGAATGTTCCAGACCGGCGAGCAGGCAAAGAGAGATCAGGCAAATGCAAGACAAGACGTCGTCAGCCCTGGGATATCGGCACGACAAAGGAATGTAGGTAGGCAAGACACGGAGAGAAGAGTGGCAAGCAGGAAGAGAACAAGCGAGATGGCAGAGCGGACGAGACGAGGCAGAGACAATATACTCGGAGGTCTCCCACGCGAACGCAAACGAGGACATATCCAGCGAGTCAAACCCATATCAAATAACAACAACCCAACACCAAGAAGGACTCAAGATACTTCGTATGAGAGACAGCATGCTCCATACATCAACACCACAAGGGCATGTCCGCGTTCTCATTGACCAGAACCCGCGGTCTCAGAACCCCTGGATGTAAGTGCAAATGAGTGCCGTCTCAGCTCCATTTCCGCTTTGCTTTTTGCTTCTTTTTTGCCATCCTCGACACATCTTGTTACCGCTTCTGGCCTCGCGGTCCGTCTTGGTCTCGGTTGGTCTCTTTTCTTTTGCTTTGGTGGACATTGCAGTAGCCCTATCTCTCTTCTACCTCTTCTTTTCTTATTCTACTCTGTACCTCTTCCTCCCAGATATCCGCCTGTCTGTCAACTGTTTTCATGCCCCTGCAGACACACCACCACACCCCATTGGCTCGCTTGTTTTGTTCTTCTTTGTGAGCCGTCTCTTCAATGCGGCTAGGACAATAATGTGACGGGGCCCTGTTCAATAGCAGCATAACTCACAGACGTCTAGACCAAAGACCGCCCGTCCTTGTCTGCTTTGGGACTTAATCCCATCATTGCAGCTCTAGTAGATCACCAGGCTAAGCCTACTGGGGAGAACGTGCGTGTGGATACCCTGAAGGGGCCTGGACCGTTCAAGTGTCCCTGAGTTGGCGCTCGTTTTTTGGTGATTATTTTCTCCTGTAATGTCTTGGGTGTCTTGGGTTCGGTTGTTTTCTTGGTATTGTTTGACGACTGACGTTCGGATGGCAGTGGCTGACGTGTTCTCGCTCAGACATCAACGTGACAATGTGCTGACAGGCGACAGGCGACAGTTGGCGTTGATAACCATCAACATCAGGCCGGAATGCAGATTCCGAAACAAACAAAACAGTGCATAAGGGTGAAGAATGCAGCTGTATGAGGGGCTGCCAGACGTACTGGAGGGGGTATCAGACAGTAGGCATATGAAATGTACTTGTAAAGTCAAATAATGCTCTGTCAGCCGTCATCAATTGCGCAGGGGTAGATAGTACGACACTGGGCTTACACCGGTAGGTACTCTGTGCTGGCCGAGGCGACAAGGGTCCAGCATTAATACTCTCAGGTATTAACATCCCGTCTCTGGGCACAGCCGGTGTGATACTCTTATTGGACTGCCGTCAGCGAGAGTCAATTAGCGACCAATATTGGCGAAACTTTATGCAATGTCTGCAACAACTCACCTGTCGAGCTGTCAACAAACATGCAAAAGTACACGTAAACAACCAGCTGTACTTCGGATGAAAATGACAATCAGCAAGAATGGGAATATTGTTGCCTCCCCTGTACTCAAGAGTCGACATGTCTGACGGGGGCCGATGTGGGTTGAGGAATTAAAGTAGAAAAAGCAGCACAACCACATGGCAAAGATATGCCCGCATGGGGCAAGCGTGGGATGACATGGAGCGCCACATGCAGGTGTAAATTTGCCTGTTATTTCGCATAGCAAACCGACAGCAAAGAGGACTACTGTCAACGGGGCATACACAGCTTTCAGCCATTCGATCGATACGACAGATCTCGGCACTACATCCATGTTCAGCAACGACTTCCATAAAATTTAAGTTCGGATGGAAGTGTTTACCGTATTCGAATACAGATCACTGACAAGAGCAAACAGGCGCCTCAGCGCATGGCATCTCCCCAGAGCGTCTGAAGCGCCCACCACCCAGGGCAGCTGTGGTACGAGAGTGTCTTTGGATGAAACAAACACCAGTCGCTTTTGGTCGTCGTAAACACAACATAGGTCATGAATAACGCATCCCAATACTCTGGGTAAAACCCAGCCGTCTCCCAGTCAATGACAGCTCGGATCTTCCAGTCGCCGGAATCGCCATCGTCACCGCCCACCCGCTCGACGATTACATTCTTCAGGCAGACATCGCCGTGCGTAAAGACAATCTTCGGTGCGGGAAGGCTGTCCATCATGCCCTGAAACATTTTCCGATACGGAGCCTTGACACGCCTGGCACCACTTAGCAACCATTTGTGAAAGTCGGCTACCGTATAAATATCGGTGCCGGGCTCGAAGTCCGCCCGTCGCCTGTCCATACAGCCGCCGCCATGCAACCCGCCAAGTGCCTTTTTGACCGAGTGTGAGGAAGAGGGGGGGGAAGTGGTGGTGGTGTTGGTCTCGTCGCTGTCGCCACCACCCCACGGGACTGCCCGCAGCGGTGCAAAGAGCGCGTCGAGCTGGCGACTGAAGCTCTCCTTGTGGCGCGGCGTCATCATGGGCCACGCCTTGGACGCGTCTGTGCCGGCTATGTAGTCGGAAATGAGGAGGCCGTACGGGCCGAACTCGATCACACCATGAGCCCGTGGCGCTGGAAAAGACGGCAGGGTCGTCTCGAGAAAGTTGAGCGTGTGATATTCGTTAACCGCACACTGAACGGTGCAGAACTTGCAGACGAGCTGGTCGCTGATGCGGAGGACTGTGCGAGTCGACCTGCTGGCCCCTTCGTAGATTGTATCCGCCGCTTCAAAGAGGCTCCTCAGGATCGACGCGAGGGTGTATTCGTTGTCTTCGTCCTCGTCATACTCGTCGTCATCAGAGGGAGAGCCAGTCTCTTCTTCTTCTTCTTTTTCCTCCTCATCTTCTTCCTCTTCCTCTTCCTCATTATCATCGTCTGCCTCACTCATGTCTTGGTCTTGGTGTTGCTGTGTAGTTAGGAGCTCTTGCAGCGATGGCGTGGGGCCGTGTATAAATGCAGCCTTGTTGGACTGGCGGAGACGTTCTAGGACACTACGCTCTCTAGAACGGCTCCGAGTTGCTGTACATTTCCTCTTGAGAGACTGTGTTGACCGTCAGCAAAGAGTCCCAGATTTGGCTGCGCATGTGAGCCGGCCCGCTCCAAGGTTCAAAATAGACTTACATCTCGCAGCGCCTCAGGCTTTCGGGAGCAAATTTCATTAAATGCGGCCACAATGTCCAATTCATCTTCCTCAAGAAACCGTCGATGCAGGGTGGCCATGATGAGTCTATTGTTTTCGTGTCTTTGGGCGCGATCGTCGGTCGGGGCCGATCCGGTTTCGGGAGGCTGAACCGTTGATGGCGGCGGCGGCGAGGGCTGGTTGGCATCCATCGAGAAGAGGACGGCGTCGATCAAACTGCAGGATGGAACTTTGGGGTAGGGTGGTGATCTGCTCTTTGCTTCTGCATTGGCTCAAATAAACCGTCAAGATATGCAACGTGCGGGGAGTGCAAATGTGCGATGTATTCAAAAAGTACCAACAAGGCCATAGCCTTGATCATTCGCAAGCGCCCAATTCATTTGCCAGAGTCCGTGATCATGACGTACTTCTTAACATTTCCAACTAAATGTTTACATAATAAAGCTCCGTCCGTACTATTATTAATATTATTTTTTAAAAACCAACAGGCAATGCGCATTCAGTGACTTGAATTGGCAAGATAAAGCAAACTGCATAAGCAAAGAAGTTTGCGGCGCTCGATCGCAACGAAGCTTGAACTTGATAACCCCGACTTACATCCCCAGACTGTAACCAAAAAGGCTGAATCAGGAGACAGCGGTCGCCAAGGACCGTGTTCGAGGGCGAATTGTCCCAGGGTCAAGAATAGCATCGGCTGTGCCCTTGTCTTGTTTTTGTCTTGCTCGGCGAGGCTTCCGCGCAGATTTCACTCACCTTGGTTCTTCTCACCTTGAGACACCATTCCGACGCGACGACACCGCCCCGAGACTGCACTATATTTAAAGCTGAAACTGCCCGACAGACACCAGCATACTATGCAACTGTCTCTTTGCAATTGTCTCTTCTCGCGGGGCACGCGCTCGCTTGCGCCTGTCACCTGGGCCAGGTATTTTGTCGTTCCTGGGTGGCAGGTTCTCTGCTGTTCCCTTTGTTCGCGAAATACCACAACAATAGTCGCGTGTAATATTGCCTCCCTATCTTATCGTGCATTGAGACGTCCAGTTTCAAGGGTCCGTAGCATTCCGTAAAAAGACACCGGAGAAGAGCTGTGAATAGCATGACGTGCCGCATAGATTGGTCGTGCATCGAGATATAGCTGATCGACCGCCATGCGCATCGTCCAATTCCGTGTCGTACATAGATGATGGAATCTCACTTAGACGATGGGCAATGCGCTCGGCCTTCCGGTGCCCATCCAATGTGGCAGTGAGCAAGGTTGCCTGCCGCCTTTGTAATGCGAAACCAACAATTCATAATAGCAAGTATAAAAACATAATGGTGCCATGGCGGCAAAGCGATAATCAGTGAGACAATCTGTCAATAGCAAAGATCAATGCAAGTAGAGGAACAAATTTTCAAAATTCAAAACATCGAGCAAGTGATCCAAGATGTACGTAAACAGATAACAAAAAGCGATAATAAGTAGAAGAAAAATCAAAATAAATCAAAATAAAGCCAGACTGTCTATGCATCTTTTGGTATCCAAAACAAGTAAACAACAACACAACATGGGATATCTTCCAGTGCCATCCAGCCAAATAGCTTTCCCAGAAACCGTAAATCATGTCGGTGCTGATGCCAGCTATTCAATAAAGCCGGCCAATAAGGCATACAAAAACAAGGGGGAATACAGAAAAGTTCATAAAAATCATCCAGAGAAAATCCAAGAGTAGATCCAGAAAGAAAATAGATCCAAAAAGTAATCAGCCAGTCTGCCATTGCTAACGCAATGTCGTGAATTGTGTCAACGAATCAACACGTGCAATTTTCATCCATTCTCGTCAACCGCTCTTCCATTGCCACGTTGCAGGCCTGCATTAGGCAATGCAATTGCGACATTGCGACCAGTCGCGTTGCGAACATCTCCAACGGTTTATAGTCGTAGACCCGCGATTGGAGCAAGCTCATGGCCTACTCTGCAATGTTGGCCATAGTCGAAGGGTTGAAGTTGCCGTACATGCCCTCGTCGCTGCTATCGTCGGAGCTCTTCGGGCTCTGCGCATTGCTCGCGTCGGTGCTGTGCAGGCCGGCAAAGTTTTCAAAGTTGGTCGCTCCGAACGAACTGCTGTTGATGGACCCACTCGGGAGCCCGCCAGAACTGACACCGAGAGCGAGGATGCTCTGCCGGCGAGCGGCATCCATATCAACAGCACTGGCACTGCGGCTAAAGCTAGGCTTTTCGGGAAGCTTGTTAAGAAGACCGGTGCTGATGTCGAGCATGCCCATGGCAAAGTTCGTCAGGCCCTTGCCCTCGCCGGGCTTGGAGCTGACAGACAGCGTCCACCGGTACTCGCCCAAACGGCGACGGTACCAGTCGGCCTCCTCACGACCTGGCGATGTCGCCCAGAGCAAGCTGCCAAAGGTTCCGATGAGAGCAAAGTTGGTCTTTGAAGCAAAGTACCAGAATGCCCGCAGGTGGTTGGGTGTGAGGCGGTTAACAAAGTCCATAGCCGAAATTAGGCGCGCCTTTGCTGCCGATCGGCAAATATGCTGAATATATGGCTCGGCTCCTCCGTTCATGCTGCTCGACAGCATTGTCGGAGAGGATGCCTGGGGGGTGCTTGCGACCGAGTCACCACCATTAGGGGTCATTGACCGTATGATGCGGCGATGGAGGGAGATCTCGGCAGCAAAGTATGCCAAATGAAGGTAGCCGATGCTCGTGAGGCGATTTCCACCAATGTTTGTGACGCCGCCGCCCGAAATAGACGAGTCCATCCGCACAGCTGTGGGGAGGGCTGAGTACCACTCCTTGAGCTTGAGCTGGATGGGCTTGGCCAGTGAAAGCACCACTTGTGTTCCTTGCTGGCCAGCTGACACCACATTCTGCTGAGCTTGCAGGGTGTAGAATGTGTCTAGGATCTCGGCAAGAATCTGCGTGAGCTGCACCATCTGGCCAAACAGCGTCCGGCCGCGCTCGATCTCGATACGCTCCTCGGTGTCCTCCTCGTTCCACTCAACATCCTGGAAATCGTTGTTCTGGAGTTGACGCACCGCCCAGTTGTTTGCGAAAATATGCGAAGGGCGGCCGTGAACAAGTGCGCCCCATTTGTCCTGCATGTATAGTGCCCAGGCGAGACGTTTCCGAAGGCCCCGCTCCCAAGGCGGAATCTTCCAGTTCGAGCAGTCCAAGTGAAGACCAAGCTCCTGGCCGATGGCGACTAGCTGTGCAGTCGGTGCCCACTGATCACCCTCGGGGCGCTGCGACAAAAGAAGACCGGCCTGGACAGTCGACAGCTTTGGCCGGTACATGGAGTCGGCGAGTGTGGTGCGAACGAGCCGCTCGAGCTCGTGAACATTTGGGCGAGGTTGTCCGGAGAGCTCCTCGTCGAGGTCCCACCAGTTGATTGCGAGAATATAGATGGCGGAAAGAAGTGGCGGCGAGAGGTCGCGTTGTGAACCTTCGTATTTCTCATAAAAGACAGTTTTTTGGACAATCGGGAAACCGGGGTGCACAACACGGAAGTATAGGTCGACTAGGCGGCGGCCGTTCGGGGCGACGATGCGGTCAATCTCTTCCAGGTCTTCGTTGATGTGCTCATAGCCGGGTGTCAGATGGTCGGGGAGCAGCAAAAATGTGTCGGTATCGCTGACTTTCCGAAGTGTTCCTCTGGATAGAAGGCTTTCGTCATGGGGATCGAACGGCGAGAGGTTGATTAGAGAGGGTTCAAAGTCGGTGGTAGGGCCGATGTATTGTGAGTAGCGGTCTTGCTGCAGACCGAGAGTGCGTTTGAGCATTGTGACGTCGCCAAAGTTGGCCATGTCTTCGATAAGTGAATTGCTCACAGCTGTGCTAGATAGACTGCCGTGTTGGCGACGACGTCTGTTATCATATCTTCCGGGGGTCCTGTTCGCGAGTGGTGTTAGACTTTGTATCTTCAAATTGGCTAGCACTGCGTAAGAAACATGCAGTCTACCAGTCCGGCATTAAGCACCACTGTATCCGACTGCATCTGCCCCCAATAGCCGCTTGTAGAGCGGATCCGTAGTTACAACGGAGTGAGCAGGTACAGTTGGGCACAGGCGGCGGCGAGATGCAGTGCTGGCTAGACCTTCCCGAAAGAAGAGAGACGCCGAGAGAACGCGTAAAGGCACGAGACGTGGTAACGAGGTAATTTTCTGTGCATAGAAGAGGGGGAGAGTGAAGTAAAATAGCAAAATCTTGCAGAGTCATGTGCAGTGCAAGGCTGTCAGTGTGTGGGGGGAAGATTGTACATGTACGGGGGGTACACAGGGCGCGGGTTGAACGAAGTATTCGAACATGGTGAGCGTGGAAGAGAATATTGAAGTGACAACTGAGCAAAGTCTTGTCTCGTGCATAAGTGCATGTGCAGCGGACCTCATGCCCGACCGGGCATTGGGGGCAGAGTTTTCAGGTATCAGTGATGGGGGGGTTGTCTCGTGCGCTGTTGTAATGTTCTCTCGACTTCTCTTTTTCTTATCTGTATCATGATAACGAGCACAGATCATCTACCTGTTGCAGAAACTGTGCAGTATTGCTGGACTTACCCTCTCTTGTTGCCGTTATCGTCCAAGTCACCACCCAGTTTCCTCTTGCGAGGCTGGGGGCTTCCAGAATGAGAACACTCGATGCTGTTTACGAGGCAGGAAATGCAGCCGTCGTCGTCCTCGCTCATGACGCAGCGTATGTTGCGACGGCGACAGGCCTCACAGGGTATAGTTGCGGAGTTGGTGAGGGGAGAGTCTGAGTCGGGGGAGTCGATACCTGCAGAGCTGCCGGGGTAAGAGTCGACGTTGATGCTTCCTTGGCGACTGGGAGGAAGGGAGCGGCGGACAGCAGAGAAACCGGTGCTGCGGCCAACGAGGTCATAGGAAGAGGAAGAAGAAGAAGGTTTAGGAGCAATGGGGATCGGGGCCGTCCTGGCCATTCCAGAAGGGTTGGACATGGTGGAAGTAAAAAGAAAGAGAAACGCGGGCCAGTCCACAGAAACCGATTAGCTCCGTCACAGACGGCGATGTATTGGGGGAGGGGGGTGTACTATGGCTACAGGCAAGTAACTCTTGATACCTTCCGTATTGAAGAGGCCAAGACTGAATAATACAGACGAATAGGTGCGCGGAGGACAGGTGAGAGATGGAAACGGAGAGAGGAAGGGGGGTGTGGGTAAGAAGGAGAGATACGGAGCTGGCTCGCGTGTCGAGTCGATGCAGCAGCGGATAAGGATGCCTGTCGCGGACTTGAACGGGGCTGCGCCGAACGTCTGGTAAACGATATTGAAAAACGAAAACTTGCAATTGAGCAGCCAAGGCTTGACTATTGCTTGCAGCAGTGAAGTGGCTGAACACTGAAGTGCCTAGCTGTGCAGAGTACTGGAATACTCAAGAGACTTGATGCTATCAGGGCAGATCGCCAGATGTTCAGGGCTCTGGGTATATGCTACCGGCCTGGGAGTGGGAATAAGACAAGCTGTATTCCTAGACGGAAGGAAGAAGTAAAAAATCAAAGGGGTATCAGACAAAAACGGTGACCCAATCCCGTTGCTGCAGATGATAAGACAAAGGAGGAGCCCAGTGGTGAGCAGCAGAAATTAAGATATGGAAAGGATGGGCAGAGATAAGGCCCTGGTCTAAAGAGGGCGTGAGTGGACCAGAGCACAATAGCCGAGTGTGGTACGCACACAGAGCACACAAAAACAATGGAAGAGCGTATCTGGCAGCCGTGCGAGGTGAGATGCTCGTGTAAGACAGAATGAGATCCGTTTGTGACCGTTTGCGATGCAAGTACTTGATAGATTGGCGGGCGGCTGTATGAAGCTTTTCAGAGAGTCGACTGGCGAGAGCGGATCTGACCGGTGACTGTCCGGTAGTGGCGATGCTGTTTAATTGGCAGCTGCGTGTGTTGGCCGACGGGCAGAGTACAGCAATTGACAAATAGTATTGGCAATTGGTTTTGCAATATCAAATGATATCAGATGGTATTCGGGGCCGTGATGAAAGCTACAGTGGTGCGGACGAGCAGTGCGTCAATGCAGAGCACGCGGGGGCTGAAGAAACAGGCGAGGCCGTTATGTGACGATGGAGACGAGAATGAGATAAGCCACGCTTATCGGCGTCATTGAGATTGTGATTGATATCGAGTAATAACGGTAACGTCTCGACGGCCAATAGCTGGTGGGATGTCGAAAGCTGGCGAATGGGGAGCAGCGAGACAGGCGGAAAACGGACGAGCGACGAGGTCGAAATAGGAAGAAACAAGAGCGAAAGATAAAGATAGTGATATATCAAGAACGGAGAGAGATAGGAAGAGAGCCGCCATTCGATGGTGGGGAGTGACGGGGGGAGGGGGGGTATTTGATGCCAGGAGATTAACGAGCGGCAGAAAGAAAGAAAGACGACAGTTTGATGGATGAAATGAGGATCCAGCAGCGCGCTATGTTCTCTACAGAGTAGAAGTCCACTTGTAGAATATGTAGAATAGAAGGCTAGGCTAGAAGGCTAGAAGATGCCGGTTCTTGGATTGGTCCGTAGATCTGGACGTCTGGGAATGGATGGCTTGAGGTACGCCGGTGGAAGAAACCGGGGGCTTGTGACGAGAGAGGACGAGTCAGGTCCGGGTAAGCCCTCTGCCCCCAATGTACAATTAAAGCACTTCTGGGGCAGTTCTGCGGCAGCTCTTTGAGTCTTTGTCGTCTTTTGCCCTTTGGAGGTGTGCTTTTGCGACTTGGTATCTTTTCCGTGTGGAGCAAGATGTTAGTGCGGCCGGTTAACAACAGATTGAGCGGTGATGGGTATGAAGGAAGCCGTGTGGGCTGGTGAAGATTCAAGGTGTCGGTGTTTGGCCGCGGTGTGATTGGAGATGGTTGTGAGACAGTGTCGTGGCTCTGTTCTGTGTTTCTTGAGGCTTTGATTTACGGGATTGGCGTGTCATGAGAGGATGTCACTGACAGGTTGGCACATGCTTGGACAACGCCAGTTGTTCCTGCTTACTCTGGACAATTAAGAATAAATTTCCTAGTTACAGAAATTACAGAAAGTACAGATGCGGGAGGTGCGACGTCTGCTCTTGCTCTTTGTTCTGGCGCTACGGTCGCTCCTTCTGCTTTGCTCTATTTCATTCACGTAATAGTTGCCCCCTTTGTCCGTGATGCGCCAGTCGGTCGCAGTTTCCCTGAAATGACCAACGTCGAACCACGTAAACAGATGCATATAGTGCAGATAATACACATGGTAGACACAAAATAGACACATGATAGCCACCATTTTCTTGCCAGAGCAATCCGACAACGGTCGCTCCTTCCTGAGCTGGAGAATAAGGGACCAAGGCGGGCCCGCTTGCTGGCAGTGTTCCGTCTTGGAACTGATAAGGAACGATTGAAAACATAAAAGAAAGTATAAGAATGGGCCTTATCGGTCTATTAGAGCTTCTATTAACATCAAGAAATACATAATGGGAAACTAGGGCATGGGGTGCCGATATGCAAAAGCGTGCAGCGTGCAAATCACAGCCCAGACGACTTTAAAGCGGCGGGCTGCCATTGGGCGGGCGAGACGGCGGGCCTTGGCGCGCTATGGGAATGTCGTGCCTTCCTTTTTCGAGAACGCTGGGGAAAAGGTTTACGTTTACTCCGTAAACCTCTCTCCGTACGGAGTAAGCTGCAAGTATATTTTGTATGGGAGGTATATAATCAGGGTACATGTTCTTTGAGGCTATGGCCGTAAGAGGGAATTACGCTGGCCGCGCCTTCCCGTACGATGACCTTGATATACGGAAAGAGCGACAAAGATATATAAGAATAAGACGAAAGAGGAAAGAGAAAGAGGATGAAGAAAATAGAAAAGAACAACGAGAAAGAACAACCACAAAATACAAAACTCGCAAGCACGACCGACGACTCAGTCGCAACTGCTGCCGTGCGCAACATTGGCAAAAGCAGCAGGAACCCCAAAACTGCGAGTGATTGTGCGCCGGAATTCTGTGGGTAGATGTCACCTTGGAGCAATTAAACACTGTAAAGGTTTGTCTATTTGAGTAATGTCTTATTGGCATTCGTCTACATATATCTCATCTCCCCTGCCGCATAGGCATCAACTCGCATATCCCGATTCTCGTTGCTTGCGGTGAAGCATCAAAAGGATTGAGAATAAAAAGTGTAAGAGAATGACGGCCCAAAGGGCGGTACTTGTGTTTTGATGGATGCCACACCAGAAGCCAGGTACCGCGCTAGATGTGTCATGCTGGGCCGATTGTGGAAGGCGGGGCACTCAGGCTCCAGACGATTGGAAACCAGAAGGCGCGACTAAGGCACTATTACCACATAAAAAAGAAGAAGAGGCGGAAGGAACGACATTACCACATATTAATCCCATACAATCGCATATTAACCTCTTACGCACGAATACGCCTGCCGTTCTTGTCATTTTGCGGACAACACTGTTTAACGTAATGGCCAGGTCTGACTGATAACGCAGCGAGTCAGAGAGCACAGGCGGCAGATAGGCATGATATGCACTGTAATCGCAGCCCTCTGGATGGACGCTGACATCATAGCGGGCCTCACCGCACGTGCAAGCTTGGGGTCGAGCAGCACAGCACGAGAGCAGCGGAAGAATAGTGGGTCCACTTAAGTTGACCGCATTGAAGCTTGAGTGTATTCTGTACATAATAGTGAAGGCTGGCGAGTTGACAATTAATTTGCAAACAAATGAAGCCGAGGGATGAGTCGCCGTCGGGAGCGGCCGGTAGAGAGCGATTAAGAAGGATGTGTGTTATATAAATATTGAGTAATTTAATGAAGGGAACACGGATGCAATAAAATCGGATGTGAGAAGAAAAGGAAAAGAAAAAATAACAAGAATTTCAATAAAAATAAACAATTAATCGAGAGAAAACAGATCAGTGTTTAATAGAAGACACGAGACAGCTTATTGAGTTGACAGAAATACTGCATAAGCACCGCATAAAATATGTGAAAAAAAGAATATCAAAGACACAAAAAAGCACGGTAAAATCAAACAACCGACGGGTGACGGACAGATGGGAATCATGACTCTGCAATATCAAATAAGATAAAATACCACCCGCCATGCGTGTGTGGGGAAGGGGCGGCAGTCGCTCAACAACGCATTTCACATGACTTTCACCCACACTGTTCGGGGCCTAGATACTCCGTCGAGGATGGTGTGCTGCGTGCATGCAGGTAAGATGCGAAAGTGGTGGGGGTTTGCAGCGATTGTCGTCTGATCGCGTCTGATTGAGTGGTCGAGGTGACGATGACGGTGTGGCGAGATATGCATTGATATCAGAGATAACAAACAACGACATGTCAAGAAATGACAGTTTGAAATTACTCGATGCAATCTGAGTGATATGTATCAAGTTGGACGTGCAGACATTGGGGAACGTCGTGCATGACATATGCTGCCAACTGACTGAAGAGATATCTTGTTAATTCGAAGAAGAGAAAATACATCAAGAATATTCGAAGAAGCTCACGATATCTGAAAAGTAGACCCAACTCGACGATGGCTACCACGACGATGACACCAAAGAAAGGCACGCGAGTCATGCCCCGAATGGCCAAGGCGTGTACCCCCGCACTTTCCTCCACGTGGGATCATTAAGGAATGCGGATGGCAGAACTCACGATCCGATGAGACGCCACGATGAAGCAGCCGTTGGCCGCCAATAGCCGGCATTTGCTGCTGTCTGTCTTATATAAGCAGGATTGAGCTGGACGTCGTCTCCTTCTCCTCTTCTCCTCTTCTCCGCGCGTGGCTCCTTCCTATTTCGATGTTGGGCATGGCCACGAGACCACCGGATGCAGGCCACAGACCACGAGGCCAAAGACCACTCTCACTGGAAGCAACGTCCAGGTCAAGTTCCAGTACATAACAGTGGCACACCCCCGGTACACGGTACTCCTGTGTCTGCACTGAAACCTGTTATTGATACTTGAGAAGAACAGTCAGAGACAGTCTATTCTTAGCATCATTAAGCTTTACGAATAAGCCGAGACACAGACATCGACATCGGAGAGACAGAAAGGAATAATTATGTGACCAAGGGAAGACATCAACGATATCATCGTCACCAGTCACTGCCATCAACAGCATCATCACCGTCGCGAAAATATCGAGATCAACTCTATTTATACCTATGACAATCAACTACAAAGCCGACAATATATGGAACATAAAAAGCACAAAATAAAACGGAGAGACAAATATGAACAGGAGAAGAGAAGGAACGACAGATCGGAATACCGAAGAACGAATTAAAAATGAACGACAACAACAAATTTAAACGAGACACCTACAAAGCAACAGCATCCAGCGGGTACCGCTTTGTCGAGCCAAAGCTCGGGAACTTGTTGCTCGCCGACCGCTGCTGGTACGACCGCTGTTGCACCTCGACGCTCAAGCTGGGCACGCCGCTCAGGGGCACCACCTCGCCTTCAGGCGTCTTGATCACGACGCGCAGACGCTGGCGCAGGTGGGCCAGCACGGCGCTCGCGTTGTCAAACGAGATCGGGGCTGCCTGGCTGGCAGCCTCGGCAGTCAGGATACGCCGTAGCGGCGTCACCGAGAAGCTGGTGCCGGTCATGGGCATGGACAGAATGCTGGTGCTGCCGATCTTGGCGGTGTTGCCGGTGCTGTTGGAAGCCGTCGATGACGCGTCCGTTGTGGTGCCGACATCGACGGCGACATCAATCAGGTACAGCTCAATGGTGGACGGCAGCGGGATCTCAGTGCGGTCAACACTCAACTCGACGCTGTAGTCGTACGACGAGAGGGCGTCGCTCACGGTAATGCCGGCTTTCTTGCCAAAGGGTGCGAGACCGCGCGCTGCGCGCTTGTCGTTGCTGCTCGTCGAGTCGGGGGTGCCGGCGTCGGGGCCGTAGAGGTTGTTAACGGTGGTGCGCAGAGCGTCGGCGAGCGAAGCCTGGTCCTGCGACCAGTCGTCAATCTCGGGGTACGTGTAGCCAAAGGTGGAAATGTCCTCAATGGTCCGGCTGGTGTGGAACTCGGCGGCCGTGCCGTCGGCATTGACCGTCTTGGCAAACGGACGGAGCGGGCTGTCAGCGGTCTGCTCGCCGGCAGCAGTGCCGAAAAGTGCATCTCCCTCCTGGTCCGTGGTGAAAACGGGATCGCCATAGTTAATGGCCTGCCACATGGCAAAGAGGCGGTCGACGTTGGCGTGGTGCAGGAAGAAAATGGGGTCGAAACCAGACCAGTTGAGGTCGCCCATGTGGCCGGTGCGGCCGGCAACCGAAAAGCACGAGATGTCGTTGTGGATGGCGTTGTGCGGCTCCTCAAAGCTGGCACCCGAGTTGGACATGGTGGCCATGGTCTCAAACGTGAAGCTCTGCGTAAACACGTTGTAGACCTTGTCCTGCAGACCGGCGGCGTCGTTCATGAGCACAATGTTGCCCTCGGTAGGGTCGCTGACACCAGCATTGGCGCCGCTGGTCACGATACACCGCTTGGTCTCGTTGTACTTTGTCAGGCCGCCTCCAAAGCCGCCCTTGGACGGAAACGGGAACTGCTGGAACTGGTAGCTGTAGAGGGGGTTGCGCATAGACGCCGGACCAGCCGGGCCGTTGTAGTTGATGGTGTTGCCCGTTGTTGCGGGCGGCAGGTGGGCGTCGACGGCCCAGTCCCAGTAGGGGATGCGGAACGTGTTGGCAGCAGCAGTGTAGTTGGCGACGGTCTCAACGGGGTACTGCTTGGCCACCTTTTGCGCATACGTGGCCAGGGTCTGCTCAAACAGGGCAAGATACGGACGGTGCCATGTGATAAAAGTAGTCTGACCATGGGGGCAGTAGCCCGTGGTGGCACCGCCCGAGACCTGGTTGACGCCGTTCCAGGGCTGGAAAGGCAGGCCGTGGATGCCGGTGATCTGGTAGTAGGACAGAAGCTCGGTCATGTCTTCGCGCTGAAAGAGGTCGAGAGCTTGCACGTAGAGGTCCCAGTGCGGACCGGCTTCAGCGTAGAGATCATTGATGCTAATACGGGCTGGGCGCTCGCCCGTGGTGCTATCGATACCGGTGGTGACGCCGATGACCTGCTGGGCAGCAGCCGGGGCCACCCATGAAGCAGCAAAGGCCCATAGCAGGAGAGACCTGGGAGAAGCAGAGCCCAGAATCATGATGACGATATGTAGATGTGCAGATGCGAGGATGTAGAGTAGAAGAATGTAAAGCGAAAGCGAAGAAGAAAAGTAAAAAGAAAACAAGTCAGGGAGGACAAGCAGAGTGAAAAAGCCCGACTGTGGACAGACTGAGATGAGAGACACGACCGAAAGACAAAATAAAGAGGCAAGAGAGACAAGATGAGGCAGAGAGTTGGACAGGGTTGCCGGATCTGACGACGAGAGCCAAGGAAAGATGTTTAAGGATCAAGCCAACAGTCGAATAGACGGCACAGATACAAATAGATCAGACACAGAGAACGGAGAATATCAATGGAAACAGGGGAATATGGATGATTGACGAGATGGGCAGATGGACAAGGAGAAGGACAGCGCCAGTGACGATCCGAACGGCGATGATCTATCGTGTATTCCAAGGCGTACCCGAAATTGAAACGAGTATGGCAGATGAGTCTAATTTGATAACAAGAACCAAAATGAAGAGAAGGAGGTAAGAAGATATTTATATGTTTGTCTTGGCCATCACCAGGACCGCCACGAGCAAGCCATCATAGCCACGGCCATCAAGCCATGCCGAGCATGAGCAAGCCATCGCGCCAGGAGCCATCAGCCATCTACGGCACATCCACGGCATCGACCCTGGTCACTTGGCTGAAGGCCTTCAGCTGGACGTCCGTTTTTTTTTAGAGCGTAGAAAGGCAGACATCTAAAAGTGAGATAAATCTATTTACAAGAAATAAAAGAGCAGATCCTGTTTTATCCACAGATGCGGGCGTTGCGCCAAGGTTGTGGGGAGTAGACAGGAACGAAAAAGAAAAGTGAGGGAAGAAGAGACATTCGGGCGGTAAGGAATAAGATGAGATAAAAGATAATAGCTTTTATTTTATGAAGGCAATAAAATAAAAAGAAAACAGTAAAGATTAATAGCCTCGTTAACAAGTTACACCGTCATGGTCGATGAGAGGGTGTAGACATCAGCGGAAAGACATGAAAAAGGACTGTGCAGAGTGCAGAAGAGTCAGAGACAGAAGACAGCAGATAGAAAAATAGAAGATCGAGAGATGGAGGTAGGGCGAGACACCAAGAAGCAATGCGTAAAAGACAGTATCACGAAGAGGTGCATTGCATTGCAGTGAACGACGTTGTCCTTGAGGTGATCGCTGGTCTCTACTGCTCGACTTGCCTGCCGTGCACCCGTAGCCACGCTCTGTCTGATGCTGTGTATGTACTACGTGAGGAGGGCAGAGCGGACGAGAGATGAGCAGAGAAAATCGGAATCGAGAAACTAGGAAGAAAAGAGACGACACGAAGACGAGGCGAGAATACAAACACAAGACGAAAACACAACGATCGACAGATGACATCGACAACGGTGGAGTGAAATAGAGGGAATACAGTCTCGGTGGAATACAGACGTGCAATACGAGCTCGAGCTGAACGATGACAGCACACAGACAGCACAGACAGCACAGACAGGACGACATCACAGGGCCACTACTGCCAGCCAGACTGCCAATCAGAGAGCATAGGCATACATAATACATCAAAAAAGGACCACACAAATAAGCATAAGTGGTTATACGAGCTTGTCCGACACTTGTTCCTGTTTTTAGCTTTGCCTCTGCGAATACACTCTGCCAGGGTCCGAAATGTTAGCTCGTTACCAGTGCTCGTTGTGATGATCTGTCGCCACAGCATGGCTTCGTACCTGCGGTAAGAAAATTGTATGGCAAGTACCTGAGTTTTTTATTGCCACCGATCATCACCGATCACCACAAATTGCCACAGGTAAAGAGCTAACATTTCAGACGCTGGCATGGTGTAGAGTGTGCTGCTCGCGGGTGCCCCTGAGATCTGACCACCTCTGACTGAAGTCTGTCAATGGAGTAGGACAGCCAAGGGGAGGGTTGTAGAGGTGAGAGGAGAGTAAGAAGAGAGTAGATCACGTTTTATTGATTACTGAGTAAAATTGAGAGGCATCAGATGAGCGTGAGAGTAAGAACAGGTCAGAAGTACAGAGTAAGAATATCCAGAAAGGAGAACAAGATCGACACTCGGCAGACTCGATGCAGCTAGCTGGCTGCACCGCGAAACAAATCAACGCTGGAATAAGGTTATGTGGACTGCGAGCTAGCAACCAGTTATTCCAAGGCACCAGCGGCAAGGGACCATACATTGGGTCAGATGCAATTTGGCTCACTGAAAGAAAGGAGACGGAAAGCACAAAACGAAATCAAACAAGAACACGAGAGCCAAGATCTGATCTCAGCTTGTCCGATTTGTGGTAGCATTGTAGATGCCATTGTTTTTGTTCTTATTCCCATCGGAGGATGTTTCTTTCAGAAATCAAAGAGACCAAACGAAAATGAAAGCAGGAACTCGGCGAGTCTCGTGTTGTTTCTTTTTCTTTCGGTTTCCTTCCGGGTGCTGTCTACCTCGTATGCTTCCCTGTCGTCTATTTTTGGACTTGGACTGGACATCAAATGACTGACATGAACGCTTACAGGGCATCAATGTGCGAGCAATCCACCAGCACAAAGCGGCGGCCCGGCTCGATTAGGAAACAAAACACAATAAAGAGACAATAGAAGACAATAAGGAAGCAATAAGGAGAGATGGCGAGCACAAACTTTATTGGGTGGCACAAAACTGCGGTGGCACACTGGAAGACATGGAAAGGTCGAGTAGAGATGTGCTTCTTGCTCGGTGCAAAGAGATGGCGCTCGAAGCTGAAGAACGTTCGGAATGCGGCTCGTCTTGGTATTTCCTTTTTTCTTGTAAGTTTGTAAATATTTGTTGTTGGGCTGAATCTCCGCTGCCGCAGTCTGCTGATTCTGCTGACTTTCTGTTTGAACCCTGGCCATCGTGCAGCCCGTATATGTACGTCTTGCATGGATGTAAGGTGTCGTCATAGCAGAAGCTGGGGTTGGAAATAGTAAAGAAAAGTATTGAGCGAGCCGGAACACGGCATTGTTGGATGCATGTTCGAGTGCGAGAAGACGGACGATCAATAAGAGCTAGCAGAAGAACAAGAAGGCAACAAGATGAAAAGGACAGAATATTGAGAGAAGAATCGAAAGAGTAGCCGTGAACACCCATTCTTTCCATAAGACACCACGATCACAAAGGACAGCAGGATAGACAGAGACATGCATAGGCGCTGGTCTAGACTGCGATACAAGGTCGACGCTGTCGTGAGAGACGTCGACATTGCCATAGAAAAGGCTGGAAAGAGACTCACTAGAAACTATCTTAAAAAGTATGAAGGCAAGATCGGCATGGCTGGTAAGGGCAGGGTGAGCTGAGACATGATTCTACAGATCCCAATATACAGTCATCGAGGTGATTGAGAAGCTAGCATCGGACTTCACGATAGCAGATAGCAACATCATAGCAACACAATAAACACAAGGATAGACACCGTAGACTTCAAGAGACACAAGGACAGACAGCACAAGACAACCACAGACATGCATGCATTTATCGTTGTAACATTGCTGCTGGTCTCGACCTCGGGCGCCAGCTGCCCAGCTTTGAGGCATTGTAAGTTGTCTTGTTGTCTTTTGTCTTATTGTCTTGTTCTTGTGCCATGTCCATAGTCTCGAGACCACTGAGACAGCGCGGTGTGACGGTGTGGCCGGCATAGAAGAAGCAAAGATGCGGAAGCATCGATCAGAAACGATCAAAAGTAATGAGTAAATATCATCAGTCATGGTATTGGAAACTAAGTAGAGAAGACGAGGAAGAAAAAAAGAATGACCAAAAGAAATGAGAAACGAACAACAATAACCCCAAACTCCATCTATTTTCCTTCAGCTAACAGAATAAACTGCTTTTTCCAAAGACTCATTCAGCCTTTGAACCACTGACTCCAAATGCCGTTTGTGCTCCGCCAAAGCAACCGTCATCTCCTACAATGACTTTTCCATCAGCACCAGGTCCCGGAAACCCTCCTTCCACTTGGCCGCCTCCGCGTCCGTCGGCTTCGGCAGCGGACTCCGTGCAACGCCGCCGTAGCCGCTCCACGCCTGCATGCCTGCCTTGACGCCGACAACGCCGCCCTGGATCGCCGTCCAGTCTCCCTGCGACAGCACGGCCTGCAGCGTCTGCGCGCCGCTCAGGTTGCCCTTGGTGAATAGCTCCATGGTGCGGATGCACGCGCGCGGCGCAATGTTGGCGAGGCCCGCCAGGATGCCGTGGCCGCCGGCGGCCAGGGTCTGCACGGTGAAGTCGGCCGAGCCGCCCAGCACCAGGAAGCCGGGCTCGCCGGGCTTGCCGGGGTACAGGCTGCGCGTGGCGGTGGCGACGCGGTTCAGCTTGCCGGTGTTGCCGCAGGTCAGCTTTACGCCGACAATGTTGGGGTGTGCGGCCAGCTGCACGACAATGTCGGACGACAGGTCCATGCCGTTGACGGCGCCCGGGAAGTTGTAGATGAGCAGCGGAATAGGAGAGGCGTCGGCGACGGCCGTAAAGTACTCAATGACGGTCTGGGCGGCCGGCTTGAAGAGCGGCGCGTAGTATGCTGGCGGCAGCACAAGCGCGAAATCGCCGCCCGACTCGTATGCATCCTTGCACAGCTGGATGGTCTCGCGGGTGCTCTGGGCGCCGCAGCCGACAATAATAGGCATGCGGTCGAAGCCAGCATTGTTGAGGGCAACACGGGTGGTCTTTGTGACGAGACGACGCTCGGTGTGTGTGAGGTGGACGGCCTCGCCGTTGGAGCCCTGGGTGGCCAGGCCCATGACACCGGCCTGTGCAAGGCGCACGGCATGGCGGGCGATGGTATCGGTATCGACGTCCTCGGTCTCGGGGTCAAAGAAGCACATGGTGGGCACGTAGACGCCCGGGAGGAGACGGCGCTTGGGGCCAGAGTGGAACAGCTGCTCATGGTCGTCGGTCACGACGGCTTCGGCCGAGGCACTATCAAAAGACGAGCTGAGGGGGGAGGCTGAGTTGGGGGTGGCAAAAGCAGCAGCGGTGGTCCGCGTGCCAAAGCGGTTGAAGCCGGCCGTGTAGCTGCCAGACGGCGAGGCGTCGTTGTGGGGGGCCATGATGTGTGAAGTGGGAGTAGATGATGAGGTGTCAGTGTATATTATGTGAAGTACTGGCTATGGGCTAGGGGTATCTTTGACGGAAAGTTAAAGGATGTGTAGAAGTGAAGATGGGAATAATGAAGATGAAGATGATAAAGAGAAGACGAGGAGACTGAAGCACAACAGATGTCAGGACGGGGAGTAGTCAAGATATATACCCAGACGTGAAGGATGACAAGGTAGTGAGATGGCGTGAAGTGGAAAAAGAAAGGCAGCAAAGGACTGGCATAGAGTAGAAAAGAAAGATGGAAGAAAAGAAGAAAGGAAGATACAAAGTCAAGGATTAAACTTAATCGATAAAAAAGCACTTAATTCACAAGATACTGAATCGGAAGGAAGGGGTGTACGGAGTGGTCGAGTGACGCTTTCCATATTGAGTAACTAGTCGAGTAGTATCACTAAGTAGTATCAGAGCATCAGTACAACTAGCCTGACAGGATCGATCAAAAGTACAAGGTACGATGTACAGAGTGAAGCAGCCCCGTTGATTGATAGGTCTATGCACATTCTTTTCTACGACACGGCAGTTCATCAAGTTTGAGTGCGAGGAGTGAGTTTGAGGGTGGTGACGAGGTCATGGCTGGAAGTGGCAAAGCATAGTTCAAGAGGAAGGCGCAGCTAGAAAAGGAAGGAGCTATGGGATTTAGACCACAGCGATTTATAATCGGAGCTTTTTACAAGACGAGAGGATATGCGAGGAAGCTTCAGAGAACGATTAAACACATCAATGAGGCACGAACGACGAAGAGCGAAGAACGAGAGTACAACAGACGGTCAAAAGGGTCATGCGGACAGGCAGCATGTTGGTGGTGTGTACAGACGACGTCGGGCCTGCAGCCATTGGGTGATCTTGATGGAAGAAAGTACAAGAACGAGATGTAAGAGGTAAGAAATGACGAGGATTTCTGAAGAAGAAAATGAAAGAAAAATAAAAGAAAAATAAAACTAAATAAAAAAGAAGAACCCACAGGGGTAGGGATCCAAGAAAGGTGGCTCTTGTGTGGGGGTTAGTGTGAGGGGAAGGCGAGATATTGTGTTTTCAAGGACAAAGTTAGAGTGTACAGAGTACGAAAGAGAAGCGGAAGGCGTACAGAATATAGAGGGTAAAAGAGAGCCAGTAGATAAAGAAGGCAGAAGGCAGAATAGGGACTGATCTGGGAATAGCATCAAACAAGATTCAGAGCTCCAGAGGAGAGGGTGTGCTGTCAGGCTGGACGTTGGTATGATTGTGATATTGGAATGTGATATTCGAAAGTGATAGCTGAGTATCGGACACGGGAATAGAGTTGCGAGCGGCAGAGCAAACCAAAGACATCATTAACCCGGTTGTATTGCAATGTAGAGAAGCATACTCTGTGAGGACATCAACGTATAGTATGACTAATGTGAATATAGATGGACTAAACAGGAAGGAACAACGACGCATTTACATGACAAGTCGAGACCGCCAAGGCGTGAGATGGCAATGCTCCGTATGACCTCTGTTCAGTATTCAAGCCAAGCGGTGAAGTGTTTTCTACTCCGTAGGTCGACGACTCGACGAGCGGGCGCATAAGCTTGCAATTGGTGTAAAATAGCGAATAAAGAGAAAGGCAGCCGAAGAGCCTCATCGATGCAGCCGTGCCCGACGGTGATGGCAGCTGACGTTGGATGTCTTTGTCTAGGCTGCTCTTTGTTGTGAACTTATGATATGCTTGCCGTCTTGAGAGCCAATGGAGTGGGCACTTTGGTGTAAAGCAGAGGACATACTGTCCGACGATCATGTCGCTCGCTCCGACTGCGTTGTGTACGGAGTATTCAAGCATCGGACTACCAACGGGGCATCTCGAGCCGACGTTTTTTTGTGTATTTAATTCATTGCATCAAATAATTGAGGTAAGACTTACAGAATAGCTCACCGTCTACTCTGTAACTTCTCCCACTTGTATGGAGTTGTATGGAGTAAGAGACCCCCAGACCCCCACGGATGTGGCTCTGCCTTGTGCTGCTATATCGGCCGATTGTGCGTCAAGCAGAGTAGACAGGTGATTGAATTGTGCTAGGGATAAATCAGGAATAAAATAAAGAAATCAAACAAGAAGAATCGCTCGATCATAAATCCAAAACCATGACCCTGGGTCGTCAGGCTCTGAGCTCTGCCGCAAGCCAGCCATTGGCCTATGTTCAGGCAGCAGTTGGAGAAGAAGCAGTCAGTGTAAGCAAATGTTGTCAGGCAGTCAACCAGCATCATTAAGATGTCCATCGTTTTCCAGCTCCTCAACCTCACGCCTGAACTCAAATCCCGAATCTTCACTCTACTCTGTACTCGGCTTCCTTTTAACGGCACTCCGCAATCCTGCATCTGCAACGTTGAATACTCGTATTGCTTGAGAAGTCAGAGACAACGGAAAAACGGCGAGCGTGAGGACAACACCATGGCACCATATCGACAGCTAAACATGCACTCATGCGGCCGTCCGTTTTTGTATCGAAAATAGAGTCACCTGCTCGTCAGACACTTTCCCATCGTCGCCTCTCATACGTCTCCCTGTCGGTCGTGTCGGTAGTCGTCGCAAGGATCGCGGCCAATCAGTGTCCGCCGTTGCAAAGGGTTGCAGGAGGGTGTCAGGCTGTTAAACCTACAGTATTGGCCATCCTGGACTATCATCAAAGCTAACCCCCACACTATCTTGATGGCCCAGTCTTCTTTCGTTCTCTAATTTGTTTCTTTTCTTTTTCTAGGGTAATCTCTAGAGTAGTCCATGCAACATACTGTCTGATCAGCCTGGATTCCCCTTTTCTCTACTCTGGTTTGCCTTGCCTGCTATCTCTCCGGCCGAGTTCCGATTACTCGCCATTTCATTCAACACGATCAGCATGATTCAATATTGACCGCCTTTCTTTTGAATCTCGACTCTGTAATCCGCCTTGCAAACCTAGCCAATAATCTAATAAACATCTACCTCAGCTTACCCTGCCACACTGCACACTGCCACACAAGTGGTCATGGGCAGTCACGAGTCCGTCTACCTACGTGGTGCTTCTGCTGTGCTTGCATGCCCAACTACACCCCTTTGTTGCGCCGGAAATGCTTCTTATCCGCTGCTCCGACGGTTTCCTGCCTCGTCTGTTGTCTGTCGGCTGTTGACTGTCGGCTGTCGACTCTGCTCTGCCACGTCGTTCGGGTTCTGCAGGAAATAAGATTGAAGTAAACACAAGGCTTCCCCTCCTTGCAATATCACCTCGAAAGAAGGAATGGCGACCTCCAACACCCCGCCTGACATCCCCAGGTTTTCCCCACACCATCCTCAGTCCTAGTACTATTGCTGCGTACACGACGACGTACATTTCTCTGCCGTCCTGCAGTCGACGTCCCATCCTGCTAGACGCCGTCTACTTTTGACGCCTTGACGACAGTCGAGCTTCGTTTGCACGACGTTGCAGTCTGTAGATGTGTGAATGTAGAACTCGATGTGAATAATGACTGTTGTTTTGTTCGTTGTTTTGTTCGCATGTGATAGAGGAAACCGTTAACCAAAGGCTGAGATGTTGCCTCCGGCACAATGATGTTTGCTCAATGATGATGCTTACTGACACAGCCGACGACAGCCGGATGTCTGCTCGACTGCCAACATCAAAAACAGGACAGCACTCATCCGCATCCATTCCTTATTTCCTGTAGTCATACTTTGGTCATAGAATCGGAAAGCCCCGAATCGTGTTGTCATAGTTGTGTTTGTCTTTTTGTTCTCTTTTGTCATACTCGTTCTACAACACATAGGACAGACAACACGACGTCTCCTCACTTACAACACCCCTCGTGCCTGTCTGTGATATGCACTCTCCTGCACCCCGCAATTCATCGTCACCGGGATGCATTATTGCTACCCAAGAGTCGATACTAGCTGGCGAGCATGTGTTGTTAGTGTCGTCGTCGTGGCAGGCAATGCAAGTCATCTCGGATGTTTTTAGATTGAAATAAATGTGAAATATGTAAGAAAACTTTTCATAAAAGCAAGGGAGTTTTTAGCTGGTATATCTTCTATCCTCGGTAATTTTATATCAGAAAATGTTTTTTTTGAGACACGTCAAAAATAAAGAAAAAATAACATTTTTGCCTTCAAGATGGGCGCATCTCAAGATCGTAGAAGCAAATCAAAAAAATAAAAAGAGCAAAAAAGAAACACATGTTGTCTCCCCAGCCGAAATCGAATCGGCGACCTTTCGATTACATTGAAGAACCATTACAGTCGAACGTGATGAACCAACTACACCATGGGGAGTGGGAACAAGTGGGAATTGTTGAAAGAACCCAAGCTAGTTGGGTTTATCACGATAGTGGATGTCTGGAGAGGTACTTTTGTGAAAATATTCGTTTATGCTCGACAATATCTTGCTTGCCTGATATTTGTAAATATCTGTTAAATAATCCCAAAGTAGATCGAAGTATACAAATATTTTCTGAGAGTAATGATACCCGGAGAAAATATCTGAAATATTTGAATATGTCGGAAAAAGACTTCATCAGCTTACACAACAAGCTCGGCAGCATGATTCCAAGAATGGCATGGCTCTCTACAAGGCATACGGAGAATTATATTGGCCTTTGAAATCTTGAAAACAGTTCATATTACATAAACAATGCGTGTAGGCTGCATCGCGAACACCTCACGACTCTCACATATATGTACACACCCAAGGAGTTCTAGAGCAGGCTCTACAATACTCCGACACAAATAGAACAGGCACAGTCAAGATGGAGGGAGGGTGAACATACAACACGGCCCCGATCAGATCGCTGCAAGCTGTCCCGAGGTCCAATCGGTCTACGTCTGCCGATTGTCTTCCTAGCAGCGCTCGATGCTCTGCACTCTACATTCTGCCCTCACAGAAGAGTCGGCCCTGTCCCCCACGGAGAGCTATGCATGCTCAGAGGCGACCCAAGAGTAGCAGGAACCGAGTCCCAGGGTCGAGAAGGAGGAGGGGTGTGCTCAATAGCAGTACGTAACGATGACTTGCATCTGAGAGCGTGGACCACCTGCAGACTGCAGAGGGCGGATCACCTCTTCAAGTAGTTTCTTACCCCTTTCGTAGATATATTTATCCTGACTTTATATAATGCTGGTCGTTCTATATGCAAAAGGGAAGGCCGTTGTTGGCATTGGCCAATGTCACGATGTTTCGAGTTTGCCTCTCGTGGGGGTGACCATGTGGCGATTTTACGGCATATCAAAGTTGCAAAGTAAAAATGCCTATGAACTACGAAATAATAATCCAAGCTTGGAAAGAGCACTCTATTGCCTAAGAAAGAGTTTAAATAATGGTTTTACTTCTCTCGTTGATATTGCCGAACTGTAAACCTTCGATCAATAAGCTCGGTTTGACTCGGTACACTGTAGCATTGCACTGCCATAATTTTGCCATTCAGAAACGTCCGCAAGCAAGTACATACGCTCAGGGTAGAGATTCGGTTGATAAAAAAAATTACTCCAACTGTGATTACTTATGGTTCACCGCTGCCGGCATGACCCTGCATGCATATGCGCCCAGGATGTATTCAACAAGTGACCTAGAGTGCCCTGCTTTCATGCTTTGATTGGATGGCTTCGGTTTATTAAACTAATATTTCGCTGAATCACTACTTGCTGTATGTCTTCCCCAATCTCCGAAGCATGTGCTCTTCGGTCGTGATCACTTCACCGCTCAGCGGCTCGCTGCCGTCCAGCGGCGCCAGCTTCGTGTCCAGGTTGCCGTCAAAGAAAAAGGGCACAGAGTAGCGGTCCGTCGCGCTTCGGTTGATCACGCGGTGCACGTTGCTCTTGTACGCATTCTTTGTCCACATGCTCAGCATGTCGCCCACATTCACGACGTACGCATCGGGGTTGGGCGCCACGGCCACCCACGTGCCTGTCGACTCGTCCAGCACTTCTAGGCCACCTGCACCGTCCTGGTACAGCAGCGTGACGGCGCCAAAGTCGGTGTGTGCGCCGGCACCCAGCTGGCGTGCATCCTGTGATGTCTGCGGGGGGTAGTGCAGCAGCCGCAGGTTGCACAGCGGGTCGTTGCTGACAAACTCGTCAAAGACGTCGTCGCCGTACGGCAGGCCTTTGGCGAGGATCTCGAGAACTGTGCGCGATACAGCCAAAATGGCGTCGTAGTAGGCCTCGGCCGGCTCGCGGAGATCTGCATTAGAGATCAAGTCGGTGCTGGGAAAGACATTCTCGCCCATCAGCAGAGGATGCTTTGTGACGCGCTCGTCAGATGCCGGAATGTTCTGGCCGATGAAAAAGCCTTCTTTCATGTCTGGAAGAGCACCTTCTTGCAGCACCTGCGCGCCAATCAGTTCATAGCCACGGTTGATGAGTGTTCCGGTCGGTCGCAGTGTCTTTTTTGTTTCCAACGGAAGTGCAAACAGCTTTGCGGCGGCTGCCAGCACACTCTGCTGCAGTTCGCGCGAGATGGGATGTCCCACCATGGAAAAGAAACCCGTGGACATGCATGCTGTGCGGACATCGCTGACAACCTTGGCTGCGGCCTCTGACCGTGGGTCGGCCAGGTACGGCGCGATATCAATCGTGGGGATTTCAAAGGGCATATTGATCGTTGGTGTTGTTAAGCTATTGTTTGTTGCTTCTGAAGTGGCGGATGCTGATCAATCAGATATCGAAACAGCCTGGACGAGACAGATGTTATATAGTCGACTTTCCTTCTATCGACTTATAGAAACGAAAATGACATCAACATATTACTGACACACATTCATTGATCATGCCATTGGCATTCGTATCTGTTGTAAGACGGCTAGATTACTGATTCTGACTGTTGTATCCCGTGCTTTCGGTCTTTTGGGTTCAATGCCAGCAGTCTAAGAACATGACGTTGATTGCAGATTATCTCGACCAAGTTTGAATAACAAAAGGACCTACCCCATCACGGTGTCGTCCGACGTCTACCGTCTGCAGCTGTCGAATCAGACGTCGTCCCGTCGAGGCGGCTTCTGGCGACGCTTTGTCCTTATCGGCCAATTGTGGCACATCTAATGCTTATCATTGACGGAACCTGCCGCCTCAGTCCAAGCTATGACTTACAAGGTGTATTCAGACGCGTTCTATTGATTCTTATCGTGAATGAAATCTATCGTACATTGTCACCGCTTCGCCAATCTGCCATGGCGACCGTGACATCTTCTTTACCGTGACAAGAGATTTTATGCTTCCAAAATGGCCATCCTAAACGCCGTGTCATGCTTCCCAGATCATAATGGAAAATGTAGAAACAAACTATACAAAACAAAATAAGTAAACCCAGGGAACGAGTGGGATTACGTAAGAGCCTCTTCGGCGGCACGGTCGGCAGCGGTATCTGCCTCTTCTGCCAGCAGCAGCTTCTCCGTGTACCGCTGCTTCTTCGCCGCCTGCTCGCGCGCCATCTTCAGACGGCCCTGCCGCATCGAGCCCGATGCAAAGCTCAGGCTGTTGAGGTACTCGGTGATTTTGTCCTCCACCATTGTCTTGACCCTGAACGCGAGCTGCTGGCTCGTAAACACGCCCGCGTACCGGTAGCTCAGCCACAGGTACAGCGTGATCGTCTTGTGCAGCGACTCCAGCTTCCACAGGTAGCGCGCGTGGCCGCCTTGGAACGTCTCGGGCGTCTGGTCGAGAATCTCGAGGTCGAGGCCGGGCATCTCCAGCAGGCCGCCGCCCTTCATCTCCGACACGCACTTGGCCATTGTCCGCATCGCCTCGACCTGTACGGGGTCGCGGATCATGCAGGGCGCTGCAATGAAGATACACCGGTCGTTGATGCTCATGGGGTACGGCTGAATAATGTCGGCCACCTCGATGCGCTCGCGGATGTCACACAGCTGGAACTTGCTCGAGACCTTGGCCAGCTCGTAGAGGCGCGTCAGGATGAAACTGAACGGCGTCTCGGGTGGGAAGTAACGCGAGAACTGCTCAATGGCAAACGTCGGCGGCTGGATGCACGCCCACTTAATCGGTTCGGCCTCCACCTCGAATGCATTCTGCACAATCCTCAGATCAACCTCTTCCAGGGTCGTCACAAAGCCCTTGGCTTTCTGCTCAGTTGGTGGTGGTGCGGCTGGGGTGTCGTCTTTGCTGTCATCAGACGCAGTCTCGGACGTAGTCTCGGACGCAGTCTCGGACGCAGTCTTGTTCGCCTGCGCAGCAGACCGATAGCGGCCTGCGCGACCACCAATCTGCTTAATTTCAGGTACGGTCAGGTTCCGGACCGAGGATCCATCGTGCTTCACGGCCGTCTCGAAAACAACACGCTTGATCTCGAGATTCAGGCCCATTCCGATGGCGTCACTGGCCACCAGGTAGTCGTACTCATTGTCGGGGTCGTTGAACAGCGCCGCCTGTTGCGCGCGCGTCTCGGGTGGCAGCGAGCCGTACACAATAGCACACCGGCTGCCTGTTGCCTTCTCAATATCTTTCTTGAGTGCGTGAAGGCCGACACGCGAGAAACCAACGACAGCATCGCCCTTTTGCAGGTTCTTGAAGTCGCCGCCCAGACTCTCGTCCATGGTCTGCAGGCCGCTTAGGCGCTGGTAGTAGTGCACATGGCACACATCGCCAAGCTGGTTGCATAGAGACCGGATCACGTTAACGGTCCGCTCTTCACCACACAGATGCACTTCGCGCGCTTGCACACCCATCAATGCCTGTGTCCAGGCCCAGCCGCGGTCGGAGTCAGCAATCATCTGGATCTCGTCAATGACGGCGACATCCACGCGCTTATTCAACGGTGTCATCTCCACTGTGCAGCTCTCAAAGTATGTGTCAGCGACACCGCCCTTGCCCGCCGCGGCCGCCTGACTCAGCGGATTCAACGGATCCATTGGTGTGCCGTCGGCCATAGGAAACCGCTGCTCCTCGCCCGTGATCAAGGCGCATGGCAATCCTTTGGCCATAAACCGTGTGTAGACTTCGTGTGCGAGGAGCCGCAGAGGGCCGGCATAGATGCCCGTCTTAGCGTTCTCTAGGGCCTGCAGCGCCCGATATGTCTTGCCTGAGTTGGTAGGGCCAACATGGACGTGGATGACGCGCTGCATGGTGCGCGTGGCAGGGTACCACTCGGCAGGGAAGCGCAGGTCGGCAAACTTTTCCTGCAGCGTGGTCGACGCTTGTGGCAGCATAGACCGCAGCACAAAGCTCTGGAAGGCGTAGCGGATCTCCTTGGTGAGGCCCTTGAGCTCGCCGCGCACAAACGCATTGCGCAAGCTCCAGAACAGCGGGTTGTCGGATCGCGACACGAAGCCCTCGACGCGTGCTGTCCGGATGCAGTCGTTCAGCGCACTCCGGAACAGCTGCGCCTGCGTGTCCACCTCGGCTTGACTGTTGAGCCCAAACGAGCGGAGCTCTGTGTGGCCCGTGTGCCAGGAGCCCAAGGCCTTGAGGGCTTCGGTGAATCGTGCTTGTAGGAGGGAGCCGAAGCGGGCGTATTTCATGGTGTCGGGGGCTTCGCGGTAGCTCGAGCGCATCGAGGTGTTGACGGGCCGGAATCGTGAGCCGCCGCCGTGGGCTAAGAAGTGGTTGGTTTCTTTCCGTCCCCTCGCGAGTGTCGGTTGTGTTTTTGGTGTGTCGGCAACTTCAAAGTCGTCGAGGTCTCGCCGGATCGATGCCAGCACCTCGCCATCGGGGCGGGCCCTTGGGATGCCGAGCGGCATGATCTGTCAGTCAGTTAGCTTTTGTTCATGACTGCCCATGAACTGTCCTCTATGCGTGTCCCTTCTCCCTCAAGATCGCCTGTTCCTCTTTCTTACCCGACGTTTGCTGTCTCCGACACGTAGTGAACATGCCGATGTGCTGAATTGGCGGCCGGTGGCACATCGTGGCCGTGCGCGGGCGGCCGCGAGTAGAGCGCTCATGGCGAATGGCTGATAGTGGCACAGTAGATGTCGTGGACCGGTGCGCGTGATCCCATTCAGCGCATATCGTTGAGGTGCAGCATGTGCCGGTCGTTAGTCTGAACGGAATTCTAATCCGGAAGGAGGGTCGTTCGCGATTGCGATTCGCAGGGCCGTTGACGTCGGCTTAAAATTTTAACAAGGCAAGAACGGCCGACCGCATATTCTGATATTTTTGTGGGTCCAGGAACCAAGCTGGCGGGATCTATCCTTATTGTAGAGGCAATTGCCAATTGCAGTAGTTAGTGGGGCGACACAAAAGCGACTTGAAGGTTGAAAGGTTTCACGAAAGTGATTCTCTGCTTAATTCTTCTATCGACGATGATGTACAAAACTTGATGTTCTTTTTTTTTGTGGAATTCATGCTTTACTGATATTTAAGTTTTAAAATGACGCAGTTTTTATTTGATATTTCCCAATAATAGATAAAGACAAAAGCAAGAAGAGAGAAAACAGAAAAAAGAAATCGGTGTACATGAAGGTCAAAAAGATGTGAAAAATTATTCATGAATAATATCGTGGGTATAAGCTCTTCATTAACTATCGAGAGCTCTTCTGTGTTTTCGTATTTGATAAAGTTTTGCACCACAAAGGCAAATACTCGAAAGAATAAACAGACCACCACTGAACCCGATGGAGATGGCATAGGCTTCGGCTCCGGTTTTGTGTAGGTGATTCTTTGAATAGTTAAGTAGGCCGATGGCAGACGGACTGGAAAAAGCAGCCGAAGGAGCTAAAAGCATCCAGAATATGGCCAAGGCTGAGCCAGACCGTGCGGTGCCAACCATCTCGACAGTTACTGGTGCTGCCGCCACCCATACCGAGCCGCCAGTGCACCCCTGGACAAGGGCGAACACGGCCACGAGGGCAAACGAGCGTGATGGCAGCCAGAGCGCCAGACACGAAGCGCCTGCAAGTATGTTGAGCAGTATGGCCACATTTATGCGTCCGCCAACATCGAGAAGCATCCCGGTGAGAGGCCGGCCCACCAGGAAGCCGGCAGCGAGAAGCGACTGAAGTGCAGCGGCCTGCGTCTGTGACATGCCGAGACCACCGGTAGCGTAAGAAGCAAGTGTATACATCGCTATGCAGTAGCTCATCACTTTTTTGTCAGCGTGGAATGATTGCTAGAGTAGAAAGAAAACTCACTGCTAGTAAACCCCCATGTCCAGACCCAGAAGAACCCTGGGTGATAGAGCCACCGAAAGTCGAGCGGCTCAAGATGCCGGCCTGCTTCTATAGGCCCCCGTTTCAGGAGGAGTAGACTTGGAATAAGGGTAGCTGCAGATATTGACCCGTTGATGACGAGTGCTTTTTGTAGAGACAGCTTCTCGATAAGGAGTCTTGTCGTATTGGATATCACGAGGCCGCCGAGACCAGAGCCGGCATTAGCAAGGCCTTGGGCAAGTCCCAGCCGGCGGTCAAACCATTGAGCGAGGATAGATTGTGCTGATATTAAGATCTAATAGTCAGTGTAGGCCAATGTAAAAATAAGGTAGCTCATTGTTGAGAACGTACAGCTCCGAGGCCGATACCGAATATAAAGCCCTGGCATAGAAGATAGGCCCAGAAGACAGTACAGATACCCGCGAGGCACTGTCCAAGGACGATGCCAACAATGCCTGTCGTGTTAGAGTATTACTCTGATATTCGGTGGGTTTTCTAGTCTCACCAATGCAAAAGGGTATACGAAACCCGAATGTGTTCAGTAATATGTTGACGAGAGGCGCCGACAAAAGTGCTGTTGCAATCGACAATCCGCCAACGAAACCATAACGAAGAGGTGTGCCGCCGTGAATATAGTCGTGTTCAATAAGAAAAGATGTATAAACTCCGTATGTTGTGTTGATCCCTGGCCATCGATTAGTAGCAAGAACTGCTTTGATCGGGGTTGTGCTGCGTACCCCATGATACTGTAAATGATGCAAGGACAGCACCGGAAACTACCCAAGCATAGTCCTCGTCTGCCCCTGTGATGATTTCCTTCTGACAGCTTTGGTCCGACTCAGAACCATCTTCTGGGCGAATATTCGAGGGCGTCGTGTTGTCGGGAGACTTGGCGTTCATATCTGCATAGCATAAGTGGAATACAGTGCCGACTGATTTATCTTTACTGACAGTAATGAAGCGATAACATGGGTGGTTGCCACATATCAACAAACATTTTATTTCAGGATGCAACTGAAAGATAAGGTCTACAGTCATTCATACGAAAGCAAAATAGATCGTGGCCAGCTGACGGCTATCCCGTCGGAAGACTGCGCAAAAAGAAAAAGACGTCGCCGTCCTAGTAGGAGGCGGGCCAAAGTGAGAAGATTTAATGGAAAGAGCCCGGCTAACCAAACATTAAAAGCTACTCCGCTCCAATCCCAGGACCGTGGGCCGATGTGCGGGCCGTGCGGATATGCGCCGAGAGCCGCGATGCATCGGCTCGAGGGCGGCAACTTGCCAGCCTTGACGCATTGGATGTGCATGAGCGTCTGGAGATGCAACGATGTCGGACGGAATGGCCAGCCATGATGATAGATAATAGACTAAATAGAAGACGGCGACTGTTGAAAGTAGACTCAAGTTCATTGTTCGTTGTGTTGAAAAGACCCGTCTGGAATAGAACGGACCCGGACCCAAGCCAGTAATCTTGATAAGTAGAACGCCGTCTCTATAAATACTCCAGTCCTTTTCGACGTGTAAGGCATGTCGAATATTTATTTATTTCCCGAATAGGAAGTTAACGACAGCATTCACAACATTGTAGCCGTTCATCAACTGCCAGCCATAATGATGTCCCAAGATCTGTGACGGAGGATGCTAAGGGCGATATCACAAAGGATTCTCACATAGAAACAGGTGACGCCGTAGTGAATTGGGACTCTCTTGACTGGCCGAGAGTATTAATTTTATGTAACTCGACGTCAATATGCATTTAATGTGGTTTGGTCAGTTGATCAGGTTCGGCTGTGGTCTGATGCGGAGTGAGATGAAGGCCGGGCACTCTTACATCAAGTCACTCGGTACCAGGCATATGGCGTCTGTTATTTTGTCTACTTTCTGTGCGATACCCTCTCAATGTCCAAATTCTCTTTTTACAAAGAATGCATGCTTCTACAGTTCGAACTTTCTGAATATTAGAATAAAATCTCGAGCACAAAACCGCCCACAAAGCCAGCCTCAGCTATTGTGAATTATACGATCACCTACGAGATCTTCTATAAAACCAGTCGTCTCAAAAATCAAGCAAAATAAACCGAACCTTGCGATTAACCACTCAAATGCCAAATAAATCTAGAACCCATCTTTCTAGACAAACGAAAACAGGGATGGGGTCGACGATGATGCCAAGCAAAGGATCACGCAGAGAAGAAGCGGAGAACATAAAAAGAACAAAATAAGTAAAGCCAGTTCTTCTAGTCTTGTCGGTCTTTTCCCCTACATTAAAATTCTTAAAAATAACCTGCGCAATCCTATATATGGACTGATAACCAGCAGTGAGAATGAAGCTTGGACGAGGCTCGGTCGCCTGGATGAGTAATAATTGCTATGAGGATGTTGCTTGAGGAAGGAGCAAGTAAAATAAAGTGGGTCGCGATAAGAGGACGCCGTCCCTGGCTAGTGCACGGCTGCACCGCTACAGCCGCCGTTATCACCCCAAAACTGCCTCCAGTACTGCCGATTTTAGTTAACTACTGCGCCGTCGCCCACCCTGCGATGCTGTTTTGCAAACGCTCTTCAAGGACGGCGTCTGCCTTGACTTTCTGCGATTGAGTAATAGCTTCTCAACGACCCGTTTTCCAACACACTTGGCGTATCGAATCGCAGCAGGCGGCTCTGCAGCTCTCTGCAGCCCATTACGTCAGACAGACTTAGCATTTAGCTGAAGGGAAAGAGGAGTGGTGCGTGGTCCCGCCAGAACGGGAAGGCTCGATCGTGATGAGCAATCCCAACAGCTACTCACGTGCGCGCGGGCAACTTCACCAGTCTCAGCCTCAGCCTCTGTCTCAAAGCCAGGCACAGTCTCAGAATAATGCATCTCAGCCGTCTCAATCTCACTCTCAGTCTCACTCTCAGCCCCAGCCCCAGACAGCCCGTCCAGACTACCACACAGACTATCACCAATCCCGGCAGAGGCCACCGGCGTCTATAGACGGACAGCCTCACACTCTGCTGCCTCGTCCACCACAAGGAGGGTTCCCGAGAGACGATCATGGGCATGAACACCGTACTCAGCACGGCAAACTCGATGCTGAAGACGATCATGATGCCGAATATGCCGAGGCACAATCCCGGCAAGACGGCGATGACGGGCATGTAGGCAGTGGACCGAGTGGAACGGCGTCGGGAGTGGGAGCGTCCAAGCCCGTGACGGCGTGCTTCAACTGCCGCGCTTTGAGACAAAAATGTGACCGCAAGATGCCATGGTATGTGATGAGGTGATACTCTGAGTTTTTATGTAATTGTGTGCTAATTAACAGTTCGCGATGTACACTACGGCATCGGCCATGTCGATACCCATCGGGTTCTAACAGAGGCCGGAAACATGGCAATTCATTGTAAGTTTTTCCGTTCTGAGGGCATGCCGGATATACATACTAATAACCAGTCTGCACAACACAAACTCGGCCACCGTCGACCGGCTGTTGTCCCGTATTGGCGAGACAGCTGAGCGCGACCAAGTGGTTGCCGCTCTCCTGAACTTTGCCGGTGCCACACAGCACACCCACCAAGGGGTAGCCAGGCACCGCGTTCAGCAGCACCTGGAGCAGCCAGGACCACCTGCGGCATCCGGCTCATCGCACTCACACTCCTCACCGCGGTCAAATGTGTACGACAACGCGGCCAACCCTCATAACCAGCATCCGCACCACACAGAGCACATCAAAAGCATGAACACCTCATCAGGCGGAGGCACGCCGACTGTCGTCAACGCGGCCGAGAACGAGTTTCTCGCCTCACTGGTATCGCCGCTCCATATCATGGCGGCAGCCATCACGGCGGACACCGCGCCCTACCACCGGAGTCAAAACTCGCCCATGTCGTCTTCTTTTCTGGCGAAGGCCAACAACAAGAATCTGATTGATGACCGGCTATCACGTTACTTTGGTATGTCTTCTTCCATATTCATTTTTGAGAAGAAATTGCTAACCAATAGCCACTCAAACCACACATCAAAAGGATTGGCAGGTGCTTGCTACCCAACCCATCGACAGTCCCCTCAAGCTGGAGGTATCAACATGTGATCCAGTAGCAGCACGTCTTATTGACCAGGACGACGTGGACTGGTATTTCAAGCTGTATGTCACATATATGATATGTTTTTAAAGATAGGTTTCACTAACAACACAGCTTCTTCAAGTACCGCAGTCCACTTATTGGCTTGCTTGATCCTCTACTGCACACCCCAGAATACGTCCACGACACATCGTTTGTGCTCTTTTCTGCGCTCTGCTCGCTGGGATGTGCAGTGTCGGACCGCCCACGCGATCGCGTAGTCTACCCAGCACTGCTGTCCCTCGCCGAGGGCAACATGAAGTGGGCTATTGCTGTGTGTGTCAAGTCGCTCGAGGTCGTCCAGAGCATCATTGTCATGCAGTACTGGGCCCCTGCCTGCGCACGCCAGTCGGACGACCCATACTGGCTGCGTCTGAGCCATGCAGTCCAGCTTGCCCGTGAACTTGGCATTCACCGCCCGGCCACGATTGCGGAACAGGTCAATGCGCGTGCACGAGGAACAAGCCCCGAGTTCAAAGAGCGGTTGTTCCGCAATTTCGAGCGCACATGGCTGTATACATTCATCTCGGACAAGAGCTTTGGCATCATCACTGGTCGGTCCATGGGTGTCGCCTGGAAAGAGATCCCACCGTCGGCATCGGAGTGGTGGCGCAAACCACAAACGGGTCCGGTGGACCGCATCGTCAGCGGTATTGTCGAGTTTCGCGGGTACTTTCTGAATGCCATGGAGCAGCGGAAACGTGTCGACAACACATTGCAGGCCATTGAAGAGTGGCATGGACATACATATCGCATCCTAGACCAGGCGCGGAATAACCGCTGCGGGCCACAAAACAACGTGCCGCAATCGCCGGTCTCTGCGACGGCAGACTCGCCCCAGCAGCCCCCAGGAAGCTACTATCTGCCCGTGCTCGCGTTCTACATGGACCACAGTATCATGGTTCTGAATGCACAGGCTTTGCGCGACATGATTGCCATTGACCAGACGGGCTCTTCGCCGGAACTGTTGCATTTGTCGGCGCTAAACGTGGATATTGCAAGCCGGCTGCTGGATACAATGCTGCACGACGAGATTTTACTCGAGCTCCAGGTTGGCTACCACAACAACCAGTTTATCATGGTTTGCCATGCTGCGACCGAGATTCTCTACGCGATCCAGCGGGGAGGCCTGTCGCTAATCAAGGTCGACCAAGCGGCTGCCAAAGTGCGCGCCATCCCCGGTCATCTCGAGCGCATCGCCGCCCGTCTGCCGTCGACATCCCCCGCCCACCTGTATGCCAGCCTGTCTGGCTTCTTTGTGTGCCAACTTGATAAGGTCGTGCGCAACAATGCCGAGCGCTATGGTGCCGCCATGGCCAATAGCACTGCTAATACAGACGACCGTAGCACGGCCGGGTCCGAGGCAAGCAACAACAACTCGGCGGCCAACATCAACGACAACGCTGGGGCGAACAACCCTGAGGGCGATATCATCGGTGCCGGCATGGGAGAGCCAGGCGGTGTCGTCCACCAACAGCAGCAAGCGTCGTCGTCGTCGTCGCGTGCGCAGCTCGATCGCGTCATTGAGACCGACCAGGACTCGCTTCTGGCCGACTGGTGGAAAACGGTCGACGGAGGCCTGCTGGATTCTACGACATGGATGGACATGGGTTTCCTGAGTTCCGAGCAGCCCATACTCGGGTCTAACAACGGCGGTGATCCCGACATTCCAGGGTCGTATCAGATGTTCTGATTGATTGACAAAAGTTTTTGTTTTATTTCTCTCCAGCAACCTTTATGTTTTTATTTTTGATACCACTGTTATTTACTTCTATTTCAAGCGCATTATTTCATGGTTGATAATGCAATGTTATCGTGCATGTCGTTGATCGGCTTACATACAAAAGCATCACTCGCCTGGTAATATGTTCTTTGATTTTCTCTGACATTTTTTTACCTTTTCGATATTCCGAATTGATATTCATATTCAAAATTGTTACTTTTTCCAACTCCTTCACCGACATGCCATCCGGCAAAGCCGTCACGGGTAAAAGTAATTGAGATACAAGATAAATGAAACGAAAATCGGGAGAAAATACATTGCCAGCCCCGAAACAGGGCCAATGGTGCAATGAAGAGGTTACGAGTCAGTGACTTACACGACTTTTGTTATCACGAATTCAAAGGAGTCAATGGCGTGACGGACAAGACGGCGTTCTAAACCCGTCCTAACCAGTCCAAAACGGGGCTGCTAACGGTGTGCGCCTGTATCTTTTGCTTGGCTGAACGGCGTCTTGCGTGTTAGTGCTGTCCCACTCTGGCTGATAGCACGAATAATCCAGGAACAATTTGGACACAATTCCAAAGGATTCAAATGGCAAAGATAAGGGACGGTAAGAGGAAGAAGCAGATGGACGGCGAGCTCGTTGTATTTGTTGACGGCTATGTTTGATCAGATCTTGGAGCTCAACGGCGTGCCGTGTCGCGACGTATCTTGGTTGGACCATTTTTTGCAGAAAGACGAGCCAGTCGAGTCATGCTATCTAAACCGTACTGAGTAAAAACGGGAAGAGACACCGACCGAACAGCGTGGTGGATCACATCTCCTCCGTTTCTTAGTTCCCGCCCTGGCGCAACCACCAAGGTGAGAAAGACCAGAGATAAAGACAAAAAAAGCAAAAAGACAGAAATCAAAGCAAATGTACAAACGGCATGCTGGCCGGTATAGGAGTGGCACAAGTGTAAATCACACTGGTTGCAGACTGACTAGACACCGTGTAAACGGCAACTGAGTGGACTGCTGAGGGGCCACGGATATGTGTCTATCGACTAACAAAGCCGTACAATACGCCGGTTGCTATCCTGCGCGTTCCGTTACTCTATCTTGCCTGTCCCGATACTAGATAGAAGCTGGAAGATGATAAACGTTTTAATAAAATAAAAAGAGAAAAGAAAGATAGGCGATGGCGTGATGGCGTGCTTACTGGCGATGATATATCTTGGTCTGCCCTCGACCATGACTCGGTGAAGAGAGTTGCTATTCATATTCATATTCATACTCACACTCATCATCCATAGATACTTACTCTATCAAGAGCTGTCTCCATCTTCATCTCATACTCATACTTACTCGGTCTTCCTCGACAACCTACCTCACATCACACACAATGGCTCCCGGCGCAGTTACACCGGCAGAGCCTGTCGCCAAGACGGTCGCTGCTGTCAGCCCTGCTCAGGCCGCCCTCGATGCCTCCATTGCCCGCTTCGTGGCGGCCAACCCCAAGTCCGGCGAGCTGCACAAGCTGGCCACCACTAGCATGCCCGGCGGCAACACCCGCACACAGCTGCACGCCTCGCCGTTCCCCATGTGCATGCGCTCCGGCAAGGACTACCAGGTCACCTCAGAGGACGGCGTCACTTACACAGACTTTGTCGGCGAGCTAACGGCCGCCGTCTTTGGCCACTCGCACCCGCTGATCATCGAGTCCATGGTCAAGGCCCTGACCACTGTCGGCATCAACCTCGGCGCCACCATTGCCCAGGAGCACGTGCACGCCAAGGCGATGTGCGAGCGCTTCGGCCTGGATCGTGTGCGGTTCACCAACTGCGGCACCGAGGCCAACCTGCACGCCCTGGCTGGCGCGCGCGCGTTCACGGGCAAGCGCAAGGTTGTTGTGTTCTCTGGCGGCTACCACGGCGGCGTGCTCATGTTCTCGGGCGGCCAGCCGGCTGTCAACAACGTCGACCGCGACGACTTTATTGTTGCGCAGTTCAACGACATTGAGAGCGCACAGGCCGCGATCCGCCAGGAGGGCGTTGCTGCTGTGCTGATTGAGGGTATGCAGGGCGGCCCCGGCGCTGTACCCGGGAAGCCCGAGTTCCTCAAGGCGATTGAGACCACTGCCAAGGAGGCCGGTGTTGTGTTCATTCTGGACGAGGTCATGACCTCGCGTGTGGCGCCCGGCGGTCTGGCTGAGCTGCACGGCCTGAAGCCCGACATGAAGAGCTTCGGCAAGTACCTCGGTGGCGGTCTGGCTTTCGGTGCGTTCGGCGGCCGCGCCGACATCATGGCCACCTACGACCCGCGCCCGTCATCGACCGGCACTACTTTCCTGACCCACCACGGTACCTTCAACAACAACACGCTGGCGATGTACGTCGGCCACGTCGGCCTGACACAGATCTACACGCCAGAGGCGTGCAAGGCGTTCAACGCGCAGGGCGTCAAGTGGCTGGCCGACCTGGCCGAGGTCACCAAGGGCACCAAGATGTGCTTCACGGGTGTCGGCACGGTGCTGGGCTCGCACTTTACGGCCGAGGGCCTGCAGACGATTGAGCGCGAGACGGCCGAGGACTGGGTGCTCAAGGAGCTGTTCTGGTTCGAGATGATGGAGGACAACTTCTGGATCACGCGCCGTGGCAGCATTGCGCTGTGCATGGGCACGACGGAGAGCGAGCTGCAGCGGTTTGTCGGCTGTGTTGACGCCTTTTTGAAGCGCCACGCCAGCCTTGTGAGCGTGTAAGTTTGCGGGCTTGCGAGCTTGTAAGATTGATGATGATACCCACGAGAAGATAGGTCAAGTCTAGAGACAGGTCCAGACCGACATAATGAGGAATAAAAGTTAAAGATACGTAATAGTAGTGTCGTGATTTATGCGTCATAAGTGCGTGCCCAACTATTTCAAATACTATCGACTCACTAATACTCGACTTCTTGTAGTTGCATCCTCACATCTCATAACCAACCCGATTCAATGGTCATGCATCGCGCTCTGCCGAAACTCTATCGCCAGCTTCGGGCCTCTCCGCTCGTTCATCGCAATGTGCCTGTTTTTCTATTTATTTTCTTTCTACTATGCAGCCGACTTTAATGACCACACATTTCATCATTCTTATCTTTGTATTCATTCCTCTTTGCAGACCCCAGACACGGACCAAGACACATTAGTTCTGGCTCTTGGCGATGGCTACATTCTAGGCATAGATGAGCAATGCGCCACAAGCTAGGTGAATCCGGAGAGCTGGCCGCTAATTCGATGTGATGGCTTTGAAGTGCGACTTTTGCACTTTTGGCTCTGTATTTTATTGGTCTTTCTATGTGATATCTCAAGTGGCATTTCCACGATAGGCTGTCCCAAAAAAGCAAGAGAAGCGGATGTCGTTGAAGGGTCGCTCCTTCTCCACGAGCGTGATGAGTTCACAAGGCGTCATCGTGGCTTTACGTAACGAGTGCCATCCTACAGGTACTTACAGGGATTTTGACAGCCAATGGCAGGCCTGTTTGATGACGAGCTTGGAGCTTCAAGCTCTATTGGGCACCTTCCGTGGGGAATTTGAAGAAGCTAAATGCAGCGTGCTTTTGCTTCTGCTTCTCTATTCTTATTTGTGTTTCTGTTGCAGTCTGAGACAGCCCTGCCTTGCACATCGGCTTGATAAATTGATAAACAAAAACAACGACACATAATCAAAGTCTCGAAGACTGTGTTGAAAGCAAGTCAATCGTATCTAAAAGTCGTATTATTATACTAACAGGAGCCACTAGATGTGTCATTGGGTGCGATCCATCTGTAATAGGTGTGACACTACATATTCGTGGGAGCAGATTCCCTGCGCCGATTGCGACCACGACGCTTATGGTGAAGGCTCGACTGTGGAAATCAAGCGTGCACTATGCAACAACTGTGCCTACCCAAGCCCGGCTCCGTCAGATTGACGGCACAGTGGCGTACAATAGATACTACTGAGTACAATAGAGTAGCAGATATTTTGATTCATTTACAAACGCCTCCTCGAATTCCGATATATCGGCACATTTCCGTTGGTGTGATCCTCGAAGAAAGGCGGCTCCTTGTCGTACCCGCTCAAGATATGGAAATTCATAATCTCGTGGTTGACTTTTTGACGTATCCCGTCTGTCACTGCAGAACACAGACACGACTCCCTCCCGTCCTTTTTCGTAAATAATAGCTGGTGGACTGGCAGCGTGTTGTTCTCCAACTGGTCTCCTGTCTTTGCATCGTACGTGTCGTAGAAGAGGTCAAAGACGATGTGGATAAATCGGGGCCATCTGTTGACTGCCATGACCCGAGGCTGTATGCCCTCGTCGCCACTGTCCACGATGTGACCGTCAATTAGCGCCTGCACGGCTGCGCTGACGACTTTGCTGTTCTCGTTGCTCTTGATTTCATCCCATGCTTTGGAATAGTAGTCGCTTTTAGAAGAGACGTGGAGGAAGACTCTCAGGGGAGAGGGCATCTTTGAAACCTGGGATTATTAGCCACCGCTAGCCGGTTAGGATCGGTCTCCAATGGGGTCGTGGGCTTCCTTACCTGTCACTATCAATATCGTATTGGCAAGGTCGAAACAGACAAGTGGTAGCAAATCGAATGCCTCTCAAAAGGCGGTGCCCAAGTGAGTCGTGGTTATGAACAGCGAGTTGATGGCTGGAAACCGTGCAATATGGTCACATGATACTGGTTCGGTAAAACAAGTGCCCGAAAGTAGTATTACGATGTAGCTGTCGACAACACTGTATGCAGTGTCGTTCGGCCTCATTCAACTGAGTCAACAAAAATATAATTTAATAAAAGACAGGCAGACGCAGAGAATGCCATGCCTTCGCAGCCGCCAGGTGAAGCGTGATGATGCCGGCACACTTGGAATGTCGACGCCTTCTGTTCCTCTCGGCGGTCCAGTCCTCTAGGAGGCCTAGAAGATACAAAGTAGTCTGAAGACACCATCCCAGCATCTTGGCTGCTTTGCGAACCATGTACTGGTGTCTACTAATACGCCCCAAGGTAGCGCGAAGGATCACTGTTAATGTAAAAATGGAGGCTCGCCCCTACCGACTAGCACTAGTCCTTAATCTGCACTTTTTTTCTTCTTTTTTTTTCTTTTCTTTTTTCCAGTTTCCCATTTATTCTATTCTCTTTATTCTCTTCTTTTTATTCTTTCTGTGCTTCATTATTCCTTGTCTTCGTATTATTACAAAGGTATTCTCTCATTACACCTTTTGCTCGTTTCTTACATCATTATTCCTTGCCCCCTCTTCTTGAGATTATTCTTTCTTTGCACCTTGTTGCTCGTCTTTACATACATTCTTATTTGTCGTTGCTTCTGTCTCAGTTTCTTTTGGCTTTTGTCGGATTTTCTTCGCGAGCTCTTTTTGAATTCTTAAGCTTGTTTCTTGCCTTCTCCAACTCGTCCGGCTTGGCGTCATTCTCAGATAACAGTGGAGTGTGTTTATTCCTTCTCTCTTCTCGCATACCGACAACTCCTTCACCTACACCTGCACACAGATAAGAGAGATCACTTCAACTCTATCTGATATCGCATCGACAAGTCACGGCGTCTCCAGACTTGCAGGCTACGCCGTCCCAGCACGCCGTCTACTCGCTTATACCTTGCCCGAACAAGGCAAGACAGCGCATCTAGATAAAGCTACAGCTTATTGATTCTAGCCTTGCATCTGTTATCTCGACTTCAGTGTTATTGACTGGGCAGACCTGAATTCGGATTTGATTTTGTTTTCGGTTTTCTTGGCCTGTGAACGGTTTCGCTCTACTGACTACCTTTGCTTGTTTATATTTTGCATCGGGCCCATCTCAAAATCCAGAGTTTGGCAATTCGCCATCTCCCACCATTATTCTACTTTTGCGCCTCGCTTCAACGTCGTTGCTATTCGGCAACAACTGACTCGCCATGGCTTCTTACAACAGCGATCCCACGCCCAACAGCGACCTCGCCATCAACTACCGCGCCCCCGACAAGAATGACAGCTATGTCGCGGCCGGTGGCCCCTACTCGCCCGACAAGCGCTCTGATGAGGAGGGCTCCGGCACCGACTTCCTCGCCATTGACCCTCACTCGGGTGTCAAGCGTGGCCTCAAGACGCGCCACCTGAGTATGATGGCCCTGGCCGGTATCATCGGCCCCGGTCTGCTTGTTGGTTCTGGCGGTGCCCTGGCCTCGGGCGGCCCTGCTGCTCTGATTATCGGCTTTGGTGTCATTGGTATTCTTGCGTTCAGCATCATGCAGAGCCTGGGTGAGCTCACGACGCTCTACCCCTCTGGCGGTGCTTTTGTCTCTCTGTCCGATCGGTTTGTCGACAAGGCCTTTGGTGTGGCTGTCGGCTGGAACTACTTTATCATCTGGTTTGCCGTCCTGTCCAACGAGTACAACGCCATCACGAGCATCTTTTCTCTCTGGAGCGACAAGGTGCCCGTCTGGGGCTACTTTTTGATCTTCTGGGTAAGCAATCATTCCGCCTGTTTAACATCATGCTCAAACTAACAAAAAGACTGTCTTCCTGGGCTTCCAACTGATTGGTGTCGAAGCTTTTGGCGAGGCCGAGTTCTGGCTCGCCCTCGTCAAGCTCGCCGGCCTTGTTGCTTACTTCCTGTTCTCCATCGTCTACGTGGCCGGTGGTGTCAAGGGCGCTCCTGCTCTCGGTGCTACTTACTGGCATGACCCAGGCGCCTTCTCCAACGGATTCCGCGGCGTGGCTACTGTCTTTGTCTTTTGCTCGACCTTTTACGCCGGTGTTGAGTCTGTCGCCGTCGCCGCCACCGAGACCAAGAACCCCGGTGTTGCCGTGCCCCGTGCCATCCGCCAGGTCTTTTGGCGTATCCTGTTCATCTACATGGGCTCGGCCATCTTCTTTGGCCTCACGTGCCCCTGGAACTCGGAAAAGTTCAACGAGAGCAGCAGAGCCCTTCGCTCGCCCATGACCATTGCCATCCAGAACGCCGGCTGGGAGGCAGGCTCGCACCTGATCAACGCCTTCATCTTTGTCACCTGCTTGAGCGCCGTCAACTCGAGCATCTACATTGGCAGCCGCACGCTGCTGTTCATGGCTCAGGACGGCAAGGCCCCCAAGTTCTTTGGCTGGACCAGCGCCCGTGGTGTGCCCATCCCCGCTGTCGTCTTCACCAACGCCTGCGGTGCCCTCAGCATGATGAACATCTCCACCGGTGCCAGCAACGCCTACTCGTACATTGTCAACCTGTCTGGTGTCAGCACGTTCCTTGTCTGGGGTGGCATTTCCTTCACGCACATTCGCTTCCGGCAGGCCTGGGCTGTTCAGGGCTACACCGAGGACGACCTCCCCTTCAAGTCGGCCCTGTACCCGTACAACGCCTACTTTGGTCTCGGTGCCAACATCTTCCTGGCTCTGATCCAGGGCTGGACGACCCTGTCGCCTTTCAACGCCGGCAACTTTGTCGATGCCTACATTCTGCTTCCCCTCTTCCCCATCATCTACTTTGTTTACAAGTTCATCTTCAAGACCCGCTACTGGCGTCTGGAGGAGATTGACCTTATTTCTGGCCGCCGTCGCGATCTGGACGAGGACAGGGAGATTGCCAACGGCGATGTCGAGGGCGCCCCCAAGTCTTTCTGGAAGCGTCTTTGGGCAAACTTCTAGGCGACTCGCTTTCTATGTTCGCTGAGATAGCTCTATGTTTGTTTTCGTTTCTGATTCGATTAGAAGCACGACTTGTCTTTGAACGTATATACCCCTGATATGACAGACGATTCTTGGAATATATTCACTTGTTTGCATCTATGGTGATGATTATGATAGTGACAATAGTTATCTTAACCCGTTTAAGTACTATTTGCACTGTGAGAGCAACGCATCTAGAAGAGAAATGCCGGTGTAATTAGTCAAAGTAGAAATACTAGCACGTGCGTGAGCGGCTTTTATCACGTGTGTCCTGCAACATCACTGTGGACCCCATTTCGTCAGCCTAGCCCCGTATCGAGCTATCAAGCTTCCAGCTGTACGTACCTCTGTAAATGACAGCATCACACGAGCTTAATGGCGATTGACGGCGAAAACACATATACTACTCAAAACTTGGCGAAACAAATTAACAGAACCGACATATATTATTCGAGCATATGAAGAGCTAGCTCTCCTCCCTATACCGGCACACGACCAAAACACGGCGACCCTGGGGTCGTCGAGAACGACGACAGCGAGACGATAGCGACAAGGGACACAACGACTGCCAGGCAAGATGGCCTCTAGATCATCATCCTTCATGTCTGGGGGTGGCGGAGGATCAGGGATAACCACGGGTCTGAGTGTAGGGCACGGCCGGCGAGGATCGGTCAGCTCGCGCATCTCCTTTGCCATGTCAAACGCAACGGCCGATCGCGGCGATGACGAAGCAGGCCGAGCACCGGCCGCGGTAGCTGAGCGGAGCCAGATCGAGGAGGAGATTGCCGAGATCAAGCGGTACGAGGACTTTACGACAATAGACTGGGTGCAGGACGCGGCACGAGAACAGCTGCGGCGCAAGACTCGGCGGCGATTCAATGCCGACGTCTACGACAACGGCCGCGCCGGCTGGCGGCACAAGCTGACCGAGTCCTACGACGCGGCGCAGGGCTGGATTGTGGTGACGCTGATCGGCATTGCCATTGGCCTCAATGCGGCCTTCCTCAACATCATCACCGAGTGGCTGTCCGACATCAAGCTGGGCTACTGCACGACGGCCTTTTACCTCAACGAGAGCTTCTGCTGCTGGGGCGAGGACAACGGCTGCGAGGACTGGCACCGCTGGACGAGCTTTGAGCCGGCCAACTACATCTTGTATGTGGTGTTTGCGACAGCGTTTGCATTTACATCGGCGACGCTTGTGCGGTCGTATGCGCCATACGCGGCCGGATCAGGCATTTCGGAGATCAAGTGCATCATTGCCGGCTTCACGATGAAGGGGTTCCTGGGCATCTGGACGCTGGCCATCAAGTCGGTGGCACTGCCGCTGGCCATTGCATCGGGCCTGTCGGTCGGCAAAGAGGGCCCGAGTGTGCACTACGCCGTGTGCACGGGCAACGTCATTTCGCGCATGTTTGCAAAGTACCGCCAGAACGCGTCCAAGACCCGCGAGATTCTGTGTGCGTGTGCTGCGGCAGGTGTCGCTGTGGCGTTTGGCAGTCCGATTGGCGGCGTGCTGTTCTCGCTCGAGGAGATGTCCACCTACTTCCCGCTCAAGACGCTGTGGCGCAGCTACTTCTGCGCCCTCGTCGCGACGGCCGTGCTGTCGGCCATGAACCCTTTCCGCACGGGCCAGCTGGTCATGTTCCAGGTGCACTACGATCGGTCGTGGCACTTTTTCGAGACTGTCTTCTACATCATCATCGGCATCTTTGGCGGTCTCTACGGCGCCTTTGTCATCAAGTGGAACTTGCGCGCGCAAGCCTTCCGCAAGAAGTACCTAACTAAGTATGCCGTGCTCGAGGCTACAATCCTGGCCGCGGCAACGGCGATCGTGTGCTACCCCAACGTCTTCCTGCGCATTGACATGACTGAGAGCATGGAGATTCTCTTCCTCGAGTGCGAGGGTGCCGAGGACTATCAAGGCCTGTGTGAGGCACCTAACCGCATGTGGAACATCGCATCATTGGTCATAGCTACACTGCTGCGCGTCTTCCTCGTCATCATCTCATACGGTTGCAAGGTGCCTGCGGGCATTTTTGTGCCGTCCATGGCCATTGGCGCGTCCTTTGGCCGCACCGTCGGTATTGTCGTCCAGGCTCTGCACGAGGCATACCCCGGCAGTGTCTTCTTTGCGGCCTGTGAGCCAGACGTACCCTGCATCACGCCCGGCACCTATGCTTTCCTTGGTGCTGCTGCTGCGCTCAGTGGCATCATGCACTTGACTGTGTCGGTCGTTGTCATCATGTTTGAGCTGACAGGCGCTCTTACATATATCCTGCCCACCATGATCGTAGTCGGTGTCACCAAGGCTGTGAGCGACCTCTTCGGCAAGGGCGGCATCGCTGATCGCATGATCTGGTTCAGCGGATTCCCCTTCCTCGACAACGAGGAGCACAACTTTGGCGTGCCCGTGTCGCAGGCCATGATCAGCGAGGTGACTGCCCTGCCCGCGACGGGTATGACACTGGCGTCTACTGAGCGCCTGCTGTCGCAGGGCAAGTACCAGGGCTACCCGGTCGTCGAAGACGCCGAAACGCGCGTGCTTGTTGGCTACGTCGGTCGCACTGAGCTGCGGTATGCTGTCGACCGTCTTCGGCGCGGCGCTGGCGCTCTCAGCCCAGATACGCGCTGTGTGTTTGTGCCACCAGCTGAGCTCCCGTCGACTTCTGCAGAAGTGCCAGACGCCGCCATGTTGACATCAACAACATCATCGATCAACGTTTTCCCCGACGCAGCACCCGTCAACACGGGTGTAGGCGGCAGTGCACGCAGAACAAACTCGGGCCTGGGCTCTGTCTCGGCATCGGTCGCTTCGGGGGTTGTCGATTTCAGCCGCTACGTCGATCGCACCCCAGTCACTGCGCACCCGCGACTGCCGCTCGAGACAGTCATGGAGCTGTTCCGCAAAATCGGCCCTCGTGTCATCCTCATCGAACATCGCGGTCGGTTGTCTGGCTTGGTGACGGTCAAAGACTGTCTCAAGTACCAGTTCAAGGCCGAGGCGGCCGAAAATACGCGCGCTGCCGATGAAAGCACGAACGGCAACGGAAACGGTGGCAGCAGCCAGCAAGAGCAGCTCTGGCACGGAATCCAGGCCCTGGCAGGCTGGGTGTCTGGAACACTGGCCAGCCTATCGGGCGGTCGCATACAGCTCGGCAATGGCAACGGAAACGGCACGCACGAGCGTATCATCCTCGACGGCACAGAGGATGTCGACGACGAGGGCGTCGAATTGGAGACCAGATAGCCTGTATTATTATTATTTGTATAGTGTCATAGAGCATTGCGTTGAATTGGATTATTTGCTTGCCCCTGCTTCTATTGCATGAGTTGATTTCGGGCTGTCAGTAGACGTCATCAGTCGGTCATGTGTCAGATATCAACATGTTAACTCAAGGGTCCGAAGTGGTGTGGCCAAATGTCAAGATGTCAAGATGTCATCCCAATGTCATTCAAAGGGCGTGTCACTACAGCTAGCCCTACATATGGAAATACCTCTTACCTCGTATCACAACGCCATCGGTAGCCGGCGAGCGCTAAGATGAAGAAATACAGGAGATAATACCGAGCATGCTGGTTCAAACAGATACCCACCGAGACTTATCTATCGCTGCAATAGTGGCCGCCAGGTATCAATCAGTAAGTCGGTGTTAATGAGGAGGGGTCGCAAACTTTGCGCAGGCATCTCCTAGCTGCTGGAACGGGCTAAGCATGCGGCAATACGTGGGCGACCCTTTTGGCTTCCCCAGCCGCAGCGAGCCTAGTGTCGATCTGCGTTCTTGACAATGGATATATGGATATAGCCTGCCAGTTCTCTCGTTTTTGATCAGATCTGTCAATCAATCTCATATTCAGTAACGACCCGTTCCGAGCTATCAACATATCGACACAATGGATGACAACCAGTTCCGCGAGGCCGCCACAGCGTCCATCGAAGAGAGTGAGTCTTGACAGCTCATCGGAGTATTTGAATCCGACTTGACAAGCAACACCGACTGACGGATAGTCATCAAATACTATGCCACTCTCGGTGAGCGCCCAGTCGTCTCGACCGTCGAGCCCGGCTACCTGCGCAAGCTGCTGCCCGAGACCGCCCCCGAAAAGGGCGAGGCCTGGGACCTGATCCGCAGCGACGTCGAGGACAAGATCGTGCCGGGTCTGACGCACTGGCAGTCGCCCAACTTCTTCGCCTTCTTTCCCTGCCCGGCCACCTACCCGTCCATCCTCGGCGAGCTGTACTCGGCCACCTTTGCCGCCGCCGCCTTCAACTGGATCTGCAGTCCGGCCATCACCGAGCTCGAGACTGTCGTGCTCGACTGGCTTGCCCAGCTTCTCGGCCTGCCCGAAGAGTTTCTGTCTACAGGCCCGACTTTTGGCGGCGGTGTCATCCACGGCACTGCCTCCGAGGCCGTCATGACCATGATGACTGCCGCTGCTGACAAGTATCTGCGTGCTGCTCTCGCAGCTGACCACCCCGACTTTGCCACCCTGTCGGAAGAGGAGCAGGAGGACCTGAGATCTCTCCGTCGGTCTAAGCTTGTCGCTCTCAGTGGCGGTACAGCCCACTCCTCCGCAAAGAAGGCTGCACAGGTCCTCGGTCTGCGGTACCGCTCTGTCCCGGCCCCTGCCAGCGACGGCTACAGCATGACTGGCGCCAGCCTGCAGGCCACGCTCGACAAGGTCCGTGCTGCCGGTCTCGAGCCCTTCTTCCTCGGCACTACTTTTGGCACAACCGACACCTGCGCCATTGACGACTTCCCCTCGATTGTCAAGGTCCTCGATGCCGACCGTGATGCCCAGATCGCCGCTGGCCGCAGTGCCGAAGTTGCCGATATCTGGGTCCACGTTGACGGTGCCTATGCGGGCTCGGCCCTCGTCGCCCCCGAGCAGCGCGCAAGCATGTGCCCCTCGCCCAGCAACCCCGAGGACCCCTCATCCGAGCCTGTCGGCACCGCCGTGCTGCGTCGCTTCCACAGCTTCAACATGAACATGCACAAGTGGCTGCTCGTCAACTTTGACTGCTCGTGCGCTTTTGTGCGCGACCGCAGCTGGCTTGTCAACGCCCTCGGCGCCGATGCCCACTACTACAAGAACGACTACAGCGACGGCGGTCTCGTCACCGACTACCGCGACTGGCAGCTGCCTCTGGGCCGCCGCTTCCGCAGTCTCAAGATGTGGTTCGTCATGCGCACGTACGGCGGCGAGGGTCTGCGCACATATATCCGCCGCTCCATTTCGCTGGGCGAACGCTTTGCCGATGGGCTCAAGAGCCGGCCCGACCTGTTTGAGATCATCACGGGCTCGCGCTTTGCTCTCACTGTCTTCCGCGCCGCAAAGCTGACGCCCGACGAGCCGCTGGAAGTGACTTCGGCGCGCACACGGCGTGTCTGCGAACTTGTCAACGGTGGCGGCAAGATCTGGGTGACCGGTACCACGCTTGACGGCAATGTCGCAGCCATCCGCGTCATGACCGGCAACTTCTCCACACAGACCGAGCACGTCGATGGTGCCAGCAAGATCTTTGTCGACACAGCAGAGCAGGTGCTCAAGGAAGAGAAAGCAAAAGCATCATAGAATACACATAAACATGCACTTTAGAATAGACCAAGATCAAGACCATAAAATAAAAGAGAAACCAAAATTCATTCTTTGCAACGTGTTGCGGGTATTTGCTAGCTGTCGTATGCTGTAACTCCAATAAAACTCAAACGCAATAAAATAAAATAAAAGGCAAAACAGGCATCAGTCATTAGAAAATCAAATACTGGCTCTGCGAGGAGCCATTGTCCGTCTCTGTGCCTTCTTCTCTTCCGTCTCCTCCATCAGAGGGAGACCGCCATCGTCGCGCAGCTTCTGTAAAAATTCTTGTCCATACTTGTAGCCCACCTGCACAATCTCGTCAAATTTGCCAAACTCGAGAGTGCCGTAGTCATCGATGGGAGGCCGCATATAGATACAGCCAGGCAGCGTCTTAGCGCGCTCGAGAGCGTCCACACTAGACACGTATGCAAGACGGGCTTGGATCTCGGCCAGCGTCGGCGGGTTGGGTGTCGTCGATAGAGGGTTCCAGCGGTTGACAAATGCCCAGAAGCCAGAGAGTGTGTCGCCAAAGGCTTGTGGTGTATCGTCGTCCAACGATCCGACATCGACGGCAAAGATGATGTCTGCACCCAGACCCTTCATGTGCGAGACGGTCAAGTTGTCCACGTAGCCGCCATCAAGCAGCATGCTACCCTCATCACACAGAGGTGGCAGCAGACCGGCAAGAGACATCGATGCACGAACGTAGCGCCAGGCATAGCCGCTCGTGTGGAACTCTGCGCGGCTCTTGCTAATGTTGGTTGTGTTGCAGTAGTACTCCAGCCAGAAATCCTCAATCTGGGCTTTGCCAAACGACTTGAAGATACCACGGTTGAACTCGTGTCCTGTCGTGTAAGACGCGGACGGGTATGTCAGGTCGAGAGCAAAGCGCCAGATGCTGGCCATGCGACCAGAAAACTTCTTGGCCAAACCGAAGATCGGAACGACATCGGCATGGCGAGCATACAGCGCACCAATGAAGGATCCAATCGATGTACCGCCGACCATATCAATCGGAATGCCGGCATCTTCCAGAGCGCGAATAATGCCAACTTGTGCGAGACCACGCGCACCGCCACCACCAAGAACGAGACCTATCGATTTGCCACAAAGTCTGCGAGCAAGTCGGTGGAAGTCGCCCTTGAATGGTGCGTCTGGAGCATAGAATGGGCTGTGCCGAACCTTACGCGAGGTATACTTTTGGATCTCAGCTTGTAGGATCTGGACTCGCTGCTTTAGGCTGGGACCAAAGCGCTTCGGTGTCTGGTGCATCGGCACCGTCTGGTGGTCAAAGGGCATCTGCACATGGTAGTGGCCGCCGTTGATCCAAACACGGTTCTTGAGCCAGGACCGAGTAAGGCCAGAAGCAGAGTACCGCTCGGCATGAAGCATCACGAGAAGCTTGCGAGCCGTCGACTTCATGCCCAGCATGAACCGCTCGTACTCGCCAATCTCGGAAGAACCTTCTGCGAGACCAACGAGCAGGATGCAATCAGCTTGCGTGATGCAAGTCTGTGTCCAGGGAGAGTTGACACTAGTATCTATTATCGACAGTTAGTACGATGACCATAATCGATGTGTAGTGTAGAGGAAATGTGGAAGAGATGCAAAATAGTCAGGAAAAAATTAGAGTTAACGTTTGCCATCAACAGTGGGCGAACCCGCCTATGGAACTGAAGTTTTCTCATCATTCAATGCATAAAAAAGAATAAACAAAGCAAAAATGCAAAGTCTTACCTGCAACATAAACCACGAGACTATACTTCTCCTCAAGGTCGGCAAGATACTGCGAAAGCTTTAACTTGCCCATCTTGTTGAAGGCATGCTTGCCAAGATGGTTCAGAATGGCAGCCTGATTCAGTGATGTAGCACCATTAGGTGTGCCAACCTGGCCAAGTGCGTTCATTAATTTGTTACCAAACTCGACAACGGGGACACCGGAAGTGACAGGGAGAATGGCCACTGTGCGCAGGTTGTCGGTAGAAGAGCCCTTCTCCGAGTTGGGGATGTTGCTCTCCAATTGTCTTAGCGCGGCAGCAGGGTGCTCCATCAGATTGCGCATGCGCGATGCGATGATCTTGGAGATCTTGATGGTGATGTTCGGGTGCTCCTGTGCCAGGCTGTTGAACAGGGTGCGAGGGAACTTGACAAGCTCAGTGTCACGGATAGCATGGAGAGTGCCCGCACGAGCAGACTCGGTCAGCACCTCCAGCTCACCCACACTTTCACCCTGGCCGAACTCGGCCAAAACACCAACCCTGCCATCTTTCCGATCATCTACAAGACGCAGACGACCATTGAGAACAATATAAATTGCCTCGCTCTCTTGCTCCTTGTGGTAGATGACCTGGCCTGCGTTGACTTGAAGCCACTCCAGCGCGAAATCAATGTGCAAAATGAGACGCGGCAAGATGTGAGTGAGTCGCTTAGCCATTGTGAGCAGAACAATGGGGTATTTGTCGACAATGCGCTCAATGGATGCACGAGGCAAGAAGCCAACGTACACATCTGTCTTTGCAACAACGTCAATGAAGGAGCGGTACGATGACACAGTGCCAATGTAGCCAGCAAGACCACCAGGCTTGATGAGAGAGACACTGCGGCGCGACTTGGTCTTCTTGCGGCTGTCTGTTCCAGTGGGTGCCTTGCTGCTGGACCTGGGCTTGAACGGGTCGACATCAGGCGGAAACAGAGACGAAGACGGGGCGTCATTCTTGGTCGAGGAAGACGGCAAGATGTCGCTTGCCGATGCTTGGCCAGTCGGCATGCAAACATCCAAGAAGCCGTCAATGACATAGTAGAGGCCAGGATTGCGCTCTCCTTGCTCCACAAGGACAGAACCCTTGGGGAAGAAGACAATCTCAACTTCGTCGATCATATCATGTGCTAAAGCTTGCACAGTCGGAGGCGTGTTGGCTGTAGCGCCACCGGATGTGACGGACTCGGCATCACCATCTGCAGAAGTAGCAAATGGGTCCATAAAGCCAAAGGCATTGCTGCCCATGGACGGCCGGTGACGGAAGCTTTCCTGGGATCCCAGACGAGGAGAAGCTTCGATAGATTCGGCCTCTCTCGGGGTGGAAGTGGTGGAGTTGAGGCCAATGGCCTTAAACATGCACTCCAGAACAGACTCACGGAAGACGTTGTCCTCGTTGATGCCTTCGCGCGAGTCAATGGACATGCGACTGGGCTTCTGAGTCCCAAACGGACTAAAGGTTCTCTGGGTGAGTGGTGACCGAGCGACTGAAACGGCGGGATCGGTTTGGAAAAGATCGGATCCGAACTGCGCGCTGCCTGTAGACGCTGCAGACGCAAATGAACTGCCAGTGCGCTCCGAGGTCATATTGGGGTTGGAGACAGCTGCATTGACAAACAAGTCACCAGGATTGTGTTTGGCAATGGGACTGGTCTCCTGGGTCAGGACGTTGATTGATGTTGCGGTGGACGCAGGGCGCTGCAGTGCAAGCGCATGCAGAGCAGCTTCCTTCCGCAGAGTCGTGGCGGATCTCTTGCGGCGACCAGTGGCAGGGTTGTGCAGCGCGATGCCTTTCTCAAGAGCATCTTCTCCAATGCGCTCGCGTTCACGGCTGAACTTTTCCTTGAGACGGTCCAGGGCGTCACCACGAAGGAAGTTGGGCAGGTGGCACATGGTGAACTTGTGCATGTTCTCTTCAGTCTGCAGGACCTCGCCAGAGAGTCCGAGGTAGTTGTAGGCCGTCGCGAGAGTCACACGCTGGAAGCGCGAGAGAATGACATGGACAATGTGTGAAGTAGCCTTGGGGTAGATGCGGATCAGGCGCCGGAAGGCGCTGGCAGGGATGATGGCAATCGTGGTGTCGACAGTGGCCCGGGCAATGATGTCAGGGTGCACCGAGTTGGTCGTGGTGCGTCTGATCTGAGGACGCTGAGGGCGCTGAGGCCGAGGTGAGTCCAGATTCATGTGTGGCACCTGGGGAAGCACAGAGCCGTCTGGAGTGTGGGCGGCTGACCCGGGTATCTCACCGGGCTCAGCGACGACTTCGTGGGCTACGAAAGGTTTGGAGAAGGGTGCACGCAGATCGCGTGCTGTCCGAAAGCCTGCATTGGGACGGCCAGGCATAGACGGCGTAGTGGGCATGCTGTCATCCTCGGCAACACGCAGGCTAATGTCCTCGGTAAAGAGAGACATGAGAGAGAACAACGACGACATGGGGGCACCGTTCCGGACCTCTGTGAGCAGCTGATAGCGCTGGTTGCCAGAATCATCGTCTTCATCTTCACTAGACGCTGTCTCCAGCGACGGGCCACGACGGGAGCCAGCCCGAGAGCCACGGCGCTGGTCGTCAGCACCAGCAGACTTGACAAAGATCTCGACGAGGCCATCTACAACGATGCAGAATCCCTTCTCTTCCTGCAAGTTTAGAGTCTCGCCAGCAATCAGCTTGCGCGTCATCATACTGCGAGTGAGCTCGTGAAACACGGGACGCTCCAGGTATCCGAAAATCTTGATGGCACTGAGGAACTCGTCGAGATAGCTCGAAAGGCCCGACTTGATGCCATCATCGTGGGTGTCGGGGAACAGATCAATGTCGGGTTCCTTCCGCTGCGGCTCTGGAGGAAGGCGGGCGTACATGTTGAGGTAGCGGTACCGCACAAACCAGCTGGCGGTGGAAAAGAGCGCGGCAAAGATGATCATGAGGGTGGTTGCATTCATTGTGACGGTCAGGGTGGTCGAGAACAGGGTGAACAGCAGAGTGGGCAGCGAAAAGGTGGCCAGCTTGAGCACGAAGTAAAGGACGATCGAGACAACGTGCAAGATCCAAAGGACCAGCCTGGCAAAGAGGCCGATCCAGGATGTCGAGCCATGGTTAGCCGCGACGTCGCTGGCGGTCATCGCGGCCGAAGACAGCGCGTTGCCGGCAGCTGCGGACAGACTCTGGGCAATGGCAGCGCCAGCGGTCGAAGCCGCATCGGCAACGATGGAGGTGGTGGTGGTGCTTGAAGAACTCATCGTGTCGGCTGCAGAGCTCAAGCAGCGAATGGGAGGGTCTAACACATGGTGGGAAGGGAGAAAAGCGCGTCGGCTTTTATAGGTGCCAGCACGGTGAGCTGGAGATGCAAGGGAACGGCCAATAAAGGCACGCTATGGTCAAATGCCTCGGAAAGCGCTCGTGCAAGTGGATCTCGATGATAGATCCGCGTACTGCAAATGCAAAATACAGTGCAAAACAAGGGGGAATGAGGCAAAAGCGAGGAAGGCAACAGGTGAGAGTAAGAGGAAGGAAAGAGATGCAGCTTGTCTCCAGAGAAATTTTCTGTATGCTTTATATTACAATGGAGGCAGGTGCTGCATCAAAACGGGCAGGCGCCAGTGGAGCTGCAGTTACATAATCCAGTCAGCCCGAGGCTTCTGACCTCGTGCTCCGGCGCTCCCACTTCGGGTGCTACAGTGGACAAGCACATGCTGACAGCTGGTTGGAGAGCGCTGTAGGTGCCGATGATAGGCAGGTGCTAGGCTCGTTCTGAGCAAGAGCTAGGCCAGAGCGCGTTAACCGGACTTTCGTTGATCCAGCCCCAGGCGCAAAGGTGAAAAATGAGGGCTACCAGTGCTCGACCCCACTAACAAAGACTTTAGGAAGGCGCGAAGGTCGTTGCTTCCTACGATGTAAATGTCAGAGTGAAGTGAGTTCGTCTTGATTTGGAAGTTACGGTGTGTTTAAGGCAGTATCTCTTTCCATATTGGTGAAGAAGCGAACAACAAAAAAAAGTAACAAAAAAGCCAAGAACAGAAAGAGGTCAAACAAGACAAAAGACAAGATAGGAAACATAATGGGCAGTTCCTGCCGTAGCTATTATTGTATGTACATTGGAGCAGGCGTCAATGTAGACAATGGCAAGTCCAGCACCGCCAGTAGCATTGTTTGGGCCTTGCTAGAGCTGGCCAGATGATTCAGCAACATGTAAAGTCCGATAGAGGCAAGGCCGCTGCCGCCTACTGAGTACTCAGTAGTGACTACAGAAGGACGCCACACGCAAACGGCACCATAGGCTCAGCACTTTCGAATTTGCCCCGCCTATATATTTTTTTCGCTCTTTTGGCTGCACGTCGTCCGTCACGAATCATCGCCAAACCACACGACTACCATCTCACCCGCACCGCCGATATATCCCCTACCCGACCGAATTCACCACAAATTCGAGGCCGTGCAACACCCGATACCAACACACACATATATCGCGACGACAACCACCGCCACGATGTCGTATAGCAACTGCAGATTCTACGAGGGTTCGTCTTTCCCCTCCCCCCCGCCGGCATAGGTCACGCTCCACGATGGCATTGCTGGCGATGCAGGATGCCGGACCTTGGCCGACTATGGACACAATGGCCGGCGCATCAAAGACCATCAGCTAACGAACACTTTTACTTTGTACAGAGAAATTCCCCGAGATCGACAGCTATGTCATGGTCAACGTCCGCCAGATCGCCGACATGGGCGCATACGTCAAGCTGCTCGAGTACGACGACATTGACGGCATGATTCTTCTTTCCGAGCTTTCCAGACGGCGTATCCGCAGTATCCAGAAGCTGATCCGTGTCGGTCGCAACGAGTGTGTCGTCGTGCTGCGTGTCGACAAGGAGAAGGGCTACATTGATCTGTCGAAGCGCCGTGTGTCGACCGAGGATGTCAAGAAGTGCGAGGAGCGGTACAACAAGAGCAAAATGGTGCACTCGATCCTGCGGCACGTTGCTGAGAAGACCCTGACGCCCATCGAGACCCTGTACGAGACCATTGGCTGGCCGCTGAACAAGCAGTACGGCCACTCCCTGGATGCTTTCAAGCTGTCCATCACGTACGTTGTCTCTGTATATCCGAAGCAACCAAGTATGAAACTAACAGAACAGCAACCCCGATGTCTGGAACGAGATCGCCTTCCCCTCCGAGCCCGTCGCCGAGGAGCTCAAGTCCTACATTGGCAAGCGGTTAACACCCCAGCCCACAAAAGTCCGTGCCGACGTCGAGGTCACCTGCTTCGGCTACGAGGGTATCGAGGCTATCAAGAAGGCTCTGCGCACTGCCGAGGCCGACAACACCGAGGACAACAAGGTCAAGGTCCGGCTAGTATCGCCGCCCCTGTACGTCCTGACGAGCACGTGCCTGGACAAGAACACGGGCATTACCCGGTTGCAGCAGGCCATCCAGGATGTGCGCGCATCGATCGAGGCATCCAACGGCAAGCTGGTTGTCAAGATGGAGCCCAAGGCTGTGACGGAGAGCGACGATGCCGAGCTGCAGGCACTCATGGAGAAGCGCGAGCGCGAGAACGCCGAGGTCAGCGGCGACGACAGCGAGAGCGAGAGCGACGATGCCCCCGAGGTATAAGCGTATCGACGCCAGCAATCGATGTCGAGCAGTCGTCTTTTGGACGTCTCTCTTACAACTCTTTCACAAAATTCTCACAAATCCTCGAATATTGCGGTCCACGTGGTGTCGGAGGATGCAGAAGTGAGCAAAACAAAAGTGGTCCTTTATATCAAATCTTTTCATATCTCATCAACAAAACGCATGACATGGGAAAGGGAGCGAACGGTTCAAGAAAAGGGAATGGGAGGGGGCTGTCTAGACAAAATCTTGACCATCTTTGATCTTTGATTCATGTTTATGATTTACTACGTTTCTACTGTTCCAATTTATTTTTCAGTTATCATTTTGGTGCCCTTGGTTCATGGAGATATGAGATTCAATGACGTGAAGTACTCTATTCAAAGCGACTGGTCTCGAGATATGACATGGCACTGGTGCCTTGACTTTGGAGCATGGCCAGTCAGTTTGCCGTATTTAAAGGCTGCATAGGAATTATATTACTTGATGCTATGTTCTATGCAAATAGGAAAGAAATTACAGATCAGAAATGCACATCTTTGACTGCAATGCAAAACGGACACTCGCTGCCATTCTGGTGTTGTTGATGCTTATATAACTAGAAGCGGGGCGGCATATTTCTGCGGTTGGCCTGTAGCTCTCCGCTAATGGCGTGAAAACCAACAACGTCCTAAATCATCAACAGTATCAGACCCATGTTTAAGCTATAGCCGCGCGCGCAATCCTCTCTTTTGAGAGAGAGGACTTTCAATTTCATATACATCACAGTTTTCCACTATGCCAGCAAGCAGCTCGCTGTGGTCGCGGCTGCGCATTGCCGGCGCTGGCCTCCGTCTCGGCCGGGGCGCTTCTCGCTTCAACTCAACCTCAGCCTCGCCACCACAAGCTACTTTCACTCGGCAGTTTGTCTTCCGCCTTATCGGTCTGGCCACATGGCTGCCGGTCGCCATCTGGTTCAACAGCACCATCGTTGAGATTACACGGATCGAGGGCCCGTCCATGTACCCGTTTCTCAACAGCCGCTTCAACGAGACCCTGGAGCGCGACTGGGTCGTCAACCGCAAGCTCTATGCCCAGGAAGGACTGCAGCGCGGCATGATTGTGTTTTTGAGGTAAGTCTTCTATATTGCCGAGTATGTAGTATACAAAAGTATGTGTGTACTGACCGACCAGGAGCCCTGCCCACCCAGAGGTGGTGTCTGTCAAGCGCATCATTGCCCTCGAAGGCGATGTTGTGAAAACTCAACAGCCATTCCCAACACCATACGTGCGCATACCAGCTGGCCACATGTGGATTGAAGGCGATGCTGGGCCAGGCAAAAGCTTAGACAGCAACACATACGGACCGGTGTCTATCGGCCTCATCACAGGCCAGCTGACACACATCCTGCTGCCATTCAGCAAGGCCGGTCGTGTAAAGTGGTGGGAATTTCCGGTAGAAGACCGGACATCAGCAGTTATGCCTTGATTAGATTTATTTTTGTACGATATTCAGTAATTTATGTTTAAGATTTGAGTTTCTTTCTGTTTTGATTTTAATTTTAATTTTAATTTTTCCTTGATTTATTGTGAAATTCTGCTTAAATGCGTCAACTTTTTGCGTGAACTTCCAGATAACTCTTAAATAACAAGACGAACGTCTACATACGACAGATTCAAGAAACAAAAATATAAAAAAATCACACCGTGATGGAAGCCATGCCAACTTGATGAATGACCTCATGGACAACTTCCCAAATAATTGCGATTATATAATCATCACGTGCAATTGACAGCTCAATCGATTAGCCAGCCGCGCTGGCAGAGCTAAAGAGGCTAGGCGGTGTCACTCCCGCGGACGGGCCAATCCAACAACAAGGCAGGCACGGCAGAAAAGGGACATCGAAAATAGTCCTAAAATCGGATTAAAATATTGGATTAAAATAATAAGACGACGACCCTAGTTGCAAAAACCTCACCAAAAAGTGGCGGACCACAGTAAGACGAGCGCTGCGACGGAGGAACAACACCAGTGACAGCGATATAGATTCGCATTGCAATTGCATTTTTTGTTCAATTTGCGCCAGATTCGGCCTCATCGACCACCCCTGACCTCCCCTCCGACCCCCTCCAAAAGCCGAACATAAGCTCTGAGCTTTGCGACTTGTCCGAGCAAACCCGAGCGACACCGCAGCAGCCCGACGACGACACGACTGCAAGCATTCTTTTGTATTCCAACTGGTCGACCGAGACCAAGACGACCGCAGCGCATACTAGGCTTGCGCCAACAAAAGAGATATTCAAAGTCTCGCCAGGCCGAATCTCGGACCTCACACGACATCGACGACAGCTATACCGCTACACGACTGCAGACTGAACCAGATTTGACGGCAATTCCACAGACACCTGTGCAATCGTAATGGATCTGGGCCGGCTGGCCTCTTGACGGACACACTTTGATGCGCGGGGCCGGGACCCTTGATTCAGCACAGTACACGCGACACCATGGGCACAGGGGACGGCGGCGAGGACTTTGAGGGGCGGCCGCCATACATCCATGTATGTTATAGACAAGGCGACGGACGAAGAGCTAAAGTAAAGATACAAGAGAAGACACAAGACAGCTAATAAACTAGTCGATGTTGGCTGGCGGCCTCGGTGGCACATTCGGCGACATGCTCATGCACTCGCTCGACACGGTCAAGACACGGCAGCAGGGCGACCCTCACATCCCACCAAAATACACCTCACTCGGCTCGTCCTACTACACAATCCTTCGCCAAGAAGGCATCCGGCGCGGCCTGTACGGCGGCTGGCTGCCGGCGCTGCTGGGCTCGTTCCCCGGCACCGTCACGTTCTTTGGCACCTACGAGTTCAGCAAGCGGCATATGATTGACGCCGGCGTACAGCCACACATTGCATATCTCATGAGTGGTAGGTCTACTCAAGGTCTTTCGAATTTATAAACACAACTAACAGACAGGATTTATCGGCGACTTGGCTGCTTCGGTCGTATACGTGCCCTCCGAGGTGCTCAAGACGCGCCTACAGCTACAGGGCCGCTACCAGAACCCCTACTTCGACTCGGGCTACAACTACCGCGGCACTGTCGACGCCGTGCGCACAATTATCCGCCAAGAAGGCACAGGCGCTCTGTTCCACGGCTACGGCGCCACCCTCTTCCGTGACCTGCCATTCTCCGCCCTCCAGTTCATGTTCTGGGAACAGGCGCAAAGCTGGGCGCGCGAGTGGAAGCAGAGCCGCGATATTGGCCTGCCGCTCGACTTTCTCACAGGTGCTGCAGCCGGTGGTCTTGCCGGCGCCATGACCTGCCCTCTTGATGTCGTCAAGACGCGCCTGCAGACACAAGTGCGCTCAGATGCACCAGCCTCCAAATCCTCATGCTCCTCTTCATCACCATCATCTCTCAAGTCTAGCAGCACGCCGCCAGACGTCTCGAGCAAACACACATCCGACAGCTCCTCTTCAAAATCGCAATCACAGAAGCGCCTCATATCCACGTCGTCGCCATCCACGCATATGCCCAAGCCTGGCTCGGCAGTGCTCCAGTCATCGTCGGTTGTGTCGGGTCTCAAGTTTATCTACCGCACCGAGGGTGTTGGCGGATGGTTCCGTGGAGTTGGGCCGCGTGTGGTCTGGACTAGTATCCAGAGTGGCTGTATGCTGCTGCTGTACCAGACCATTCTGCGCCAGCTTGAGATCCTCATGCCCATGTCGGATGAGCTCAATGAGATCCAATAAGAGGACATCTCTTTTGTACTAATACGCGCGTCGTTTAGTCGTGTTTGCATACCAAAGCGAAAACTAGCTAAGCGAGCATCCAAGACGGCATTATCCTTTTCACGACCCTCCTGATCATCATCATCATCATCATCTTATTTGCATTTTCATTTGTGTTCGAATTCTTGCGTTGCTTTGTCTTGGGATTCATATAGACATTGGTGTTTTAAAATGGGCGAGGTATTGCTAGATATAGACGGTACATACAAAATCTACTCTTTCAAATGTTCGTAACCTTGCCAGAATAGAGATGACGTTGATAACAGTAGCTTGACGTCGTGACGACTAGAGCTGTCCAACCATTGTAGCACGGTTGACGTGTAAAAGATAAACTGTGATTCGTGGGACGCCGATCACGTGGTACCCACTAAGACCCATATTATCCACTGAATGCCGGTCCGACATTGGTTCCGAGGATTCCCGCAACTGCCACGCTCTGTTTGGATTGGGCGGGAAGAGTGGCGATTGGGGGACCAGCGACTGAGGAGGAGCAATAGCGTCGACTTTTTCGAGAGAGCAACCTCCTCTTCCCCGGAACACCCAAACACCACCACCAACGCACAACGACCGGGCCCTCTGCATTGCTGTCATCCGGTGCCAGCAATCCCCAGTCTTATCGCCTTTTGTCTCGACGACCCTGCCTTGCTTCATCTTTCCCCTGTTACCGTTCACGGCTCCAGGAGAAAAAACCTCAACAACCGAGTCATCCACCCTTGCCGGATAAGCGACGACATCGGGCACCGACGACGACGACCTGTCCGATAATTCGACTTTTTCAGTAAAGCCGATATATTTTCTTTCTACTACACAAACCCTCACAACGCCAACATGTTCGCGTCCACCATCGCCAAGCGCGTGCTCGCCTCTTCGGCCTCGGCCACCTCGGCTTCGGCTGCCACCGCCTTCTCCTCCTCTTCCAGCACAATTGCCCGCCGGGCTTTCACCAGCTCCGTGCGGCGGCAGGGTGGCCACGGCTCCCAGTATGACCCGCCGAGCGGCTGGCTGTTTGGCGTCAAGCCCGGCGAGAAGTACAAGCCCGAGGGCTGGGAGAAGCCTTTCTTCTGGGGCTTCTGCGGCAGTCTGATTGTCTTTGTCTGCGTCCTTCCTTTCAAGCCAGACACTTCGTATGTCACCATTATCTTTATTTCTCATTTTCATATTGCACAAGCTAACAATACAGGATACAAACTTGGGCTCTTGAGGAGGCACGGAGACGGTTAGAAGTCGAGGGCATCCTGCCCGACCCGTTCCCGAACAGCAAGCAGTAGACGAGCCTGCTGATATGGAGGTGCCATAATACGTCCCGTGCGGAGGGACACAGATTCCTTCCTTGTTTTCTTTCTTCGTTATTCCTATTTGTCGATAGAGGAGGGCCAGGACCAGGACCGCGACCAGGGCCGGCCATACAACGTCTGCCGAACCAGACACACCAAAGCATATATTTTCTTACGTCTTGAAGGAGCGGCAGAGACACGCGGAGAGATTCTTGTTTTTCTGCCCTTTTGTTTTATCATTATCATATTGCCATGTATATTCAATTTTACTCGTTTTTCCAAGCCATTGAGTTTGTCACCCTCCAATATGTGCTCTGCATCATCGACCACGAAACATAAGCTATGCACATAACAACGTAATACATCATCCATATAGAAACAAAACATTACAACAGCAATCAAAATCTCATATTATATTGTCTACTATGCAAACGCTTGGCTAAATAATGCTGCCGCACCCTTACTCGCAGACGTAGCTCCAGGGGTGCTCCTCCTCGCCGTACTGGATGCCCTCGATCCAGTTCTTCATCTGGGTGGTGACGGCACCGGACTCCTCGCCCTCCTTCAGGCCGCACTGCACCAGCTGGCCGTGCCAGCTGATGGAGCGCACAGGGCTGACAATGGCAGCAGTGCCGGCACCAAAGGCCTCAATCAGGCGGCCCTCGGCCGACGCCTCGGCAATCTCCTTCATGGTGTACTTGCGCTCAGTGATGGTCCAGCCCTCAGGTGCCAGACGCTCGCGGGCCAGTGCCAGCACCGAGTCGCGCGTCACGCCCTCCAGGATGGTGCCGTCAAGCGGCGCCGTCAGCAGCTCCTTGGCGCCGGTCTCCTTGTTGCGGATGGCCACGAAGAAGTTCATGGTGCCAACCTCGGTCACGTACTCCTCCTCGCCAAACAGCCACAGGTTTTGCTGGAAGCCGCGGCTCATAGCCTCACGCTGGGGCACAATGCACGGCGCGTAGTTGGCGCCGAGCTTCTTGTCACCAACACCGCCGGGCCAGGCACGGACGGCGTAGTCGGTAGCCTCAAGGGAGATGGCCTTGAAGCCGGTAGGGTAGTAGGGGCCGACGGGCGACGCAATGACGTACAGCAGAGCCGAGCCGGGCGGGCCAACACCGAGAGTCTTCTGGGTGCCGATCATGGTCGGGCGCAGGTACAGCGAGTAGCCACGCTCCTCAGGGATGAAACGCGACTCGATCTTGGCGAACTGGGCAATCAGGTCGGTCAGGGCCTTCTTGTCAAAGGTGGGCAGCGCAATGCGAGCAGCCGACTTGTTGAAGCGCTCCATGTTGCGGTCGGGGCGGAAAAGCCGGATGCGGCCCTGCTTGTCCTTGTAGGCCTTCATGCCCTCGAAGCACTCAAAGGCGTAGTGGAACACACAGGTGGCGGGGTCGAGGGAGAGGTTCTGGTAGGGCTTGATCTCGGGGGTCTTCCAGCCCTCGGCCTGATCCCACTCAATGGTCATCATGTGGTCGGAGAAAGCACGGCCAAAGACGAGCTCATTGGGAGGGGGCAGAGTGCCGGGCTTGGCGGTCTCGGTGATGGTGAGCTTGGAGGGCTCAATGTCGGCCAGCGGCGAGGTCGAGGCGGGCTTGGAGCTGTAGAGTCTCCGGGCGGGCATGGCCGCGGCGCCGCGGGATAGTAATAACCGAGCACCCGAGGGGGCAGCGGCAGTCATAGAGGGCGGAGTGGCAAGGGCAGCGGCAGAGCTGCCGAGCCGACGAAGAGGTAGCCGGAGCATGATGATGTGGTTGATGTGATGTGCGGTGTGGTGAGGTGTAAGTTTGTTGAGGAGGAATTGAGACTGGCGGAGAGAGATTATAGCGGCTCTAGAAGAATTACAGTGGAATTACAGCGGGAGGAGCGAAGGACGGTGCGGAGTAAGATGCGGAGAGATGCTGCAGGAGAGCAGGACGACGACAAGGGAGATACGACACGAGATATAGATTCCCAATCCAGAGTAGATTCCCAATCGCTCTTACAGATCATCCGCAAACGGGCCTGGTCGACCACACAGCCGTGAGATCGAGTCACAGCGGGATATCAGAGTCACACCGGAGCGCTGTTCCTTGCCCCGGGCTGTATTTTTGTGTGCCACACGCGCGGGCTTGTTCCTAGTGTGCGAAATAGGCTCGCTGTCAATCGCTGATTTTTCAGGTACCCACCGCTGAACGGTCCCCGCTAGCCGGTCATCGGAGCCTTATCGGAAACGTCGCATGGTGAGCAGTCAGGGTCTAGACATTGTCAGCGGCTGTCAGCGGTTGGCTGCGGCCTAGCCTTGCATGCACGGGATCTGTCATGTGAGCTGTAACGTGCGCTGACGGTCGTCCGCGGTTAAAGCCGTTGCAGACCCACGTGACACAACACATGGCCGTATCAAGGCTATGCGCCTATTCTATTTCACGCGGCCCCCTATTTCTGTATGAGACGCGACGCTACCGTGGCTGAATCATCATCAATTAGCTGTAACAGGCGTCTTGGCCGCCGTAAATTACGACGACTCCGTACCAAGCCTTTTAGCAGTAGCACCCTCACTGGCTGGCATCTACTATCTGTCGCCATCTCGCATCTCTCCATCACTCCAGCGCCCGCAGGACCGGACACGTTTGGGGGAATCATGGCCGTCTAGCTTTGTCAGCATTTCATTTCATCTACATTTCCATTTCGAGCATTTCAACACATCTACAGCCGTCCGTACCTTCTAATTACGGCGTGTCGTGCTATTCCGGTCGTTCCTTCCTTTGCTTCACAAAGGGCACCCCTGCGACGCTGCTATCGCCGCTCCAATGGGTGTTTCGCATCCGACTGCTTCTGGCTGCACGACGACTACGACGACATACTCGCGATACCCCATACAACTTATACACGTCAATATTTGATCGCTTCTTTCCTCAATATCCGATACCCTCCGCATTGCGCCTCTTATACAATTGCATCATCATTCGAATCGGCTGGCCTTAGCTTGTCCGCGACACTCGCTTGATCCCTCCTCGTCATCAACTTGACGACAGCCCATATCAGCATCGAACATCTCGAATCGAACATCTCGAATACCATTTATGAAAACATTAGAGCGATACTCGACTGTACATACACAACAACGTACATTATACAAACAATGTCATCAAACGCCCCTCATGGCGATGGGCTTAACCCGCCGATCCCTTCATACGACGAGGCCATGCTCTCTCCCGGCATGGCTAGCAACGGCGCTCTCCCATCACCTTCGAATTTTGATCCCTTCTCCCCCATGGGCGAGGCCTTTTACGCCCCCGAGAATGAGAGCCGCGGCCTGCTCCACCGCACACACCAGAGACACGGCTCAACAGCGACAAACGGCAGCCGGAGGAGTGCCACCCGCGCATCCCGTCCACGCACTGGCGGATACCGGCCACCCACAGTCGAAACTGACGACGAAGATAGTACCTGGAGCTCTAGTGACGACGAGCGCACAACACGAAATGGCCACGATGACGACGGCGATCTTGAGGTGGAGGCTGCGCATGTGCGTCGTGAGATGATGGAGCTCGACATGGAGGACCCCCTCGACAACAACAACAGCCGTGGCCGTCCGTCAATCTTTGGCAAAGGCTTCTCCTTATCATTTCCGAAATGGGCATCCAACTGGCGCCTGTCTATGCCAAGGCTACGCATCCAGCTCCCCAGCGGCCCCGACGGAAACGACACCCCGAGCGGCACGACACCCAGCTTTGTTAGCCGGTTTGGCCGGCTTGCCGGCTTCTCGCGCGTCAATACCAGCGATGCCGAGAACCCAGATGCTGCGGACACTGCGAATGCTGCATCACAAGACACAACGCGCAGACGATGGTTTGCTCGGCCGGAATGGATGAACCGTATAAATACCGCCGTCGCTATCGTGCTTTTCGCGCGCTTATTTGCCGTCACCATGATTCTCGGCTTCGTTTATCTCCTATTTATGAGCGACCTGTTCACCTCTTTGTCGCGGAAAATGGGAAGCCAAGTTTTCGACCCCGAGAGCGTGCGCATGCACATCCAGATGAGCGTCAACCCCCTGCGCATGCGCGACATGTCCAAGCACTTTACCAGCTATGCCCACATGGCCGGTACGGAGGGTGACTTTGCTCTGGCGGTCGACGTCAAGAACCTGTTTACCAAATACGGCCTGGAGGATGTCACCGTCGATGAATACTACGTCTACCTCAACTACCCGCGCAAAGACGGCCGCGCTGTTGAGATTCTTGCTGCCGACGGCCAGGCGACATGGTCTGCCAAGCTCGAGGAGGAAGAAGCCGGCGGCGAGGCTGCTGGCCACCAGACATATGCCTTCCACGGCCTGTCCAAGGCTGGTGACGTCAAGGGATCCCTCATCTACGCCAACTACGGATCGCGCGACGACTTCAAGAAGCTCAAGGACGATGGCATTGTTACAGATGGTGCTATTGCTCTTGTACGCTACTACGGCACTCAGACAGACCGCGCACTCAAGGTCAAGGCCGCCGAGCTGGCCGGCTTTGCGGGCTGTCTCATCTACAGCGATCCCCAAGATGACGGCTTTGTTCAGGGCGAAGTTGCACCCAATGGTCGCTACATGCCTGCCGACGGTGTCCAGCGCGGCTCTGTCTCGCTGATGAGCTACATGATTGGCGATGTGCTGACGCCGGGCTGGGAGAGCAAAAAGGGCCTGCCTCGTCTTGCGCCTGAGAAGTCGGCTGGCCTCGTCAAGATTCCCAGTCTGCCGCTTGCGTGGCGCGATGCCCAGGTTCTGCTGCAGCACCTTCAGGGTGCAGGCCAGCGTGTGCCCAAGGAATGGGTTGGCGGTGTCCCCGATGTGGCCGAGTGGTGGACGGGCAACAAGACGGGCTCGCCAATTGTGCGCCTCAAGAACGAGCAGGACGAAGAAACACAGCAACCTATCTGGAACGTCTACGGACGCATCGAAGGTGTTGAGCAGACGGCCAAGAAAATCTTGATCGGCAACCACCGCGACTCGTGGACCTTTGGCTCGACCGATCCCCACTCGGGTACAGCTGTCATGCTCGAGGTGGCCCGCATCTTTGGCGACCTGGTCGACCGCGGCTGGCGGCCACTGCGCACAATTGAGTTCATGTCGTGGGATGCCGAGGAGTACAACCTCATCGGCTCGACCGAGTATGTCGAGAACAACCTCGAGTCTCTGCGCCGCGACGGCCTTGCCTATATCAACATCGACACTGCTGTGACAGGTGGCCAGTTCCATGCTGCTGGCTCGCCCGTCTTCTCAAAGCTCTTGAGCCAGATCATGAAGCGCGTCAGCGACCCGCACGAAAACGCCACCCTACACGATTTGTGGGAGAAGAACAAGAGCTACCTCGAGAACCTTGGTGCCGGATCCGACTATGTCGCATTCCAGGACATTGCCGGCACATCGTCGCTTGACCTGCACTTCGACGGCCCTGGCTACCCGGCGCACAGCAGCTACGACAACTTTGACTGGATGGACCGTGTGGGCGACCCGGGCTTTTTGTACCACGGCATGCTGGGCGAGGTTATCGGTCTTTTGCTTATTGAGCTGGCCGACCGCCCGATTATGCCGTTCGACATGACTGCCTATGGCGACTCGATTGTGCAGTGGTCCAAGGACCTCGCGCAGTGGACCCAGGAGCAGATCGACGAGGCCAACAAGGCTGGTCACGGCGACAAGGCGCACGTCAGCTTCACCAAGCTGCTCGAAGCCAGCGACATTGTCGCCGCGTCCGTGCGCGAGTTTGACCGCTGGGACCTCAAGTGGGAGAGCCAGGTGCTGGCGTCGGGCGGTTGGGAGTCGACTAGTCTCGGCCAGCAGCGCACCGAGTATATCAACCGCATGGCCGCATTCGAGACCAACCTGCTGGATCTCTCGTCTGACGGAGGTGTAAGTTCCGCTTATCTTTTCATTTTATTACATTTCAACCAAATACTGACAAATCAGATTCCTGGACGGAAACAGTTCAAGCATGTCGTTTACGGCCCTCAGCTGTGGTCGAGCTATGACGGCGACTTGTTCCCGGCCGTCAAAGACCTGGTCGCTGCCGGCGACTGGGCCAAGGCCAACCAGACCGTGGCCAAGATTGCAAATATCTTTGAGAATGCCGCCCTCCAGCTGCTGGAGTAATGTTGTGGGGAGAGTGTCTTCTTATCGTTCGTCCTTTGTCCTTCTGCTTTCTGCTTGCCTTTCCTTTGCCTTGTCTTTGCATTGCCATGGCGTTTATTCTTGCTGGTTGCGGTTATCTGTCTTTTATGCTTGTCTTCCACACAGCCCGTATTCTCTTATGTCCTTTTCTTTTGTTCTTGCAGCCTCCAGGGTAACCTTCTTTGCTTGTTGTATATTTTCTCGTTAGCATGCCACATATTGATTTTGTCTTTGCTATCTCATCAGGTCGATCCTTTTGCTTTTCTTGTGATGAACTAGGTCCAAAACATAGTCTTGCATTGCTGCTTTATTCACAAATAATGTTGAAAACTTAACGTTGAGATGTAGTCAAGAGGCGAATAAAGAAAATACTTGTAAAATAATAGAGGCAACGCAAATAATAAACAGAAAAAGCGAAACATAAAGATAGGGAAAAAAAGAAACGATACAGATCCGCCACAAATTATAATTCTACACCTTCACATACAAACACCAAGGACGGCGCTCAGCTCTTATTTCGGAGTGAGCACAATGCCCTCGTACTCCTTGCTCCGGATCAGCTCCAGCGTGTGCTGGAAGTGCTTCTTGCTGGCGTCGACAGACACCGACTCCTGCTGGTTGCTCGCAAGGTTGGAGTGGATCAGTTCGATCAAACCGTTGAGGTACTTGGTCGTGACCTGTCATTGTTAGTTTCCGGCAAAAAGTACCTCTTAATTTTGTATAACATACCGATTCGTTTTGCTGGTCAAAGTAGTACACGTAGCGATCTAGGATCTCAACAAACAGCTCGATCGAGGTTGCGGGCTCCATGCACGAGTCGGCCACACGTAGGGCGCGCTGCAGGCACTCGAGGACACGCTTGCCGTCGCGGTACAACTGGTCTGTTAGTTTACAAAAGTCTGATGGTGATAGAGTAGAGGTGCTTACATCTGTCTCCTCCGTCTCGTTGTTGGACAGGATCGGCGTCGCCCACCACAGGTGGCTAGCAAGGTAGACGGCGCGGCACTGGTCGGGCTTGCGCAGCAGCTTGCTGGCGTGCTGAGCGCACTTGGTGATGAGCGTGTCGTAGTTTTCACGACCAAAATTGCGCGTCTGGTGCAGCGTGCTGGCCATGGCGCTGACAGCCTGGAACTGCGCCTTGGAGTCGGACACGGACTCCTCGTACACCGTAAAGGCCTGCGCAAAGAACTCGTACGACACCTCCTCGAAGCCGGTGATGTCTGCAGTCTGGCCACAGACACAGAATAGGCGCAGGGCCAGCTCGGCACCGCCACTGCTGGGGTTGCCCGTGTTGTTGTTAGTAGCACGCGAGTACAGCGTCGACACTGCCGAGTGCATGAACTTGAAGAGCGACGACGACTGCGACGACCAGTTGTCATCGTAGTGCTCGCGCGCCTTGAAGCGCCGTGCCAGCTTCATCGATGCTGTGATCAGGGGCGGTGTTGTGATGCGGATCCGCTCGTTGCCGTCGGCGAACGCCTTGCGTGTGAGCTGCAGCAGGCGGAACTGTGTGTCGTTGTTCTCTGCCTTGAGGAGATGCACGATACGTGCCAGCCAACCCTGCTCTTCGAGCGTCTCGTCTGTCTCGTACGAACGGCCACGCTGCGGTCCTGCGGGTGCGGCGTTGGCCTCGACGATAAGAACCTTGAGCACACCCAGCACGTTTGTTAATTGCTCAGGCGTGGTGATGGACGTCTGATTTCTTAAGAGGCTCCGTGCAACTTCGCCTGCAACGGCTCTCTTGGTCTGGTAGATCTGTGACTGCAAAAGGGGGACATAGGTCGGCAGAGCCAGGGCTGTGAAGATGGAGACGTAGTGCTTGATAGGTGCCTGCAGCAGCGAGAGCAGAGCGGCTTGTGCGGGCTGGGCGTGGAAGTCGGGGGTGTTGGCGTTCTCCTGCACCTTGGTCGCGGCAAAGGCAAGAATCTGGTCGACGTAGTCGAGACGGTCGGGGTAGATGTTGAGAGCCAGGTTTGTGAGCGAGACCAGCAGCGCGATTGTGTCGTGGATGGGGAGCTGCTGTGCGTACACAAGCTGCTTGACCTGGCCAAAGAAGACCTCGTACAGGTGCACATCGCCACCAATGCTGTGACCGGCACCGTTCTCAGTCTCGGCCGCGCCCTCGGTAGCTTCTGGCTGCTCTGCGCCTTCTGCCGCCTCTGTTGCCTCGTCACCGTCACCACCGTTGACAGCAGTTGCCTCGGTCTCGACGGTCTCGACGGTCTCTGCTGTTGATGCGGCGTCGTCGGCTTTTGTGTCGTCGGCGGTCGCGCTCTCAGCAGAAGCTGCATTCTCTTCGGCCGGTGTGCTGCTGGAGTTGTTTGTGGGCTCTGAGCTGTCGCCCAGCTGTGTCTTTTCTAGCAGCGAAGCCAGCGCATCCTCCTCCATCTTCTCGCGGTTTTCGTTTGGCCGGTTCTGGGCCTCGCGCTCGGCGTAGTTTGATAGGCGGTCCATGAGACCAACGACGATGGCCTTGACGTTGACGTGCGGGTTGAGCTTAGAGACGGCGGCAAGGAACTGGTCGAGGGTGTGCAGGTGGAACTCGTCGGGGAAGACCTGTGTGATGACCTCCAAGAGATACTCCTGGGCGAGGACATCGCGGCACTGCACGACCTGCTCCAGAAGGGGCCCAAGGATGGTGTTCTTGTAGGTTTCGAGATCGACGAGCTGGCTGAGGCGCACAATGTTGGTGCCGACAAGAAGCTGCAGCTCCTTGCGCTCCTGAGTGCGCTGTTCACGCTCGCGCGAGTGGCCCTGGTGCTGGAGACGAACCCACAGCTTATTCATCTCGACAAAGTTGGTGAGGATGAAGCTGATGGAGTCCTGGAGGTTGCCCTCAGGGCCGTCGCCGTCGCCGGTGGGGAGGTAGTCGCGCGCCTGGCCGGAAAGGTAGTACCGGAGGAAGAGACCGCGTATTGGGTGCTGGACGCCGCGGCTCATGTCCATCATGTCCTTCATGAGCTCCTTGACGGGCGCACCTTCGATAGCCATGTAGGCCGTGCCGACGGTGATCATGAGGTAGAGACGGGGGATGATGTTGCCTGCATACTGCACAAGCTCGTAGAGGTCGGCCAGGTGGTTAACCGGGTGGTTTTCGCGCAGGTGGACGGACAGGTAGCGGAGGGCATCGAAGACGGCCATGTAGAGCTCGTAGTATTGCTTAGGACCAAGGCTACTGGTCCGCAGCTCGGACACGAGGGTAGAGCTGGTCGAGGTTAGCTAGACTTTACGGCAAGTATACAACGGCAATGTGAGCGTACCAGCACTTAAGCGCATCCATGAGCTTGCCCGGGGTGTCGAGGCACTTGCGCATCAGCACGGTCTGCTGGCGCACGGCGATGAGGGCGTCCTCAAGCAGCCGCGCCTGGTCGTCGACTTGCACGGGAGCAGCCATTGTTGCGAGGTTGTGGCTTTTCGCCTAGGAGGTCGAAGACAGATACGAAGGACGATAGACGAAAGACAAAGACGATCCTGCTGGATCCCGCCGATGTTCGGCGTCGTGATAATCGACGAGGCTGCTGGTTGGAGAAAAGGGGGGAGGCCCTGCGTCGGAAGATGGGCTGGAGACGATGATGTAAGACCAAAGATAGCTGGCGATAATGTCAATGGGTGGACAAGTGACAAAACAAACAGGTCGCGAAACGGCAGCCTGGCAGGGGGGTCGACAGTACTTCGTAGGCGTGGTGAGCTGTAGTTGTGCAGTGGTCGAGGAGTGGTCGTCCTAGTCGGAAGAAGCCACGGAAGAAACGGGGCGGCGCAACGACAACGGTGGCTGGGCTAGCTGCCAGTGTACGTAGGCACCTGTATTAAGTCACAGTGGGCGGGTGGGGAGGATGGATTCCAGGTTGATCAGGACACAGGTCGCCAAGGCCGCTGTAAGATGGAATATTGAAAGATGGACGAGGCGAGGATACAATGATGGCACGTCTCGACATGACGTAGATTAGGTAATATTCACAGCAAAGAATACAAGCCACAGTAGAAGGTGCGGCGATGCGCGCCTTCCTTCATCAAACCTGCATGGCGATACGCAATGGGAAGCCGCCACCGGTCCCAGTTGCTGCTCGTTAAGCTCACTGCAAGCATGATGGCCTCTGGAGCCTATTAGATAAAATCAACGCTAAGCCGAACTAGTGTGCACGGGCCATGTGCGATGTATTCAAGGTGGGAGACGGCGTGACTCTACACGTGAATGTCCCCACTAATATCTCTCATCTCTATCTGAAGCTTCTCACGTCTCTGAGATTCTAGACAGCTTCACTATGGATGCATCTATCACGTATGTAATTCGGCTTCTTGCCTTTCTTATTATCTCCGAAGTGACAACTGAGCACTTACAAGTGAATCCGTGGCCAGCCAAGACAACCACATGATGACTATGACGGCGACGACATCTATGGCAAAAGTGGCATGAATTTGCTCAGCTACGACCTTTCAGCTCTTCCGGTACCATCGGAAAATTGCTTGAGAACACGATGGCACATCCTATGTAAATGTCCACCGACTGATAAACTGCGAGTGTCATGGTCTCATGGGCATGCCCTCATGTCTGAATACACAAGAGCTTCACAGCTTTTTAACTGATTCGATGGTCTGCATAGGCTGCTGTCCTTTTCAATTATAGCAAAGTTCTGCGACAAATCACAGCATTTTGCACAACATGGTCTGCTCTTTATGAGAACTTGGGCATTAAAGGGAATCTTTCGGGTCTCTTTGTCCACCTCAACCGTCTCGAACTCGATGGACATTGGGTACTGTTTCAAAACATCGATGGGCACTTCGTCGCAATCAATAACGCCGACAACATTAATAATTAAGCAACAGACAAGAAGTAAGGTAAGAATCTAAAACATCAATATGTTTTCTTGCGGCTCATCGAGACGACTCAAACATCCCGTTTATCGGTGGTCTTGGGGAGTGGAAGATACCTCAGCTTCGTGCGTCATCGAGTCAAGTAGAAAAACAAACCAATTCCAACAGCTCATAGCCCAGCGTCATGTTCGTGGGGTGTTCCGTAGGATGCGTCCTATTCCCGGGCCTGCATCTATGCTGCTTCCAGAAGAAAGAAAGATTCCAAAAGACAACAAGCCAAGTTGACCAATAGCTATTATTTGTAATATCGGGCGCTGCCGTACTAAGATTGTCCCGCCAGTCAAGATCCCCAGTATTAGCAATCCCGCGGCGGAATCGCCTAATACGCCATCTTATCTCCATCACCCATCACCTATCAGCTATGACTCTACCTGACTCGGGTCCCAGGCTGGATAAGACCAATTCATAGACCCGGCGAAACTGGAAGCGTATTTATTCAAGAATATGAAAAACCTACAGCTTTAATTATTTACAAAATATAAGCTTTCAGTATCGAGCTATCAAAAGTCAAAATGTCGGAAGAAGTGCACACAGGTGAGCTACCCCTCTATCGTATCGCCGCATACATCAACACGCTTGATACTCATCATCACACGACAGGTTTTTATTTCACCGAGACGCGCCACAAGGACACATATCCGGCCATCGATCCTAGCAAGCGCGATTTGTCTGGACGCTATGTCTTCATCACAGGTGCCTCCAAGGGTATCGGCCGTGAGACTGCTCTGTCTTACGGCAGTGCCGGTGCTGCTGGCATTGCTATCGGCGCACGGTCCGATCTTGAGACTGTGAAGAATGAGATCCTCGAGGCAGCTGCCGCAGCAAACAAGCCCGCACCTCAGATCGTCGCCGTCGAGCTGGATGTGACGGATGAGAAGAGCGTCGCAGCTGCCGCTGCCGTCGTTGACAAGGAGTTCCCTCGCCTCGATATTCTTATCAACAACGCCGGGTATCTGGAGATCCGTTCCAAGATTGGAGACAGCGATCCCGAGGAGTGGTGGAAGACCTTTACAGTTAACATCAAGGGCCCCTACCTGGTGACGCGCGCATTCCTGCCGCAGCTGCTCAAGGGTGGCGACAAGCAAATTGTCAATCTGAGCAGTATCGCGGCGCATCTGATTGCGCCAGGTGCCTCGGCATACCAGACAAGCAAGCTGGCTATTCAGCGCTTCACCGAGTTCATCGATGTCGACTATGCCGCCGAGGGTGTTGTTGCGTTCGGTATCCACCCCGGTGGCGTACTGACCGACATGGGCAAGCGTCTCCCCGAATCGCGGCACGCAGCCCTGACGGAGACGCCCAAGCTTGCGGCCGACGTCATCGTTTACTTGACCGAGAAGAAGCGCGACTGGCTGGCCGGCCGGTACCTGTCGGCGACATGGGATATCGAGGAGCTTCTGGCCAAGGAGAAGGAGGTTGTCGAAGGCGGCAAGCTCAAGGTTCGCATGATTGTATAGTCGATTGATCACTACCTTGCGATGCACGATTTAATAAAGCGACTGTTCTATTAAAAATCTCAAACTCGAGTGGGTAGGATCGTAGAAAACATAAACTGAAAACGGCATGAGACATCATCACTTAGCAAACAACGGCTATTCCTCCTTGACTGTGACTGTCGCGGCAGTTTTGGTCCGAGCTATCTCAGCCTGCTCGGCTGAGATGACATTGCTCAGCGTGCGATCGATACTTCCGATTGTGGTCGAGCGCACAATATTCGGTCTTCCACCCGTATGAGCCTGGCTGACTTCCGACAGCGCATCGGAACTACTGGTAGACCCAACAGACGGGTCGGGCTTCGGTGCCAGCCCAGCGCCTGGCTGGAAATCTGGTCCATCGTCTTTCGGAATACGCCCCGAAGTCCAGACGCGAAACTTCTTTCCATAAAAGTAGAATACGGGAATAAGCCCCAGCATAAAGAACTGGATGGCGAAATATACGCCAAACACCATCAGGTAGCCTTTCTCCTGGACCCACGAGCTGGCATGGGACGAAAAGCCAAAGCTGATGACTGTGCGCAGAGTGTTGACATTGACAAGAACGGGGCCAGGCCACTGCGGGTAGCTCTCGATGATAAATGTCTTGAGAACGGTGGCGGCCGTAAGGCTTCCGACCATAAGCATGGTATTGCCCAGCAGCGTGACGGCTATATGCCAGTGGAACTGCACTGAGCAGCCAAAAATGAGACACCCGATCATGGACACAAGGAATGGCGCGACGAGGTTTGGCAGCTGAAACTCGGGCTCGCGCTCTGTCGTGCCGCGCATCCGGGACACCTTGAGAGTCAACTTATCGGCCAGAGGTCCGCCGAAAAGGTAGACAATGCCCGAAGACACGAGACCAATGAGCATAGTCAGTCCGCTCAGCTCATACGGAATGCCAATCAGTTAGTAATGGGGTTTAAAAGTGTACTTTAACTGAACTCACCCAGCTGCCAGCATGGCAAACGAGATCGTCTGGCCGATCGACTGCATAATCACAAAAAATACCGAGTCAAAGCAGATCACCAGCAACATGGCCGGAAAGTATGTTGTCTGAAGAGACCGAAGCATCTCAATCAAAGCAGCGCGCCACTGGTAACCGCGGTTGAACATGCCAAGATCGTCGCGAAGAGTGCGTCTTCCATACTTGTTGTAATCGAGTTCAGTGCGATATTTGCCTGCCTCAATGGGCCAGATTTGTTGACCATCTTTTTTGTTAGCCACGCTGGTCAGTAAAACCCGAACTGCACAGATGGAAACTCACTAAGCTCTTGCTTTGACCGGACGACTCGGGTCTCAGGTACGAAGATGATGAGAAACACCCATGCAAGCACACCGGCCCCAGATGTGATGAGATAGATCCAGCGCCACGAATGCTCGACGGCAATGTACGGACTCAGGATACCAAAGATGGTCATCATGGGACCCTGACAGGCCATAATTGCAGCAATAGCACGGTTTCGCTGGTGGATAAAGACCATGTCCTGCATGACCAAGGGCAGCAGAGCCTCGACGGTGGCGGATCCAAGTCCGTGGATCACTCGTGCTCCGAGATGCTCTGTTAGCGATGTGCTGTAGGCAGCCATGAAGCCACCGATCCAGGAAAACATGGCCGTGACAAGCAACACCGGCCGGCGGCCGATAGCTAGAGACAGAGGCACTAGAACAAAGCTGGCTGCACAGTTGGTCAACGACGGCAGCGTAGATAACAGTGTCACTTCATATAGACTAACGGCCTTGACTCCGGGCGGAATCAAAGCCATCGGACTCGGGTTGCCCTTCATGTCAGCGTGTTTGAGGATCGGACGCGGATCGACATTCGAGTACTCCAGCAGGAATACGGGCAACAGGCCGCCGACGACGAAGTCCGCACACATGGACAAACTGCCGACTATGTCGTTAGATCTAGCTGTTGGATTCGACCGAAGTGGCACTTACAGAAGCAAAGAGATCCTATGGCAGCATATTTGCGCCAATTTGGGAGGTTAAGAGGGTCTTTCTTGTTAGCAAATTGCCATGCTTGCTTGGGTATACTGGATAGCTAAAGCGAACCTTTTGGATCTGGTGACGGGGTCTTTTGGTTAGTTGATAGTTCACTATAAATCTTCTCAAACTTACTGGAACCAGACGGATGTTGCCCTCGTCGTCGTAGATCTTGGTACTCCCCACAATCTCTAAAGGATGCTCATCTTCGGAGATTGTAGCCGCAGTGGCAATACGGTTTAAGGGTGGCTTTTCCGGCAGAGACTCCACAGGATCGTTGTCTGCATCGAGACTGACGTTCCACTCTGGAGGGAATTCCTGGACGATATGTGTATGAGGTAGTGCCATTTTGAGGCTGTGGAAATTTCTAGTCGTATTGGCCTTTGATCTAAGGCTATTCGTACAGCAGAGGAATCGGAAGATAAATCATAAGTCATGTTTGAAATGAGGATAGCAGATTTATATCTAATGTCTGCCAATTTTAGACCAACTCCTGCCTTGAAGTAAGGAGACTCTCATGACAAGCCTCAGAGACACAATATATTCAAGATCACCAAACAAACGCGGGGCACTTGCGACGGCATACAGCCTGATCGTTGAGATCACGTAGAAGTATTAATGTAGACTATTAGCCGTATATCACGCGTCGAGCCTCTTCTTCAACCTTACTATTGTTTGCATATAAGAATCCGGGGAAGATGTTTCTTATGGGGTGGTTAGGTGGGAGGCACATATCGATTCCTATTCATATTCAAAATTGTGTTGATGCCGTGTTTGTTTATCCCATTGATTAAACCTAGCCATATTTCTGCAAAAACAACGTGTCTCTTGGAGACCATCTCATCTACAGTTTCAAGAGGCCGAGATATCACTATACTGGGTAATAAGATGCAATATAGACAGCACTTCTGCGATCCTTCATTCCGGCAATTGCATTTTCTAAACCATGCACTCGTATACGCCATATATTCCTATCTTCCGGTGCATCCTCGGAAAATAAAGGCTGAAGATTTATATTATGCTGGCGCCGCTATCTGGGAGTAGAGCGGCAGTTTCATATCTACCGTAGCGGGCTGTTTTCTTACACTCCTTCTCAAATAAAGCATGATACTGGCATCAACGACAGTACAATTCACATCCGGCTAGCAAAATAGTTCTCGAGGCCACCAGTGTAATCGTAGTTAGTCTGGGCAACATAAAATTCATCATTTGCAAGGTGCATATTAAATGTGAAGGAGTAGGATATAGCGCCTTGTTTGTATTCAAATACCAAAAGCCAAATACGACGAAGTGAAGCAAACTCCATCGATAAGGGAAAAGAACACACACTCCAAAGCCGCAGAAACTTGAACAAAGCATTAACAAGAACAAAAAAATTTCCAGAAACCCCATGGAGCAGCATCTCATCGATTTCAATGAGCGTCCTACTCCTTACCCAACGCTTTCGGCACTTCCATATCCTCCAGGCATTGCTCCACCGACATGGGAAGAACCTCCTTCCTGATGCGCTTTTGTCCCATTGGATGATTGAGAATGTAGAGCGTGTCATGGTCTGGATCTGAATATAGAGTGATGTTACTCCTATATTCCTTCAACCATTGGGCTATAGCATACCGAAAGACGGCATTATTGCAGCCTAAGGTGAGGGAAGCTTCTTCGTCTGGTAGAATGTGCAGAGTGTCAAAAACAAAATACAGAAAACCTCTATAATCGTCTTCGCTAATGCCCTCCAAAACTCGGCGACGATTATAACCGTGTATGGTCTCTCGTAGAGTTTCCGCATAAATGCACATATCTTCGGCGGTCAGATTAGCCTTCCAAGATAGGTTTCGCAGAGCTCGAAAGCGCCCGCTACTTGCACATTTTCGGGCCAACTTGACCAGCCCTGAAATGACTGTTGGCTCTAGTAATAACGGGTGCGACAATGCTTCAGCGGCCACTTGCGACGCAAATGTGCTGCCATTGTGGAGTTGGTCTAGAAGGCGTATCTGCACATCCCCTGGTAATGTTGCCAGCTGACTTAAAATTCGCGACATCTGCCAGAGCACGATATCCTCGTCAGACTCATTAAACCACTTGTTTCTCTCGGCGGTCGCGCCATTGTCCAACTGTGCCAGAATGTGCTGGTACTCTTCATATATAGCGCGCACGGTCTCGCTCGGCATCGAAGTCGCCTGGACAAGATGCCACAACTTGATAATGTGGGCTTTGAGCGCACCCCCAGGCGTACCCGTCGAAAACTTGTACTGTAAGACGTCGGGAAGCTTAGTTGCTGCCAGGTCGAAGACTTTTGTGCCTGAAAGCATTTTACAGAGCCTGCTGTTTTCGAGACACGTCACCGCCCTAGTGAGAACGTCACCACTGGCATCTTGACTGCACAAGGCTGCTAAAGAACCAAAAGCAACCAATTTATCCTCATCATCGAGTGTCAGCGGCAATTGCGAAAGAATTTCGAGCGGTAAGGGTGTTTTCGAGTTCTCTAGCACTTTCGCAGCTTTTAAACGCACCGACGAATCGGGATCATCCCGGAGAAGTGTGCTCAGGGTCTCGAGAACTGTGCTCGGTAACCTCTGACGTTCAAGTATGACAAGAACGGATACGCGAATGGCAGAGGAATCATCCTTCAGCCACGTATGCAAGAGGTTGATAACACCCGCAGGCACTCTTGAGCCTGCAACCGCTATAGCATCGACCACTCGCGCCTTCGTATCTTCACTTGCGCTACCCAGAACCTCAATCGCAACGTTCAAGTCAGAATCTGATAGACTGCAAGAATATGGCAACAATACTTCAACAGCATAAGTACAGATCTCTTCGTTTGCGTTGTAGAGGCACTTTAAGACAGCCGGCTGAAGCTTGAGTGGCAGAAACCTCGCGTCTCGTAAAAATAGACACGTTTCCTTAACGACGCCGTCTTCTGAGTCTTGCAAGCGGCTCAACAAAGCCTCCAAAAATGAATCTGGTAAAGGCTCTTGTGAGAGAAGAGCGACGAAGGCCACAAAACGCACTTTGCATTCTAGGTGCTGTAGGAAACCGATAAGTTGTTCGTTGTCACCGAGAGATGTCGCATGCGATGGCCCCGAGCTTCTTTGAAGTGTTCCATAGCACCAGGTAAACTCGTCTGCAAAGAGCGAAACTGCACTCTCGTCTTCGTCAGCTAAGAGTCGTAGAGAATGTGTTATTGAGTTTGGTAAGTTCGACACAATGGCAGCCACGATGATTTGCTGTAGATCCTCGATTTGGGATTCGTCGTCAAGTTTGTTAGCGGTAGCTGAGCTGAAAATGTTTCCAGAATGCGACATTAATGTGTCCAGAACAGCAAGCGGAAGATCAGGCTGTTCTCTCAAAAATTCGATTGAAATACTCGATGAGGTCGTGTTGTTGGCGACTTCGTTGGCCATGAACTGCAGCCGTGCAGCAGAATCACCACGAACAGACTTTAGAATTTTCTCTCGGACACTTTCGTCCATGTTTCGCAGAACTGTTCCGTATAAGAGGGGTGGAAACTCTGCCTCGTTGACAAGTAATGAGAGGGATCTCGTTTTACTTTCCCACTCCGCCCACTCGCACAGCTTCTCTCGACGCTGGTCAAAACACGCCATTTGGTGTTCCGGATCTGCTTCGCTTAGACAGTGCATGACAAGTCGCTGGTGTGTCAAGCCCAGAATGTCCCGCGGTTGCCCCTCAAGTTCGTCAAAGAAGTTTACCAAATTCCTCTCGTTGTTGCGACCGCTCAAAGCGCCGGCCACGAAACGCCAGAAGATGTTGAACCGAGGTCGATACTTGCTCTGTCGAAGGAAGGCAATCGGGCTCAGATTGACAACTCCTCTCTTGCCAAATTTGGATTCAGGAGAACCCAAGTGCTCACCTTCGATCCAGCGAGAAACAAGATATTGCGCGGCAAAATATTCCTGGTACGTCAGATGCACAAAGTGATATGTGCGCTGATGAGGACTGCCGCTACCAGAAGTGCGGAGAAAAGAGAGTCTGCTGAGAGTTTCACTGAGTTGGCCTTCCAACCTCGGGCCACCCCATGTGGCACGAACATCGTCACATTCTTGAAGGCCAAAGTTGACGACCTCATGGTAGAGACCGGCAAACGCCAATGCTCCCAAAAAGGCATTTTCGCCCCGGATAAGCGTGTCAACCTCACTAGCCGCCAGGCCTAGTGCGGAATCTTCGGTATGGTTTCGGGATCCATTTGTCTTTCGAAGGCGAGGTATGTCCTTGTGCCATAGTCTGCGCTCTATCAGCCGGTAGATCGATGCCATTGAAGACAAATTCTCCTTGTGAGCCTCTGTCTGGGTGTCATCCCAAATGTAGCAGAATGCGTCCAGTTGAACGGGGATGCGCATGAGGCTCAACAGCAATGGGCGCTTGGAAAGAAGCGCCTGCATGGCATCGGCATGTTTAGCATTCCGCGAGATATAAGTCTGAACTTGACCTGAGTTAAAACCCACGGTTTCCAACTCGCAGTCTAGTTTCACTAGCGTGTTTGCATGGCTGCCACCAGGGCGAGATGTGATGATGGCGTCCGGCCGTCGGAGCAGCCAGTGGAGAAATCCCGACATTTCATGTTCTGAGTCCAGTTGATCAGACACTTCGTCTAAGCCATCGAGTAGAAATAGTGTGCGGCTGTTGGTGCCATCAGAAGAACAGTGGTCACCAAGTGCCGTGGAAAATACTGCAGACTCTGAACACCGCGGAAAGAACCCACCCTTCAAGAACTCGGCGAGCCCGTAGTCTAGGTGTGCTTCATGACGCTTCAGGTCTCGTAGAGGTATCCATAAAATGCGGTCATACCGTTCTGTCCATGTGTGAAACTCGGCATCGACAGGCTGGCGTGTAAAGCTGTGCACGATCTTCTTGCAAAGCGTCGTCTTGCCGACACCTGCCCGGCCTCGTATCAGCAAGCGGCGCGGCGCCCGCTCACGGCCATCCAGGCACCTGCGAGGCTCAAAGAGGTTGCCTAATATGACTGAGCGGTTCTCGGGGACGTCGCTAACTTGAAGGCGATCAGCGAGGGTGACCTTTAACGAGCTAGCATTTTCAGCTTCTGCATCTTGTTCGACGATAGCAAGGTTGATGTAGCATTGGGCCATTGAGAGAGATTCACCGGATATGCGGGTGATCTGCAGGCGCTCTTCGCCGTTTAACAGGTAGTAATCGCGTAGCTTCACATCGGCATACCATAGTTGTGCTTCGGGACAGCTTTTCCAAGCCTGATCCAAGAGGCCTGATGGTGTCGTAAGATTGTCCGGTACCGTGTACTGAACTTGGCTCGAGTATTTCTTCTTCAGATTCAGCTTCTGCTTTGCTCTCTGCTTTACTCTCCGATATAAGGTTTGTCTTTTTGGTGGCTCAGAGGTAGGTTCTCGGCCAATCATTTTCCGGACCGCCTGCTTCCATGCATGAATGTGCTCCAGGTCATCTGAGTGATCTTTGGGAGAAGGAATCTTCTCAATTATGGACTGTATCACGGCTTGGTCCTGATCCTTCTCACCAGTCTCAGCCCTGCCTGCTGTGATCCAGGCACGCTCTAGTCTGGCATACAATCCGCATAGGAAATCAATGTCCAACCGACACTGCACATTTCTGATGAACTCTTCAAGATCTGAGAAACGGCGATTCAAAATATAGAAATCAGCAAGGCGCAGGGACGTGTACCATGTTTTGGGAATGTTCTGAAGCTTGAGGTCCTGGGGAACGTCACGAATACCGCTAGACAGTTTGTAAAGCGTTTCGATAACAGTGATCACGGAAGAGACGAGGTCAGGTACGTCTGTCAAGTCTATGATACCGCTGATAAGCTTTGATGGATCCATTGTGGCCACAGCTCCAGCGATCTTGGCACCTGCCTCAACTAATGTCATGGCATGGCGAAGCGCTGCCTTGTATGGGCCCTCGTCATCTGGAATACCACGCAATGCCTCATATGCGTAGGTTGCTGCCTGTGACAACCGAATCTCCTCCGAATCTCTAAGGCCATCAAGCGACTTCAGTAGCGGGTCGCGATGCTCCTCCCGACTGATCCCATTAGTTTTGGCGTCTTTCATGGCATCCAAAACTCTGCCCAAAGTATCGACCATTTGATATTGTTCTGCGGGAGATGCTCTGTGGACCGCGTCATTGAGTCGCTTTTGCAAGCTATCCATGACTTGCCCCAGTGGCAGGGCATTACCATTGGTATCTTTTTCGATTCTGTCACGCAGGCGCAGGACACTGACGAACTGCTCGCAGAGCTCGGGTATTGGAACCAAGCCATCTGCTGTCCCTGTACAGACGGCATGAATGAGCGTTATGAGTATGTTCTTGTAACCAAGCCAATCTTGGAAGGGTGCAATAGCTGCGGCCTCATAATAGTGAGTATAGGACTTGTCGTCTTTGAAGATGCTCATCATTCTAGAGGCAAGTGCTTTCAGTGCAATGAGTTCTTTGGCGTCGGTTTTTGAGTCCTGAAGACGACGAACGAGATCTTCCGTCGTCTCCGGCCTGGACACACTGTCAAGGGACATTGCCACAGCATAGGATATCGTGATTCGGTGCGTCTTTGTCCTGAGCTCAGAGGCTAGCTCGTGCTTGGTAACAGCCGCGATAGCTGCCTTAATGGCTGGACTAAAAAGCCAGAAGAGATGTCAGTAGCTATTCTAGCATAATCTGGAATCTCGTTTCGAGATAAACGTACATTTGACGCGATTCACTCGAGATCAATATATGTTGGTGCTGAACCGGAAATAGAGAACAGGATGTCTGAAGAGAGTGATAAAAATCAAAAAGAGAGGCGGAGAAATCTCGCATCTGGAGGTGGGAGGTAGATACGAGCAGTAATTCGTATCACTATCACAACCATTATCGACTTCGCCAATAGCAGCCCTTTGCTACTTACGAAAATCGGCTTAAGGAATATGGGAACGACGGCGGGGTAGGCGGGGCTTAATGTTGATGCCCGATGAGCCTATGTGATGAGATTGTGCCGTCCTCTTCATCACAAGTGCAAAAATATGCAGAGGGAGGCATAAATCAAAAGGAGTAACTGACGTCCAAGTTGGTCGGTGCCAAGTCGTTGTTTTCTAAGACCCTGAGACCAACTAACAGCGCGGCAGCGGCCCGTGGTGGGTCATGAGGATCGACATCAAGGAAACTATGGATTACTCTACGATAGAGAATCCTGCCATGCGGGCTAGACGTGCATCGGAATTATTTTCCCTTTTTATTTCAGATAACAGTTAGTTCGCCAGATGGGCCGACGACAACGAGTGCATTTTCTTTTGACCAATAGAACTCCGTGAAATGAAGCTGTTGCATTTTATCTAGGAAATGTCGAAGCTCACATGCGGGCAAGGGGAATTAGTAATTGGGCGTCTCGAGTATCAAAAAAAAAGCCACGTCTTCATAGAGCGAGGCGCAGTTCACAGTCTAATCTACACCATGATGGGGTGTTGAGGGTGCCCTCTATAATACATGCCGACACCCTAGATCAAAGCCATAAGGCCATTCTGGCCAAAAAAGAAGTATTTTGTAAAACAGAAGGTCAGATGCCGCGATTGAAATTTTTTGGAAGCTGTATATTATTGTTTTTTTTTCCTAGTCCTTGAGATACACTCGGAAAAGCGGCTGAGTCAAATATTTAATCCCGGACAGAATACATGCGAGTTGCAATTCAAATTAAATAAACGCCTTATGACCAATCGATCAAGCCGATGACTTGGCGTGCTTCTTTGCGTGTTTCTTGTGTGTGCCGGGGATGGTGCGGACGGCAACTTCGTAGTTCTCGCCAGTCTGCGATACTGCATGGACGAGTACCTCCTCGCCGTACGGCCACTGCATTGTTAGCATCCTGTCACAAAGTTATGTAGTGAGTGGGAAAATAAACTTACATCTACAGTCGGCTCCAGGTCGGGCCGCTCTTCGTATTTGGCAAACTCAAAGCCCGAGTTCTTGAGGGACACCTTGGCGGCGTCAATGGCGTCTGCACGGTGCAAGAAGACGCCTTCGATCTCGGCAGCTTTGAAGTCGCTGCCACGCTCCTGGTCGTAGTCAACCTCGGTCTGGACAACGTAGTGCAGGTGCTGCGTCGGGTCGTTGTCGTCTGGGTATGCGCTTAGCAGAATGGTACCGTTGGGGCCAGCAGCAAACTCCTGCTCGTTGGGTGTTGTATCGATTCCGACAAAGAACTCTTGGCCGGCAGGTGCTTTGGCATAGACAACGACACCGTCACCGTGTGTCCAGGCTGCGGCTGTCTTTGCGTCATGAACGATGTACTCGGTAAAGTCACTTGGCTCGTATCCAAGGCCGTGGAGGGATGTGGCAGCAAATGCCTTGGCTGCGGCCAGCGTGCTGTGGGTGCCGAGAACGTACACACTCCGTGAGTGTCCCGACGACAAGCCGCCTTTCTTGTCGTGGACGGCAAGTGTTGTGTGGTAGAGAAGCTCTGGGATTCCGGACATGATATTTGTCGATGTTTGTTGTTTTTTGTTTTGATGTTGTCAATGTTACTTGAAAGTAGAAATGTCCAAGAGATATTATTTGCAAACGACAAGCTGTCTTTATATACGCAGCCGGCTTCAACTCCGTGCCCATCCGAGAGCTTGTCATCGATTGCATCATGCCATGTTATTGCGGCCTACACCAATCAGCGTGCCACAAGTCAAGTGACGAAAAGAAGCAAACAGAACAAGTTCATGACGTGGTTCGTTTGACGTGCATCTCGTACTTTCTAGCAGCGTCGCTAGCCTAATACAGCCCGTCTGCCCGCCCATATCACTGAATGCTCACCTGTTCGCCCGCAATGCAACATTCGGCAGACAACGGGCCACGACCAGAAGCTTCTCCAGGTCATCTGCTTGGCCAGAGCGTTAGAAATTCCGGGGTAAGCTCGCTTTTCGCTTTTTGTACTTTAGCAATCCGATAGATCTGATCTAGACAGTTTTCTGAGCTTAGTTCAATTGGCACTATTGATTTGCAGAGATACCGCGATCACGTTGTTGTGGACTGATTGATGCAACCGAGTAAGCGTGTAAGTGGCGTGATTGCCTAAACGGGATAAAGTAGTGCATATAGCTTTAACACACTATAAATACGATTTTACACTACTTTTATCTTCAGGTCACGTGCACGGGGTCGCGAAGAGCGAGTCAACGACATGCGGCTGTCTCGGCATGAAATCCGGCGCGATGGGCTGAAATATATCAAAACTGGCCCTCTTCAAAAGACTCATCCAGTATCTTGCGTCACTGCTTTCACCAACATCCCAGGCCCTTTGTATGTCGGTCTCACCGTCATCTTCGCCTCGTTTGCCACGCCCTTCAATTATGCGGCTTGTACTTTAAAGGCTGAATGTATTCATGATTGTATTTTTTCGTGTTCTTTCTTAGTGTTTTATTTATCTTTTGAAGACTCAAGGCCATTCCCCTGCCTATATCAAAAGCCAGTCTCCATTGTCAGCCACCAAAAGAAAGATATAACGAGCCAGAAACATTTTCCGCTACTAAATGAAGTAGCCGCGAGTCTTGCCATTCCGAAGCTTCCGGACATTGCTCGGACTGCTGTTCAGATTCGCCAGTTTTCTCTTTCCGGCCGTGCCGTTGGATTCCGTGTCTTGCCCAGACTCGTGGGAGGAAGAGCTGGCGGCTTCAGGCGTTGCGCGGTGCACAAGGTGGGCCGTGTTGAAGATAAAATCACTTGGGCTCCGGATGACAGGCATTTTTGGTGCGATGATACCCGGCATGCTGATGGATGACGTGCGAGTTTCTAGCTTGAAGGGATCCTCCAATCTGGGCGGAGCTACCGCATCCCGCAGCGACGGCCGCTTGGGTTTGTAGGTTTTGATGCCAGCCGCCGAGTAACGTGTCGACAGACGCTCCGTGGGAAAGTTGGCAAGGGGTATCGGCACACCAAAAGGCATAGCCCGTACCATATTGAAATACTCAAACATTTCCACGTTACTTGCTACAGAAAAGGACTTGCCAAAAGTCCGTGGCCGAGCGTTTTCGTTGGTAGGCTTTCTCTTCTTGAGTTTGATGGTACCCTTGAGCTTCTTGGGCTTTTTGATGCGGTATTTGTGTGCCTTTCCCTTGACAGGGCTGGCCTTGATCGGTTGTTTGCACAAGCCGCATGCCTTTCTGGCCCTTCTGCGGCTCTGTCTCAGGACCTCAAAAAAATGGCTTTCGTAGTGTCGCTTTCTTTTGCGGACAAAAGGGGCGTCGCTCATCTCGATGCTGGCTATGCTTGTGTCTTGGCTTCTGGGCAGCAAACAAGATGGAAGAGAGATACTCGGATGAGTTGCAAAAGTAGCAGCGCGCGTATCGTCGACGGCAATTTCCGTCGCAGCACTGGTGTCTGATTCGAAGCTGGCATCTCTCATCGCAAACGAGTTGAGATATTCCGTGGCCCGGGGGGGCTGGTTTTCAGGCAGGCCATTCTATGGCTGCGAGGACCCCGTGAAGCCCTTAGTGGTGGCTATATCAAATCAGTTAGCTTCTGTTTTCGTAAAAAAAGTTTAGACGTAACAGTATCAGGGGAAAAGACTGTAAGCATGAAGACTTACCTGGCTGTGTAAACTTGGCGTTTGTTCCAAGGCCATTGATTTGCATGAAGTCTTTAGCCGCTTTCTCGCAGATGGAATTCATGGTGCGAGGTGTGGCTTTCCACCACGGTTGACGTGCCTGATAGTTTTGAGGTGTAGATGAGCAGGCGGCCAGGAAACTTTGGAAAGAATCGGGATTGGTCGCTTGAAGAAGACCCAAGGTAGTCATCGCATTCAGCTGAGTGCTGATGCCAGCCGGGGTCTGGACACCGGCACTGATCAAGTTGAGGTCACTGGTATGAACTTCACCAGGATTGCTGTAGTCGATATGTAGCTGATCAGCCTCTGGGGGTTGAGGTTGGCTCTGGTGGTTGCTGTAGCATTGACCCTGACAGTGATGCTGGCAGTGATCCTGGGAATGGTTTTGGCCCTGCAGCTTGACGTTTGACGTCTGAAGAGCCTCGGCCATCAGGCCATACCCGTAGTCTTTGAAGGACATGCCGTCCAGCAAGCCTGGCCTTTGCTGTGTCTTTTTCCGGCTTCAGAATATCAGGTGTTGTTGTTGAGGTGAAATATCAGATAGTTGAGACCAGACAGAAAGAAATCCAGACTCGTGGTTAGTTATGAGTAGGAAATAGTTCATACCATGGCTAGGTACTACCCCTCGCTGTTTTATGCCTGTTTTTGCCCTTCCAATTATATCACGTTCACAAGTTTGTTTACAGACGCGGCATGTGTGCGTGAAAATGTTAAGCGGGGCTCTTGATGTCGTACAAGGGAGTCTTGATATTGCACATTTATGTCATTGTAAACAAAGTCCTGCTACCGCCGCCCTTTGGTCCTTGTTTGCGCGTCGTTGCCGCCTAGAATTTGGCCTCGCAGCCAGAAATCTTTGTCAGCCGCGATGGGCAGGTCACCTGCTCGTACTGGATCTTCCAACCCAGAATATCACCACGCGCCCAGTTGAATCGCCAGTAGCAACCACCCTGCAAGTTGCTGGGCAAACTCTCACAGCTCTCCCTGCCGGTGAACCCCCCAAAGTCAGTGCCCCAGTTGTACTTGTTACCGTACTGCTGTGGACAGCCTTGCGTAAAGTATCCCATGCCGCCGCCGGGCGTCAAGATTATCAGGTCATCTTTTGTGACGTTGCCGCCGGCGCCACCGGGCGTCAGGACCTGAACAATCATGGACTTGCCGGCGGCATTTCCAGAAAGCCATTGCACCTGATAGCATTTGCAACAATTTGGATTGTCCTCGCGCTGGTTGTCGGAGACCTGGATAGCGAAGCCATAGGACAGATCGTCAGAGACGGGGATGGGCTGGTAGTCATCGCAGAGGTATGCGGTACCGCCAGTCGAGCATCCAGTAGTTGAAAACAGGCCGGTGTTTTGGTCCTGTGGTCTGTTGTTTTTATCACATACTTTGGCTACGCCCCTTGATAATTAGTGCGGTCGCTTCTACCGTTCGTCACTGCCCATACCTGTTATTGAGGATGTTGGTATCATAGTTTCCGTTTGCGCAGACGGGTTTGCAGCTTTCTGTCAGTTATGTCCGAATCGTTGCCTCTACATGTCACTTTAACTGCCTCACTCACCAATCCCATCCGGTATATGAACTAGCCACGGTGATCTGCTTGGTGACTGCCGCCGCGGCGATGCGGCCAAAGAGCAAAAACAGACCTAGCCCACGCATCGTGGTTTTTCTCGGGGCTTTCTTGATCTAGGCGTCCGACCTTAAACTTCCTTCGAGACAAGGCAGGTCCTGATGTTATATAGTCATTCGAAAGCACCTTTTCGCCAGTTATCGGCACATCGCCGGCCTTTACCCACGTTCCTTACATTAGCTACACTCCCTCACTCCCTCACCGGCGGTTCGGAAACAGGTAGGCCAGGGCTCATCTGCGATGCAGGTATCAACAGCACTGGGCACAATTATCGTGCCGGCCTGCATGCAGTGTGATACCTTACCGCACGGTGAGTATCAATCCCGCACATCTACTATTTACCCCCGCAGCCTCGCCAAGTTCGCAAGGGCTGGTGGTATATTGGTACACGACAACAAGCACACCGACACCACGTTGAACACCCGAGAAGACTAAATATAGTATACGGGTAAATACCCCGAATGTCAGCACATCAAATCGCACACTACCGGCTGTGTACCTGAGATGTCGATATAGTGCCGTCTTCGGATAATGAGGCACGGGAATCTGGGACGAGGCTATAGCCATGTTGCTTTTCAACAAAACCCTCAACAGTATCAGCAAGGCCAAACTGTTTATACATCATAACGCCATGATCTCAAAGCGGTGCCGAGATTCGGGATAGATAAGCTGTTCGGCCATTCGGTCTACGATTTTCTGTTCAAGCAATTGAATAAAGTATGTCTTCGTTATTATTATTTTTATTTGTTAAGATTTACCTTTATTTGATTTTCGCCTTTTTTTGATCGAGATGTTTGGACATCTATCTAATTAGTACTGTTGAAAATCAAACTTCAAATATCATTTGGGTTGCAAAGCAATTTATTAATCCCATACCAAACCAACACTCTAAAACCCCAAACCTAAGGCAATGAAATAAATGTCATAAAAACCCGCAGCAAGAACTCAAGGTACAGAGAATCTCAACTGCGAATATCCATCATAATGATATTGACAAATGCCATACTCACGTGCTATGCGACGAGGCTGCATCACGACACTCCAAACCAATGGCACTTAATTTGAGCGCTTCGCACCAGCACAGTAATACGAATCGGATAGCACGTGCTTGTGAGCCTCTTGTATCATCATGCAAATGCCGCTGTCAGTTATTCTATATTCGGAGATGAGGGTAAAATACCCAGCATATGATGAATTAAATAATGAATCAAAATATTCTACTAATTCAGTAGCAAGATGAAACCTGCCGGCCGTGTATGAACCAGTATGGACCGGCAAACGGCGGTGGACACCGGTGGACCAGAATCGGCGCCAGTCCGGCGTGGCAACAGACGGAAATTGAAAGAAAATAATTGGAAAATCTCTTAAAATAAAACAAAGAAATAAAGCCCAAAAATATCAACGCGAAATGGATCCGTGGTGGTTCGTTACATAATGCCGGTCTGGGGGAGCAACAAAGAACAAGCGACCGCGCGTCAAGACTGGTAAACAAAACGCCGTAGTGTAGAAAATAGTGTAATCACTGACTGATTCATACAGAGAATTCCAAACAGCATTGGCTGTCAAATTGAGTTGCGTGACTACTTACGGGATTCGACATAGTCGCGGAAGATTATGGCATAGAAGCATAAACATAAGCATGAAGTAAGTAGAAGCAGGCGCCCAAACAATTAGAGAACAAAAGCAAAAGAAAGGAGATTTAAAATTGCAATGTACAATCTAGACCGCCATGCTGGACTGGGATTTGCGTGATGGTGTCTTTTGGTGTCGTCGGCAGAGATCGATCAAACACCAATAATGGAAATAATAGTCAATACTGTGCTCAACACTCCCAATAATCCTTTGACTATCAGAGCTCATTTAACTTTGCATCACAGTAGAGAAAAAGCGACTCCAGAGCATTGGCAGATAGGTCGATAGGTAAGATTAAAGACGCGGCTTGCAGACAACCGTTGTAGAAAAGGGACTAGTGGGACAGGAGTTAAGAAGAGCGCAAAAATCGAGGCAACGGTAGAGAAGGAGAAAGATGGGATGAACAGGGATGCTTGTGCAATGTGTGTGATTTGATTTGACGATTGCGTGCGGTGGAGGCGGTAGTGGACAAGAGTAGAAGAAGACAGGGAAGAGACGAGTAGAATTCAGTGAAGAAGGAGAGCTCATTTTAAAGGCCCCATAGTCTAGATCTGAAACGGGATCAAGATAACGACATTCAGTGGGAGGATGTGAGGAAAATACGAAGTACAGAGAGAAAAAGCAAAGAGAAAAAGAAGAGCCGACAGCCAAGCATTACAATAATTACAGGAGCAACGCAGCGCCAAAGCACACCGCACCAGCACGCCTGTCTTGTGTAATAACTACCGTAGCAGCCCAGTAAAAAGAGCGGAAAGCGTAAAAACAGTGGGAAAGCGACAAGGCTCGGGGCTAGAGGCGGTAACAAATTATGATTGACAGGGGACGGAGGCGCCAGACAGGGAATCACATCATGATCCCGGCAGTGGAAGAGCATGGGCAAAATGGAAGGTGAGCTTGAGCGTGATGTACCTTGTTCTATGTTTTGTGCTGTAGGATACTCCGAACGATAAGAAAGTGGGAGAGTGGAAGACCGACAGGCTTTACAAAGTAGATCGTCAAAGTAGAAAGCAAGAAGAACAAATTTCCTGGCTCTGCGCGAATTACATGTGAAGCTGGTTTGCCCGAGAGCCTGTTTCAAACAAATGACAGTGGGATCGTGGGCAGGGAAGAAGATAGCACGAGATTAGTCATTCTATATGTCGGTCGGTGATGATGGGTATTATCACAACGTTCAGAGTGTTTTCAAGACATTATTTACTTCTTTCATCGTTACGGGTAGACGCGTGCAGTAGCTCATGTCCTGTCGTCTAGCGACTTGACTAGAGCAAAACTCGCTGCACAATGACATCGTCGGCTCTGATATCGACAGCCCAACCTCGAGCAGGCCTCACTGTAATCACAGTCTAATGCAGCTATCTTGGCCATCGGCCTGGCCTAAAGTGGATAGCGTCCTCTTCACCGTAGCAGGTAAAGCTCGGACATGCTGTATTGTGATTCTGTATTGATTCGGCTAGAGGCTGGGCATGTAACGAAGAATCAGTAGACAGGCAGTAATTGTCAGCAGTCAATACCGGAAGTTACTCTGTAAAGAAGTTATTACACTCATTGCCGACCGACTATTGATTTCGTCTTCAATGGACAGCATACTATTGGCGGCGAGGTAAATTACACAGTCGACGAGGGTGGCTGCCAAAGAGCAGAGATGAAGGAGCCGCTGTAAATGTGACGAGATGCAATATTTTGCGGAGTGGACAGAACATATCGTGACTGACAGAGATAAGGACGAGCCAAGTGGTGTGCTCGACCAGTTGGTGTGATGACAGGAGGTGTGGCGCTACGAAAGTGGCTTTTCCCTCTGAATTAATATTGCAATGTCTAACGTCGAGTACTTTTATTCCCTGCCATGCAGTCCTTTTGGACGGGACCACCCTAGTATCGGCCAAACGTACTGCTATCGCAATACATAATACAGAAAGACTGTTGCAGGTTACTCTCTTTTGTGTTCATGCCCAATGGCATAAAAGAGGAACATCGAGATGTATTACTGATTATATCCGCTTTCTCGTCCGAAGACCCACCACTGAAGGGAAACGGATGAAGAGATACCCAGTACCACTACGGAGCAGAGTGGGTGGGCATGGTCTGTTCTCTTCCATGAGGAAGACTCCGCTTGACGACAGCCAAGAGGGCCAGTTGAGTGGGCTCTTTCTCAGTGCTCCTCTTCCTTGGATGCTTGGTCTGGTTTATGGCCGACTCCCACGTTCGAGTGTCTTCTACGGAGTAATCAACAGAGAAATAACACCGACCGCAGAGTGATGTGACGTCGGCGGGGTGACTGTGCGCTGTGTGGCCTGCCCTCTCTGTACTGAGTATTTTCAACGCCAGCCATATTCCGAGGGTGTCGGGGGCTTCCATTGCTGTCACGCGCGAGCTCGTATTTGTTTATTTATGATCTGCTGATACATTGATAGAGTGCAAATACGGAGTGTACAGAGTATGGAGTACTTGCAAGAATGCGGCAGCAAAATAAGGTTTCTGTGAGGAGAAGATAACATCGTGGAGTAATACGAGATGGGTGGTAGTGAATGCACAATAGCATGTGAGCTGCAATAGTGATTCGCTGCATTTTTAGCAATGGACAGTCGATAGCGCTGGGATATGTTCAGTAGCAAATGGATGGTGATAGCGACCGTGTTATGCATGGGTATATGATTAGCAAATATGCATCATATGTAACGTGCTGAGAACGTGTACAGTACAGGGCAATAGCATTCCAGTTATGATTGACAGACCCTGCGTCCGGGCTATGATTCAGTGTGCGCAACAGACGTTGTAAACTGTCCTACGTTGCAGCTTCTGGCCTGTTATTCATCGTGCTTTTTTCTTCTCAACTTCTTCTATTTCGACGTATTCTATTCTCGATCCCTTCCTTTCACCAGATCATCGTGTTCTATTATTATTCTAAGCTAACCGGGCGAGGCCGTAGTGATGCTCGTATTTCTTGTTTTCTCGTCGTTGTATTCCGCCTTTTCTCGTCTTCTTCCCTCTCGTTTTTGTCTCGTCTGCACATCCTCGACAAATACGGGCTACGGTGAGCCGGAGAGTGTTTGCCCGGCGGCATCATTAGCCGTATTGGGCAGTTTTCTCAGGATGTGTGTGTCTTCTTCCATTTGTTCGCTGTTTGCCGCATCGTTTCTTCCATTTGCTGCTGCCTTCTATCTTACTGTCAGCCGTCATTCTACCAGCCAAACCTGATCACCTGTGACAAATCCACAGAGGCGATTTCTCTCAAATCGATCTGTTTGCTATCATTTGTTCTAGAGATTCTACAGTCTCCAGAGCAATACCAAATACCTGCTTGGACCCCTACTAGCATCTCTTGTCTTCATCCTCCACCTCCGACATCCTGTCCGATGCGCTTTTTGCCGCCGATCTGCAGTACCCGCAGTTGCTTTGCAGATGTTTGTTTGTTTTGAGTGTTTTGGCTCTAAATCTGAAATCAAACTTGATCCAAGATGCGATCCGCCAAACACCGACAGTAAACACCTCCGATGACTTCATTGTACATTAGCTATTAGATGCAGATTCATCGTGGCACTGCTCTCAGGCGGTGCCCTCCGAAGCCACACTTGCCGTAAATGGAAATGTAAGCGGCGCAACGGGTTGACAGTGGCGAATGCTATTAATGAATTTTCTAGCGTGGGAGGCTCAGGGTCTAAGTGCGAAAGTAGCGCTAATCAAATATACTTCCCTTGCGTCCGTCATTACTGCTATTGCGATGTACCTTCTCAAAAGATACTTGATCTTCATGGGTGAGACACCGACTAGAGCCTGTAAGCCGTGAGGAAGCCTGAAGAGGAAAGTGCGATGGTGGCTCAGCATAGAGTCAGAGTGGCGGCAGTGCCGAGAGAATGAGTGACAATGAGCGTATGGGATGCCATTCGCGATGAGCATGTGAACAAAAGAATAGATCAAAAATAGATTCATGGGCGCAGGATGTCGGTTATGGAATACGATGCAAGGCTGCCAGGTGCGGTGGTCGTACGGTGAATGAATCAGTACTTGTGCAGATTAGAGTGAGGTGTTGTCTATGAACCGCCTGTAGAAGCAGGGAGACGAGATGAGCAAGACAAGGCAAGAGCCGTGTCTGATGTCTCTGTGTGTACTCAGTAATACCAGTTGCCAGTCGAGCCAGTATGTCTGATAACCCCTGCCGCCATGCGATGTGACAGCGAGACGACACAAGACGGACAGGCCAGTGAATCACCGAGATGAAGGGTCGACCAGGTAGCAAAGTAATTACAGCATGAATCAGGAGGGTGAGGGTTAATTTCTCCCACTCACCAACACCGTCAAAAGATATGTCGCGAGATGGCCACAGACTGACGCTCTCTCACCCTGAGCCGGCCTGCGCTGGTGGCAGATAGCGCAGTCACCGCAGTGGAAGGAGCCAGGATGGACGGACTCTTGCGACTACGACGTAGCGTCCGCGAGTGGGGCGTAGCAGAAATGATAACTAGAAAAAGGAAAGAGCAGCGGCCAAAGTGAGGAAGGAGTGAAGAGGATGTGGGTGGGGCTCAGCCTTTTGGGCGAGATAGCACTCATGTCGCCCATCTACTTGCCCCATTAGGAAGTGTATTCCTTTTTCTCTTCATTTTAGCGAAATATGAGAAATATCCAATTAAACCGTCTTCCTTTCTTTGATTTCTTTGATTCACTGCGTCTTGATTTTATCCCATTTATCGATTTACATTATTCTACTTGACTGGGACGCTTCTCTGATAAGCTTGCCACCAAGGAAGTTGTAAAGGAAATAAGAATGGAAAGAGGAAAAAGAAAGAAAGAAAAACAGAAAGAAAAAAAAGAAAAAGGGAAAAGAAAAAACACTCCGATTTTATCTCCCACTCTCTGATATCACTTTCCTGCCTCTCGTCTCTTGCTCTCGCATCTACATAAGAAGCCCTCTCCTCTCCCATCTTCACACTTCTCTTGCTTCCTTTCTCTTCACCCACACTCGCTTAACCAGTCTTTCGTTAATATCCAACTACCAAGCTACTATCATCACTTCTTCCTCCTCAACCACCACCATTTCTTCCACACTTTAATCTTCTTTAAGAACACAATACCGTCAAAATGAAGTTCACTCAGACTCTCTTCACCCTCGCCGCCGCCTTCGGCGCTGCCCAGGCTGGCTGGAACACCACCACCACCGTCGCTGTCACTGACGTCGTCACCGTTCCCTGCACCACCTCTACTGGCACTGCTGCCTCTGCCACCGGTGTCTACGTCCCTACCAGCAACGGCACCACCTACTCCGTTCCCGCCGTCCCCACCGGCACTGGCGCCACCACCGTCCCTTCCACCCCCGTCACTGCTGGCGCCGGTGCTCTGGACGCCCGCGTCTTCGTCGGTGCTGTTGCCGCTGTCGCCGCCGTTGCCTTCACTCTGTAAATTTGTTAACCACAAGTTACATGTTTACTGATGAATACCTCGGTTGAGTGATGATAATGAAGCTTGTCATGATCTGCAAAACGTTCATGATGTGCAACGGATAGACCAAGAAATTGGATACCCGGGGTCACTGGCATTTTTATATCTTTTCTTCTCGCCAGGGACACTACCCACCCCTTTTTATTTCTTCTCGGACTCATAGACGGCAGTTTTGGAGTTACACACTTTTTCATTCACATTTCACACTTCATATACCTGATGCTGCTCTGCACGTCACTGTTCTTCTTCTTGGGCATGGGCATAGGCCAAATGGCCAGGGATCCCTTTTACATTCAATGTTAATTTTTAATTTACTATCTGGAAATGTGTGACGTGATTTGTATTGGTGATCTACGTTTTATAAAATGTTTAAGTAGTGACATTAAACGGGCAATATCTAGCATCTGCGCAGACGGAATGCTTCGAGGATGAACGCTCTCGTTGCCGGGACGGTTGCCGGGATCAGGCGCCCATCAGCCATCTTGCCGGCACGCACTTCGGCCTCCGTTGCCCACACATAGTCCTGGTGCTCATCCGGGTCTAGCGTCACTACGGCCGTGCTCTCCACCTCGGCATGGAACGCAAATCGCACCATGGTCGTGGTTCCAGTCCGGTTCGAGAAGGCGAAACCGGGATGTTTAGAGTACAGTGGCGGCGGGCTAGTCGTGGCTCCCTCCTCGGGAGCAGTGGCCGGCTGCGGTACAATGTGTGTGAATTTCGTTGGCACCAGCCCGGCTTCCTCCCACAGCTCGCGCGCTGCCCCTCTAAGAAGAGTGTCGTTCTCATGGTCGGCCGCGCCGCCGGGCACCTCCCATTTGTTGGGCATTGAGTCGTGGGCTGCACGCTGGACTAGAAGCACGCGGTCTTGGTCGTCAAACACGACAGTGGCCACCGCCAGTCCAGAAAAGTGCGTGTCGTTGGTCTCTTGCCATGTCTCCGGTGAGACATTAAACGGCTCCAGCGAGGGGTCGAATGTGAAAGCAAACACTGCAGGCGACGGGGCTGGAGGCGGCATCTTTGCTGTTGACAGTTTCTTGTTGGTTGTTAAAGTGCGTTGATTGTTGATTGAGTTGGGTTGATTGTGTCGTGAGTTTGAGTCGCAATCAGCCCGGCAGCGGTGTCTTCATAAATATACATCCACTGCCTAGTCTGCCTCACTCATGCCTCGCGCTTCTGCCTAATTGTGTGACTCTTGAGCCTCACCTCTTCTTGATACCCTTTCTGGATGGCCGTTCAAAACAATGCATAAGAGAGGCGCAGCTCATTGGGTAAAGATCGATATACTTTTCAATAGAGTGAGATAGAGTTTGCTGCCTATCTGTCGTCTGCCCGCCGTTGGCATGGTCGTTAGCTCCCGCCCAAAAGTCCCCCGCCAACATCAGCTTCTCCAATGATCCGAGACACTGCCCAATCCGATTGGAGATCAGACTAACACGCAGTATCTTGGTACTTTGCATAGCTGACTTATCATTCTCCAACACGTCATAGATTGGCGTTCATAGTCTCCCTGGCATGAGACCGTAGTTTGCGCCTTCAATTCATAATGTAGCAATCTTCTCGGAAGGCACGATAATTGATTGGACACGATAAACGCTTCAATTATGAACTCATTACGATCTTCAGCATGGCTTCTACAGGCGCGGTCGTGTAGTGCGCTCGTACGGCCTTCATTGGCAGGGCCAGGCCGGGTATGGCCAAAGTTAAAACCACTTCCATCTTCATTCACCCACAACTACAGTGTAGCGACAAAAGGTATGACCGAGGCCCAGCTCAAATCACTTAAGGTCAACCCAGAACGCTTGATGAAGAGCATTCATGACACTTGCAAGTTTGGTCCAGGCGAGCGATGGGGCGAGGCCGAGACGGAGACAGGCATGTCCCGTCTTGCCCTGACAGACACCGACAAGCAGGCCCGCGACTGGTTTGTTGAAACGACAAAATCTCTCGGCTGCAATATAAATATCGACCAAATGGGCAACATATTTGCCATCCGCCCTGGCAGACAAGAGTCTTCTGCCACCTTTGCCGGGTCACACCTCGACACACAGCCTACTGGCGGTCGATATGATGGCATCTTAGGCATCCATGCCGGCGTCGAGATGCTGCGAGTACTCAATGATCATTCTATTGAGACCGAGTATCCCGTCGGCGTCGTCAACTGGACAAAGTGGGTGTTTTCTTCTAGCCATTCTTAAGCCAATCCAATTCTAACCCTCCCAGCGAAGAAGGCGCCCGTTTTCCCAAGAGTATGGTCTCGTCCGGTGTCTGGGCTGGTGCCATCTCTCTTGAAGACGCTCACGACCTGCGCGAGGTCGGTGGCGGTACAGCCACCATGAGGAGCGAGCTTGAACGTATTGGCTATCTCGGATCAATCCCTGCAAGCCACGATGCAATGCCCATGGCCGCCCACTTCGAACTGCACATTGAGCAGGGCCCTATCCTAGAGGCTGAACAACGGAAAATAGGCGTCGTCACGGGCGTCCAGGCCTACAGGTGGTTCACAATCGACGTCAAGGGCCGCGACGCACATACGGGTACGACGCCTTTTTCTGCTCGCGCAGACGCCATGCTGCTGGCTGCTCGTATGATTGTCCACGCACAGGAGCTGGCTGCAACCAAGGGCGCACTCGCGTCCACGGGCATTCTCTCCACCCTGCCTGGCAGCGTCAATACTGTCCCTGGCCATGTCCGCTTCAGCCTCGACATCCGAGCCCCGTACGACGCCACCCTCGATGAACTTGAAACCGAGCTGCGTCGTGACTTTGACGACCTGGCCTCCAAGGGTCTTCCTCTCCCATTGACAGTCAGCTGGCAAGCAGATACAGTGTCGCCCGCTACACTTTTCCACCCCGACTGTATCCGCGCTGTCCATGATGCAGCCCTGTCTGTTCTGTCCTCGCCTGACATTGTCGACGCCAAGCATGATGCGTCACTGATTCGTGAGATTACGAGTGGCGCCGGCCACGACAGCGTCTATGCCTCGCACCACTGTCCGACAAGCATGATTTTCGTGCCTTGCCGCGACGGTGTCAGCCACAATCCGGCCGAATACTGCAGCCCCGAAGACTGTGCAATCGGTGCCGAGGTGTTGTGTCAGAGTGTGTTGAGGTATGACCAGCTGAGGGCGTCTCGTGGGGGTCCTTGAAATTTTCTAGAGTCATCAGAGGTCAGTTAGTCATGATAGGTCAGCTAAATTCTATTAATAATGTATGGTTTGTACAAGTACACGTCGCTCTTTCTTGTTTGGGAGCAGGGGTAGATGTGCGCCTGCCTTTATTGTTTACAAAGGAGTAGGCGACATGCCACGATATCTCGTGTCTCGCGTGCCTTCTTTAAAGGGACATCATTGCTACATCACATGATAACTTAGCGAATAAATATTTTTGATACAATTTCGTATTTTGGTGGGAATCAATCTAGCAATCATAACAAACGAAGATACAAACAATATGAAGCAAAAGAAATGCACCAAATGCCACAACAAGCAAAGCACCACGTAACCTGCGTCTACCGAGGCGACCAGTTCACTACAGACCGCTCAGACATCAGCCCAAGACCGCCACGGCCACCGACCTCGGCGACAATGTGGTCACGGGGGTCGATCAAGTTCTCGCGCACTAGGAACGTGCTTCTGTACGGGCATGTTAGGAACACCTTGAAAACGTGCCCGTTTCTGGCAACTATGCCGTTGAGCTTCCGCACGACATAGGCCAGGTCATCTCGGTAGGCTCTCGTCTCAAAGTCAGAGACGCCATCGATGAGGCAGAACACCGGGATGTGAGACGGCACCAGGCGAAGGAGTCTCTCCAGGGCCAGCGCGAGTGCGCCAATGTGGTAGTCTTGCAGGTCGTCGAAAAATTGCTCCTGAGTCGTGCTTTCGAGATGGCCCATGGCAAACTCTGCGCGATCCGCAGTCTGCATGTTCACGATGGATCCAGCCAATTCGTTCACAAGCGTGCGCATCATTCCTACGGGGCCACTGACAGGATCGCTCGGAGATGAGTGGAGGCTGCAGAAATAGTGCAAGATGATGACGTTCTCGCGGCCATACATGGTATTCAGGCTCGAAGGCAAGATTGTGCACAGCATCGACATGGGAGAAATAGCGCTGCGCGTTGTCGAGGGCATGTTGCCATCCACTAGCAGAAATTCCGAGTCTTGGCTCATCACCCAGTGGCGGAAGCCTTCTGCAAGTAGGGAAGATTGGGCCTGCTGTTGCAGCTGGCGGCTGAATTGTGATGATTGGGTGGTCACAAGGCGGAGGTCGTCTGTGACAAGGGAGAATGGCACCGCCATCCACTCAATAAGATCGAGACATGGGAGGTAGACTACTTCCTCATGTGGGATGGGGGTGATAGCACGGATTTGTTGGCTGAGACGCTGGTTCTCGAGATACATCTCATGTCTGTGTTCACTAAACTCTTGGAACACTGGGGAAGTTAGTGGGCGCTCAGACGGTCCGCGCGATCGCTGCTGGTGACGGGGGCGTCTGGGGGAGAACTCACTGCGTGCATATCCCTCCATGACTGCGTTCTGCACCTCTTTGGCGATGGTGAGGCGGTACCGGTCAGAGTTGTTGTTTGACACTATTTCCTGGACTTTGAGTAAACCCTGCTTCACTGTAAAGTCGAGGCTGTTCGCAGCTGCTCCGAGGTACTTGACGCTGGCGTTGGTGTCTTGAGTGATCTCGAGATGGTATTCTTGCGTCTGAGACACGCCAGTCAAGAGTTCTTGGGCGATATTTGCTTTTCTGTCCAGGTCGGACGTTTTTTGGTTGGTCTCGATAGTCTTCTGGGCTAGAATTCTTTCTGCGCACTGGTCGAGCTCTATTGACTTCTTCTGCACTTTCTTGACCAGCGCCTCGATATTTATACTCTTTTTCTTTTCATGTTTGTTCTTGAACTTCTCAAGCATGTTCTTGCCTGCTTTGAACCGTGGTTAGTATCTGTCCATTTGAGAACTTGTTTGTTAAGCCAGGTCTTTCTTGGTCGACATGAACAAGACTGATGCCCAGTGGTAATTGGCGTCATTGTTCTCGACAAGCATTCAAATCGATGGAAAGCTTGAATAGAATATGAAAGAAAACATGTCCAAGTAAAAAAAAAGGAAGTTTAAGACAAAGGCGAAGATGCACAGGCGAAAGAAGCGAATCAAAATCAATCGGCACAGCATTACTCACCCTTTGCCTCGCCTTTCAATGACCAGATGAGGTCTGCAACACCTTTGATGATGCTGTCTTGCAGCTCTTGGCAGCACGCATACATTTCGGGCTCGTTGGAGTAGCCGATGCCCTTGGACATGGCACTGTTTATGATGTCGGTGATGGTTTCAAACCCATCAAGGATTGACTTCTCGCGCTGGTGTGTTTTCTCTGCCATCTGAAAAGAGGTGAGTCAGTGGTCTTTGTCCTACCTCATGTACCAAGGTCTGTTCGCCCATATCACAGCTCAAGGCTCAACTTACGTGGAAGAAGATGCCAATAGCTCCCCGGACAATCGACAGGCCATATTCATCTGGAAAGAGTTCCAGCCACGGCTTGATCGCCTCTTTCTCGGAGCCGGCTTTGCGCCAGAGATACTTGAAGAGGTTGCCCTTTCTCGACACAGCGGCCTCATGATCGCCCCGCGCTCTAGCCATTTGTCCAAAAACATCATCCCAACTGCATCGTAGGACGTCAAAGCGCAAATCGGTGTTCTCTTTAGAGTACCAAAGCAGCATTTCCTTGACCTCGCTGCCGCCTGTCAGCCTCAGAATAACCGCGGACCTGCAATAATAAAGACGAAAACCCCCGACTTGTTTTAACAGGCGAAAAGAACTCGTTACCATACAAGTCGGGTCTTAAAGTACTGCAAAACGACTCACGGCGTTGGTGGTTTAAATATCTCCATCCGTCCAAGGTTCTTCGAATAGATCGTTGGGTTGACACTGCTATCGAGGGCTTCATGGATCTCGTCCCCATGTCTTTTCAGGTACATTGCCGATGCCTTTCTATTGTCGACCTGCTGGCTTGCGCCTTCGACCATGAGCTGGTAGCCTTCGTCATCGCTCGTCTCTGCGACATCTCCCTTGCCAGGCCTGAGGGTCGCCATCTAGCCATATGAGTCGTCTACAGTCCGTGTTGTGTTGTTCTGGCGATATCTCTGGTTTGGGTTTTGTGCAACGTTGTGTATGATATGTCCAGGAAGACTCTATCTTAGGATTTCACATTCATGTAAACCTTCACCCAGCTCTCTCTATAGGCGGAAAAAGGCGACAGGAGGTCACTCAAACCCTTTCTGGTATGTTGGGAATATGCGAACTATCGCCCGTGCTGGCAGACACAGCCTCACTCCGTAACCCCTCCGGCCTCTCACGAAATATCGCAGACTGCCTTGAAGGCAACGACGTCCCACCCCCCACTCTGTCAGCGGCAAGACATTTCAACAACTGAACAGCTTTTAACTCATTTCTACCATTGATCCTCCCGGCCACTTCATAACATTTGATATTGCTTGAGCCCAATGCAATCACTGCCACTTTGGGACAATGTGATACGTCGCGCTGCATGCTGCAGTCATGGCGGCGCCTCAGGCGGCTAGTTATTGGTCCGCCACCATTCCGCATCTGCAGCATCCCCGTCCTGTCAGACTGAAGTCGTATTTTTGTGAGCACTATGTAGCTTGCAGATAGTTCGTTGCTTCATGTGTCGCGACCTGTCATGGCTGGCCCCTCCTCCTTCGATAAAACAGCAAGCTTTCATATGCATGAATGTGTAACAATGGCACTTTGCCGGAGCGTGCCTTCAAATACCTTTAAATATCGTTTTACACGAATGGTTCTACTTTCTTCACCTCCTACACAGGTGCTCCTCAGAAGAAACTATCTTCTTCCTTTCCTATATTCATTCTGCTTTCTTGTTTTTGATAGGAAAGAAGCACTGAAAGGTCTCAACCGAGCCGAGGCGAACCTCAAACTTTCTTGACAATATGGTATGTGCAATGATCCTTCCTCCCAATGCTTCAAAGGCTAGTGCCTACGTGAATGCGATCGCTAATGTTCTGTGTGTACTTTTAGTCAACTCCGCCTGCTTTCCCAGAGAATGATGCAGTCAGTCCAGACAAGCAGCCCGAAGCAGACAGTTCCGGCGATGCATCCAGCGGCGAAGCCGTCGACGCCGCTGATGACGTTATACAGACAGTCGAAAGCGATGACCCTATAGAATCTAGTGGCGACGGCCCCAGCCCCGAAGGTGACGATAAGAGTATTGCTGCCGAGGAGGACGTCCCTGGTGATGACGAAACGGACGGGGGTAGACGCCGGGGCAGGAGACACCGTCTTAAGTTCTCACCGCCGCCTCCCTCGCTTCCAATACATGCCGATGTCCGCTACACAGACTACGAAGGGTTCAAAAACTTTTATGACGATAACGAGGCCTCGTACGCGATTCATGTTCTCCAGGCTGGGTATAATCTCAAGGAAGACGTCAATAAGGAGAGAGTGAGGCGTGGCGTCAAACCCTACAGTACCCCCCGCAAGGGCACCACTCGGTCCGGTAACATGACCGATGAGGTCTGGATCCAGCGTGTGCGCATTCAGTCAAAGTACATTCTCGCGCACTTCCGTGCTGTTTCAGGCAACAGTGCAATGATATGGGATGTTCACCGCGTTTTTTTCCGGCCCTTTCATTCCTTGATTCATTTCCAGGCAAAGATGAAGGAAGCCTACGAGGAAACTCGTGAGAAACTGGCAAATTTGCTGGCTGAGCAAGAACAGCTAGCCCAGTCTGGCGACAAAGATGCGGCTAAAGGTGACCAGACTCTGCCCGTGGGCGACAGCGCGGCAGCACTGAGGGGCCTGACGCCATCCAGCACGAGGCGGAAGTCGGCCAAGGTCCGCAGCCCGTCTCCAGGTTCCGACAGTGGAAGTGCTTCCGACTCCGACTCTGGCTCTGACTCCGGCTCGAGCACACGCTCAGTGACGACTAAGAATCCTCCCGAGGATGTCCTTATCTCCCAAGAGGCCGTCGATCATCTCAAGTGCTACATTGACTTTGTGGACGAAAAGATCATGCCGCTTTGGGATATGTACAAGGGCACGTCGAAGAAATATGTTCGCTACTCCGATTTGGCGTACCTCTTCCACCCCGGTGATGTTTTATACTCGCCGCAGCCGTCGGAAAAGACGAACACCAACAGCTTCTCGTCAGACAAATTACCTGCCTCTGTGTACCAGCCCGTGTGGAAGGTGCAGTATACGAACCCTCCCAGCATCAGTGAGGAGCGTCCGGAGGATTACGACGGCGGTCACAAGTTCTACATATCTTGTTTCTATATCGACTTTGACGGGAAGGCTTACGGCCCCGTCAAGTACCGCTTCAATGTGGAGAGCTACACGGGCGAAGTTGACATCAGGCATCTGCCTGTGTATCCCATACGCTATCGCACAGCCCCCGCGAAGAGCTCGGGCGTCCAGGGACAGGACGAGCTGCAGTCTGTTGGCAAGAACTTCCAGTTTTATGTCAAAGAAAAACACCTGTACTACCGCGGCTGGACACTGACAACTAGCCCTAATGGCGAAACGTTGACCGACAACACGGGCGAGAACATGAAGCACCCTGAGCATGTTGATAGTGGTGTGATTGTTGATTTCAAGGCTGCGCTGCAGGCTTTGCCAAGCTGGCGGCCAGTTTTCAGGGAGCCGTCGACGCTGGATGAAGAGTGGACGTCAACAGATGACCCGTTGCTTGATATCCAGTGGAGTGACACCAAGCGGACCAAAGAAGTCCGGCGGTGGAATGCCTTACTGCAGCTGCGTGACCCGGCTCATGCATTTGAGACGCATGAGTACGCGAACACCGACCCATTTCTGACGGCGTACGTCGAGGACCTCACGGATGAGCGCTACGAGCTCACAGAGGACAACTTGCAACTTTTGCCGGGCCGCGTGATGGGCTACGTGCTCCGAGACCGCAAGTTCGTCCAGCTAGATGTGCGCCACCTGCGGAAGATTGAACAGCAAGAAAATGTGTTTGGCAGCCTCAAGATTGCGGACGACCATAAGGAGATGGTGATGGCGCTGGTGGACAGCCACTTCCGCAAGAAGGCAATCAAGGACCCTCTACAATACAGCCTGGGACAAGATCTAATTCAGGGCAAGGGCGAAGGACTGGTGGTTCTTCTTCACGGCGTCCCTGGTGTGGGAAAGACAGCAACTGCCGAGGCGGTGGCGCAGTTTAAGAAGCAGCCGCTGTTTGTGATCACATGCGGCGACCTTGGCTTCACGCCCAGGGAGGTGGAAAAGTCACTCGAGGAGATTTTCCGACTTGCGCACATGTGGGACTGCATCTTGCTTCTGGACGAGGCAGACGTGTTTCTTGCAGAGCGGACACGAGACGACTTGAAGCGTAACGCGCTTGTGTCGGTGTTCCTGCGGGTGCTGGAGTACTACAGCGGCATCTTGTTCTTGACGACGAATCGGGTGGGCACACTGGATGAAGCGTTCAAGTCGCGAATCCATATGAGCCTGTACTATCCGCCGCTGAACCTGAAGCAGACAATACAAATCTTTGAGATGAATATTGATCGCATTGAGAAGATTGACCAGCAGCGGCAGCAAGCACGCGTGCATGCACCGGTCAAGGAGGACAAGGGGAAGGGAGTGACAAAGGAGAAGGAGGAAGAAAAGGAGACGAAAGAAAACAAAGGGAAAAAGGAGGCCAAGGAGAACAAGGACAACAAGGAAGCAAAAGAGGACAAGCTCGAGGCAGCCAAGGGACGGAAGCATGAAGACAAGAGCGAGCTGTCACATCACCTTGTGGTGGAGCGCGAGAGTGTGTTGCGATTTGCAAAGAAGCACTTTAAGAGAAGCAAGCAGCAGGCGCGGTGGAACGGGCGGCAGATCCGTAACGCTTTCCAGATCGCATCATCACTGGCGTTCTATGACAAACACCAGGCGTGGATGGAGCGAAAGGAGAAGGACGATACGGCAGTGATCGAAACGGCCGTGCTGAGCGACAAGCAGTTCCGCAAGGTAGCACTAGCGACGCGGCTCTTTGAGGACTACATGCTTGAGGCGCGTGGCATTGACGACCACGAGCAGGCGCGGATGGACCGAACGCGCGCAGACAGTCATGTGGCGAAAGACCAGGATGGGTACGGGTCCGACACGCCTCGCGGCGATTGGAACGACGCGGGGGATAGGTACGACCGGGACCTGCAGGTCGACAACTACCGTAACGGTGGCGGCGGCGGCAGCAGCCGTAAGTTTGGAGGACCACCGAGCCCTGCGCCGCCTCGGACACCGCAGAGCACCAGCCGGAGAGGCGACGACTATGATCGGTATGATGGTGGTAGTCGGTATAGTGGCCGGGATCGCTTCACAGACGGCGGCAGTCGCGGCAGCGGACAAGACCGCCAGCGACGTGGCGATGGTGACCGGTACCGCGAGCGAGAGCGCGAGCGTGATCGTCACGATGACTATGAGGATAGAGGCGACTATAGTGGACGAAAGAGGGACGGCCAAAGAGATGGGTACAGAGATGACCGGGATCGCGGCACGCCTGCACGAGGCCGTGGGGGAGGTGATCTCGGCCGTGATCTTGGTCGTGACCCTGGTCGTGACCCTGGTCGAGAATCCGGACGCGGTGATCGGCGAGAGCGCGGTACACGCGATGGTACACCCACCCGGCCAAGATCTGGATATGAGCCAAGCGAAGGCGGCCGCGGCCGCGACCGCGAAGGCGCTGATGCTCGTGATGGAAGTGATGACAGCGACGACAGTGGTGACTGGCTATGATTGTGTAGTCACATATTCCGGTTCAGTGATTACAGTGATAGAGCTAGATATTTGCTTGTTCTATGTTAGCATTGTCGACCTACGTTTCTTGATATTCACATTTGTATTTGACCTGGCTCGATTTGTGCACAGGTTACAAGCTTGAAATTAAATATTACACCAAAGATTCAGCAAATCGGAGACAAGCTGCGATGTTTCATATTAAGTTTTTACAAAGCTCCGATGCTTTACTTCTTTATTCACTGCATGTGTTCTGTGGTACGTGCTGTTCGTTCTATTTCGATATTCTAGGCGCCGAGTCGGCATTAGTTACGACGAGACAAGGCGTGAGTGACTGAGACGCCAGGTACCATTTCTCGTTATTTCGAGTATTATTACTCCGTGGCCAGCCAGGCTGGATGTATCAATGTCAATCCAGCTGAGACAGCACTCCGTATTGACTGGATGGGTATTGAATGAGTGGAGGACAGGGGACGCGACGTCCTGCGAAAATGTGTCAGCATGGGTTCACGATTATGCATTGGCCTGGTCGCGGCTGGCTACCATGAATCAGAATGCAGCGCAGGAGTGACTGCTACATGAATGAGGGCAAATGGACACTCGAGGATAATAATACACAAATCGCAGCTGGATTCAAAAAGTTTGCACGAGACACGTCAACGGTCGTCGTAGCCTCTTGTCTAGGGATGGGAGATGAAGCAGGGCAGAGACGGAATGTGGACAGCAAGTGGGTAGAAGAGGAGTTGAGTCTTCACGATGGGTCTTTGGGTGTGGTGTTTGAGCTTCAAGTATCTTACAAAGTATTGAATGTCGTCGTCAATATTTACCAGTCCCAACTGAAATACAAAGAAAGCAGTCGGAGGATGCCGAGTTGAGGAGATCTAATCTTACGGATCACGTAGTGCGAACTAGTCGACGAGTGCTTGTATCTCTCTACATTGCTTGTTTTTCAATTTACGTATTCTGGATTCATCGTAGGACGGCAGCAAATAACAGATAGTGCCGGCAAAGTAGAGTATTGTCTGGTCTGCTATCCTATCTGAAGAGATGCCACGCGACGGACGGTCTCCTCCTTTGGGACAAGCATTATGTATTATCAAGAGCACGCAGAGCACTAGCAGGCACCATGCAGAAGGATGACAACCGAATACCACTCTGTCCTGTCTTCCTGTCTGTTCTTTTCTTCTGGACTTCTCTTCTCCTCCCCCTCTTCTACCAGTTCCTACTCTGTAATGCAAGCTCGATCAATACAATGTACAGCCGTGCCAAGGACAGCCTCAGTAGCCTGATCCTAAAGGCATACAGTGGCATCACTAGCCATAAGAGGTCATCTCCGAATATTGCTGATGTGCCTCTTCTCACGGACACACCATAGTCTTCTCTGTTAAAATACGGTCCATCTCGATTAATTACTTGGACGCGTCTAGCATTCCCAGCTGCCAGTCCACAACGGCCTTGCCCACATGCCAGCTTGTGTAGATCAGATGCGCTTTAACTAATCACTAAAGTTTGCATTTCTCAATTGAAGAACTGATAGTCAGGGCGGCGGTCGTATTGCGTCAGAGGTGTCGATCAGGCCGTCTGCTAGTCAACAAAGCGACGGATAAGGAATACGAGCCAGCGAGCCATCATGCGGGCAGCCAACACGAAATGAACAGAACAGGAATAGAAAGCAGGCTGAATTTGACTTTTGGGCTGAATTTTTTACTAATTGTCATAGTTTTTGTGTTTATTTTTTCATTTTTCACTGCAGCTTCGTCTTCTATGTTTTTTTTTATCACTCCTTCTCGATTTTTTTCTGATTTTTTTTCTGGTAATTTTCCCTACAATTACGAAATATCAGAAGAAATTTACGGGATTTAGAATAATACACACATAAACTACTCTATACACGAGAACAAATTGAGAAATAGATTCTCACTGTGAGTTATCCCCGACTCGAATACATCATATCGTCCGCCATCAACTAGACCTCACTAGACCGTCCAATCTACAGAAACACGCAATCCAGCAGCTAACACGCCCTAAAGCATCCCACATGCGCTAGCCTATGAGACGGCGCATTTCCCTCTATATTTATCTCTTACACAAAACACGCTAGCCATTTATAGAATAGTCTACTGAGTTATGCTAGCGACGGTACTTTTGTCTCTGCACAACTTGTATGCTGCAACAAGTACCGTCCTGTTGTCTCCTTCCTCTGTTTCTTCATGCACCTTCCCGCTTGCGTCGCAGTTGTTGCAGTGTGTCTGCCCTGTTGGGGCGTTCCCTCCATCGCTGCTTCCTGGTTTTCATTTCATCTTTGTCGTGCCTCGCGGATGTCTGCGCCTCACTCTCTGCTCAGGGTATGAGCATCGGTCGCTCTTTCTATTTCAAACTTCTCGTCCTTCCTTTTTCGCCGTCAGCCTGGCCGTGATCGTGGACGCTCATTCGCTGGTTTCGACTTCACTTCATCGCAAGAATCCATAATCAATACCCATAGAGCGCACCTCGTACGTACATGTATTTATGCCATCATCAGCATCGACAACCGACTGCTGTGGCGTTGCATGTCGCGGCCACTGCTGAACCACTGCGGCAAGTAGAAAAACAGCGACATTGATGCGACCCTGCGCAGTCGATATTCCCATCCTCAGTTCTCTGATTCTCTCTGGTTCAGTTTCTGTTCCCTCAATATTGTCCGTCTTGAAGTACCTGGCCTGCTTTGGCTGCGTACTTGTTTCTCGCCGTAATTCTAGCAATATTCACATAGCTGCTTGCCCAGCATTCCTCTAGTCTTCGCAGATCTGCCGCATATCTTGTTTTCTCATTTTCAATTTTCTTTCCTTTTCTTCTCGTCCTTTTCCATCTCTATCATTCATCGTCGCCGTAATGCATCCTCTCTAACTCCGTAATACTGAGTACTTCGTACACAACAGCACGCCTTTCTCTACTTCTCCCTCTGCCTCTCCTCATATTAATTGCTTCCGCAATCGCGTCGGCTGCCAATCTCCCATATCCTCATCTCCTTTTCCTCTGACCCTGGCCTGTTTAGGCCTGTTTAGGCCTGCTTAGTCCTGTCCCACAATCCACAACAACGGCCACAGCCCCGTTCTGCAAGATACTGTACTGAGTACCGCTGTATCGTCTGCCTGTCGCCTGTCGCCTCTGCTCTCTGGTCTGCTATTGCGCTGCCTCGCTCTCGTCTCCTTCCTCTTCTGTCTGGTCTCTCACCTTCCGCCTCTCACCACCTCTCCTTCGCTCCTTCCCTCTTTCGCTCCCTCCTCCTTCCCTCCCACTCTCCCCTACGTCGATTCAATCCACGACACCTCCTCGACGTGCGATCACCGTCTCTCTCCGTCTCCCACATCGCCGTCGACCTCTCCGTCGACACCACAATCGTTTTCTCTCTTCGTGTTTCTTTATTCTCTTACTCTTCTTACTTCTTTTCTTTCCTTTTTGCTATTGTTTACTTTCTTTTGTCTCGCGCCTGGTTGCCGTCACCTCCTCTTCAATATCCTCCTCGATTTTCTTCTCCTCGATTCCCTCGATTTTCCACGACTTTGCGACTGTGCCCCTCGACTATCTGCTATTATCGTCTCGTCACACCTCCGGTCACCGTGCATGTGCATCTCGCCGACAGTCGATCCCACACAGCCTCCCTCCTATCTGTCTACTCCCACCGATGCGATCATTATCTACGGACTTCCGCCCAATTACAACTCAGACACATCCGACGGCTGAACCACATTCACCCCCCCCCATTCGACTCGCATACAACTGATAGACCGTCCCAGACGAGCTTCGCCCTGTACGGGCTCCTATCTCCTCGTCCTATACTCTCCCGTCTTCCGTCTCGACTCTCACACTCGCCGGCACCTAGCTCCCCAAGATGCTTCGTCCCGCTACGCCCTTGGCGGTCCTGTTGACCGCCGCCCTCGCCCTGCTCGTCATCACCATCATATCCACACCCATCATCAACAGCATCCCTCTCGGCTCTTATGAGGGAATCAACTTTGGTGTCTTTGGCTGGTGCAAGCCCGACGGCACCTGCTCCGGTTTCGAGCTCGGCTACGACACCTCCGAGCTGTTTTCGACTGATGCATCGGCCACGTTCGACCTGCCGACGTCGACGCGCACGACTCTGTCCACCATCCTCGTCCTGCACCCCGTCGCCGCCCTGCTCACCCTGATTATGCTGATCCTCGCCATCGTCGCGCACTTCCACTCGCCGGCGCACTCCATCCGCTACCTCCTCATCGTCTTTATCCTCAGCATCTTCACCTTTATTGCCGCCCTGCTCGCCTTCCTCATCGATGTCCTGCTTTTCGTCCCTCACATGGCCTGGGGCTCCTTCGTCGCACTGGCTGCTGTCATCGTCATTGCTCTCTGCAGCATCATCTCCTGCGCCATGCGCCGCACACTCGTCAGCCGCAAGACCCGCCAGCGCCGCATCGATGCTAATGCCGAGATGAGCGGCGAGAACTTCTACAACCGTCAGGCCCAGTCGACCGCCGTCGTCAACGACTCTGGTGCCATAATGAGCGCCGACTCGCCGCCCCCCATCCCCAGACAGGCCATCCTGCCTGGCATGGGCGGTCCCGGTAACGAGGCCAAGGACGCCGGCAGCAGCGACGAGCAGATCCCTCTTACATCCCAGTCCCCGGCCGACATGCGCAACAACCAGAACCAGTTTGGCCGCAACAGCCCTGATGTCATGATGATGTCGGGTGCCAACAACAGCGGTATGGTCGGCGGCCAGCCTAACCGCCGTCCTTCCCTGCAGCGCGACGCCTACGGCAACATCATCCCCTACGGTGCTCCCACCTCTGTCAGCCCTATCTCGTCTGTCGACGGCTACGGCAACCGCCGTGCTTCTATGGACCGCATGAACAACATGACGCCTAACCAGCGTGGTCGTGGCGGTCCTGGTGGCCCTGGCAGTTTCCGTGGTCGCGGTGGCGGCCCTGGTCCTTACGGACCCCCTCAGGGCCGTGGCGGTCCGTATGGCATGCAGAACGGCGGTCGTGGCGGTAACTACGGCCCCAATGGTGGTCGCGGCGGCTACGGTGGTCCCAACGGTCCCAACGGCCCCATGGGCCCTAACGGCAGAGGTGGCAGAGGCGGCTACAACCAGCGTGGAGGCTTCCCCGGCGGTGGCCGTGGTCGCACGCCTCCTCCTGGTTACGGCTACGATCAGCAGAACCAGTACGGCGGCGGTGGCCTTTCTGCACCCCCTCCTCCTCCTGGCGCCTTCAACAACAACATGAACAATAACAACGTCATGGCTATGGGCAACATCAACAGCAACAACAACAACAACAACAACAACAACGGCGACAACTACAATGCCTACGGCCACGAGCGGTCCGTCTCGGGCGACCTGCCCCGTGCCGAATCGCCACCTCCTCTGCCTGGCATGGACGACCCTATCTCTGCCCCTAGCCCGCGCGGCCAGGCAATTGAGATGGAGGCATCCGTGCCCCGTCCCCAGCAGAGCCGCTTTGTCGAGGCTGACGATGATATTGCCGGCATGGTGAACCTGCAGCAAGGCAGAACAGCTGGCAATGTGCCCGAGAACATCAGCGAAGTCGAAGGCAGCACCTATGTGCCGCCAAGAGCTGCATGGACCAACAATAACGCCAGCAGCAACAGCGTCAACAACCAGCCCTCGCCCATCTCGCCGTCTCCCGTTCACGGCGCTGCCGAGCTTGGTGGTCACATCGATGCCCACCCCAGCGCATCGGACGCTTACGTTGAAGACGTCGACCCCCGCTTTGCTGAGCCTTCGCAGCCTCCTCCTCCCCAGCAGTTCCCGCAGCAGTTCCAGCAACAGCAGCAGCTACAACATCAACAGCAGCCGCCACGAAACCGCAATATGAACAGAAACAGCAACCAGTACAACCAGCCACCACAAGGCGGTCCTGGTGGTCCCATGCAGCACCCCCACATCAACGTGCCGCCACCAATCATCTCGTACGACGACATCCCCCAGGGCTCCAGAAGCCCAGCCGAGTCCGAGCGTTCAACCTTTACGTCCATCTCACAGCGGGGTATCAACCCGCGGTGGAACCCGCCACCACAGGCATTGATGCCCGGCTACGGCCCGGGTAATGGTGGCCCTGGCGGTCCGGGTGGACCTGGTGGCTACGGCGGTGGCGGCCCTGGCTATGGCGGCCCTGGTGGACCTGGCGGACCAGGTGGACCAGGCGGTTTCGGTGGACCTCGTCGCCCCCCTATGCGCGACCGCAACGACGTCCTCCTGAACAGCAACCCCGACTTCTCCCTGCCGGGCGGTAGCAGCGTCCCGCGCAGGCCAGTAGGCGGCGGTCCTGGTCCCAGCAACCTCGGCGGCGGCGGCGGTGCCGGCATGATTCCCGGCAGTGCCTACCCGGCGCTGTAAAGGTTGTCTGAAGAAAAAAAGCCAAAAAAGCCAAGCCGAAAAGCACCCATCTAATGTCTAGTACTGTTTCTTTCTTGTCACTATTCGATTCACATTTTCTCCTCTTACTTTTCTTTTCTTTTTTACCCCTGCTGCACTTTTCCCGGTCTACTTCTCACACTCTCTTTAAAAGTCTTTCGCATCCGCGAGAATGTCGAGACTCTCCTTCTTTAGAACTACATTTCAACTCCATTTTTTCCTTTCTCACATAGCATCTACATGTACTTGATTGGGGTGAAGTACATGGAGCCGAGGAGGGGGAATTGGTATCTTCACTACAGATCTTTCTTTTTTCGTCTCTTTTTTCGACACATGTTCGACTGTTTGCCCTTGTTCTTGTTTCCACTGGGGATCATAAAATACCCTCTGTTTTTTGTGCTTGATTTTGCTTCTGCCTGCTTTTCATTTGCGTTTTACTAGCTAGTTGGCATGTCTTGGGTAGCTCACTCAAAACTTTATATACATATTGTCATCTTGTCATATTGATATCTTTGAAAGTGATGATTGTGTCAGTAGATGTATCTTATCATCTAGAACGATGACTAATAAATGCCACTTATACAGCAAACCAGCGTCACGTGGACACAACGACGTCTCGTCAAATACATCGTGAACAATTGTACAATTACATGTCAAAACTTGTAAGATAAAGATGCCTCATCAGAAAAAAGATGTCCGCGTATCTTCTTTGTAATCTTGGTTGTATAACTGTCTATAAAGAGCTTTATTTTCCTCAGAGCTTTCATAGCCTGTCTCCTTATTCTTCATGGAGATGACATTACACATCTCACAAAGCTGCATCACTCGTCTACTCTCTTGTACTCCTTCATTCGTTTACAATTTTGGGTTTGGTGGAAGATCTCCTTTATTGGGTTTTTAAGAAAAAAAGAAAAAAAAGGGGCTCTTGAGCTGCCCCGAACCGTGTGGGTAGTTGGCTGACACAGTGAATCCAAGCACACATGGTGCGAACAGAGCTCGTCAAGAAAAGCTCGTAGCACTATAGGTGGCTGATGTCATCATCGTCCTCAGTTTGAGCCTGGTCGAAATGATGTTGGCGGACCAGGGCCTGACTGAAATGGTCCTGGTTGTAGTGGCCCTGGTTGTAGTGGCCCTGATTGCTCTGGGCTTGGCCAATCTGCGGGGATTTGACGACAAAAACAAGCTGCCCAGTTGTGAGCTTGCCCCAGGTGCCAATATTGTTTTGAGAGATTAGCTGCTGCTGCTCAAAAAACTGCCTCTAAGCACGTTCTTGCTGCTGCTGCAGCTTCGCCAGTTGCGTCTGTAAGCTCTGGATTTGACACTGCCGCGAAGCAAACTGCTGCTGCTGGTGCTCATAGCCGTGGCTGACCTGGCGATTCATGACGTGGTGATTTCCTGAGCTGCCATTAACCCGACTAGGGCGCCGTTGCTTGCGCTTTGCATGGTGATTTCCCGTCTTGGCTTTTTGAGTTACATGCGAGGCCGACCGGCGCTCGAATATACTGAGGCTGGTCGTATTGCCCGGGTGGTCCCATGATGCAATGCCTCCCTCGCTGCTTTCTGAAACGAAAGCGTTCGCGCTGCTTGACGAGTTATCGGCTACTATGTGTTAGTATCGCAGTCTCCATAGAGCACAAACATTACGGGGAATAATACAGGAAAACAAGAAAGAATGTATAAATAATAATAAAAGAATGACAGGAGTAACAAGAAATAGAACGCGACAGAACAAGTAAGGAATTGGATTGTTACGAACCATCGTGGTAAGACGACTGTGAAGGGCCGTTGGGGTTGAGGAGCTGTGCAGTCGAACGGATATTGGACAGAGGAAATCTCCCGGGCGGCCCGTTGACTAGTTGATTGTAAGTCCATTTCTCGTCCGCGGCCGTGACCATTCGAGCGTTAAGATTCGGCAGCGAACCAATCTCGTCTAGGTGTTCGTGTGGAAGCCAGAGACCGCGGTGTCTCACTGGTTCGGGAACGGTCTGCTTGGGCAGCTGAACCTTGGAAACCATATGCGATTGCTGAGCATTGGTGGACTGCTGGGCTCCGGAGGACTGCTGACCACCAAAGGCCTGTTGGGTAATGGAGTCCTGTCCATCATAGGTCTTCTGAACAGCACTAGGTTCATGGGCAGCAGACAGCTGCTCTACTACGACCGAATCCTGGCCATGCGTGGGCTGGTAAGCATCGAACATTTGCTGGTGGTGGTATGGAGCCCGGACAGCAAGGGATTCCTGATTGAAGACTTGGCTGTTTCGAGGTAGAGACGGAACATCTTGCAGAGCTCCATTGAGTCTGTATGCTTTTTCCAGCGCCGCTGACTGACGTCTTGCGTCGAGTGCAGCACGCTCTGGCTCCTCCAGAGGTGGCGGTTCCATGCCGTAGGGCAATTGCATCCGAGGGGGAGTAAAGCCCTCAAGGCCTGCTTCAAAGTGCTGAACGCGGCCGGCGGCAATGTGCCGGCGAGGCACGGGCACATGGAGAACCAGATCATCCACCTCAGGACGCACTGGCAAGTGATAGCCATCTGGGTCCCTCTTCGGGGGCGTGGCGTATTGATTTTGTTTGCGAGGTACGGGGTTCTCGAATGCTTTGCGGATGGCCTGCTGCTGAGGGTCTGTCTCGTCGAAGGTGATCTTCGGTGACCAGACGGCCGGCCGCAAGAGCCTATGGGACAGAGGAACAAACTCGGGGTGGTCCGGGTGAAGCTTGGAGAAAGAGGGACGAGGAGTCTCAGGAACATCCAAGCGCACTGGATTCTTCTGCTCGCAGGTATCATGGGTGTCCATTCCATAGACTTGGCCTGGGGCATGTTGTACAGCATTACTCTGGCCCCCATTTTGATCGTTGCTGTAGAGCGTCAGAGGCAGAAGAGGCTTGGGAGACTCCCTCTGGGTACTAGGAATATCTCTCTGGCCTTGAACCGGGCCTCCGGCGGTATTAGCCGGGCCGGCGTGAGTCTGGGGCGATCCTCCGTGAGACCCAAGTGCCGATTGCTCCGTCGCCAGAGCCATGAGGGCCAAACCTGGATGCTGGTAGGAGGTGGCCGGAATGTACGGCTCAAGACTTTGGGTGACGCTGGCCGGAAGGCCATGGTGCATTGAATAAGGAGGATTGGAGGTCGTGATCTGGCGCTGCTTTCCCTTCTCAGAGTTGTTATTCACAGCTTGATTCTTGTTGTGCTGTCCAGCGAATTCATCGGCGTGGCGTTCAGAAAACAGTATCATCTGTTGCTGAGCTTCCTTTTCACCCTGCAAGCGAAGATCCCTTTCAGCCTGCAACTGTTTGACTTCATATCCGATCGGACGTGGCTCAGGGGGGCGGGGCAGGCTGTCGTAGTGGTTTGATACGACGATGAGTAGCTCTGGGTGGAAAATGCTGGGCATGCAGAAAAGACAGCCCTTGAGTTTGCCATCCTCATTGATTTCGTAAGGGTAGCCGGCCCCATTGTTGCTTCCATATACATGGTGGTGCTCAAGGCTTACGGCACAAGTCTGGGGGAAAAGTGTGCCGTGCGGAGCGAAGGCCAAGTTGTTTTGGTACCGGCGTATCTTTTCCCAGAGGGCATTGCGGGCCTTCCCGTGATCTTCGTCCAGGATACTCGATCCGAGTCCTTGATGTAAAGCGCGATGATGATCAGGCTTCTGGTGTCCAATATCGATCTCTCTCACTTTGGGGGCAATGCGGACGTAGCCGGGCCGCTTGGCGACCCCGTAGTCAATTGCCGAGGGACTTGCAAGCTTGAACTCTTTAGCAGTTAACCCTGTTCGGGCTACTTGCGCATACGGCCTGCGAGGGAAGTCCTGGTGCAGAACAAGCTGGTTCTCAGCGTGGGGTTTCTTGACGCTAGGGCCCGGAGAGCCGTCGTGGAAGACGTCCGGCATGATGGGATGCAGGCCGTAGAGGCAGTGGGAAGGATTTTTCGAGTTCTTGAGGTGAGGCTCAGTCTATGTGTCAACTGTTAGCCAGAGATCTCCAGGAAGTGAATGCTTCATGACAGTGCAACGATAAAATTGAGCTTGGCGCAAAAGCAAGAAGCATCCGATGCAAAACGAGAGGACGACAGAACGCAGCATTAAAGCACACGGCAAATCAAAAGGAACGAGGAGCCAAAAGTTATTTGTACAGTAGTAGCTAAGGCTATAGAAGAAAAGCAAGAAAATTGGCGACGACCGGTGAGCAGGAAAACATTTGTACAAGAAGTGTCGACAATGCGTGTATGAGGAAGAAGACATGCTGTTTGAAAAGAAAGACTGAAAATAACCAGATTATACGTCGAGATGAGGTAGATGCAAATTGGAAGTTGTGTTGTTCCAACATGGTACAAAAGTGAAATGAAGCAATTGACAGAGAGGGGGTGGGAGGGGGGTTGAAGAAGAGACTTTTAAAGATTTCTCAACAATTGCTGGGTTTGATGACGTGAATATAGACTTGGATAAAGCTCCTGAGTGTGAGTATCATGCTCAGGTAGCTCGAAAGTTAAGTTTGCAAAATTGAGTGCGAAATCGTTGATGTTGTGATGTAGGACTGTGTTTGTGCAGAAAACGAAATGTCGATGCGAGGCTAAAAATGGAAGAACAAGTGCAAAACTAGACATTAAAGAACAAAAAGCATATCTGCATGCTCGCCAATGTCTATAGAACAGACAAATGTTATTTGTAAAGAGGTAAAACAATGCGTTGCAGTTGGAACGTTATAAATGTAGAAACGTACCTTATGTTGACTTGGGTGTTAAGCTGCGTCGGCGACGACGATGTGGGGTAAAATGTGTAATGATATCGAAATAGCAGAAACAATATCCGTGGAATGCAACGGAGATGAAAGAAGATCAATCAATGTAAAAAGCAGATGTTTTTTGAGGTTTTGAGTATGGTTTTCGAGATAATCGATGATGTGCGAAGACGTTTTGACGAGATCAGGAAAGTAAAAAAACAAAGCAGAAGCACACTCTGCAAGCAGAATAAAAAGCAACTGAAGAACAGAATAAGAGGAACGATAGACAGATAATGATGGGTAAAAGTCTCACGATGCTGGGTGAGAGGATGTTTCAGGTTGACGAAGTTTGCATGAGGAAAGCAAAAGAAGAGAAGGAGAGGAGAGGAGGAGGAGAAGAAGGGAGAGAGGAAGAGGAAGGAGAAGGGGGAGGAGAGAGGGAAGGAGGGAATGGCAGAAAATAATTGCAAATTGTTGAGGAAGGATCTCCCAAAGCTCTTTTGTATTTCAGGTAAAAATGCTGTTGTTATTCTGCTCACGCCATTAGCCAGCACCTAAGAGGACGCAAGCACACCGAGGAGGATCAGCAAGGTAAGGATGAAGGTGAGGAAGGAGCAACCGGTTCTCGAGTCCTGCATGCAGGTCCAGGAAGGCAGGAGCTCATGGGGTGAGAGGTCTAGAAGCTCGAGGGGTGTGCGTAATCGACGCCTAGATAGGAGGCTGGAGGCTGGCCATGTGATATCAGGCTGCCTGTGTCTTTCTAGGAAGGTAGAAGGAACATGATTCATGCCATTTGCACTGTTCTCTCGTCTGCAGATGTGCTCCTTCCGCGTGGACAGTATCAACACACAGTCTGCAGCCGTAGACTAGATGTATCCATGACCTGTCTATGCAGTCAAGAATTACAGCTACACGATACTCAAATCAGGATGAGCAAGACGATCGGGAGAAGACGGCATAGCTCCTGGTTGGTCAGATGAGCTGTTTGTTGATACTGTCACCGTAGTTGTTGAGGCAGGAGCGCAGCTTGATGACGATGGAAGACGGGTGAGGATGGTCATGGGCTGATTTTTATCTCCTTGCAGGACACGACGAAATTCAGTCGGAGGACAGCATGCTCGCGATTATTCTCGCGGTTGGATGCATTGTTTTAAAGTCCTTTGAGTACGGGTTGCTGGTTTGGTCGTAGTGTCGCGTAAGATGTGGGCATGCAGCAGAGCTTGGCTGTGAAAATCTGAGCTGTGAGAAGTGAGGCAGCATGACCAAGATTGTAGAGAGACTGGCTAATATGGTAGACTGATCATTAGAGAGAAACTTTGATTTGTGAAGCTTGTCTAGTTATGAAGAGAGTGTTCTTCCAAGATTAAATCCATGGTGAATGGAGGTAAACCGTGCGAGACAGCTGCAAACAGGAGAGCCATTGGCGAGGAGAAACGTAGTGAGAGTAAGAAGAACATGGAGCAGCACTTCTAGAGTCTACTGCAGTCTTCAAGCTAAAAATTTGGTAGCCAAGTGCTTTGTTTGCCAAGTTGTACGCTTTTGTTTGCCTATCTTGCTGGTCTCCCAGAACATCACGACATCTGCAGATTCCCAGCACACGACAGTCGTCGGTCAGAGTATGAGCTAGGAGCATTGAAAACTATTACCAAGTAGTTCTTCAAGTGGTTCATCATACAAGCAGAAGTTGAGAAGCCAACCGATCATCCGCCGAGCTCTGCGACTGTTTTTGCCTGTGGGCTGGCCTCCGAAACTATCACGACATCTTCATTTTCCACCACCACACGACAAACTCCGACAACGAGACACACGAATCAATCTACAAAGCCCGAAACTTCTTTGACACCCTCCTCGAGCTCGATATATCATTCCAACTCTCCCATACTTCAATACAGCCGTGCATAGTCGATCGGACGCGCGCTGAGCACCGGCTGCATCTTTTGTTTTCGTTTTCCACAACCAGATGACCTCAGAGCAGGCTTTCATAGTTTGCGTCTGACTTCAAGCACATAAGATCATCTGGAAATGTCCTTCTAGCTACGAGTTTGCTGCTCAAAAGTTCGCTGGCGAGTCTTGGACCTTTCCCGTCAAGTGAACATCGTGACTTTTGCGTCGCGCGTCAAACTTTTACCACCACGCCTATTATACTCGCGCCGGAGTCCCAGAAACTATCCAACCATACTCTCGGCAGTAGATACAGGATGCAACAAGTACCTGAGTCATTCCAGAACTAAGTTCGGCATCAGTGGACTTTGATTCGGGTGTTTTTCGTAACCAACGCGTCCTGGACATACACCTACAACCGCCTTCAGAGTCAGAGAGAATAAGCCATAGAGAATCGAAATGATCCTGGCGATGACACGGAAATCCTTTCTATGAGTTTGCTCTTACTCTTGTTTTCCTTTTGATCGATCTACTTTCTACCTGCTCGTTGTGTAGCCTCTCGATCATGCCTACATTCTGATGAGACTCATCTACAGCATCTTCACGGCCACAATCATGGCGTCAAACCTGTAGACTATTGCCACCTGATTTCGAACAGGCCAGTACTTTACTGATATCTGCCTACTATTTCTTTCACCTTCCTGGAAGTATTCTCTTCTGCCTTGACTCATTTTCACCGGGAGTATTATATAATCACGCGTTTCTACTGCCGTGGCGGATGTCAACAGTATAAAGAGCAGCCATAAAATCTGTGTGGTTGTAAGCCATACAGATCTTCTGAATTCATATGAAGTCATACGGCCTATTGCACTTCTTCTTCACAGAAAATGTGTCAAGTTTATACAATTTCCAATGAAAGTTGTCATTTATTTCGGTCTTTTGTTTTTGAAATATTAAACGAGCAACCGACGTAAAAATACCTATAAAATTACAATAATTTCAAACAAGTCTTCATGAGTACTGACAAAAATAAAAAAATATTTGTGTAAATCTTCCACCTGAAGAAACATGATAATCATTGATTTCGACATGTTTTCGTCATGATCTGTTGCCAATTCATCCCAGTCACCTCTTCTCCATCGACGTGTAAGTCAGTGTGGCTGAACGCCACAGTCAACAGACACAACCACTTAATCGGAGCTCGCCAGCACGTGACCCAGAGCTTGACCTCAATTACTCCACTTGGCGGCTACAGCCAATTGGGAACCAATGTGGGGCAAGGGGGGGATTTGGCATACGTCGCGATATCCCTATTCCCTATTCCAGCTGTCCACTCAAGTGTCCCTCGCCATACATTGGAAGCTCTACACCGACTTACCGACTTCTAAACACCACCCCAACTCTTGCATCTTCATCCGACCAGCCCGCGTCCCCCCAACTGAGCTGACACGATGAACCACGGAAAGAGGGACGAGGATGCCGATGGCAGCCTGGTGCGGGTTGACCGTACCCAGGTCTTCCAGGAGGGTAAGTGGGAATAGCTTCACTTTTGGCACCACGCCGTCGTGGCCGCAATGCCATTACTGCCATTCCGTCTTCTGCATACTGACATCACAGCCCGCCTCTTTAACCAGTCCCCCGTCCAGCCGCGCCAATGCCGCATCCTGCTCACAAAGATCGCCCTCCTCCTCTACACCGGCGAACGCTTCCCGACCACCGAGGCCACAGAGCTCTTCTTTGGCATCTCCAAGCTCTTCCAGACCGACGACTCCAGCCTGCGCCAGATGGTCCACCTCGTTATCAAGGAGCTCGTCCACTCCGCGGAGGACACTATCATGGTCACAAGCTCCATCATGAAGGACACCGGCGGCTCCGGCAGCTACATCTACCGCCCCAACGCCATCCGCGCCCTGTGCCGCATCATCGACGCAACCACCGTCCAGGCTATCGAGCGTGTCATCAAGACCGCAATCGTCGACCGCAACCCCTCCGTTTCCTCGGCCGCCCTCATCTCCTCCTACCACCTGCTGCCCATTGCCCGCGATGTCGTCCGCCGCTGGCAGAGCGAGACCCAGGAGGCCGCCACAAACTCAAAGAGCTCCGGCGGCTTCTCCCTCGGCTTCTCCTCTTCCTCCTCCGGCGCCGCCCCCGTCAACTCCTCCGCCATGACCCAGTACCACGCTATCGGCCTGCTCTACCAGATGCGCATGCACGACAAGATGGCCCTCGTCAAGATGGTCAAGCAGTTTGGCGCTGCCGGTGCCGTCAAGAGCCCGGCTGCTGTTGTCCTGCTTGTCCGTCTGGCTGCCCAGCTTGCCGAGGAGGATCCTACTCTGCGTCCTGCCATGGTCACCCTGCTCGACGGCTGGCTGCGCCACAAGAGCGAGATGGTCAACTTCGAGGCTGCCAAGGCCATCTGCGACCTGCGCGATGTCACCGACGCCGAGGTCTCCCAGGCCGTCCACGTGCTGCAGCTGTTCCTGAGCTCGCCGCGTGCCGTCACCAAGTTTGCCGCCCTCCGCATCCTGCACAACTTTGCCTCCTTCAAGCCCCAGGCCGTCAACGTCTGCAACCCCGATATTGAGCTGCTCATCTCCAACAGCAACCGCTCCATCGCCACCTTTGCCATTACCACCCTGCTCAAGACCGGCAACGAGGCCAGCGTTGACCGCCTTATGAAGCAGATTAGCAACCTCATGTCCGAGATCACCGACGAGTTCAAGATCACCATTGTCGAGGCTATCCGCACTCTGTGCCTTAAGTTCCCCAGCAAGCAGGCCGGCATGCTGGGCTTCCTCAGCGGCATCCTGCGCGACGAGGGCGGCTACGAGTTCAAGCGTGCCGTCGTCGAGAGCATGTTCGACCTGATAAAGTTTGTTCCCGAGGCCAAGGAGGAGGCTCTGGCCCACCTCTGCGAGTTTATCGAGGATTGCGAGTTCACCAAGCTCGCCGTCCGCATCCTGCACCTGCTCGGTATCGAGGGCCCCAAGACCTCGCAGCCCACAAAGTACATCCGCTACATCTACAACCGTGTCGTGCTCGAGAACGCCATTGTGCGTGCCGCTGCCGTTACCGCCCTCGCCAAGTTTGGTGTCGGCCAGAAGGACCCCGAGGTCAAGAAGAGCGTCACAGTCCTGCTTACCCGCTGCTTGGACGATGTCGACGACGAGGTCCGCGATCGTGCTGCCCTCAACCTGCGCCTGATGAACGAGCCCGACGAGCTGTCCACCCGCTTTGTCAAGAACGAGAACATGTTCTCGCTGCAGTACTTTGAGCACCAGCTCGTCAGCTATGTCACCGCCGACGACAAGGAGACCTTTGCCACGCCCTTTGACATTTCCAAGATCCCTGTCGTCACACGCGAGCAGGCCGATGCCGAGGACCGCACAAAGAAGCTCACCTCTACCACTCCCTCACTCAAGCCCCCCAAGATCGGCGGTGCCAACGCCTCCAACGGCAACAAGTCTGCATCGTCTGGTGTCGAGGCTGCTGCCGCTGCTTCGGCCCAGGCACAAAAGTACGCCACCGAGCTGCTGGCCATCCCCGAGATGAAGGAGTTTGGTGCCGTGCTCAAGTCGTCGCCTGCTGTCGAGCTGACCGAGGCCGAGACCGAGTACGTCGTCAGCGTCGTCAAGCACATCTTCAAGGAGCACATTGTGCTGCAGTACGAGGTTAAGAACACGCTGCCCGACACCGTGCTCGAGAACGTGTCCGTCGTTGCCACACCGTCGGACGAGGAGGAGCTTGAGGAGGTCTTTATCCTGCAGGCCGAGCGCCTGGCCACCGACGAGCCTGGCAAGGTGTACGTCGCAATGCAGAAGGTCAACGGCGCCGAGTCGCTGCCGGCCAGCACATTCTCTAACGTGCTCAAGTTCACCAGCAAGGAGATCGACCCGACGACTGGCGAGCCCGAGGAGACTGGCTACGACGACGAGTACGAGGTGTCCGAGTTTGAGCTGTCGGGCAGCGACTACGTGATCCCGACATTTGCCAGCAACTTCAGCCACCTGTGGGAGCAGGTCGGCGCGTCGCCAAATGCCGAGGAGTCCGAGGAGACGCTGCAGCTCGACGGCGTCAAGAGCATTGCCGATGCCACCGAACAGCTGGCGGCGACACTGTCTCTGCAGCCGCTCGAGGGCACAGACATCCCCATGAGCCAAACCACACACACGCTCAAGCTGCTGGGCAAGACGGTCAACGGTGGCCGCGTCGTGGCCACGGTGCGCATGGCATACTCGGCCAAGTCCGGTGTCACCACCAAGGTCACCGTGCGCAGCGAGGAAGAGGGCGTCTCGGCGCTTATCATTGCTTCCCTGGGTTAATGTCTCTCTGCCTTGGGCTGATTACGTCACTTTCTGCTTTTTGTGCTTTGTGCTTTATCGTCAAGACATTGGAATGGGTGCGGCTTATTACTAGATGGGCTCTTGGTCACTTGTCTTTTGTCTCGCCTGTCCTCTTTATCCCTTTTTATGTTATCGAGCGTCGTTTCTGGTGGTCCGAGGGGAACAAAAAAAACGTACTGTCTTTTGTACATTTCTCCATTATAGTTCATCATATTGATTATCTTCATACCTTACTTGGCCTCGCTGAGTCATTTTTGCTATCGTGATCGAAATGCTTTTGTCTTTTTGTTTATCTATTGATGCTTGAATTTATATTTTAACGCTTCTTGCCGCCTTTGCCGCCCCGGCCGCCCTTTGCACCCCCCTTGCCGCCGCCGCCCTTACCACCACCTCCTCCACTGCCACCGAGGCCGCCGCCCTGCATCACAGTAACCTTGCCCACAGGCACACAGTTGGACGCTTCCTCCATCTTCATGCCACTGAACAGCTCCGTCTCGCGCGGCCAAATCCGCTCAGGATCCCGGCTCTCGACATCAACAACATTGGTGTTCACCTTGCCGTTGGCTGACTCGCCTGCACGCTTCCACCGCTCCAGCACATCCCGCATTGCCCGGCCCTTCTTGACCTGGCCTGGCTGCAGCTTCACCTTGTACTTGAGGCGCGATAGGGCCATCCAGGGCGCACACACGGGGATGATCTCGAGGATCTCGTCGCCTGGTGCGGGTCTGCCGACAACCGTAGCCAGCACATCGAGACTGCCATTTTCAGGGTCATCGTTGCCTTCTTCGGCCTCACCCGCACCAGCGGCACCATCGTCAGCACCACCGGCTTCCAGCTTGGCTTGACGGGCAGCTTCAAAGTCGCGCATCTTCTGCATCTGCTTCTCCTTTTGGGCCCGGCGACGCTCCTCGTAGGCGGCAATTTCGGCCTCCCGCTGCGCCTTGGCCTTGGCTCTGGCCTCGGCCTTCTCGCGACCAGCAGAGATACCGAAAAGTCGCTCGGCAGCAACACGCTCATCTTCGTCCTGGTCCTTGTATTTTGCGAGCTTCTTGGCCTTGGCCTTGAGGGTTCGCTTGGACACGGTGGTGGAGCTGTTGGTTGTCGATGCACGGGAAGGAGTGGGCGATGTAGCACGGAGATGGTCTTTGCCCTTTCCTCTCCAGTCAGGGCGAGTGGGCGCGGTGTCCTCCTCCTTGCTTTCTTCCTCGTCATTCTCATCCTCTTCGACTGCCTTCTCGTCCAGAGTTTCATCTTTCTCCTCTTCCACGGTGTCATTTCCTGGCTTCTCCTCTTCCGCCTTGGGTGCTTCAATGGGTTCCGGGACCTCGGCAACTGGCTCCTCGGCAACCGGCTCCGCAGCCTCTTCTTCGTCTTCCTCATCACCAGCACCACTGGTGAGCTCCTCTATGGAGGGGATCTGGTGCTTAGTGTGGTTGCTCTTACTGGCGTCGCTGATCTTGAACATGACACCAAATCCAAGCACCCTCTGCGGCGGTGGCATATGGTTCTTTTCGCCCCGGATGTCAAAAACACCCGGCGGCAGGATCTCACCACGCGTCGTTGCCTTCGACACCTGATCAGCGCGCACCCAGTATGCGCCCATACCCGCTTTGGTGTCCCAAGCCTCGGACGCACACACGGCTAGCGTTCCAGCCTGTGCGAGGGTGGCCGGTGGTACAACACCAGCTTGTGCGCCGGCGACGTCTGTGCGGTTCTTGATTACGACGATGCCGGGCGAGCCCTTGATGTCGGCATGCACATACACGTCATTGCGGTCAAAGTAGCGCCTGTATAGCATCTCACACTGCTGCGGGTCCTTTGCGGCAAGGACCAGGTAGCCGTCTGAAGACACAAACCAAGCAAACTTTTCGAACCACTGCGGGCGGCGAATCAGCTGGGGTGCGCCGGGCTTGCCGCCCGCGGCCGTCTTTGCCTGCACGCGCTTCAGCTCTTCAGCGACCTTCTTTTCAGCATTGCGCAGTGCCATGGACGTCACTTCCTTTGTCTTTTGCTCTTTGACGGCAGCGACGCGCTTCTGGTCGTAGTACTCGCGCGCATTACCCCAAGCTGTCAATGACAGCTTTACGTCGACGTCCAAAGTGCTGCGATTCGCCTCCGGGGCATTATCTTCGTATGTGTAGTCGGCTTCTCCGTCTTCGTAAAACTCTTCCTCCCAGTCGTCTTCTGGGTTCTCATCGAGTGTCAGTGTGACGTAGCCCTCGGCAATATGCAGCGGCAGCTTGAACATAGCCGCAACTGGATTGCTGCTCGCACTATTCTCGATGAGGAATCCGAGAGCATCCCAATCGACGCCGAGCTGCAATTGGACATTGATGGCATCAAGTGCAGCCTGCACCCAGTCCTGATTGGCCTCGATCGCGGCAGCCTTGCGCACATTGTGCTGCTGCTGCTCCTGCAGAGTCTCAATACGCTGGGCCTGGTCGCGCTTGGTGGCCTCCAGCTTCTTAGTAGCGACTGACTCTTGCTGGTGCACCTGGCGGTTGGCCTTAAGGCCCTGCAGGTGGGAGTAAAACTCGTCGGCGGTCTTGTTGAAGGATTCAAACTTGAGGATGACATACTTGGGGTCGTTTTCGAATTGGCGGGGGCTGAAGGGGTGAAAATCTATAAAATCCAGGTTGGCAGTTGCTGACGGAGTGGGCGTCGGCGCGGGTACTGTGCCGTCTGCATCTTCTGCAGGAGTTTCTGCGGGAGTCTCTGCTTCAGGCTTGGTCTCGGTCTCGGCATCAGCTTCAGCCTCCTCTCTCTTAGTGGCAATGATGACACCTGGGCATTTGGGCCCGTTGTTGGCAAAACCTTCGGCCTGGCCGCGCGCGGCCTCCAAAACCTTGAGCACCTCCTTCAAACGGCTATCGTCTGCCAGAATATCGGCCGGGGTCGCCTTGTTGACAGTATCGAAGCCCATCACCAGCATCCAGTGGTCAATCAGAACCTGGGCGAGATCAGTGTAGTGCATGCCGAGAGTACGACTGAGGCTCTGCTTCTTCTTCTTCTTCGGCTGTGACGGTAGTGGCTTTCCATCCGGGCCAAGTTTCGGCGCATCGGCTGCGATAGACTTTTCGAGTACCGAGCGCACGCTTTCGAGGTCCAGCGGTGGCCCATTGCTCTTTGCTTCGGATGCATTCTGAGCATCTTGCCGCGCACCAATGGCATAGGAACTGTTGACACTGAGGGTGACATCCAAGCTGGCACTGCGGAAAGCTGCAACAGTGCGCTGCACAGCTAGGACCTTGGACGCAGAGTCGGTCAAAACGACATTACCGGCAGCAAAGAATTCGAGGTAGAGCCGGTACTGGCCGTCGCTGAAGCGCAGCTCAATAATTCGGTCGACGCCCACCTGGGACACGCCAGCTACAAAACGGCCATTCAGGAACGAGCGAAGCCGGCTGACAAATGCAGAGGGCGCATTGCCTGCACCGGCGCCGGCAGCACCACTGGCAGCACGCGCATCGTAGGCTGTCAAGTGACACCTGAAACCCGAGTCGACAACAAGCTGGTACTTGTCCTGGTTCTTGGAAAAGCGGAGAAGGATTGTGCGCGAAGACGAAGCAGAGGATCCGGAGCTAGAAGACGAGGGTGGGATGAGGTCGTAGACATTGGAAATGCGAGTGCCGACAAGGGATGCGTTGAGCTCGTGGCTTATAGCCTGCAGAGGGGGGGTGGTCAGCTATGACATGCATTGGTGGAGGGGCACAGGGCTATTAGCAGATCGAGCTGCTCATGAAACTTACCCGAACATCGAGAGAAGAGAAGCGCTGCTTCATGCTGGCCACGCTTCAAGAGGGAAAGATGCAAGCTGTTGAAGATGTTGGGCAAACCAAGCAGATGCAATCGAACAGACTAATTGCGAGGCACACGACTGGCAGGCACAGGAACGATGACTGTGCCGGGCAAGGCAGAGCTTGAAATGCGGGGCGTAAATTACGTCAGCGGGACCAAACGACCAAGCTACGAGCCAAGTCAACGAAAACGACAAAGAAGTTTATTTCATAGCCAAGGAGCAATAGACGAATAGAAAGTAAATTGCTTTTGATTAATAACTAGTATATTTCACACGGCCCGGGCCACTATTGACCCAATTTCCAAGTACATAAAAGCTCCTGAGGGCAACATAGAGAGTAAGTAGTAGTGACAATAAGAAACATACACAGGCGTAAGCTACGGGCACTATACCCCTTTCTAGCCTGACAAAGTAAACAGAGAAACAGCAGTTACAACACAGTACACGGCCATCACCAGCCTAGTCCAGCCGTGTACCCGGTAGTGAACCGACAACCAAAGAAATCCAGGACAAAAGAAAGAAAATTAATGGAAGAGATCAGAAACAAACTCGGAGGGGAGAATAGAACAGAAAGAAAAGAAGAGGAAAAAGGAAAGATGGAGAGAAGGAAAGAAGGAAAGTAAAACAGTAGAAAACGAAGTTGAAGATCAAGAAGGGGAAAGTGTCGAGGTAGACAAAACAACTATAGCAACATCTCTAAGAAGTATGCAGTAATAGTCATGTCTATTATGCTTGGCTCAGCTGACGCAGCTCGATATCGCGCTCGCAGGATAGCCACTTCTTCTTACCCATCCGCATCTCGTAGTGAGGCGCAATATCGCTCACTTCATGCATTGCGACTTGGATGCCGTTGCAAGTCTTGCTGCGGTAGGTGTCCACTGGGTTGTTAGTACAAGCTCAAGAATTACACAAGATGTAAAGTTAGAAGCATCTGCAAACTTACAAGCTTTCTGCAAAAAGATACGCCGGCCGGCAAATGCACGGCTCTGCAGCCAGGCCATGCGACAGCCCAAATCATTGAGCCGGACTTGCTTGCGACGCAAACCCTTGCGCATCCGCGGCACCGCCACCTCATAGTCGCCGCCCTCTGCCATCGGCACAGAGACCATGGAAGTGGTGCTATCAAGGCCCTCACTACCTGCAGCCATAGATGCGCGGTTGCGGTTGCGACGACGGTATTTCCGGCCGCCAATTGTTTTACTCGGCCCGTCAACGACGTCGCCATCATCGTCGGACAAGCGCAAATCTTCCACGTCATCGAGATCACCGGGGAAGAATTGACGACCTGTCGGGCTAGGCGGCGGGCTCTCCATTTCACGGGGGAAGAATGAGCCAGGGTGCACAGCATTGGACCGGCGGAAAGAGTCCGGAATCTCGCTCGTGTCGACCATGTTAAGTGTCACACGTACGCGGAGACGGGACCCACGGTCTTCCACCAGCACAAATTTGCGCTTTTTGGCCTCGGCAAGATCAGGGAAAAGACCGTCCGGCTGAGGCACAACCTTCTTGGTCGTAGCAGCACCACTCGCACTGCCTGCACTGTGTGCGATGGCCACGGACGATGACATCGGTGGCAGAGGCGTGCCCGAGAAGTCGCCATAGGTGGTGAAGACATGGGCTGGGCGGGAGTCGGTCGGCAGACCCCCAGCTGCACTCATGGCCGTGTTGGCCGCGGGGGGCTGGCGGTGATGATGTTGACTCTCATCGGCAAAGGAGTCTTCGCTCTCGGCTATTATATTGTTAGTGGTGTCCAGCTATCATACATAACATACGAAGTAGATCGTAACGAAATTGCAAGGACGAGATAAAACAGCGATGGCAAGCCGGACTGAGGTCGTTCCGTTGTGATATAATGACCACACTAGTCTCCTCACAAAGCGACATAAGATACACGACTCGGTCGCATGGCCGCTTTATTATGACATCTCATGTTCACTGGAGCAAGCTGCGTGCAATTCCAAGTGGCGACAGTGATGTGAACGGTATGATGCAGGCACATGACCATCGAATCTGCTCACCAACTGGGGAGGCGGAGGGGTGGAGAGATGATAACGAGCTAAGCATGGGTGTGGTGAGAGGAAGGCCGCGATGGGGTGTGTGATGGGGGTGATGGAAAGCAGGACCAGAGTAGGAACAGGGGTGTTTGGCCCCCGGTGCAAGGGTCAAGATTCAGAACGCAAGGGGTGCGAGGAATATGTGACAGAACCGGGGGGGCGAAGAGGAAAAGAAGACAAATAGGGGGGGTACTGCAAACTAGACCAATACTCTGCAGGCAGGTGAGTGAAGAAACAAATCTAAATAGGCAATCCTGCAGAAGGAATTAGGAGAAAACGCTTGTCTTCCAATGAGAAGGGATCTCTGCACATAAGAGCGATTAAAATCAGAGAAAGAATAGACGAAACAGGGGGGTTGTGGTAGCTGCATGACCATGTGTAGATACTTCCGTTTGCTCTCTTACCACGCGGCACCAGAGCAATGGAAATCACAAGCCACACCACTACACCGCCGTGATAACCTTGTTCGAACAGGACTTCTCGTTCTTCTTTAGGCCTTGTGTTTGGCTCTCTGATTTTATGCTCGACGTGGCTGTAAGTCTTGTCCTTGCACTTGTGGTTTGAAAATAAGGATATTCTTTCTGTTTCTCATCTTTCTCGTCTGTCTGTCTTTTCCTTGTCTCAAGCCATTTCCTGATGGCACGCAATGTAATCAAAATATAGACATGTGAACGCGGCTCAGCCTCGTCTGCCATGCCGTGAAGTGAAGAAGTAAATCAAAAATGAAGGAAACGATAAAGCAAAGTAAAGCAAAATATGAAAAAGTTGCCAAAAACATTCCCGCCACTTTTCCCATCGATGGCCATACTGGTAAATCTGCTCATGCTCAGTCAAATATTGAGCTAGAGGAAGATGATCAAGCCAGGGTCGAAACGTAGAAAGCGACGTGGATGGTACAAAAATAAACAAAGCCAGGGAGTGCTGGGCGTGCAGCACGGCACAGTGGCAAATATGAGGAACGACGCGCTTGAAAATAATATACAGATGTCTTTTGTAGAAAATGTGCCAGCGTCCGTTGCCGGATTGCATTGGGGTTTTTTGGGAGTCGCACGCCTATGAAGAGTATATATCGAACAGAGAGACAAGGAAAGAGAGATGTAGAAGGTGGGTAGAAGGAAACGAAAAGATAAAGACAAAGAGACTGAGAGTATCGAACCAAGGAAATGACAGAGCCGAGCAAAAAATCTTTTGAGAAATGTAGAGATGAGAATGAAAAGAGAAACCGAACCGGACAGACCCAAAGTAGGCGACCAAGCCTTCGCCAAACGAACCAAGACAAAACAAAAAGAAACAATGTGTTAAGAGATTGAAAGAGAGGATAGAAAGGAAGAGGTAAAGAGGTGGAAGGAAAGAATATGAAAGATGGAATGAAATGAACATCGGAAAATCTTGCAAAAGGTATCAAAAACGTCACGCGCCGGATGACGGCCACAACGGAAAATGAGAAGAAATGTAAAAAATGACAAAAGCAAAAGAACGAAAGGCGAAAGCAATCAGCCAGATTTACATCTGGTGAAACATACCGACTTCTTCACCACCTGCCTGAGCCGTAGCATCAGTGTGGTGGTGCATCTGAGGAAGCCCATGCAGGGGCTTGCCCATAGGAGTGCCAACGCTGGGGAGCGTGGCAGAGCCGAGGTGTGCTGGAGACGGCTGGCCGAGTCCAGCAGCCATACCGCTTGAAGCAGCAGCACTCGCAGACTTGCGAGTGCCCATCTTTGCCATGCGGCGAACGCGGCGACTACGCAGGCGAGGGTCCTGGTTGCTGTTGCGCCAGCTGTCGACCGCCCGCTGGATGAGGCCACGCTTGCCACGCAGAGGGGGGTTCAACTGGGCCAGGGCCCAACCGACGGTGTTGCACTCGCTCTCGTACTGCAGACGGTTACCGCGGTACTGCTCGCGGGGGCAACATGCACGTGGGTACACGCAGTTGTCCTGCTTGAACTCGGGAGACAGGTCATCAGTCTGGACAGACTCAACGTCGCAGCGGATTGTGTACTCCATCTTGACGCGATCGCGAGAGTACTCAAAAGCAATCCACTGAACACCGTTTTGGTCTTGGCGGACGACTAGAGGTGTTGTTGCGGGAATAGGACCAGGGGCGGCGTTGGCGTTGACAACAGAAGATCCGGCGCTACCAGTCTGGCCAGATGGCAGAGGGCTGGCGCCGTTCTGGGGAGTGTGCGCAGAGTGTTGTTGCGGGTGCTGGGGGTGTTGAGGGTGCTGAGGCGCCTGCTGCGGGTGTTGTTGGTGTTGCTGGTGCTGCTGGTGCTGGTGCATGGACTGAGGGTGCTGGGGATGTTGGGCGTGCTGAGGGTGCTGCTGGTGCTGGGGCTGCTGTTGGTGCATAGACTGCTGCTGGTGTGTCTGGTGAGACTGCAGTCCCTGATGCATGCCCTGGGGCTGCATGTTCGGCTGGACTTGGCCCATAGATAGTGGCGATGGTGCGCTTTGTGGTGCTTGACGAGAGAGCTGAGGAACCTCGATCTTGGTGTGGCGTGGGCTACCGGTCATGCCCTGTGCTGGGCTGTGCTGGCCTGGGTGCTGGGCCATCTGGTGAGGAACTGGTGACGGGGCGCCATGAGACATCATCATGCTGGGCTGCGAGCCCATGGGCTGATGTGAAGGGTGAGTATGCTGGCCGTATGGCGAAGGCGCTGCTGGCGGAAGCTGCTGGTGGTACTGCTGGTGCTGGCCGTAGTACATTTGCTGCTGGTGCATTGGCGGTGCGCCGTACATGCTGCGCTGTTGATCATGGCCACCTGTTGAGCCAACAGATGCTGGAGAGTTTGACTGAGGCGTGTGGTAGGGCATTGGCGGGTAGGGAGGTCTGGACATAGTGGCGGCCATCATTTCTATGGGGTTAGACATTTGGTACAAATGAGTCGGAAAATTCACACATTTGTAGATGTTTCGTTTTTGAGAACGAATACCTATCAAGATGCGTGTCTTGTGACGAACTTACCGGCTGAAGTATACCCGCTGTTGGTAGCGGGTGAGTGATAGGTGCTGTTTTGGTAGTTGTAGATATCCGGAGGATGCTGAGCACCAGACTGTTGTGAAGGCTGATAGACGGGTGGGTAAGACTGATGTTGAGGCTGAGGAGGTGGATGAGAAGACTGTTGATGCACGACACTCGGGGGACGAGAGTGTTGTTGTATGTTTTGGACCTGGCCCTGGGGGGTGTGTTGATTATGGTGCTGCATATAGAACCTGGTCAGTGACAGAACGGGAGGGAGGGCGGCACGTATTATACGTCGTAGAAAGCAAAAGCCAGTGTCGACCAGGAAGGGTACGTCAAGTATATAAGAGAACAGTGTTAAGTGGTATGCAGGTGGGATGTGAGTTTGATGCAGGAGAAGGGGAAGGGGGGTGCGTGTGCGTGTACAGATGTATATGTAAGAGGTTGAGGTAGCAGTGCCTGTGGCAGTAGTAGCTCCTGCAGAAGAAACAGTGCAGACAGTAGAAGCAGTGGAGGCAACACCAGCACGCAGACTTCAGGTACTGGCGGGGAAGCAAGCGTCCCGGGCGTGTTTAATTATGTCTCGACACATGTTCATGGACAGGGGTGTAGGGAAAGCTAGTGTTTTGAAGAAGACCAGGGTATTTGCAAAATAAGAACTGAGCGAGGCCAGGGCCTAGCAGTTCTTATTTGCTGTGTGATAAGAACAGAAACGCAGAAATAAGGGGCGAAGATGATCTGCGGAGGCGATGTAGGTGGTAGGACAGCGCCAGACAAGCAGATGCTGTAGCTGTTGATGGGCAGTCCCAGTGTAGATGTTACCAGCCAGCAGCTTGGATCTTGTCAGGGAGGTTGTTTGCTTGATCGTCCTGCTGTCATGATCATGATCGTCTGTTCGTGTTTGGCATACAGATCACTCGACCAAAATCCACGACGTCCAAGAGCATCTGGTGTGAATCAAACAGAACTCTGTAGGATCAGGCAGATCTCGACAATGAAGATAGAGTGTAAACAAATATGCGAGCAATGATCCCGCAGGCTAGACCAGGTAGAGACTGCTCGACAGCAGGCCTTGTTTAGTGTCCGGGGGTCATGCGATGGGAAGGGGTAGTGGATGGTGACAGTAAGGCAGCAAGTGGCAAGATCAAGATGGAGGAGAGTGGCATAGGTAGGCGCTGTGCAGGGGATGTTCGTGGCGAGCTAAGCAGGGGTAGAGTGCTAGGAGTGCTGGGGGTTCACTGGAGCAGTGAGATATTGGACGATGCGAGCGCGAGGTGAGTGAGATGCAGAGCGAGGCTGCGTAGTGAAGCTGGCACACTGAGGTTGGCGATGATTCGAGACCGTTGAATACGTACAGAAAAAGGTGACGAAGTTGTAGATAGACGAGGTGGGTAATGAACGTTGCAGACGACAGGAAGCAGTGCGTAGACGAATAAGATGCTGTAAAGATGCAGATGGCGAGGTGAAGAAAGGTGAAGAATAGAGTCGACGTTGAAGACAAGGAAGTGCTGCCAATAAACAAGCTTGTGGGGGGGGAGAGGATGGCCAGGTTCTTATGTATAAGTAGGCAAGGGAATATGGAGTAAAGAGAGAAGCTAAGATGGATGAAGAAAGGGGAAATAAGAAAAGACAAGTAGGGAAAGAGCAATGAGGGAAGAAGAAGTTAATATGAAGGAAGCACACAGGAAAGAGAAAGAGTAGGAAAGAGTGAGTGGAAAATAGAAAGCAGGAAAGAGAAGAACACCGGCAGGAGCTACCAGCACACGGCTCTAGGAGCTCCTCTGTAGTCTGTACCAAGTAACTAACAGCCAGACCACTCAAACTCTCCAGTAATATAGAGGACCAGATGGATCTGAGTCTGTGTAGCAGCTTCGGGCGTGTCTGTGACGGCTCGACTGCTTGTCTCCTTGTACACAGATTAAATGATCGGATATGATTAAATCTCGATTATTTTAGAAGCTCCCCTTTCCTGGTCGAGCGACACCTCCTATCGTGGAAAAGTGGGACACCAACGCCATCCAGGAACCCGTATCACTTGCAATAATACAGAGCATAGAGACACAGCGCACTTGCAAGACGTCAGAGAAGGCAAGAGCGATGTACGAAGTACTCTCACACTCACAGGAGGAAGGCAAAGAGGAGACAGAGGGGGAGCATAATGTCGCTGAGATGAGCCAGGATACTGCGCCAGGCAAGTGGGAAGGAGCGACTGGCTCTGGGGCGTGTAAGAAGTTGAAGAGGAAGCAGCGACCAAGGTAATAGAATAGGAGTAGGGCGTGTAGATAATAGGGGCGTACAGAATGGACATAGAAGACACCACAGCCAATAGACTCCCTGTCTGTATGCTGGAGAATCCACCGAGTCGGTCATTGCCCAATGGGGGGCCCATAATCCGGGACAGGGGATAAGAGGATGGTAAAAGAGAGGGGACGGGGAGACAACCGGGGGTTTCGAAAGACTAACGCCCCCCTTTTCCGTTGCTCTATTATTTGTTCGTTGCTTTTTTATCCTGCTTTTTTCTGCTGTGTTTGCTTTTTCGTCAGGTCCCTCTTTTCGAGTCTTTGATCTCTTTGAAGGTTTTAGTCGGCTCTGGGTTTATTTCTTTTTCCTCCCCTCTAATCCCAAACTGACAAGGGCCGCCATGTAAGAGACGATCCTTGTCTAAAACGGGCAGGGCACCAGCCATAATACCACGCGCCACAGGGTGTGTTCTGCCGGGAGAGCAGAGCGACTTGCACACTCGACCCTCTGAGGAGAGCCTAAAGAGAGCAACTCATCAAGGAGCACGATCATCTCAACTGCCCGGAGAGCAGAGTGAGAAGCCGCGCGATCCACAGCACAGCCTGACCAGCTTGCCACTTTTTGCGGACATCGGACCACAAGGCACGATGCAACCTCAAGTGATGATCGGGAGTTGGTGTAGGGCCATGGTAGTCGCGCCGCTTCTTCCCAAGATGGCAAAGGCAAGAGGGGAAAGAGTAAAAGAAAACGCACAGAGCAAAGAAGAACAGACAAAGAACAGGCTCGAAAGAGAGCCGAGCAAGGCCCGACGAGGCCGCCTTGGAAAGCTTTGGAGAAGAGGGCGTCTGGTCGGATCGGATGCAAAGACAGCGAAAATGTACGATAATTGTACGAAAGCACAGATCTTGACAAATTCAACGGCCGGCACCTGGAATAGCGAAATTGCCTGATCACGAACACGAATAACGCGAATAACACGAATAAATCGAATTAAACGAATATCCAGTCTGCAAACGGTCGAGTCCGAATTCTGTAAAGTCTCCAAATCTCAAGTGCCCACTTGGCAGAACACTTGCAAATGGAAAATAGAAGTCCGAATATTGAGGCACAAAAGAACTGCCCGTTGAGCCCGCGTACAAGCGACCAACACCCGTTCGCCAACCGCCTAGCGGAAGCATTCTTATGCTGGGCATAAAATGCACGGCAAACATGGTCAACATCCGCGCAAGAGACGACAGGCGAAGAAAGAAAAGACGAGATCAGTCAACAGTCAACTCAGTAACAGTCAACATGCAGCTGCAGCACCCGCACAGCGCTAGACTGGCGGGGCGGCCTAGTGGTCTAGTGAAACAGAGCGACCCCTGCAATTCAACCCTCCACTCTCAACTCCCACACCCACACGCTCGCTCCCACAGACCTCAGCGTTCATGGGAGAGGGACCAGATGGGCAAGATTGGCAAGATGCCATGGACTGTCAAGGGTAGTGGCCCGCAGTATTACTGGGGCACAATCCCATTAGTCCCTTCTGGAAACAAAACTTGATTCCATGGTGTGTCTGGGAGTGTGGGATTGGAATGTGAGGTGGTATGTCGATTCGGGGTAGATGAGGAGATAAGAGTCTGTACACTGTACTCTGTAAAGAAAGCGAAGACACTCTGTAGAAAGAAAGGAATAGGCCAAACAAAAAAAAGAAGATAATATAATAAACAAAATGAGATGGGGCAAATGTGTCTTGGCCTTTATGCATCGACTGGCGTCGCATCGCATCTCATAGACTCGACTAGCAGTACGACTGCAGTTGCACACTAGCCATCACAGTGTATGCCGAGTATGCGTAAGCTGCAGACAATAGCAAAGTAGAGATGTCATAAGTGAAAAGGCGGCCACGGGACGGCGGCAGAAATAGCGGTGACAATATGCATGCCGGAGGCTCACCGAACTTTTGGCGGCATGCGTCCCGAGGGGCGAGATGGGGGCGTGAATGGAAGGGGGGCCGGGAACGAAGAAACAAATAAGAAGCAGAGAATCATATATAAAAATGACAAGGAAAATAAACTCACGTCGTAGGGCTCAACCTTGGCCTGCGAGGGCTGCTGGTGCTGCGCCATTAGTCCCATCAGAGCGGATGAGATGTCAAGTGAGGACTAATGATGTAAGGGATGCTGGTCAGTCAGTCAGCAAACAATCGAACAACATCCCGAAAGAGCAAAAGGCCAAAGAGCAAAAAGACAAAAGAGAAAAAGAGGCGTTGCATTTGGATAAGCTCTGCAGCAAAATCGTGAAAGGTAGGGTAGCAAACAGCAGACGGCAGTGACAGTGGTATCCCCAGATGTCCCCGCGCCTCAAGCATGATCCCGGTTCGCCGTCAAGGGAATAACATGGGGCACAACAGACGCAGCGACGGCTGCATCGTGGGCTCGAGACAACACAAGGCTGCAGGTACAGTAGAAGCAATGCCTGCAGGCCATGATCGCGAATAACTCGGCACAGCAAATGCAAATTCAAAAACATACAATTAAAGTGCCCAAGCAAAGAATGCTTTGAGCGAGTAGATGCAGAAGGGTTGAGAGCGATTCGCTGTGGAATGTAGTGTCGCTAGTGTGCAAAGGGTCTTGCGTCGGCCGTTTTGAATATCTTTAGGCTGTTTGAAGTCGGCGTGGAGAGATGCAGGCTGCTTCAACTGGTTAAAAGGCCGATAAGTGACGATGCGTAATAAAAAGAGTAGGTACGGAGGATGTACGATGCAAGTTGTATGATGTGTTGTGGATGTCGATATGTGGATGTATGTAAGATATAAGATGCAGGTTAAGATGCATGCACGGAGTTGGATCCGACTGTGTCTGGGCATCAACCCGGTTTTCAAGGCAAGGGTGGCCGTGCACACGATTCGACAAGGGAGCCTACGAAGTAGGACAAACTCTCAAAATGCAAAGAAGAACGACAATAAGAAGGGAAACACATAAATGGAAAATATAAAAAGTGAGATAGAGGCAGGTGGAAGCAAGGGGATCGGTTTGGAGCAGGACTCGGAGAATAGGCAAAACAAGCAATGTATGAAGATGACAGACTGAAGAATTTGAGGTCGAAAGGTTGGAAGTATTGGTGAGTTGCAGCTGAAGAAACAGAACCAGAGAAATCGCAAATTAGAAATAGAAATAGAATCAAAATACTTGGTCAAATGATATGCAAAATAACTACCACCAAAGAGTCGCACAACGATAATTTGTATGAAATAAAGATCAAATAAATACTGAGCATCGTTTAATAACAGACGAAAAGGACCTTCAACGGTGACGGGGGTGCGGAATGCAACGAGGCCAAATTCCAAAAGGCAAGGAAGCAAAACGACAGAAAGAGGCCGGGATGCGTGGATGGCAAGGGAGGATGCGGGCAGGAAAGTGATCCAAGCTCCCACGCGCGTATCCCGATATGATTGTTTGGTACGCCTCATTCTCGTGTCCCTGGTTTTTTTTTCTTCTGAAAAATAAAATAGAATTCAATCATCCTTCTACCCGTATTGATCAGCACACTCAAGATGGAGATATCAAGTCAGAGACGGGTTTGCTGATGCGGAAGCTAAAGCATACTAATCATTAGACGGGCCAGAACTAGACGTGATGAAGATGAAGGGGGAAAGCACAGTCCCCAAAAGCGATAATCTTCAAGAACGAAACAGCCTCGAGATTCGATGTGGATAGTGGATGAGATGTTTGTGGTTGTGGGCTGGGATGGGACGCGCCATGGCGGCCTGCCAGCAGCATGCCAGCGACGTATCAGTCTGCAAGGGCAGGGTGCTAGTCGCAGGGTGTCCCTTGTAGGCGGTAGGCAGACAGGGTGTCCCGATCATAATGCCGAGGGTATCTTGGGGTGTCAGGGGTGTCTCTTGTGTAAATTTGAAACGGCGTGGATCGCAGTCTAGGCAGAATACAGCAAACAGCAAACAACAGCCCAAGGACGTGCCATAAAACCGTTTGATTTCGAGATTGGGGGAGTGGATTGCTCTTTTGTTTTTCCTCCTCATAATTCCCTATCTACCTTGTCTTCCCACTCTTTTATTTTTGATTCCTATTTCGCGTGAGTCTAGGTGTCATTCTTTTCCTATTCCGACATGCTTCTTCGCCTTCTTCGCCTTCTTTTTGGGCTTCTGCGCTGCTCTTTACTGTTTTGAATGTATTCATCCCCCTCGACTGTTTGTCACTGGGTCAGTCCTTTCGGTCGTCTCCGGGGCGGCCCCTCCTATGGGTCTGCCAATGTCAGCCATCCCCTATGCATATTTGTAATGCCGATCATTTTCACTGTGCTGTTTGTTTGTGTAGGCGTGATGAGTGTACTTGCTACTGGGTTTGGTACGCCGTAGGGAATAAGTCAAAAAGCATACCGGTTAAAAATAGAAAGAAGACGGCTACATGATACTCAGTATGCACAGCCATCAGCAAGCAGCCGGCAACAACCATCCCCAGAGTAGGCGGCCGAAAAGGTAAACACAGCCGACAAAACATGCAACAACACCCAATGCATGCATGCAAAGCATAATCCGTCCGGAGCTTAATCTTGTCAGATACTCCGTGTAGGCGTTGGTTTTCGATGCTACGAAGTATGTGTTTCGTTTCGCCTTGCCGTTTCCCCCTATTCACTTCTCATCCATTTTCTATTCGTCGTGTTTCATCGCTTTTCAGCTCTCGCTCGATCTGATGTGATGCCAATTGCGGCCCTGGAAAAGTCCCAGCAACATGCCAATAAGTCCAGTATTAACCCCATAATCGTCAGGTCTTTATGCGCTGCTACGCCTGTAATTAGAGTGGAACGCTCCCGAAATTGAAACAGGCCCGTCGTGAAAAGAGGCTGACCCACGCTGACAGGATAGTGGGCACTCTCACTGTCTGTGATGAATAGGAAGCAAAGCTGCAGTTCAAAGCTCAAACTCGATTGACAGGGGGAGCAGAGGGCTGTCGGTGGCTGCAACCTATCTGTACTTCGAAGAATACCGACATGCATTGCGCTTATAATGTGCTTGATTTGTACATTGGGGTATGATAAATTCGGAGTTTGTCCGGACAAATGCTTGGATGTTCTGGTACTCAAAGCTGTCATGTACTTCGTACTCAGTACATTCATGAAGCCACCACGTCCGACATCAGATGAAATCAAAACCAAGCAGGAACAGAACGGCACGTTAGATGAGGCACCCGAAAACATCGCAGACGGCACGACAAAAAAATAGCAATAAATAAGAAACAAACAGCGCACAGCCATAACACCACAACTATAACATAAGATACTAGGAATATGCAAAGCAAAAGCAATAAAATACTCTGATATACCAAAGCAACCATACGCGTACCGTTCGTATGGCAAGCATGTACGCGAGGGAATACAGCGTTACACATGCCATACAAGCTAAAGCTATTGTCAGACAGCGGCTGGCCTGTCTCGTCTCGAAGCTATGTCTCTGCTCTCCCTTCAGCGTTTAAGATTCTGAAGGGCGTGTCTAATCCTCAGCAAGATCCTTCCTTGTGGGAACTTGACTCACGTGTGAATTGGCCGATAGTCCGCACGTGTGGAAGCCAGCCGAAAACCAAAAATCTAGACTGACTTGGAAAAAGGACCGCCAAACCACTGTACTTATCATCAGTTTGTCTTGTCTGCGACGTAGAAGGCTTGCCAGACACCCATGAGAAAATCAAAACAAACAAAATGCTAAAGTAAATTCACCAAGGACTCTTTCACGTCTGGGGCATAGAATGGGGTGTGATTTTCTACGCCTTAACCCATGCCACCGACTAGGCCAGGCCAGGCCTGCAGTGGGCGGCCGTTACATCTTCAGTGCCGTGCTAGGGGTTGTTTTCGAGGATTTGAGGGTTTGAGCTCTTAGAGACTTATGAAGTCGCCTCAACACGTTACCCAAGACCTACGATCTAAGAAGTGCAACGACTCATGGCTATGCCAACTGCTTTCTCCTCAGACCTCGAATTCATTATTGGACAAGTCTATAGTACTGCAAACATCGTGAAGCTCGTGACTGCTTTAATTGGAGCCAAGAGGCTAGGAGTTAAAACGGCAAGATAATTAACTCAGCGATGCCGGATCGGAAAGAAGACCAATGTTAGCTTTGCGCAACGGGAAGGCACGCCGTATTGGTTTCTACAGAGTACAGAGCAGGCCGGGAAAGAACCGATCGCTGCCCAACCAGCATTGAAAAAGAAAAAGGGGAGGAGCGTAAAGGAAAATTCATAAAATACGAATTTAATACACAAATTAGATTTGGACGGCAGGACCCAACGCCCAGCTAGCGACCGTCTGATGGCACAGGACTGATGCAGGCAGGGGAAAGGGGGGAAGGCGCGATGGAGTGTGTGGGCCGGTACAACAGACAATATATGACGCAATGCTTGAGGAAGTCAGTACGCGGTAGGTATGTGTAGAACGGTGCACAATTGGCGGTAATTGATGCCTCGAGATAGCTTCGATCGATCCAAAAAGAGAAGGAAGGAAGAACTGTAGGAACCAAATGCAGGCGCGAAGGAAGTCAATCTTCCAATCCAGCCAACCGTGGGAATCGGGAAAGAACCATGGGATGTCAACTTACTATATTTACAATGCGAGTGCGGGAAGGTGTCGGGTCGCACCTGCCGACACCGAGAGGAGGCAAAAGGAAATCAAATGACTGCTATTTTAAAATCACTAACGATAAGTGAGCCAATAAAACCAGACCGTACGATGTAGTTTAAGTCGAAGCAAGCTCAAAGAGATTGAAAGAAGAGAAAGTGTTGAAAATAGGGCGCAACTACAAACTCCACCAGAGGCAAACTGTTTTTATCATGAGGCGAGTGGAAGACGCCAAAGAAGAATAGGAAAGAAAGCCCGCGCATCGCACCTTCTAGTTACGCATCGGAATGGGTGCAGTCGCCCGTCGCACCTGCCCTGATTCTCACTACTCCTTACGGGTGCGATGTACTCTGTAAGACCAGCCCTCCTGCCGTATCTATCTCACTGGGGCAACTCCGCACAGCACGTCGGGTTGTCTTTACCCTGTCGCATGCATGCCAGGGTCTCACGGCGAAAGCGTGCGGTGGAAAACTTCTCTCGAGCTTCTAGTGCTTTGCCAAATATAAAAAGACGACAAATAGAACAGCAAGTAGAAATGAAGCCAAAGTGGGCATCTTCTGATTACCTGGCGTCTGGCCTTGTAGCCTAAATAGCCGCGGTGGAGTAAGCATCAAAGGGAGAGACTTATTCGGCAGGTGCAATGGGCGTCACTATTTCACATGCATCTCGATGACATGCGACCGCCGACGCATGCCATTCTTGTGATCAGTTGTGATCAGTAAGCATGGTGTGTATCCGATGAAGAGGTGCAGTGCTGTGAAATCACGGGTACGAAGAACGGGACGGATCACATGCAGCTGATATAAATGGGCGTCGAAAATAGCACAAAATACGAAGACGACGACCAACCGAAATATCGAAAATGGTGCTGCATAAAATACAAGACGACGAGTACAAAATCAAAAATTGATTAAGCTTAGACGAGTGGCTGAGAGGGGATCTGGGACCAAGATTTGCGGTGAGAAAACTGCCAGAGTGCAGCGATTGGATGCAGGCGCAGAAAATCCGACGAGTCAGACGTTGAGAAAATCGAAAACTGGCTGCTCGGGATGTAGAATTATGCAGCTCTGTGTAAGTGGCTTGCAGAGGATCTGTGGGCGTGGTGGTGGCAAGTGACTGATTGGGTCTGGGCCAAGATCTTCTACATGCAAGTCTCATAACCGTGAACAGGTATTGAGCACAAGAGGCGAAAGAATAAGAAGCAGAAAATACGCTCGAGATCGCAGCTCAGAAGACGTCTCGACATGCAGTCTGCGAAATGTGAGGGATAATGTGGAAGCAAACTAGCTGGCTGTCCACAGTACAAAGCCAAGGTGGGCGATGTCACGGTGCGCCATGCAACGAAGATCCAGCCTGGCGAGACGCAAGACGCGACCAAACCACTTCTCTGAAAGAGAAAAACAGCAGTCTGCGACAGAAACACAGGCACCGTGCTGTTGTAACAAACGCTAGCTGTAACAGGGGTCGCTGGGCTGAGCTGGGGGCTTGTTGTTTACGAAGTAAGAAGTACAAGTCAAGATTCAAGAGTACAATGTACTGGACGGTTAGGAATGAGGGTCTTTTCTGCGCTGAATGCGACTGTGTGAGGAACGACTCTGTGCGCAGGTGTACATATGTACAATATACGACATAGTCCATTTCCAGTGGCGACTTGCATTGCAGCGTGTATTTGTATCTTACATTTGTTTGTGCTTTGATCATTGTGCATGAGCATAGACAGTCAAAAGGATCTGTAGGGCAGCTTGTTGTAATTCGATTTGGATGCTTCGGCGCTGAAGAGCGAGGAAGAGATAACTCCGAAGCTGCCAAGACAGTTCTTTCAATAGCTCGCGCGTGTACTGACCCATCAAAGACATTGCAGGATGACAGGACAAAGAACAGTGATAGACAGACTCGGCCCAGGTACTCTGTACGAAGTAGAGGCAGAACAAAAAAAGGGGGGGGATGTGTGTGGCAACAGGCGACCCAGAAGAAAATAGCACACCCCGAGACCCCCAAATCCTTCAAGCCCATCCCTTCCAGGGCCTAAAAGATACTACACGGGGGGCTTCGGCAACGTGCACGCAGCATGGCAAACAAGAATGGAGACGCAGATCATCTCTATATATGGTATCTGAGTGAGACCTTCAGGTAAAACACAATAGAGAAAAAACTAGTCGCTCTCGCACTGGTATACTGCGCAGTAGCCTGAGCCTGGTCATGAAAAACTATGAGACCAGAAACGCAAAAGACACCATGAAACGGAAATGATATGCAATGGCTGGCGGTCTGTGTGGTGGCATGGCGAGCCTACAGCTTCGCTCATCGAGACAAACTTTGACCAGCCATGGTTAGGCATGGGAAAGGTGTCCAGAGGGGTCATCTGGGTCTGTGAGTACGCCCTATGAATTTTGTAGAGTGATCACAAAGCCATGGTTGGGCTACTCACAGACATGCTCGACGTCCAATAAGCAGGCAATTAGAAGGCCGAAGTCATATCACATTTACGAAATAACATCCGCATGACCTCTTTTTGTTTGTTTTTCACTCATTATGTTAAGTATGTAGAACATTTTTATGGCATACGTCTACCTCGTTTTAACATGAACCAGCCACTATTGCTATTAATGCTGATACCAATCAGCCTTTGATAGATGTTTCAATAGTTAATGCCAGATTGTTTGTGAATGAGATAAATCTAGCTGTAGAATAAGTTTTGGTTGTCAATTAGTATTTAATTGAAATTTTACTCAAATCAAAACCATTAAAGAAACCGATTATAAAAAATGAAAATAATCAAGAGCAAAAATACAAAGTATACGTTATCTACACAGTTCAACCACAAAGACCTTTGTTAGAAATATCATACAGTCCGTACCAGTAGCATAGTACAGAAAGGTCAAGCATCTCGACAACGGAGTTATTGAGTTGTCGATGTATCAATAGTGTTCATCATCTTTGGCCCCTTGGTTAATTATCCCCGGCCCCTGCCGTCTACCCTTGCTCTAGATGTGCTTCTTTGTTTTGTCGAGATACCCGGGGCGGTGGTTCCCGCTCTTGGGTTGAGCGACGGTGCATGTCTCCCGGGGGTAGACACAGGGATATCCTAGGGCACTTGTCTGTTGAGAGCTGGTAATAGAAAACATATATTCTAGCAGTAGCACAAATGTAATTACTCTTAAAATCCAATAAATGTCAGTGCTTTCAGGACGAGTCACTGACTCCAGCGCGAGAAGATACCCTACCTGGAAAGGCGCACCGCGTTTGCTTCACTCTGGAGATAGATTAAGTCTCTTTAATACCAATTTATTACTGAATGATTAGATCATTCATCGAACGGAGTCCAAGCCAGCTGACAAGGAACAGGCTCGTGAGTGATCTAGCGACATCCGTCACTAATAAACTGGCGAGAGCTAGTTTTTCGAGACTCGTACAAGTAATAGCATGTAGTTCAAGCACGAGGCCCGTTTTTCTTCTTCTCCAGACAGCAGGGTTGGCGGGAAGCCGTTAAAGGGGAGCAAATTAGTCGAGCAGGGGTTGACGGCAGGGTGAAGAGAGGGAGTGGGGGACAAAGAGCATGATCAAGTTGCAAGTAGATGTATTGCTTCAATGAGAGGGCTTACTGAGTATGGATTTCAGGTGTGATGTTGACTATTAGTTCCCAATACTGTTTTCCTTACCACAGACACCAAATTACAAAGTAATAAACATTCAAAGGTAGCATATCAGCTCGCCATTTCCGAACACAAGTGCATAATGTTCGAGTATATTTAGTCCCATTGGCTGCGTACGCACTTACTCTACTGCGTCTAACTGTGCCTTGGTTTTGCTATTGACATCTTTCACTGCATTTGTTGTTGTCAATGCCAATCCCTCCACAGCGATGCCTCTCATTGCCGTTTTAGCCCTTTGCTCCGAGCCACTGGATCACAGAGATTGGAGGGGGCACGGTGGATAGCGAGGGAGTCAGCCGAAGAACGAGACCAGAATGCAAAGATGGGGTTTTCGGGCTTTGGGGGCTATTCAACGCATTCTAAGGGCAGCTAAAGGCAGCTAATAACTGCTAAGAGTTACTACTGAGAGCTAAGGCGGTGGTGTGTGGATTCGAGAAGGTGCAATGCGTGTAATATGCAGCAATAATACTCCGTCCGTTGTAGATGAAGGTGGGTTCCAACTTGTCGTTTGAGGAGAGGTGGAGCGAAGTTGACCAGGGGGTGGAATTGCTGAAGCAGCGTTGGTACGTGTACAAGTAGGATAGCAACAGAAGCCACAGAGCCATACTATTGAAGCCATGGCCAGCCACAGCAGCTGGGTAGGATCAAATCAAAGAAACCGTGTGTGCGTTGCTGGGTATTTCTGATCCAAAACGGTTCTTTTGTATCCCCTGTATCAGCTTCAAGGCAGAATGCGAGGCTTACGGAGTATTGTCGTATGAGACAACGCCCATGATGTAATGTATATTGACAAGCTCACCGAGGTATAACTCTGATGAAGGGGTCGAGTTTGATATGAGGACAGACGAAGGAAGGCTTCCGTCAAAGTACAATGTACAGAGTACGATGTAGAGAAGACGAACCAGAAAAAGAAGGTGGAATATAGTCGCGAAACAACCTCGCGAACATATGTATCAGCCCGAACGCATATTGCCAATGCTAAGACAACAGACTCAAAGCCATGGCACATCCTTCAGGCGGTATTTGCATTTTAACTTGGTGAACTTTAGTCAGGGCATTGCCATCTTACTCAGTACCTGGTAGCACCTATTATATTTCGACTATATTGCGGACAGACAAAAGACAGAAGATGGTCACGAGCCACACCAGCTTGCATCCACGGGCAATGATCACAATGCTGACCGTGTTTCTACACGCGTCTCGTTAATCTGACGCGTCTATTTCTACTATTCATACTTTGTACGAAGTACTGAGTAGTCTTCAGTGCATTGGTAAGATACGTGCAGTGCTGTTGCCAGCGCTAGAGGCCTCAAGTTGAAAAAGTAGGTAGCCCATGTTGTCAAGGCCTTCTTGCATCAGCCGAAGGGCTTGCTGGACTCATGTACTGAGCATTGATCTTGTGGCTTCAGATATCTGGTTGTATTTTCGGAAGCCAAATTGACAATTTTTGACAGAAAAAGAAAAGAAGATACGAAAAAGCAGACTGTGAACAGCCTTTCGTCCTTCTACCGACCGATGCTCACTTGTGGTGTACTTTGTATGGTGCATGTTTTCTTCTGATAAACTTAAACACCACTTTGATCAATATTATTTTGCAAGGTCATAAGGCTAGAAACTATTTTCGTTATTCCTGGATTACAAGATGCGCTGTTGACCCTACGGAGGGTAGATAGTCCCGAAATTGACCAGGTTTCAGAATAGCAGGTAATACCCGAGTCCTCCACACGTTTCTCTCCGTAGTGCAATAGTATACCATATTGGCCATTCTGCTTTCTTTTTGCTATCCCGCCCACGGAATAATCATCATCAAGCCTTCACGGAGTCGGGATTCTTTCTCGATCAATTTTCGGATTATTACCTGGACATCCTTTGTTAAGATACACACAGACGGCGGAAGGCTGGTGCCATTGCCGGCATATACGAGATACTCTTTATTACCTGTCGAGTAAAACAGTTTGTCAGAAATGTTGGAAAAAGAAAGAATATTTTCAGATATATGCAAAGATAAAAGTATCACCTACAGCCGTGCTGGATGCAGCTTCAGACAATGACCTCATATTAACGATCAAAATTTATGCTGATACCGTAAGCTGCGGTGTGCATTTTATTGTCCCGAAGCTATTTGAAATTCTATTTCGTTCTCTTTCATTCTTTGGTCACTCGATCTTGCTATCTTCTGTGGCTAGCTCGACTATTTTGCTGCTTGTTTTACATAAGTCATGCAACTTTCTTTTCAACGTCACACTCGTTTTCAGCTTGTAAAAATAGGCACTTTTGGCGGGAACGTTCCAAGGCACGCGATTTGCTGTTGGTGTCCTCTGTCCATTTTTATATTTCTCTCCTTTTACGACGAGATAGTGTGACCGAACTCACTTATCTAAAGAAGCAGCTGGCTGTGAAGATGGCATATGAAAAAGTATTCGGATCTGGATCACTCGCGGTTGGAATTCGAACGGCGTCTTTTGATAATATTCTACGTATGACATTGATTAAATTGATTTTATTTTCTTCGGCCATCCGTCCTTCTGATTATATCTTGAAATTCACGACTGCATCCCTTTTTCCTTTTGATTATTGTCTCATCCGCTAGTTTGTCTGTTGGCGCCGTCTTTCTTTCTTTTTGCTTTTTTAGAATACGGAGGATTCACCCCATCTAAACCACTCTGCCATGTTCTGGTGTGTCTCGTCTAACTGTCTCGATTTTTTTGTCACCCAATTTGTTGCAACGATTGACCAACCCAAAATGGCATAGATAGCTGCAAAAGGACTGCCAGTTGCACGGAGGATGGCCATATGCCTATTCAAGAAAAGCTGGACGTCATTTGATGATGGGTCCTCGGGTCTCGAAGACTACTTCGTGTGTCATTGTTGTATCGCGGTACTCTCCATTGAGTGAACAGAGCCATAAATATCATCACAGTACTCTCGTTTCCATCTTAACCCTAACGCATTATAAACATCCTATTAATAACCTCTCCTCTATCTTAATATAGAAACAGTAGCGAGAACAAACATATTCTGAGTAGATTCAGAACAAACCGACAACTGCTGCTCCTGTGGAATGAAACGCAAGTAGTTTGAAAAGAGACTGAGCATGATTGTCAACAGTCGCCATGTTTCGAAACCCCACGACGACCCTTCTTGGTCCGTGATCCGACGGCCCAACTTGGGCATAAAGAAAGCTGCAATGCATCCGGCAGTTTTACCTGGTTGCACTTCTGATCACCACCTGGGTAGGGCTGGTAGATGTCTGAATATAGAACTGTAAAAAAACCGATACTGTTCATGCAGAAAGAAACACTCATCCGTGCTCTAAGTGCAAGATATGACGGCATGAACTCGCGAGCTCTATTAATATGAACAAAAACCATATTGAAAAATAGCGAATACATACACGTCACATAGACTATGCGGTAACCAAGGCTGTGCCTAGGCCGTGTCGGCTGTGTCCATGGCGGTTGAGGATTATGACAACTTACAGATGGTGCTGTACTCTGGCGACACGACCCCTCCTGCCCATTTCTACCCGTCCGCTCCCAGAAAACCTTAATGCCTTACCACTCTTTAATCCCTGCCGAGGATGATTTGGCTAGGGGATTGATAATGTCTAGTCCCTATCTGCCAACCATTATCTCTGTGTCTGGTAGAATATCGGTGTTAGTGGCCTGGCGTCTGGCTTGCTCGAGTCTGTCACTGACCACTGAATGAGCAGGCTATTACATCGGACAAGCTCACGTAGGCATATCTTACACCGTCTGTCTTCATACGGACCCTTCACTTCCAGTTCTCATGTACCTCATCCTCCGTATCTTCAGCTCACCCCTCAAATTTCTTTGTCCCATCCACTCCATCACACCAGCTTCATCACATCTAAAGCAAGTCGATGCAGATAACCCCCCACTCATGCATATTGAGTACTCGTAGATGAGTACAGATACTCAGGCATCTGGAATAGACATGTAGCACTTTGTCTACAGGTGGGATATAATAAGTGATGTAAGGTGGTGTACATGTGCGTCGTAAATAACAGCGCCATAAGACAAAACTGAAAGTGTTTGCCTCACCGCAACGACTGAGACTGCATAAGCTGCTGTGATCGCGACGTGCAGCTTGAAGTAAAGGTGTGCGAGTACTACATCGCAGTGGCGAAGTGTCGCGGCCAAGGTCGAGGCAACGCCATGGCAGGGTCATTGGCGGCCCGAGGGTGTCGAGTAACGAATGGCGAGGGGTGAGAGAAACGCACAACGACGACAGGAAACAGGGTATGCAGATTCAGCTTGGTCGGCTGCATGTTGGCCTTCCGTTGGTGAGTCGGGGAAGTGTGTGATGAGCCGGTGCTTGTTGTGTCGACTCTACTCGCCCAGCATATCGATAACTTTTATCTAATAAGACTTTCTGCAGTTTTCTCAAATCTTAAAATACGCCCGTATTCCGGACCACAGCAACGGAATGATGATCACGAAGATGGGCAAAGCGGAAGAACCAACAATTACACTCGTAAACCAACCAACCAAAGACCCGAGAGGCTCTGTATTTTACGGCCAACTGGCGTCGCACAGTAACTAAAGTAAATATATGCATACGTGAGTTCGAAACACAGAAACACAGCACAGGCCTGCATAATGGTTGCTGCACACAGTTCAGACGGTATGGTTGGTTAGTCAGTAGTCAAGAGAATAGCCTGTGGTGATACTCTGCACGACACGAAGCTAACGCCACCTTAATCTTCCGTACGGGACTGTGCTACAATTAATCAAGCTGTACTACTATTATCAGGTTACAGGAGTACGGAGGAAGCTGCAGCCTGCAGGATGGTGCGCAGGCAAATGAACATGTTCAGGCTTTATTGTCCTGATATACGCATACGAGGCAACCAGGCCTTTAGAAGCAAGGCAGCGGATCAGAGACAGGCGGGTAACGAACACTGTGACGAGGGATGACGACGAAAAGGGCCGGAAGATAATGACAGATATAGAACGGGTAGGCAGTGTAATGCTCGGTAAAGACACATGGACGGGAAGCGAGTAGTCGACGGTGGCCAGAATGACTTGATAGTCGTGATACACTGCACTACAATTCTCTGCTGGTAGCCATCACTGCCAAAATGTGGGAGGGTAAGGGGAATGCCCAAGACAGGGATGGGTGGTCTAATCGGTCTCGCTCTTACGCGTGGGAGCTAAGGACGTTGAAGATGTAGGAAATAGAAAAAGATCGTCGAGAGTCATCATGATCAGGCCATCGTGAGCATAGACTCATTTCATTATTCTAGAAGGATATAGTCACCAGAGACACGTACCCTCGATGCTACTCTCAACACACAAACGACACATGAAACCACCTTATGTCCGATATACTACCTGACTACCACCGATGTGACGCTGACCGGTGTTTGAGGTAAACAAGACAACGTATGCGGGCTTAAAGCGTAGTATTGTAGTCCGGTAATCGATGAGTTTCTAACATGATGAGCTCAACGACGAGAACGTGCAACACCGGAGGGAAGGCTCCCGGGATGGAGAACGGCCTACGAAGTAGATAGACCCAAGAGAGTGTCGTCGAGGATGGGGTAGCGGCGGCATGACAGCGGCGCCTTTTGTCATCTTTTGCTTTTATCAATATCGTTCAACGGTTCGCTCGCCGGGGCGGAGATCATTGTAGTCGTAATGCGATATTGTCAAGATTGATTAGAGTAATTCTCAGCCGATCTCTAATATCAGCGTTGGAACGCGTCGGGCACGCCGGGTTTTCATTAGAATTTGACAGAGGGTTGATATCTAGTTGTCGATCTCTTCTCTTCCGTCGTTGCATTTGAATTCTCACTAGTGTTTACTTCGTACTTCGTATGTAATAATTATGCCACACTCATTTTGATGATTGTTTCAATAAGTCATAGCATATTGTTTGATACTGGTGATAAGAACTGTGATAAGGAAAATAACTCTTGGCCGTCCATGCTCGGGAGATGCCGTGACGTTGGCCTGACCGTGTCGGCACATGGTCGTTTCGTCGCGCTGATTGTCGAAGTCTATCATCTTCCTTCTACTAAACAACACATGTAATCCATACTAATAACTTCACGCGCCCGATGCATAACGCGTTTTTGATCCATTTCCTGTTGAGGCATAAAGCACTTGCAAACCCTGGTCGCCCCCAGAACAAATCATTACGGGGGTTTCATGTTTGACGACACTAAGCCTGATATTGACTCGGGCACTGATCCTGGCATTTCGCAGGTATTACCGTATTCTCGAGGGATCGGCGTCGAAGAAGAAAGATAGATAAAGAAGAATGAATGGAATACGATAGCGCAGAAGAATTCACGAGAAATAACGAGCCCCTGGCCATTTGCAGTAGCGTCGAGAACAGCCCTGCCGGGACATGACCGGCAACAGAAGGATGCAAGCATACTCAGTACTCAGTACGGAGTTTGGTCGAGATTGATGTGGATGACCAGATGAAGAAATGAATGGCAAGATCGGGCTGATAGACAGCGAATGACAGCCGATGGGCAGCCGATGAGAGTCGAGACTCCAGTTGACGTCTCAAGACGAAGGAATAGGAATACCAGATCCTACGTGCTGATATGTATATTACACCGCAAATAAGGGCACGGTGCAAGAGGGTGCCGGAGTTGACATACCCGAGCGTCAAGCAATGCGATGACACCACGTGAAGGATTGAATAAGGGATGATGTCGGACACCTGGCGGATCCGACTGGCCGTTGACTGGCCGGTATCTTTGTTGACTGATGTGTTGGCAGAACTTAAAAGTACTGCGAGCATTAATGGGCTCGTTAAGATCGACTGCTTTACAAAACATTGAATGTTTTGCTGATTGTTTATTTTGGGAACGGATCAAAACCAGGTACTGAGTAATCGGCAGAAACCAAAAATCAAAGTAAAGCATGAACTTCCCATCTGTTACAGTTGCTGAAGCATTTGGGAAAGTTGAAGAAGTCGACGAAAGCCGACCAGGACTTTAAACTCGAAAGGCTAAAAAAGAGCTAAAAGGAACAAGGAGTCTCGGAGACAAATGAGAGACAACGCGAATACGCCGGAAACGCAAATCATGTCTTGGAGTTTTACATCATAGAAGCGCCAAAGAAGGTGTGGTGGAAGAGTGAAAGAAGTGAATCTAGAGAGGAGATGGGCATGGAAGGCGGCAAGCAGAGACACGAAAGGGAGAAACAAAAGGAAACACGAGAAAAAGCAAAAAGGCAAGGGAGTTGTGATAACAAAAGACGATCAGTACTTTGATAGGAAACTGTGGTGACCAAGAAGAGCTGTTTCAAGACATGCCGTACACGAGGAGCAAAAAGAAAGGAGAGTATGGAGTATTACATAGTACTTCGTAGTGAGAATGAAAAGGGAGACAGTGTGGACGTGAAACAGGTGATGGGAATAGAGGAAGAAAAAGAAAGAATAACAAATAGAGGCTGATTGATTACGATTACTTCACAATTTGGTATTGAGTACAGAGTGCATATTGTCGGAGGACACTGTTAAAGAAGTACAGAATGAGATGGTGATAGACGATGACAATTCAGCCTGTCAACGTAGTCAACAGACTTTGGGCAGTGGTGATGACGACGAGTACCTTTGCCGAGGTTCTGGACTGTTCCGGGACTTGTTGAGATTACCAGGGGCCGCCTCGATGTGATGACTTATCCTGTAACAAGGCAACATCTCATCACACTAGTAGACAACATCAGCAAAAGCCAAGAAACAAGTAGCTCGACACGAGCAAGCAAAAGCAAGGCTGGCTCTTGCATGTCTCGTGATTATGGCCTTTGCAAACATTTGAACAACAAGAAAAAAGTACCAAAACATGCACACCGCTTCTCGGGTAGACAATAGATGGAAAACATGCACGTGTGATGCGGAAGTTTTGTCAGACAGTCTTTTGAGGTCTGGCTGTCCAAGTCTTCCCTGTCTCCCTGTCATATATGATCTTACCATGCATTATGCAAGGGATAAACAGTGGCCAGCGGGAGACAAGGAGACGATCTCATATGCGAGGACGGATGGGTTCCGGTTGAAATTGGGATCGAAATGTACTCCATAGAAGAGTAATAAACAGCACTTGCGGTGAAGTGCCAGTTGTCCAGCAGGAACTCGGAGCCGGGCGCGCGGCCGCCAGCTTGGTATCTTGCCGATGAAATATAGATGGTCTGCATAGGTGCTTTCCCCTAGGTATCATATCCCGGAGATCTCTCGACGATGCAAATGTCGTAAAACTTCACCTCACCTTCACCGAACTCGCCGTATATTTGTGCTGCCTACACACCCATTACTTAGACAGAATCATCGTGTGCAACTCGTCCATGGCGCCTTGTGATCTTGTCCCCGCGCATCTGTGTCCTTGAGAGACCTGGCTTACGGCCGTTGCCTCCCTGTTCATCTCGTGTCCCCCATGTCTAGTAGACCCTCGCCGACAAGGTCTTCGACAAGGTGAAGGTGTGCTGCCATGGTATTGGGCCGGATCTGGTACAAGGTGAGACCAATATACAATACAGCAGCTGTCTTAAGCTCAATCTGCCCGTCTCTGCCTATGATTCTTCGTATTGTTGGCCTTTCTTCATATGTCCGTTGCGTCCAATATCCGAACAATGATCGTTTCCAGCGCACAACAGCTGGCACAATAGACCGGAGCGAGATCTTGCATGACATGACTGTCTTGGTAGACACGCGTCTATTGGCTATTGTGCGAGGATCAATGAGAGAATGGACGATATGGATAATAGACTAGAGTAGAGCTGGAATGAGCTCATGCTTCAGTTGAGGGAAATAGGAGCCTCTGTGGAGGAAAAGTGCCATCGCACCCAAACATGATTTTGGGAAGGCTAACTCCCATATCGCATCGTAATATGATTCAGCATGAGGTAGAATCAAGAATCGAAGAGATGAAAAACTGCGTTAGCGATCGAAGAGGAAGCTGGCAGATGAACTCAAACTCGGTTAGAAGGCAAGCCATACCAAGAGAAGAAGGAGAGGGAAGCGCTCATATGTTGCAAATACAGCGGTGACAACAAAGAGGCAAAGTCTCGTAGGCATGGGTTATGATGTGATGCGACCCTCTGGCAAAAGTACAGCAGTCACACCGCTGATGTTGCTGCTGTGGTGGCGTTGACGGTGTTGTCATTGTTGTTGATTTCTATCGTTATCGAGCTCCGCAGACAAGCCACCTGCGCCCTGAGGTCTGTCGCGCTATGTCTCGGATTGGCGAGTGTTTATCAATGGAGGAGGCGAGTAAACAACACAAAAATAATGATGGAATAGAGGACAGCGAAGACTCACGGGAGGATGGAAGAACACTCCCGCTTAGGCATCGATGCGGCTTTCCGGCAAACGAGAGACATTCGTGACACAATGCAAGGCCGGAGGAGACAGGACCTTGATAAATAGAACTGCAACGGATAGATGGCGGAATGAGTACACAAGCCTGCGATGCACAAGGCCGTAGGTAGGATGGAAATAGAAAGGCACGGGAGAATGCAGACCTGGAGACGAATCCTTTGACGGTACACCCTCGAAGATAAGAAACTGGAAAGACGACGCGAGGCCAGTATGACGATGACGACAGGTTCGGTGCCGTAGGATGAGGGCAGAAGAGCAAACATCAACAAGAAAAGTTAAGCAGTGTTGCAAGAGTATCCAAGAAAATTGTAGTGTATTGCTCATATGCCTATGCTTGTGCCTAGGTCTTTTATTGTTGCCAATCCTATTGTATCTCGAAACATTTTTGTCGACATCTATTCAACGCCTTCGTACATCTTTACATAACTCATGAGATACAATATCCAAGAAACAGCCCGAAAGAGTAAATAGGACAGACAGCGTCACGACAATCAAAAAACAAAAACGAAAACACAAAATCAAAATCAAAATCAGGCAGTCCAAACAAGAACAAACAAAACCATTCATCATAATCAAATCAATGCTTTTGTCATCAGGTCATGCAGTTGACGTCGTAAATCGTTCATATCCAAAGTATCAGATCCGCCAGCTTAGTTCCGGTAGTAGCGCGAGTTGGAGCCGTGGCTGTTGTAGTACTCAATCGCTGGCTGCTTGGGATCCGCGACATCGTCAGCATAGCCTTCAGAAACATGTCTGTGGTGGATTCGGCGGTCGCGCTCTCTCTCATGGTCGCGGTCCCGGGTGCTGGCGTTGTTGTTGCTTGGTGGCATGATGCTATCACCATAGTAGACGTGACGGTCGTAATCATCACTGTCCAGCTTGTCCCGCATCCGGCCGTTGTGGTACCGGCGGTCATCATCGTACTGGTCATCATAGTCGTCATGCTCGCGACCACTCTTGCCCTCGTTCTGCAGTCTGGCCTGATGCTGCTCAAACTCCTTACGCCGCTTCTCTCTGAGCTGCGCTGTTGCGACTGTGTATGCCTCGATCTCTTCGTGGCTCAGCACACGCAGCACAATCACAAACTCATCGCGTGCCTCAAAACGCTCTTTGCCAACTGTCAGCGCCTCAGGGTTAACCAGCTTGCGACTGATCCGAGTCCAGCGTGCACCCGGGGGAACACCCTGCTTTGTCTTATCGTCCTTGTGTGGCGCCACACCTTCGCGTACTGGGTTGGCCTCCTCAGGAAACTTGGCCTTGGGCTGCTTAAGAATACCCTTGAGTGGCTTCTTGTCTTCCTTGTGACGGGATGGCGACACGACGCGGACCACAGCCCTTGATGGCGCCTGGCTCGGGTCACGCTCACGACCGCGGCGGCTTTCTGACCTGCGGCCAGAACGTGTTGCTTTGTCAGAACTAGAACCAGTATCTGAAGTCTTATCTGGTCCGGCATCTCTTTCCCTGCCCTTGTCCTTTGGAGGCCGATCGTTGGAACCTAAAGTCGGCGCGGTGACGTCTGATGACGATGTGGAGGGTGGCGTCATAATTCTCGGGGAACCGTCGTCTTTGTCCTTGTCGGCACCGTCAGACTTGGATGACTTGCTCCGCACAGGGAGGCTCTTGCCGTCATCCTTGGGCGACACACTTCCGGAGGCATGCTCGGTGCGCTTTGACGAAGACGACTTGACATCCTTGCCCTTGCCATCCTTGTCAAGTGCGGCAAGCTCTTCTTTGAGCACCTTCAAGTCTTCGGTGTTGTGTGGCTCGAAAGGAGGTGCAGTCTTCTTGTGGCGTCTCCGTGCACCAGGCTCCTTATCCTTGTCGCCGGCCTCGTACTCTGAATCTTCGTCCTCGGATGTGGTGGGTGTGCGCCCATGGCGAGTGGAGGGCGCGGATTTTGCTGCTGGGGTCTTATAAGCGGTCCCAGAAGAGCCGCGAGAGCTGTAGCTGGCATCGGACTCGTCGCCACTGTCGTCGTTCCGCTTGCGTGCCTCAGGGCTGTGAAGACGAGAGCGCGAAACGCCCTTATCGAATGCCGAACTTTCGAACGTTGGTCTGCGTCCGGTTCTACTTGCTGACTTGTCATTGCTTCCAGACGACGCTGAAGCAGTCACTGCAGCAACTGTGGCGGCTGTAGCAGCAGCGGCAGCACCCACTCTCGAGCGGTTGTCACGATCTTCATCACGATCCTCGCGGCCACGGCCACGCTCACGGTCATGCTCACGCTCGCGCTCACGGGCGCGGTCGCGTGTGTCGGGCTCATGCTCATACTCCCTATCCCGCTCGCGTGCCTTTTCTCTGGCGCGTTCGCGCTCACGCTCTCTCTCCTGTTCCTTTTCGAGGTCGCGTGCCCGCTTACGCTCTAGCTCGCGCTCGCGCTCGCGATCAGTTTCCCGCTCCTTGTCTCGCGCTCTAGTGCGGTCGCTGTCATGCTTCTCGCGCTCGCGATCACGATCGTCGCGGCCATCACGCCGCTCGTTGTCCCATTGCTTATGGTCCTCCTGGGGGTGGTGGACGTACAAGTCATCGTCCGTTTCTTTTCTTCTCGGTGATTCGATACCCAGGCGCTCCACTGGCTCCCGGCCACGAACATAGTCACGGTCATCGGCAGACCGATGAAGATTGACAGTGTATGGGACACGAGCATCGCGGCGATCATATTCCTGGTCACGGCGGCGAGATTCGTCACGGCGGCCACCACGATAGTCACTGCGGTATGCTCTGTCGTCGGCAAACGTATCTTGTGAAGGGTTCTGCGACTGGCGCTGCTGGTGATCTCGGCTGTTGACAAGCACACCATAGCCGCGGTTGGCCGAGCTGCCATCGGCATAGAACTCCCGGGTGCGTTGGCTCTCACGCTCCCACTCCATATCACGCTCTCTGTTGATGTTGATCTCCTTAGCAACCTCTCGATTGCGAGGATCAAGGTCGCGATCAAAGTCGCGATCACGTTCACGGTCGCGGTAGTCTCTGTCTCGATAGTCTCGTTCACGTTCAGGACCGCGGCGATCGCGCAAAAGCTCGTCATCACGGGCTCGGTATGGGTCAGTGGAGGTCTGATACATCGACATCGGTCTCTGTCGGGAAGCACTGCGATTGCTAGACGAGCCTGCAGCTGATGATGATGGCGGGGGAAGGCCGCCAGTGCTAGCCGGAGACGGACCTCCACGGCTGATTTTGTCAAGACCCCATGAAGTTGGAGGCGGCCCATTATTCACGACCGGGGGTGCGGGTCGTCTATCATTGACATCGTATGCGTAGTGACCGAGATCTGTGGTCAGACTGACTGTTGGGCGGTAGCTGTTGCGGTCAATACTACCCCGACGGCCGCGCCTGGCACCGGCTTGCTCGTGTGTCAAATCGTAACGGGCGAGATCGGCTGGCTTGGTGTACTCGTAGCCTTTGTCGCCGTAGTTGGTAGTGGTGGCTCCGGAACTAGCCGCTGAACCGCTGACTAGGCCCGACCCTAGGGCGGCCGACCCCACACCGCTGGAAAGCGAACCACTTGCGGCGCGGGCAGAGTTCAAGTAGGCTGGAGGCGGGCGGCTTCTAGTGTACTGATCGCTACTGTTGTGTGTAAAGTCGTGGCGTTCACGGAGACGACTCAGTTCCTCGTTGTCCAATGAAGAGTTGATGGGCGCGCCAGAATATGAGTACCGCGCACCGCGTGAGCGACCACCACCCGACGTTGCGGGCATAGCATACTGGTATTCATCACGGCTGGAGGGGACGAAGTCGGCACGAGTTGGAGAGTGAGATGGCCGAATGGTACTAGTGGATGCAGAGGTGCCGGATGAAGCGCCAGTGGTAGTTGTGACGATAATAGGGCGCTTCTGATGCTCGTTGAAAGACTGGCGGGGCGGGCGAGTAGGCTCGCGAAGGCTAGTGCTGCGGCCCATGGGCTCGCTTGAAGTAGGAGCGTAGCCAGTGCGGTTGGCTGGCACAGGCGGGGGTGGCATAGCCGACGAATGGCGGGAGGAAGGCTGGGTGGCCTGGGATGAAGACGGAACGGAAGCGTTGGAGGTGGGTGGCTGCGACTTGAAGAGCTGAGGTGGTGTAGGCACAGACGGAGCAGCGCGGTAGTCGACAGTGTTCTGAGTGCGAGGGGTGATGGGATCTTCGTAGCGCGGGCCATGGCCTGGTGGTTGGTGAGGCTCACGGAGATCACGAGGATCGCGGGGGTCGCGGGGGTCACGCAGATCACTGCCGTAGACCGACGCATATGTGCTGTTGATGTTCACTGGGACCGATGCGCGGCCGGGGTTGTGTAGCGGTGGCGAGCGACGGCCAGACCCCGGAGCATAGCGAAAGCGCTGATCCATGATGGCGATAGAGTGGGCGCCCGCAATGACGTCGAGCGTCGAGGGCGGGGGCGAGTTGGTTGTGGGCAACAGGCGTGCAGGTAGGATTGATAGGGCGGCCTATAGGCCAAGGCAAGCAGTGACGGAAAGACGGTTGATCGTAGAAGATGTCGCAGAGGATGGTAGTGGTGATGGGATGTAGGACTGAAGAAGGAGAGGGGGTACAGTAGAAAAAAAAAAGGCAGGAGTGAAATGGGGTGATATGGAGACAGTTGAGGGACGGAGAAAAAGGGAAGGTGCGAGGAAATGGGAATGCAGAAAACAGTCAACTGAGCAATATTGCTGCAGGGAGCGGAACAGGGAAACAGGGAGGAGCGGCCGCCAGGTTTTCTGACTGGTTCTTGGGTGAGACGTCAGTCAGGCCGGGGCACGTGAGAGGATTTGAAGGTAGAATGGTGGTAAAAGGCAGATTGGTGGCAAGTTTGTGTGTGCGGCGAGGACCAAATGCGGGCAGGTGGGGGAGGGGTTGTCATGAAGAAAAGAGGTTGGAAGGAGCGGGACGGAAACACAGGAAAGAGGAAAGAGGACAGAAAAGAGGAAGGAGCAAGCGCAATTGAAGAAAGAGCCGTGCGATAATTGGATTATATATGCGCAATTAAAATCCGAAAGGAAAGAAGGCGGAAGCTGGGCAGGAAGGTGCGACTCGGGCAGCAAGATCTTGAGCGTCGTTCTTTCTGTTCCTGGCGATGGGTGCTCGATTGCTGTCCAACGTCCCCTGTCGTGATTGTTTTGGCTCGATAATCGGGAGCATTTGCATCATTGGGAGCAAAGGGACTGTAGCTTTCCACAACAGGAAAGAGCGCTATGGAAGCCGGGAAGAAGCGTCTCTAGCGTGGAGCTACAGCGCCAATTGGTACGTCGCAGCGTGCGTGCGCATTATGTAAGACAGATGACGGAGGACGGGCAAGGGTGCTGTTAAAGAATCGAACGAACGATAGAAAAACAATGAAAATCTGGGAAAATTATGTCCATCTCTTATTACCTCGAGCATAGAATTTGGCATGATGTCAATGTCTTGGCTGCTCTGCTGATCCGTGGTTTGCCCAACTGGTATCCCCAGGTCTCACTACAAGGGTCTATCTCCCAGCTCCCCGAGGATTTGTTGTACTGAGTGGTCTCGTCTCTCTTTTCTCTTATTCTTTCCATTTTCGCTCAGTGGGAGGTCTGGGAAGATTGAATATCAATGGCTGGCAGTCTGGATCTGTTGCGGCCTGATCTAAACGTGTCTGGATGTACAGCCTGTTATTTGATGGTGGCCTCGGTGAGTAGGTGAATCAATGATGTAAGATGAGCAGGGCAAAAGATCCGGTTTATCCAGCAACGATATAAATCAAACCAATCGAAGCACAGGGATGCGCTCTGCTTGTCTGACTGAATCCATGCCGAATCATCTTCATCATCGTGATTACATAATCAACCGATATCAAATATGGCGACCCGGCCAATGTTTTTGCAGATATTTTGTGTCAGCATGTACAGAACATCCCAGATTCTCTTCAAGCGCAAATCCCTACTGTATTCTATCCAGATGCCTTAATTTTCTTGTGCGTTTAAAGTGTAGCAAAATCCCTCTTAATCGCCTCAATATAGCCTTATTCCAGAATAAAAACAAGTTCTCTCGACTTCCATTGGGCATCAATATTTCTTCAACTGCCCAACAAATCCAGAATAAAGACAATATTTCTACTAAAAATAATATCAAAATACAACGGCCTAAAATCAAGGGTCGTCGCCCTCGAGCTGTCAGTCTTTCACGACTATTTGTTAGCGCCAAGACACTAAACGGCCACTCCAGTTTCTTTGTAGAGGCATCACGTGGAGCGTGCCATGTGGGCCGAGCTGGGGAAGGAGCGCGCGTGGACTGTTCCGACGCCGACGTGCGGTGGCTACGCTGGGCCGATGGAGGAGGGCCAGTCATAGGCCATATCTGGGACCTGCATTGCGCACGGCAATCATATGCACATGCATAACAACTAATTGGCAGTTGTTCTGGAACCTTTTGAAGACAGAACAGCCCTATTCTTGACGTGTATCGTGTTGCCGACGACATCAGCACGAAGCCGACGTGCCATCGGGTATCAGCTTGTCTGACTGAAAAATGTCTAAGATCGAAAACGTCTTTTTCACAACCTAAATTCCCAGACAAGACATGCAGCAGAGACAACGCAGTGACTGGCCCCAGGGGACGACACGGATGGCACCGCGGACACCGGGCCGGTCTGCACGGTCTCGCGAGGGCTGCCTCACATGCAAGTACGTTCGTCGGCTACTGCTGTGCTCTGACACAAATAATGCAATACAAAGAAACTAACGAATAGACGCCGCAAGGTCAAGTGTGATGAGCAACGGCCAAGATGCTCACACTGCGAGCGGCTGAATTTGGAGTGCAAGTGGCGACCACCGGGCGGAAGCCAGGGAGGGCACACAGGCACAACGTCGAGTGCAAGCTCTGCAATGGCTGCCAGTCGTGGTGGAAGTGGGAGCAATAGCAGCAGTGGCGGTACTGTGACTCCAGTTCATACAAATGGAAGTGCGGCCGGAGTAGAGTCTACCAGCATGGCTCTTAAGCAACTGCAGCTCCCAATCTCCCAGTCAGCAAGGCGACCGCCAACAATACCAAACGGACACCATGAATCGATACGACAGGCGCATTTAACAATACATACACAACAAGCAGCTCAAAAACATCCAACCCACCAGATACAGAACAACCATCAACAGAACCAAGCACAGGCTCAGACACCTGCCGCCGCACCGCCCCATCAAGTCGCACAAACACCCGGTACTTTTGGACAGTCGATAAACGGAGTCAACCAAATCTTTGATTTTGCAAGCTTTATGTGGGATGCCGAGGACGTCTGGCAGGAGATTGGACCGGACGCGGGCCTGGGAGTGGTCGGGGTTGGTGGCGGCATGCCGACAGGGATGCAAAACAACGGCACGCATGTGCTGGGATTTACCGACAACCAGATGCAAGACAACAACATGCATGGACAAAACAGCCTGCATACACAGCCGTATATGGGCCATGATCAGCAGCAACAACAATTCCAAGTACCTCAGCACAACAGCCAGCACCATCACCACCAAAATCAATCCTCCATATCAGAGCCATCGACTGTGCCAGACAGCACAGGTATGGCCGACGACCCGTCATCCCAAGTGCAAACTCTAGGCCAGGTCCCAGCCGAGAACTACCGACTTATGGACTACTTTACGCACGCGGTCATCCCACCGATTCTTGCAGAGGTCGAGACGCAGAACAAGTGGCTTGTGATGCGACGTGTGCTCGTAGGCCGGGCCAACGCATCACGTATGGTCCGTTGGGCAATACTAGCATTTTCGAATGTGATTCTCACACAGCGGGAAGGTGCGTGGTTAGAGAGTCAGCATAACCACTACGAAAATGCCCTGGCGGAAGTGGTGGCAACGATGGGCGAGGTCAGCCCAGGAATTGCGCACAGCGCCAACGGAAACGAGCTATCGCCAGGCACGACTGCAGAAAGAAATATCGAGGGCCGGACAGCACTACCGACAGTGACATCACCTGAAGCGGGAGTACATACAGATGGATCAGGTGCGGCCAGCCACGGTACAGGCCATACCACAACCGCCAGTACTAGAGCCAACCCTGAGAACGGAGCCAGCAGTACAAACATCAACCACGATGGCAGCAGCACTCAGAATACAGCAGTCAACAATACGCCTACTATCTCTCTCACTCGACCTAGCGTACAACGCGAGAATTTGCTGGCCACGCTATTCTTCCTCAGTTACGTCGATATCCTACGCGGCCGCATTGAAGCAGCTCACTCAAATTTGAAGCGAGCTCACCGCATACTGCAGCTGAACAGCAGCAGCAGGGCAGGTGTTAGGCCAGGCGAGACTTCGGTCGAAAAGGCTACCAGCAATCCTCCTCGGTTCAGTGCTGTTGAACATCAGTTTTTGCTCTGGCTCCGGTTGCTGGATGCACGAGCCGTCTCGGCTGGCGGCGAGGGCCTCTTCCTGTCACACGACGACGAGGTGATGCTGGTGGAGACACCGCCGCCGGCGGGAGGCTTAGGTCTCGAAGGGCCAGATGGTCCAGACGGAGCAGATATCCAAAGCAGCCGAGCACGAGATCCATCCGACGATGACGATATTGAAGACGTGCTATTCCAGATCCTGTACCGGCCCGGCATCGTTTTCTTCCAAAAGGTGCAAAGTTTCATGGGCCGCATATCGAGAATTGACCCCTGGCACCGGTCGCGCGGCACTGTTGAGGACGAGATCGAGGTGATGAACATTGGCGCCTCCATCGCATCAGACCTGCGTGCACTGTACGAGAGCCGGCCTTCGCTGATGGACTATGCCGTGACAGGACGACTGACGGCCGCTCATGTAAGCGCCCACCTTGCCATGGCTATTACGCGCTCCTTCCGCACCTACCTATGCAACTACTATGCCAGCAAAGTCCATCTGCACCGCGTTGCCTACAAGTCACTGCCGTTGACCACCGAGGCCGCTGATGCACTTGCTCAGATTCGTCGCCTGGCTCGGCTACTGGTGGAAGGTCTCGATACAGGTCTTGGCGCTGCCGGCGCTGACCATGAGGCGTTGCCGGTTAACATGTTGTGGCCACTGCTCATGCTCGGCTCAGAGGAGACGGACGTCGACGAGAGACTTTGGATCCACACGCAGATTTTGCGCATGCAGGCTGTGGCCGGCAACTCACGCATTACTGCTCAAGTCTTGAAAGAGGTGCAGGCGCGGCAGGACGCTACCAAGACAAGGGTGGATATTCGGTCCGTCATGCACGACATCTTCAACTCGAGCTTCGCTATTGTTTAATTTCCAAATACAGAGGATTTCAAGCTATTCTTACTTCACTAGATACTCTTCACTGTTTCTTTTTGGCTTGGTTTTATTTCATATTATTGTAGCACCATGGCCGTTTATATACCCAATCCAGCAATTTTATCATGACCCATGCAATACAATGACCATAAACATTAGACTCTAACTTATGCCAACCGAGACAACTACTGCTTGAACATGTGCTTGTTGACGGGTGTCAGCGGGGGCTGTCCTGTCAGTACATTGCGGACGTTCTCCATCGACAGACGCTCAAATCCAATGTTGGTCTCAATGGCACCTCCCGCCGTGTGGCACGTCAGGGTGGCACTGCGGTTGGCGGCCAGACGCGGGTTGACATTGGGCTCATCCTCGTGCACATCAAGGCCGACTGCCTGCAGGTGGCCCGATTCAAGAGCATCGGCTACGGCGTTGGTGTCAACAAGGCCTCCGCGGGCAATGTTGACAATACGGCCGCCCTTCTTAATTTGTGAGACGCGCGTAGCATCCAGAATCCGGCCGCCAGTGCCAGGGGCTGCCAGCAGGACACAGTCGGACTCGCCCAGCAGTTCCTCGAGCGTCTCCTTGCGTGTGGCACCCACAGCTGCCTCCTGCTCAGCCGACTTGGGATAGGGGTCGTAGTAGATAATGCGCATGTCGAAGCCCTTAAAAGCCTTGACGGCAATGCGGTAGCCAATGTTGCCGAGGCCGATGATTCCGAGAGTATGGCCCTGGGGGTTGCGGGCTGTGTAGGGGCTGTGATGGTGGGCATCGAGGAACTCTTCGGTGTTGAGAGAGCGAGCAGCCATGTTTGTCCACTGCATATTGCGGAAGACAGAGATGATGTGGTAGATGGCCATGTCGGCGACGGCCTCGGAGGACGCAGAGGCGCCGTTGCAGTAGAGGATGCCGCGCTCAGCGAACAGGTCGACATCAGCCCAGTCAAACCCGGCACCGGCAGCAGCGTACACCTTCATAGACTCTGGCAGGAGGGGAACCAGCTCCTTGTCCCAGCGGCCCATCTCGCCGCCTGTTGACCAGAAGGGCTTCATAACACCAGCAAAGTCACCCCACTTCTTGGTGCGCAGGGCCTCGAGGAAGGCATCGCGCTGGCGCTCCTCCAGAGTTGGCTGGATGACGTTGAATGTGTCCTTGATGGTGGCATACAGCTCAGTGTTAAACTTGATGTCATCACCAAGGTGGAGGATAGTAGGTTTAGACATTTTGGATGTGTGATGTGTGAGGGATGTGTGAGGATGGGAGATGGAAAGAAAACGGTACTAGGAGGTAGAACAAGACTGAACAAGATGAGGAGAATGAGGGGAACGAGAGCATCAACAACGACGATGATGCAACAGCTTCAACTTTTATTATTACCTTTTATCGGTTATCCGCTATCCATATCGATACGCCATTGTATCGGCCTCTGGAGCTCCGGTTTGCGTTTCCCCGCTGTGCCATCCCGTCGGCTGCAGTCGTCGGATGCGCTAGTGGTCGTCGGATTGCCATTTTGGGGCATGGTCGCATCGTGTTATTCTATTTGCTCCGCGTGCATGTGGCCCAGGTGGGATCCACTCGACCCGCAAATCCGTCTTACTCCGCAATCGAGTCGCGGGCGGGAATAGACCGACATGCAAACACGCTCCTTTGTCGGTCGCCAAAGCTATTCTGTCTCGCCTGTCACGCGGGGTGTAAAAGTATGTAAGTAATTATCCTTGAAATATTTTTATTGATTTATTTAAGCTTTTGATTGGGTGATTCTTATGATTCCTCATGCTCCATTGCTGACAAGTTTGCTGGTGCCACGATGAGGTACGCTCCGTTGACAAGCATCAAGTATGAGCTGATATCACGATCATGGTAGAATCGGAAAGTATGGAAAGGGCTCCGGATGCGAGGAAAATGCTACATTTTACGGCCATAACATGGTCGTCTATTGATAATCTGACTTGACGTACGGATAGAGTTATATGTCCATAATATTCACAGTCAAATCTAAATGCACTATATTCTGATAATTTTGCTATTCCAGATCATAGCTCATCCAACCACGGGATTGAGTCTTGTGCTCCCTTCTTCTCTACAGTCTTTGCTGCTGCTTTGTTGGCCGCCCGCACGGCTTTCTCAATATCGAGTTCGGTACCGCTGTGGCGCGCCTGGACTGCTGCCAAGGCATAGGCTCCGACAAATGTATCGCCGGCCGCCGTCGTGTCAACCACCTTGACCTTCTCTGCCGGTACTAGGCCTGCTGCATTGGGACCCGAGAAATAGACACCCTGGCCACCGAGTGTGATAAAGACGTGTGACACACCTCGTGCGTGGAACAAATCGGCAACACGTTTGAGGCCATCACTAGACCCGTTGCTAACCTCGAGGTCGGCCGCATCACAACCGCTGAGGATCATAGCCTCGGTCTCGTTGACAACAAGGTGGTCGATAAACTTGTAGTATTCCTCGGGTAGTGGTTGGGCAGGTGCCGGGTTGAGGAGCACTGGAACGTTGTTGTCGTGTGCGGTCTTCAGTATTTGGAGGACGGTCGGAAGAGGGATCTCGAGCTGCAGGATGACCATGTCCGGCTTCTTGATAGTCTCTGGAGATGCCCTGCCCATAAATGCAGCTGGAAGTAGCTCAAAGGCAAAGTCTGACGGTGACAGTGTCGAATTGGCTTTGGCCGACAGCATGATGCGATTCTCGCCCGAGTTCTCCTCAACAAGAATCACAGCGACGCCTGTCCGCTGGCCTGTCCGTGAGACAACACCAGTTGCATCCACTCCAAATTCCCGCAGGCCGGTCTTCATAAGCTGGCCATATGCATCATCACCCACGGCGCCGACCATCCGCACATCCACAGTGCTGCCACCAAGATCCCGTCGCCGCGACAGCTTCGCACAAGCCACTGCCTGATTTGCACCCTTGCCTCCGAGGCCCGTGTGAAACGAGCTTGCTGATGCTGTCTCGCCACCGGCCGGGATACGGGGCAAGTATGTAACGAGGTCCATGTTCAGTGAACCGATCACCGCGATAGTCGGTTGTGTCGCCATTGTGTGTTTGTTTTTTGTATGTGGTTCGCGCTTCAGTCGTTGCGTGTCGATGCAGTCATGTATTTAGAACTTCGTGAAAGTCTTAATGTTTGCCGTTGACACTGACACTTGGGGTAATTAGATCAATGTCTTAGCCGCATCGACTATATCGGCCAGACCTCGTCTATATTGCGTACCAGCCAAGCTCGCTTCGCATGTTCAGTTGTCTTGGTCGTATGCTCTTCGATTACCGGCAAGCCACTCTCATAATGAAAAATAAATGTTTAGTGCTCGCCGACAACCAACCATTCCCGAGCAAGGATGTCTAACGGTCCAGCCCCTCGCTTTGTCGTTCCCCCATCTCCACGTGGACGACGCGATGAGCGACGCGACACGAACAAAGGAGTCAACGCTTTTGCCGCTCTACTACATTGTAGTCCTGATTACCCCCAACTCTCAAAATTTGTCGCTGTCCGAGCCGGTCGTCTTGGCGTACGCGGTCGGCTTTCGACTGTCGGCAGCGCTATGTTTCCGACTAGACTCCAGTCTGTTAGTAGTGTGGTTAGCATGGCTTGCCCCCGACCAGTTGGACTCTCGAATCTTGTGCCGAACAAAAGTAGAATAATGACTGATCTTTACCAAGCTCGTCTCTCCACGTTTCGGGTGCCATTGATGCCCGCAAAACTGCCTTCCCCGTGGGGTCTACACTCCTCCTTCACTTTTGCATTTTTTCGTCTTTGGCCTGACTTGTTGTTTTTGTCAAGTGCAACCTGTTTTTGTAGTTCGCTTCATATCCTTGTCCCTACGACGCAAGCATCTGATCATCTGCTCCTCTTTCTGGCTTATCTGGGCATAGAATAGGACTACGTCGAGAGAGTGCACAACTATTAAAACCAGCCACCACCGCTCTTCTGCTTGCCGATCTGTTGTCTAGTTCACTTCCGTTTCCCCAGACGCAAGAATCAATCTTTGATTTCCTAAAGTGCGACTTTCATCCATCAGAAAATCGACTACTCAAACAATATGACTCTCTCGGGCTTATCTTTGCGGATCGCATTCACGGTTACGTGTGGTCTTTCCTACCTCCTCTATGGATACGATCAGGGTACGTACTTGTGGACCGTGATCCAACGCTGACTGCATGCAATCAGTAGGATTCATACATCGTGATGCCAAGAATAATGCTAACTTCTCCAGGTTTCATGAGCGGCGTTCTGCTCGCAGACGACTTTCTTACGCAAATGAGCTACCCGACTACCTTTATGAAGGGTTTCATCACTAGTATCTATGAGCTTGGATGTCTTGGTGGTAAGTAAATTCAGTTCATGTTTAGTCAGTGATGTGGCTTATCAAATTCTAACAACATAGGATGTCTCGCCAGCTTCATCTTCTCTGAAAAGTATGGTCGCAAGACCCCCATCATGGTTGGCACCATTCTGGTTATCATCGGTGCCGTTCTTCAGACTGCTGCCTATGGCCAGGCCCAGTTCATGGTTGGCCGTGTCGTGTCTGGCCTCGGTACTGGCTTGAACACTTCTATCATTCCTATCTGGCAGGCCGAGACTCTGCCGGCCAAAACCCGTGAGCTGTTCGGTTCTTTCCAGTACATTCTAGTCTGCTTCGGTGCTACTACTGCCTACTGGTGCAACTACGGTCTCTCCTTCACCAGCGGCCCTGTCGAGTGGCGCCTGTCCGTTGCTCTGCAGATGGTCTTTGCCCTGCTGATGCTTATTGTCGTTCCGATCATGCCCGAGTCGCCTCGCTGGCTCATGGCTCACAACCGCATCCCCGATGCTGTCACGATTCTGTGCCGCATGCACGGCACCGACGACGAGACCGATGAGGAGATCCAGACCGATATCCAGAACATCAACCAGGCTATCGAGCTTGAGTCTATGGCCAACTCGACCAGCTGGTCGGATATCTTCCGAAACAACCCCGAGACCCAGAACCTGCGCCGTGTCATGCTTGGCTGGTGGCTGATGGCCATGGTTATGCTGAGCGGTGTCTGCTCTATTGGCTACTACATCTCTTACATCTTCGAGACGTCTGTCGGTTTGTCTCACGAGCTTTCTCTGCTTCTTTCTGGCTTCAACGGCATGTGGTACATGGCCTCGGCCCTCATCCCTCCCTTCATCATTCCCCGTATCGGCAAGCGAGGCTGTCTTATGCTTGGTGCTTTTGGCATGGGCTGCTGCTTCCTCACCATGGCTCTTGGTATCCGTAATGGTTCGCACGGTGTCTCCATCGTCGTCGTCATTGCTTTCTTCCTTTACTACACCTTCTTTGCCATTGGCTACCTGGCTGTTCCCTGGCTGTACTGCGCCGAGATCATGCCTCTGCACCTCCGCTCCAAGGGTAACGCGCTCACCACGTCGTCCAACTGGCTGTGGAACTTTGCTACCGTCATGATGACACCCAGCATGATGGAGAACCAGGGATGGAAGGGCTACCTCATCTTCACTGTTTTCAACTTTGCCTTCATCCCCTTCATCTACTTCTTCTTCCCTGAGACCACTGGTCGTCGTCTGGAGCAGATTGATGCCATCTTCTACAAGACCAGCCCTATTGTCTCAGGCACCCAGTGGGCAAAGCGCGGCAAATTTGAGTCTGACTTCTTGGAGGTCGCTCTGGCTGAGCACAGCAAGGGCGACGGCACTGAGGGCAAGGCCGAGCACCACAACTAAATTGGTATTTTGATGTGCAAGGAATGAGCAAATAGCACTAGTATCCTAGCTTAAGCGAGATTAACAAATATTTTACAAACAATAACTATGCATGGATGCGATGTGACGAGGATGCCCAAAATTAATGGATATAAGCACGGCAATGGCGAGGCTAGCCATGCGCATACTGTGTTGTAACAGGCATCATAAATTTAATACTCTTTTACAATAGAGGCGTTGCAAATAATGCGTCCTGCTCGCAGCACTGGTTCGTTTTGCACAGTGCATATATCCTTTCTCAGTATAGCTGGCACTCCTTTTACTAAACTTACTAAACGCACCGTCACTTCAACTGTGGTACTATCGGCCAACTATCCCAAGCCGACATTATTCTTCGAAGTACCGAGCAAAGTCCCCGAAGAGCTACAACCCCAGATGATAGGATAATACCCCGCAGCCGATCTTACTTCGTAAAGTAGCATGTGAATTAAAACCCCAGATTATTGTCTCCTGTGTCGTCGCTTCGTCTCCTTTCTTCTCCACGTCTCCATCTTCAAGGCCAGCTCCATAATCCGTCGGCTACCCTACAGCAGCCACTAAAAGGCCGATCGGATATCTTTAGACTTGTACCCCATCACCCCATCTTCTCCAAAAATCAACGGGTCAACAGATGAATGCATCATCATGTGCTTGCCAGACTGGGCGTGTGGCATGCAAAGCTGCGCGGCAATTCAAACAGCTCCCGACTGTCGGCTGCGGGCCATGCGTGGTGTGCCCGACTTGAAGAGCTGGAGCTATGGAGAGCTGTCCGGCAATTGATCCACCGTTGTGCGGAGGGAAGTCGGAGTAGGTCCTTAAAAACAATTCTTGTTGTCATTCTTTTTGTTTCTCGAAGCTCCTGCATTCTTCTAGACTTCTTACCACTCTTGTCAGCTTATCATCTTGTCATCTTGACTTCAAATCTTTCATCCTACCCGAAATAACTACCCTAACTTTACCACAATGAGCGCCAAGTCCTTCCCTCCCGGCATCCACGTCCCGTCTCTGACGTGGTTCCTGGACAACGACAGCCAGGAGATCGACTGGGATATCCAGACTGCCCACCTTGAGTTCCTGGTCAAGTCCGGCCTGCATGGCAGTAAGTTACTGATTTCACCCTCCTGGACACCAAGACAGCAGCAGCTAACCGAATAGTCGTAATTGCCGGCACCAACGGCGAGGCCGTCACTCTTAGCGACGAGGAGAAGAGCCGCCTGGTCAAGACCGCTCGTGAAGTTGCCACCAAGGCCGGCCGCCCCGACCTAACCATTACCATGGGCTGCGGTGGCCAGTCCACCCGCGCCGTCATTGCCGAGACCCAGCTGGCCAAGGCCGCCGGTGCCGACTACGCTCTGGTGCTCGTGCCCAGCTACTTCCACTTTGCTATGAATGAGGAGGCCATTGTTGCTTTCTTCGAGGAGCTTGCAGCAGCCAGCCCCATCCCCGTTCTGATCTACAACTTCCCCGGTGTCGTTGCCGGCCTGGACGTCAACTCTGACATGCTCTCGCGCCTTGGCCAGCACCCCAACATTGTTGGTGTAAAGCTGACCTGCGGCGGTATTGCCAAGGTTGCCCGCGTGCGCGCACAGTTTGAGCCCGCCGAGTTCTGCGCCCTTGCTGGCCAGAGCGACTGGCTGGTCCCTGCTCTTGCTGTCGGCAGCACGGGCACCATCACCGGTGTGGCCAACCTGTACCCCAAGGTGTGCCTTAACATCTACGACCTGTACACTGCCGGCAAGATCAAGGAGGCCGAGGAGGCACAGATCCGTCTGGCTAAGATGGAATGGGGATTCGGCAAGGGTGGAATCAACGGCACCAAGTGGATTGTGGCCAAGCTGAGAGGCTACCCTCTGACCAGCTGCCACTGCCGCCGGCCATACCCCCAATTCTCGGATGAGAAGAAGCAGGAGTGGATCTTTGGCGTCGTGGCACCTCTGTCAGAAGAGGAGACCACTCTGACCAAGGCATAAGTTTACCTTGTTTTATAAATTTGTTATAGATTTTCAGTATCAACAATAGAGCATAGAAATGATGTTATAAAGAAGAGGCCGCTGCGGTAGAGTGTGCACGATATATATGCCGTTGGAAACCCAAGTGTTAGTGAATAGCTCCAAGTCATGGCTTTGCCCATTCTATTCTCTACCCGGGTATCTGCTTGCCGATGACCAGCTGCATGGAAGAGTATTAATTAAAGCATAGGATGAATGATTATATCTTTGCAATTGTACTGGCGCTTGACATTTTGTACGTTTATATCTTGCTGATATGAGTGATGCTAGTTTAACTGAATACTAAACACACCGTTAATATCACGACGCTTAATATACAATTATGTGGTACATATAGTCAAATTCGCTATGGTGGGTATCCAGTTTCGTTCTCCTCCTTGCTCTATTTAGAGTTTTCTAGAATCAAACATGGCATCTGCTTAGTAGCCGACGTATCTCCAGCCCAGATCGACCTGGGTCTGGGTGACACCGCTCTTCATAGCCTCAGCAACCTCCTCGGGTGTGCCGTCAAGCAGACGGTTCAGCTTGCGAACGTGGAAACGGTAGACAGTGATGGTAGTGAAGAGGAGGGCAGCACAGCCGAAGCAGGTGCCAAAGGCGACGTAGTAGTGGGGAGAATCGACATAGAGGTAGCTGGCCCAGATGTTGGAGATGCCACCGATTGAGTTGATCATGGCCACACCGGCGGCACGCTTTGGGTACGGGCGGGCAATGTGCAGGTTGAGTGTCTTGTAGACAAGAATCTGAGGGCCGGCTGTGATTGTTAGAACTTGTTTTATAAAAAAGGGAGTCATGTTAATCTTACCGACGGTGGCCGGGATCAGCATCATGGCAAAGTAGCGGGCGCCGGTGTTGAGGGTAGCCAGGGAAATGGTGTAGGCGATGGCGGCCATGACAATGCCGACAACGATAAAGGGGTAGATGATGTTCTTGCGGTCACTGATGGTCGAGAAGACGTAGAACCAGATGGCGGCAAAGACGTATGGGGGCGCGGTCAGAAGAAGCGTGATCATTCTGCCGTAGCCAAGGGTCTGGACGATGGACGGGAAGAAGTTGACGGTGCTGCCCATGGCCTGAATCATGCCCATGCAGAAAATCAGGGCCCAAACCTTGGGGTCGAGGATAGCCTGCTTGAAGCCCGACATGGTGGTAGACTCATCGTGGGCCTCGCCAGCACCAGCCTCGTTCTCCAGGCGCCATACGGCAAAGTCGCGCTCGGTCTGGGACAGGAGGCGGGCGTTGTGGGGATACTCGGGCATGATCAGCGAGAAGATCAGACCACAGCCAACAGTGCAAGCACCCTCACTGATAAGTTAGTAATGTCCCGAATATACTGTAGAATAGTAAGAATGATGACATACACAATAAAGAGCCAGCGCCAACCAGCGATGCCGTGACGGCCATCAAGAGTCAGACAAGCAGCGGCCAGGAAGCCACCAAAAGCGCTACCGAGCATCTGGAACATGAAGAGAGCAGCCAGACGCTTGCCAATTTCTTGCTTAGTGTACCATGCGCTCAGGTAGTAAATGACACCGGGGAAGAAGACGGCCTCAGTGACACCAAGGAAGACACGCTGGGCATAGAGGCCCTCCTTGGTGTGGACAACGGCGGCGAGGGCACTGACGGTACCCCAAACAGCAGCGGCCAAGCAGAGGTCTGGTTGTTATTAGTGTGCGTTCTGAGTTGGGAGACGGACGGAGATGCTGAGTATCTTACACAAGCCGGGGCGAGGAATCTTCGTCATGATAAGGTTGGAAGGAATCTGAAATGGGATGTAACCGGCTTTAGTTGTTAGTTGGAGTTCAATGGTTATCATAGTCGGCGAGGCAGGTGGACTTACCAAAGAGAATCGAAATGGCGGTGGCAAAGTCGTTTGTGTTCATGTGTAGGTCGTCCATGATACCGTAGACCTTGGAAGCAGCCAGAGCGGACTTGTCGACATCTTTGTTGTTAGAGAAGTTCTGTTGAGTGTGAATATTCTAAAGGGCTTACAGTTGAAGACGTATAGAATACCGACGATAGGCCTGTCTTGTTAGTCGCGAGGCTGTGATGTGTGATTATCTTTCGTATTCGCACTCACAGAATAACGCAGTCCAGCTTGAAGACCATCTTCTTCTGGAAGGCTGCGAGCTCTTCATCGCTCATGCCGCGGATGCTCTCTGGCTTCGGGACGGAGTGGTCGACGACCTTGGTCTCCTGGCCCTCGGCGTGAGAGGGGGTGACCTTGAGGATATCGTCGTCCATGATGGCGGAGGTCATTGTGATGTTTTTCTGACTGGAGTAGTTGCTATCAGTCCTATGGCGAGGATTGCTGATAAGGTCGAGATAATCAGAAAAGAAGACTGAGATGATCGACAGAAATCTTGATCGGAAAAGCAAGACTTATATAACAAAAGTCGGTGACATTCCATCGACGGTATAGTTCGTGCAGAAGGAAAGCCAAGATCAAGGGCAGATTTCCTCTCTCGTCCTCGGACGCATGCCCTGGTCCTATCCCCTTCGTATGACTTCCATCTCCCCGCGTGCAACTTTCCCCGTGGTCGGGGACCCCAGAAGCGGAGAGACTATGGAGTATGCGATGCTAGGTCCACCCACAATCACACACATCTTACAAGTAGGGTAAGGCGGTCCACAGTATTGGCGATCGGCTCGGATATGTTTATTTGGTGGACTGGGTCTGGCGTGCCACTGAGGATGTAGTCTGCCGACATGACTCCCAAGACAGTAATGTATCGTGCCATTGATAGAATTGGAGAAGTCGGGGTAAGCCACAATTCAAAGGGTTCACCATCACATATGCTCTTCGATATTTTCATGCTGAAAAACGAAGGAAAAAGTGCCACTTTCATTCGATAGTCCGCTCTAACGATGGCTTGACTCAAGCCGATGCTTTCCGTTTCAACTTCCGGGAATAAAATTCAATATTTGTGTGATAATGAAGACATGCCAACGGGCTAGAGAGTCATGCGAAGATGTCTCCAAATATGTTTTTCTTATTCTACTACTTTGTTTTCTTTTCTTCTTCCCCAGCCATTTGGGGTAAACGTACCGGCTTGTTCTCTAAGAAAAAAATATGGAATAACACTAGCCACCGGTGTTTGTCCGGTCGTGCATTACTAGTGTTTGGGGGACTGGTTGATACCTCTCGTGAGGGCGTCTTAGCTGCACTATGGATGCGCCATGAAAGGACAGTGGACCACCGTCGGATACAGAGAAGCAGACTACTAGCCGATGAAAGAGCGCGAGGCGTGAAGCGTTCGTCTAATGAGAAACAGTCTACACAGAATGTGGGGAGCTGGGGTCATTGCCACGAGCTGTCATGGGACCGTCGCGAGTCTGAGCTGACCTGGAGTAGGACCCCTGATGATAAGCGACAAGTGTTGGTGTTGCATATTTTGGCAAGAACGAGAAGCAAATCAATCCAACACAGTCACCAGTCTTGGCTATCATTATCCACCACCATGTCGGCCATTCCCACCCGTCCACCGTTCTCGGCTTTGCCGCTGGATGCCTCTGGCCCGCCGGGCAATGCCTGGGGTCTCTACGGAGCCGACGACCAATTCGGCGCACTCAACATGCTGACGCCCAAAGTGGTGGCGGCGTCTGCAGCAAGCGAGATCCGCACCGGCGAGCGTGTGGCCCTCGACTGGGTATTGACCAAGCCATCACGGCCCAGCTTCGGCCGGCCACCGTTTGTGTGGAAAATGCTCCCGAACCCCGAAGGCCTCACAATCAACGACGACGAGCTTGCATTCAACACGCAGTGCAGCAGCCAGTGGGACGGGTTCCGGCATTTTGGCTACCAGGATGCAAAGAGATTCTACAACAACACGGCTGCCGAGAAACTGACGGGCGACAACCTGGGCATCAACAGTATGTGTAGCTCGACTAGTTCAACTATATCGAAATGTTTACTGACTTCGCAGTCTGGCTGGACAAGGGTGGCATTGTTGGTCGCGGTGTTCTTCTCGACTACGCATCGTTTTGCCAGCGGCACCAGATCAGCATCGACCCTTTCTCCAGCACATACATCCCCATAGCGCACATCCATCAAATGGTTGAGGAGCAGAAACTGGAGTTGCGAACGGGCGATATTCTGCTGATCCGTGTCGGCTTCACGGCTGCCTACGACAAACTCGACGCCGACGCAAAAATTGCACTCGCGCAGCGGCCGAATCCCGACTTCCTCGGCGTAGAGCCCAGCACGGCGATGCTTCAGTGGATTTGGGAGTCTGGGTTTGCAGCCGTGGCGGGCGATGCGCCGAGCTTCGAACAGGCTCCGGTGCGTGGACACTGGCGGGCCAACACTCTGCAAGACCATGTAAAGGACGGCGGCATGATCCACCAGGTTCTTCTAGGCGGATGGGGTGTCCCAATTGGCGAGCTGTTTGATCTCGAGAAGCTGGCGGCCACTTGCGCCCGGCTGCAGAGGTGGTCCTTTTTTATATCGAGCATGCCGTTGAATGTGCCTGGTGGTGTAGCCAGTCCACCAAATGCTGTAGCCATATTTTAGATAAATGTCTTCTATTTAAGCTCACCAATTCCGATGTTGAAAACTGTTCTTTGCGTGGTTGTGCCGGTGTGCCTCCGAGGACAGAGAGCAATGCTAGTGCATCATATCCCGAGCACTGCCTGCTCTTGAATAGTAAATTAAAATCAGAAAGTATTCTAAGTCCTCAAAGATGTTTACATTGAAATTAAATATTCACAAAGCAACGGGAAGATTAGGAAGATGGAACCACAACTTCTACAGCATCACGAAACTCGATGCTGACGTCACTCGTGGCGCCCCACTTACACGCGATAGCGATAGCTGTGCTACGCAGAAAAGCGCAAAATCGGTCCTATCGGGCGTAAGGCCGCGTCTGGCCCCGCGGACCCGCCCGTGCAGCAAAAGTTCAGCGTAAGCAGTAGCAAATATCACCTGGAAGCACGCCAGCCGTATAGACCGACGGGACATTCCAGGCCCGACCCCGAAGTGCGAGTTATTTCGACATTTATTACAATTCGCAGCACATCTCCGGTCGTTTTCGTGGTCAATTGAGTCAGAGCCGCCTCTCTGACATAAATACAGAAGAGTCAGCATGGTCTGAAAGAAGCCTCACCATCGACCTCACGCGACATCACTCTCGACAACAATAGCCTCGACTCTGATCGACTCTGATCGACTCCCTTGAGTGACTCTTCGACTGCTCACATCTTACAGCGACAATGTACCGGTCAATATCTTCTACGGCGCGTGTGGCCGACATGGCCCTGCGTCTATCAAGGCCCTCGATGCCCTCGCGACGCATGATCTCGACAGCACACAACACACTGCGCACAACCCTCCGTCCCTCAATATCTACTACATCCTCAATATCCACATCTCCTCTCTCTCGAACCCAGCAAAGATTCCGGTCCAGCGGCCAATTCCAGCCGCTGCGGCCACCATCGCCAGCCGAGCTCGGCGGACCGCGCAAGGCACGTGACTACACCAGCGTGCGGCGCTGGGGTCGCCGGTTGCTCGTGTTCAGTGTCGTTGGCGGTGCATTCTACCTGGTAGACCGCCAGGTGTATGCATCTGGCATCTACCGCTCGATGCGCACTTTTGGCACGGGCCTTCTGGTGGCGCTCGACTACAAGATCAACTTCCGCGCTGACCCGCTGCCCATCATCGGCATCCCGGGCGACGTCAGCGACGTGCACCTGCGTAATGCTGAGCGACTGTCGGACCTGCTGCGGCAGAACGGTGGCCTCTACCTCAAGATCGGCCAGGCCATTGCCATGCAAAGCGCCGTGCTGCCGCCCGAGTTTGCGCGCATGTTTGCACGCATGTTCGACGACGCTCCGCAAGACACGTGGTCGGCCGTTGACAAGGTGATCCGCGATGATTTCGGTGGCCGCACGGCCGAGGAAGTGTTTGGCGTCAGCTTTACGGGCGCGCCGGACAAAGGCGTTATGGAGCGCAAGGCGCGTGCGAGCGCGTCGGTGGCACAGGTGCACTGGGCGCGGCTGCCCGACGGCCGCGAGGTGGCCATCAAGATTCAGAAGCCCGAGATTGCCAAGCAGATCGGCTGGGATCTATGGGCATTCAAGGTGGTGGCGCGCGTGTACTCATACTGGTTCGAGCTGCCGCTGTACTCCATGGTGCCGTTTGTCTCGGAGCGGCTGATGCTGGAGACGGACTTCGAGAACGAGGCCAAGAATTCAGAGACCATGCGCAAGCTGGTGGCCGGCGAGCCATCGCTGCGCGACCGCGTCTACGTGCCCGTCGTCTACCCCGAGCTCTCGTCGAAGCGCGTGCTGACGACGGAGTGGATCGAGGGTGTGCGTCTGTGGGACCAGGACGCCATCAAGAATACATGGCGCGGCGGACATGGTGTGAGCTCGCCCGGTGTGCACGGCGCACAGCTGCCGAGCCCTGACATGGACTCTCTGCGCGCATCTGTGCGGTCAGCAGTGGCGTCGCAGAGCTTGATGAGCATGCGTCCCGGCGACAAGGATGCGCGCGACGATCTGCTGCTGAAGCCAGAGCGGAATGCTTGGCGTGGACCCCGCGGAAAGGGCGGCCTGGGCCTCAGCACAGCTGATGTCATGACGACCATGGTGGACCTGTTCTCGGCACAGATGTTCAAGTTTGGCGTCGTACACTGCGACCCGCACCCGGGCAACATGTTTGTGCGGCGCAAGAAGTCGGGCGCAGCCGAGCTGGTGCTGATCGACCACGGCCTCTACGTGTACCTGAGCCCCAAGTTCCGCCACGAGTACAGCGTGTTCTGGAAGAGCATGCTGACGCTGGACCACGCGCAGGTGGCGGCGATGTGCAAGGAGTGGGGCATCCAGGCGCCCGAGCTGTTTGCATCGTCGACGATGCTGCGGCCGTACGAGGGTGGTGACGACAAGCTGCGGCGCGGTGTGCTGGAGGACATTGACAAGAACAACGGCAAGACGGCGTCCGAGCGGCACTATGCGATGCAGGCACGGATGAAGCAGAGCATGAAGGACGTGCTGGCGGACGAGGAGCGGTGGCCCAAGGAGTTTATCTTTCTGGGGCGCACGATGCGGATCGTGCAGGCCAATAACCAGCGCATGGGCAGCCCCGTGAACCGCGTCAAGCAGATGGGCCGCTGGGCGAGCGCAAGTCTGTACGAGGACCGGGCGCTGCCGTGGCGTGAGCGGGCCGTGAGTGCATGGCGGCACGTAGTCTTTAGCACGGTCCTGGCCATGTCGGACATTGTATTTTACTTTTTCCGGCTGCGGCAGCTGTTTGGGGCCCAGGCCGGGTTGGAGGACCAGATCGAGGCGCACATGAAGGACGTGGCCAAGGAGTACGGTGTCGAGCTACAGCAGGAGGTGTTTAGCGGATAGGTGGTGATCTTTTGAGTTCTTTCTTATTTTTTTGATTTTTTTACATTTGTATTATACATTGCCGGCGCGGAGTAGACGGTATAAACGGAACACCACTCAGCCTACTAGGCTTATAGACTCTACTATTTAATCCTACTTATTAGTTATACTGAGTGCACACCCTCGATGCAAAACAGTCGACTGTTGTGCTACCATGCACAAGACAAGCTTTGATCGGCATGGTAGCATCGCTGACGGCCAGCATGCAGACGGCCTTCCTGTCGCGGCTAGCCGACGCCGATCCTTGGGGAGGTCGGCAAAGAGAGATACCGAGTAAAGATAGAGAGAACATGTAAGTGAGATGCAGGCTTATCTTTTATATTGCACCGCTATTGATGGCACAGTACTATCCGGATGTATGCTTGTATCGATCGAGGCGGGATAGGGTGCGGCAAAATCAAAAGGACTGCACTACCACTGATGTGTATTCCCCTCATCCACCACCATCTCTACAACTACATCATCTACACGACACAACTGACACGATGATTAAAACTCCGACAGGCACTTGGCTGCCAGCATGGGTGCCCGAGTCATCGCTCACACTGTCCGTGCTGCTCGTGCTATGCGCCATGGTCCAGAGCGCGACAGGCGGCTATGACGGCTCAATGCTCAATGGCCTCAACATCCTGCCGTCGTACACAGACTACTTCAGCCTCAATTCTGCCACGACAGGCCTCAATACAGCTTCAGTATTCATCGGCGGCTTTTTCGGACCCATGGTGTCGGGTATCGCCGCCGATCGCCTTGGCCGCCGCCCGGCCATCTTCTGGGGCTCGGCCATCACCCTTGTCGGCATTTTACTGCAGACGGCAGCGCAGAACATTGCCATGTTTGTCGTCGCGCGCATTGTGCTCGGCTTCGGCAGCGCCATCTCGGGCATTGCCGGCGGTGTGTACCTGAGCGAGACGTTTGCGAGCCGGTGGCGCGCCTGGGGCGTCGGCCTGTTCAACGACTTTTACTATGTCGGCGCACTGATCGCGGCAGGCATCACGCTGGGCACGGGCGAGTGGGAGTCGACGTGGGCCTGGCGCGCGCCGTCGCTATTCCAAGGCATCTTCTCGGTGCTGTGCATTGCTATTCTGCCGTTTGTGCCCGAGTCGCCGCGCTGGCTGGTGCACCAAGGCCACTTTGAAGCGGCGCGGCTCGCCGTCGCGCAGGCCAACTCGAACGGCGACATGCTCGCCCCCGTGACCGTCACCGTCTACAAGGAGATTGTTGACACGCTCGAGTGGGAGAAAAAGACGGACGGCTCGACCATGAGCCCGCGCGAGATTGTGCGCACGCCGGCCGCGCGCAAACGGCTGCTCATCGGCATGTCGGCCGGCCCTTTCTCGTGCGTCGCCGGCAACATCATCGCATCGTACTACTTGGGCCCCGAGCTGGACACGGCCGGAATCACAGACACGGTGCAGCAGCTCAAGGCCAACGTGGTGCTCAACGTGTGGTGTCTCGGCTGCTGTCTCCTAGGTACGCACCTGGTGGCACAATGGGGCCGCAAGCCGACAGCGCTGTTAACGCAGTGCCTTTTGGTGGTGTGTCTCTTTGTCATTGGCGGGCTCTCCAAAATCTATGCAGACGACCCCGACGGCGCGTCGACCAGTCTCGTCTATGGCGATGTGGCGGTGATGTTCCTCTTCCAGGGCTTTTACTCCATCGCGTGGACGCCGTTGCTGTACCTTTACCCTCCCGAGGTGATGAACTACTCCATCCGTGCCAACGGCCTGGCCTTTTCAAGTTTCATGCTGAATGCTTTTGCGTATGTATTCCTTCCCAGGCCTCCTCTCATCTCATACTGACCGACAGCGTGCTCTTTGTCTTCATCATGCCCATTGGCCTCGCCAACATTGGCTGGAAGATGTACATGGTCAACGCATCATGGGATATTGTGATTGCCATTTTGATAGTAAGTTTCTGCCATCTCATTAGTGATCTGCATCATATACTAATAGCAGGCTGTGTTTTGGGTTGAGACCAAGGGCAAGACGCTCGAAGAAATCGATGCCATCTTTGAAGGCGAAAAGCACTCGGACGTGCCGGATGTCGAGGCTGTGCGGCGTGGCGAAGAGACGGTCGATGTGGCTGCAATAATCCAAGGTGGTGTCAAAGAGTAGCTAGATATTAGCAAGATATTTTTAATTGAATTTATATGCAAATTGTCGCAAGACGAAGCTGGGCATCATCGTGATAAATCGCGCCAGCCAAAGCTACTGTAGTTAGGGGCCTATATCGCCGTAAATGACCCACAAGCACGCTGTATCGCGCATCCCCCGCGCCGGCCCACTGTAATTATAGAGCTTCCAGGGCGGTCAGAGAGGAAAAGTTTGTATCGGCAGTACTCACTGAAGCTGTTAAAGAAGCGCACCGAAGACGAAGATATCGACGATCGACCACCGCTACACACATCGCAATGATCTTTTCCATGTTCAAACCGAGGCCGGATCCTCCGGCCGCCCCGGCTGGCTCCCCTGCAGCTGCACCGCCACCTCCGCCGCCCCCGTCGCCACCACGGACCCCGGGCGATCGCAACATCACGTCGCCGCGCGCACTCAAACAGCTCGGCCTCTTCTTTGCCGGCACCGCCTTTTTCGCACTGACCGCCACATTTACGCGCCGCAGTGTCCTTCGCAAACAGGCGGCCGCGCGGCTCAAGTTCTACTCGCCCAGCGGCAGCACAACCATTCACACGACGGCCGCGCGCGAGGGTGTCTCGTCCGAGGTGATTGAGCAGGCGGCCGCGGCATCGACCAAGGAGCAGCCGCAGGGATCGCTGCTGGCAGCCGAAGCGCTGAACCTGGCAACACTCAACGTTGTGAGCTTCTTCGCCATGGTGACGGGCGGCCTATCGTGGGGCCTGGACATCAGCTCGATCGAGGACCTGCAGGCGTATGCGCGGCGGCACCGCCAGTCGGATGGCGTGGCGCAGGGCATGACGGACGAAGAGGCTGAGAAAGAGATGGAGATGTGGATGGCCAAGTTGCTGGTGAAGAAGGACGAAATTCTCGGCGCAAAGACGGTCTCCGAGAATGTCGAGGCCAAGGCAGCAGCCGAGGGCAAAATCGCCGATATCCTGAAGAAGGAATAAGAAGAAAGAGAATAAAAGCATTACGAAGACACGACATGGACGGCGTTTATAGACATTTACGAATCACCTCTCAAGATACTCTAATATATACCATAATCAATCAAATATAGAACATTGGAACTTGTCATTATCTATTAAACAGTCTAGGATCCAAAACAGATCAGTCATAAATCATATTTTGTACATCAAGTCTCTCTGCAAAGACTATGGCTCATCCTCGGCAAGCTTAGCCATGGCCGGATTGCGCATGCGCAGCTTGCACTGGAACGGTGCAGGGTGGCCGCCCAGGCCGATCGTGACTGCGGGCTGCGGCTCGATCGGCTTGCCGTCTTCACCAATCACCATCTCCACCTCGTAGACAGCCAGCAGTGTCGCCAGGAACATGTACACCGTGGCCATTGCCAGGAAGTTGCCAGGGCACTTGCGACGGCCGAAGCCGAAATTGCCGTTGGGAAATGGCTCGCCGCGGCCGCCGTCTTCTGGTTTGATATACCGATCGGGGTCGAAGATGTGTGCATCGTGGTAGACACGCGGATCGGCTGCCATGGCGCGCGTGTTGGCCAGCATCAGCGATCCGGCCGGGATGCGCATGCCGCGGTACTCGTCCTCGCGCAGACTTTTATGCGGCACGACAAGAGGGTTCAGTGGTAGCGAGCGCTGGACTTCTTGCAGGAAACGGTCAAGGCGGTGCAGATTCGGCCGGTCATCAAACGACGGGAGCCGTGGCGCCGGGTCGGACTCGGTGACGCCGATGACTTCATCCAGCTCCTCCAGAATCTTGGCCTGAACTTTGGGGTACTTTGCAAGGAACATGAGGTTAGAGAGCACCGTGCTCCATGTAGAGTTGCCGCCAGCGATAAACACTGCTCCGGTGGCGCCCTTGATGTCGCTCTCCGTCAGCTCCATAGGCTCGTTCTTGCGAATGGCTTCCTGCAGGCGTTCGTAGTGGGTGCGCATAAACGACGGTGGCGCAGTGCCGGCCTCGATGTCTTTGAGCGAGGCAGCCCAGGGCACGTCGTGGATGGTCTTGATGGCCTTGCGCGATTCACGGGCATGGCGCAGTGCCGGGCTGGGGTTCAGCCAATCGGGAAGGAAGCGTGCAGGCGGAAACAGGTCGACGAGCGATGTGCCGGCAATACCGCCGTTGGTCGTGGCCTCGTTGGCTGCAGCTGCCATGGCGCAGTAGGGGCTCGAGATTTCGTTGATCTCCTGGCCAAAGGCGATGCGGAAGATGATGCTCGTCGTCATGAGCAGAGTTGCCTCCTCCCACGTATCGGGAGCCTTGAGAAGGGCACGCAGAGCCTTGCGGGCTTCGCGCACCTGGATGGGTCGGAAGACCTTGACATTGGACTGTGTGAATGTCTTTTGGAAGAGGCTGCGGTGCAGCTTGAACTGCGGGCCCCAGCGCAGAAATGTCAGCGTCAGGCCCCAACCCATCACTTCAAAGAGGGCGAAGCGTGGCCGATCGCAGTAGTTGGCGCCACGACGGTCGAGCAGTTCATTGGCGGCAGCGACGCTGTTGAGGGCGACCATATGCTGGCCGAGAATCTCCACGTGGATGACATCCGAGTTGTATTCTTTGCCCCAGCGCATGTAGTCTTCTTCCGGGTGGTCGGGGCTGACTTGGCCAAGGTTGCCCACCAGGAAGCGGCCCGGTGGCCCTGGAGGCAGGGGAAGCTTTGCATAAGGCGAGCTGGTCGCGCGTGACACGACGAGGACATAGAGTAGGTAGAGGATGAGAGACGCAGCAGCAACGGCGAGCACAGGCGACGAGGCCACCAGGGGGGGAAGAGCCAGCATCGTGTCGGTCGGTGAGTGTGAGCGAGGGTAGAGGAGGTGAACGAAGTAAAGCAGCAAAAGTGAAGCCGGGGTGAAGCTGAGAGAGGGAAAGTGAATATATAACAGTATATAGCCAAGTACGGGGAGTAGGAGGGTGTCAGGTACAGTCTCCCAAGTGCCGGAGGTCGGCAGACTAGTCTGGAGGTGGTGGTGCGTCTAACCTGCTCTTGGGGATCAAGGCATGCTTGATTGCTTCAGCAAGACTATGATTGGAGCCGGAGTAGCGCTCTGGGCAGCAGAGACGAGGAGCCAGAGACAAAACCAGGTGAAGAGAGACGGGGAGAATGGGAGACTGAGGTTGGGCGCGTGTGATAAGAGCGGGACTAGCCGTCGGAAGGCGGTTGTGAACTGCCTATCTTGGCCGGCCCGGCATCTCTGTTGGGTCCGTATTAGTAAGTTGTGGTGGGAAGAGGAAAGAACACTGGAGAGTGAAGGAAGAGCAAAAGAAAGAGTGAATAGCCCCGCTTAAGGCTGGGGCTAAGAGGTCGGGGAATTCGTAGTAGAACGCAGTAAGATGTCTTGGTATTCTGACCGCTGGTGAAGAAAATCGCATAGGGAACGAACGACGGAGAGAGAACAATAGAGAGAAGGAACCACTTTTCCATCTCAGCCCGTACCTTCCCAAGTAGCACAGCATGGTAATAGCGGGTATGCAGGCGGCATGCTCTCCGGCAGGCAAAGTAGCGCGGTGGCACGCAGCGAATAACGACAAAGACGATGTAAGAGGCGATTGGACTGACGATAAGATGGACGAACGATAAGATGAACGATAAAGCGAGGCTGATACAGTTATTGTTCTTAAATTACAGGGGATCGTGGGAATAGTAAGGGAATGACATCAGAATGGTTTGTTAAGAGAAATCGATCCTGGGATGTGAAATGTTGTTCGGGAGGGTCGAGAGGGTCGCAGTTGAGAAACTGCAGCTAAATATTTAAGGTTAAGTCGATAAAGTGCAGTTACAGCCGGCAGGCGCATAAGCATCGAGTACTCGTGTGACAGGTTGAGACAAGCAGATGATCGAGAGTAAGCAGTTTGATCGGTGTGTAGGGCAGTAGGCTGTATATGATTGACATTGAGTGTATTATGATGTATTATAAGGATCAGAATCAAATAAAGCGATCACGATACCCATTGAATAATCACAGCATATCATGTCTGCGAAAGAATGATGCCTCGAAGTTTGGGATGTTATATGTCGATATTATGTAATCCATATTGATTATGTAATATAAGCAAATGCTTGCTATTTACAGCAATTATTGCAGTTTATGAAAGTATAAAAGTATACATGACTTGGTCAGTTTTTAATACCCGAGTAGTCCGTAGGTGTGCTTGAAAAAAAATTTGCCTTGCTAAAGAAATCCATTCGTCAGTCGAGAAGATCGTATCTCGACCTGGATCTGGATGTCACCTAGGTATCTCAACACCGAGCAGACCAGTCGGCATTCAGTCTGTCTATCTCTCTCAACGGTATCACAGTTGCAGTCGACCCCCACCCTCAGTATCTCGTTGGCATTTATCACACTCTACCGCGTGCTTCAGTTTGTCTTCGGGTCTTACTATCTTCCCGTCTGGCAGTGCAAACATACGAGTCGTCAGTTGTGTCTTTTCTTTCCTGGGGGTGTCTTTTCTGTAGAGTAGTAACTGTTTGTTTCTTTTTTTGAATGGCCTCAGTCTTTCCTGCTGCTTACGGATGTCCGCATTGCTAGCATCTCTTTGTCTCGTCGACTCCTCACATGCTCTGCCATATATCAACGTCTTTCACCAGACTTGTCTTTCACCAGACTCTACCGGGTAAGACAGCCACTAGCGAGTCAAGCTTCTCGGTCTCAAGCCGTCCAAGCCACCATCTCCTCGGACCTTTGAGCCTCTTCCTCTCGTCCACTTCCTTGGTTCGCATCTTTCAGAACATTACCATCGTATCGCTCAATCTCATCCGCAGCAGGCCATATTTACACCTCATTCTTGCGTCACTGGCTTTAGTGCACTACAATCGCAACTAGGCGGCGATCTCTCTTTTGTCTCTCTTCTCAGTAGCTGATCCTGCTGCAATGCTAAGGTGGCTAAATCTGAAGACCCTCTTCCCTGCATCGGCTTGTACAGATCTCGGCGAGGCTGACCATGTTCGCGTCTGATATTACAATGTATCAATCACTTTTAAACGCGCAGTTGCACTGTCCTCTCAGAACATTATCCAGCATTATCCGTACAAGGCAAAGACTCAATGGCTGGGAACAGTAGAAGACAATTCTCTTCCATCGTCACTGACGCCTTTGTCAGATGGGAGATGCCCCCACTTTTTCCATCGGCTTTTTCTATTTTCTCTTAAGAGCATTTTCCATTTCTTTTTATTATTAAATTTATCTCATTTTAACCCGTTTGCTCCTTCCTCTTTAAACTGAAAGTGCCTTTTACCTCTTTCCTTTCTAGCCTCTTAGCCCGGCCACCCCAGTCGAGCTGCCACGGCACTTGAATTACTCACTTGGGTGTGTGAGTGGGCGTTCCTTCTTCGTATGCTTCTCCAGGCTTCTCCAGTCTCCAGTTTCTCTGCACCTCACCTCATCGCATGCCGCTCTTCAGAGTCAATCCGAGCCAGTCGACATCAAACCCGTCTGGATCTACTGAAACTACCGAACTCAACAGCCAGCCCAGCTCCAGGGTTCGCATAATGTTTACCAGGCATTGACAACCGCGTTACACACTCACTACTACCTTCCATACATGACGGCCACCCCGGCTCACCTCGACGGCAGCATCGAGACGAGGCCAAGCTCGAGACGTTGCATTGTGGCATCGCCATTGTCGGCACCTAGAGCTCTAAGCCGGTAGATCGGTTGCGTTCCACGCGTGCTCTGTAGACGGTCTGTATCTGCAGCGCCAAAACTCACAAAAGACCCGTCACGAACCAACATCCACTTCTCCGCATTACACCAACTGCGTCAAGTCGCACACCCGACCATACCACCCGTCTGCATGCCCTCGAAACTGTCAGCCCCATCTGTCCAACGTCCAACTGTCTTGACTCAGCCTTAATTCTCATCGGAGCCAGCATTCGAGCATCTACAGCACTTGCGCCCACCTGACTGACACATTGGACTACGTGCGGCCGTTGCGCCAATGGCGTCTTCCGTTGGTGTATCTGCTGTCGGCAGCCAGTCCCAGCTCCCCCAGCCCCCTGCGCCAGTATCAGCTTCGTCCGACACGGAAATGACCACCGACAGCCAGACCGCCACAAATCCAGGTCCGACTTCGGTCTCTCCCGCCGCCGCTCCCTCGGCCCAGCCCTCCACCAACCCCGACCCAGCACAGCCTGTTGATCCCAACAACCCAAATGCACAGCGCATCATCAAGCGCCGCGCGCCCGTAGCTTGCCGCCGCTGCCGGCGGATGCGCAGCAAGTGCATACACAATGGAGCTAAACCGCCATGTCAGGGATGTGCCGCCGCTGGCGTCTCGCTAGACGAGTGTGTCTTTCCCATGCGCGGCGCCCCCGACTTCGACCGCGAGTATAGGCACCCGCGCATGAAGGGCGACAAGGCGCGCAAAGAAGGCGCTGTCCGCCAGCAGGTTTTCAGCCATCGCGCACAACATTCTGGTGGCAGCGGTGCCTCTGCGTCTCCCGGTGCTATTGCTGGAGGACCTCACCAGTTCGACCACCCCATGGGCATGCCCGGCCCTGTCGTACCACCCGACGCGTGGGACCTGCTGCCGCCCCTCAACCAAATTGTCGAGGCCGTCGAAATGTTTACGCGCCAATACTTTCAGCTCGGCTTTATTCCCCGTCAAACCTTTGTGCAACAGCTTTGCGAGCAGCCACGATCCGTCAGTCCGTTTATGCTTCTAGGCATTCTTAGTGTATCGGCGCGCATGACGCCATCGCTTGTTGCAGCACACGGCGGCGCACTTGCGACGGCCGAGCTATACATGGAGCGCGCGTCCAGGGTAGCCCAGGCCGAGCTATACCAGGAACCAACGCTTGCGCGGTGCCAGGCATTTTATTTGCTCAGTCTGGCACAGCAGGGTAGTGGATACCGCAACCCCAGCTTTGTCAACCTCGGTATCGCACTGCGCATGGCTATTCTCATGCGCCTGCATCGTGAAGATACATACGATCTTGGCCAAAATAGTCGCGCTGCAGGCAAGCCCGGCTTCAACGACAACACACCAACTCCGGCACCAACCCCAAGCATGATCCAGAAAGCGGAGTCAGCACGACGAACGCTCTGGATGCTGTACAGTCAAGACAACCTACACGCCGCACCATCAGCGCCGGTGTCGCTCGCCGCCAGCGATATATCTTTACTACTGCCCTGTGACGAAGAAGACTTCAACAACGGCGTGCTCCCCAAGACACGCGCCGCGCTCGAAGACACTCCGCCTGCACGCCGGGACCCGTCGCTCGTCTCAATGCCGGGGCGTTCACTGTTTGCAACACTGATGCAGAACCATCAGCTGTGGGGACGTATCCTACGAGGAGCCGTCTGGAAAGAGAAAGAAAAGGGCAACGGGTTCAGTGCCGGAGACCACCCGCGCGATCCCAAGAGCGAGTACGCCACCATCTCGGCCAAGCTCAAGGCCTGGGAAGATAGTTTGCCCCCCAATCACCTATGGAGCAAGGACCTGATGCGCAAGTACAAGACGGAGGGCTGTGACCTGGCGTACATTGCCATTACCATGGTCACGCGTCTATGTAACATTGTCATCCGTCGGGCGTATCTTTCGCGGATGCTGAGCAAGAGCGGCTCTGCGCAAGACCGCGCCTTTTTCGAAAAGATGTCGGGCGAGCTCTTCTACAATGTGCGCGGGCTCTATGTGCAGATTGACTACTGGAACCAGGTGCGCGAGCCCGATGATAGCACCGGTGCCCAGCTCGCAGTAAGTTTCTCTAATTTCCTTTTTACGTAGTTGCATTACTGACTTTTAGATTTTCTGCGTCTACCTCTGCGCCTTAATGGCAGCGTACTTGGACAAGTATCCGACGTGTAAGTTTTTTGAAGTAACAGCTGCTCTACTTTTACTAACAACACAGTGTGCCCTGATAAGTCCATCACAGACGAGGCAAAAAAGATGCTCGACCGTACTATGGACATCCTCCAGCAGAGCACCAGTGTTTGGCCGCTTGCACAAAAATGGATCGAGTCAGTCGAAAAGGTCCGCGATGCCAACCAGAGCGTACTCCTAGTGAGCATCGCGCCCGGGTCGCATGAGGGCGGCATGGCCGAGGGCAAAGACCCCATTCCGTCCGCGCTGCACCCCGCGCCGACGTACTCGGCACCCATGGGTCCATCCAATACGCCATTCGACGACCGTCGCCAACGTGCGCGCCAATTTGGACTGAATTCCAACAGCCCCCACGCCCGCTCAGCCAGTCCCGGTATGAGCAATGGCCTCTTTAGTGCCGGCAGTGTTGGCGGCAACGGCAGTGGCGCGAATGGCCTCGGTATCAATGGCCATGGCCCATCAGCACGGTACCAGCCACCGGCGCACATGCTATTACCGCCGCCACACCCAAGTCAGCCATCATCTAGCATGACATCTGCAGCAGCAGCTTCGTCTGCGATATATGCCCCCACATCGGCCGTGTCGGTGCCTCCCAACGGCGTGACTACACCCACACACCAGCAAGCGCCACATCACCAGCTATCTCCACATAGTATGGCTGCACATACTGGCGTTGGCATGCCGAACGGCTCGATCAGCCCGAGCTTGTCGGGCCCCTTGCCGGGCGTTGGTACAGCTACGTCGATGATCTCGCCGACGGTGCCGCAGCAGCGCACCCTGCTACCAGATGGGCGGATTGATATGCTTGTTCATGGCTTCAACGGTGCAGCTGACAGCTCGGCGACCTCGAATTTCAAGGCCGATACAGCGGCAGTTCTTGACGGTATGTTGCCGCACAGTGGTTATCCGCAGTCGCAACAGCCACCGCCGGCACCTCAAGCGCAGCACCATTCCTTTAATCAACTAGACATGTCCATGATGGGCCAGGCCAACCCGGCAGCGGCACTGTATGGAGACGGTGGCCTCATACCCGACTTTAGAGATCTCGCCGTGCTGCCGGACGACGGGTTCCAAAACAACCTGCAGATGTTTATGCATGGGCCGGGTCCAGGTGTGCAGACAACGACAGCCTGGGACAGCTTCATCTAAGTCTCTGATTTGCACTCGGAGTGCTGTGCGTTTGGGGTGCTGTACGAATTATGACAAGTGGGCGTTTTTGGATAACACAGCTCTTCATGCGCGGGTTGTGATTTGTATATATTTTTGGATAGAGTTTATTATTTGCTGGGAGGCTATATCAGATCGGAACCAGTGGGTCTAGGTAGACCCTGGCGTTGATATTTGCCTTTTCACTAGATTATGCTATTCATCTCTTGAATATTCGGATTGTTTTGAGAGTTATTGACATAGAGACCATTTACTGTGGATGATTATAGATGAGGCATCTCAATGTGTATTTGAACTATGAATATCTTCTCATTCTGTTTTTTTTTTGTGGGATTTGTCTTATGTGTTACTGTTTTCGATTATTATATTTTGTAAGCTCGTTTCTTTTTTTATAATATTTTATATCAATATTTCCCAACTGCCATTTCTAATTACAATTTTTTTTTAAAAAAAACAGCAAAACATCATGACAACACTACTAATAATAAATAAGCAGTTAGACTCCTCAAAAATATTATTGCTTTCTTCGAGCATATCCAGAACTGTATATGTTCCAGGAAAAAAACAAAAACAAGCATGGCCGTTTACTCGAGCCACGTGTAAGCGCGTCTGGATGCACCTTAGGTCAGGCGTTATGGCCCAACTGGCCTGCTCGTCACCCACAATAGGCAAAAGCAAAGTAGCAAAATAGAATTAGACAACGGGCGCATTATACTCTAATTATTGCGCTTCACATTCACATGCCCAACGAGACACGACGGTCACAACACGTCGACAGCCTACGAGTGGCCGATACCTCAAATTTGTGGTTGGCAGAGTGGTTGTGCGCTTTAGGGCTGTAGAATCAGGATTGAGCAGGGAACCAGCGAATAAACGAGAGGCGACTGAAGAAAAGAAGAAGAAAAAGGAAGGAAAAAAGAAGATCAGAAAGAAAACCTGCATGACGCAGAGCCGGGATTGGTCATCAGATGGCTGTACAGTAGAATATTGAGTTTGCACGGTGTTTGAACACTAATCTCAGTATTGGGATGGAGGACAGTACGACTGGCACAGTAGATAAATGATGTGGACCCTTGCCGTTAGAGGGGAAAGGGGGAGCGCACGCTAGTATCATGTACTATGTACTGATACATATTTACGCGCTGTATTTGGTATAATAATTAGCACTAGCATGTACATATACTCAGTGTCATTAAACTCTAATCCACTGCAGGAGAAGCACGAGAGAAATAAAATGAGCGAACAGAAGAGAAATGACTAGAAATTACAAGGCAAAATGCAGTAATTGGAGCAGGCGAGATAATCTCTGAATATATTACTGCATAGATTGAATCATGCTGATGGAGCCGATACGAGAGCTGGCCGGTGCTTGTGAGAGAGAGGCGACGTAGGAAGAGAGAAGAAAGCAAAAAAGAAAGAAAATATTGAATGAAAAAGAAGAAGCTATGGCAGACAGTACAACGGCGAGGAAAGAGCGTAAGATACAAGAATAGCGAGGTAGAGGCGAACTTGTTAGCGACGGGCCTTTCCACCATCCGGTCAGGCACAAAGACGGCGACAAAGAACCAGATGACGCCTATTAATGCTAGTATTAGAGCTATTCCACTAGCACTGTTGAACCCTTATGCAACTGTATCTTTTTAGCTGCAATATTAACAGCTCTCGCCAACGGTCCTCCCCAGCTCCCCTTTCCAGTCCCCAGTATTGGAGGAGCGTCTGATGGAGTGCGTTATGGAGTATCAATGCGTCTTTCCGGAGTAGTGGCATGCCGGTGATATTGCAGCTTCGGCGCGTCTTCCAGATATAAAAAAACACGTCCAGTGGGGTTGTCTAGAGCAGACAGTGTTCAGATCAGAGGAGACACTTTTGCACGTTCTGTCACGAGGAACGCGTCGAGCTGCTGTCAGCCATCCCATTAAAGCTGCATTCTTGACGTGATGGCCATTTAGCATGCGCATCATCAATGTCTTGGGTAGTCAGTAAAGCACGATTGTGAATTCATTGATTGCATTGAAGCGGCACTGTCAACTCGAGCTGGCCGTCACCTCACCACAGCATCAGCATCACAGCCTCTCAACGTGAGCCTTACATAATGTGTCGTTCACAGCTCCATTAAAGGGGAAATAGAAAAAGAGACGCGACGGAAGGCACGACTCGCTTGCTGCTCACGCTCTTTCCTCCATCTACTTTGTATTCTGGCCTATTGATTCGGACTGTCTGATCACTGGCACACTAGTCACTATTGACTGATCGTAGCTTCCCATTTAACACTGCCAGCACTGTAAACCGTGTTATTGATCGCAGGCGCCCTGGCTGCACCTTCCCTGCGCCCTTGATCAGTGATCGATCCTTCCCAGCCTGGCCACCTGCGTCTGCGCTCCTTCCCTGTAATCCAATTCCACATCCAATTCTGCGAGAAAACTGCCCAATCCAGCAGTCACTACCAGGCACATCCGCACCCTCAACGTCGCACCGGATTTCTTCTCTTTTTCCTCCTTTTCCTTCGGCCTCCCACCTCCACCACCTCCCACTCTTCCTCTCCCTTCTACACCCCCCTTCGCCGACGCATCTCTATTGTGGTTTGCTGTCTTCCTTGACTCGTCCTCTTCGTTCGACGTCTTTTCTTTCTTTTCTTTCCCTCTCCTCCCCTTTCCTCTCCCCATCGTCGCAACCCGCCTCGACAGGACCCCCTCGCCTCGAACCTCGCTTCCTTCTACTCCCCCGTCAGTTACACTCTCTTCTTCCCTTCTTCTCTCATATATCTCGGGTGTCCTAGATATCTCAGATATATCCCCCTTTCTACCCGTCGCACACTGTTCGTTGCTTTGTCCGTCTTTGCCTTGCGCCTCCTTGCTTCTTCGACGATTTAATTATTTTATTTTTACATTTATTTTAATTTATGAACACTCTCGACTCTCCGTTTCTCTGCTCTCGTCCACCGCCGGTCGCCTTTTAATTACTCGACTTTAATCTTCGCCCTCACACTCTCTTTCAGCATCTACACTCTCTTTACTCTCTACATTCCAGAGACTCGGTGCAGACGGGCCTTTCCTTCGTCTGCCGCTGAATCTCGCTCTGGTAAGTTTTGTCCAATCCACGACTCCTCCCGTCTCAAACCTCGCAAGTCACCCCAAGTCACTCGTCTCCTCTTTACCCTGCCCTGCTACCTGGCCTGTTTCCCCGACTCTATTTCCCCGTGGCTTTTACGCGTCTTGCTTCGTATTTTCTCTCCATACATCCGCCTTTCCGACAACCACATCTTTCTCAGCAATCACACTTGTGTGATTCTTTTTGCCATTTACCTCTTCACCTCGACCCTCGACACGACAGTACTCGCGCATCCTCTATCTTCCCAACCCGACTGTCGCCTGCCGTTACCCACAGACGCCATTTCCCGCATGGCGACGCGCAATCCCGTACCCATGTCATAACCATCGAGACCCGAATCACTCGCCTGTCCTTTCACGCTTTCCTCTTACTTCACAACATAGCTTGTCTACACACTATCCACTCCGGTGATGCCATCCTCTCACACATCTCGCAGGTCTCTTACGACGTCTTCTTCACCCCCATCCTTCACATCTCTCTCTCGTGCGCCTGCACAAGAGGATCGACCGCCACTCCCGCCGCGACCTCGACGACCACGCACTCCTCCGAACCAGGGCATTTCCACTTCTCCCAGAACGCCCGCGTCTCCCGCCTGGTCTACTGCCTCTACCGCTGACGCCGGTCCTTCGCCTTCGCTTCCTGCAATCCCCGCTCCGCGTCTTCCCGAACGCGTTCAGGCCTTATTAAGGACACCTCCGCCAGCCGAAGCACAAGCCGACGACGAGTTTGTGACTGCAAGTTGGGGTTCTCCTTACCCACAGTCGGATACATCTCATTTGCGTTTGTCGAGTTTGAGCAGTGAGCCCTCGGAAGGTTCGCCGATCCACCATCTTGCTCTCCATACTCCATTCCTTCGTCCAGCCCCCTTCTTTTCAGACGACCAGCAGAACAGAGACGCCAACGACGACGACAACCTGTCGCAAAGTGGTGAAGACGACGACTTTCTTTCGTCTCCCTCATTTTCCCTTCAGGCTTCATCGGCTCTTGTCAGCGCGACCGTCCTTGCCAACCGTGCCCGCAGACCCGCGCGCGGACTCACCGAAGACTGGATTCGCCAGCACACAACCGGAGATTTTGGTTCTGAAGCACGTCTGTGGCTTAGCGATAGCAGCAGCGCAGGAGACAGCGAGAACTCTTCACTGAGCGGATCTCTCTCCGGCGACGACGCAAACGTCAACACCACAAACGCACCCGCGAACAAGAAAAGTAGACGCAAACCCAGCCGCGAACACGAAGACGACGACCTGTCTCTTCAAACTCCTCGAGCCAATCTTATCAATAGACAGAACGCACCACGCTCACCCAGCAGCTTGGCTTCTTCAAGTCGGCAGCCCCGTCGCAAGCACTCTCCTCACCACCCTCGCACCAAATCGAGTCTGGAGACGTTGCGTGAATCCGACCTGAACCGTGCCAACAGACGCAACAACGACCCCGACCATACTCGAGACCGCAGCACTTCTATTGCAACATCTGTCATCATGGACTCTCCTTCTACAAACAACGACCCTGAACAGGCCACCACCAATGGCAGCATCTCCCAGCCGCCCGCCATTCCCGCACCCATGTCCGCCGAAGCACCCATCGAGCGTCCCTCCACACCACCCGCAAAACACGCGACTTTTGTCCCGTTGCCATCAACTCCTCAACAAAAACCGTCACCAGGCAGCAAACGCGAAGCTGATGTGACACTCGATCCTCTCAGCGGTGAGTTCGCCGTCGCAAAAGTTGCAGCATCCCCAAGAAAAACGCCCCGTCGCGTCAAGAAGAAGCTGCCATGGAAGGGCAAGAGCATCTTGGTCCTGCTCCCCATCGACGAGAACCGTGGCAAGCCTGGTAAGGCTCCGAAGCCGCTGCCCCAGAGCGCTGTCGATAACATGCTACGCTCCTGGGAAGAGCTTGGCTACGACATTGATGGCTTCGACCTCGACCGCGCAACCTCGCAGAACGACTATGACTACTTTGATGTCTCTAGCCGCTCTATGAGCCGTCCTTCGTGGCCCGACGAGGATGATGTTGTCAAGGAGCGTGCCCAGCGCAAGTACCCAATCCAACTGCCTGACCTGAACGCCTGGAGCAACTATGTCCAGGAACTTAATGAAGCCAAGCTGCGCGCTCTGGGTGTTTCCTTCGGTGACGATGAGCCCCCACTGCCACCTTCCATCACCCCCAGCGCTGCTGCCATTGCCTCGATCAGCCGCCAGAACTCGGTCCCCGTCTACCCGCCTCTGCCATTTTCGCCGCCGATTCCCACCTCATCTGCTGCTAGCAACATTCATGGAGCTCAGCCATTTACCTTCCCTGGTGCCTTCATGAATGGCGCCGGTGGTATTATTGGCTCGTCTGCTGCCCAAAGCCCCTCAATCCCCGCGTCTGCATCACCTATTCCCTTTGGTGTCAATTCAAGATACAACAACCGCCAGTCCATCTCTATTCCCGCGAGCCATTTCCAAATGCCCGGTATGCCTGGCACTCCTGGCGGCTACTCACCCCAGGCTCTTCTCCTCCAGAACGGCCTGGCCCGTGGCGGCTCGCCTTCGCTGGCTGCTCTGTCGTCTGTCATGTCGCCCACATCGCCATTTACACCTGACAGCAGCTTCACTTCGCCCCCGCTGCACCAGCGTCACCAGTCTCTTCAGTACCCCATGATGCAGTACCCCCAGCTCCAGACCTCGGCCCGTGCCTCGCCACGTCTCCAGGACCTGCGTGAGATTGAAGAGGATGTCGAGGATAAACCCACTCACAGCAAGAGCCCCTCCAAGACGCCCGAGCCATTTGCTGCTAGCCTCAACCTGCAGAACGACAACAACTCTGCCGAGTATCACCTGGAAGAGCAGTTCCGTGAGCAGTTTGAACACGACCGCGACTACAGCCCCCACGGTGGCAAGGATGCTGCCGATGCTTACCACAACAACAAGCCACCTCTGTCGCAGCATGCTCGTGGTCTGTCTGTCCAGTTTGCTCCCAGCGCGGCGCCCATCCAGCGTTTCCGCGAAGATACTGCCGATGGCCCTCTGCCGCTCCACCACCCTCGCCCGCACAGCCGTGGCCACTCATTGGCCAACGCCTACTTCGAGCCTGAGTCGGCTAAGGCTGTCGCTGCGGCCTCTGCTGCGGCCCTTGAGAACGGTGCTTCCCAGAATGGCATTACGCCTGTTGACGAGTCCTACGAGGTTATGACAAACCCGAGCAATATTGGCACTCCTATCCAGCAGGGCCTTGTCTTTGCCAGCGTGCTGCAGGAGCAGCAGAAGCAGATTCACCAGCGCTCATTCTCAACCGCCAGCAACCCGTGGAGCGACAACGCCGGCTCTTTCTCGGGCAACAAGCGCAGCTCGATGAGACAGGTCAGCCACGGCAGCAAGGCATCCATGTCTAGCCTTAACGTCGACGCTCCTGAGTTCAAGTTCAACCCCGGCGCTTCGAGCACCTTCCAGCCGTCATTTAACAGCAGCATCGGTAGCAACGGCAATGCCAATGGAAACTACCTCTTTGGCAGCGCTCCCAACCCGACCAGCGAACCTTTCCAGCCATCTCTGTCTATCTTCCAGGCTGGTCTTGGCCCCAATGCGCCACCCTCCGCCGAGTCAAGCCACTTCACCTTCCCCAGCACCCTTCCCACCAGTGCCTCTGGCAACAAGATCAATGTCAACGCACCTGCTTTCTCGCCTGGCCAGAGTGAATTTAGCTTTTCGTCCGGCGGTCCCAAGTTTCGCCCCGATGCGCCTGCCTTCACGCCGCTGCACTCGTTCACGGACTCACTTACGAGCCCGATCATGTCTGGTAACGAGAGCTTTAACGGAAGCAACCGGCCCACCAGCTCCATCTTTGGCAACATCGACCTCAACATCCCGAACCCTGGCAAGCAGCCCAAGAAGTCTAAAGCGGTGGCTATCGTCCGCCCGTCTAGCTCCCACACTCCTCCGCCCCGGTCCGCGAAAGAGGACAAAGAGAACGAGACCCAGTACGATAACGAGGGCCACGTTGTTGATGACTCGCGTATCAAGCGCGCTCGTGCTACTCCTGTCGATGGCGAGGATGACGAGGTTCTGTTTGCTGAACCCAACAACGAGCTCTCTGCCCTGGTAGCTACGCCTTCGCCAGCCCCCAGAATTGATGCTCCTACTGAGAAGCCTGCTGCTGAGGCTCCTGAAGAGGCTCCCGAGGTTGAGGCTGAGATTGAGGCTGATGCTGATGCTGGTGTTGAGGCTGTGCTCGAGGATGATCTTGAGACTCCCTTGGCCGCCGCTGAGAAGGCCGAGGAGCCCAGGGTTGTTGAGGATGTTGCCGACGACAAGGATCTCGACGAGGACCTTGCCGCCGACCTATCTTCGACCGTGCTCTCCGAGTCGACCGATGCCGCCAAGATGCCCGCGACAACAAGCCCATCTGAACTCTCTCCTCTGCCCAGTGCTCTGCCATGGACTCCATTCGATTTTGGAACCGAAAAAGATATGGCTGATTTCAACAGCGCCCGGCCTATGGGTGATAGCATCTTCCGTCACAAGAAGTCGCTGTCAGCCACTGCCAAGCCCTTCGTCCCCGGCGCCAGTTTCCGTGAGTCTGTTGTCAGCTTTGCTCCCGATACATTCAAGGATGATGATGACGAGGAGCTTGTTCTCCCCACGACTGAGACTGTCGAGGATGATGACAACGCCACCTCTACCACTCCCGTCATGCCTATGGAGTCATTTGTCTCCTTCTCTTCCCCGCCACCACCGCCACCCCCGGCTACCGAGAAGCCCAAGCCCAAGGGCCTGTCTGCATCTCGGTATGCCACGTCGTCTCCTCCTCCCCCGCCCCCGCCCAAAAACCGCGGCCTGGCCAGCTCCAGATACGCTACATCGTCGCCACCTCCACCAGTCCCCGTCAAGGATGTGGAGCCTGTCTTCTCCGAACAGCAGTTTGTCATGCCTGTCCCCGAGGGCGACTTCCAGGACGAGCTCAACGCGGGTGTGGGTGCTATGGATGATGTTATGGGCAACAATGACTACGAGCCGACCTTCGAGGAGATTGACGATATTATGCGTCACCTCAATGAGCACGACTCCACTCAGGGTGTCAACAAAATCCCCGAGCCATGGCAACAAACTCCCACCTTCGCCGCTGCTTCTATCCACCCCACTGTCAACCTGCCTGCGCCCAGCCCATCGCGGTCGTACCAACAGCTTGTGCACAATGAGGTGGAGCCTGAGCTTCCTCAGCAGCCCATGCTGTCGACCGAGCTTGACGACCCATTCCTGGAACAGGAGCAGTACAAGATCGAAGGCCCTGGCCACATCAGCGTCCGCAGCCTGCCTAGCGAGTGGGAGGGCGATTTCACTGGTGAGGAGCAGCTCAAGCTCGAATCTCGCGTTAACTTCTTTGACGGCCATGTCAATGACATTGTGGGCGGTCTGCTCGCTGCTCGCTTGGATCCTCTGGAGAAGTCCCTGGACCGCATCCAGCATGCCATCGCAGGCATGTCCCGTGGCACACCATCCAGCCGTCGCGAGTACCGCAGCAACTCTGGTGAGATGAAGGACAGTGACGCCGATGACGAGGATGATGAGATGCCGCCTGTTCCTCGCCGCTCTATGAGCCCGCGCAGAGATCGCCGTATGGAGCAGATCCGTGCTGTCGTTCTCGATGCCTTTGCCACACACCAGGGCAACAACTTCCTGCAGCCCCCTACTATCGCACCCAAGGGCGAGGATGCTGTTACTGGCGAGGCTCTTGCTACTATCCTGCAGTCGCTTGCTGATGTGAAGGAGCATGTTGGCAAGGTTGCCGAGAGCAGCACAACTGCTCGCGCGATTACTGGCGAGCAGGACGACGAGCACAAGAAGAAGACCGACACTCTCGAGGCTCGCGTTGCAGAGCTTGAGGAGCGTCTCCGCGCCGAGCAGGCTAAGACGGATGCCGAGGTCACTTCTCGCCGTGCTGCCGACGACCAGGCTGCTGAGCTGCGCCGCCAACTTGAGCTTGCCGAGACTAAGATCGAGGTCGAGATCATGAACCGCAGCGCCTTTGACCAGCGTGTGAACGACCTGGAAGACAAGCTCAAGCACCAGGAAGAGCGTGCAGAGTCGGAGCACACCACTCGCCAGGCTGCCGAGGATAGACTGGCCGAGGTTGAGCGCCAGTTCCGCGTCGCCACCGAAGAGGAGGCTCGCCTCCGCGAGGTTATCGCAGAGCGTGAGGAGAAGCTCAAGTCTCTTAACAAGAACACTAACAAAGAGCGCCTGCGCCTTGCTGTGCTTGAGGCTTCGCAGGTAAACGGTGAGCAGACGCACAGCGATCTGCAGAACCGTGTCAACACCCTCGAGTCCGAACTTCGTGAGAAGACTCAAGAGGGCCGCCACTGGCGCGGCGAGGCAGAGCGTGCTATTGACCTGTCTCAGCGCCAGGGCAATGATCTGGAGCAGACCACTACTGAGTTGAAGCACCTGAAGAAGGTTGTTGATACCCTCGGCATCCAGCTGGAGGAGAACGACCGTCTTCGTGACTCGTGGCGCAGTAAGTTTGTGTCTCTTCAAGAAGACATGTCGCGTGCGGCGCGCGAGGTGGCTGAGGAGAGCGCACGCTTCATCAAGCGCGAGCAGACCCTGCTGGCACGCCACGAGGTTCTGGACGCTAAGCTGCAGGCTGAGGCCCGCACGCGTGAGCGTCTGGAGAGCGAGCTGGAGCGCCTGGAGAATGGCGAGCGGCAGGCAATGCGTGCGGTTTCCGAGTGCAAGCGCCTGGATGCCCTCCTGGGCGAGTTGCGCACGGAGAACCACAAGCTGCAGCAGAGCTCGTTGCGGTACCAGTCCGAGTTTGAGGAGGCGCGCGAGTCCGCAGCACGTGAGGTGCAGCGCACGCGTGATGCCATGCAGAGTCAGATCGATGACGCCAACCACCAGGTCAATGTCGTCCGCGGCGACCTGGAGGACCAGGTTGCACGTGGCCGGGCCCAGATGGACCAGGTCAAGCTCGACTCGGACACTGCCAAGGCACGCCTTGAGATGCTCCTGGAAGAGGCCGAGTCTACCAAGCAGACGGCCCTCGATGCATCCGAGGCAGCCAAGCGCAATGCTATTGAGGAGCTCAAGCAGCGTCAACAGAACGAGGTCGAGGACATGCAGGCGCGGTACGAGCGCCAGATCAACAACACGACTGAGGATGCACAGCGCGCCGAGCAGAACCTGCTGGAGCGCCTTAGCATCTCGACGTCTAAGACCGAGCATCTCCAGGATCGTGTTGCGCACCTCGAGGAGAAGCTCGAGATTGCGCGCGAGGCTGCACAGGCCGCCGTCAAGTCGGCGACTGCCGCTGCTGCCAAGGCTGCAGCGGAGTCCAGCGGCCACGGCGCAGTCACAGCATCTGCTGCGCTGCAGCCTGCTGCCACTGTCAAGGCCCTTCACCACGGTCTTGGCCTACCCGAGAAGATCTCACCCCAGGCCCTGCGCGAGTCAATCTTTGTGCTCCAGGAGCAGCTGCAGCAACGCGAGCAGCGCATCGAGGAGCTGGAGCACACGCTCGAGAAGGTCGACCCCGAGGCCGATGTCAAGATTGCCAAGCGCGACGACGAGATCACTTGGCTCCGCGAGCTGCTGGCTGTCCGGCACTCTGACCTCAAGGACATTATCACTGCCCTCGGTCGTGAGGAGCACGATCCCGATCGGGTGCGTGATGCAGTGATCCGCCTGCAGGCCAACCTGCAGATGGAGGAGCAGGAGCGCGAGCGTGCGATGAACGGTGGTTCAGCTATCAAGCTGCCCACCCTTGCCGCAAGCATTCGCGACATTGCTGCTACGCCCCGTGTTGCCCAGGCCGTTGGACCCCTTGCAGCTGCCTGGGGCAACTGGCGCAAGTCTAACCTACTGAACTCGTCGCCTTCGGTCCCTACCCCCAGCACTGCGCCTGCCGCATCAGCACCTAGAAGAAGAAACGGAAGCAGCTCCACTGCTACACCGTCGCGCCGTGCCCCGTCGTCTTCGATTTCGTCGCGCGCATCCCGTGCTGGCTCTATTGCACATGTGCAGACACAGCAGCAGCCAGGAGACAGCAACTTCCTGTCGGGCCTGATGACGCCTCCCATGTCTTCTCGCCACGCCGTTGCCCAGCAGCAGCAGCAGCAAGATGATCAGTCAGACGAGCAGCAGAGCCAACCTACTGCTTTCTCGCAGACAGGCCGCCGCTACACTGGCGGCCGTCAGCCCGTGTCAAGACGCGCATCGCGAACGGACAATAAGATTGTCGCCGCGCCCAGCGTCATTGACGAGTCGGACTCTGGCTCAGTGTCTGGACCCGGCCGCGATGAGGTGGCAACCCCGCCGCCCTCGAACTTTCGGCGTGCCAGCCGCAGCCAGCCTGTGACACCGCCAATGATGCACCAGAGTGCATACGACTCGGATGCGCAGGCCGACGAGTTTGACGACCCGTCGTTCTACGACGACTGAGTCATGATCGCAAGATCAAGACACGACTATTACGAGATGTATCATGAGTTTTCTTCGGCTTATTTCATCCAACAATGATTAACCAAAACTTTTATTTCCTTTGTCACATCAAAACCAACAATGCCTTGTGGGCTTACACTACAACAAACCAACAAAAATGACAAAAAAAAAAGAACGCTCAATTTTCTCGCTTCATATTAGAACGAAATTGATACCCAATCTTGACATTTCTCGCCATTTCACTCCAGTCCATCGACAACCAAAAATACTTTGCTGTCTGCCTTCTTTCCTTTGTCAATTTGCTTTCTCTTTTGCTTTTTCTGCTTTGTCTGTTTATCTTTTCCTGTTCACGTTCTGTTTCCAAAAGCATTTCTATTCAGATTGTCACTTTCTATAATATTGTTTGCTTTGGGGTTTTATTTGCCATCGCATAGTCTTGCTACTCATTCATTTATCTCTGCTTTATTCCTGTTTTATATCAACTATCGGATACACATCTACACTCAATGATTGCTTTACTGTTAACTTTGTCGTCTTCCTGCTGTGCCCTATCTCTTTGCTTTGAATCCATGTCTAACTTGAGTCTTGCCTCCGAGTCGGGTCGATGGCCTCTAAATACGAGGCGACCGAGTCCCGTCCTTGAAGGGCCAGGACGTTGGAGGATACATTCTTTAATACTCTTGATACCCCTTTACTGCTATTTGAATTAAGAAGTCCTTATTCTCTACCCTCGCGATTCTGATTTCGTGGCTTGGTATATCGGCTGGTGGTGCAAACTTGTAATCTTGATTCATAAAAATGTATTACTAAAGCTGAAATTATTCGAACATAGAACTGGTATAGGCACAGGACACCCCTAAAGATCGCAAAAGATATCAAAGTCGGAAGTTGAGCTTGTCAGCTCTGTGAAGGCCGTTTGTGTCGCTGATGATGCTGCACTCTTGCATTGTGCTGGATTGTTAGCGTCTCCTGTCTTCTTTTATCAAGCGACACTGATGATAAGATACTTACTGTTTTGTGTATCGCAGTCGCCGACGGTAAAGGTCGACGACTTTTGGCTATTGGCGGCATCGGCGCAGTCGTTGTGCTGGTTGTCGCACGACCGGCCAGCGGCTGTCTGGTAGTCTACAAAGGTGTCGCCGTTGACCTCGAACGGGCGCGTGGCGTCGTTGGACTGTGAGATGGCCGGTGCCTGCACGTTGCCGAGGGCGCCTGTAAATGCCTGCAGGTTGGTCGCGACGGCACGGTGCATCAAGGGCATAGCGGCGAGGTCGATGTGCTTGTCGTTGTCTGGCGAGAAGCGCGGCATGGCATGGCCCATGTGGCGGGCGGCCATGGCGACAGCCTCGGAGTTACCGTTGCCAGACGAAGGCGGCGGTGTCGCAACAGCATATTGGGCCGAGCCGAGGACTGAGAGGAGAGCCGTGGCCCAGAAGAGAAGAGGCGAAGTAGTTGAATGCATGATGGTGGTCGTCGAGGTTGATACAGGTCGTCGAGATGGGAGATGTATAGATGTTGGGTTGATAGCTGATCTTTTGAGAATAAGAATGAAGAGGATAAATTCAAGCTTTCTGTTTGACAACGAGAAGATGGCTGGCAAGTATATCAGGGCCGGGATAGTAAAAGGGTCGCATGCAACAGACCGAGGAAACAATGTCACGTAGAAAATACTACAGTTAAACAAAAGCAAGATGGAAGAGGCGAGAGATGGGGAGATGGTAGAAACACAGAGATGAATCCAAACAAGATAATTACATGGCCAGCTGAGACAGCGATGTGCAAGCTCTCAAACCCCCTCCTTTGGCAGAAATACCATACCAAAAACACCGACAAACGTCAAAACTGTTTGAGGCTGTCGTGGTGCTCGAGTGGCCGAGTTGACGATCGGGTTAGTGTGGGGCGCGCTGAAACAGTCTTGAGACAGATCCGAAAAGGGCAAAGTCGGGTTCTGAACGTTGGACTTTTGGCACCTGTGGGTAGCTGTGGACTGACGGGTACAGGTACTTTTGGTACTTTTGCCATGCACGCTTGTTAGCCGGCGGCATTAGTGCCTGCAAAGACGAATAAGGCTTCAGATTGATGTTGATATTGACATTGACATTGTCGGTTGGTATATCTTGTGTCACGAGCTTTCGATCGTTTTCGAGATCGTGTTTTCGAGATCGTTGAGTTGCCAATTTCAAAATCAACTAGATAGCATCCAAGCCAGCACGGTACAAACAAGCAGCACAATTCCAAAAGAGCCAATTGAACAAATGCAGATGCATTCGCTATATTAAATATGACCAACAGTGTTGGCCTCTATCAATGGATGCAGCGTGTGCAAGAGACATAACAAAAGAGACAAAAAGGAGAGAAACATAACGCAGGCCCGAATTTTTGGTGCAGCCAAGTGCAAAGTGGAATAAGATGGTGATAGTAAAGTAATGTATGTAAGCGCGCGGCTGGACTCCGGGAATCTTCCAGGATGACGGGAAGACGCAATATTAACGAGCAAGGTGAGAAAGAAACATCAGACAATGAACAGTGAACAGTATAGATAGTCAAAATAGAGAGTGAAAATAGAGAAAAGCAGTACACAGGGTGCTGACAAACGTCGTGGTATCCAACAGAAGAAAACAAGTAAGCGGGCTGCGTCAACAATCAGACCGGCCGATCGGCCCTAGGTACAGACTGCATTGACAACCTAAAAGTTAGACGCCGTGTTTACTTGCGTCGGGGTGTGGTAGCTCTCGAGCGTGCTCTGGAAGGGAGAGCGGCCGGGCACACCGGCTGCGACAGCACCATCCGTCTTCTCGAGGGCGCCAACGGGCGTGTGGCCTGCGTTGGGGTCGTAGTCGAGCATGGCGTCGTGCTCAGGACCGTTGCGCTTACGGCCCCAGACGCGGTACGCGACAAGAGCAATGACTGCAAGGATGATGGCACCGCCGACACCAACAACGACACCGATGATGGTGTTGCGGGTCTGCTTCGACATGCCCGAAGAGCTGCCGCTGCTGGACGACGAGGCCAGAGTGGCCGTCGGCGTAGTAGTGGTCTCGGTCGTGGCAACGAGGGTTGAGCCGTCAGACTGGGTGATGGTCGTCACGTAGGTGCTGGTCGAGGGCTGCATGGTGGTGGTGGTGCCGCCGTTGCCGGCAGCGGTGGTGGTCTTGCCGCTGGTAGTGGTAGTCTTGACGGCATTGGCAGTGGTGGTGGTGTCGCCGTTCTTCTCGGTCGTGGTAGTGGGCGTAGAAGCCTCAGTGGTCGTCGTCTCAGGCGTTGTCTCGGTAGTCGTCGTCGGCGAGTTGTTGGCCACTGTCGATGTCGTAGGCTCGGCCGTTGTGGTGGGAGCGGTGCTGGTGGTCTTGGCCACAGCCGAGGAGACAGCTGCTGAAGGCGCAGCAGAAGTAGCAACGGCGCTGGTGGCAGCAGCCTCGGACGACACGACAACGACGGCAGACGATGCAGCCGTGCTGTCAGCACGGGCAGCAATCTTGTGCTCGCCCTTGTGCTCGATGCGCTTGAAGAAGTTGGAGTCGAGGCGGAGCGACTGGGAGGTGGCGATGAAGGACAGGGCTACGATGAGCACCTGGAAGAGGCGTTGCGAGTACATGATGTGTGTTGTAGGGGTGTTGTGGTATAAGAGGCGATGTTGATATTGTTAGACGGGTCGTGATAGACGTCGATGGCCGGTGGATGGACCAAATAGGAGACCGGCAGACCGGGAAGGGCGACGAAGACGGTAGACCAGTACAATGTTGGCTTGTCGTATGCAACGTACGACTGGTGTAACGAACGGATGTGTTGTTCAACGAGCGATGCGTGAACAAAAAAGGATGAAGCGAATGACAAGAAGCGAACAAAGGAAAACGAATGTGGTGATGAAAGGGATGAAAGGAGGAGAAAGAGAAGGAGGAAAGAAGAGACCAAGAGATCAAGAGACCAAGATGACCAAAAGAGGGAATGAAAGGAGGGGAAGAGAAACGAATGGAAAGAAGGCAAGAATTAACGTAGAAACAAGGAAGGAGCAGGAAACGGGATGGAAGGAGCAACGGGCGAGACAACGAACTGGAGGAAAGAGCAGGCGAGACAGGATGCAGGTGTTGTAGCTGCAGGAAGGAGCACCTGCCAGTGTCAACAAAGCAGGGCCGCACAGTGGTGGATTCAAAGAAGATACACTGGGGAGGGAAAAGGGAAGGAGGGAAACAGTGGACCACGCCACCGGGGACACGACTGACTGGAGACAGTGAGGAGACTTTACTGGAGACAGTGACAGGAATAGGCCCAATAGCCCAAAACTTCAGGAACGAAAATTCTTGATGGGCAACGTGTGCAGGTGCAGGCATGCAAGCGGCAAGAGCGACCGGCCAGCCAGCCAGAAAAGGGACAGACGTCGGGCGACGGACGACGCGGGAGCAGCCTGCACCAGTTGGGTCTTGGCCCTTTTAGGCCAGAAGGGCCCTAGGCTTTAGGGATTTTAGGGACGTTAGGAGGATTTAGAGGGAGTCTAGGCGCAACCACAGTGCTCGTATTCGAGTGACTAGTGGGTGTGTACAGTGGGTGTACTGTGACTAGCGCGTCTAGGACGTTCCATTGTTCTATCAAAAGTCACTTTGGTCCACTTGGGTATTTTACCAATTATATTTGACGAGAAAACAAATGATAAATTAACAAATTTTCAGTGTCACTGGCCTTCATAGGGCACTAGTAGGAGCGTGCATTATTTACAGTTGGCGTTAACAGCGAGTACAGCGGGCCAGACCCTGTTGTTTACTTGGGTGCCTAGACTACTGGAATAGGGCCTTCTAAATCGGGAAAAGGAGAGCCCCTGGTGCGTGGCCTTCTCTATGTCCAGAGTAAATACATAGGAATTAGAGTATGGAGAATGGAGACGCCCGCCAGTGCCGCCACTTGATGGCCAGTCAAAAGTAACGGACACTCCATACATGAAACAGACGATGCCATGTTATGAGTGATTTGGGAAGTGTATTGCGTGGAGGGAGGCAAGGAAGATGAAAAATCGTAGCGGCATTCCGGAGTCACAAGGTGAGAAGAATGAGATCGAGCAGATTATGGGACAGTGAGTAAGAAAAGAAGAATAAGAACAAGAATAAGAATATTTAGACTACAGGCTATGAGAGGGATGATCGTCGAGACACTTGCACCGATCATGGCATTTGCTTGCGCTACGATGTACAGTTGCTGGACCTGATCCTGTGCCGATCTGAACAGAATTGGATGCCGTTGTTACGTGGGTTATAAATAAGTACGTGCAGATACTAAGCGTGAAGAGGATCGTGGGAAGCACCAGGAATCACAGCGAATAGTCTTGCCAGATCCAAGTCGGCCGTTGAAAAATCAAACGTATTGCCACAAGCATTGTTATGCGTGAGAGCGCACACACCCTCATCGTGCATCGTCATGCGCCACTGCCCAGTTTTGTTCACTGGTCAGAGTAATTATTACAGAGAATAGCGGTACAGTGTCGAGCACTGTCCGGACCTTGCTGTATCTGGAGTGTCCGTGGCCAAAAAGCGAGGGAGATGACAGGAGAGCAGAGAGATGACGGGCGATGCGAGAAATGAGAGAGCGCAGAGTTGCACTGCAATACTGGAGGGTGGATCCTTTTGTGGCAACTCTCGTATTGCGGACAGTACGGAATGGTAAAGAGTAATTTGATATGTAATGAGTCTGTAATTACTACTCTGTTGGGAGTAAAGTGTAATACTGAGTGTCCGTGGGAGTGAGGATTGAACAAGCGTGTTCTGTGAGTATCAAAACTCATTACCGATATCAACAACGAGCTCCTGAACTCGGTCTGGTATTCAGTTAAAATCACAAGCCACAATGCCGTGACTACTTAGTAATCTCAAAGGTAAGCTCGGGTTTGCAGCACTAAAATGGAGCGAAGATCGACTGATGGCACCGAACATCTGTCACCATATCATCCTTTGCAGGGTAATTACAGGTGACAAACCTCTGCAATTTTGCATTCAATGTACTCTGTACTGAAGACCCTTGCTGGCTACAAATGCATTCAAGCAGACCGCTTCAAACAATCTACTTGCAACGTCACGCCGATGCTGTCATCTATCCAACACGTCAGACCAAACGTGGCACAAGCAAGTCCGAGACGACTACCGTAAGGTGTGACAGCTTCTGTAATACAAAGCCTTATTCAGGCACAAATAAGATGGAATAGCAGACGTGCAAACCATCTTACAGAGTAACATGTATCTTACCACAATCCCATATCGAAGTATCCAGCCAAATGACTCCGACGCTCAGGGGTCGCATGATAATCAACCACATATCATTCCCTCAATACTTGGTGCTTAGTGCAGCTTCCATTCTTGGTTCTATGGCAATTCCATGAGAATAACCCTACATATATCATTGCAATTATTATTCAACAGCCACTGTTAAGAAAATCAAAACTGTGGTCCGTTGATGGACTCCGATGACGAAGAGATGCGATGATGGCTGAGCAGAGACCAAGAATGAAGAAGAAAACATCAGATGCAAGGGCAGCAGCTAATGCAGATTGCCAATAATGCAAATCACAAATTGGCATCAATATGAATTCCATATTGCTGCATTCCATCGCAATCCGATGCTGCTGTCATCACTGCCAATATTACATAATCAACCTCAATAAGTCAATTACAGTGGGTGCGCTACAGCACCCGTCAACCAATTACAGCCGCTGTATTTACTCCCGCCAACGTCACGTTTTGTACCGTGTTACCGTTGCTAGACCTCAATTTTCACATGAGCCAGAGCCTTGTCCTGCCTTGCCGACGACGCCCACTTAACGACCACCACCATACCCGGCAATTCCATACTTGCATAGAGGCATTATACATACCATTCTCTATCTATTTCCCACCGCATAATTCACAATGCCCAAGAAGGGCAGCTCAAGCTTCTGGCTATGGACCAAGATGCTGGCAGGGTATGTCCCACGCACTGGCCCCCGACGTCACGACGTCATCGCCGCCTTGTAAACACATACTAACAATGTCAACACAGTGGCGCTGTCATGTGTGTCGGCGGTCCCATGCTGACCGTCTATCTCATGCCCACTGACGAAGAGCTCTTCAAAAAGTACAACCCCGAGCTACAGAAGCGCAGTCTCGAGCGTCGCGAAGAGCGGCTCGCCGAGTTTGACGAGTGGCTCGCCAATCTGAAGCGCCAGTCCAAGATCAACAAGCCAAGTAATTATACCCTGTCTCTACAAGTTAAAGAGCTTAAGCAATGCTAACAAATTAGTCTGGGTTGTCCAAGAAGAGGAAGCCAAGGCTGCCCGTGAAGCCAAGTTTGAAGAAGAGCGCCGTGCCGCCGCCGAGCTCGAGGCCCAGCGCGAGGCCATGCAGAAAGAAGCCGCCTCTGTCCCGGCCACCGATGCCACACAAACTGGCGGCAAGAGCTGGTACCAGAAGCTCACGCCCTTCTCATCCTCGTCGTCGTCTTCATCTTGAGGCCATTTGACTGGCTTGCCTCATACTCATCCTTCTTTTATACCACGTTGCCTTCACTCTTGTTTTATTATTCATTATATCATGTCACCATGACCATCACGACTCTTTATTCTTTATCCACCACCGTCCTTCCTACCTTATTCTTCATCTACACCCACCCATCTCTTCATCATCTCCCCATCACGTCAAACTATTCATGATGGGCAGCTCGGGATGTCTTGTTATTTTACTGTTTGCTCAAAGATCATGTCAGGATGGTCGGCGTTTGGTTACGGTTATGTATCTTTCATTGCATATCATTGATATTTACTCAAAATTTAAATCTCGCAATTCAATATCAAAATCAAACACAACTCCCGCATGCATACTTCATCCCAATGCCGTCCAGCGTACGCCACACACCAGCCACACTCACCGAGGCTGTCAGCCTCGATTATGTAATTAGAGGGGTCCCGAAATTATTGTGTGCGCTTACTTAATCACAAGCTTCTCCCCACCTTTGGCTCCTCTTTGGCTCCTCTTCCCCCTCTCTCGTGCAAAAAAAACGAGGACAAAAAATACTTCACCAATTCGCCCAGCACTGTTGCTCGCCTCAGTACGGCTCGTCACCCCCCCACAGAAAGCGAGAAACCCGGATTAACATACCATCTCCGATTTTCAGAGGCTGACACCACCACCACCACCGCTGTGTCTAGCAAACGACCCATCTCCATCTTTTTTTTTCTATTCTCAACACCTCCTCCCTCTGTACTCTATCTCGTCCATACCTATCCTCACCTCCCTCGCTACTCCGAACCCACCGGATCCCGACATCAACATCAACAAACCTCTTAGGTAGGTTTTTTTTTGCTGATTTTTGCTGGAATCGCTGCTGCTTTGACGGCCAATGTGCTTCGACGCCCTCCCACCCCTCGCCGCCGCCGGCTCTCGACGACACTCGACCTCCCCGATCGGCTCCTGAACAACCCCCCCTCGAGGCGTCGGTGTCTCGTTTTTTTCGCGCTCCTCGCTGTCGTCCTCTTCGTTCGCCACGTTCACCACCCCTCATCCCCCTCCCGAGCCGGGACACCTCCGCATTATATACCTCGGGCCAGGCTAATGTCTCTGGTCGTGCACACCATTGCCTTCCCGAGACACACTCATCACCTCCTCGGCATGTCTTTGTTTCTTCTCCGTCGGCAATTGCCTCCCGAGGATCTTGGTCTCGAAGCACAACACATCCTTCATCAACATTGAAGCTCTTGGCCTCCACATCGTCAACATAGATGACCTCTCTCATCGGACCTCAAGACATCAATTGGCCTTTACTTCCCCTCGTCGAGTCACACCTACACCCATGCCGACCCATCCTCGCCAGTACCACCTTGTCGTCGTCAAAGCAGCCGCCATGCCGTGATCAACATCCATCTTGTCGCAGCAGAGAACTGACTTTGCCCCCTTGCAGATTCCTCACCGTGGCTCCCAGTTGATCCACTCATACCTCTACACAATCGCAAATATGGCTGATATCCAGGAGCGTCTTAAGAAGCTCGGTGCCGTCTCCCGCACCGGTGGCAAGGGTACCCCCCGGAGAAAGGTTAAGCGCACTGCTCCCCGCACTGCTGCTGACGAGATCAAGCTCCAGGGCCAGCTGAAGAAGGTCAACGTCCAGCCCATCACCCAGATTGAGGAGGTCAACATGTTCAAGAGCGACGGCAACGTCATCCACTTTGCCAACCCCAAGGGTAAGTCATGCCGTTTTTTTCCCTAGCATTAGTCTTCAGTCCGACTAACACCTCCAGTTCACGCCGCTGTCCCCTCCAACACCTTTGCCATCTACGGCCAGGGTGAGGACAAGGAGCTTACCGACCTCGTCCCCGGCATCCTGAACCAGCTGGGCCCCGACTCCCTGGCTTCGCTGCGCAAGCTGGCCGAGAGCTACCAGAGCATGCAGAAGGACGCCGAGAAGGAGGGCGGTGCCGCCGAGGCCGAGGATGACGACGAGATCCCGGACCTGGTCGACCGCACCTTTGAGGACAAGGTCGAGTAAACACGTCGTTGTTTACCCGCAAGTCTAAATTCCCACGTCTTTTATGGTTCAAGTTTTCATGGATTTTTTTGTCGAGTTTGAGTGCTCTGTTTAAAAAATATTGAAGGATAGAAATATACCGTGGAAACAATCTACAAAAAAAAACACAAAAGTGATCATCCTTACGGCATCATTTTATATCAAGATTTATGTTATCATTATCATTGGGCGCATTTCTTGGAATATGAGTTTATACATACACACCTACAGGGTATCCAGTCCCCAGTCGGCATCCCCCTCATTACTGATCCAGCCTCGCAAGGCTAGCATCTTGACATCCTCTTTGACCTGTTGGTGACCTGCAAACAAACGGCTGGCCTTGAGACTGGCATATGACTCGCTCGAGAACGCCTTTTTGAGAGTGTCGCTGTCTTCACTCTCATCGGCATCTTCGACCTCGGACGCAATCTGCCGTGCAATCCGCCACATCTGCCGTCGGGATACCATGCTAGCACCGGCCGGGTCAAAGGCCTTGCGTCCACGCATGACTCCGTTCACCAGGCACTCGTTGATGCCGTTCTGTGTCCATGCCACCGACAGATTGCTACTTGCTGTCGACGCTCCAGTGCTGCTTATACTGCGCTTTGAATACGCAAACTCGAGCTCAGTCGTCTGCACAGTCAGCGGTACATATGCATATCCTCCCGGCCATACTTTTCCAGCAACCGGTGCCATGCGGCCGACCTCGGAGCCAGTGTCGGCATCCACATCTGCCGAGAAACACCGCCGGCAGCCCGTCTCTGAATATTGCGAGGCCGGCAAAACAACAGACTTTAGATAGCAGTTGCTTGGCGAGACAAATGCAGTCGTCAGCCCACTAAGTATTGAGGTGCATTGGCGCAGTGCCATCTTGTCTGAGCACGATTTGGACAATGTCGGTGGTGCATCGCCACGGCCAGGCTTCCGGCGCACAGTTCCCAACCTAGAAAAGTAGCCACGCCCAGACAGCAATGGTTCTGACGTAGCCGTTTCAGTTGCAGCTGTAGCTGTAGCTGTAGCTTCTGTAGTGGGTGCTTTCCATGGTGAAGCATCATCCTGTGCAGCCATGGTCAGCTCCATACTGGCATCGCCGCCTATATTGTTAGTGGAGGTCACCATATATGCGATCAAGAATGATACATACAAGGTGCTTCAGAGCAGTACATGTGCAATGCAACTTCAGGGCGCCATTCAAAAGGTTGGCATGAATGTTGTGCCTGTGCTTCCTGTGTGCTGTCTTCGTCTGGCTTGGCTTTTTCTGTACGTGAAGTCACTTCATAGCCTTGTCTATACTGCAGATATGATGATGTATCACCACGCAGCAAAACATCTCGGCACTCTTGCAGCACAAAGCGGTTGAATGCACGCAAGGCCAGCACTTCGGCATGCCAGTCGTGGATGCCTACGCCTTTGGATGATGCCAGCTTGGACGTTGGCAGGCATTTCATGCCAGTTCTGGGCTGTCAATAATTTGATTTGTACATGTTGCTACTTTTGATGTTTGGGACTTACGCCATTGCGATGCAGACATATTCACCACTTTCTACTAGTACAGATGTCAAAACCAGGAGCCTTTACAAGTAGCGTGTACAAACAGATCTAGGAAACATACACTCGGCTACGATTCCACTCATAGGAACCCATTCCCGTAGCCCATTGCCCCTGACCACTGGCTTGCGGTTTGCTGGCAGGGATTCGAACTCTTTGAGGACGGCCTCCGCGATAAGATCACCAGCCGCCATGTTGTTGACAAATTGCTGATTGGTGTCGTGATGTCGTGATATCGAATTCCCAGGGGATGGGTGTATGAGTTAGGTTGCTAATATTGAGTGTCGGGGGGTTGGAACAGCTTCAAACTGCTAGACAAGCTTCATTTTCCTCTGCTGTAGTTGGTCCCTATCATCTCACACGATATTATTATATCTCGAAAGACGTCGAAGCTTGATTATCAGCTTGAGGTGTTAGCCGTGACCCGCTAAAGGCAAAGTCCACTAATACGTCGCTGCTTATGTAAGGTTGGTCGTTTAAAGCGACGCCCAGAGGAGGAGACGGGGCAAAATTCAAGCTTGACTTACATAAGCTACACGTGATTATTCTTCGTATTGACCCATAAATTCCGCCGTCTCTGCCAATGAAAGTCTGCAAGTGGATACTTTTTCGCGCACAACAATTTTTTGACGCATTCTCCTTCCGAAAACTAAGCAATTTTCATCCCCCATCACCAATTTTTGCTCCTGGTCCTCCACACCCCCCCTCCTGGTATTATACGCCTATTCTCGATTTTCGACAACCTTTCCTTCTCATCGACAATATCGACAACCAACCGTATATCGACAACCCGACAAACCGGCAAAATGAGAGTTTACGAGGATACCTTTTCGGGTCAGAAGATCTACCCTGGCAAGGTTAGTTGTTTGCAACATGGACGACGCCCGACCGAGAACGAGACGACCAAGACGCAAGACACACAGACAAGCACCGCATGAGAGGAGGATTCAAGGACGGCAACGAGATTATCATGAACCGATGCGACACGAACCTTTGGCCCGGTCCAATTTATCTGCATTTATTGCTGCATTCGGCCGATCAATCAGCATTCCGACGAATAGTTCAGGCGAAGGCGAGACGGACAGAGCAACGGCAACATTTGGGCATGGCAAAGCAACGAGACTCGGGAGGATATCAGCAATAACAGCGCAATCTCTGTTCCGCCAATTCCATCTGGAGTCTCCGGGCATGGGAACTCAAAGTACGACTCGACATCGAAATGCCGGCCTAGATTTCTTTGCTCGTCACGCCACCTCTTCCGCTCAATGCGCCTTCGTCTTGCGGCAGGCCGAAGAGTAATACGAAATCATCGATATCGAATTTGAACCGACGACCAACCAAACATCGAATTACGAACCTGCTGTGTTGTCTGGCGTCTTGCGACTCTCGAACTCTGGGCCTAATCACGACTGGTCTTGAATTCATACTAACTCCTCCTTTAGGGTAAGCTGTTCGTCCGTGGTGACAGCAAGGTCTTCCGTTTCCAGAACGGCAAGTCCGAGTCCCTGTTCCTGCAGCGCAAGAACCCCCGCCGCATCTCCTGGACTGTCCTGTTCCGTCGCCAGCACCGCAAGGGTATCTCTGAGGTACGTTATTTTGCTGCATCTGTTGGCATTTGCCCGCATATGTCTGCATTTGTTGTCAACAAAGTCGACAGATGCACCCCCACTACTCGCTTCTCCCCGAGGATCGAACCGTGAATCATGAACAGCTCTAACAACCCCACAGGAGGTCGCCAAGAAGCGCACTCGCCGTGCCGTCAAGGCCCAGCGTGCCATCGTTGGTGCTTCCCTGGACGTCATCAAGGAGCGCCGCTCTATGCGCCCCGAGGCCCGTGCTGCCCAGCGCGCCGCCAACCTGAAGGACATCAAGGACAAGAAGGCTGAGGCCGAGAAGGTCAAGAAGGCCGACAAGGCCAAGAAGGCTGCTGCCTCCAAGGGCCAGACCCGCGGTATCTCCAGCAAGCAGGGCTCCAAGGGCGCACAGGTCCGCGTTGCCCCCAACTCCCGTTAAACAGCAAAACAAAAAATAAAATGGGAATGTTTGGGTTTAGCCTGAGTGGGCTTTGACTTTGGCTTTGCTTTGTTTGATGCGGTAGATGTCAGCAATATCTTTTTTATGTAGTCACAAACACTACGGGAGGGACAGGCATGGGTCTTTCGCCCTCTTTTTTTCTCTTGTCTGCAAAGGAAAATAAAAAATCATGGGTTATGTTTTTTTCTATTTTCTATTTTCTATTCTTCTATCACGATGAGGGTATATGGCGTCTACCGGTGACCGTACGGCCTTGGCCACGGTTTCATTTCATGTGTATACAACAAAATCAGAAAAAAAGACTAAAATTAGAAATCTGGACGGACTAAATCACTTGGTGATGTTTGCATTGGTAACAAATGGATGGCGGACATGAAGATGCCTCCCTTCTGATATCACGTGATCTCGGCGCCGAAGGGATGTTGTCAAAGATCGCGATGGCTAGGATAAGTGGCTGCCTCATTCTTGGCCTCGCATACCTGGCATCGTCACTTGCAACTACCAGCAGATGACCATTTTCACCTTTGCGACAAAGTGTGTCTGCCAGGTCATACGTCAAAACAGCCAATAAGAAGCCGCCACCAGATCATAACCCTGTGAGAAGAAGAATTTAGAGCGGGTCTTGTAAATGACGTACCGGTCGTGCACTCTGACCTTGTTTACAGTTTGGTGATCAGTCAATTTAAAGCAAAGGACATTACGGCATGAACGGCAGGCACATGTGTTGAGAAAAACACGAAAACGGCGCCAAGAAACAACAAGGGAAAGAGCAACAAGGGAAAAGGAGGAAGCAGACAAAGGAAAGAGCGAAAGGCAGAAATGGAAAGAGACAAAAGGGTGGTTGGACGTTGGGGATCTGGCAAATTTGGGAAATTCCCAATTTACGTGACTGACACGCGTGGGTCGCGCGTCGGCCGTCCAGCAATTAAACAGATAACACTGAGAAAAGAGAAAGTACGATCAACACAATCTGATAATGACAAGATAATAGAAACACAAACTGCAAGAACGTTGTGATCGTACACAAAGTGTCCCTTCCCTTTTTGTGCATCCTGCAGCTCTTGTCAATACCTATCGATAACGCACTCTATTTTTTACGCATCTCCACCTTCTTCCTGCATATGCACCTCATTTTTTCGTCATTCTCGATTCGCATCTTCTCGACGTCTCCTCAAACCTGGCCACGGCCTTTTAGCTACGTTTTTGGGTGTATGATTTCATAGCTGCCCTGTCTCACTCGCCCGTCACCTAAACAGCTCTCTCTGCGTCAAATCACACGGAGGCCTTTTTCCTGTCTTTGTGTCTCCATCGACCCCCCCTCAAGCTCTGTTCTCCATATTACTTTTAGTCCAGCCTCTTCTTCCGTCGCATCCCCTTCCAAGCTCTGACTTTTTGCCTTGCTTTCTTTCTTCCTCTCTTCTTCACCTCAGCATCCTCACCCTCACCACCTCCGACACGTCCTCCTTCTCCTCGCCCACCATGGTCTACCTCCGGCAAGAGTCCCTCAAGGGCCTCAAGCTCTACAAGTACTCCGGTATCGACCACAGCTTGACGTCAAAGTACATCCTCAAGCCGTTCTACAACAACATCGTGCTGCCTTGCTTCCCCATGGGCATGGCTCCCAACCTGATCACGCTCTCGGGCTTTACGTTTGTCATTGCGAACCTGCTCACGCTGTTGTGGTACAACCCTACCCTGGACCAGGACTGCCCCTCGTGGGTGTACTACAGCTGGGCCGTTGGTCTGTTCCTCTACCAGACCTTTGACGCCGTCGATGGCGCCCAAGCGTGAGTTCTAGCAGCATGCTTCCGAGTCCAAAGCTTTACCAGCAGAATAGCTAACAATCTAGCCGCCGTACTCGCCAGAGCAGCCCTCTGGGCGAGATGTTCGATCACGGTGTCGACGCCCTCAACACCTCCCTCGAAGTCCTCCTGTTCGCCGGCTCCCAGAACATGGGCCAGGGCTGGCAGACCATTTCCCTGCTCTTTGCGTCTCTGTGCACCTTTTACATCCAGACTTGGGAGGAGTACCACACGCACACACTGAAGCTCGGCATTGTCAGTGGCCCGGTTGAGGGCATCCTGATCATCATCACCGTCTACATCCTGACCGGCTACCTCGGCGGCGCGTCGTTCTGGAAGCAGCCCATGCTGTCCACACTTGGCGTCCCTTCAAATGTTATCGGCCTCCTGCCGCCGCTGCTGCGCGATCTGTCCTTCACCGAGTGGTGGTTGGCCCAAGGCTCTACTGTGGTCGGGTTCAATATGATTGAGGCGACGCGCACCGTCATGCGTGTCTACAACAAGAAACAGAAGGAGATGACCAAGGAGGAGCGTGCCAGCGACCGCAACAATAACCACCACCCGCTCCTGGGCCTTGTTCCCTTCTTCGTCACCTGGTTCCTCGTCATCTCGTACCTGCTCCTGCAGCCCGAGATCCTGACTGCCCACATTGTGCCCTTTGTCTTCTTTGTCGGCCTCTTCAACGCCTACTCTGTCGGCCAGATGATTACCGCCCATGTTGCGCACCTTCCCTTCCCCTACTACAACGTCATGACCATCCCTCTGGCCTTTGGCGTCATCGACTCGCTCGGCCCCCAGCTGCAGAAGCTCGAGCCCGTCGCTGCGTCGCTGCTGTTCGGCACCAACACGCCCCCTGCGTACTTCCGTCTGGGCTGGCCTAGCGCCCTGGGTGACGGTGTGTACCAGGTGGCGTACATGTTCCTGATGCTGGGCACAGCCATTGGCGTGTACGGGTCCTTTGTGGTGGATGTTATTGTGACCATTTGCGACTACCTGGACATTTGGTGCCTCACCATCAAGTACCCATACGTTGAGGGTGCGCCCGAGAAGAAGACGGAGTCGGAGCCTGCCGCCATTGCAAACGCCGATGCCGCAGCCACCTCGACATCCGTCCCGGCCGTCGACTCGGCCGCCACTCAGAGAAGAAAGTAGGTTGGCAAGATGTTACACAACTGCACATTGTCTCCTCATTTCTCTATACATTGTTATTGTTAGACGACGAATCTCCCCCCTCCTCGACAAAGCCAACTTTGGCTTTCTAGACTACCCTCATCACTTCTATTAGACAGCTTTCTTGCCTTGTTTTTTCTTCTACCTCATCACATCGTTATATCACATTATTACATTTTCAAACTCACGACTTTTATTACTGGGGTGGCGCGTGTTTTTCTTGGGATTCAGTCTTGCTTCAAGACAGCCGGGCTTTGCTTGGAGGCGTTTTATGTTCTGGAGTTCTGTACCTTTTTTCATCATTAAAATGTATTCATACCAATAATCACATCAAAGACTACATACAACTGCAGTGAAGATTGCTTGAGAAGACCTCCTCATAGTCATACTGCCGTACAAAACTCTGCGAGATGACAACGATTGAATAGGATAAATAAAAAATCAATAAAAAATAACAGTCCTAAAACCTGTGTGGTAATCCAATAGCCCTTAACCCTGGGAAAGTGATATGATATAGTAGCAAACATGGTAGCAAAAATAAAGCAAAAAAACATGGTTGTACACCCAGAAACGCCCTGTGGTTTTGTCTCGCGCTGTAAGTGTCCTCAAATGATATCATAAGTGCTTCCTTCCTCTAACAGCTCTTTTGAGCTGCGATGTTTTTTTTTGTGTGTTTTCGTGTTTTCGTGTTTTCGTGTTTTCGTGTTTTCGTGTTTTCGTTTTGTTTCATTTCGTCTCGTCTCATCGTATCTCTGGCCGTCGTTGATTTTAGCAGCTCAAAGAAGAGAGTCGCTGCCGCTGCCGACACTCTGCTCAATAGCATCAAGAATTGCGCGCTCCTCGAAAACCGGGCCTTGGCCGTCACACTTGGCCTGGCTCTTGAGGCGGTTGCTGATATCAGCCACATCAATGAGCCCACGCTTGAACGAGTCGTGGCTAATGATCAAATCCCATGTGGCACCGGCGCCGAGAAGGCGGTCGCCAGTTTCTGTCTTAGCCACACGGTGGCTAGGTGTCTTGATCTCATGGTTGGCGAGAAGGTCAGTATAGAAGTCTGTCGGATTATACTTCATGGGCCCTGCCGTCAGCACACTGCTACCACCCATGCCGTCACTGCCGGGAGAGGCACCAGCGGCTGCAGCAGCTGCTTGGAGAGATGACGTTGCTCGCAAGATCTCATTCTCGGTGTGGACCTTTTGCAAATCACGCTTCAGCTTCTCGTTCTCGCTGCTCGTGTTATGCTGTGCTGCCTCAAGCGATGCCAGCTTTGCCTCTAGGTCCTTCACATGGCGTTCTTTCCGCTCACGGAACGCACGCTGTCTATCAGGGTATTAGTCAAGTCGATCAAAGATAGATAATGGTACATTCAGCGAATATGACGTACGCTGCCCGGTTCTGTGCCTTGCGGCGCGACTGTGCTGGGGTCATCTCTTCATCGTCTGAATTTGACCCTGCACGTTGGGCCTGGTCTTGCTGGAAATCATCGATGCCAGGCTCAATCTTTGGCACGGCCAGAATATCAGGTCCAGTTTGCTGGTCGATGACCATTGCAGAGCCATTGGACAGAGGCTGAGAGAGTGCAGCTGTCACCGCAGGCTGGGGCTGAGACTGGGAGTGGCCAGAGTGCACGCCGCTGTGCGGGAGCTGGTGTGCACCTGGCGGAGTTGGAGGGCCAGGAAAGGCAGACGGCTGCTGCTGTTGGTGCTGTTGGTGTTGTTGGTGTTGCTGCTGCTGCTGGGCGGCGAACTGGACGCCATAGCTGTCGAACGAGGGGAAGTGCTCGCTAGTAAACTCATGAAACCCCTCCTGTGTAACGATACCATGCGTCAGTACAACAAATCTCCCAATATGAAAGCCAAGGCGCAAGGACTACGAGGGGGGCAAGAAGAGGACAAGGGGACAGGAGGACGACATGACGAGAGAAATCAGAGGCCGGGAAGGACGATAACAGGCGGTGTAAAGACAGAAGAGCCGAGATGGTAGGTATGACAGAGACAACGATAATGGCGGGATAGGAGCAGCAGTAGGCAAGCCGAACTTCAAACTAGGCTCAAGCCTATCGAAATTGGTGAGGCAGAAGGCCAGGCTTGGGGTAGTCCCCGATCGATGGGTGGGTGGTAGGCTGCTTTGCAAGCGATTTGAAATCACTCCGCAGATATTTCAGGGCCGGCTGCACCCAGTCGTGGGCCGCACACACAGCGATCTGGCATATGTGCAGAGTGTTGGGACCATTCAGCCATTGAGATTGTCTGAAGCAGTTGCAAAGCAATTTACAAATCATCTGCAGGCAAAGTCCGGGGAAAGGGACGGGATGTGGGTACGGGTAAGGAGAGGGAGAAGACAGATGGAAGATCGGATGAAGGAGTAAACGGCTCAACGGTCGTCGGAAGTATTGTAGACCGACGGTGTATCTCGCTGCTGGCTGTGGCCGTCCCCGGGGCACTCACTTGCGCCCACGGACAGCCAATGGCGACACCCGATATGCCTCTGGTATGATCGGCTCTATCATTCCCTCCCGTATTCGTTTATCCTTCTGTCTTCCGGTTGTGTTGTAATCTCGTGGTAAAATCAAATGGCACTCACCGGCGGAGAGGTTGTCGTGTAGTCGTCCGAGGCGGCCGAGTTGGAGTGCGACGGCGTCAGCGGGGGGATGCCGATGAACTGCTGCTGCTGGAAGGGCTGCTGGTTGCTGGCGAAGAACGAGAAGTCCATTGTGAGGACGCAAGGCGAGCGAGGCGCGACAAAACAGCGGGGAAACCGGTACGACGATGTTGGGGGGAGGATGCAGTCGGTGAGGGTTGCGTTGGTGACAGCAGATAGTAGCGCTGGCAGGGTCGAGTGCGAATGCTGAAAAGCCGAGGTGTATGATGTTGCGATGTCGAAGATGGCGAGAACGGAATTGCTGAACAGTCGAGGCAGAAACAGCGAAAGAAACTGGAGAGACAAAGAACGGTTGGCCGATGGTGCTATGGGGGAGGGGGAATTGTGGGTTCTGGTGGTCTGGTCCTTAAGAACAAGCGGCAAAACAGGCAGGAGACCTGAGCGGGCTGTCGCAGGAACAAACGGCGAGGGAAGGAGCGCTGTAGAATGATATATTTTAGTACAAGTTTAATTGTGAAAATGCGTTTATTAATTGATTATTTGCGAGGCTAGTAAGGTATCGTACTAGGGGCTGTGGTAAGGCAATCGGTTAGCGTCCTGCCACGACATGAAGTGGCCGTTCCAGGGGGAAAAGACGATGAAAGTACAGACTCGGAAGGAACGGTCGACAAGTTGATATTGAAATACGAGACGGTCCTTCTTTTTAGAGCACTTGGCTTGATGAACCAGTTGGAAGCAAAAGTTTGATTCTTATCAATATGGAAGGAACCAAGATATGCTCCACGCAGAGGAGAGATCGAGCAATCTCCCATCACGGCCGCCGTCGAGACTGAGGCTGAGCCTGCGAGTATTCGGTAAGCTGTAGGGCTGTCAAAGATCTACATGTTGGCTGTGCTGCCATACATCCAACGTAGGATCTCACGAGTCTGCAAATAGCAAGCTGCAGGCTATACATCTGTTATGGCAAACCACCACCCGCCGCGTTAGGCCATTGCGCTTCCCTTTTGACATAACTTTGATAGCAATCACTCAGTCGCTCCTTCCCAATTTGCATGCCCTCTTTCCCCACTGGTGCTCCGCGCCGTGTTTTTGCCAAGCTCCGCTTTTGATTTTGACACGCCGAGGTCAAAGCGGCTCTTCGCGAAATCCAGGTTATGGTAACATGCATGCAAGTATCGGGATAAAACACGGCCGAGGAAGCACCACTGCAACAGATCATAATATCACCCCATCTCGATCTCGGTAGGTATAAGCTGTGTACATGACGAATGCTGTCTCGACTGGACGCTGATATCTAGACCATGCAAGTGTCCGACCCATGAGGAAGGAGCGACGTACACCGATCAAATAGGCTGTGTCTTTGTATTTATAAGCCAAGTCGCCATAGCCTTACCGGTGTTTCATGTTTTCCTCATAGGGAAGTTTGACGTACTCTCTCATCTTGTGCTGGTAACGTGGCCGGCTCTCAAGTGGTTCAGCCGTTTGCGTGTCGGGGCTTAGCTGAGATGTTTACTTTCAATTATCAGCACGTCCTATCGAATATACTTGCTGGGCAGTTGGCTGGTTGTATTTTTTCCAGATCAGAGAAGTTTTGTTCTCTTCCCCGATGCTGTTCACTTGTTGGCCGCAGCGTATCTCCTCGCATTTAGCATACGGGCTTCCTGCCGTGTGGCCATGTCTAGGTATCACGGGTATGTTTGCAATGCTCTGAGGTGCAGTAACCTTGCCTAACTACTAGACGGCACTCGGTTGAGTAGGCCCTTGGGGTTGCTGAAAGTTCATGGTTATCACAGAAATCTCACGGTATCTCGCAGAATACTCAGCCTGGATACCAATTATAGGGCCAGAGAGAGTACAGGCAGTCGACATGTCGACGGATAGATGCATGTGTGGTATGTTGTATATGCCTTCCTCGCTTCGTCACATGCAAATGCCATTGTCAACGCATGCTACCGAGTTAACGGTGGGCGATGTGTCGGTTAGCATCATTTGTTTTTTTGCAGTTCAAGAGTAAATGCCAATCTCTTGATGCCAGCACCGCTGGGCCGCCGCCTTTGTAATCCTTCGGCCGTTGTGAGGGCATCATACTTGTAGAGTCGAGGATGATGAGCCGTTGGCTCATGAGTGGGCAGTGCCAGGGCAAGCTATGCCATCATCAGCGGACTACAGCTCAGCGAGCTTGTATACAATCACCTATTCGGTCGCATGCGAGGGCAGCGTGGATGAGACTTTCGGTAGGCACGGGAGGCAGTAAATACCAGCAACCGAGCAATCCTAGACCAATCATCATTACCATTGGCACACAGCCGAAGCGCAGAGGTGTCTGGCGCAGTATGGTCAACTATCGGGATCGCACCAGCCTTGTGATATCTGGGGAGGTGCGGCCCATGCTGACATCCTGCAGGTCCTGCGCCTCGTAGGGCAATGTGCAGAGAGGGTTGTATTCAGGAGGCCAACTGTGTAAGCCGTACATTCTACATTATTTTCTTGCGCCGGCGGCATTTTCGGTACGCCGTTGAGAGAACCTTCAGCTGCCTGATAGCCTCAAGGGTTTGTGATATGGCCGATGATATTCAAGTTGCAGAGTTGGCTTGTCTGCATATTGGCCGGTGGTGTCAGGACGTGGCAGAGGAAGTTGGCACGCATTAATTCTATACACAAAGTAAACTATATTCACTGTCACTGTAGTCGCTATGCTACATGAGTCGTTGCCGGTAGGGCTGATTTGTTGTGCGATGCAGTCCGTGATACTTTCTGGAAGGTTTCGTCCGGTCGCCTGTCGTTGATGTTATATTTTTATTTATTTTTGGACTTTGTTCACAGTTTTAAATTCATTTACTTCCTCAATATTGTTTTGCGCTTATTCAAGTGATGAAAAATACGTTTAAATGTGTGCATAATTGATTTGGAAAAAAAAAGAGTAAATTTTGTTTGATTTTTATTTACTCATTTTCAATATCACTAATATCATTAAAAAAACCACATCAAAAACCAATATATTCAAATAATTTATCTCGATTCAGACGAAAATGGCAAAAATCACGAGTGAACTAGCTTCCAGTCACATACCCAAAAGCCACGACAAACGTGCAAACAATGCTATTGTTTAATTTACAGTGGTTATTAACGGCAACAATCACATACCAGACTGCGGCTCCGTGACACGGGATACGACCACGGGAACAATCAAGATTACATCTCACACAAATAGCATATCTTGGTTTTGACTGCGCATAGAACATAGCAGCCAACAGGCCAAATGGAAACGACTGGTATTGCTGGTGGGAAGAGATTGACAGATGAACCGCATACCGGCGCCGAAGCGAGCCGCGATCCAATCTGCGAGTGGGAGCCATCATTTGCACAATATTGATTGAGGCTCACAAGCGAACTGACAGGCAACGATAGTTACCATTCCGGACTGCCGTACAGACACGATGATCGTCATTTATCCTGTTGGTATTTTACTTCATCGTACGACGGAATTGTCGGGACCCAGACCGATGGCAGACATGCACACCTGCGTGGCTACCTTGACATCTTAGCCGATGTCGTAGATGAGTGTATTAAGTATCTCTACGCCCGGAACAAGTCATCACAGATGGATGTATACTATCTACCGTCGCCATAATATACTTACAGTTCATCATCGAGCGGACATCGTCCGGATATGGTGATGTCTGCAGAGTTTTCACCAGCAAAGTCAACAAAGTCAACAGAGTAATCGGCGCAAGTAGAATAGAAGAATATGCCTCAAAAGTGACAAAGAATAGGGATTAAACATGCACCAAGCATCAAAGAATCAAAAGTCGCCGGCATGCAATCAAGAACCGGCCAGAACTCGAGAGAAACTCCGATGAAAGAAAACAAAGAACAGTTGATGCGGAGATATAGTAAATACATCTCACATTTGTATACTTTCTGCTCATTGTATGTAGCCGGAGAGCCGGCAATCTTCCGGACCGCGAAAATTAGTACAACGGCCTGGGGACCGGTAAGATATGTTTGTATTAGGCATGGCTTGCGCTTACTGATATGCTTACCAACAGCATCGACGACAATGAGACGATAATGAGAATGCAGGCCGGTTGACATTTGGAATCGCCTTACAGTCTACTGCCCACCCCTTGACGATGATCGAAATCTGCTTTGCAATTCATGAAAAGAGAATCACAAAGGAAGAATGTTGAAAAAGTGGCTCTTACCAAGGGAATAAAGGATAAGGATGGACAGGAACGTCTGGCGAGGGGAAGAAAAACGAAGTAAATAAACCGACGTAGTTGAAAATAGACGCAAATAAAAACCGAAGTGAGGAGGAGAACAAAGGATTAGCGGGTGGTATCGAGCTGTCGGAAAGAAGATGAGACATTGAGAGAGAAAAAAGGCACCAACCGGGCAAATACTTTGATAAGTGAGGTGCGGCCGGTGGTAGTTGGATGCTAGGTGCTACTGTGTAGATGCTAGATGCTAAATGCTAGACTCTAGAATTTAAACGCTGGAAGAACTAGATGAAAGAGAGGCTAATCCAAGGCTTGTGCTCCCAGACAAAGATGCCACTCCCTTTGCTATGCCCGCACTGGAATATATCGACGACCGGGCCATGGAAGCCAAGAGAAGACGACAAAGTGGACAAGATGTGCAAGGAGATGATGCATAACGGTGGATATCGATCGAGATAGTGTATGCACATTGTAAGACATTGAATAGTGGGAGACCCAAGACTGAGACCATTTCTTATTGCCAGGCACAAGCTACGAGTGGCGTGGGCGTATTGTGCATTAGAGCATGGTGATCATGCCCTGTTGGACGTCAAGCGTCTCGAGATGTCTCTGTCATTTGAATGTCTCTGTTTACCTCGAGTAAGGAGACTTCACTTTTTCGTCTTCTCACACGAGGCACAAAGAAAGCAGAGACTGTTCCTGAACCATAGCAACGGGACAATTGTACCTGCATTGCCCATCTCAGGGAGCAGGCAGTAGTTTCCTGGGATAATTGTGGACGTGATGAAGTTGAATGAGACTCGTGATGATCATCCGAAGTATTAGAAACTGGATGTCGAGGCCGATTCGATGCCAGTCAAACCCAATAGACGCTCGATACGGAGTAGAGACCCAGTCCAGAATCAATATGAACCAAGAGTCACGAGGCATGACGAATCGGGCTGAGAGTCAACACGGAGGAGTACACGGAGCAGCTGAATATCGAGTCAACAAAAAGACCACACAGTCGAGACAGACTCACGAGTTATCAAGACATGACAATATCATGACGAACATGTGTCAGTCCGCCAGCCATGCAGCCACCTGCGCCTCCTCATATGCTATTCTTATGTTACATTGTGGCTGCATCTAGAGCTTATTACCTGACGCAAGGAGTACTTTATTCTGGGCCGGCATCCGTCGTCCACGCCGTACTCCGAGACCAGCAGAACCAGAATTACCTATCTGATCCAAAGTCTTTAGCTACCCGAACCTTCCCCCATCTTACCTGCTGCAAGACTGCGAGACTGCATATGCGTGTTCGAGGCATCTGGATAAAGACAGACATTCGATACAATACTCCATACAATTTGGACCCCGTCCCGCGGCCAGACTGAGCCTTCATTCTCGCGGCGGCTGATTTATGTCTAGCCAGTCCTTCTTTGCAGTGAAATCGCCGTTGCTGCATATCAGTGACCTGTCATTGTTTACTTTGGTGTTTACTTTTGCTGCCGACTTATTGTTTACTTGGGCCATTTGACAGCGGTTTTCTCGATCAGAGCTAGTTTGTTATTGTTTGCTGGCATGTAGCCGGGTATCGCGACCATTCCATGCCAGCCGGTGCGTGGTCACAAGCACACAATATGGAAAAGACAGGACGGACACACAAGTACTGTTTCGCCACGGCAGATGGAATGCGGGTGGCCTCTGCCCAAGAAAGCTTCCGTAGAAGAAGCTCGCAAAAGGAAGAACAGATGGAAGAAGAAGCAATCAAGGAAGCATGCTTGGTAGGAAGCGAAGAGGATCGGACTCTCGTAGATCTGGATGCTGAGTGAGGCAATCGCGGCAAATGCTATTGACAAATCAAGGTTCCTTTCTTCTTTATTTTTAATCGTTTATTTGCCCCAGGATGAGGCATCTCAGACGTCAGCGTCCTTTGGCATGATATTGACTGCACATCTCCGAGTGAAAGAGTATTCATCCAAACCCACCGGCAATGATGGCCAGTTACTCATGTCACATCATGTTGCATTGTCTTTCCTAGTTGGACGGAGCATTATGTCGTAGTCTGTAGTCTAACTTGAGCATAGTCGTGCTCGGTTCCCATTTTCAATGGCTGGATCGCCCGGCTGCTCGCCATGCTCCATAGATTTGCAACTCTCCCTCCACCTGGGACGGCCCCGTCTCCTTGCATATGTTCTTGTACTTTGTGCCTTATTGCCTGGCTTGTAATAAGACAGGTTCAAGTCAATAGAGAGTACTGACTACTGATGAGAACCTCGCATATGTGTGTGAGCTGTAAGAACTATGAGTATGAGTAGAGTATGAGTATCTTACATTCGCAAGCCCACTGTTTGTAAGACAAAACCTACAATATTTAGAGGACTCTGATTCGACAATGCGGACTCGCTCCTCTTCTCCTTGACTCTGCCGCCAACATCCACAGGGAGGATTATGGAGCAGTCTGGCAACACCTTGCTTCGGAGAGACATTTCTAGACGTACTGTACATTATTGATTGGATGGCTGAGGTGTCGTAGTAGATGGCTTCTACTCTGCGTCTTTCTCTGCGTATCTTCGAAAGAGCCTATGCTTACTTCGTACCCTTCGCAAAAGTTTTAGTCTTGTTCGGTGGCGGAATCGCAGTGTAAAAACCAAAGAAAGCTGTTCCCTGCAATCAGTACTACTGAGTACTTCGTAATGAGGGGCTTGACGAATGCCATCGTTAAACTCCAAGCCAGCCATATCCGGACGGATCAACATATCGTCGCACAACAGGGGAACACAAGCATAACGGCAAGCTGTTACACAGTGGCCAACGGCTGTTGCTATCACTGCCCAACATCTGCCATCTTCCGTCTGCTGTCTCCTGTGCCAACACCCATATTTTCCTCTACCGTTCATTATGATCGTGATCCGATATCAGAAGCTCGAGATCATCTTAAGATCACCTTAGGATCAACCAATATGAACTCAAAAAGGAAAATTAAGAGACGCCTGACGTGATCGAAAGAAAATTGGCAAGCACACACTTACTCCGAACTCCGTATCTGTATCTGATGAAAATCAACAAGGTCACAGCACTTGCTCCTCACAATTTCCCCGTCACTTTCAGTCTGTCACTGTAGATAAATCTCTCCCAGTGATATGGAAATATGTTTTTATTTTTATTTTAATGAAAATCGTTGCCGCATCGTTGTTGCGCACGGAGGTTTTGGTCTCCAGGGTAGATATCGCGATGTGCATTCTGTCTTGGTCTAGGTCTCTAGACTCCAGACAGCCCAGAGACTTGGGCCTTCAGTCACATACAGTACTGAGTATTCTGTCACCAGTCTGCCATTGATATTGCGACGGCAGTGATCGACGGCGGATATCGTTAGCTGTTGCTACGGTAGTATTGGGACCAGGGGGGAAGCGGAGTGGCTGCCAGCGAGAGACCAGGGAGTGGTTTCTTTTGGCTGCTTCTCATAGGCGCTTGACTGCAAAATACCCTGGAGACTATGCCGGTGGTGGGTTTGGTAAAGTGAACGGCGAAGTGGACGTCTTGCTGGAAATGAGGTTTATGGGAAGTGTAGTTTGTCCAAAGTCGGGAGTTGGGTTGGATTGACAGTTGACAATTGGTGATGGGGGCTTTCTGCGATGCACGTTGCCAGTCACAAGCCAACGGCTGTCACCGATCTTAGTCATATGCGTCCACGGAAGCGCAGGGAAGGAGCGAAGGAGTAGATCACAGCATGTGAATTATTTTGTTATTTCGTACTCAGTAATCATTTGGCCGTTTATCCGGCGGGTGCCAACTTGCATCTTTCCTTTCCAAACATCAGACGATGTCCGGGACTTGCTCAATCGCTCCTGCCTTACAGAGCATTACACACAATTAACCCTAAAACCTGAAACCGAATGGCCCGAAATACTACATACTCAGTAAGCACAAATTGTGTGCTCATGCACGTCGCGCCTTCCTTTCTCTCCCTGTGTGTGCCCTGCCAATCCGGGCGCGTCAACGCAGCCCTGGCCCAGGTGCATGCAGCTACCAAACAAGTAAGACCTTACTTGTAAGGCTATGTACCGTTGTACCCTCGCGTCGGTTAGACCTGTTAGCTACAGTAGCGCGTCGAGCTCTCCCGTTTTGTATATATGATATTTAATTTGCTATTTTATTAAACTACTTTAGCGTGACCCTCTTTTCTCTCTCTTTGGTTTTCTTTTTTTCGTGTTTTGCTCCTGCTGTTTATGGGTATGGGCAACTGTAAGATACTTCTGGGAAGCTTACTTCGTACTTCGTACGCCTTTCTTCTCCGATTTTGGTTTCTCACCACAATATTTTTCGTAACTTGTGACAGCCTCCCTTCCCTCGCTTCCCCGGCGTCCACTACTCCATATGACCCAAAGTACTGAGCAGACGCGTCTCCGCTGTGATGGGCCCTTGCTGCCCCTACTCAGTGCGTTGATTTGCAGACATCGTGGGCATCGATGACGACCAAGAGCTCTGTTTCGCCAACGAAAATCCATCTGGACCTTCCTCGGGCACTTTATGCTAGTCAAGGGCAAATCGGAGACACTATCGTGATCGAGTGTTGATGGTTTTGTCGTCCGCCCTTTCAGAGATGTCGCTACAACGCATAATGATGAAGAGGAACATGCAAAAACGAGAAAGACGAAAAAGGCAGAATAGTGATGAATATTGAAGAGAGCAAGCACAGCCGACAGAGACAAGGATCTGAACGGCGAGCAACGCACGGATGCAGAATCGAGCATCCGGTCACAATTTCAGTCTCCAAAGCAGTCAATACAATCGAATCAGAGCACACGAAAATGTGCAGAAGTGGCGACAAGAAGAGCTCTTGCAGCTCGCTGCCTAATCGGGTAGCGGGTAGTGCACCTTGGCTCGCTTGGCAGCAGGCTCAGAGTTTTTACCTCACTCTGACAAACTCTCTGTTACGGAGCGCATTTTCACCATCAGTGGGGTCTTGTATCCTGGTCATCCTGGGAACTGGGCTGTTGGACTGGCTGTTGACTGCAAGCTGACAGGGGCAATTGCAAGCGTGACCAGAGTTGGTTAGGGTTGACATGGAATCGACAAGGAATACGGCATTGCCTATGCAGAATGGATGTTGACGAGAAAAAAGCAGGGGCCAGGGCATGAGAAAGAGTACTGAGTACTCAGTATGCTGTCTGCCGCCCGCTGTCGGGATCACTTACCACATGTAGATTTGACAGGAGAGGATGAGAAAGAGGTGGAAGAAAGACGAGTACCAGAGGCGAGAGACGAAGAATACGCACCAAAGAGAAAAAGGAAATATAGCAAAGCACAGGAAGATACTCAGTGGATTGGCAATCAAGAGGTACTTTGAGGTACTCTACCAGCAGACCACATACTGAACAGCCAAGCAGTACGCGGATCTACAAGACACGAATCCGACGCGACGTTGGCACTCAGTGGAACAAGAACCCACCAAAGTTGCGAAGCCACGAAGAAAGCGGCACAGGCATAAAGTCAGTGCAGAGTCAATGGAGACATCAAGCCAACGGAGAGGCCTGTAAAGCTGCCGAGCTGCCGTTATCGTTGCAGCACAGCTTAAATACGGATTTCAGCGTCTGTGTCCTCGTGACGGTCTGACGTTCAAGGTTTGCCACGGGCTGTTCTGGCCCAGTATTACGAGTGAGCCAACGTCGCCCTTCCTCCACTGAAATACGACGTCGCAAGCTTGCAGCGGCATTGTCCGACGTCGATTTTTAGTCCGATCTTGACCCAGTCTGGCAGGTCGAGACTGCGGCGGCTGGACGAGCATGAAGAACACAGTCGAAACTACTCAGTATGTGAGCTTGAGACGAGCTCATGGAGAAGCCGAGGACCAGGCCCGGAAGGACCATGCCAGCCAGTCGGTGCCAGAGCGTCTGCTTGGGGCAGTAAACAAACAAAGTATGCCAGTTGGGTTGACAACAGCGGTTGGATGTGTCAAAGCCAGTGTTATTCCTGTTGTTTACAGAGGCATCTCAGGCTGCATTCCTGTGATGTGTCGCTGGTATCGGGCTATATTTGGTTCGTGGGTTCCAGATATTCCTGTTTTATTGTTGCCTTTCTTGCTGCTCTGAGTTATTATTGTTTTATGCGCAACTCAAGTATGGGCGATTCATATTTGTGCTATTGGCCACTATTGACTTACAATGCATTTCCTGTTGTCGACTAGTGCCGCCTTGTCTATCCAGCGAGTAGCCGAGCCAGCCTCTCTGATTCTTCGTGGTTTCTTTTCTTCTGTACGGTGTAGTCTGTATGATGATGTTACGAGTCTTTTGATTTCCATGCTTTGATTTTATCTTCTCCGTTTATTCGATTTTACCGTTTGACTGCTCTTCGCTTCCATTGCAGCCCTCTGCTCCCGATTTCAGATTTCTTTTTCTTCTACTTCTCGCCCTCGCTCGATCCACACCACAAGTCAAGCATGCTCCAGTAGCAGAGACATCCACCCCCCTTCACCCCTAGCTACGAGCTTTCGCTCAGTTGTACCTTTTGGTCTCACAACAGAGGGCTAATACATCGACAAGCTACAATGTACCGCTCAAGTGTGCGAGGTATCTGTCTATCTTACGTGCCAAATATACAGCGCATGACTCCCTGAATAGACTACAGCCTGAGGCCAATGTTCCCACGGTCCACGCTGTCCCAGTTGCTCTTTTCTTGGTACTGCTAGACCCGCTGCCAGTGGGCCCGGCAAACTCAAGATCGACCCGGGTTCGAAAGTATGGGAGTGCTACCCTGCTGGAGGAGGAGAATTTGAAAGACGAAGGAAGAGAGAGAAGAGAAGAGAGAAAAGAGACTTTGCAAAAGAAAACGACAGGAAAGGGAAATAGGCAATCACTGAAGAAGTGAACAACGGGAAAAAGAAGAAGAAGACGATAAAAACAGAAAGAGAACCGAGGACAAATCTGCATTACCAACAGGACCAACAAGCTCAATACCCTGGCCATTGACAGTGGCATGAAGCTTTGACAAAACGCAACACGGGCTGCTGTAACCTGCCAGCTTGCCAGCCGTCTGTCTATGTATCCCAGGGAGAGACACTACCAGCCCAGGCTTGCCACAGCCTCCCTACAGGCATGACTATCACAGTCTATTAAGTTCTCGAGCTGCATAGTCTGCACACCCCTCCCTTTCTAGGCTCGCCCTCCCTCTTGGGGGGTCTTCGGGGGGTCCTCGAGGGGGCTCTGTGCATTCCTGTCGCTCTGTTTACTCCCTCGCAGCGCCTTTATTTACGCTACGCACGCTATTTTGCGTCTGGCTATGGGCGTCGAAGCTAGCACCTCAGAGCAGACCACTTCTCCCCAGTCCTCAGATGGAGCTTGTTCCTTAGCCCCAGAACCTCAAGCTTGGGTGTCTGGTGTCTACTCAGTAGGTGTCTGGGTACCGCGCCTGTTGTGTGTGTGGGGATCTGTCTGACGAGCAAAGAGGAAAGAGATTTTCTTTTTTCGGCTTGTCTTCTCATCTATGCCTCTATGCTGTTTCTGTTTGTTTTTCGTGGATCCCTATTTGACTCGACTCGTCCGTCTTCCAAGATACAAGACAAGACGCCTCCCTCCATCGTTGACAGAAGAGCCCTATCTTTCTTATTTGTTCTTCCTTCTTTCTTTTGCTTCTTCTACCCATTGTATCCTAGGTCGTCCGTTCCTTTATTTCTTCTGGTCCTATTATATCTTCCACGTCCCCTCGCCTACCTTGCAACGGCTCAGACCTTTATTGTTTTATCTTTTCTTTTCGACCACACCATTGCAACATCTGTCAACACTACTGCATCTTCATCTTGCACATGTCCAGTCAACAGCTTCACTTTGCCTCACCCTCGGCCCACTAGACCTTCTTTGGTCACTGTACTACCACCACCACTTACACGCTCACTTAAACCTACATCAAAATGATGGACTATAATCACAGACGGGCCGCCTCCGACATGGCCTACACAAACAACTCTGCAACCGCCAACCGCCGTTCGGGTCCTATCCCCAGATCCGCCTTTGCCGTCAACCTTGAGGTCCCTGAACAGCAGTTTGGCCGCACTGCCAGCTTCGACAACATTGCTGCAAAGAAGCGCAGCAGTGCCAGCAAAAACGGCAGCAACAACACCAGCTCCCATTACCGCTCGCAGTCCTGCGAGGGCACATACACCTGGGAATCATCTACCAACAACCAAACGCCTGCCTCAAAACCAAAAGCTTCGTCTGGTCACCGCTACAGCGGCCTCATCACACCCGAGGACTTCCCGCAGCCACAACTTCAGAACGGTCTCCAGGCACCATGCTCTGGTTTCCGTCGTGGCAGTGAGAGCAGCACTAACTCGACTACGTCTACCTGCACTACAGTAGCAGACGGTGCGTCTACATGGTCTGCAGCAGCCACACCCGAGACCATGTCGCCGACATCGCCCAGCAGCATGATCCTGCTGCAGTCGCCCCCCGAGCGTACTTCGTCAAAGGTTGGCATCGTTGTCACTGAGGCTGGTTCCATGCCCACGCCCACGCGTCCTTCGCGCGCTCGTGCCGCTTCACACTCAGCTCCCAAGGGTTTCCACAACACTCCCATCGAGTCACCTGTGCCTGAGGAAGCTGAGGTTTTCCTGACCCTCCGCAGCAGCAGAATGCAGCGCAGCCGGCCATCGCAAGAGGCCAACATTGCCGCTCAGGCAACAGTGCACACTGCAGAGGGCATTGACATTTCCAGCCTTCACCAGAGACGCCAGCAGCGTCAGCAAAAGATTGCTGGCAAGCCGCAAGTCAAGCAGCCCGTGCGCCTGCGCCTGACTCCCCTTCCCACCCCTTCAGCTGATATTCAGCTTGGCCGCACACCGTCTATTCGCACTCCAAACTCTGCATCGCCGCGCACGCTCAAGGCCAGCCGCTCCATGCCTCAGATCCGTGACCACGCTGGCCCACCGCCTGCTGGTCCCCTGCCTCCGATTCCCGCCATGCCCAAGGTGTCTCCCTCTATGACCGCCTCTATGAACTATAGCATGCCCCCTACTCCCTTGTCATCTACATTTGATGCTCACCCTCCTCACCCGTCCATGCCTCCCCCGCCGCCACCTCACTCTCCCGCTCTGTCTACCACCAGCAGCTCCCGTACCCTCACTGCATCTGCAACACACGTCCAGATGCCTGCCCAACAGCAGCAGACTCAGGCCCAGGCCGACAAGAGTGCATCTTGGGAAGAGGAGCTTCGCCGCCATAAGAAGCTGCTCGAGCAGTTTCCTCAGCCTGGCGAGCAGATGAACGATGCCCCTAAGCTCACTCGTAACCACCGCTCGCTGGGCAACCTTCGTGCTCGGTCTCGGTCTCTGTCGCGTGCTGCAGCAAGCAGCAGTGGTAGCAGCTCTCGCGAGGACTCTGTCACCGGCGAGTCGTGGGTTTCACAGACCTTTGGCATGCGCGGCTCCAAGTCGCAGCAGCGGCCCTCTACGTCCAAGTCCAACAAGGACTTCCGCATGACAGATCAGCCGCTTCCTCCCCTGCCTATTATGCCCCAGGAGCACAAGCCCAGCATCTCGGTCTTCGAGGACGACTCTGAGGACGAGGGTCCCGAGGGCGGCGACGCTGTTCGCAAGTTTGTTCGCAACTTGTTCACTCGCCGCACCCGCAGCCACGTCGACATGCACGCGGCTAAGGAAAACCGTGACCCCAACGGTCGCGAGGGCAAGAGCTCTGTGTCGTCTGCTTCCTCCAAGGAGTCGTCGATGCATGGCCACAACGACCGCAAAAAGAACCACAGCGCCTCTTCCAACCTGTCCATGGCCACTACCGTCGGTGCCAACAACTGCACTTCGACAACCAACACTCTCACTCCTACCACCCCCGAAGTCCCTGCTGTCGAGTACTGCGAGCCTCTCGAGTACCATCACAACAAGGACGGCTTCATGACCTCGCCGCGCTCGCCGACTGAAATTCACACGGCCCCGGCTCCCCAGAAGGCGCCTCTGGCTCCTCTGCTGACCCGCATGTTTGTGCGTCGCAGTAACTAAACATACTTTCGCTTTCGCTTTCTCGTTTTCTCTTTTCCATTTTTGACATTCACCTTATCCATTCATTGATACCAACCCACTCGCATATTTCCTTTGTCATTTCATTTCTACTCGGCTTAGACGAGGCATAACACTCGCGTGTTACCATTTTCCTTTTCCATCTATTCTTGTCTAAGTAACCCTTTCGGGTATACATTCACTTGCACAGCGTGTGCCAACACTTTCGTTAACTTTCCTTCATGTCGTCTTCTATTTCTCATCTGTACACTTGTACAACACATTTTGCTTTATGTTTCATGTATTCTTATGATTCAACGGTCGGGCTTCTATTCTTTCATGTCTTCTTCTCATGTTTTATCAATTCTTGGTCTTTTTGGTTGCCTTAAGGCACGGTGGGCAAATAAGAGCTGGCAATGCTCGAACAAGACATCATACATGTCTTCTTCATCAGGCGCAATAGAGTGTCATCACACTCTGGAATTTATCATTTATTTTGGACATACCTTACTTTTTCGCTTGTGATTTAATGTGACTTAGGCTTTTTGACTCGCGCCTTGAACGACTCACCATCCAAACTAACAGGCCTATCGATGTGCCTCGAAGCTACCAAGCACCATGGCACGCACATTATCACACCGTTCACATGCTCTGGCTTAGCATTCGTTTTACTCCGACTACACCTCTTGCCGACTTGACAAAACAGGACCCTCATGCATGGACCCTTGGCCTCGATGCACCACCAGCCTTTGTCTCTATATCGTCTCTCCACCTATGCCTATCGCCGTCTTTACTACGCGTGGTCCTAGATCATGAACTCTATGCGAGGGGTTGGACAGGATACCGGCTGATATTTGAAGATTCAAGACCCCCGGCCTGCAAGGGGCTGGCAGAGACAAAGACTGATAAGGTGAGACCTCGTGTTTTTCTGTTTTTCTGTTTTTCTGTCCATCTGTTTCGCTGTCTGTTTCTTGTGTTTGATTACTCCGAAACAGACCACTGACGAGTAGCCATGCAACCACGCAACTAGGCAACTAGGCAAGCCACCATCGAGACCATCTCGCAAGTCCACGATGTCTCTGATGAAACCCGTTGTTTCACTCAAACGGCCCCCTCCTTGCTGCAGCTAAGGACACGAAAAACACGCGTGGCTAGAGACGCACAAAGCCGTATTTGCATTTTATACTTGATTTGCATCGCGACAGCCCACGAACGAGCATCGTTTTGGAGCCGATGCGCAATGCAGGGAGAACGAGACAGTGAACTTGCCAAAAAAAAAAGCCACAGAGGACATGCAAGGGAGGTCAGAAGAGGGGACCAAACTAGGGCTTCACTTGTGCCTGGCCGGACAACATTTGGCTAGACAAGCTGCCTTTGTTCGACCTGCATCCAAGTGGCTAGTTTGAGACATCAAGAGCAGCAAAGAGTAGCAGCGGTACATGCGGGAACACATCTGCACAATTGTTTCTATTTCTACATTTGCACACGTTATTCACTCGCACGCCTCGCAAATTCTTCCGAAACGGTGGCTTGTCCCCACGTTGGGGATGTGCCGTCTCGAACTTGCACTTGTATGCATCTCCGGCAGCTTGTGTGCTGTGCCGGCATACAGTGCTGCTTAGACATGGAGATATTGCTCCGTCTCCTGGTCTTGTCGAGGCTGCATATGCCCTTGAGCTGCACACGCCCCTCCTACATTCGCTCGGTATCATGTTGATGGCTGGAACATATGGAACAACCGGCACGTCTTCTTTATACTTCGTATGTTGAATATCGCCCAAGAGCTGTCAGCATTTGTTCGTTCACACCATAAGCAACCCCTCTCAAACCACACAATATCATGACAACCTCGACACAGCACAAGACGACACAGCTAATCCAGGGTGGAAAAAATGGTTTGATATTTTCTGATTTAACCCGACATCCTGCTTTTCCGACTTCTCCTTTTCTGGAGATGTGAAAAAGATGAATAGAACAATGAAAGAACCCGTGTGTTTATAGAATACACAAAACAAAAAGTTGGTAGAAAAGTGGTTTTGATTTTTGATTTTATCTTCCTCCAGTATCTAGGGCATTTAAGCGGCACCGGGGTTGGGGTTCATCTGTTGGGTAAGTCAGCATTTGTCTTGACATTACATGGGACAGGCATGTTGTCGAGTCTTACCTTGCGCTTGCCACCGGTCAGGGTGACGTTCACGAAACGGCGAGTGTACGTCAACCGCTTCTTGGCGCGGCCCTTGGGAGTCTTCTTCTTCTCCTGCTTCTCAACTTTCTGTAGCATTGGTTAGTACGTCGTCGTGGACTGGGATGCCCTGGGTAGAGATTGGCGTCTGCTGCATCAAGACAGTGCGTGGCATTCGAAATGGGACAGTCGGGGGTGGAGTCGCGGCAAGAGAACGTTGGATAACGGGTAACGGGTGGGCAGAGTCGTCGGGTAGGCCAAAGACCTGACTTTAGCATGTCGGTGGCGGTCATTACACAGCGTTCGGCACGGTCCTTGTAGGCGAGATTACAAGCCGTGTTTCGCGAGTCTGGTCGCTGGCAGTGAGAGGCGAGTCGTCGGTCGTGTCATAAATCAGTCCGTACACTCCAGCTGCTGCCTGGCCTTCGCCATGTGTTGTCGAATATGGTTTAACGTGGAGTGCCTTCGCTATGGCTTGCCAGTCTGCCGTCGTTGTTCGTTGCATCCGATCCGTTCCGTGTTTCATCTCGGCTGTTCCATTCGTTTGCCAGTCGCACAGTCTCACTAGCAGCTAAACAGCATTCCTTCAACCCAGGGTCATCGTATCATGGCGGTGGTTGGTGATTCTTACGGGAGTCTGCGACCGGACTGGTAAGAAAAGTTAGTACGATGTTCGTCTTGGTTCGGTGTGAAAAATCCGGCATAGCAACGACAGCGATTTGACGTTTCGATGCGCAAAAAGCTAGAGAAAGTCCGATCGGGTCGCTGTCGTTGTATGTGTCGTCGAGTTCCGTGGAGGAAGGATAAATCAAGGCATACCTTTGCCGGCACGAGCGAGCTGTAAAGACAATGTTAGCAACTGTGGTCATCGCGACAACGTGAAAATTGATCGAAGAGCAATTCGAGAGAGGGAAGACATACGGAGCCGTGAACTTTGCCCATATTTGCGGTTTGGGATGGGTGATTGGGTTGTCGTGAAGGTTGGTTGGCGATGTGTCGTGGTTGACTTTCGACTGATGGAGGGAACAAGAGAGGGTCACTTTTCGATTTTGGGTCCTTGGGCGAGGGCTGCGGAAAAAATTTGGTCACTGGATTTTCTCTCGCCCTCCCCTCCAAAAAGCCCGGAATGGAACAATTGTGTGCGCGCTAGCCCTGGCAGAAAAGCGGGACCAAGTACCATCACGTGCATTTTGCATTGCTCTGATGACTAAAGATAAGATAAGGCGATACTGACTAATCTACTGGGTCCGACCCGCCGTGTTTACTTTGGCGACATCATTCTGATAGCTTACTCCAGATCTTAGGTTTGCGAGATCTGCAGCAAAAGCTCTGGTCAGCATCACCATCAAAATGCCGAAAGAGCGTAACTTTGACCCTGTTGCGGCCCAGCGCAAGGCCGACAAGGCCAAGGCTATCAAGAAGGGTATGTTTGATCTGCTTCTTCATCACTCACTTCTCACCCATAGCGCATCTACTAACAGTCTAAGGCAAGGCGCATGTCGCAGACGCGCGCAATGAGCGGCTGGCAAAGAAGAACCCAGACCGGATTTCGAAACAAATATCGGACCTCAAGGCTATCACCGAAGGCGGAGGCAAGCTCACATCGCACGAGCAGCAGATGCTAGATGGCCTCGAAAAGGAGCTCAAGGCCGTGACGAAGGCGCGCGACGCGCTCGGCGACAAAGCACCGAAATTTGGCAGTGGATACGAAAGACGGGAGCGGCGTGATGGAGACGACTTTGGACACAGCAGAAAGCGCCGGCGCGAAGACGAAAAGAGCAGCAGCGACGACAGCGATGTAGACGAGGAGGTCCGGCGCATTCCCATGCCGCGCGACACACCACCGCCCATTCCGAAACGGTACCTCGACGAGTGGTATGCCAAACGGCGGGCCAAGTGGAATGCTCGCAATGGCCCGAGCGAAAACGCAAACAGCGAGCCGCTTGGCGAGGGCCGGACTGGTGGCCGGGGTGGTACGCATACGGGCGCATCTTCCACATCTACTCCTGCAGCAACTCCTGCTATGCCGCCCAAGCCCCAGGTCAAGCCTCAGCCAGTAGAGGTCAAGACCGTGTACGAGGCCAAGCCTGTAATCAGAGACTTGCAAAAGGAGGCCGTGTCCAAGTTCATGCCGACAGTGGTGCGGCGCAAGATTGACAAGAGCCGCGGTCGCGGCGGACTGATGGAGCCAGAAGAGGCAGACCAGCTGGAGAAGCAGGGCTACCTGCCCTCATCGACCAGTGGAGGACACAGTAACGCACAACCCGCCAATATCCCGAAAGCACCACACCAAGCCACCGTCGAAGATGCAGATGATGACGAGGAAGACGGTTGAAGCCGAGCCTATAGATGATCACCATCATTTTTTCTCAGCCTATTCAAAATATTCAGGCATTGTGTCTTGAGGAGAAGCGGTATCAAGCTGTCACGGCTGTCCGAGCCGCGACGCGCAGCGCACTGTCCTACGCCATCTCACCAAACGTCAACACCAAACCGCCATCGCTTGACGACTGCATCATACCAAACATAATGCGGCTAGAATACCACCTCGTCATAACCAATGACCGGACAGCGACACTTCACAACCACCACGATGATTGCAGTGCCTCGTCCTCGTGGGCACCGAGCTCGAAGTGAGGCGTGCTCTGGAAGGATATTATATTGGGACACAAACTCAGACTTTCTTGATTACATATATTAGCATACATACCCAATTTCTCGATGATAATCATTGAATAATTTGAATTATTCTTTTAAGTACAGAAATACATTTGTAATATGATAGAGTGCACAACGCCATGCGTGTGATGCATGACGGGCGTATGCCGGGGATTATTCCCAGCTCAGCCTAATTATGGCCTTCCGATGACGGCGAGGCTTTAATTTGGTATGAGCAGATAATGCAAGTAGGCGGATATAACTCGAGAGAACGTATTAGTTTGTATAACCACTACATGCCTTTAATGCTGCCACATTCGAAAATGCAAGATATCAAGATGACTAATACGCGAGAAAAACGGCGTATCTTAACTTGAAGGCTGCGGCTGGAGACAGAGACCGTAATATACTTAGGGACTTCCTAACGAACCGCAAAGAAAAGGCCAGCGAACCGCAAAATGGTGGATACATCTGGGTGGAGAAATAAGGTACATAGACTGGCTAAGAGGTACACGCAAAAGCCCAAGTCTAATGATTCTCTTCAAATCACCACACCTCCAAACACCCCGACTCTCCGACTCTGGCTCGCTCTTCTTTTCGCTTAATCGTTCAAACGTATAAGCGCTTGCTTCTCGAATAGCGGTATCGCTGTTGCCGTAGTCGTCGCTGTCGCCGCAGTCGCCGCCGCGCGATTGAAAGGGATGTGCGAAGTTGTTGTTGTAGGTAGTGGTATGAAGAAGGAGAGAGTGAAAAGTCGTGATGTGAAAAGGGGGACAGAGTAAACAGTAAGGCGATAAGAAAATACTCCACTGATAAGGCCGATAAAACATCGATAAGACTGATAAGACGCCGATAAGACCGATAAGGCCCTTTAAACGATAAGAAAGCAAGTCTCTGAACAGTACCTACATTTGACTACGTAGTCTTAGAATTTTGAAAGTATCTTTAGGGGCCCGGTTTTATTTTCTCCACCAACATCCACTATTTTGCGGTTCGGGGAGCTTTTCTTTGCGGTTCGTTAGGAAGTCCCTATACTTACCGTACCCGCCCCTCTCTTCTCTGCCGCACCCCCTTAACGCCTAATCGGGACTTTTCTGGCCATTTAGTAAAATAATTAAATTGCTGACCTTTTGCAATTGCCTGCCCCGAGTTCTAGCTGCCGCCACTACGGCCAAAGAAGGCAATAAAATCTGACCTGAACGAGGGGAAGAGAGAGAGAGGAGAAGAAGAAAAGACAACTCCGGAAGGTGCACTGCTTAAGCCGCATACAGGCGGAAGGTGCAATGGGCTGGACTGCCATCTTACGGAGGGAGGTATGCTTTACATAAAACCATTAATAAACTGGCAGGAGCGGTGGACGAACTGGCAGGCTAGCGGAGTCTTTAAGTTTAGAATGGCAGTTTAAAGGAAGGTGCAATCCTCATCCATCACCCCCGGCCACCAATGAACGGTGTAGATGGCTCGAAAAAGAAGAGCACATGACAGCTGATTCTGAAGGATGGCAGTTGACAAGGCAGTTAAAAGGCCGCTTCCGAACGGGCAGGAATATGCAGAATTGGAACAAGATAGGCAAGAATCAACCTTTGACCTGCCGTGAAAGAAAGTGGAGGCACGTCATGCCCCATACTGTCTACGAACTGGCTCTTACTATGATGCGAGCTTCTCCTCACGCTCTTTTTCTCTACTACTTCCTTGCCTATCCACGTTTTGGCCGTACTTTGTATTTTTGACGGATTTTATTGCAATTAAATTTAATTGCTTAAAATTGACTCCCTGTCCATCTTCGAGACTGGCTTCATTGTCACTCATTTCACATCTCGACACGTTCTGTCTCCAACTGGCATAAAAATACACTCAAGCGTGTAGCCAGCCACCAACAGAAACAACCTTGCAGCACGTTTATCAACAGCCTTTTTTTTTAATAAAAAAATTGATTTTTTTCTCTTCAAACTCTACTCATCTGATTTATCATATTCTCATCTACTTTATACCCCTTCGTGTCTCTTGGTCCGTTGTCTGGGCTTCCTTTGTTCTTCGCTTGCGGTCAAGTCTGGGTATTGACCTCTCACATCCTCGCATACTCACTCAAACCTTGTCTCACCGGTAGAGACATTTAGTGTTGGAGATTCTTCATACGTCAATTATATAATTGCCATGCTCAGCCTCGAGCTACCATGATACTTATATTTTGGCATCATTGGAGTATCTTTGGCATATTGCATTTTTGAATACCGTCCCAGTCTTCTACGTTGTTCGTCTTTCAACTTCTCAACATCTCGGCATCTCATCTTGCAAATACCTTACTTTGAAAAGATTCCGCGCCGCCTTTTATACCGCAGGACTACAGGGCCACAGATCCAAGAGATCCTCATCTGAACCTACCCCGGACGGGGTCGGGTATACCGCCCACGGGTAAGCGGAGGCTAATTCGGGACCCGATTTGAGATCGGAGACCCGCGTCATAGTACAATATGGCCGAAAAGACAGGCAAGACCGAACGGTCTAGTGGCAGCGAGCGTCCCAACAGTGCCTTGAGCGAGAAGACACACTTGGACTCTCTGGCCCCGGCAAATGCAGTTCCAAATACCCAAGGAGTCCTAGACAAGGAGGTTGATATCAACAACGCACATTCAGCCCGAAACAGCACAGATGTTGAAGTCGACACCGATCCAATATCAGCACTTACAGATTCTTCTACAGCGGGAGAGGCACACGACGGGAGGAGAAATGGCCAAGTGCCCGAAGACTTGGCCATGACAGCCGTCCTCAGCGGCGTCACAACCAACAACAACACTAGCAACAACCCGAACAGCGACGAGCCTATCGAATACTACCCCGAGGGCGGTGCAGAGGCATGGTTGGTAGTGCTCGGCTCCTGGTTTGCCCTCTTCCCATCACTCGGAGTCCTTAACAGCGCGGGCACCTTCCAGACCTACATCTCCACGCACCAGCTGGTCAACGAGACACAGGGCACAATAGGCTGGATCTTCTCCATCAATGCATTTATGACCTTTTTCACGGGCATCTACATCGGTCCTATTTTCGACAAGTACGGCCCTCGGTGGCCCGTCTTAGCTGGTACCGTGCTGCTGACGGCTAGCTTCGTAGCTCTCAGCTTCAGTCATAGTGAGTTCTTGATCTGTTTGGCTGTGAAATAACGGCCGTCCGCTGTTGCACTGCATCGCTGCAAACGACGCAGAAATACCCCGGCATCCGGGTGTTACCTAAAATATTTCTCGAGTCAACTAACGCCCGTTTCCGTTATTAGAATACTGGCACTTTATCCTTTCGTTTGGACTTCTCAACGGTCTGGGCCTAGCATTACTTTTCACGCCATCTATAGCCGTTGTGGGACACTATTTCAAGCGCAGGCGCGGTCTTGCAACCGGCATTGCATCAACCGGTGGCGGTTTAGGTGGCATATGCATTCCGCTGATGATGCAGAGCCTGTTCAAGCAAGTTGGCTGGGGCTGGTCAATTCGTGTCCTGGCCCTCATCTCTCTTGTTATGTCGGGCATGTCCAACTTTCTCCTGCGATCTCGCCTGCCTCCCGACCCGAACGCCAGTGCACACCCGGATATGCGCATTCTTCTCCAGTTACCTTTTGCCATGACCACTGTTGGCATCTTTCTGATGGAGATGGGTCTCTTTATCCCACTAACATACATTTCCATGTACGCCCTGTCTCGCGGGCTCTCAGAATCGCTTGCATCACAGGCCATCATGGTTCTAAACGTCGGTTCTGTTCTCGGCCGTGTCCTGCCCGGCTACTACGCCGATAAGATTGGCATCTTCAACACCAACATGGTGACCAACATCAGCTCGGTCATTGCATGCCTTGGACTCTGGCTACCAACATCGCTAGCCGGTAGCGCAACAAGCACCAGCGCGGCCGAGGGCGGCGACCACAAGAGCTCGGCGGTTGCACCAGTCATTGTCTTTGCGTTGTTGTTTGGCTTTACGAGCGGCAGCAACATCAGCCTCGCCCCAGTCAGTATTGGAAGCATGTGCCGCACGGAGAACTACGGGCGCTACTATGCAACGTGCTATACCGTCGTGGCAGTAGCAACTCTGATAGGCGTCCCGATTGCAGGCAACATTCTGACTTCCAACGGTGGCGAGTTTTGGGGTCTTATCATATTTACGGCATCGCTGTATGTGGGTGCCTTTATTGCACTGCTTGCAGCCAAGGTCGCCAAGGTTGGGTGGAAGATGACGGCGCTGTTTTGAGGGCGCAGATCACAGAAGATGACAAAGTAACGACTTACGACAATGTACTGTATATATCAAAAATAGCACTCTTTTTTACGCACTCAGCATATAAACTCACCATCTACAAATGCTCTGCAAATTTTCCTGGCTGGTCTCGTCAAGATCAGATAAGAAATACTAGGAGTCAGTCAATCAGTCAATCAGTCGATGCCAAGTGGAAGTCATGGGACGGCATCATCCCTCCGCTGGCCATGCTCTTTGGTATTGATGAAGTGGTAGCTGAAACGGACAGGGTATTAATACGACGTGGAGCGATGCAATGAGATGTAGACAGAGATGTAGATGGAAATTCCGATGTGTGTGTGAGTAGAAAATCAGCAATAAATCCATCTGATAACTTTTGTTAGTAAAGTCTACGCCGTTTCGTTTCACCAATAAAAGGACTGCCCACTGTAATACGGGGTAAGAGGGACCACTAGGGACCGCACGAAACGAATATGTTGAGAGGGAAGGTGCGCGCGACGGTATTACTGGCATATGTCTTCTACTTAAGACGATGGCAATGTTGATACTTCTGTGAGTGTTCGGATAATATAATTCAAGGAAATATAATAAAAATCCGATATCATTTTGAACGCGTCAAGCAAGTTAAATGCGCTATGCAGTCTTGTCCGATGCAAGGACAGCCGAACGGGTACGACGGTGAAACATTGCCAAACACTGAGACGCCATAAAAACTTAAAATAGCAAAAATAGAAATAAACTCGAGCGGGCCACCTTGTTCTTTGGCTTGCGCACAAGCCCATTCTTGACGTTCCCGCGTTTCGCCCGTGTCTGTTTCTACAACTGTTCTCTTCTCTTTGGTTCTTCAGTTCTTCTTCTCTTGTTCTCTTGTCTTGGCCAGATCGCATTTCATCCCATCTTTTGCCCATTCGTTCCTTCCTATTGACAAGCAACTGCGCCTTCCGTTGACGTTGCCGCCAAGTCACACCTTCCTCCGCAGAGCTAGCTCCCCCCCTGCCCTTTTTGTTTACTTTCAGCCAAGGGGTCCGGCCCTGGCACTTGAGACGTCATCCCACCAGGGGAAAGAGCGGACACTTGGATATTTCCGGCTTTCCGTGTCACCTCACAGCTGCAAGGGATTTCAAACGTCGTCTTTCGACATCTCTCTCAACTTCGCAACCTCACTTCAGTACACCAGCACATCGAGAAAGCTTCATCGAGCTTGAACCAACCCAGTCAAGCTTCACGGCACCGCATTTATTCCGTCACAAGCGCAGGCGCACACAGCAAACCGGCAACCATGGCACACCCCGTCGACGCTGCGCACCGCAAAAAGGTCCTCAAGGTCATTGTGCTCTCTCTTCTCTTGGATCTGGTAGGTCTCTTTCTCCCTATTCTGAGGGTGTCCAGCTCTAATCTCATCCGCCCAGGTATCATTCACGTTCATCCTCCCGCTCTTCCCTAGCTTGCTCGAATTCTACCGCAATGCCGAGACCAGCCCACGGCTAGGCTCTGCCGCAAGCTCTGCCGCTCCCGACACCCTCCTCTCGACAGTTTTGAACTACCTCAACGCATACAAGGCCTCTTTCGCGCGCCCCATCGACTCGCGCTACGACATTGTACTGCTCGGTGGTGCCCTCGGCAGCCTGTTCTCGCTCCTCCAGGCCATTGCCTCGCCCGTCATTGGCCACCTCTCCGACCGCTATGGCCGTCGCACAGCTCTTCTCGCCAGCATGACCGGCAACATTCTGTCTGTCCTGCTCTGGGTCGTGGCTGTCGATTTCCGCACCTTTGTGCTATCGCGTATCGTCGGCGGCCTGTCTGAGGGCAACGTCCAGCTAGCTATGGCTATTGCGACCGACATCTCAGATGACGCCTCGCGGGGCTCCACGATGGCCCTGATCGGCGTGTGCTTTTCCGTCGCCTTCACATTCGGCCCTGCCCTTGGCGCATGGCTGAGTACCATGTCCATGATCAAAGCAAACCCGTTTGCAGCTGCAGCCGGGTTCTCGCTTTTCCTTATTGTGGCCGAGACCATCTACCTTTACTACTGCCTGCCCGAGACGCTGCCGTCCAAGACGGCCGCTGCTGCCAAGACGGGCACAGCCCCACAGAGCGAAGAGAAGACCGAGCCTCGGGTCGTTCAAGTGCGCACCAACTCACACTTTATGCTCAATGCCGTGCATTTCGTGTTCCTGCTCTTCTTCTCGGGCATGGAATTCTCGCTGCCGTTTATGACATACGACCTGTTCGGCTACGGCGCGGCTCAGAACGGCCGGCTGCTGAGCTTTGTCGGCCTTGTGGCGTCTATTCTACAGGGTGGCGTGACCAGGCGCTTGCCGCCCCTGTTCTCGGTGCGCATGGGTATTGTGACCTGCCTGCTAGCATTCATTCTGCTGGGCCGCCTCAACACTGTGGGCAGCCTCTATGCAGCTGCAGCGTGTCTGGCAGCGACGTCAGCAACGGTTGTGACGGGCCTGAATGCACTGAGCAGTTTTGAGGCTCACGCAGGCGAGCGTGGTGGCAAGCTAGGCATGCTGCGGTCCTGGGGTCAAGTAGGACGTGGTGTGGGCCCGATTCTCTTTACCAGCGTGTACTGGTGGGCTGGGCGTGATGTCGCATACGGCGCAGGCGCCGTCGGCATATCATTTGTACTTTTGTTGTCGATCTTTGGCCTCAAGTCACCACCACGGCCAGACAAGGTCAAGGCCAAGGAGCTGTAGACAGCGTTAGTGTTTACGAAGTGACATGTATTTGGTTTGGCAGGTTTGGTTTTCTCATTTGTATATAATGTTCATCTGTTCAATTACTTTGTTCTTATTGTTACAATATTTATGTCATGAAGTATGATGTTTGGCTTCTAATTATTGCTATATATTGCTGCATGTCTTGCGCTTGATGCTGTTTTGTTGTTTTCATTATTTGATGCTCATATGCGACGACTGTCCTTGCTCACGTATCATACTAGCTGGGCCTATGCCTTCTTGTTGTGTGTCGCGATGTGCTCCTGGTGGAGACTGATCACCTTTGGTACTATCAGGCTCTCAATCTCGACATTGTTGGCCGCTTCGGTGCTCGACAGCCGCACCCAGTCGACTACTGCGGGTGTCACAAACACAACTTCTTGCTTGCGCGTCTCCAGGATGTTGCCAATGACCAAGTGGTGCTGGTACCGCTCCAGGGCGCCCTTAGCCTTGCCAATCAGCAGATCAGGGTCCGTCTCCAGCTTGAACGAGATCATCATGCTTTCGGGCGACCACTGGTCAACCAACGACTTAAGAAACTTGGGCACGGGGTCCAGATCAATCACTAGCCGCTTGCTTCGTGGGACCTTGGGGTTGCTGTCAAAGTTGTCGTATGTCTCTTCGTCTTCTTCCGGCTCGGCAGCAGACCCAGGCGGCTTATCGCCAGTCTTGGCCGGGTTGATATCCGTGCTCTGGATCTTGTGCTCCGACATGCGCTCCGGCTGCTTTGTTAGTGTTTGTTCTCACTGCGTTTTAATATCTCATATATAATATTGGCAAACTTACAGGCAGGAAGAAATCGGAAACGGCTGCCGCAAGGTACAGCAAGCCATTGGGCCCCAAACGGTGCATGGACCGGCTGATGGCCCGCAGCTCAAAGAGGTAGTCGGTCACTGTCACAAACGGCAGTGAAAGAAGACGGTCGTTGGCAGCCTGGTACCGCCGCAGTACGCTCAGCATATCAGCAGCATCAGAGTCACGGGCCTTCACGCCCTGCCCGTTTTCACCGACAGTCAGCAGTTCGAGGAAGCTGTGGGTTGCATGAGAGTAGTGGCGACTGTAAGGCTGCAGACTAAACTGGCGGTGCAGGAAGATGACGGCATAGTCCGCAGCGGCGTCATCGAGAAAGTACTCTGCGCTTGTAGCGCCACGAGTTCCGGCGGAGAAGTTGTCGATAAAGCGGACAGTCTGCTTCTCGAGTGGCACGGTGGTGCCACCGGACGTCACCAACACAACGCGGCGGCCGGCCTTGGCATGCTTCTCGAGGAAGGCATCGACAAGGATCATGTGGTCGTCAAGGTGCTTCGGTGGCGGGTTTGTGTTGAACCAGCGGTCCTCGTCCGAGAGAGGAGCTGTTGATGGCGATGTTGCCGCCATATTGAGAAATGATATGTGATGTGGGGAGGGGATAAGGGGTAGTTGGCCTTTTCTTCCGTCTTCTTTTTCACAAAGAAGTTGTAGGTCTGAACGATGAATCAATTCGGAGTGAGGACAGACAAGATTGAAACGGCGAGAGAGAGAAAGGAGAGAAAATGAGCGACGCCGGGCTGAGGGCGAATCTGGATATATATGTGTGCTTTTGCAGATGTGCCCAGATCTACGCGGTAGTTTGGTGAACTTGCAGAAAGCAGAAAAGCGTGCGCAATGGAATAAGACAGCCGGGGGCACCAATGGTAGAACAGGCAAAACCAATCCGATTGATGAAGATGCAATGCGATGCACCGAGATAATATGAGAATGAGACGAAATGACTGGCTGCCTCGTCCAATGTTCTTTGTGAGCTGCACGGCAGGTAATTAACACGGTTGACCCCGAGTTGGGGGCTCCGACGGCTTATGTAAGCCGGCCTTCCGCAGGCCCGCCCGACAGCCGGAGCACAACAACAACAGCGCCCGCTGCCAAATCGACAGTGAATGCGAGTATGTTTATGTTGGGATGTTTGAGGGCTCTGCAGGTGATATTTTTTATATTTCTCCTATGCTATTTGGCTACAATTTGCGGTGGTAATTTGTGTTATATTGTCAGCACAGCTTTTAGGTAAGATTCTGCCGTCCCACACCGCCATACATAGAGCTTCGCGAACATCTCGCCACGCCGTTAAGGATTCACGATAATAAACTGGCTGACCACGGCATGTGATCACGGGTATCATATTTTGAAAGAAACCGAATGGTTCGACGAAAGGGATTAATACGATATACATAATGAGTCTAGTTTAGACAAAGAAACATTTGCTCATGACAAGGAAGACGCTATTTATGTGGCTAACTGCAGCCGACATCAGGAGATTGGTAGATGGACCCATGAACGGTGGTATGATGCTCGGCCCTGCCTTTGGCATGTGCTTCGGAAGATGCGGGCGGCGATACAGACGGTGTATAAATATAAGTATGTGACCAGCGTTGATGTCGGTATCAGGAAATAAACTTCAACAAATTATACAGCACCACAACCTTTACACAATGTACTATAGCAGTGGAAACTACGAAGCCTTTGCGCGGCCACTCACGCCCGAGGGAATCGATGCCAAAAGGGTCTGGATCGTTGGCAGCGGTCTTGCGGGTTTGTCTGCGGCCGTCTTCCTCGTCCGCGATGCCCAAATGCCAGGCAAAAACATCACTATCATCGAGCAAGGCAAGATTCCCGGCGGTGCTCTCGACGGTATTGAAGAGCCTGAGAAAGGCTTCGTCATCCGCGGCGGCCGCGAGATGGAGGCGCATTTCGAGTGCCTTTGGGATATGTTCCGCTCCATCCCCTCATTGGAAGAGCCCGACGCTAGTGTTCTCGACGAGTTCTACTGGCTGAACAAGCGTGATCCCAACTTTTCTCTGCAACGTGCCACCATCAACTGTGGTCAAGACGCAGGCACTGATGGCCTCTTCACATTGAGTGACACCGCTCAAAAAGAGATTATGCACCTGTTCCTGACCTCGACTAAAGAGACCGAGGATAAGCGCATTAGTGATGTTTTCTCGGCCGACTTTTTCAACAGCAACTTTTGGCTGTACTGGCAGACCATGTTTGCCTTTGAGAAGTGGCACTCTGCTCTCGAGATGAAGCTGTACATTCATCGTTTCGTCAACCACATCAGCGGCATGCCCGACTTCAGCACTCTCAAGTTCACAAAGTACAACCAGTACGAGTCGCTTGTGCTCCCCCTGACAAAATACCTGCAGGACCACGGCGTGTGTTTCCAGTACAACACTGTCGTCCATGACCTGGAGTTTGCCCCAGGCAATAGCCAGACCAAGGATGGAGGCCCGACAAAGCGTGTCACGCGCATAAATTGGATTCAAGACGGCGTCAAAGGGGGCATTGATATCGATGTCAACGATTATGTCTTTACCATCATTGGCTCGCTGACCGAAAACTCAGACCTCGGGGACCACCACACACCCGCCAAGCTCAACACGGGCCCTGCGCCGGCATGGGAGCTGTGGCGCCGCATCGCCGCCAAAGACACAGCATTTGGCCATCCCAACGTTTTCGGTGCTCATATCCCTGAGACAAAGTGGGAGAGTGCAACTGTCACAACACTGGATGATAAGATCCCAAAGTACATCCAGAAGATTTGCAAGCGCGACCCGTTCAGCGGACGGGTTGTCACTGGTGGCATCGTGACCGCGCGCGACTCTGCCTGGCTAATGAGCTGGACTATCAACCGGCAGCCACACTTCAAAAAGCAGAAGAAGGACCAGCTCGTCGTCTGGGTCTATAGTCTCCTAGTCGAGGCGCCGGGTGACTTTGTCAAGAAGCCCATGCAAGACTGCACGGGCGAGGAGATCACGCAAGAGTGGCTGTACCACCTAGGCGTGCCAGTGGAAGACATTCCGCAATTAGCGGCCGAGTCGGCCAAGTGCGTGCCCGTCATGATGCCATACGTAACAGCCTTCTTCATGCCGCGTGCGGCAGGAGACCGTCCAGACGTCGTGCCCAAGGGTGCCGAGAACTTTGCTTTTTTGGGTCAGTTTGCCGAAACAGGCACGGCCGATACCATTTTCACGACCGAGTATTCAGTCCGCACTGGTATGCAGGCAGTCTACACGCTGATGAACGTGGACCGCGCAATCCCCGAGGTGTTTGCATCGACATACGACGTGCGGTGTCTGCTAGACGCGACCGCCAGTATGCGCGACCACAAGGAGCTCGCTAAATGGCTACCAGAACGGCTTCGGAAATTTTTGATCGGCAGGCTTGACGGCACTGAGATCGGCGAGCTGTTGCACAAACACCACCTGGTGTAGATATGATGTTGTAGTTGAGAAAGTTTGGATGATAGTGTACATACATTTTTATAACTGGGAATTCCTAATCACACCATGTTTGAGTCGAGTGTCACGTGTAGAAGAGGGGTGATGATCATTATCAACTTCACTTGATTATATTTGATCGGATCTTGAATGATGTGTATTATAGTTTATTATCATAAGGTCATTGTCTCTTTATGCACATGTCGCATCTATGACGGAAATAAAGACAGAAAACAGTAAACAGAAAAAAATACAGAAATGAGGAGACAGATATCTTGCTGTCTCCGTCCCAAAAATTACAACTCCAATGGCTCCGTCAAACGCCGGGTATGCTTCCGCTCCATATGATCGATCCTCTTACTGACTGCACAGCACTTGAGGCCATGCTCGTACTTTTGTCGTCCCCTTTTTCCTACTGCTCGCTGGCTTATGCGATGACAGTAGATGGTGCAGCTGCGGGGGCAGTCTCTTCGGCGCCACCTCCTGCGAGGAACTGTGCGTACCGAGACTGCTTGTTGTGGATGCCGCACTCGGTCTTGTTGCGGCCCTTCCAGCGGCCAGCACGCTCATCCTCGCCCTCAGCAACGGGGCTGGTCGAGTGCCAGTCGCCAATCGACTTGTAGCCGCGGTCAAGAAGAACGTTGTAGGGAACGTTGTTCTCACGCACGTACTTCTGAACATCGCCAAACGACCAGTTGGCCAGGGGGTTGATCTTGTAGATGCCCCGCTCGTCGTCGACCTCGATGATGTCCAGGCTGCCGCGCTGGCCACCCTGCGAGCGCCGGCGGCCAGTTAGGACAGCAGAGACCTCCAGGTGGTCGTAAGAGCGTTCCTGGGGCTCGACCTTGGCGAGGTAGTCGTACATCTCCTCGGACAGCTCGTACAGGCGGCCATATGTCTCCTCGAACTCGGCGGCAGTCTTGAAGCCATCAGGCTTGAAGGTGTGGATTGTGATGCCCGGGTACTGAGCACGGACGCGGTTGACCAGATCATAGGTCTCCTCAAAGTGGTAGAGAGTGTCAAGGAAGATGAGGTCGACGGGGTGCTTCGGGGCAGAGCTGGAGCTGTTGGCGGCGTGCTCTTCGCGGCCGAGCTTGGACAGCATGTCAATGGTGACGAGGCCAGTCAGGCCGAAGGCGGTGGTCTGGTAGAGGTTGGGGAAGAAGATCTTGGCAAAGCGAATGATGTCCATGGGCTCCATGTTCTCGAGCTGCTTGTTCAGATGGCGCAGGTGCTCAGGAGTCAGGGTGACGCGGGGCAGACGGGCAGTCGATGACGAGGCAGATGGCGGCGCGGAGCCATAGCCCGACTCGACAGAGGCAGCATCATCGGCTTGCTTGGACACCTCGACAGTGTCGAGGCGGGGCGAGTTTGTCGTCGAGATGGCGGCAGACATGACGGAGATGTGGAATGCGTGTGAACGAAAAGGGTATAAGTATATATTCTTTGCAGAATACGCTGAACGGCCCACTGTCGACTGTCGTGGGTTTCTCGGTGCGGGAGGCTTCGTGAGGGATATGAGAGTTGAGTGTAAGAGAGTGAGTACGGAAGAGAGAGAAGGATCCGAGTGACGGCTCAATGAGGAAACGAGGAGGAGGATAGAGTGGGAGAAGTAGTAAGAGGCGGGGTCTGGGTGAGCACGCAACAGTATATGGGGATGACACAATGTTGATGATGTGAGGGGGCAAGTCGATATTCAAAAGGACTTGAGCGAGAGAGATCGAGTGATCAGAGATATATAAGACAAGAGATGCCACAGGGTTCTATCTGAGGGAGAGGGGCGTTGTCAAGGTTATGGTCGAGGGATGAGAGCTTCTTAAAGGAGGGCTACTGTGATTTTTTCTTTTTCTTTTCCATTTCTAATTCATCTCGGATTTATAAGACTGCCCTTCTTGACCATTCTGTACTCTGGCAGGCAGGCAAACAGAGCCAGATCGGGAGGCTCATGTCATTGCGTTTGGTGCCAGTTTCGACGCCGGGACCGACAGCCGCCGCCGCTCCACCCGATTAGGAAATTTTCATATAAGTATAAGACGACATCGACTTTGCTCTGTCATAAGGACTGACTCGATCGCTCCTTCCTTTTCAGTTCTGCGATTTGCTCAGCCTTGCTCTACACTTCTACAGCCTCGAAGTCGACGACAGTGAGGCTCATGAAGCATATTCCCCCGCAGCATGCAACCCATGTCGTGGTATGTATAAACTACGACCCAGCGAGCAGACCACTGCAGTCAACAAATAAGTCTAAAGTCAATGGAACAATAGGATGACGGGGTGTCGGCGAGGGTGTGGATGGCGTGAGGTGTCATACAGTTTGAGAGTATATGCGCACAGTGAATATGTGGTGAAACGCCCGCATAATACAGTGCTAATAAGCGCGGGAATGTCGCAACCAGATTTTGATGTCGACATTGCTCGGCAGCGGAAAGAAAAGGCAATTGCGCCATCGCAAGAAAGGCCAGGGTGGAAAACCTCTGATCACGACATCCGCGCTAGTCCTATTACAGTGATTACAAAGGTAGATTTGTGGAGAATCTAGGAGAAATTTCGAGCTTTGACGATGCGGACAACCCGAAAACTCCAGAAGCCTGCACGAGAATTTTCGATGCAGCCAACGCTAGTACTTGTGCTCAGGATCAGGTATGGAATTTTGTTATTGGAAATCTCAAAATAGACGCTCTTTCAGTGACGTGACCAAATCGTGCCTTTGGTCTGGATCTACATGTGATTGGTCACGTGCTACGTACACACTGCGAACTGTCAAGCTGTCCCATGCAAGGATCGCCGTCTTTCGCCTCAGACAAACTTGAATTGTCTATGTAATACACACAAATTGTATTCAATGTGCACTCAATCTACAATCAATATCATGTTGATGACTTCGAGTGAAAATAATAATCTTGCCATTTATCCCGACGAACAGCTACGTAAACACACGTTTTGACGTCCAGACATTCATACTAAGCGAAGCCTGTGTTAGCATGATAGTCTGATAAGTTCTTATCTTCATTGTAGTACGAATTCTAAGATCTTATGTTTGTTACTTCGTAGATCCTCATCACAGAGATCTAGAGACCTTTTTTGTGCGACGATGTCGTCAGTGTTGATGTGTGATTACCTAATCAAGCTAGTAATATGCAGGAACGGTTATCGCTATCGGCGCATAGAAATGCACTCAGTAGCAGGCACACAATCGGCCCACCATTGCACTTTTGGCGGGGCAGCGTCAGCGTCAACAAAGAATTGACCCTGACAGCGACCCTTGGACTAGCATTCTATCGTTTGTACTTTTGCCGACTTGTCACGCTGTCAAACTGTCATTTTCCTGTGTTGTGGTATTCGCTGCTACGTCCCAATACCAACGTCAACACCGAAACCACCACCCTCTCCCTCACCATGTCGGCCCCCAGCAGAGCCCCGCTGACAACCCGCGGCAGCTTTTCGCTCGAGTTGCCCAACACCCGCCGGCGACAGGAGCAGGCCGCTGCCCAGCCCCGGCCAGCAAACCACTATGGTATCGACGAGGTTGTCGAGGATGGTGCTGATGACGTTTCTCAGCCCCCCATTGTTCCGGGCGCCGTGCCGGCCAAGCCCCAGATGCCGCGCCGTTTCAGCGGTGTTCCAGATCCCAAGTCTCCCCCGACTGTGGTCGACAGTGGCATCGCCCATGACCTGATTCATGTCAACTGCACACCCATGCCTGGTGTTGCCCGCCCTGGCGAGCGTCTTATTGCCACAATCTTCTACAAGGGCCGCGACTCTAACTCTGCACCTGATGTCGCTCCCATCCCCGCCAACCTGGCTCCGACCAGCCAGGCCTCGTCATTCCCTCTCGAGCTGCCCGCCACCGATTCCGAACCACCCCGGGACGGACTCTACGGCACCTATGTCAGCCCCATCTGTATTGCTGCGTTTTTGCACCTCATGTCGACCTTCCCCCACAAGGCATCCGAGTCCGATACCGACAGCAGTCCAGCAGCCGCCCCAGAAAGCAACACTTCCGCACCTGCTACGTCCTCTTCGTCGTCATCCCCGGCCCCCTACGCCAGCGGCTACGGTTCCAACTTGAAGGCTAGCCATCGCTACCTTGATAGTGCCGTGCGTCCGCGCGTTGTTGAGGTCGTCCTTGGCCCTGCCCCGGCCCTGTCCCTGGCCGATCTGCGCCGTCATGAGCAGCTGTATCGCTTCGAGCGCGAATGGGGCGTTGAGGTTGCTCTGCAGTACGACACCCTCTGGCGCCGCCACCCGCGCCTTGTTGTCTTCGATATGGACAGCACTCTTATCACCCAGGAGGTCATCGACATGCTGGCGGAGGCCGTCACTCCCGATGTTGCCGCAAAGGTCGCCGAGATCACGCACCGTGCCATGCAGGGTGAGCTTCAATTTGACGAGGCTTTCCGTGAGCGCGTGCGCCTGCTAAGTGGTCTGTCTGCTACTCTTTTCGACGCGCTGCGGCCCCGCCTCGACGTGACCAACGGTGTCCCTGCATTGCTCCGTGCCCTGCGCCGCCTTGGTGTGCGGACAGCCGTCCTCAGTGGCGGCTTCCAGCCCCTGACTGGCTGGCTGGCTGGCGAGCTTGGTATCAACCATGCCCACGCCAACAATGTCGTAATTGGCGAGGATGGCCGACTCACTGGAGAGGTGACCGGTGCCATTGTTGGCCGCGAACGCAAGTGTGAGCTTCTCAAGCAAATTGCGTCCGAGGAAGGTGTCGACCTGCGCCAGGCCATCGCTGTCGGCGACGGTGCCAACGACCTTTTGATGCTTGAGACTGCTGGCCTCGGTGTTGCGTGGCACGCCAAGCCTGTTGTCCAGCTCCAGGCTGATGTGCGGCTGAACCAGCCTTCTCTTCTCGATCTGTTGTACCTCCTTGGCTTCACGAGCTCAGAAATTGCTGAGCTGTCTGCCGAGGAAAAGTAGGAGAAGTCGCCAAGCATTGAGTATGAATGAGGATCACATCACTGCCTCATCATTAGAAATATATTAAAAGATCAAGGGATTCGCAGGTACATAGTTATGTCAGCAACCCTAAATTGAATAGGCCATAAAAGGCTCTGATGGCCATATTTTAAGAGCTAGAGGTCTTACAAAGCAATATAAATTACCCAGGAGCCTTTTCACTCCCTGTCACCAACAAATCATGGTACATCGGACTGGAAACAAAAAGCAGTAAAGCCACAGGTATTGAGCACAAAGCACAGAGGAAAAGACAGAAAGTTAAGGCAAAGCCAAAAGTTCATCTAAAAATCCCTGTCCTTTCAATATCAGCCTTGACCTTCAGCATAACCTCATTTTCCGCTGCGAATCGCAGCCGCTGGCTGGCAACCTCAAACTCGGTCCATTCGGCCACCAGATCTTCATGAGCTTCCTGTGCACCCATCCCCATCGGTATATTTGAGTCCGCGTAAGCAGCGTAGAAAAACACGGTCTTGATGGTGTCTGGTGTTGAGACTTGCAGGTCGGGGTAGTTCACGATGCCCACCGGCTCGTTGTTGAGCATATCGCAAGTCATCTTGAAATCATACACAGCGTCAGCCGGCGTGATCCCTTCCAAGGCAGTTGTTGACGACGCCGATGAGGCGGTTGACGTGCTGTAAGCTGTCGATGCAGATGATACTGATGCAATTGAAGGCACCGTCCGGTGCGTCATCGTACTACCCGGATTTTCTGATCCAGTCGCATCATGTGCAGCCCAGTCTTCAGTTCGGGGCTTAGTGCATCTCGTCTGGATCAAAAGAGGGAAAAGAGAGGCCCGCACGCCCGTCTCCTCATATGTTTCCCGCAATGCTGCAGAGTGCAGGGTTTCGCCAATGTCCTTCCGCCCCTTGGGGAGCTGCCAGATCCCGAGACGTCGGTTAAAAATGATCAAGACCTTGGAGGCTTTGGGGTCAACACAGGCAGTACCGCAAGATATGGTGCAGCGCTCAGATGGAATGAAGGTCATGGCGCGGTCGATGTAGTCTAAGTCGAGTGGGGTTTTGGCCTGATGACTCGGAATGGGTGTTGACTCTCCCATCTTGGCTCGAGTGTGGTGGATGTGATGTAGGCGGATGTTGAGAGATGGTCGAAATACTGATGAGCAAGAGTCATGCCGTATGGACCTTATACTACACGGCATAGAGTCGAAACAGAGTAGACGGTCAATGAAGAAATTTTGCAAGGGGGTAAAATATCGACGGAATCGGGAGTATAAGTAATAGCAGTAATAAAAGGAAAGGTTAATAATAGAATAGAATAGATATTACTAGTATTGGGAAGTTGAAAGGCAGGGGTGATTGCGGCTTCGGCACGAGGTGGCGCAAACGAGAGCTTCCAACGTACACCGGGGAAGCTCCTTGCAGCAACCCGCGACACGTAACAGCTAGCCGAGAGTATCTTTTAGAGAGCAGATGAGTAAATATATGCATAAACGAATCAGCAGGTATACAAATAAAATGCTCCCAACAGTGCAGTTTGCTTCAGCGTTCTCCACTGTAGCCCTAGTATTGCAAAAGGCCAGCACGTATCCCGCTGAGTCGCGTGGCATGCAGCGGCAGCGCGGCACAGACACGGAGAGGGTGGATAGGATGCGGATATGACGAGGCGGAAGCTGAAAGGGCTGGACCCGTTCAGATGGTAAATCCAAGATGCAGAACGAAAACTAGGATACTTTATGCAGGAAGCGATGGCAGCTGAAACTAGACTTTGCAAAGGTGGAAATAGTATCAAGGATGTAAATGATGAATGTATATGATGAACAGACCTGGGGCTCCCAAAAGGTTCTTAAATAGACGGGTTAGCTAGCAGGACACTCACCGGTTTTATGTCGTGTGCGGCAATAGGCCCAGGATTGCCAAAAAGAGCATACTTTTTGGTGGGACATGGCAGCAGCCGGTGAAGATGAACATGCCGGTGAGGAGAAAGGCGGCGGTGGTAATGAGTAGCTGGCTGGGAGGTATCAGAGTTCAGTGTATGAGCCTCCCCTTTTGCTTGCATTTCCCACATTGGCAACTCCAAAGAGATGTTCACCATACATGACGGGGTACCCGCGTTTGACTCTATAAAGTACAAATACTGCCATTGGTCTATGGAACATTGGGACTGGGGGCATGCGTCTTGTGGCTAAGATGTTTAGGCTACCTAATTGTCGATGTGGTTTCTGTTGCATTGTGACTCCGCACTCGCCAGTGATACCGGCCAGGATGTGGCTGACTTGGTCGTGTACGAAGATCTTACCCTAGCTCGTGCTGATAGCGTTACAGCTGGGCGACAAGTCGCACTTACTTGTATAATTGTAAAGAGTAATCGGATTGTCATTTTACTTGGGCAGCTGCTGGATAAAGTCACGAATAAAAGAGATGGAACCTAGCGGGGAATACTTGGGCTGAGAGATACAGAGAGATTTGGATAGCTGCGGAAAGGGCCAGGACCAAGCATGACAGGACGCATCAAGGCCATGAATAAAAAGATACATATGTGTACTAGGTGACGGTCACCTAGCTGGTGCAACCTTGCGACTTAAGGACCCAAGCAGGACTGGCTTATCTGCATGTATGTCGTGGCAGATAGCAATAATGCTATGGGATGCATGCTGGTCTTTCTCGCTGTGCGGAAGCGTTGCAGGCCAGACGCCAGAGGGCGATAACGAGGTAGAAACTCGGATTGTATCGCTGTGGAAGGAAAAGAACGATGGATGGCCATATAGCGGATTGTTTTGATGATTGCGGCCTGGCCCGTGTAGTCTCCTCGCATACCATTCTCGTCTACAGGACCTCTATCAATAGCTCAGGCTTGTTTATTTTTCATTATAGTTTTGCTGGCGAGGGGTGTTCTCCGAGCTCGCGGAGGAGTCCCGTGCCAAGCAAGAAGCGGGCTTAATGCAATGATGGCCTGTTTTTCTTTCCTTTCTTTGGCTACGAGCCACTCCAGGTTACATTTCTAGCTATTTTGTAGCTGTTGGCTAGCTTGTTTTGATATTTCCATAATACCAAACAGCCGCTTCTCAATCTTGCGCTGTCTTGTGGTGTTAGGTAAGGGTGGCAGAGTATGAACATCCAAACGTCGCATCAAAGAAAGGGGACGTACTGAGTAAGATACGAAGTAGTGAGAGGTACTGTAAGGGTCTTTCCTTTGCTCCAATACCCGCCCCACCTCTCGCGGGAGATCTTCGTCTTCTCCTGATGAAAGTCGATACAAGTACAGTGCCGCAACTTATCGGCTACCATTCGACTCGTGAATAAGTCGGTGTGGAAGCGATAGCTGGAAACCTCAGCCAACCTGACACGTCCCTTCTTCGCTGCGATTCTGGGGTTGCAAGGAGCAGAGCCGGAAAAGTTCTCGCCTGGCGATCTGCAACGAGAGCATACTTTAGTGCAGGAAGGCCTTACTGCGACATTCCGGATATACTCCGTCGGCCAATGTAACAGGCCTGCTCCTAATAAAGTACAAATGACTCTCACCGCTGTGGAGAAGATATCTGGTCAAGGGGGCCTGTTAGCGCACTGGTTCTGACGCAAAGTCGAGTCCTTTAGCACGATATCTTTGCAATCTCGAATAATGTTTTGAGGAATGGCCAGGTTGTAGATAGGCTTAAAAAGGGTTGGGCTCTGCTTCCGGACACTTCAACCCGTCAACGCCATGCCCATGCCCCGGTCCGAAGAAGCGCGGCTTGATATCGCGGGCCCTTAACCCCTGCTTCCGCGACATTTCGCCACTTGGCGTAATTGGCTTTCTGGCACTTGGGCATCAAGAGAAAGTCCATCGTTGACACAACCCGATTGATAAAAGTGTGATGAGTGATCTGAATCGGGATCCATTTTCGGCATTGCAATTCGGCATTGCAATTCGGCATTGCGATAAGAAATTCGATGCAACTGTTGAGGTCCGCTAGTGAATGTTGTAGAGTGAGTCGGTTGACAAAATGCAACCAAAACAAGAATTAAAACAGAGAGAAAGGCCCCGAAACAGATTACAACTTAATAATCAGACACGGCACTTTATGGGCAGCTTGTTTCTGTTCAAATGTAGCAAGAACATCAACTGCTCCTTCTTTGTTCTGCCACTGCCTTGATACTGAGTATCACCATGTATTATTAGTGTCTTCGGACTAGCTTTGCTTGAGACGGAAGGCGCCTCTCATAGTAGTATTTGTGGGTAACGAGACAACAGTACTAGTAAACTTTCGTAGAGTTACGTCATCGACGGCTTCTTATTCTTCGTCTCATTTTCTCACTTTAGCTCTAAAGAGTATATACTCAGTACACTCTTCGCACATGGAAAAAAGGTACGATTGAATAACAGAGTGCCTACTGTGCCTTGGCTTGATCCAAAGTTTTGCTTCTTAAGTCCGTTTATCAAGCCGTGGAACAGCCACATGGACGATCGCTCTCTGCCTACTGGCTGAATGGTGGAAAGCATGGCTTCTGGGCGCCGAGAATATACACTATTAGAGTCTTGCGGTGCCCCGTCTCCGAGTTTTTCTACCAAATTACATATCCAAGCAGGTTATGTCCGCGTTATGGTGCCCGCCGTTCACCACCCGGGTTTTTTGCCGACTTGAATTTTCTCTGCTTAAAAGGAACTCAAGTCCAAATGAACGGCACTGGGTGAAGAAAAACGAACTGCGCTTCTACGGCACCGCAGAAGATATTGGATACGCAACAGACAATGCCTAGACGACCTTCCGACAGCGTGCCCCCCGTGCAGGAGGGGGACCCAGGCGCAAATACTGAACGAGCAGTACCGGCGCCATCAAGGTCGCCTGCCGTCCACAGCAAATCTTGGAGTCTGCAATCACTTGGAGCGCCTTTTCGCCGCGGTCATGTGCTGCAGCCGTTCCGGCTTGTCAGTCAAGACTTGCGCAACCTCAGGGGCCGCTATGTATCCGACTGGACCGTCTTTAACCAGCTTGTCCTTGCCAGCACCATTTACGTCTTCTTCACCAACATTCTCCCGGGAATCACATTTGCGAGCGACCTGAATGTCTTAACAGGCCAGTCATGGGGAACCATTGAGGTTGTATTTAGCACTGGCCTATGCGGCATCATCTTTGCCATGTGAGCAATCTCTTGGGAAATAAGTCAAGCTGCCTGCACTTAGACTAACAATGGCCTGGCAGGTTCTCCGCGCAGCCTCTCACAATCCTGGGTGTTACTGGCCCTTTTTCTGTTCTAGCCGAGAACATATACTCTTTATGCGAAGAGTCTTTCCATGTAAGCCCTGGCCCTGAAACACTCGCAAATTACCCAACTAACACGGCCAGATCGACTTCCTGCAGTTCATGGCGTGGTCCTTGATTCACGCTGCGTGGATGCACATCCTGCTTGCGGTCTTCAATGCGCACGACTACACTATGCTTTATGTCACTCACTTCAGCGCCGACATATTCTCACTTCTAAACAGTGTTATCTACTTCCATAAAGCAGTGCTAGAGCTGCAGCGCAACAAAGAGGCAGTCTCTATGGCTGGCTTCCTATACTCAATCATTGGTGCTATCGGCACATGCCTTGTGGCCGTTGGTCTCTCCACGGCCGAGAAGCACTGGGCACCACTATTTGGCCGCATTCCACGCATGTTGCTGACCGAGTACGCCGCCGCCATTTCCATCATCTTCTTCATCGCTGTCCCACACATTGGCGACCTTGCTAGCTTAGACCAACAGCACTTGTCGGTACAGACGACACTCCGCCCAACAAGCTCTGACCGTACAGTTTTCTTTGTGCGCTTCTGGCAGCTTCCAGCACACTGGGTTCTGGCAGCGATCATACCGGGAGCTATCATCACGGTGCTGTTCTTTTTCGACCATGAGATCAGCAGCATCATTTGTACAGTCAAGCGGTATGGCATTCGGAAGCCAGGAGGGTTTGCTTGGGACATTATCCTTCTCGGAGTCACTACCGCTATCTGCGGGATTTTGGGCATCCCTCCATCGAATGGTCTTCTACCTCAAGCTCCCCTACATTCCGAATCGCTCAAACACGTCGTCATTGAGCAGGAAGATGAGTTAGAGAACTACACTGCGAACGGTCGAGGTGAAGACGCAAACAGCGACGCAGATGTAGGTTCCGACAATGGCTCAACTGAGCGTCTAGTCACCCGTGTCCACGAGCAGCGCTACTCGCCACTGCTTCAGGCCGCTCTCATTCTGGCGTTTATCTCGCCTCCTTTACAAAAGCTGCTTGGATATACTCCGACATCAGTCCTGGCTGGGCTTTTCATGTTCATGGGCTACGAGTCGCTCTCGGTGAACCCGATTCTTGCCCGTGTCGGGTATCTCCTCACCCCTCCCTCGGAGAGAGACGTGGTTATCCAACAGCAGCTCCCCGATGGCGTGAGCTGGTTTGCTATACACGGATACACATTCGCGCAGATTGTATTGACTGGTATTGTTTTTGGTGTTACGCTCACTGTTGCTGCACCTGTCTTCCCAATTCTCATCATAGTTCTGGTTCCACTGCGGTTGAAACTGATGAACCGCATTTGGAATAAGGAAACATTACGCTGGGTCGATGGTTGGGCATGTCGAGATGGACAACCAGAAGATAGTCAGCCTGATGAGGGGTCCGATGAGGACAATGCGGACTCTCCAAGAGAAAAGAGCGGCCCAACAGGCCCCATGGCTTCTGTTTTTGAGGGCAATAGTCATATGTCTGACATTGAGCAGGCACAACCCTCTCATGCCAAACAAGCATAGCATAGAGTCGTGTGTGTATGACGTGTGTTCAAGATATATATCTTGTATCAATGCCATTATATCATTCCTTAATCTCAATGGTAGTAATTAATTAATTTCATACTGATATGACTTGTCGTTCCGTTCCGTAAAGCGTCTCGCGTAGAAACTTGCGTGTACATGTAATCATCGTCGCATGTGTTAACCAAAACCAAAACACAAACCCAATTCTTCGAAAACAAATCATAAACGCCCTGCCATGCAATATAGCCCAATTATAAAATGCAACCGATCCCTAATATTGTCCATAAAACGCCAATGATGTTATACAATCGTATCATAAACACGAACAGTAGTGTGTTGAGACTACTGAACTCCCTCCTTTATGTAAAACAGAGCACTTACTAGCCACTCATCTGCTGTGGCCGCCGACCACTTGGCCGGTTGGTAAGCTCAGTGTAGCGCCGAACGCGCCGAATGCTTAGTCTTCGGTCATCGCCGGATGTGCCAGTAGCAAAAATCCAGCGGGAACGTGCAACAGGCAAAGAGTTAATGCCTAGCTGGTTAAGAAGAGCAGTCCGGTTGTGGGCGTTCTTGAAAGCAGGCTCTTGCAGAAGATCCTCGCTGGCACAAAAGCTAAGAATCTCCGCAATGCAAGTAACGCCGTGGGGGAGGCGAGAGTTCTTGCGACCAGGTAAGACTGAAACCAAACAGGCGAACAAGACGACCAGGAATGTCAAAAAGACAGCATACAAGGCCATGTTGGGGACCATGAGAACCTCGCCCGTGGACACTGTAAGAGCCATAAAGAGGCCACCGGCAAGAGCAGGCATAAATGCCGAGCAGGTTGCTGTCAGCGAGACTGCAGCGACTCTCCAGTGACGGTTGACCAGAGCGTGCCAGGTGACTTGGAGGGGGAGACAGGCAGCATAGTCAGCGAGAATAGAAGTCGCAGGCTGGGCGCCACCAGCATTCTTGCACAGCTCTGCCCATGGTTGAAGAATCCTCAGAGTCATGTCAAGAGAGGAGAATAGCAGATACAGCACCTGGCCGAGCAAGGCCGGCAGGAAGCTATAGAGAAAGTTGGCACGAGAGAAGCCCTCGGGGGAAGACTGGGCATCGAGCATTGGCAGGAATCCGTGCTTGATGTTGGTTGCCGGGAGGAACGAGACAATGAATAGAACAAGCAGCAAAACAAAAGAGACAAAAATGAACAAAATCAAAGGGCCGTCGCGAATAGACCACGGCAAGTAGCGATAGCGAACATTTTCCGAGTGAGGTGAAAGTGCAAGTGCCTCCAAGTCGATGTTGTCGGGCATCGTGCTTCTAGTTGCCTTGTTCTTTTCATTCCACGAACGACGGATCTTCTTAGTTGTCTCTGTGTCGTTGCCAGCCTCAAGGCCAGAGTTCTGGCGGCTAAACCAGGCATCATCTAGGGCATCAGTGCCAATACCGTGCCACAACCCACTGGTGCGACCGTCTCTCCAGGTCCAATAGCCGAGCTTGTCGATTGTGCGGTGTTGGAGGGCAGAGCGCATATCACCACGGTTGCCAAGAAGCTCAGTTCCGTTGTAGTCGGCCATGGTGTTGCTGTTTGTTGCGAGGGTAATAATGTCGGCAATAGAGCGTGGGTCCCAGATTAAGCCGGTAGGGCGGGCATACCAATCAATAAGGACAAATATGAATGTTGCAGCCAGAACTAGGTAAAAGGCTACCAGAGTCCAGATGACGCCTTGGACAGCAGCCCAGCGCCATGTGCCACTGTATTTGATAACAGAGAAGAGACAGCTCTGGACTGGCACGATGAAATTCGCGAGCCAGAAAATAACGACTGGGATGCGAATGCGCCAGGGCATAGCTCTGGATATTTGTGGGAAAAGAAACGATCCAGGGTAGATGTTGTCAAAGATAGCACCGTTGCGCTCCTCTGGGTGAGGGTGGCCAAGTGCTTGCATACGAGCAAAGGGTGAGATGCGGATGATTGCTGTAGAAAGAGACTGTGAGTACAGGACGACAGCAGCTGCGAGGACCTGGGGTAGTACGCGGAACAAGAAAAACTGGCCGCTGTAGATGCTGCCACTATATTCAACAAGGCCGTGGTGATCTCTCGAGAACACGGCAGTGAAAATTAGAGCAGCAAGCATTAGCATGCACAGGAATACCACAAGCAAGAGGCTCAGGGGACGCATGACAACAGGCTTGAAAGTTGGCAGAGGGAAGACGAGCTGGGCCTGAGGCGAGAAGGTCTTGAGGTCAAGGTAGGACCAGGCATCCTTGAGATGATTTGCAGGAATGGATGAGCGAGGGGCAGCTTGTACGTGGGAGTGCACGAGGGTCGACAGGGTCGACGTTGTGCTTGTTCTTGGCTCTGCAGGGTTGGCAGACTCTGAAACCCGGGGAGTAGCTTGCTGGCTGCCACGCGACTCGTAGCCGCTGTTGCGCCGCATAGAGTATCGACGATCGGCACCGTGGTGCATGGATGAGGGCGGAGTGGGCATCTTGATAGCCGAGGTGCCAATATTTGCGGTGTTGCCCGAAAAGGAGCGCGGCCTGTAGTAGCCGAGGCCATCGTCAGGGACGTGGCGGAAGGGGAAGCTGTTGTGGTTGCCGGCTGTGCTACCCTCTCCGGGGACACCAGAGGAAGTGTTTATGTTTCCTGTCAGGGCGTCTAGGGCATAAAGAATGTACGGTGTATCATCGACTCCAGGAGTAACGTTGGAGGCATCACGGGCAATGGCGTCCTTGAAGTACTGGCCAGGGTTGGTGAGGGCCATACTGGGGATGGTTGGGTCAGCCATGGCGAGGGAGGTCACGCCGTTACTGAAAATGGTACCGACGGCAGCACTGCCAATCTCTCGGGACCCCTCACAAATCCGAGGTACCTGCGCAAGAGATGCAGCGGGCTGAATGGATGGCAAGACTGTTCCTCTAGCCACGGATGGGGGACCAAAGAGGCGGTCGGGGCCGTAGAGCTCTTCAACGGAAGAGGAGTCCTCAGACGTGCCTTCAGTTGTGCGGTAGGGCGGGCTTGGAGCGTGGGGTACAGAGCTGGGCGGGAAAATGGGTTGGTGAGATGTGGAAGAGGTGTCGAGGTCCTCGGTGGCCTGGATGCTGCTTTCAGTGGCGTTGTAGAAAGTGTGGCCGAAAGGAGCGAGACGGTCAGCGGGAGGCGGAGGGGTTTCTGAAGACTGTGGCCAATCGGGCAGTAATCCGGGATAGCTTTGGTGTGGAGGGACTGTGTGCTATGTTAGTTTCTGAGATGCGGTATGAGATGCAGTGTCCAATAGAAAGGGGGTGGGCGACGTACATGAATCTGCAGTGTGTTTTGGGCTGAACTGGTCGATGCGCATTATCAGCTATTGGCTTGGAGGGGAATATCCTGGATGAAGACTAGGTCGGCTGTTTTTCGGCAGGTGGGATGGATGTTGATATGCAGAGTAGGTTGATCAAATTCGATGTCGTCAAGTCGTCGACGAAATTAATCGCGAGTTTGGATAGTGTGATAGATGGGTTGGAGGTGTTGTGTGATGGATAGATGCGATATCGATGACGTAGACGCGAAAGGTAATGAGAGCAATAAACAAACTCCGGTGGTAATAGACGCGGCAAAATCAAACACAGGCCAATAAACGAAGCAAGACAAGGCGATGTAAACAAAACAAAAAAATGACAATGTGTTAAAACTATTGAACGAGATAGTTGGGAAAAAATCAAAGGAATGAGAATAAAACGGCCGCATCGTGGGCGGCCGTTGAACAGAAATAGTAAACTGCATTCCAAAGGCGAGGCTGGTCTTGGATGCGTGGGAGGCTGGTGTGTTGAACTTTACCACCTTCAATTAAAGCTATGATGAGATGAGGCTTTTGGCGGGACCTGGAAACGGAGTCCAAAGCATCGCCAGCCTCCTTGTGTGCCCGGTTAGGGGCCGCCTAGTGTGTTTTAGCGGATATTTTCCATGTTTAGTGGGTCCTGCGCAGTTTTCAGCACTGATCTTCAGTGAGTTTACGGAGAGAGGGTTCCATTGTTCTCAGGGAATCTCGTACGCTCGCATCTCGAAGGAACATCTTCGACGGCACTTTTCAGTGCATAATATTATTAATTCGGTTTTGAGGAACACATTTTATCGTACACAATTCATCCTACAAGCCGTACTGTATATTCAGCCTACAGGTGGCCTCGTGGGGTTGTGTGTTTACCCCGTTAGGTCCATCGCAGCTTCCATTTCTAACCGCTCTTTCCTTCCTTGCTCCAAGTATTCGATGTGTCCTAAACCTTCCCGCTGTAAGACTTTTTTGCAAATGCCTTAACAGGAGTAGTGCGTGGCTGGAACACCCCTGCTGGTACCTTGCATGGATGAGTGCTCCACTATTAACGGGCCCAAGCTTCCACTAGCCCCTCGTGTTAGTGAGGGTGAGTAGGGACTAGGGAGTACCTCTGTACTTGATATCGTCGTCGTAACATGCTACCAAAAATCAGTGACGTCTCCAGCCTTTTTTTCATCACTCGCTCAGTCCAGCCTCCAATCAATATATATTATGATGCCTGGATTTCTCAGCTGAGGTAAGATATTTTGCTCTCCCAGTGAGTTGTCTTTACCCCATATATTGATTCCTCTTTTGTCAACAAGTTCCTGGCTGCGGTCCAGGCCGTCGGGCTAGTTACTACATCAACATTACCGCAAGCCCGGGTTAGCTCTTTGGATGCATGCATCATATGTATTTGTACATGTCTTACTATGTAGCAGAAGTAGTTGTTTTGTAAAGTCCGCCATGTGCTTGCTTATAGGAAGACATAATAGACATGATATAGAAAATGCAGCTCTGTCACGACCTCGCTGGCTCACTTGGGCAGAGGAATGGCTACTTCCTATCTTTGACAGCTCCAAACTGATGTTGTTCCCTTCAGCAACACGCAGTCCGCAAGCCACGATGGCAATATAGTCTACAGTCCCTCGAACGAGCCGTCTTCGGATTACAGAGATGAAATCCCACCCAAGAAATTACATTTTTTCTACTGTGAAGAAAGAATGCCTTTCTACCCTCTCTCAGCAGGGTCTTCTACGGCTGCGTCCTGGCATACGGTATAAAATCCCATTATCTTGATTAATAGCGACATGTACTCCATCAATATAAGTCCGTGACATGTTCATCGCCTTCCCTGCGTCATAGCCAGGTCAGGTCCAGTTTAAGCTAGAATACAGCGTGAGTCAACCACGCTAATCTTAAAGCCATTTCACAGTAGTACACTTTGACCTGGCCTGAATATAGATCAAACAATCAGATAGCAACGAAGGCTCACTATAGACTTTACCGACATGGAATACGAAGTGCTCTTCATCGTTCTACCCCGGCATGGACGCTCGCAAGCCCAGATCCTCTTCCATACAGCACCGAGACCATTCGCCCTTCCGATGAAGCCATCAAAAACTTCTGGCTGTGTCTCGCACAGTAAGCCCCGGCCTCCAATCTTTGCACGACAAATGGTCGGGCACAGAACGTCGCGGAGACCCAATCTTCAATAACTATTATATCTCTCTAGACGGCGCCTTCACCAGTATAAATATGCAGCAGACTGCCCCCACGCCGCCGCAATGCACTCGTCAAGTTCTTAAATGAAGTTGCTGTCCTTCTGGCCTTTCTTCTGGTACAAGGCATCGCGGATACTTGTTGAGACAAGCAGACGTAGATGCTTCCTAGCTGAAGATATCAGATGATGGAATCCATGGCAATCTGTTTCCTCAAGTTGAATAGCTGCGATATCGCAAATTGCCTAGTGGACGCGGGAACGATATATGGACAACAACTTTCTTCGTGACATTAACCCAGAGTACCATGAGAAGCTGCAGATAGAAAGCCCTCAGTACAGAGACTTCCTCTCTTCTTGCGGTCGAGCACAGACAACGCCACAGGGCCACCTTCCCAACAGGGTGTACACCTTTGGCTCGCAGAACAACCCCAGTGCTACGGGCAACAGCAGCTTCGGCCCCGATGATGTATTTACGCCATTCATCATGTCACACCCTTTTCAGCATATGCAGAACTGCGACAACTAAATCGGCGTTGCGCTGAATGCAAAAATGACGCTACCGCTTTGTCAATCAACGGGCCTAAATCGCGATGGCCGCGGAAGAAATGTAGTCCTCAAAGAAGTGGATGCAAGCAACGTCGAGGGAGAGACTCATGGTTTCGGCGATTTGCACCACCTCGGTGCGGGATGACCTTATTCTCATGTCACAGATTCCCTAATTGGTCCAACCCCATCAACCTGTCCCATGGACTGTCTGGGTGGTACATGCCATCTAATACGCAAGCTATTTTAATAAATCAGATTCTTGTCTTATTTTATTAACTTTTTGTTTCCCCGTTCTAGATCCTCGATCTATGCTCTCGATTACATACATATGTCTTATTAGTGCTGGTTTGAATCATGAACATGTGCCATTTGACGTATCATGCCCTTAGTGGAAGTAAGACGGGTGGGGGGGGTTACAGAAGCAGTAGATGTTACTTTGTTTTGGGGAATAGTCAGCCGTAGTTGGTCTCCAGGCGGGTGCGAACGGGAGTGTTGGATCCTTTCGTAAAGATGGGGTTGTCAGCATGACACACCAGTCTTTTGCTCATCTTACAATCAACTACGAATTCAGCCCAACTACACCCAAAGACATTCAGAATCTCGAAAATAGCAAACTATCAACCACAACATGCAGCCCGGGACTTGGCAGAACATCGGCCTTGGCGTCGCCGTGTCGTTCGCGGCGTTTGGGCTAAGCGGCATTGCCGCCCCGCAGTACGCCGTGAGGGAAGCTTTCGGGCTAGAGCCCGAGATTAGGTCTGCAGCAGATGTGAAGACGAATGCCAAGACCGACACGGCCAGTCCCAGCCCGGCCACTCTTATTACACCACTGATTGGCGTGCGCGACCTTGTGATTGCATCGACTCTGGCAATGCTCTGGAAGCGCGGCCTTGGCTGGGAGATGGGGTTTGTGATTGTGTCTCGCACGATTCTGTGTTCCGCCGATACGCTGCTGATTGCCAAGCAGAAGGGCCTTCATGAGTGAGTTTTGTTTTCTCCTTTTCGACTGGTTTAGCCATTATGCCGGCGATGTCTAACAACGCAGGGGTCTTATGGCCAGCACCGGCCTGGTTGCATGGCTCATTGTTGGGGCTGGCCTTATTACGAGTGGCTCCGAATGAATCTTTGCCCGGAGATGTCACCGCGCGCTGCCTATGGGTAGATGGAGTTTACATATACAACCCAAATCGTCTACAATTTATTGTGCTCAGCTGTCACGACAACCCTGTTATTTTATTTCTATTGTCGGTCGTCATGTCTGCATGACTAAGTGATTTCATCTGATAACACGGAAGGGGCGCGGGTTGCTAGAAACGTCTCCCTCTTAAGATACATTGTAGTAGGATATGACGTAGGTACATGTAAGTACTCTAGCGCATTATCTAGCGCATGGCTACCTGTCAATACCGAGAATATGGAGTAATACTTAAACACAGCGCTCATCATTACAACTTACGACGTAATGTCGCCGTTGCGGGGTCAACTGGCGCTGGACGCTCTTGCCACAGAGACAAAGCCCTTTTGTTAGCGGGCGAGGCAGCCTGTGAGCCTGGCCGGGGGTAGCCGCTGAGTGGCCAAATTCGGTATTTAAAAGCTGTCTGCCATCGCCATGCTTCTCAATCCCTTCTTACCTTCTAACCCACACACACATACTCCAGTATACTCGAGGACAAACACACCTGCAACTTCACCCAACATGTCTGACATTTCCAAGGCCGCCGTCGACCAGACGTCTATCTCCCCCGATAACCTGGTGCGCCGCAACTCGCTGGAGCAGCACCTGCAGAACCGTCCCAACCGTGAGGACCTCATCCAAAGTAAGTTGTGTCTTTAGGGGCACAAACAGGCGACCAGGTGACGGTGAGCGACAGTGATGAGATGGCAATCGAGCGGCGGCCGGCGGGCGGGTGACTGTGGGGTTGGAGAACAGTTTGGCTTGGCTCCGACTACTCTGTACCAGCGCAGTAGTTAGTGGAGCTGCCGTTATGAGTCGACGCTATGTACGTGCGCTAATCACTGCCACCCACCTTAGAGAACATCCTCCCGGATTCGACTGCTGCCCCAGGTCTGCAGGCGCAGCAGAAGGAGCTCGAGAAGAGCATGCGCGCCGACTCCCTCAACGAAAAGATCTCGCACCGCCCATCGCCTGAGGAGCTGATCAAGAAGGGCGTTCTGGATGAGGATCCGCGGTCGCCCGAAGAAAAGTACGAGGAGGCCATTGAGGACGAATATGCCAAGCGCGAAGGCGGTGCTTGAGTGAGGGTGGCACGAACTGCATCGAGAGATTGGACTCGGTGTTTTATTGTAATTTTATGTCGAAATGAAAATCACCACGATTAGTAATGACTGCAGAAGGGTCAACCAGATGTGTGTTTGTATTGTGTATTTTTTTTGCATTATGTGAATCTTGTGAAGCATGCGAATCGTGCGAATCATGCGAATCGTGCAAAATTTGTGAAATCGCGTCAATCACCCACCAAGCATCAATCAATAAATCATGTCAATCATGCTAATCATGCCAATCATGCCAATTGTGTCGATATAAAATGTGCATAAGAAAATGCAATCAACAATAAACCCAGCAAAACATTACAGGTCCCAAGAGAAACAAAACATAATAGTACACTAGCCCTGTCCAACTCCAAATAACGCCGTTGCCCGCCCAATTTAAATCCCAGTAATCGTACACTATTTTCTGTCTGCAAGGTCATCATGAGCTGCGGCCGTAGTAGCATGAGGCATCGCGGTACTCTGGGCGTGGCTCGTAGGCATCGCTGCTCTTCTGGCCATGGTTGATGACAGAGACAATCTGGTTCTTGTGGTTTAGCCGCGACCGCGTGTTGGTCTCGCTGTTGCGTGGCGAATCTGAGCCTGCGCTGGATGGCGGCGAGTAGATGCTCGACTTGTAGGATGATGATCCACCGGAGCTGGAGGAGTAGTCATAGTAGCCAGAGTTGTAAGTAGACATTGTGAGATATCTGGATGATAATGTGGCTGTTGATGAGGAGGTTTGAGATGATGATGCTTGTTAAGAAGGGGTATGCAGTGGGAGAGCTTGATATGATTGTGAAATCGAACAGATGAACGGCAGATGAATAACAACCGGCCATCACCAAGACATATATACATGGCTGAATCCCGTCCGATACACAGTACGCCTGCGAACAAAGGCGTCCGCGCCAGACATTGCGGCCAGGCTGCCGGATGCCTTCTTTAGCTCTTCTATGTCGGTTTCCGAATGGGGAAAGAAACACCTAGTTAAGACGCAACATCACCTCAGTACTCTGGCAGTTACGGTATGATAAGATAAAATAGTCATAGCCATAGTCAGCAGTCCTACCAGTCCTACCCAGTCCTAAGCCTTGCTTGCCTAGACATACGCCGGACTGCTTTGATCGGCAACAGGCGATGAGTCTTATGCCTCTGTCGCCTAGAAAACACACGGGCCTAGCCAGGCAGCACTCGAGTCACAGCCATCCATTGGCTGCAGCGTGACTTTGGTTGGCAAAGCTGAGATCGGCTGAGGGTGGGCGGTGGTATTCAAAAAGTCAACATCAGGGCAGCCGTAGGGTTGTTGGAAAAGGTACTTCCATTCTGTGTCTGGCACCGTGGGCTCGCCTGTTTCTCACTGTGCCTAGGACACAGCTTGTAAAGTGGATCCTCATCCCTGTACTCTTGAGTCAGAGGCACATCCAAAGGCTGCCTCAAGTCGCCAGAGCAGTCACAGTGCCAGCCAGAGTGTCACCACAGAGTAGTGTACCAGATAAAGCATAGCGCGAACCCGCTATTTGCCTAGATAGCGGGTCTTCTAACTACACTACCACTTGCATGCCCGTAAAGGACAGCACACCCATTCTCCATGCCTGGTACTCAGTACACACGTTTTTGACTACTCAGTCTCACGACACTTTGAGACACCATTCTTACCCGCTCACACTCACTATCAACACCTCTCTATCCATACTCACCCTACTCACTCACTCCGTAGGCCATCACAATGAAGCTTCTTGCTACCCTCTCTCTGCTTGCCACCGCCGCCGTCGGCGCTGTGGCCACCGACCTCGGTATCGACGTCACTCTGCCCGTCGAGTGTGACCGCAAGACCCAGTCTGGCGACAAGATCTTTGTTCACTACCGTGGCACTCTTCAGTCCAACGGCCAGAAGTTTGATGCCAGTATGCTCACAGCCTTGCCTAAAAACTGCCTGGTAATGTGGCTGTCAATACTTTGATATACCTACTAATTCTCTCTCATAGGCTACGACAGAGGCACTCCCTTCTCATTCGCTCTGGGCAGAGGCTCGGTCATCAAGGGGTATGTTTCTTAGCCCAGTCATCAGCCGCCACTTGATCAACATACTAACGATTGCTCTACGTGTAGCTGGGACATTGGTCTGCTGAACATGTGCATCGGTGAGAAGAGGTAAGATATAGTAATATCATTTGTCGTGTCCCGTTCTCTTTAATTAACATGTGTAGAACGCTTACTGTTCCTCCCGAGTTCGGCTACGGCCAGCGCGGCATTGGCCCCATTCCGGCCGGCTCTACTCTCAGTACGTTGAATATTGTTACCCGCCCATGTGCTACACGCTTATAGACTATACGACATAGCATCGTGTTCTTTTCACAGTTACTGATTTGTTTTCTGCTTGTAGTTTTCGAGACCGAGCTTATTGGCATTGAGGGCGTTCCCAAGCCTGAGACGATCGTGACCAAGTCTACCGCCACCGAGACCGCCGCTGAGGAGCCTGAGGCCACTGAGGCCGCTACCGAGTCTGCTACTGAGTCTGCTACTGAGACATCTACTGCAACCTCTACTGAGACCGCCACGGAGGTCGTCGCCGAGACCGTTACTGAGACCGCCACGGAGACCGCCACCGAAGCTGCCGCTGAGACCGCTGATGCCGAGGAGACCCACGAAGAGCTGTAAAGTACATGTCCACGTATAGTTTTCCTCCGTTTCTATAGCCAAGCCCTGTAAGGATCTCTTGTTCGGATCTTGGGAACTTTTTTTTGAAGCCAAACGCCAGTATTTAGTGTTATTCGGAACCAGGTTTGCCCAATGTCGCTGTTTATTGCCTTTGATTATCACGTGATAAACTCGCCTGGCGAAGAAACAACCAATATAACCGATAACAGTCGTGATTGTGGTAAAACTTCATTTTTTTTGGCGTATATAACAATGCAGAACTGCATGTTTCTCACAATAGGCTGCTCCCGTAAATTCGTCTGACCGACTAGCTAGAAAACAGGCAGATCCTCATCACATGTGCAAGTGTGAACATACGAAGAGGCTAATTAAATCTTTTTATACTAAGAAAAAATCAATGAACTAAGCCTTCAAACAAATTTAACAAAGTTAGCATCTTGCCACAGGGGACCCATCTCTAATAACTGGAGTTTCTTAAACATACACCTATTCGAGAGTCCAAGTGATAGGTCTTGATTCGACATAAACGCACGTTTCAGCCCGTTAATATACCAAATCAAAATTTACACAGCTCGAACACAATACATACTCACAAGACATAGGATACAACGTCGCAGTAGCGATCAAATCCATTGCTCACCGCTCCGAGCGGCATATAGTGAAAGGAAACGGGTGTCGGCGGTGTCTATTCCATCTCACATATCCCGAGCAATGACACCAAAAAAAATAGCCCCATGAACCCCTTACAATTTTCTCGCCCTTGAAAACCCATGCATCAGCATCTTTGATTTTCACCACCACCTGCTTCTGTCCATAATATATTTCTGGCTCTCAAAGTATTCACATCTTGGCGCTTTTCTCGGCAAGGGCTTGATTTCGTCCGCGACACCATCCTCACCTAAAACGCTTCTCTTGGCCGGCCTCGGCCTCAGCTGGGCATGTCCCTTGACATCTAAAGTCAACCGACATCTCTCCCGCCATAGCATACCATCAAGATATGCTACCACACAATTTGGCGCCCTCTGCTCGGCATGCTCGCCTCGCTGCCGTAGCGGGCCACATCCGGTCCTTGCTACCGCCGCTCAACTTCATCACTATCCATTATGCATACTTTATTGTCATGTCACTAGTGTCTTCTCTCATCTTCTGGGGCTCTTCTCGACCGGCTGCGAGCATCTCATACACAGACAGCTTGTTTCTCGTCGTTTCGGCCATGACCGAGTCAGGCCTTAACACTGTCAATCTTAGCCAGATGACCACATGGCAACAGACCATCCTCTTCCTCCTCATCATCCTAGGAAGCTCGATCTGGGTGTCGATCTGGACTGTTGCCTTCCGGCGCCATGTCTTTGAGCAGCGCTTCGATGATATTGTGCGTGCAGATCGCGCCCGTCGCACTCTTCGCAACAGTTCGGCCTCCGCCTTATCAGCCAAACCAGGACCGTGGGCTATTATAAAATCTATCTTCAGCCGGGGTCCGGGCAGATACAATTCACATGAGCTTCCCCTTTCTACCCCGCCAAGAGCGCCGCCCGAGAAAGGAGACTTAAGCACGGATACGCGAAAGGACCCTCAGGGTGTGGCTCTTCCTGATGCCGAGTATGCACGCACCGGTGCCCTCGACTCATCGGCAGTCTTATCCGGTCACATATCATTTACACAAAAGCTGCAAGCGACTTCGACCTCGAGTGCATATGCTTCTCAGGCCGATCGCCTGGCTCTCCGGAGAGCGGCTCTCTCGTCAAACCACAAGGTCGCTGATGCAGATGCAAATTATGTCGGTGTTTTTGATGGTTCCTCCAATTTTCTTTCTAAGCATACAGTCGGTCGCACTTCTCAATTCCATGGCCTCTCTAAGGACGAGCGTGAGGAACTCGGAGGATATGAATACCGGGCTTTAAAGCTGTTGTGTGTCGTTGTCCCTCTGTACTTCTTCCTATGGCAGCTTCTTGGATGTCTCGCGCTGGGTGCGTGGATTAGTAACAACATGGCTTCGACTGCGACTGCTAATGGCATCAACCCCTGGTGGCTCGGCATCTTCAATGGTGCCTCTGCGTTTAACAATTCCGGCATGTCACTTCTCGACGCAAACATGGTGCCTTTTCAAAATGCGTACTTCGTTCTTATCACCATGGGTCTGATGATCTTGGCTGGTAACACGGCATATCCCGTTCTCCTTCGCCTTATACTGTGGTCAGGTCTGAAGGTTGCAAATCTCACAACACGCCAAGACCAGCTGATTGAGACGAAAGAAACAGTCAAGTTCATTCTTCAATATCCCCGAAGGGTGTACACAAATTTGTTTCCGGCGAGACCGACATGGTGGCTGTTGTTCATGATCCTGCTGCTCAACTGTATCGACTGGGTTGCCTTTGAGCTCATGAATTTAAGCAACCCAGTTGTCAGCAGTATCCCTACTGGCCCTCGCATCTTGGACGGATTATTTCAGGCAATCGGTAAGTCTCGGACAACGTCTGTTTTTTTTTGTTGTGTTTTGGGGGGTGGGAGCGCAGTCTACGGTGCAGATATCAGACATCAGCTTTGCTAACACGATTTCTATGAATTTAGCTGTCCGATCTGGTGGATTCTACGTCGTGCCAATGCCCGACGTTTATATCGGACTCCAAGTCCTCTATGTGATTATGATGTACATTTCCGTCTACCCTGTCGTCATAACCATGCGCCACTCCAACGTCTACGAAGAGCGTTCTTTGGGTATATATTGCGATGACCCGGTTCACGACGATGACTCGCCACTAGATGGTCAAGACAACTCGGTCTCGCTGTTCCATGAAATTGGAAGTGCAATTGGACGTGTCTTTCTGCCCTGGCATGGGGTTGGTGTGGCTGCATCCGCCCATAAGGGCCAGACGGCCGAAACCCGCATCAGCTTTATTAGTCAACAGATTCACGGCCAGCTTGCCCATGATCTCTGGTGGCTTGTCCTTGCCGTTCTTGTCATTACAACAATCGAAACATCACACTTTATCGCCGACCCTGTCTCGTACAGCGTGTTCAACGTCATTTTTGAGGTTGTGTCGGCCTATGGCTGTGTTGGCATTTCTATGGGAGTCCCCAACGCCGCATACTCGTTTAGTGGTGGGTGGCACAGTGCAAGCAAGGTTGTTTTGTGCTTTGTCATGATTCGAGGCCGTCACCGGGGCTTGCCGGTAGCACTAGATCGGGCTGTACGGCTCCCCGGAGAGGAGCTTCACCGCGATGAGGAGGAAGACTACCACATTCGGCGCAGTAGAACGTTTCGGCGCCTGAGTGTCAACGGGGCTGCGCCGGCCGCATAGTCTTTCTTGGTTGTTTCTATATGGGTAAAAGCAATCTGCATTATTATGAATTTAATGATACCAATACAATATCTAATAATATCTATCTCGGGTTGTGTCATACAGTAGATGAATTAGCTCACTCTGAGGGCGTTGGAAAGAGAGAGAGCGTTGATGGCCTCGTCTGACAGCATAATTGTGATTATGTAATGCACTTAAGTCAGGTCATGTGGACACGCGCCAAATAAAACGCGAAACCCCTCCAGCGGGTCGCCACGAAAACACGTCAAGGACCAAAGCCTCAAGATTCCAGTATACACATGCGATGTATGTATGTCTTTGCGAGTGACTGCATTATACTGATGGGTCTTCTCGATGTCTACTCTTTGCGGCCCAAGCACACCGGCTGAGGGATCGGAGCAGCGTGCAGACTCAGGGTCGGTCAAACCCTTGTCGCCTGTCGAGCCGGCATCAGCTGCCTCTGTTCCGTCCGATTCTGGCCATGGCAGCCTCAAGTATTCACTTCTCGGCCCTTCTTTACTCAAAGCCGGCCAGGAATCTGTTGATCAAGCCAAGGTACGATGACGGTCGCAATCCCGATGCATCCCAGGAAACATGGATCTAACGTCCTTAGGTGTCTGATATCATTTATAACGCTTCCAAGGGCTCAAAGTATTTTGAGAGGGAGGAGGAGCGAGACAAAATCCTGTCTTTAAAAATCAAGCAGATTTTGGCCAAAAAGACACGGCTAGAACATCTCGACTTGTCGCACGACCTACGGATTGTCGACAATCTGATTACACAATTTGAGGCATCTCGAGACCTATCTCAGTACATTGTGCACGTTGACTGCGATGCCTTTTATGCCGCTGTTGAGCTCCTTGATAGGCCAGAACTGGCAGATGTTCCATTTGCCGTGGGTGGCGGAGTCTTGACGACGTGCAATTACGCGGCCCGCAAATTCGGATGCCGCAGCGGTATGGCTGGCTTCGTTGCAAAAAAGCTTTGCCCACAGCTGGTGCTTCTGAAGCCCGATTTTACAAAGTACACGGCAAAGGCACAAGAAATCCGCCGAGTTTTGGCAGACTATGACCCCAGATTCGAGAGCGCCAGTATTGACGAAGCATACCTTAATATCACGCAGTATTGTATAGAAAACAATATGGAGCCCGCAGCGGCCGTGGAGAAGCTTCGCGGGGAGGTTGCCGAGCAGACAAAGGTGACCGTGTCGGCAGGGATTGCAGCCAACACCCGGCTAGCCAAAATCTGCTCCAACATGAACAAGCCAAACGGACAGTATATTCTCCCGAACGATCGCACGGCCATTCTTGAATTCATGGCAAGTCTCCCGTGCCGAAAGGTAAACGGAGTTGGCCGTGTGTTCGAGAGAGAGTTGGCTGCTGTGGGGGTCAAGACGTGCGGTGATGTTTACGAGCATCGTATGTTCCTCGGTCGTCTATTTGGAGACAAGGCATGCAACTTTCTAGTTGAGGCACACTTGGGGCTCGGCAGGACACGGGTACAGCCTGCGGGAGAGTATGAGAGAAAAAGTGTTGGCACAGAAAGTACGTTTTCGAGCATTTCGGATCCAGCGGAGCTGCGGAATAAGCTTCGCCATATTGCCGAAGAGCTCGAGAAGGATATGCAGCAGGCGTCGTGCAAGGGCCGCACGTTGGTGCTAAAGGTCAAACTGCACACGTTTGAAGTTTACACGCGGCAGAGTATTTTACCACGAGCCATCCATCAGACAAACGATCTGTACAACTACGCTCTGCCGATGCTGAGCAAGTTGGAGCAGGAAATACCCAGCATGACGCTTCGGCTCATGGGGCTTCGATGTACGCATCTTGTCAGTACCAAACGGCCTGATACGCTTGCCTTTTTCGGTGTCAAATCTTCCCCGAAGGATACAGAGGGCAGCGCTGGAACTCTGCTAGGCACGCCGGGACTGGCTGGGGCGGCTAATAACCCAGGTGATGACACTGGGGATGGTGAGTGGGAGGTTTGGCCAGATGAGGAGTTTTGTGGGCAGGGTGAGACTCTCACTGCGGTAAACATGCATACGGCATCGTCGGAGGAGCACGCAGGTGCCTTGCCACAAGTAGCAGGCAAAATGCAATTTGAGTTGGCTTTCGCTCCAGGTGTGTCGCCGCCGGCTCAACAAACGCCCCATGGCACACCGGTCTCGCCAAACCCGGCTGACAGCGGTACGCCAGCCCAGGATATGTCTTCGGAAACGCGGTGGCCCTGCCCGGTTTGTCTGCGACCTCAGGCTGCGGATGAAAGGCAGTTCAACAGTCATATTGACACATGCTTGTCCCGACGGACGATCTTGGAGGCTGTCCAGGAGAGCAGTCTGGAAGGCCAGTCACTGGCAGCCGAGGGGGGCCGGCCAAGCCCGGAAAAGAAGAAACGAGGTCGGCCTGCTGCGAATTCGGTTGTAGGGAGCGACCTTCGACAAAAGAAGATCTGTTTTCGGTCTTTATGACAGTGTGGCGTAGCTTTTAGGTATGACTCTTGGATCGGCTAAAAATGATCACTTCTGGTCCTGAATTTGTCCCACTAGACTTCATCTTGGGGTTATGATAAATAAAAAATATATACACAGACATCGTATGGCTAAGCCACTATCCCAAAACGCCGCATGCGCCAGCAAATCAATTGATATCCCATCATAATGTCACCACACTTTACGAGTCGTCAGACATGCAGTGGTCGCCGTCGCCGAGCCCGGCCGCAGCTGGCGCCACTAGCGGCTGGGACTTGCGTTGCGCTGGGCGGGCAATGTTCCAGAAGCTATACAGCGACGGCTGGTTCGTTGATGTACAGGTGTCGTTGTTTTCTGCCGTTGGTGGGGTGTTGGTCGTCATATCGTCGTTCTGGATTGCTTGATCTTCTGTTGCCACTAGCTGGTCGTGACCGGACTCTTGTGCAGCGTACAGCAGGCCGAGTGTGCGTTCTATTGTTTGGTGTCAGAATACATTCCCGGATAGCGATACGCGACTATGCATCACGTCTGCACTGTGGAGGGCGGGGATTGCGACTTACCATGCACCTCGGCATCGGATGGCCGACCATTGCGGGTGCGCTTCATAGTCCGGCTGTTGAGGTGTGTCGGGGCACGGAACCCGCGGAACATTGCCGACGCAACTGGCTCGTGATCTGTCATTGAGGGGCTTGAGAAGCAGAAGTTTGTTGACGGGCGCGATGGGGACGAAAGAGTTGTGCTGCTGGAAAAGGAGAGCTCCGAGTCGGACCGCTTGCGCTTGAGCATGGCCATTTTGTATGGTTGTGTGAATTAAGGCTGTATATTGATGTAGACAGCTACACGTGGTGATATTCTGAAATCCGTGAGGTGAGTGTATGGCTTCGTGGTCTATGGCGGTATTGTATGGTGCTTCGAGGTAGACCTGTTTCTGAGATGCGAAGTAATAATCATATTAATAAGTGTGCCGTGCTTATCGTGTGGCTGGGAAGGGGCAGGCGCGTCGGGTGCAGGGACGCGATAGTGGAGACGCGTAAAGTGGTGTCTATTGCGTTGGTGAGACATCGTGTCACGACGTACTATCTTGGATAAAACGGGACATAACTACGAAGTAAATGCGGTCATTCAGCTTCGAAGCATAAATATGTTAAACTCATGGGTGCTCTCCAATTTGGGCTTTTGAACTTTTAATTATGGTGCAGCGTGTTGTGTGTACTCCTTGGTTGGATTTGCACTGCGACTGTTGGATGTTTTGACTGCAGCTCTTTGATTGTGTGAAATTCAATCGGAGGGAAAATAAAATAAATAATTAAGAACTTTAACAAAATCAGAAAAAAATGGGCGCAAATTAAAGTAAATCTGACAACTAAGACATAAAGAATCCCACTGGTATAATTAACAATATACGGAGAACAACCGAAATAAAAACAAAGCAACCAAAACACACAAACATACAGCGGAAAACATCAGTAAACTCGGAACAGCAATAGACGCAGAAGCCATACCCGACGCGGGAAGTCACTCGAAAGCCCCCAAACGGTAGACCCTGCCATGGCTGGCACAGACAGGCACGAAGCACGGCTGTAAAAATAACGAGACGTGGCGCAGGCATGACAGCTGGAAAGACTACAATGAACATATAGAGTGTGGATATGATGCTATGCTACCTGAAATAAGAACGAGGAATCAGAGAAAGAAAGATATAGCCAAGACGGCAGACTGCCGCACCGAAGAGTAGAGAGAGTTGGGGGGGCTAAATGATACGAAAAAGTAAATCGAGGCGAGAGGGGATGGAGTGGTCCGATCAGGAGGCCAATTCAGGACTCGCTGCCAGCTGTCTTCTTGATGAGAGAGTCGGAGGGCGTCACACGCTGTGCCCACTCGCTGTAAAACTGTTAGCACGAGATGCCCGACACAAATACACAAATGACAAACGAAACAAGCAAGACGACAAACAAAAGAAAAGAAAAAAGAAAACACTTACGTCCAGCTTCCATCGTAAACCTTCCGCGACCCAGGGGAGCCAAACTGTGCCTCCTCGAGGGCCGTCTCAACAACACAGGCGGTTACACCCGTGCCGCAGCTAGAGACAATGGGCTTCTCCGGGTCGAGGCCCTTTTGCTCGAAAATGGCGCGCAGCTTATCTGCGGGCAGGAATGTCTTGGTAGACGGGTCCAGAACAGCATCAAAGGGGATGTTAACAGCACCGGGCATGTGGCCCGAGGACAAGCCCGGACGAGGCTCAGGGGCCTCGCCGGTAAAGCGGCCACTTGACCGAGCATCTATTATCTGAACACCCTCAGCGCCCTCCTTGTTGTGATCAAGTGCGATCTCACGGACCTCCTCATAGCTAGCAACCCTTGCCTCGTTGATCTCGGGGATGGGGTAGGCGCAGCACTCGACGCTGTACACCTCGCCAGTCTCAGTCGGCAGACCCTCATCCACCCAGGACCGAAAATTGTTCAGGATATGGACCTTGGGATGGCCAAAAGTCTTCAGAGTCCAGCCCACGCGGGGAGCCGAAAAGATGCCGAGCTCCTTGGAGTCGTAGACAACGACGGTGTCCTCCCGACGAATGCCGAGCTCCGACATGGCAGCGGCAAAGTCCTTGGCGCTTGGAAGCATATGGGGGTAGGGCGAGCGGCGATCAATGACCTTATCAAGGTCGAAGAAGCGCGCCTTGGGGATACGCTGTTTCCGGAAGACCTGGATGCCAGTGCGACCCTCGGCATCATTGGGCATGAACCACGAAGCACACAATGGGATGACACGGGGATCGGTGCTTATGGAAGAAGGCGGGTTTTTCTTGAGAGCGTCGCTGAGCTCACTGGGCGCGACGAGATAGGACGAGAACGAGCGGCGGAAAGGTGCAAGCCGGGGGCCAGAGGTGGAAGAGAACAGCTCGGCGCCGGCCCGAAAGAGGACCAAGCGAGGTGCCCGAAACATGATGAGGGTAGTTGCGTTGATGGCCACCACAGGTTTTGTGTAGGAGGAGACGATGCGATCGGAGGTGGTATGGCCGGATGTCTATCGGTGATTGTCGGTGTCTTTCGATACGGATACGGGTATCGTCCGATTGGTGGCACTGAGCACCACGGAAAAATAAGTTAGCGATGGCCGTGGACTGGGCTGAGCTGCAGCAAGGCGACCCGGGGACGACGCGAGCAGCCAGTGTGCCGATAGCGAGACAACGAAAAGAAGGGAGAGTGCGAGGACGGAGAGAATAAAACGGCAAGGAAACCGAACCGAAAAACAGCAAGGAAATCAGAGAAAAGAGAAAAGACACTTCGGCCGAGATAAGGGCCCAAAAAGCACTTCACTATTCGGCGCGTCACCCACAGCAATACAAGAAATCACAGTCACACCAGGGTGTATGCAGATGCAGGTCTTACCAATGGGAGGAGGAAAACAAAAGATGTGATGCGTCACCGGCTGAAAGGCTGAGATCACCACTCTTTCCTGGGAATTTGGAGAGGTGACAATTGTGCCTTTCGGGACAGGGCCGTGAGTCTGCAACTGCCCACAGGCCACAGGCGAGTTTGCAGGTGGAAAAAAGAGTGGAAGGTGCCTGCGGGGTTTTCGACTGTTCTAATCTATGGGTCGCAAGACGTGAGGTGCGCGCTGTCTGATTGGCCAGGGTCCCTTCCAGGAGTTTAGGCGCGTATCTTTAGCACTTATCGTCAAACAGTCGCGATTATATAAGCACACACACTCACATAAACAAACTTACATGCAAACCATAGACGAGGCTATGGCCGCATAACATCGCCACATACGACCAATAGCACACCCAAATTACCACAAGCTGTCAGGGACGACCAAAGAGTGAGAAATGAAGGTCAAAATCAACAAATGGGACGGCGTGGCCACCTGGCGCTGGGATCTGCCTGAAGACGATGTCTGCGGCATCTGCCAGAATCAGTTCGACGGCACCTGTCCCACCTGCAAATACCCCGGCGACAACTGCAGCATTTGTGAGTATATGTGACGCTGATAATAACGATGGACGCCTTCTGACCGGTGCTCGTCCCAGTGTCCGGAAAATGCGGTCACAATTTCCACATGGTAAGATACCTGCTTGCAGTCCCTTTGCCGTGGCGTCGGTCCTCTAACTCGCTCAACCAGCACTGCATATCAGAATGGATCAAGCAGGAAGCAGCCAAAGGCCAATGCCCAATGTGCCGTCAAAGTAAGTACCCAATGTCGCCATTGGACAAGCAATCACAACTCACACACGCAGAATTCGAATATGAGGGTGACGACCAAACCGAGCCTGCAGAGGCCCAGGAGAGTGTTGATCCCATGGCTCAAGTACCATGAGAAAGCTTTTTATCATCATATTTCCTTTCTGTTTTTGTTTTCGTGCTTTGTGCTATTACCGTTACCGCTACTCTACCATCAAGCTGGGCGTTGGCGTCTTTCTTATGTTGTTGCACGAGCTCTATTAGCTGTGCCGGGAAGTCGAATAAAATCATGACATCAGCCATGCAAAAGTAGTGATTATCTCTATCAAGTGAGTTGGACTGTTTGTCCGGCCGAATCTAGTATAAAAAATAATTGTTACAGTTGGGCAATAAGTATTATTCATAACCCTTTTCTGGTTCTTTCTCATGAAAAAAGAAATAACTCACAACCGGATCACGTGAACATATACCAACCCAAGTTTCGCAAATGCCAGCCTCGTCACTCTTAAACGATCTCATCTCGACAAATCACTTGTATCCCACTGTGCACGTAACCTCGGGGTATATCTGTTGTCAATTGACGATCCCAACACACATACACGAAAGCTGAGCCGCCTAGACTAATTTACAACTAGCGTCAACGGCCAACACTCCGCAACGTCCCCAAAGCATTTGACCTCGCCTTATCCCTTGCCATCATCAAACCACCCAACAACCAGAATACAAACTTATGACGTCCGAATCCTCTTCTTGATACTAAACTATACCATCTACCCTATCTGATATACTGGCCAGCTATCGCCACCTGCGAAATAATCACATGGATGACATACGTGCAGAACCTGGGCTAGCTTCCCCGACATCACGGGGTTATCCAAGTCACCCGAGCCCATCTGGCGACATTTCTAGCTCTGCACACATCGGGCAACGCCACCCACCCGCCAATGACACAGAGCCCACGGCCACACCGAGTCTCCCCGAGGAATCTACTATTCGGCCCAGTGCCCCGGGGCCCACGCTCACACCGTTCTACACCGTCATCTCTGATGTCACTCCTTCATCGCCGTCCGCCAACACATATTATCCCCGAGTTCGATATGTGTTCTCAGACGACGACCCTGATATCATCTCCGGTGCGCTGTCGTCCTACCCCGAACCAGCCGCTCAAAAACCGGAAACCCCCTTTGCCCATCCTGGCTCGGCGCCCTCAGCAGGGAGTAGATCAAGCAACAATCGATCCATTTTGCTGGACTTGGCCCCAGCTGCCGATGGTCGTGGCTACGACGTTGCTTGGGCCTCGAGCCTCGCCGCAGATTGGGCTGTTGTGGGAACAAGACTGCACCCGCTGGACTCCGCCTCCAATAGCGGCATTATTAATGATGAAGGCGGCCGTTCAATAGTCCTTGATATCGAGGGACTGAGCATACCGGCTGCGACTACATCTTCCGAGGATATACCGGAACGCCAGAGAGCATTTGTGGCACAAGATGGCCGCAAAGTAGCTTCTCGGGGAAACGACTACGACGACCTCGTCCGCTCGTTTGAGATGCGGATGGCTCTTTTGAAGAGCGCTGTTCAAAATTCGGAGGAGCGTAGAAGGTCTGGCTCAGCATTGGAGCCGTAGCCCAACCAAGCTGGCTTTTTTCTGACTGTTCAAGTGCGATGAACGGGCTGTTCTGCGACTTGATTTTATGAAAACAAAAGCTCAAGAACAAGCGGTGAGAAGCTATGCTGGCTGGTGTAAAGCAGATAACATAAATATAAGGGAAGCATATCAAAATGAACGACAATAGATTAAAGAGATGTATCACAGAATACTGTATAGTGAGCAAAGTTAACAGGCACGAAGCACGCCTGTGAGAATAGAAGCTATGCAAAATAAGCAACAAAAACCAAAAACCGAAACAAGAACAAACAAACGAAAAATAAACAATGAGAGAACGACAGACGGCAGGGATATGTTAAAAAAACCGCTCGAACAACAAAACAAAATGGCCTAGTACAGCCGAAAATAACGAGCCACACACTAGCCCGTGACGAGGACTGTCTATACACGGAAGCCCTTTCTCGTTTATAGCAGCTGTAGCTCCCACAGCAAAAAGACGATGGTTATAGCTGCTTTTCCGACGATCCTTCGTCGGGACGACATAAACACAGCGCCATAAAAAAAAACTAAAAAACTCCAGAACCAAGGAAACGACAGCAAAGAAAATGCGATGAAAGTTTTGAAGGAGCGACAGCAAAAGCAAAGTGACTGGGGCGGGGGGATATGTAATGACGACCTAAGATGAGCTATCATCAGGGGTATAGTCGGTGTTGAGAACGTAGCGGCTAGATAGCCGGCCAGTGATCCGCGATCTTTGCAGGGGCATGCTCAGGTGAGGAGAGATGATCTCATCTGCTTCGCGAACAACGGCCTTGACATGCTCAAGAGCACGGGCAATGGGGAGATCGTCGGCTCCGGCTAGAGACCGCTTCTTGTTGCTGCCCGACTTGTTGATCAAAACATAGACAACGACAACAATGACGATGATGAGGATGATAGCGACTAAAGAAAGGGCAACTGTTAGCAACGAAGAACCTTACCCGCCTTATATGACACAGCGGTTCATTCAACCAGAGTATAAACTTACCAACGACACCCAAGCAAATCCACTTCTTCTTGCGAGTCTTCTTTGCAGTTGTGACGGCAACTGCAATCTCATCATTACCCTTGTCGATGTTGTCGACGGCCTCTTCGGCTTTTTGCTCAATTTGGACAATCTGTGCGTCTTGTTGGACAATGAGTGTGTCCATATCCTGGAACAGCTGAGCAAGCTCGATCATCTGCTGCTCAATCTTTTGGAGAGCATCGTGGCGATCCTGAACTGCGCTGAGAACCGCGCGGGCCTGGCCACGGCGGTCGCTCTGCATCATCGCCTGCTGAAACATTTGGTTGCCACCGGCTGTATCCTCGACAACTGCACGGACTTCGGATTCGGATGCCTCTGGGCGAACAATGCGGTATTGGCGTGCCATCTGGTCTTGTGTCTTCTTGCGGAAAGCAGACTCGACCTGCTGGTAAGACTGGATAGCTTGCTTGAGGCGGCGGTCGACACGGCCAACCTGGGGGGCATTCTTGGGCTGCTGGCCTTCACGCTGGCTCTTGACTTGGCGGACGCGGTCGGTGAGCTGACGGTACAAAGCCATGGTCTCAGATGCGAGGGCATCTAGCTGTCTCTCAGTGGCAGAGCCGGCGGTGTCAGCCTCGTTCAGGGAGCGATCCTGGAGCATGCGAAGCTGGTTGAGGTTCTGGTCAATTTGGTCGATGCCGCGGTCAATATCACGGCACTCGTTCAGAATGGCGTTGGGATCGGCTGAAGCGAAGGAACCAGCATTGTGTGCAAGCGAGGCCATCTCGACGTTTCCAGAAGCTATGATCAGAGACAATTAGCGGACTGCTCGACGGTAGCCATGGCTGGCATGTTTATTGTGAAGGGATGAGAACAACATACAGTATTCATCGCGGCCCATGGCAGGCTGATTGTAGCGCGAGGCACCACCGCCGCCGGGGCGGGGTCCCTGGCCGAAAGCGGCTTGTGGCGGACCGCGAGCAGGGGCGCCATAACCGCCGCCGCCAGACGAACCGGCCCGATCATCGAACGGGTTTTGGTTGTTTCCGTACCTAGACAGTGTCAGAGGAGTGTAACGTGCGTGGGAAGCACGGCATTGCGCCATGGGCAATGCATTTCGTGTTGACTAACCCGTACTGCGCCATTGTGTTAGTATAAGTGGTGTACAAAGTGATTGAGTTGTAGCGGGACGATCCAAAGAAAGAGGGAAGACGTGGCGTAGGGATAGTGATGTAGGATAGCCGTCACGTCAAGTGATGAGGCCAAGGGAATTGACGATGCAGTGCTAGAAGAAGATGATAGGAAGAGATGTAGAGAGCGAAAGGCAATTCGAGGTAAAGAGAGGTAGACGAGTGAAGATTGACATAGCCGAGCCTGGGAAAGCGATACAAGAGATGTGGGAGGAAGTGCGAGGGGGCGGCTGAAACACGTCGGCGGCACTTTCGAGGATAGGGTGATACACTTACACTCATATTGACGGTTGAGTACGATGTAGTTGTAGAAAGTGATGTACTATGCTGGACCGGTGGTTGTAGGGATCGTTGTAGGGAGCTATTCTGCTGTCGATAGCGTGTGGTACTAGTTTGAAGGGAGATTGTCGAGCAGTGGTTGTCGACGATGGAAAGAAGGAGATGGAGAGCGTCGAGAAAGGGCGGCTGGTACGAAGTAGTTGGAGCCGGAGAGACAGATGTGTGTTGCAGAAGTGTCGCAGAAGAGAGGTAGAGAAGGAGAGGCAGGGAAGAAAAGAAGGATGTGCGACAAGGGTGAGAGGTGAGGTCGGAGGAGTCGAAGAAAGGAGGTGAAGGTCGCAATTAGAGTGGTAGTGGGAAAAGATACGCTGTACCAGAGATTGGATTTATCGACTGAGAGGAAAGAGATGGAGATGTAGTTACTCTGTAATTAGATACAGGAAAGAGGAATCAAAGGAAACGAAGGAAAGGGGAAAGGGGATGGGGATGGAAATGACGAAGGGCAACAAAATAGAGGAGAGGCGACAATGAGAGACGTGAAAGGGGTAGGCGCGATGGGCCAAAAAAGATGAGGTAATACGAAGAAGAGAACGAGGCAGAGGACGAGCTGCAGACACAACCACCTTAACGTGAGAGCAATTGTGTGCGTACGAAGTTGACGGAGAGTATCAAAATCATCTAGAATACCGAAACTACTGGAAAGGAAAGAAACGAGCAGAGAAACCCGATTTGGAAGGCGCAGACTGGGCACACGATGCAGACAACAAGCAGGCTGGCCACCAGTCGTTGAGGAAGGGGCGGATGAAGCAGCGACAAAAAGGGGCTCCGATGGGTCGTGCCTGAATTCAGTGGATAGTAGAAATTCATCAGCTAGAGGTTAGCTCAGGGCAGCCGGTTATCAGGGCAGACAGGGCGTCCCGCCAGGGTAGGCGTGGAGGCATGTGCAGGGTCGTTCTTTCTTTCTTTGGCACAGAAAAGCGGGTAGCAAAGCTGAGTCGCGCCGTTACAAAAAAGCCAACGCTCTTCGTACGAAGTGAGGAAGTACACCGTATTACTTCTTGCAGCGGGTTTAGCGTGGCTGACCAGCTTGGACTAATTGGACTAGAGCAAAGTTAATTTTAGCATGTGGGCACCGTTTCAACCAGTCCAAGCGCGAGTATGCCTTTGGCTGAAGGCTTACCTCGTACATTGTATGCAGCTGAGCGGGCTGTGATGCACTCAATATATGCAGCTCAGCCTACAACTTTACTCAATAATGAGAAGAGGAGAGGCGAAAACCATCAAAGGTATGGCTGTATCAACGACAAGGCTTCCTGCCAGGTTAGCCGGCTGGTGATCAGTCGGAGCAGCAGCAAAAGCTCCAGTCTCAGAAACACAACAGCGTCCAGCGAAACAAGAGACAACCCACCAAACAATTTACCAAACAATCCACCAAACAGGTTTACTCTCCGTAGAACAGGGTCTGGCCCGGACTAGCCAATCCCGCAGCAAATATACAACCATGGCGTACTCTGTATTGCTACGACGTATCTTGCTTGTGCATTGGGCAATATTGAGTAGAATTAAGTTATTTGGCCGTCCTCTTGATAGCAAAATGCCGATCGGCCATCAACGAGTGGCTGCAACGCTCGTGAACAGACAGGTCTTTGATTTGTCTTCATTTGCGGGAGTGCAACATTTGTTATGTTTTGGAAAATGCCTGCCTGGTCGGTTTTCGTTGCAACGCCGTGGCCTTCTTTCTGCCGACACTTGTGAGTGTGCTCGGTGCCATGAGGTCTGTCCATACCATCCAGTCAAACATGATCGCGATGGGCAATCTGCGGCGTGTGCAGTCATTGTGCAGTTATTGGAAGGGTTGGATTTGATCAAGAGTAGGAGACCGAAAAGACAAAAACAGCAATGATGGGTACTAAATACTAAGGTAACAAATGAAAGGATGGCAATGTCGACAAGTCGAGAATCGACACTGTCAACCGATGATGGCCATACACACAGCCTAGAAGATTGCATACGCCGAGCCGTAGCTCACGCTCGAGTTGGATGTCGACTGGGCCAGCTCACTGCGCTCATACCTCACAAACGCAAACTTTTGATGGCCCTTGGGACCAGCTGCATCCTCGCCCGAGCTGTTCTTGGCTGCCAGCTGCTCCAGCGCTGCCATTGTTACGCTGATGGGGTGGCGCCCGCACACCGTGTTTTCCGTTAGATGGAGATAGTCGACAAACGCCGCCTGTGATCCCGTTTCAATCGCCGCGAAGGCAGCCTTGTCCAAGACGTGAATGAAGTCGTGGATCGGTGGCTCGCCTGGCCCAGGGCGTGAGCCGCTGCGGGGGGGCAACTGGCGTATCTTGGTAAGGTCGGAGCTTGGGCAATAGTGGTAATACTGAAAGTTGCGGCCCCAGTGGCAGAAATCGGAACTCACGACAAACACATTTTCGGGATCCTCAAGGTATGGAAGCAGAACCTCGCCAAATGCCTTTTCGGCAGCCCCGTCGCCATCGCCAACCATGATGGGGACCAGGCTCGGCCAAGCTGCATCGCTGCCCAACGCTCTCTCCAACATCTTCCATATGTAAGGTAGATGCATCTCCAGACTGTGCTCAGCCACATCATTGTGGCGTGGGATGGCGGAGAACTTGCCCGTTTCACGAAGCTGGTCCAGAGTATGGGAGTCCACTTGAAAATCGCCAAATGGTGTCTCGAACTTGGCAAAAGTTGTCAATGCGCACCCACGCAGGTAGAACGTGTGGCTCGGCCCGAGTACAAAGACCCGTTTGGCCCGGCGAAGGTCGAGTGCCCGGTACGCCCATGCCGCGCAAGGGCCGGAGTAGCGATAGCCAGCATGCCTATGTAAATCAGACGACTATGTTAGCCCGGTACTCTTTGGTCTCTGATCGATAACAAAAAAGAAACCAAGAGAACAAGTCAATGAGGATAGGGCAGCAACAGGAGCGAGGCTCACGGGGCAATAATTGCACGGGCGCTGGGTATCGGGAGATTCTGTCCGTCGACCTGGGCTGGCACTTCGTCTAGCCAGTTGTCTAGCTCCGACGAAAGCGTTTGCGCATCCGCCGTATACCAGCTTCCAGCATGATCAGCAACGCGAGTGCCTCTAAGTGCCATCTCAAGATTGAAATAGCCGGACGGCTGTGCTTGTGGTGCGTTCTGTGCTATGTCCTTGGCGGTTCGTTACTGTAAAACCTTGTCCCCTTCTCTTCTCTCTCTCTCTCTTCTTCCTTCTCGGTTGTTTTCTTGTCTTCGCTGGGCCTTGGACCGTGAGTAGATCTTGATGCACGTTTGTACACAGGGCGATACCTTTAAGGTTTCGCGGATACAGCGCCGATGCAATCAGAGACGTAAACGTGGCCGTATGTTATCGGTACCGACTGGTGCATTGAGAGGTTATGTTGATCGCGGGACGGTGGTCCAAGGTAGGGAGGAGTAAGAGATAGAACGGACGAGAGAGGTCAGGATGGATAACGAGTGATAGACGGGCGCGTCGGAGGGGCTAGTGCCCCCGCACTACATCACGCACAGCGGGATGACGCAGTGCTTGACCCACCAACGGCTATTTCCTAAAGCTTCAAACAGCTCTAATACATGAATGCATCGCATCAACAAGTAATTGTGAATTGTAAATTGTTTGCGTCCAATAGGCTAGATATAAAAGTTTTGAGAAAGTCCCAACTACCAGAGCTTCCAGAATGTTTCTGATTTCATATCTGCCACACACATATAGATAGTCGTATGGCTGACTACGGCCATCTCAGACGACGCGACGCACAAGGCCGTTCTCGACTTGATACACCCAGCCGCTAATGGCAATGTCACTTGGGATGGCCTTGTGCTTCTGCAAAAAGTCGACATCGTCCCGGACGGCCTGGTCCAGGTCAGGGAATGGCAAAAAATCAAGCGATGCGATCTCATCTGCAGCTTCAGAGCCAAGATTTTGCTGCACAAGGGAGTGTGCGGCCTCATTGGTGAAGGTCAGCATGCCACAGCCGCTGTGCTTAATCAGAACGATCTCGCGAGTTCCAAGAAGCTGCTCGGAGATCAAGATGGACCGCAGAGCATCCCGACCGCTAGCGCCTGCATTACGGATGATATGAGCATCACCTAGGTCCACGCCAAAGGCGGCGGCGGCATCAATGCGAGCGTCCATGCAAGTCACTGTAGCAAACGTCTGTTAATAAAGTAATTGCGACGGACTTTCAAGAAGCTAAGGCATACAGATAAGATACTTCTTGCCGGGGGGCAAAGGAAGATGACCTTTGGTGAACTGTCCAGCGTAAGCTGCGTTTCTTTCGACGAGCGATCCTTGGATTTCAGTTGCCATTGCCAGGTTGATGGAATTGGGATCTAGAAATGGTGGGATCAGAGAGAATTTTACATTAACAAATCTGCTGCTGATGCTTGTGTGTTGATTCTTCAGGTTTTGCGTTTCAATCCTGCTTGGTGTGTAAGTTCCTCGACATATTGTGATCACTTCAGTCAGTGACGGGGGCCTCTAGATATACCCAAGACACCAACACCCCAACGCTGATGGCGCCATACGTCCACATTATTGACTGAGCTATTCGAGCTCAGCTAGCCACTATGAAAGCCAATGAGGAACTCGATGTGGAAGCCAATAAGAGGGGAAACTAAGATGGATCTTATGAGTATGTGAGAAATGAAGACGATCGCCAGTTGGATGCTGTGCGGACCCCGAAGAGATACTCGAAGACAGACGTGAACATATTACAGACTGATTACAGCCTCTGGAGGATTTTGAAATTGCACATATGTGACTGATCGCCGAAACACAGACAACTCTTTAGTGGTTGTGGACTTGCAACTGTCTCGTTATGCGATACTTGACGGGCCTCTTTGCAAATAAGAAGAAGCTCAAGCAAATGTCCTCCATTGACTGACCGTAAGGGCAAGACAGCACAAGCAGCAACAAACCGCCACATCAAGGGGCAATGGCGTGCGCAGGCTGTTGCGAACTAGGCCGGCAATGTCATGTACAGTCCAGAACCGACATTGATCGCCGCTCTGGAATAGGCTGTGATTCGATGCAGAACGGCTGATGCCTAGAAACTACCTACCCTCTTGACGGCAATGGTTTCTCATCGGGCTAGCCTTGACGCAGTGTGTAGCATGCAACAATTGGCAGACTGACGGCATCTCGGAGGCGGCAACTCTGGTATGACAGCGTAATATCGGCGTGGTATGGCGAAGCGAAGACTGGCAACCGTAGGCGTTTGTTAGATGAAGGCCAGACACGGATCGTATTCAGCTTGCTTCGGTGATGATCTCGGGGAGGCACGACGATGGCCCGGTAGCACGCCGTGAATATTGCCGACACGGACAATCCCTAAGGGGGGTTCCAGCTGTACTGCATATGAGTTCGCACTTCGCAATGTTGGAATTAAAAAGCCGGGAATGCTGCTGCTATGGGAACATGCTGTCCCTCGCTCAATTTTTAACTGATTTCTCAATCGAGGGCCACTTGGACTTGGTGTTGAAGTTCAGTAAGGCATCTCTATAAGGTGATGTGAAGGAAAGGGCGGCCTTTTGTAGTCTGGGACGCCGCTGCCAAAGTCCCTGGCCAGACTGCTCTTCTTATAACCCCGATACGGTGTATGATGTCAGCTGCCGTCTCATCAGCGGGGTGGCACGACGGCAAAGAGTGTCTACTAGTGTGACAATATGGCCTGACCTTTGCATTAAGTATCTGCTACTACTGCTCTGACTGTAGCCATAGCATGTATAATATAGAAGAGACTCCCGTCTACTTGAAATCTAGCCAGCCAGGTGCCTGTCTACAGAGATCCCAAAGCAGTTCGGGGAGGGCCATATGCCATGCGGGATAATATGACCTCAAGCTGGCGGCTTATGATATTTTCACAAATTTCTCCAGTACAATCAGATAGATTGAGTGTAATGACGAGCCACGCAGATCAGCTGCATTTGCTCATACAGAGTAGACTAGCAACGACCACAGAAAATTCTCTACAGTAGCCATGTACGGAAATGAGTAGATTAAAATAATATACTGAATAAATAAAGGGGAACAGTGTCCAGGTATACAGGTTATCAAAGCAAGGTATAAAGCAATTTGAGCGTTGGTTGGTGCCATTTTGAAATTATTGTCCGCAGCACATACGGCTGACAGCTACCGGACTGACATGCTAGCCGGAACGGCCCAGCATATAGGCTGGCAGAGTAGGCCGTGTTGTATGAGCTGCATCGTAGTTGGGGTAACTTTGCACAGCGCCATCATGATCGGGCGGCCGCCAGCTCTCCGGACAGAAGACCAGGTTCAGCTGGCGATGTGAACCCATCAATCAATGACATGACGTAATTAATCCTGGTGGGTGTTGTTGGCTGCCTTGCTGGCCTTGCGAGCCTGGTAGCCCTTCTCCGACCAGGGGAAGTGGAAGACGGGGATGACAAAGAATGAGTTGCTGTAGTATGGTTAGCCAAGTGAATCGGAACAAAAACAACGTGATTGAGTGGAACAAGAAGAGCGAGGTGGAGGATGCGCAAGAGGATCATGTCGGTGACGAAGGATTCAAGGCGCCCAGAGTGGGCTAGAGGGGAGACGCTAAAACAGCCACAACGCTGAAGCTATGCAGTCATGGGGACGCCGTGTGGAGCGTTGGGGACAGCGCGGATTTGGAGGCCAATGAGGCGGTAACAATTGGAGATGGTACTTGGAGCAAAACTGGGGGATGTGGTGGCAACGGAACCGCAGGAGGTAATGGGCAAGGATGTGATGGGAATAGGAAATAAAAGGCTGTGGGCGAGATATTGGGAAGATGGGGAATAAGCAATAACGGGGACAGGGTGGTTGGTAGTAGCCATCGCTATCCGAACCCGCCTGAGCCAGCAAAGATAGCCAGCAAAACCAGCCATTGAAAACGTACCTAGAATCAGCGATACCAGCAAAGGCGTTGTACCAAGCAAGGAAGGCGGCCAGTAGACCGAAAACACCGCCGGCCTTGTTCAGGCTGGTTGCAGCACTGGTGGCGCCGCCGTCAGTGGCGAAAGCAGCACTAGCGAGGCACAGGAAGGCAATGTCCAAAGTGAAGAACAGGCTGAAGAACATGACGGTGGAGCGCAGAGTCAAGAGCAACATGATGGTCGTGAAGATGAACCAGCCAGTCAGGTAGAAACCCAGAGCAGACTCAACCATCAAGGGGTCACCGCCCGTGTTGGCAGCAGCGTAAGGGCCATCTGAGCCAATAATGTTCCAGTTGGGGTCGAGGATAATGGCGTAGGACAGCCAGAAGCCACCGTACGAGGACAGGGCAGTAGCACCAAAGGTGTTGCCAACGGCCATCTCCCTATAACAAGTTGATTAGCAGATGTGGATTGTTGATAAACCGGGACACCAAAAAAAATAATTAAAAAATATGCATATGGCTTGGAGAAGCAGGACATACCACATGCCGGCAAGAAGCTGAACGAGACCGCCATAGCCAAGAGCAAGAGATGCAACAATGTTGGGCTCGGTCACGCCGCGGGTCTTGAGGTTGATGAGAGACAGGACAAATGTAGTCAAGGCAAAGGCGCAGAGACCAAGAGGGGCCGGGTTGGCAAACTTGCGGTGCGCAATTGGCTTGTAAGTACCGGGCTGGAATTCACCACCAAAGGCAGGAAGACGGCCGTCAGGGTCCTGGTAGGACTGAGTCTGGTACAGCGGGTTGCCACCGTAGTCATAGCGGTGGACGGTCTGGCTGCCGTCGGCATTGGTTGCAACGAAGCTGCCACCAGTGACACTGTTGGTGTCCTTCTCGACACCCACGGGAGGTGTAGTCTGAACAGCGGCCATTGCGAAAGATGGGGACGTGTTAATACAGGGTTGTCGTGATCTGGGGTAATCTGGGGGAATGAATGGCGAAAGGCGAAAAGAAAAGGAACGACTTGAAAAGGAGGGACGCAGAGGGACAAGGCGAAAGGGCGAAGGAGCGAGACAGATGAATGGGGAGAGGGAACGGGGTGTGTTTATTTATGTATGTCTCTGTTGGGACAGCAGGTGAGCTAGAGGACTGGGGAATGGGGAATGAAGGATTGTACGAAGTAGGACTGGGAACTGGGGGACGGGGGTATGGATGGGGTAGAAGCGAGACACTGAAAGAAAGAAAAAAGAAATAATAATAACTAGCGAGTAATAAAGACCCGGTAGAGGTAGGGAATATCAAAACGCAAATCCAATCAGACAAAATCAAAGAATTCAAAAACCAAAGGAATTCAAAACACACCTACTCAACAACCGCGCAAATGGATAAATTTAGTGAGAATTGAAGAAGACCGCGTTCGGATGAACTGCTCTATCGCGCCTGTTTGTACCTTTTTGTTCTACTTTTTTTTTTTTCATATAATTACTAGCTGTACCCATGTCCTACTTTGTACTCTGTCTGGGGCATCATTTTGCCCCCCTTGGAGATTCGCACACCCACATGAAGCGAAATAGGAGGATGACACGACGGGCAAGACGGGCAAGATTAGCACAGCGCACTGATGTTAGCTCGGCTGGAAGAAGCGGCTGATACAGATGGAATAACATAAAGGTTGCAGCAAGGTCAGCAAGAGACGTGGATCAGATATATGGCGGCACAGAAATCGGGGTGAGATGCTACAATGTCCTCTGTACGGAGGGTGTAGAAGGCAACCAGAATATAATTTCTCGCATGGAAGTCAAAACGAAAGATGCTACAGCGTGATATACGTACGATGTACTTTGTACATACTCGTATTCGAGTTGTCAAGTCCTTCCATGCGAGTAAATGAGGAGCAAAGCTTGGAGGATACAACTCAAGCCGGGACTGCAATTAGTCTAACACACCATTTCGGAGACAAGGATGAGCTAGTTCCAGTACAGGCAGAGGAAGTGCAAGAAGCAGAACGCAGATGAACAAAATAGCCATGTCTTCTAACAGGATCGACCGGAGCGGCATATCAGGCCATACAGATTGGCACTTGGCAGCTCCGCAAAGGGCAAGGGGAAAACGCGCGTGCGAGTTGTCGCGAGGAGAGGCAAGGCGACGAGACTTGTCAAGTGAACCAAGACAGGAGGATAGGAAAATTTTAATCAGATGAGTGTCAAGAAATAACTACCGCCGATCGGCTCTAGCAGCCAAGAACAACAATGGAACGATTACGTCGGTGGCCGAGACAAAGAGGGACGGTACTGAGCACTGAGTAGTTACAGAGTAGAGAAGAGGGGCCTGGCAAGAGCTGCGCGCAGGCCGTTGGAAGTGTATTAACGGGCTAATGATGTTGTAATACTGAGTACACTGACACTCGGAACAAGTCATTGGCAATATTATATATCTCGAGCAAGTGTATAGAATTTATATATCTCGATATAAATACATATTCTTCTATATTTACTCTGCACACGGGATGAAGAGCTGGCGATGCAGAATACAACATTGGCATGCTATTGATGATCAGTGCGAGACAGGAATGTCACATATGACAGGCGAGACCGGAGCCAGACCAGCTAGAGAAAGTATGGATAATTTTTCGAGATTCAAGATACTTGTCGAGCTTCCATGGCTCATGGTTCGTTGTCTTTCGCGTCTAGCACGCATCGCCTGTCGCCTGACGGACAATCAGTAGGACCCGGGGGAACGGAACAGTATGAGCCACGAGGCCCGAGTGAGATGGAAGGGTCCGAAACTCATGTTTATGTGTGTGGCATCTTTATTCCTTCTTGGTTATGAAAAGCTAGACAACAACACAATGCGAAGAACGATATGTTGTGATGTTGCATCCCGAGATGGACATTTGTATCACGGTTGAGAGATTAAATTATAAGATATAAGATACTCTGTACACGACAAGAGCTGCCAGTACCCCGACACCCAATACCTAATTCTGTCGTACCAAGACTCGAGTTAGCTGGACGCGTGACACGATGCGCATGTTTCTCAAATCTCGATGGTGTCCGCTTGTTTCGACGATCTTGCATTCAGATACATACTCGTAGTCTGTACGATGCATGTCTCGGACGGGCAGAAGAAGAAATATGTCCGGGTAGAATGTTTAACTCTAGCTCGTTCAAGCTGCCTGAGCTCGTACCCCATACTCCGAAAACGCACCTCATGAGCGCCGAGGCACGGCGTTGCGTCTACTTTGTACATTACATAACCGCCAACGAGCATTACTCCGTAGCTCCATAATAAACTGAAGAAATTTCTACAAAGCATACCGTGCTAGGCACGGCTGCAAACGGCTCCTGCGATGTCGATAAGATTGTACAAAGTACGAAGCAGAGACATAGGATTAAGTTGAAAAAAAGAGGTAAGAAATATTTTGAGAAACAAGACACAGGACAGGGGCTGAGAGAAACTCGGAGCGATGCAGTAGAGAGGAAACGAGAGCGAATAAAAGAAAGGAAAGAGCCAAATTATTATGTAAGACTGAGTAGAGTGGAGACAGCGCAGGCCACGCGTGTACATATAATTGGGTGTAATTACGGCTTAGAAAGGAAGGTTAAATTGAGTGCAAGCAACGCGACCGTTTGATGTAAATTAGATCAAAAATGGGTTGGGATGGGCTGGATCTTGAGAAATGGAATGTGATGCGGAATGGCGGGAAGCGAAGAGAAATGAGAAAGTTTACTGAGTAAGATACAGCGTAGGCAGAATACGCGAGGCGTGGTAATAGGGGTAACAGGCCAATATTGGCAGGCAGATGAAAATAACAAATAGGCCCGAGGAGGAGGGAGCGATGGATGGGAGAAAGGGCAAGGGGGGTAAATGAGGCGATCCCTCGACGTGCTCGAATAGGATAAATTCACACAGTCACAGCGACTCCAGACTCGATGTAAGGGAAGCAAGGAGGGGGTGTCAGCTCCCCGCAAGTATCCCCATGGTGTAATACAAGACATCTTACTCGCAAGCGATGCTGGGGAGCTGGGGAAGAGGAGCTGCATCCCAGCATATTCAAGCAACAGGTGGTTGCCGGAAATAATGAATGGACATAAAGTGGATCAGATGATCAGATGATCAGATGCACGTCGCTCAGAGGCAAGTACGATATACACATCGGTATATCAGCTTACTCATCCTTCCGTATGCCCGAACGCCAATGCCAACCTGCCAGCGACGATAGCACCCGTGGCACCCGTATCCCTGCGCCTAGGAAGACTGGCGTATCATACCACATCACCAGCCTGCCGAAGATGCAGATGCGTGCTGCCAGAGAAGCCAGACGTTAGACATCGAGTTCAAGTCAAGTCGATATCGCCATGCTGGTTCCCGAACACTTGGCAATGGCTGTGGCGTTGTCGAATGTCTAAATATACTTGCAAGATGCAAGTGCATGCAACCCAGGGCCAAAGGGCCGAGAACGCCGAGACTGCTGAATGGGGAGAAGGGTCGGGGTAGATGCGGGGAAATGGACAATGGACTTGCTGGTTGGCATGGCATGGCATGGCATGTCGTGGCGTGGCGTGGCGCGGCGTGGTGTGGTAATCTTTGCAATCTAGGTGGACAGTGCCTCATCATACCACACTCTGGTCATTTTCAAGGTGTGTGTGCGATGACTACCGCATCGGTACTGCTGCTCATGTCAGCCTTTCAGGATAACTCGTCTCGTCTGACTACTGATGACTGCTGAGTAGGTCCACATAGCAATTGCCATTCTACGGCATCCAACGCCTCGGAATGTACAGCTATCTGCTGGCTTAAAGTTTTGTCTGTCGCCCGCTTGTTCGGCAATCACCTCCGCTCTCCGCTCCGCCCTTCAGCCCCGTCTTCTGCCCCGTCTTCTGCCCCGTCTGCGGCTTCGTCTCCTCTCGTCATCTCGGTCGTTGTCATTGCATCACGCCCAGTTCAAAGGACTCTTCTATGCAAATATCAATCACACCAGCATGTCGTGGCAACCGTCTGATATTTGTCGTACACTACTCCTCGTGTCTCCTGACACATCGTCTGACAACCCCCGGCCAGACTACAGAACTCAACACAAAGCATCGAATATATCAATGCCGTCCGCAGCCATGCATGAGATCTCCAATGTGAGCTTTGAATCAATCCCCTACCTCCCACTCACCTCTTTGACGTTGTGCAATGCACCGTATACCACGATTCTTTCATTCTATACGCACCTTGGTCTTTCGTGCCGCCCTTGCTGTTTTCCTAGTCTTCGCGTGCAACCGCGTTCTTCCCACCATCATGTCCGCACCAACTCGTCCCTCCCCGACTGTTATAATTGTCGGGTCAGGCCTGGCCGGGCTTTCTGCTGCCTCTGCAGCTCTTCGCACAAGTATATCCGCAGTTGTTCTGCTTGAACGGGCGGCCAAGCCGGGTGGCAACAGCATCAAAGCATCTTCAGGCATCAACGCTGCACCCACACGGTTTCAAGCACCGCCATACACTCAAACTCAGAATCCTCTTGACACCCTATTCTTCCAAGATACTGTCAAAAGTGCTGGCTCGCGTTTCCCCCTTGCCGAGCCAGAACGCACTCGCCGTGAAGCTCTTATAAGAACACTCACCAATAACTCTCCATCGGCCTTGGATTTTCTAGTCGATGACATCGGGGTTGACTTGAGCCTCGTTGCCCAGCTGGGTGGCCATAGCTTTCCCCGAACTCACCGGGGTTCTGGCAGTACCCCTCCCGGCGTGGACATCATTACAAAAATGATGGCTCGACTTTACCAGGATAGCCGTTTCGAGCTTAGGACCGCCTGTGAAGTCACACGCATTCTGACCGGAACAAACCCCGAGCCTGCAGGGGGCAATGCCGTGATCACAGGAGTAGAGTTTTGTTCCACCGACCGCCCTACTGAGCATATGACTATCATGGGTACGGTTGTTTTTGCAACAGGCGGCTTTGCCGGCGATGCTCTAGGCATGATTGCCCACTACCGCCCCGACTTGGCCGGCCTCCCTTCTACGAACGATCCACGCCCAGGTGCCCATGCGTTATTGGCAGCTGTTGGTGCGCAGTTGGTAGATATGGATAGCATTCAGATCCATCCGACTGGTTTTGTAGATCCTGCCACACCCCTGTGCCCTGTCAAGTTCCTTGCTGCCGAGATGCTGAGGGCCGAGGGCGCCATTCTTCTCCGTAACGGTAGCCGCTTCGTCAATGAATTGGCTACACGCAAGGAAATAAGCGATTCCATTATGGGATCTGAGCCAAGACAAGGCATTGCTCAAAAGCAGTGGGATGTTGAAATTTTCCTAGACCCAGGCGCTTGCGATGCTGCCGCCTCTCATGTTTCATTCTATGTCTGGAAAGGTCTTCTCACCCGAAGAAAGATAGCCGACCTAGACGAAAAAACTCAGCAAACAATTCGGCACTATTCGTCCATCGTTGCCGGCCAAACCCAGGACTTGTTTGGAAGGGTATCATTTGGTCACTGGTCCCTAATGGGTGGCCCAGACGATGGCAACAGGGAAGTCTGCATAGGTCAAGTCACCCCGGTCACCCACTTTACAATGGGAGGTGTCGCTATTGACACGACGGCTCGAGTACTCTCTTCCAGTTTGGCCGCTCCCGACCAGATTCCACTGACAGGGCTTTGGGCCGCCGGCGAGGTTGCCGGGGGCATACACGGAGATAATCGACTTGGCGGTTCCTCTCTTCTGGAGTGTGTCGTCCTCGGCCGTATCGCCGGCAAAGGTGCGGCAACGCTGGCATGCCGCGGCAATCATGCATCATAGCAACATAGAGCAGTGTTAACATGCCGAGCTCATAATATAATATTTATCAGCAGCGCAATTATATCAAATGGATTTCAGCACTTAAGCAAGCATGGACCTGGTATATTTTACAATTTTTTTGCCAGTGGCCTTTTATTTCTAGCCTAGCCTAATCATTTTTTTAGTTCCTCTCGATGCCCACAAAACGCACGGGGATGCCTGCAAGAAAAGTTTTAGACAAAATGCACTTAGTAGCGCTTGTTGTCGCGGAGAGTGTCGGCAAACTCCTCCAGGGGGCTGCGGATCAGGCGAGTCTCCTTCCACAGGTTGGGGGTCAGGAAGCCGTAGGTGTTGGAGACGGCAGCGAAGGTAGCCTTCAGGGTGTTCTCCAGAGTCTTGGTAGAGCCGGACGACGAGGTGTAGATGTCCTCAATACCAGCAAGCTGAAGGAGACGCTTGACGGCGGGGGAGGCGACCAGGGAGGTACCACGGGGGGCGGGGATCAGCTATAGCAGCAGTTAGTTTATGACCAAGGTCTTGGGCGGTAATGGAGATGTCTGAAGCTGGGCTATAATATCCTAATACGGATTTGAAGAACTTACGCGAACAGTGACGGAGCCGCACTTGCCGCTCTCCTTGACGGGGATGGAGTGGGGGAGACCCAGGTTGGTGCCCCAGAAACCGCGACGGACGGGGATGACGCTCAGCTTGGCGATGATGATGGCGGCACGGATGGCAGTGGCAACCTCCTTGGAGGTCTTGATGCCCAGACCGACGTGGCCCTCGGAGTCACCAATGATGACGATGGCCTTGAAGCGGGTGCGCTGACCGGCACGGGTCTGCTTCTGGACGGGCTTGATCTGTGTAGAGGCGAGAAGTTAGCACATGATCCGAAACAAGCGTATTTACTTTGTTCTGGCTTTGGCTTTTTCTGGCGTGAAAGGTCTGTGGCTAGTTGGTCGAGTGCTGTCTCCTCAAGGTCGTCATTGCTCAATATTGCTCCCATCCAGAAGTTATCAGGGGTGTCTGCTTCAAATAACAGTCATTGGCGAGTTGCTGAGATCTGATCATAGCGCTCGGTCCAGCGAATAGATCTGAATTTCCCATGCTGCATAATTGCGTCGTATAGGGAGCAGTCTGTCGTCGGGTCCTATGATTCGGGAGTTGAAAAGCGCTTTCGTATTTGTCGGGGTACAAGGAGAAGCGGCGGAAGGTGTTGTTCCCTGTCTAATCGTTGTCGCATTCGTGAAGAGTACCAGCGCCAGAAAACAGCAATTTACCTGCGCTCGAAGAGCACAAAATAATCAAGTCCACGAACCTTCATGACCTCATCCTTGAGCTTGGGCAGGAAGAAGTCCACAATCTGGTACTCCTTGATGGGGAGCGAGTGCAGGTAGATCTCCTCCATGCTCTTAATCTTGCCAGCCTTCACCAGACGGCCGAGCTTGGTGACGGGCTGCCACTCCTTCTCGTCGTTCTTGCCGCCACCGCGACGGCCGCCACGGCGGCCGCCACGGCCACCACGGCCGCGGTCACCGCCGCGGTCACCACGAGATCCGAAGCCGCCGCCACGGGGTGCGCTGGTTCCTCTGTCAGCCATTTTGATGTCGAGTTGTGTATGTCGTTGACGGTGGTGGTGTCGTTGTTGGGTGTGACTCGAGCAATCGGATCGTGAGAATCTTGAGGTGTCGTGGAAATTTTTACAGTCTGGACATGTACCAAGGAAAAAGAATAAGAAAATCCACATTTCGGCTTAGTGGGGCTGCCCTGGCCACAACCCTAATGTGGAGTGTGGTTTTTTACAACCAGTGTAATATTATGTAATCTACAACACCATCACATGACACTATTGGGTCTTATCTTATCAGCTCTAGGGTTGAATCATCCGATAATGACATCTCGCTCTCATGGCAATGATGGACGAATACACCATTGTGGCATAAGACAACTCTGTCTATTCAAATAAAGCCTTGAACGCGTCATACATGAGGGTTATATTGGATTTCAGCATATGCATTAAAGACAGCTGACTTAGCATGACTTGCTCTGTGCACAAGTCATGCTATGAATATGCTACCTAGACATCAGAGGGTTTGCGCCCGTCTAGAATGCGTGGCTCGACCGTGTGGACATGTTCTGTAGGCATGTGATAAAGCTGCTATACAGGTAACTGGTAGCCGAGCAAAACTCTATATCTCCAAAAGAAAATGTCTGAATCAACAATCCATAATATGCGATCTCCTCGAAGGGTGCTGATTATCTGTTGATAGCGCATATTCTAAAAGAGATGGCAAATGTCTACATGCTTTGTAGGACTTTCGTGTTTGAAAAAACGAGGGCACTTTACAACTTGGGCATTACGGTGACTTCTTCTCTTCTTGGGCAGACGGCGTGCTCGCAATTGTAGATATGAATTTCACGGCTTATTTCCCTAGGTGACGGACGGCCACTTACACCAAAAGGCGTATTAGTAAGGGCCTGATTTACAACTTCCTGCTTGGGAGGCCGAGATCTGCCCATTTTGTCCACCAAAATTCGTATTAAAACGAGCCAGATGTGCAGTAGCCGTGCTTAGAATAGCTTGTTTTATAGAAACCGTACGAAGTATGCAATGAATTTGAAGAAAGCGAATATACGAATTACGAAGTAAAGAGGATCTCTCGATACTGTCGACAAAGCGAGATTTTGCATAAATAAAGAGTAACCCTATGGGGACCGTATGCACCGTATGTTTTCTCCACTTTTTCTGAGAGGTACAATGGGCAAGGAAATAATGGGTCGTCTCACGCCGCCTAACACCTGGCACTCGCAAAGTTATAGGGCATTACAGCACTCTTATTACAGGCACGTTTGTACTAGTTTTTATCACGCATTTGTATATTCTATTGTTTATCAATACCGACGAAATTTATAGCCTTATAAATAGCTATTTAAATCAAATGAAATCGATACCGAGTTGTAATGGTTTTTAATGTATTTATTGTTTAAGCCTTTCAATAAAATAACAACTTGGTAAGAGACTTAAATCGCCGTATTAATACGTATAGGGCACTTCAGGGCACTTCAGGGCACTTCAGGGCTTGAAGGCGGTATAATTATTTTGAAGCAGATGAGCCAATCATATTACACATTTTCTCTGGTCTTTACTTAGCTTTACGGTAAAGTGTAGTGATACTGCTTCTATTGCTTTTATTCTTTACTCAATACTACTTCTCTTGCTTTTATATAGAATTATTTCTGTCGCTTCTAGTGTTTCTATTGTTTCTATTGTTCTACTACTTTTTTATCATCGAGGTACGGTGTGTAAAAATAAGTAAAAGCGACGTGTGTAGTTTATTTGTTGAATGCTTTCTATTCACTTGTTTAGTTGTAAAATAATTTATAAATTAATAAATTAATTATAGTTTTTTTTTGCCAACCCTAACTTCAATTAGGGTATAATTCACTTCTGGCTTATGTAAATCAGGATAGGTCGGGTCTACAGGTGGCACAATAGACAAATCTGGGTGGCTTCGTAGAAAGTCCCTTAATTACTCTTGGCATTGATAAATTTCAATTAATTATTATCGGTCTCAAAATTTATTAATCAATTAGTCAATAGGCTTCCGGGTTGGCAAAATAACTAATAAATAATTAATCAATTTTATCCGGACTCCCGATCGATTACTTAATTAACTACCTACTTTTTAATTTTTCAATTATCAATGCCATTTTATGAATTATTTATGTTCTAGAAATAAATACTTTAATAATATGTTTGAAAAATAATAAATTGATTTTAGCAGGCCTACCAAATTAATAAATAAATTAATTTATTAACTACTCTAATGAATGCCGCGACCTTAATGCTTTAGCGGGCATACTAAATTAGTTTTAACTAATTCATTTGGCTGGCCTGACAAAAAAATAAACTAAAAACCCTAGTAAAAGTTACTCTTGATAGGGACTGATTAGTATTAATTATTATTAATATTATTTTTTTCACAACCCTAATCGTATGTTCGTTCGAGCGTTATGTAGATGTTTTATTCGGCAACACAGACAACGCAAGTAGACGCGTAAATTAATTAGATTTTCAAAAGTAACTACCAAAACGTCAGTACTAAATTAACTTAAATTAATACGAATACGCACAGTACTAATAAAACTTAATTGCTAACCAAAACCCCGACAAAAACCTGATTCTAAATTAAATTAGTTACTAAAATTAATTAATCTGGCCAGTACTAAAATGAAATAAATGAGTACTCATTCAAGTTAATATAGTGATAATCCAGTACGAATCTAGCAGGGTTGGGAAACAAATTAATACTCAATTGAATTAATGAGCTGTAATTTTAGTACTTGGCATTAATTAGCGCTGAAATAATTTAACCAAGGATCCAGAAACACTTGCGGAATATCCGACTATACAAACACGTAAATAAAAATCTAGAAAATTACCAATCGTAGTCTGAAACGATATTTTAACCTTCTTAGAACTTTTAAAATATTAATTTTTGAGTACAGCGATAGTGGTTAATGATCTTAATAAAATCTGTCGGGGTTTTCTAAGTAGCGACGACCAATACATTAATCAGAAGCCTTATTTGCCGTTCTCCACGTGTCTCCCTAACCTTCGCCACGTGTTTCCGGATACTAGCTCAATCATTTTCACTAAACTTAACTTCAATTAAGTTAATGCTAAGACGCCTAGTACTAAATTCAATCAAACTAATGGCGAAGTATCGAGAGCTAAATCAAAGAAATGAATGGCCAGAGTCTTGGTACAAAATTAAACTAAAATAGTACAAATCGTCCAGTACCAATATCATTTAATTAATAGAACGTTAGTAATAATTAAACTATATTAAATAGTTTACGTTTAAAACTAATTAAACTTGATTAATAGCAAAAAGCTTCGGAATCAAATTAGCTCAAATTAATGCCAAATACTCAATTTATCAGTCATCAATTTAATTTAGTCATAATGTTTTTCCCAACCCTGGGTTAATTTTCCGTAGGGCTAAGAATTAGATATTAATTTAGACGTGACTGCTAATAGATTGATTTTAGGCAAAATTAATATTAATAAAACTCAATTAATTGCAAAAACGTTGATACTTAGCTAGTTAATTTCAACACGATGCCCGAATAATTAATCACTTAATTCTCCAATCTCAAATAGTAAGTTAACTAATCATTATTAATTATTTTCACAGCCCTACTCAGTACGACATCACATCAAATTAATGGCTGGAAAAAGGACTCAACTTTGCACAAAATTAAATCAATGCCCAAAACCCCAGTATTGAATGAAATTAAATTAATGGCCAATTACTCAGTACTAGTTAAATGTATCAATAGTCAAATGGCTAGTACTAAGTTAAATTAAATCAATACCAAGACACCCAGTACCAAGGTTAGAAAAATAATTAATTGATTAATTAATAGCCATACTAAAAATTGTTAATGCCAAGAAACAATTAATTAAAATTAATTATTTTTAACAGGCCTCCCAATAAATTAATTAACTAAAAACTTGCTGTCCAAATAAATAATTAAACCCAATTAATTTTATCAAGCCTCCTGATTAATTAATTAATTAATTGTTGGCGGAAGAAAACATTAATTAAATTTAATTCATGCGAAGAAAAAATTTAATTAAAATTAATTAATCGGCAGTAATTAGTTAGTTAATAAATTAATTATTAATTAAAATACTAGTATTTACCTTACTTTTCAACATATAAATAACAAATTAAAATAGCTAGTTATAAATTAATTAATTAACTGATTCATTAATTAATTATTTAACAAATTAATTAATTTTACTTTTTTTTCCCAACCCTGCTCAGTACTAAAATAAACTATATTAAATTAGCTCCTAGTGCCAAATTAAACTCATTAATTTAATTCAATATTAAACGTTTTCACAACCCTGTTAATAAGCAAGGTTATGAAAAACTAATACAAATACTAGATGATACTAATTACTCCATACTTATAAAAATTAACGCTCTATTTTTTAGTATTTATTAAAGTATTATGTCACCCAAGGTTAGGAATCGGTACTAGATTAATACTAGATTAGTACTAGATTGATTTTTGTCAAAATTAAACTAAATTAAATTAAATTATTAGCCAACCCTCCAGTACTAACTAAAATTAATTAATTTAACATACCAAATTAAATTAAATTAATCTGGCCAGTACTAAATTAAATTAAATTAATGTCAAAAGTCCCAGTACTAATTAAAATTAATGAATAGTCAGAAGGTCAGTACTAAATTAAATTAAATTAAATTAATGCCAAGTACTAAATTTAATAATCATTAATTTAATTTAGTATTAATTTTATTCCCAACCCTGATGTCATCTACAAATTAATTGGTATTAGTTTCGTATGTTTTATGAATTTATTTAGCTTATAATAAATGAACTTTAATTGGTTTTAAACTAATTTTATTCTAGGTCTTAGTATTAATTAGTTTTAATTAGTATTTCTATAAGCATAGTTTCTCATTAATATAAAATTAACTTCTTTTAGTATTTTTCCCCACCCGGGTAGCAGGTAGAAAAATAAACAGTATATCCTAGCCGTAGGTATATAGCTACTAGTTAAAATACATACCTACAAATAACTAGTATATGAACGTAAGCGTAAGCCTACGTTCAGAAATTCACGATTCTCTGATTAAGCAATGCCTTTCAGTCGGGCGGGTCGCGCGCGTTTCTCCAAGACGGCTGTCAATAGCTTACAGATATCTCGCTGTGTTAATATATAACAGGGTTAGGAAAAATATCAATGCTAAATTTAATTAATAAGTACTAAATTTAGTACTTGGCATTAATTGAATTGAATTGAATTTAGTACTAGACTTTGTGCCATTAATTAATTTTTGTTGGTACTAGGCGTCGGACTATTAATTTAATTTAATGTAATACTGGCCTTCTGACCATTAATTAATTTTAATAAGTACTGGGACTCTTAGCCTTTATTGAATTTAATTTAGTACTAGTCAAATTAATTTAATTTGATTTAGTACTAGGATTCTAACTATTAATTAATTATAATTAGTACTAGAGGTTTTACCATTAATTTGATTTAATTTAATTTAATATTAGCTAAAATTGATACAGTACTAATTCAAATTAACATGTACTAATCCAGTACTAATACAGTACTAGTTAATCCAAAACTAATTCAGTACTAATCGAGTAGTAATCGAGTACTAACTCAAATTAATCATCTAAGTAATGTTTTTATATATATATTTAATATATCACATTAAAGTAATTTATATAAATTATATAAACATCAAAACCGGTTTAAAAGATACTTGATAAATAATAAGTATTTAATATGTAACGTATAATATAAACTATATTTAACTTCAATTTATTCGAAAGTACTACTATTTTATTTCAATAATTTGAAGTAGTACTGCCTATTATCATTAATTAATTTTAATTAGTACTAGGCATTTAACCATTAATTTAGTTTAATTTAATTTTGGCTAAAATTAATCCAGTACTAGTCCAGTAGTAGTTCCTAACCCTGGTTTTAAACTTCGATCTGCTCTGTGTCACTTCCAGCTTTTGGAAGAAAATTTAGTACTAATACTAATTAATACTAATTAATACATACTAAAAACTTATGTCCAACTTTTTGGTATTTTTTAGAACTTTGTCAAGCTACGCAAATTAAATAACATAGATTTAGTATTGCCTTTCGAAAATTAGTTTGGTGTATACTAAATTAATTTTAAAGTGATATTAATTTAGTATGGCCTCTCAAACATTGATTGACTCAAGCTAGTATAATTTGGAAAATTCTCATTTTATTGAGATTACGTAGATTTAGAGTAAATTAGTAGTTAAAGTTGATGTTTATTCACTAGGAACTAGCCTATAACTTATTTGGTTTGTAGTAAAGTTACGTAAAGTTAGAAAAAGAATCGATACTAATATTAATCAAATTAATTAGTCTATACTTTAAAAATGTAAAGAGAAAACCGGGTGAGTGCAACTATAGTATCTCAGTGAAGAAGAGGATGAACAATGAAGGTCGAGGAGGTAACTGAAAACAATATCCGAAACATAGTAAACACAAAGTTAGAAAAAAAAAAAAAAAAAAAAAAAAAACTGGAGGAGCTTTTTTTTATCCGGTAAATTAAAAGGTTTACTCTTTACAATTGTTTCGCGCCGATTGATTGCTAAAAAGTCACTATAGTAAACTGTGTTTCGCCGTAACGTAGAAATGTTTTGTACACTAAGTTAATTAGTCGATGCTCAGTACTTAGGGCCTGATACACAGTGCCTGCTTGGGAGCAATTTCCTGCTCCCAAGCAGGAAATGCCAAGACATGCCGTTTTGAGCCACCAAAATACATAATAAAAACGGGCCAAGTGTGTAGTTGCCCTGCTTGGATTAGTCTGTTTTTTGGAAATGTACTATATGAAATAAATACGTCGTCGTACTAATGCATGTAAGAGGACGTAGAAGAGGAGATATTACAAAAAAAAAATTTCGATGTTAATATTAATATAAAAGTAATATATAAAATCTTTATATAATATAGTATGAATCACGAGTATATAGATTATAAATATAAAAGCAAATAAAAACATTACTACTACTATAATCGTCGTAGCTTTTTTTACTATATCTTACGACGACGATCCCGATATAAAAGAAAAAAACGAAGTAAAAATCGAAGTAAAAGTCGAAAAGATTATCGAAGAATATATCGACTATTTTATAGAATCACTTACTAACGAAATTAGCCGTATAACAGTTCTACGCATTCGAATATTTATTCTACCGCTCGGTATTATCTATAGTCGGAGATAGGTAAAAACTTTATTACGTATACGAGATAAAATATTTCGAGATTTTTTTCGTATAATAAAACGGATATTTTAAAAGCTTATAGCCTAGTTTAAATTTAACACAAATATCGTCGATATTATAAATCTATACCTAGAGAATCGTTTATTGATTTTCGTATAAGTATATACTTATAAAGAGTCGTAAAAAAATACCGTTTTCCGTTTCTATATTAGTTAAACAACCGTTAGTCGTATTATAAATTAGTTTTTACTTTTTTTTTACGATTTATATACTGTCGTAGTAGTATAGCCTTTTAATAATTAGCTCGATAATTATATTAAACTATCGCGTCGTATACGGTATTTTAATAGGTATATCGGTACCTTAAATAATACATATATTTTCGCTTATATCCCCGCTAATTAATAAATACTATTTCGAGATCGAAAAGGAAATCTTACTTAAAACGTATTTATAGTAATTAGTTTTAATATGTTATTTTATTTTACGCTAGCTAAAGTAAAAAGCTCGATAAATAACGCGTCGTTATTTTATCGTATAATTACGTATAAATTTAACTTCCCTAAGTTTCGGTATTATCTTAATAATACTAGTTTTTTTAATCATTTTAATATAGTAATTCCTTACTTAAAAACTTTATATTATATAACTAACTAAAAAAATACTGATAAGCCGCTAAATAATAATAAAAAAAACATATAATAAACGATATACGTAAATTAAAAAGGTCGTAGAACGGGTATTTAGTTTTTTAAAAAAAAAGTTTCGAATTATTCGATCGATTACGTTAAAATATACGTTTAAATAGTAACTTTAAATAGTATACGCTATTATAGCGATATATAACTTTATTATTATTAGCGATACTAAATAACGAAAGAAAAAGAAGAAAAAAACGAGACGTACGAAAATTAAAAATCTATTATACGTTAAAAATATATACGAAGCTTTTCGGCGAACGTATAAAACGGTATAACGTAATTTTAAAGATACGCGGGTAATATTAACGTATTTTATAAAGCTTAATAAATAGAATATTAATAAATTTCGACGTTTTAACGTAGATTTTAATACTTTTATTAATATATAATATATATAAAAGTTAGATGTAAAAATAAAAGATTTTTCTATAACTATCGTAAGATTTTTACTATTATTTAGCTTTACTTATTACCGTATTAAGCAAATACGGTCGGTCGTTTTTTTTATTTCTAGTAACTTATTATTATTATTAAATAAAAAATTATATAATATTACTACTTATACGATAATTTATTAAAAAAATTAATATTTAATTTTTTTTATTTTTTTTAATAAAATTATTACGATACTATTGAAATTTATTAAAACAATTAATTAATTCTCGAAATATACTAAAACGATATATAAAATAAGAAATATTAAGCTAAATTTATTTATCGCCGTATTATTTTTAGCCGTAAGTCTTTGTTTTTTATAGACACTTAAAGCGTCGCGTTTTTACTTTTATTTAACTTCTAAAAACAAGTAAGAAGCTTATTATTAGTAAAATTACTACTATAACCGTCTTCTATCGTTTTTACCGCAAGCTTTAAATAAGTTTTTTTTAGCGTCTTCTATCGATATAGTATATTACTTATAATATTAATAGCCTTTAGTATAAGTATACTCGTTATCGTACGAGCCGCTTTAATACTACGCCCCGAACTTATCGATACCCGAAAAGTACTTTTTTTATTACTAGTTATTACGGGTAAGTCTTTATATATATTAAAATCTTTAAGGTCGTATTATTTTTTCTACTTTTATTAACTAAAGTTAATAAAAAAAAAGAAAAATATAGGTTGTTTTCTTCGTATTAGTGTAAGTATTAGTATATGCTAGTTAACTTAAAAAATACTATTATTTTATATCTCGAATTCCGATTTTTTTATAGTAATTACGCCCGTATCTTACGACTAACGTTAACTACTATAATACCCGACTTTTAACGTACCGGCGATATATACTTCGTTAATATTATTACTAAAAAACACTTTTTAATATACTAATAACTCCCCTAAAGATATACTTTTTAGCTACTATATTTTTTCGATTTCGCTATACTTTTAAAAAAAATAAACTTATTTATTTTTATTATTATAACTAATTAAACCCGTTTAATAGTTATATAAAACGCTAAAAATAAATATAAACTTTTACTACATACGATAACGTTTTCTCTTTCGATCGAATTTATTTTTAAGTTTTTTTTCGTTAAAGTAAGTAAACTCGTAAAAGTATACTACTTTAAGACGTACTAATACTTTTTAATATACTTTTTTTATAATTACCGCTTTTCTAAAGTTTAAAAAGCCGTTATTTTTATATACTAAATATATCTTTATTATCGATACCGTTATCTTTATAGTAAAAGTAACTTTTTTCGGAGTTAAACCTTACGAAACTATAGTAATACTTAAAGTCTCTTTATTATTTATAAAAACTATAATAGTCTCAAAAAAACAAAAAAAAATATTAAACTAACTAAATATATTTATAGTTAAAATAACAAAAGTATCAATATCGGTAATATTAATATTCTAAGCTAACGTCGTAAAGGTTATATTTATCGGCTACGCTAAAAAGATTATATCTTTAGGCTCCGAATCATTAGCCTACTTAAAACGGTTTATATCGGATAATAAAAATACTAACTCTCGCTACTTACCGACTATTATAATAAAGGAAAACGAAAATATATTAAAAAAGAGAATCTCTATCTCTCGTATATCGATAAAGCTACTACGAGAAAGCGCTAACTTATCTAAGAAAGGTGTAAAGATAATATCGTCGTCGTCGCTGTAGTATGTACGTCGGCGTAGAGTACGGGTTAAAAAAGTCGGAAAACCCGGAAAGTAGTCGATTTTTTCTCTAAAGGTGTAGTTTTTATACCTATCGGCTATGGTGATGCTGATTTAAGTGCCTGACTAGTATATAAAAAAATTAATACTGCTTGTATTTCAAAATTGATTTCGAGGGGCTGGGAAACGAAATAATAGATACGTCGTTTATTTTTTATCTTCATTATTTACTTTATAAGAAGTACTGTATTAAAAAGATACATCTTGATGGCTGACATATCTGTATAAAAGTTATGTAACTTTATAAATGTGGGTTTCCTGCTTGGGAGTAGGATCTTGCTCCCAAGTAGGCATTGTGTATTAGGCCTTAAGTTATTAATTAATCGCTATAATAAAACTAATTAATACTAAGAAACAATTAATTAAAACTAATCAATTGGCAGATTAATTAATTAATTTTAGTTATTTTTCTTAACCTTGCCGCTAACACGTTGACTATACGTCGGAATTCAGGGTTGGGAAACATACTAAAAAGAAATTAATTTTATACTAATGGAAATATTTGCCCATACTAATACTAATTAATACTAATTAATGCTAAGACCCGACGTTAGAAATTAAATTAATACTAATTAAAATTATTTTTGAAGGGTTATACTAAATTAATACTAATCTATTTGTAGGGCGTGATAAAATACTAAAACAAATACTAAAAAGTTGAGTATTAATTGTTTTAGTATCGATTGATTAGTAATATGTAGTATTAGTATTAAATTTTTTTCTAACCGTGCGTCCGATCGATAGACTTTTCTTCTTAGATAGTTGCTTCTATTAGACTTGCCCGGGCTTATGCCCGTGCTTTTACCTGTCTGCGTTTCTTTTTTTAAAAAATCAATGCTTCACTTTTTTTTAAGTTTTTAGTATTTTGCCACGGTATTCGAATTAATTGGTCTTAATTTAATATAAACCTCCAAAATTTCATTTAGTATATACTAGGACTATGAATGAACTACTCGATAAACTTAAGGTTCAATTAAACTAAAGTAAGTTAATTGTAAAAATGGTTTGGTATAAAATTAGGGTTAATTTATGTAAAGACTATATTAGTATTATACTGAATCAAGGTTGGGAAATATACTAACTAATACTAATTAATCCATACTAAAAAAAATAATGCTCCACTTTTTAGTATTGTTTTAGTATTTTATCACGCCACTCAAATTAATTAGTATTAACTTAGTATGAGCCTTCGAAAATTAATCTAGTATAGTTTCATATATATTCAATTAGTATTAATTTGATTTTTTATTAAGCTACTAAAGTTAACTAGTATTAATTTAGTATGACTTTTTAAAAATTAATTTAATATATGCTAAATTAATTTCTTGTAAAAAGAAAAATAATATTTTATAAATTAACCAAATACAACTTTACTAATTCTATATAAATCATACGCTTTGTAACCGTGTTTTTAAAAGTCTTGTTTTATTTATTACTATAATTGTTTTTTTGAATGTTATAAATACTTTTTGGAAAAAAAATTAATTGAAATTAATACTAGTTAATACTAATTAATCAATACTAATGAAAATCAATGCTCCACTCTTTAGTATTTTTTTAGTATTTTATCACGCCACGCAAATTAATTAGTATTAATTTAGTATGGCCTTTCAGAAATTAATTTAGTATATACTAAATTAATTTTAATTAGTATTAGTTTAATTTCTGACTTCGGGTCTCGGCATTAATTAGTATTAATTAGTATTAATATGGACAAAAAAACCTATTAGTATAAAATTTATTTCTTTTTAGTATTTTTCCTTACCCTGTACTGAATACAATTATTAACTAAGACTCTAATACTAAATTAGATTAAATTAATTGATAAAATTTCAGTTCGATATTAGAATAAATCATTGTTAAGAATAGCTAGTATAAACTAAAATAGAATATTCTACCCAGCCACCTAGACTTTTCTATCGAGCCACCCAGAGACTCTATTTTTAGCGGACTAGTACTACGTAATATAAAAAGTGATATGTACTAGGATTCGGAAAAACATCAATACTAAATTAAATTAATAAGGACTAAATTTAGTACTTGGTATGAATTTAATTTAATTTTGGCCAAAATTAATCCAGTACTAATCCACTACTAATCTAGTCCTAATTCCCAACCCTGGTTAGTGGTTATGTACCATAGTCGATGAATAAATAAAATAAACTTACCAGTACGGAAAAGTGCGTTGCTGCTTTTACTACTTCTACTACTCTCTTACTATCGAGTTACGTGGTGTAATAGTGGACAGCAGGGTTGGGAAAAAAATTAATATAAACTAAATTAATGAGTACTAAATTTAGTACTTGGCATTAATTTAACTTAATTTAATTTAATACTAGACTTTGGGTCATTAATTAATTTTAATTAGTACTGGGCGTCGGGCCATTAATTTAATTTAATTTAGTACTGGGCATTTGACCATTAATTAACTTTAATTAGTAATGTGACTTTTGGCATTAATTTAATTTAATTTAGTACTGGCTGAATTAATTTAATTTAATTTAGTATTGGCTAGATTAATTTGATTAAATTTAGTATTGGGATTTCGGCTATTAATTAATTTTAATTAGTACTGGCCTTCTGGCTATTAATTTAATTTAATTTGGTACTGGGCGTTTTGCTATTAATTTAATTTAATTTAATTTAATTTTGGTTAAAATTAATCTAGTACTCACTCAAATGAATGAGTACTGATTCAAATTAATGAGTATTAATTTAATACTAATTCAAATTAATTAGTATTAATTCAAATTAATCCAGTACTAATCTAGTATTAATTGACTATTAATTTAAATTAATCATGTCAACAATTATTTTAAATAAATATTTAATATATTACCAGGGTTGGGAAAATGATTAATTAATTAATTAATGGCCGTACTAAAATTAATTATTGCCAAGATTAATTAATTATTAATTAATTAATTTTAACAGGCCTCCTGATTAATTAATTAATTAATTTTCGAATTGGAAATAATTAATTAAAATTAATTAATTTTATCAAGCCTCCTGATTAATTAATTAATTAATTAATGCCAAGAAAAAATTAATTAAAATTAATTAATCGGCAGTAATTAGTTAATTAATTAATTAATTATTAATTAAATTATTATTATTTACCTTACTTTTTAATATATAAATGCGAAGTTAAAATGATTAATTATTCTTACTTGCTGACTAATGTATCTATTAATTAATTAATTAATTGTCTTCTACTAAATAATTAATTAAAATTAATTAATGCCAAACAATAATTAATTAAAATTAATTAATTTTAACACGCCTTTTAATTAATTAATTAATTAATTTTTGAATCTGAAAATAATTACTTAAAATTAATTATTTTTACTAGGCCTCCCAATTAATTAATTAATTAATTTTCTCCGGGAAAAAAAATAATTATAATTAATTTTTTCATTAATTAATTAATTAATTATTTAATTAATTATTTAATTTTATTTTTGTTTCCCAACCCTGTATATTACTTAATAATAACTTATATAAAATAAATTATATTTTACTTAAATTTATTTGAAATTACTACTATTTTATTTTAGTAATATATCCTACTTATCCTCGACGGTTAATAAAAATAGTAAGGCTGAATAAACACGATTAATACTAGATTAATACTAAATTAGTACTGAATTAATACTGGATTAGTACTCATTAATTTGAATTAGTACTGCCTCTTATCATTAATTATTTTAATCAGTACTGGGCATTTGGCCATTAATTTAATTTAATTTAGTACTAGGCGAATTAATTAAATTTAATTTAATACTGGGATTTGGGCCATTAATTAATTTTAATTAGTACTAAGGGTTTGGCCATTAATTTAATTTAATTTAGTACTGGACTTTTGGGTATTAATTAATTTTAATTAGTACTGGGCAAATTAATTTAATCTAATTTAATTTTGGCCAAAATTAATCCAGTACTAATCCAGTACTAATCCAGGACTAATTCCCAACCCTGTCTAGATACAGGGTTGGGAAAATAAATAATTAATTAATTAATGGCCATACTAAAATTAATTATTGCCAAGATTAATTAATTAATTATTAATTAGTTTTAACAGGCCTCCTGATTAATTAATTAATTAATTTTCGAATTAGAAATAATTAATTAAAATTAATTAATTCTATCAAGCCTCCTGATTAATTAATTATTAATTAAAATATTATTTTTACCTTACTTTTTAACATATAAATGCGAAATTAAAATGATTAATTATTCTTACTTGCTGACTAATGTATCCATTAATTAATTAATTAATTGTCCTCCAGCAAATATATAATTAAAATTAATTAATGCTAAGCAATAATTAATTAAAATTAATTATTTTTATCAGGCCTCCCAATTAATTAATTAATTAATTTTCTCCGGGAAAAAAATTAATTATAATTGATTTTTTCACTAATTAATTAATTATTTATTTAATTAATTATTTAATTTTACTTTTTTTTCCCAACCCTGTCTAGATATATAGATGTACTTGATACTGCTTGAGCGGTTTATAGGAGTATAAATAAATAAAAATAGTAAATTAACTTGATAACTGAATAAAAATATCTACTTAAAATCGTTTTTCAAATCAGTCACAATAAATCTCGATAACGGAGTAGGGATCCTAAGACACCCTCTGAATGTTATTAGGACAACGTGAAATCCGCCTATCTGATTCGTTAAACTAGGCAAACGCCCCATTATTAATTACCTATTTGAGAAACTTCGAGTGAACTTTCCCGCTAAGCCAAGCATAGTTTAGTGTCAGTTTACCAGGCCACCGAAATGAATACTTTCAGTGTTTTCTTCTAAGTAAATTCTCTGTAAAATACAATTCTAGATATAATTTTTGAAAGATTTATGAAGCAATTAAGAAGCTCTAGTAAACTCAAAAATTTAGTAAGCAAAGTATAATTTGAAAAACATCAGCTCCAGTAAATTATCTTAGCGATAATCACTCAACTTACTGCACCAAAAAGCGACAAATGAAGACACCAATCAGAGTGCGTGATTTGCCTCGCCCCACGTTGTCCCAATAACACTCAGAGGGTGTTTTAGGATCCCTACTCCGATAACGTGATACAAAATCAAATTCGTACTAGTAGCTTGATTAATTTAGTAACTAAATGTATTTTGAAACATTGTTACTAAATCAATACTAATCAATTTAAGTAACGTACTAAAGTACCAATAGAATACTAAAAGCTTAATTTTATTTGTGGTAATAAGGATTAGTTGGTATTGATCTAGTTAGTAATAATTAATTATACTAACCTTAATAGTAGATTAAAGTAACGGTTAATAAATGTTCTCTATAGCTACTTATTTATACCTTAACTATAATAAAAGGCACTTTTTAGCTTATATCAACTAGACCCTTAATAAGTATAGTATCTGGGTAGCTTTATTAAAAATAATCGGTGGCTTAAGTAGAAAGTCAAATTAAAATTAGTTAATTGTGATATGTAGGACTAACTCTAATAAATAAGTAGTAATTCATATTAATCTACTATTAATCTAGTATATTATAATCCATTACTAAGTTAGTATTAGTTCATCATTCGTTCAAAATTGAAAAATACTAATTTAAACAAAATAAGTAGTAAACTGGTATTTATCGCATTTATTTAGCGTTAGTAGATTTACTAGACGTCTAAAATAAGTAAGAAATATATATTGATATATAGTAATAGAAATCTCAAGGTGATTGAAGTGATATATAATTCATATAGTCTTTATATAATAGCTATTCTTCATTTAACGTTGAATTTTAAAATCTATTATTTTATGTAATTTTAATACTCTACGTTAGTATGTTTAAGTGAGCAATAATAATGTCATTTTTATAGCTTACATTACATTAACTTAAACTAAAATATATTGGTATATAGTAGCTTGAATTAAGAGTAGACCAACACTAGATTACTATTCATATAGTAATAGACTAAGTGTTATGTACTTTTTTTAAAATTAGCATTAAATCAGTACTCGATAATATCGGCTATAAATGTACTCAATTAAATTAAATCAAGTCTAAGTATCAAAATTAGTACTTATTGATTTATTTAGTATTCAAATTTTGCTTAAGTTTATTATAAATAACCTATCTTTTATATTTGTAGAATTGTGTACTTCTTAGTCTTTTTACGGTTTTGGAATTCGTAAGTACTTTGTTTTAGTTTTATTCTAATAATTAATAACTTTGACTAACATTATTTATTTTTAGCGAGGCTACATTAATCCATTGAAAGCAACTACGTAAAACTCTGGACGAAAACTATGAAAACGCTTTAAGGCCCCGAGAAAAAACTTTCAAAATGATACTAGCAGCGATTTCGTAATGGAAAATAGGATGTTAACTAAAAATAAGTTATTCAAGTAACTAAAAAATCACTAAAACGTTGGCTCCCGATAGAAACAGACGGTATTTCTTTGCCGTTATGTATTTTTCGGCATTACTACTTTAAAAAATTGTTGATACTTCTATTCATGTGTTTATCTCTTCATTTGTTAATACTTTTATTAGTACTTTAGATGTTCGTAATTATTGATATACTTACGAATATGGTTGCTAAACGTTTTTTGAAAAAACAAATTTGATGGATAAAGTAGGACTAATTGAATTAGATTTAATACTAACTAATAGGTCAAGCGTCTCCGAAAACATATATCAATACTGATTTACTAACCAATTTAGTAACTAAATCACCTTTTTGAAAGTCAACAATAACTAATACTAATTGCTCTCGGCGTGGCTTAGTAAAAAACTAGTTCTATACTAATTAAAACAATACTTTTCTTACCAAATCAAATTTTCGAAATCATAAATTAAATTGATACTAATTAATTTGAGTGAGTGGCGTGATAAAAACTTTAATTAATACTAATTAAATATCTAATACAGTTACTAAATTAATACTAATTAATCTCGGTGGCATGATGAAGAATTAAAGCAATACTAGTTAGTCAATTCATTTGATAACTAAATTGATTTTTCCAACCTGTAAACTCAATTCATGCTAATTAATTTGAGTAGTTTAATGCAACAAGGTTGGGAAAAAATTAAAAAAATTAAAACAACTTTAATGGAAAAAGCAAGACTCATTAAATTAAATTAATACTAGTTAATTAATTAACTTAGTAGCTAAATTGATTTTTTTAAAGTTAAAATTAAATTAATAATAATTAATCTTGGTGGCTTAGTAAAACACTAAATTAATACTAATTAAAAAATTAATTTCGTTACTAAATTAATATTTCAAAATCAAAAATTAAATTAATACTAATTAATTTGAGTGGCGTAATAAAAAACTAAATTAGTACTAATTAAATAATTAATTTAGTTACGAAATTAGTTACTAATAGAATTTGTTCGAAAACAAAACCGTTAATAAACTTCAAAACATTAGCTAGAATATTAGTAAATACATATATTTTATATATCACACGTATATCTAACTATAACTAGTTATTAAAAAGCTAATATAAATATTTTTCGATGTTTAATTGTTTTTTAGTAACTAATTTAGTTACTAAATTAATTTTTTGAAAGTCCAGGTTAAATTAATATTAATTAATTTTAGTAGCTCGATAAAAAATGTAGTTTATTTAATTATTTGTTTATTTATAAATACGCCTATAAACCGCAAAAGCATTATAAAGTACATCTATATATCTATAGTGGTAAAAACGTCGATAAGTAAAAAACTTTACTATCGGCGGCTTCGTAGGGCGGTAGCTACGCTTAAGAAAGGTATACGAATATACACGGGCGTAGGATATAAAAACTTAGTACCGGAAGGTTTAAGAACGACCGCGTTATATAGACGTAAAGTAATATTATAGTATAAAATATTATAGTGAGTTGTAAGGTATATAAAGTCGGTAATTAAAGTAACTATATAGTAAAATATTAAAGTATTAAGGAAAAATTATTAAAAGTTACGAAAACGTAACGGTATAATAGTAGCGGACGGTAAAAAAAAAAAATAACCGGAAACGGACTTAAGTAAAATATTATTATATAATAAACGAAAAACGCGACTAATAAACGAGAAATACGACGTTAAAAAAATAAATACGACCGGCGAATTTTTAACTATAAAATACGGTTATAGCCACGTTTTTTAATCGAGTAAACTTTTTTTTTAAAGTTTATTTTTTTGAAGTTTGTTTTTTTATCGTTTTTTATTTTTTCCCGTTAATTTTATTATAACGTTACCTTTTATCGTTATTTTTTACCGCGCGCCGTTATTAAAAAAAAGTTTCATTTTTTATTTTTATTATATTGATTATATTGATTAATTAATTTACTTCGATAATTATTATACTTTTTCCGGCTAAAATACCGAATGATACGTCTAAAAAAACTTAAAAAAACTTTTTACGATTTCGCGAAATATACCTCGCGTTACCGCCGATATTTACCCCCGTTATATCCGAGTAACGGGTAAATTTTTTAAAACCGTCGCCGCCGACGCGTTTAAATATTTTTTTTCGCTCCGAGAAATTTAAAACCGACTACTTAACGTAAAATAATAATAATAAAAAAATATATTTATTACGTTAAATCGAAATATTTTGACGACTCGGTAAGTTTTTTTTTTTTTTTTTTTTTTCGTTATCGTTATAAGTTAATTACGAAACTAAACCGTATTATTAAAACTAAAGCTGTAGCCTTTATAGCTACTTACCGCGGGTAATTAACTAACCCGTTTAATTATATAAAATTAATAAAAGCGTAAACGTTTTACGTTTAATCGTTAACTAAAAACACTGTTTCGTTGTCTACGTTACGCCGCCGCGGCGAAAACGCCGCTCCCGTCTTCGACGATAGACTCTAAAAGGAAGCCGTGCGTTTCTAAAAGAAGTAGCTAGAAGTTAGCCGCGACCTCGTAGCTATTGTAGGGCGGTTAGGTGTGTATGCCGCGGATATTAGCGTTGGCGTAGTACGGATTGCGACTATAAAAAATAAAATTAGTACTAATTAAAAAATTAATTTAGTAACTATATTAATTTTTTGAAATCGTTGATTAAATTAATGTTAATTAATTTCGGTAGTATAATAAAAAATTAAATTAATACTAAATTAATAATTAATTTAGTTACTGAATTGTCTTTCAAAATGTATAATTAAATTAATACTAATTAATTTAGGTGGCGTGATAAAATATAAAAAAAAATTAAAAACCTTAGTATTAATTATTTTAGTAAGGATTAATTAGGATTAATTTAATTAGTATGAATTGATTATGCCAACCCTGATAGTGATAAAAAAAGTAAAAGTAGGTATTAAAACTAGTAAAAATGATAGAAGAAATAAAGGGATAATAACAATATAAACAATATAAACAATAAAAAACAATATAAACAATAAAAAACAATATAAACAATAAAAAACAATAAAAACAATGGCAGCAGTGGAAACAGTTGAAGCAATAGAAGCAATATAAATAGTACGAGCATTACAAGCAGTACAGGTAGTACAAGCAGCAGGGTTATGAAAAGTTTAATATAAATTAATTAAATAACTCATTTATCTGTAGGCCTGGTAAAAGTTATCAATTAATAGCTGACTATTTTCGTAACCTTGAGAAGTTGTAGAAGCTGTAGAAGCAGTGGAAGTAATATAAACACACTTTGCCGTACTGTTAGTGACCTCTAGTTTCTTTGTATATCGACTGCAGTACAAGTTACTTTTCGGCTTATGTAACTTCGACCTGTCAGAAGTGAAGTCTTTGGGTGGCTCGATAGAAAGTCCCTTGGTTATTAGATTATGATATAAATAAAGCAGATATCAAAAGTATTACGATTATTACGAATATTATGAAGATTGGAAAGATTCAAAAGACTTGAAAAACTCTGATTAACACGTATCGATGTCCGTTTACTAAAATCCCGTCGAACTTTGAATTTAAACGATTGAAGACACTCGTAAAAAGATATCTTTGACGTCTATCGATTGTTACACAAAAGTAAGTTCCCGTCAGCCACTAGTTTATGTGCACGTTCCTACTGAGAAGTTGCTGCTGGTACTAAGTTAAGAATTTTGTCCCGTGCCTTAAAACAGATTACTAAAACCCTTACCCAGTACATTGCCGATTACGGTATAATATTATCGCTCTCTTTCTATAATTGGTTAACTTCGCAGACGCTGTATTAAAATGTTACCTATATCAACGCTAAGTTAGAGCTAATTTATTAGTAATTATCAATAATTTTGGTTTTATTGACTAAATTGAGTTAGTCAAGTTTATTTATTGCATTACTTAAATCAAATTTAGCAATTGAATTAATTAATTTAGTAAATTTAATTTGAGTAGATGTACTAAATGAATAAATTGAACTACATATTACGTTAGGAATTGAGTAACTACTAATATTACTGATACAAATTCCATGACTTTCTTGCAGCCCATTCTCGAGAAAACATCGCTGAATTTATTTTCCATATTCTGGAAGATTATTCTTCTATCTAATTCTCGTCTATTTCCAGGTAAGTCAAATCAATATTGTTTGATGTTTAATCAACTCGTTACGATCATATTAATTTATTTAATCTTGTGAGAGATAACGCGTCTACCAATACCACTTTTATAAGACTCAAGCGGGAGTCGTATAGACACGACATAACGGTGTCTTTCGGTAATGATGTTACAAGCGCAAGCAGGGTTAAGGAAAATAAAATTATTAACTAATTACTAATTAATTAATTAATAATTTTATCGTGAGGTTTGCTAAAATTAATGAATTATCAATGAATTATATGCAACTGGAATATTATAACTAAGTGGGAGGCTTCTTAAAATTAATCAACTATTTTAACTATTTCAGATTGGAAAATAAACTAATTAATCAATCGGGCGGCGTGTTAAAATACGTCAAACTTGAATGGTACTGTTTCGGTACAAAGTCCAGGAGGCAGAAAAGACAACACGATGTGCGGCCCTGAGGAACGTCTACTGCTGCAGTCGCTGCATCGCATCAACCAAAAAAAATTAATAATTAATTACTCTGGGCATTAATTGATTTTAACTAAGTATCTCGATCCTCAAAATTAATTAATTAGTTTATCGGGAGGCCGGATAAAATTAATTTATTATTAATTAATTATGTTCCCAACCCTTCATGCGTGGTATAAATTATTAATTCAACTGTGTAATAGGTTTTGTTTACTTTTGTCAATTTTACCGATAATGACGGTAGACTGGCTTCTACTGAATAAGGTTAGGAAAACAATAAAAAAGTTTAAAAAAACCATCAAGGCAAGTGGTAAAACTAATTAAATCGAAAGAAAACTAATGAATAGATGGGTCCTCGTCAACGAAAATTACTCAATACCAATTAATCGTGTCTGCTTGTTGAATGATTAGATTAATAATAATTAAAAACGCAATTTACTTCCGAAATTAATGCTTTGAAATCACAGATAAAATCATTACTAACTAACTTCGGTGGCGTAATTGAATACTAAAACAATACAAAAAAGGCGAGCATTAATTTTTATTAATATATTTTAATTAGTTTTAATTAACATTAATTTTCATTTACTTTTCTTTTTAAACAATTTAACCTTTTAAAACTACCGTATAACGCGTTAGTCGAGTCGTTATAAGCCTTAGCTAAAAGACCGAGGTGGTAAGTTCAATTCCCACCGGGTACTCGCCTACGGATAACGTATACGTTTTCAAAAGCTAAAAGTGTACCGGTATAGCTAGCCGCGAAATAACAGCACACATTAGCTAAACCGCATTACGAAAAAATAACATCAATTCAATAAGTCCGATATAAGAAAACCGCCTATACCTTTTATAACTTACCGATATAAAGTTATATTAAAGATAATGCTTATAACAAAAACAAACAGAATATGATATTAAAAAAAACTAAAAAGGGGCCTAAATTCGGTTTTAACGATTAAGAGGCTTAACGCTTACAAGTTCGTTCTGACAAGCGCGAGGAAAAACTTCCCCCGTAATGTTTATATTACTATATTTTTCTTGATTAAAGAGGCGCCCGAAGAGGTAGTGGTAAATAGAGGTTTTATTTTTTTGAAATCTTTTTATTATTTATATATATAGATGTATTATATATTAGTTGAGCAGCTGATAGAAGTACCGATAAGTAAATAAAATAAATAACGTTTTGAAAAATGTTAAATGAAAAACTTTAAATGGTAACAATAGTACTATATTTTATAATAACGTAGCTTAGATTAAAAATAGTTACTTGTATATTTAGTTAATTTATAAAATATTGATATAAGTGTTTAAAAAACTCAATTTAATATATACAGAATTAATACTAATTGATTAAAGTAGCAAGTTAAAAAATTATAGTACTACTAATGAAACTTAATTTAGTATTTAGTAAATAAATTTCTAGGAGGCTATATTAAATTAATAATAATAAAGTAAGGAGGCCTGTTCAAAAAGTAAGTTAAATCTAATTCTAATTAATGTTAGGCGTTTGACTATTTCTTTATTTATCATTACGCTCAGAGACCGCGTATAATAGTATAAAGTATATATTTAAATTTATAGTAGTTGAAAACCTTATATTAGAGTTAAACACTGTCCTTATTAATTTAATTCAATTTAGTGCTGGTGTAATAGATAGAGATGAAGTAGGTAACTTTATCGGAATATCGTTATGGCGATGTCGTGAGCTCGTTAGGTAGGGGGTCGTAGTAAGCAACTAAGTCTTGCTCTTCCTAAGTTTCGAGAGACTAGCGCCCTTAAACTATAAAGAAAGCCAAGTAGCCCGTGCGTACGCCTTCCTGTCGCGGCGCTAGCGCGTTAGCGACAAGTACGTAGTTGTTCTGCCCGCCTGACCGTAGACGGCTAGCAGCCGCACCGCTAGCTTTTTTCGGCTAGGGCTTTTATCGGACTAGTCTATTTTATCTTTAGCTTAATTATCGATAAACTCTAGCGGCGCAAGTCTATTTTAATTATCACAGCTAGGGTTTTAGGTATCTATTAAGTTTTGTGAGTATTCGTAATCTGAATATTAATTTTATTTTATTTAGTACTAAAGTTTTCTTATTAGTTTGATTTGATTTAATTTAATATTAGTTAAACTTTATATAGTTTTGATCTAGTACTAATTTTTTATTAATTTCTAGCCTTAGATTACGTATAGTGAAAATAAATAAATATGATTAGTACTAAATAGGGTTAGGAAAATTTTTAAAGTTGATTAATTAATTAGTTATTAATTTTTTAAGTTTCAATAATTAATTAATTAATTAAGCGGTAGGCCTGTTAAGTTTAATTAATTATTAATTAATTATTTTCCCAACCCTGCTACTAAATAAATAATCATTCATTCAAGTTACTACTCATTTATTTAGTTTAGTACTATTAAGGTTAGGCACATTAAACTAAAAGTTAGACTGCCGACGAAAAGAAGAAGCTGTTTAGGAATATGTTTATTTTCTTCGTTAAAATACGCCTAGATGCTAATAGCTGAATCAGTTAAGTAGAGACTCGACCAGGAAGGATTTAACTCAAAAAGCAGCAAAAAATAGTAATAAATAACTATAGAAGTAGCCAAACTTAAAAAAAATACAAAAACATAATAGCTTTATGCTGATAAACATTTTTTTTCCTATATTGATACTACTTCTTACGAAGTAATTCTACGACTTAAAATCAGAAAGTTGATCAATACTAACTAAGACAAATTTAGTATATACCAAGGTTAGGCAAAAACATTAATACTAAACTAAATTAATGAGTACTAAATTTAGTACTTAGCAATAATTTGATTTGATTTAATTAAATACTAGACTTTAGGCCATTCATTAATTTTAACTAGCACTAAGACTCTTGGTATTAATTTAATTTAATCTAGTACTAACTAGATTAATATAATTTAACTTAATATTAGGATTTCGGCCATCAATTACTGGCTAAATTAAATTAAATTGATTTAATTTAATTTAATCTAATTTTGGCCAAAATTAATCCAGTACTAATCCAGTACTAATCGAGTACTAATTCCCAACCCTACTTAGTACTAATTAAAACTAATTAATAATAATAAACAATACTAATTCAAATTAATGAGTACTAATTTAAGTTAATTAAATACTAATCTAGTACTAATCTAGTACTATTCTAGTACCAATCCAGTACTAATCTAGTATTAATTCAGTACTAATTCTACTTTATCAACTATACTTATTATCCGTCGATAACAAGTAAGATATTTTATTAACATAAAATAGTAGTAATTTCGAATAGATTGAAGTAAAATACAATTTATATAAAACGTTATATAACAATTACTAAGTATTTATTACTTATTCTTAGAATTAAGTTTTATTTTTATATAGTTTATATAAATTAATATAAAGTAATATATTAAGTATATATATAAAACCATTATTAAAATGATTAATTTAAATTAAGACTAGATTAATACTAAATTAGTACTAAATTAGTACGCATTAATTTAAATTAATACTCATTAACGTAAATTAAATTAATGGCAAAACGACCAGTACTAAATTAAAGTAAATTAATCTGGCCAGTACTAAATTAGATTAAATTAATGCCAAGAGTCCCAGTACTGGTTAAAATTAATTATGGTCAGAAGCCCAGTACTAAACTAAATTAAATTAAATTAATGCCAAGTACTAAATGTAGTACTCATTAATTTAACTTTGTACTAAGTTTTTTCTCAACCCTAATATTCAATCATCGACTAAATCATTTACACTCTTGTTAAAACTAATGACTTATTTGAATTTGTAAAATTGATTCATTATTTTATTTAAAGGCGTGTTAGAGTTAATTAGTCGGTATTAAATCACTTAAGATGGAAAATATAATTGTTTAATTAGTTGGTAAGCCTGCTAAAATAAATGAATTAGTATTTAACTATATTTTTAGCCCAGATTCTCAATCAATGCCAAGCTGTTTTACTTTATTAGTATTTTATTACGACACGTCAGTTAATTACCATACATTTAATTAAGGTTCAGTTTTGTAATTAAATTAAGTTATAAATAAGTATTAACTTAATTTCTTACCGAGATACTGAAACTAATCACTATTAACATAATTTGGATTTTTAAAAACTTTAGGTATTCAATTTGCTAGGTGGTTAACTAGCAAGTTGGGGAAATTACTTTTGAAAAAAAATTTATAGTAAAGGAAATTTTTGCTTGTACTAGTACTAATTAATACTGGTTAGTGTTAAGTCCCAAAAGTTGGAAATTAAATCAATACTAATTTCAATTAACTTGTACACATTGAATTAAGTTTTGGAAGGCTATACTAAACCAATACTAATTAATTTGAGTGGCCTGTTAACAAAATAAATTAATATTAGTTACAATAGTTTTATATATACTGAATTAAATTTCGAAAGACCTAAATTAATAGTAAGTAGTTTGACTGGTATGATAATATACTGTAAGTCAGGGTTGGCATAGCTAATTAGTACTAATTAAACTAATACTAATTAATCCTTACTAAAAATCTCAATGGTACGCTTGTTAGTATTTGTTTAGTATTTTATCACGCCACTCAAATTAATTAGTACCAATTATATCACGCTACTCAAATCAATTAGTATTAATTTAATTACAGATTTTGGAAAATCAATTTAGTAACTAAATTAATTGATTAGTTAATATTATTTAACTGTTCATCACGCTACCGAGATTAACTGGTATTGATTTAACTAGCAATTTAGAAAACTTAATTTAGTTACTGAGTTAACTTTTTAATTTGTTTTAATTAAGTTCTTACCGAGCCCCTAAAATGTATTAGTATTAATTGAATTTTGACTTTCAAAAAATTAATTTAGTAACCAATTTAATTCCAAAAAAAACTAAGTCCACTAAATATAGTTGTATTAGCTCTAAAATACGTAGTTTTAGCTAAATATACTTATCAAGTATGTAATTTGTGTAACTATTAATATTTTACCAAATAGTTTGTAAGACTTTAAAACTTCAATGATGTTTTTAAAATTTACAAATAATCATACTACTTACTATTCTAACGAGTATAGTAGTATATTATTAACGTACGATATATGTTTAAGTCTGAAAACGAGGTTTATTAACCGTTTTATTTCAGTAAAATTTTATTAGTAACCAATTTAGTAACTAAATTAATTAATGTATTAGTATTGATTTTAGGTTTTTATCACGCCACTCAAATTAAAAAGTATTAATTTAATTTTGACTTTTAAAAAAATCAATTTGATTACTAAGTTAATTGATTAATTAGTATTGATCTAGTTTTTTTGAGGAGGCTGAACCTATTAATTAGTATTAATTTAACTCAATTAGTCTTAATTTTTCTATTGATTGTTTTTTTGGTTTTTGTTTTAATTATTTTCCCAACCCTGCTGAAAGTACATAAAACAATAAAACATTAAGTATTTTTAGTATAGATTAAGTAGAATTAGTTAGTATTAGTATTAATTATTTTCTAACCCTGTTAATTGGTATTACTTTAAATTTCCGAAGAGGCTTGATGTGTTATTTAGTTTTAGCTACCGATAAATTTGATACAATTGGGCTTTCAATTGAGACTAGGTTAGTACTAGAGTCTTAGCCCTCAATTTGAGTTTTCTTAGCACTGGCTACTAGCTAAATCAATTGAATTTGATTGAGTTTAGTTTTTACTTTTGAGAATGGAATTAATTTAGCTAAATTTAATGTGTCTAGTGTAAATTCAGTACTAGCTACTCGCGAATAAGTTGTTCCCAAACATGTGGACTCGAACTTGATTGCTACTGGATGAGTACTGCATTAGTGCTTATTCATTTGAACTAGTTGTGATTAATAGGTACTAATACTAATTTGAACTACGAAAATAATCATAGAATATTAAAATAAAAACTTAATGGGAAAACAAACACTAAGTAAATTAGATACATTTCCAAGTATTATATCAATTTTAGTTTATTTCCTTACTTTAGGCTTTTTAGACGGATTGTCTATTAAGCTACCCGGACCTTTATATCGAGCTACCCAAAGGTTTTTGATGTGATGGGATAGATTACATAAGCTGGAAAGTAACTTGTACTACAGTCGACGCATAAAAAAACTATAAGTAACTGTTAAAGTGTGGTTATCTTACTTTTATTACTTTTATTAAATACTACCTTTATTGCTTCTATCAAGTACGGTTTTTTTGCTATTAGTACTTATATTGCGTCTACTGCTTTTACTGCTGCTATTGCTTCTATTATTTCTACTATTTCTACCATTTTCATTACTTCTATTACTTCTATTGTTTTTATTGCGTTTACTGTTTACACTAGTCCTATTGCTTCTATTGCTTCTATTATTTGTACTATATCGACTGGTTTTACTACGTCTAGTTTTTATTGATTCTACTGTTTCTACTTCTTCTATCACTTCTATTACTTCTATTACTTCCATTAGTTTTGCTACTTCTACTATTTCTATTGTTCCTACAATTTGTACTACTTCTACTCAGGGTTAGGAAAAAAAAGTAAAATTAATTAATTAATTAATTAAATAAATAATTAATTAGTGAAAAAATTAATTATAATTAATTTTTTTCCCGGAGAAAATTAATTAATTAACTAATTAAGAGGCCTAGTAAAAATAATTAATTTTAATTAATTATTTTCAGATTCAAAAATTAATTGATTAATTAATCAGGAGGCTTGCTAGAATTTATTAATATTAATTAATTATTGCTTGGCATTAATTAATTTTAATTAATTATTTGCTGGAGGATAATTAATTAATTAATTAATGGATACATTAGTCAGCATGTAAGAATAATTAATCATTTTAATTTCGTATTTATATGTTAAAAAGTAATGTAAATAATAATATTTTAATTAATAATTAATTAATTAATTAATTAATTACTGCTGATTAATTAATTTTAATTAATTTTCTCTTGGCATTAATTAATTTTAATTAATTTTTTCTTAGCGATAATTAATTTTAATTAATTATTTCCTCGGCCAACAATTAATTAATTAATTAATCAGGAGGCTTGATAAAATTAATTTATTTTAATTAATTATTTCTAAATCGAAAATTAATTAATTAATTAATTAGGAGGCCTGTTAAAATTAATTAATTAATAATTAATTAATCTTGGCAATAATTAATTTTAGTATGGCCATTAATTAATTAATTAATTATTTTCCCAACCCTGCTTCTACTGTTTCTACTGCTTTAACTGCTTCTACTACTTCTACGACTTCTACTGCTTGTACTGCTTTTTTACTATCGAGGTACGGTGTGCGAAAGTAGAAAAAATTGACGTTATTTAATAGTTTTTATCACCTATTGATTATAGTGTAAGTTATTTTCTAGCTTGTATAAAAAGACTTCCTACTAAGCTACCCAAACTTTTCTATCGAGCCACCTAAAGGCTTCATCTATTATAGGTAAAGTTGGGAAAAAAAAGTAAAATTAAATAATTAATTAATTTATTTATTTATAAATACGCCTATAAACCGCTATGGCAGTATAAGGTACGTCTATATATCTATAGTAATAAAAAACTCGATAAGTAAAAAACTCTACTATCGGCGGCTTCGTAGGGCGGTAGCTACGGTTAAAAAAAGTATACGAATATAAACGGGCGTAGGCTATAGAAACTTAGTACCGGAAAAGTTGAGAGCGACCGCGCTGCGTAGACGTAGCGTAGTAAGTAGTATAAAGTAGTGGCTGTAAAAAGTATAGAGTTATAGTTGGGGTAAGTGTATAGTGAAATGTTAGAGTGTTAGGGAAAAGGTATTAAAAGTTGCGACGGCGTAGCGTTATAGCTTCGGCGGGCGGTAGGGAGAAAGTTAGCCGGAAACGGACTTAAATAAAGTATTATTACGTTATAAACGGAAAACGCGACCGATAATAAACGGAAAGTGCGGCGTTAAAAAAGTAAATACGACCGACGAATTTTTAACTATAAAATACCGTCGTTTCCGCGTTTTTTAATCGAGTAAACTTTTTTTTTTTTTTTTCTTAAGTCTATTTTTTTTTTAGTTTTTTTTACTTATTGTTTTTTGTTTTTTTCCCGTTATTTTTATTATCGCGTTACGTCTTCGTTATTATTTTTTACCGCGCGCCGTTTATTAAAAAAATTATTAAGTTTTATTATATTTATTACCCGATTTTTTTCGACGATTATTATAGTTTTTTTTACCGATACGTTAAACGACGCGTTTAAAAAAAAAAAAAAACGTTTTTATAGTTTCGCGGGGTATATTTCGCGTTACCGTAGATATTTACCCGCGTTATATCCGCGTAACGAGTAAATTCTTCGAGACTATCGCCGTCGATACTTCGAAATATTTTTTACGTTTCGGTAAGTTTAAAGCCGACTATTTAATATAAGTAAATAAAAAGTTTAAATATATATATTACGCCGAATCGAAATACTTTTATAATATAATAAGTCTATTTTTTTTTTTTTTTCGTTATTATTATAAATTAATTACGAAACTCAACCGTATTATTAAAGTTAAAGTTATTATTTTTATAATAACTTACCGTAAATAATTAGTTAATCCGACTAATTACGTAAAAACGATACGAACGTAAACGTTTTACGTTTAGTTTTTAACTAAAAATACGGTTTTTTCGTTTACGTTATATCGTTATAGTAAAAACGTTACGTTTATATTTAACGATATTTTTTAAAAAAAAACTATACGTTTTTAAAAAAAATAGTTAGAATTTAACTACGACTTCGTTACTATAATAAAACGGTTAAATATATACGTATTAAATATTAACGTTAAAGTATCGCGGATTACGACGGCGTTAAAAAATCGTCGCGTAAACCGTAAAAAAAAAAAAATTATCGAGAATAATAGTAAAGAAAATATAAATTTAAACGTATAAAATTTTATAAAAAAATAAATTTAAAGCCGTTACGGAAAAGTAACGGAGTTATTAAAGTAAAATTAGTTATAATTAATAATAGTTTTAAAATTAATTTTATTATAAAAATCTTTAATTAAATTATAATATAAAAGTCTAATACTTTAAAAAAACTAACGTATAATATATTAAATATTTTCTTTAAGCTATAAAACTTCGGCGAAGTTACGACAGTTATATAAAAAGTAACGAAAGTATATAAAAAAACGTAAACGTTCGTATTTATTATTATAGTATTTAACTATAATATAGTATAAATCTTTTTATACGCCGTATTTATACCGTAACGTAGTCGCCGTAAAAACGCAGCGGTAAAAAAAATAACCGCGGAAGTTAATATAATTAATACGGGCTTAAGTAAAAATATTACTTTTATATTTAGTTAATCCGTTATATTTAAAAAAAAAAATAGAATAGTCGGGTTCGGTATAAAAAACGTAAAAGTTACGGTATTATACCGGTTTCGCCGCGAAAACGCGTTTTTATTTTAATATTTTTAGTTTTTTTATTAAAATATCGAGGTATTAAGTAACTACTTAGTCGAACTTCGCGGAAATAATAGTATCGCCGATAGTTAATTACGGCCGCCGTAAAAAACGGAATTATTATAAACGATATAAAGTATTACGTTAAAGTTATTCGAAGTAAAAACGGTATTATTTATTAACGTTATAAAAATTAGCCGTTCGACGACGTAAAAATACTTCTATCGACGAAACGCCCGATTCGAGCTCGAAGAAAAATAATAACGTAAACTTATATACTTCGTTAATTACTTTAAATATATATTTTTAAATTTTTTAAAAAACGAGATATATACGTTTAAAGATAAACTAAAGTAGTTCGTTTTAAACGGAGCCGTTATAACCGATAATTAATTTAATATAAACTAAATAAAGCCGTTTTACGGTATATATATTATAACTTTACGTTAACGTAACGAAACGGGTAAAAATAAATATTTATATAATTATTTTAGTATTAACTTTAGTAATATAATATTATTATATTAATTTTTTATTTATTTAAAAGCTTAAAAAACGGGCGGTTAAAATAAAATAGATAATATTACTATTTAAGTAGATCGGCGTAGTTTTTATAACGTAGTTACGACTAAAGTATATAAACTTATTTTTTTTAAAAGCGAATCGTATTTTATAATAACGGGCTTATTTTTCGTACGTAGTTTAAGCCGTAGTTAAATTTTTATAATTATAAAAAATATTATTACTAACGGTAACTATATTAATATCGTCGGCGAAACTAATAATAGTAACCGCCGAATACGTTACAAAGTCGCGGTATAATATAACGATATAAAAAACGAAGAAAATAAAAAAAAAAGCGAAGCTTTATAAAACTCCTATAGTAATAAAAATAAAAAAAGACTTTTTACCGTCGAAACGGAAGTATACCGACCGTTCGGCGAAGAAACTACGTATTTATAATATAAGCTATATTAAGAATTTAAAGAAGTAGAAGGTATAAAAGAAGCGGGTATAGTTAACGGTATCGAACGCGCCGTTAATATTAAGTTAAAGTAAAAAAGTACGAGTATTTTACGAGGTAACGGCTTTAACGACGTATTTAAAGGTTATACCCGTTAGTTCGGTAGATCGATTAATACGGTTGTTTATTTATTTAACGGGGATTATACGATATAGCTTCGCGGCTATAGTAACTTTTTTAGTTATTATTTTTTTTATTATTTTACCGATAATTTTTAAAAATAAGATCGGTCGATAAACGTCGGTTTTTTATTTCTATTAGGCGGATTTTTTTGGTTTAGCGAGGACGATTACGAAAACGCGGCGAAATCGTTACGGGTAGTATACGAGTGTAAGGCTAGTTTAAGTAATATCGTAAATCGCGTTAATTATAGGTTTATTTAAGGTTTTAAAGAATCCGGTTAAAATATAATCGTTTTTAAGTATTTTTTAAAAAAGTAGTTTATATAAAATCGTTTCGACGTTATTATTAATAACGAATTTTTTAATATAAATTTCGTTTTTAGAAAACTATATATATAAGATATTAAAAAAGTTAGTTAGTAAGAAAAAAAAAAAACGGCGTATAAAAATAGAAACTTTTTTATCGTAGTCGTTAATAAATATTTTATCGTTACTTTCCCGTAAAAAAAGTAGTTTAACGTCGTCTAATAGTTTATAGTTATAAAGCCGAACTTATTTTTTTATTTTTTATAATAAATCGTCGTTACTCGACGTTTTTACGATAGTATTACGTTAAAGTTCCGTCTTCGTACGTACGATAGTTTTTTTTTAAGTTTACGGTGTTTAATATATTCGTTTTAGTTATAGTTTATACGTATAAGCTTTTATTTTTTATAGGTATTACGGAAAAATCGCGCGGTTTCGGTTACTTCGTTATTTTATTACGTTAGCTAGCCGTCGATAGCGGTTTTTTTACGGGGTATAATAACGTTAGTAACGTTTATAATAAAAGCCGTAAATTCGTCGATAAAGTCGTCGAAAAATTCGATAGTAAGTACGGTATCGCGGCGAAAACGAAAAGTAAGGTTAATAAAGTTTTTAAATAATATAGTATCGAGCTTTTTTTAGTTTTATTTCGGAAAAAAAGTCGGTTTAAAACGGTATAAATTAAGTTAGAAGTAAATAACGTTATAATCGAAACCGGGCTAGTTTTTAACGCCGACGTACTCGATGTAAACGCGCCGCGTATACTAATAGAAGTCGATAGTTAAGTCTCGGTAGTTTTTTTTTTAACGGGTAGTAAAGCTATACGGTATAGCTAGTAATAAGTTAAAATAATTAATATAATATATAAAAAATTCGACTTTAGAAAAAAAACGATTATAAAAGTCTTAAAAAAAACAATATATATTAAAGTCGCCGAATACGATATTATAATAATTTCGCTATTAGTTAGTTACGATTTCGATAAATAAATCTATTTAATCGAAGCGTAAATAATCTAATAAATAGACCGACTAAATAGTAATAGTAACGTTATTAGATTAAATTATAATATTATATTAATTATAACCGTTACGGTACGACTACGATATAATATTTTAACGTTTATATAAATATAATATTACGTTTTCGTTATAAAAGATATTATAATATAAAAAGTTAAAAAAGTTTTATAACTTATAAAATATTTTATCGACGCTTAATTTTTAAATAATAAAAATATCAAGCGCCGTACGATTAAATAACGCGAACGCTACGTTATCGTAATTTTTTTATATATTTTATTAAATAATATTTAGTATTTAAGTATTAAGTTAATAAAAAATTTAATAATATTCGCGGTAAGTATCGTAATAAAATCGGTAACAACGGTTTTTTTAAAACGACCGCGCGGCTTCGCTACAGTATCGCTAAACTTAGTCTTTTTAGTAATTTAAGTAAAAAAAAAAAAAAAGTAAAAGCCGAAAACTCGACGGTAACTAAAAAAACGGCGAGGTAAACGATAAGTAATTCGAAAAAAAAAACGCGGTTTCAATAAACGGTCGTAACGTTATCGCGGTAGTATTAGCTAATCGAGTAATCCGTAAACTAAGTTTTATAGTTACCGTAATAATTAATATATCTATAGTAATTTTTTTTATATTTTATAAAATAAACGGTACGTTTTCTCTCGGAGTACGTTACTCTTACGTAAGTACCGTAGTAAAACGGCTTCTAATAGTATTTAACGACGTATTTATAAATATAATATTTATAATAGCGAGTAACTTTCGAAACGATATAGTATAGTTCGTAGTTAAACGATATTTTCTCGATAAAAACGCCGCGGCTATAAAGCGAGTTCGTATTTTCGATACTATTAAATCGGATAACGAGTTAGCCGCTAGTGTTTTTTCTAGTTTTAATAGCGCTGGTAGAGATGACGAAAAGCGCGATTTCGCGGAAGATACGTAGCTTGTTTTCTATTTCAATACTAAAGATATAGTTAAGGATATAAAAGGCGATGACTATGTAAGACTTAGTAAAGGCTTTAACGTCTACCGTAAACGCGCTTATAATCCAATCTTTAGTAGTAGTACCGAGGGCAGCGACTGGCTTCTTGAAAGACACAACGACGTCGCCGCTAGGGAGCTTACGTATGCCTGCGAAGTCGTCCTTATTGTCTCCCATAGCCGTCTGGACTGCCTGGACTGTCTCTTGATGGCCACGTTGCTTGATCGCGGCGGGAACGTCGCGGCATCGCACCGTTATCTCGTAGCTGTCTTTGGTTCTCGTAGGGACGGTTCTAGCGGCTTGGGCGTATGTCGGGGGAGGCGTAGGGGGGGGGGGTCGATAATTAATTAATTAATTAGTGAAAAAATTAATTATAATTAATTTTTTTCCCGGAGAAAATTAATTAATTAATTAATTGGGTGGCCTGTTAAAATTAATTAATTAATAATTAATTAATCTTGGTAATAATTAATTTTAGTATACCCATTAATTAATTAATTAATTATTTTCCCAACCCTGATTATAGGTCTCGGTGATATAAACTGGAGTGATATATTCTACGGTTGAGACGTAAATAGCCTAGTAGGTAATCTAAAATATCTAGTAGTTAAACACCTACGTCGCTTTTAAACATCTACCTTTACACACCGTACCTCGGTAGTAAATAAGTAGTAGAAGCAGTAGAAACAGTACTTAATAGAAGTAATAGAGGTAGTAATAATACACTTAACCGTATAGTTACGTCTAGTCTTTGTACATCAACTGTGGTGAAAGTCACATTTTGGCTTATGTAAGTTCTAGCGGTCAAAACTGTGTTCTTGGATTGGGTGACACAAAAGAAAAGTATAGGTTGCTTGGTAGAAAGTTCTTATATAAATCAAACCAAACCCATATTAAGTAAGGTCTCTAGGTGGCTCAGTAAAAAAACTCTAGGTAGCTTAGTGAAAAGTTTTTTTATGTATGCCTAACTTCGGAAAAATACTAAAAATAGTAGTTGTACTGTACTAATAATACTAAATAATACCAATCAATGTCAAAACTTCGGATTCAAATCCATATTAATAATAATAAAACCTAGTTCATTATATAGCAATTTAAGTATTTGAGGGTCATACTAAATGAAGACTAATTCATTTTATATCATTTGAGTTGAGTGAAAAAAACCCCAAAAAAAACTAAAAAGTGCAGTATTAATGTTGTTAGTACTGACCAGGGTTGGCATAATAAATTAATACTAATTAAATTAAAACTAATTAATCCTTACTAAAAAACTTAATGCCAAGCTTTTTAGTATTTTTTTTAGTATTAATGTAATTACACATTTTGAAAAATCAATTTAGTAACTAAATTAATTAATAAATTAGTATTGATTTAATTTTTTATCACGCCACCGAGATTAATTAGTATTAATTTAATTGACAATTTCGAAAAACTTAGTTAAGTTACTAAATTAATTTTTTAACTAGTATTAATCTAATTTTGACTTTCAAAACAATTAATTTAGTAAGTATATTAGTAACTAAAAAAAAATTAAACATCAAAATACACTTGTATTAGCTCCTTGATAACTATTTTCGAAGAAATTTCTTTACTAACTAATTTAGTAACTAAATTAAGTTTTTAATTAGTATTAATTTTATTTTGACTTTCAAAAAATTAATTTACTTACTAAATTAATTAGTTAATCAGTATTAATTTAATTTATCGAGAAGGCCCGACCTGTTAATTGGTATGTATTTAATTTAATTAGTCTTCATTTTTCCATTATTTTTTTTTTAATTTTTTTTAATTACTTTCCTAACCCTGGTACTAACTAGTTAGTTTCAACTAGTATTGGTATCAACTGTTTCCCTAACGCTGCTTAATACTACGAGTTAGTGCTAAGACTTAAGATTAAAAACTAAATTGATACTAACGAAAATTTATTACGTATATGCTAGGGTTGAGAATTGGTACTAGATTAATACTCAAGCAGTACTGTATTAATTTTAGGCAAAATTAAACTAAATTGAACTAGTTTGGCACGCACTAATTTAAATTAATTAAATGTGTCAGTACTAAATTAAATCAAACTTGTTGCCAAGTGCTTGGTACTAGCTAAAAATAATTAATGGCAAGAAGTCTAGTACTAAATAGAACTAAACTAGTAGTTACAAGACTAGTATTAACTAACAGCAGGGCTGGGAAAATAATTAATTGAAATTAATCAGTTTTATTAGGCCTACCGATTAATCGATGAATTAATTTTCAGATCCTGTATAGGAATTTAAAACTATTTAATGCCAACAGTAATTTATTAATAATTAACTAATTTTAGCAGGCCTACTGACTAACTAATTAGTTAACTTTCCAATATGAAATAATTAATTAATAATTAATTAAGTTTAACAAGCCTCACGATTAATTAATTATTTCTTCCAACCCTGATTAACAATAAACCTAAGGGGACCGTATATAGCGTACGTTTTCTCTACTCTTCCCGAGAGGTATAATAGTAAAGAAATAATCGGTCGTCTCTCGCCGCTTAGGCCTAATATCTAATACTCGTAAAGTTATCGGGTATTACAGTACTTTAATATAGGCTCGTTTGTTTTCGGCTTTATTACACATTTATACAATTTATTACTAGTTAATTACGATAATGTTTATTACTAGCAAAGGCTATTTAGACTAAATACAGCGGAAACCAAGTTTTACTAGATTTTTAATTGTATTTACTGTTTTAGTCTATTAATAAAAACAATAAAATAATAAGTTAGTAAAAAACTTAAGTCGTTATACTAATACAAGGCATACTTTAAGATACTATAGGGAACTTAATAACTTAAATAATACCAACACGCGTAGTATTAAATTAAACTAAAAGACTGTCAATAAAGCTATCCATTATTTCTGCTGGGGATTTCTACCAAGCCACCTAGAAGTTTCTATTTAGCTACACAAAGAACTACTTAAGATACGTTTGATTTACGTAGTAATTAACTTCTATTTTAACTAAGGTATAGGAACGGAACTATAAAACATTCAGCAACTACGCTACCTACGTCGCTTTTGTTTACTTTTATATCCCGTACCTTGATAGCAGGCTCGGGGAAACAATTCATACTTAATTAAATTCATAAGTACTAGTTTTAATACTTGACATTAATTTAATTTAGTTTCATTCATTTTAGTACTAGAGCTAGTATTGGGCGTTAGGCTATAAATATAATTTTATTTAGTATCGGGGTTTTGACTACTAATTAATTTTATTTAGTACTGAGACTTTTGTCTAGAGTTGTGAAAATATTTAAAACTATGTAAAAAAAAAGAATGAAGGTAAAGAGTAAGACTGACTAAATAAAGTTTATACTGGTTAATAGGTCGGGCTTCTTTGAAATTTGAGTTAATTTTATGTAACCTTGCTTTTGTTATTAATTTAATTTACGTAACCTTGCTTTTGTTATTAATTTAATTTACCGTAGTACTGGCTAGGTTAATTCAATTCAATTTAGCACTGGGATTCTGGCTATCAATTAATGCTAATTAGTACTAGACGTTTAATTATTTACTCATTATTATTTAGGACTAGGCTTTTTGGCATAAATTTAGTAAAAACTAGTTTCATCTAAGTTTAGTGAAAATTAATCTAATACTTATTCGAATTAATGGGTACCAGTCTAAGTTAATAAGTACCAATTTAAGTTAATCTAGTATTAATGCAATACTAATTTAAACTAATGACTAGTAGTGAGTACTAATTCGAATTAAACATCTAAATAATGTTTTCAGTTGTAATTTCAACATAGGGCTTTTAATTAATTAATGAATCAAGATACATCTATACAAAAATTAACATTGATTCCAACAGTAAGTAGTAAACTATAGCTAGTTTTGACATGAAATACTATACCAACTATGTTTTCCTTCGACTATTTAATTTATAACTGCCTAAGTTAATTTACTTCAATTTGATTTTGCGTAAAATCACTTCTAATCTAGTATTAATCCAGTACTAGTTCCTAGCCTTGCTCGATAGTAAAAAGCAGGGTTGGGAAAAAACTTCATACTAATACTAATTTATACTACATTAATCCATACTAAAGAAAATTAATGCTCCACTTTTAGTATTTTTTTAGTATTTTATCACGCCACTCAAATTAATTAGTATTAATTTAGTATGGCCTCCCAAAAATTTATTTAGTATATACTAAATTAATTTCAATTAGTATTAAATTAATTTCTGACTTCGAGTCTTGGCATTAATTAGTATTAATTAGTATTAGTATGGGCAAAACTTCCCATTAGTATAAAATTACTTTTTTTTTAAGTATTTTTCCCAACCCTGGTAAAAAGCAATCGATGTAGTCGAAGCAGTCGAAGTAAGTTGTAGAAGTAGCAGAAGTAAATGTAGTAAATGTAGCAAATGTAGTAAATGTAGTAAATGTAGTAAATGTAGTAAATGTAGTAAAAATTATAGAAGTAGGTAGGGTTCAGAACAGAGTTGGGAAAAAAAAGTCAATCAATGAATTAAGGCAATTAATTAATTAACTAATTAATTGGGAGGCTTGTTAGAATTAATTGACTACTACTTAATTACTTGAGATTGGAAAGTTAGTTAATTAATTAATCGGGTGGCGTGTTAAAACTAATTAACTACTAATTAACTATCTTTGGCATTAATTAGTTTTAATGTATTATTTCGAATCTAAAAACTGATTAATTAATCAATCGGGAAGCCGGATAAAATCAATTAATTATTAATTAATTATTTTCCCAACCCTGGTTCAGAAAAGGACTGGAAAAAAAGATTTATACTAAGGAGAATGTTTGGCTATATTAGTATCTGGGTTGGGAAAAAATTGATACTAAATTAAATTAATGACTACTAAATTTAGTACGTGGCATTAATTTAATTTTAATTTAATTTAGTACTGGACTTTTGGCCATTAGTTGATTTTAATTAGTATTGGGCATTTGGCTATTAACTTAATTTAATTTCGGCGAAAGTTAATGTAGTTCTAATCCAGTACTAATCCAGTACTAATTCTCAACCCTGATTAGTATACTATTAATCAATACTAATTAATATTAACACTTAATATCCGGCATTCAGTTAATACTAATTTTAATTAAAGATTAGTTTAATATATTGAACTTACTTCTAAGGGGCTGTACTAAATCAATACTAGTCAACTAAGTAGTCTAGTATCAATATACTTTGCTGAGTATTTACTTTCAATTTGTTTATATATCGACTATAGTATAAATCAGGGTTGGGAATTAGTACTGGATTAGTACTGGATTAGTACTGGATTAGTACTGGATTAATTTTGGCCAAAAATAAACTAAATTAAATTAAAGTAATGGCCAAACCTCCAATACTAATTAAAATTAAATGATGGTCAGATTCCCAGTACTAAATTAATCTAAATTAATGCCAAGTACTAAAATTAGTACTCATTAATTTAATTTAGTATTGATTTTTTCCCAACCCTGACGTACGGTACCGGTTTAATACTAAGAATGAATTATCAACTGTTCCAATTTAGTATGAATTTCATTCATAGCCAATTTTAACAATCAAAGTAGTTAATAAATTAGTATGAGATATAGTTTTTATCACATTACTCAAACTATATAGTATTAATTTAATTTGCGATTTCGAAATATAATTTAGTTACTGATTTAATTAATTAACTAGTGTTAATTTACTTTTTCAAGGAGGCCCAAGTCCCGACCCATTAACTAGTATTAATGTTGTTTAATTGGTTCTATATTTCTTGCATTAATTACTTTATTTTTTATTTTTTCTAATAAATTATTTTCCAAACCCTGTTATATTCGATTTAGATTAAATAAATGCCAAGTACAAGAATAGTACTCATTAATTCGATTTAGTATTAATTTGTTTCCGAACCCTGCCTGTACTACTCCTACTGCTTGATCTACTGCTTCGACTGCTTTTTTACTATAGAGCAGGGTTGGGAATCAATACGTATCGTTTACTTTCAAGCAGGGTTGGGAAATTAATTAATTAAAATTGATTATATTTACAAGGCCTCCCAATTAATTAATTAATCAATTTTCTCCGGGAAAATAATTAATTATTATTAATTTTTCATTAATTAGTTAATTAATTAATTAATTAATTAATTAATTAATTTTACTTTTTCTTCCCAACCCTGCTTTCAAGCTTAAAATTCGGTGCCGCGCCTTTCAGGAAATTTATATGCTAAGCTTATATACTTCAAGTCTACAATCGACAACATCGATAAAAATTTCTCATACCCCTCTCCTCTTTTTCAGTCGGTACATTTTCATAAAACAGGCTAATCCAAGCAGGGCCACTACACAGTTAGCCCGTTTTATTATGAAGTTCGGTAGCTCAAAACGGCTTGTCTTGGCATTTACTGCTTGTGAGCAGGCAACAGGAACCAAGCTGATAGTTATGAGTGAATCAGGCCCTAATAAATTAAACCATAAACAAGATATGAAGCAGGTAACGGTGATCGATCCTGACAATAAGTAACAGAGTCGACAAACTGTACATCGTGGTGCCGTGACGATGCTCGTTCTGACGTGACAGAGTCTACAGTATTTTGGCCGCCGGCGTAGTCGACAAGCAATATGCAGCTAATGCTCAATTTTCAAGGTGTCCACGACGGCAGGTATTGTGAGATACTTACGAACGATCATTGTTATTGCAGAGCAGAGCGGTTCATACTCGCATGCCTGTGCGCTCCTCGAGTTTGTATCTTTAAGTGAGTGTGATTTTGGGATGCCCAACAGTATTGGCAGAAGGTCGACTGTGTGTCTGTGGCGTTTCTATTGCTACAAAGATTCGAAACCAAAATATGGTGTTATCAGTAGAAGTCAGCAAGTCAGTAAATAATTAAGCAAATACTCAGTGGCTATCACCTGAAAAGCAAATACTGAGCACGTAAAACAAACAACAGCTAGGCCCGGCCCTGTACTTCGTACAGTGAAAGATACTATCGGCGTATTCCAAAGCAAATTAGCCCTACCCCTGAGTACCCCACGGCACTAAATGCAACGCCCATGGACTAGGCCAGGCCTAATCGGTCCAGCTAGGAGATAAGATAATGACTTCTGAGCTAAAGGACCTCTACCAGCATGCTCCGTATGCGAGTCCTCTCCAAGCAAATCCAACAAGATCAAGCTACATTTTCCCACGATCGAGGCAGGCAAGACATCACGCGAGCAACCGACGAGAGAGCCCGACAACCCCAAACGCATACGAACATATCGAAATACACTCCAAGAGACCTGCTCAGGACAAGCTTGTTTGTTGTCCTACTCCCGGAAAGCGGCCTACCTGCGGCCTGTGCCTGTATACGACACCCGCGGAACGTGTGCCACGTGCACGGGCAGCCAATTGAACAGTCGCGATACAATGGCGTTTGAGATTTGCAACCAAGAGATCCGGCATCTGCCTCTTTGGTATGATTCTGCAGACCCAGATGGTTCGGCGCGGCAGCTTGTGCTCGCCTTGCGCCCGGAATGGGCATCATTAGACTCGTCAATTGAGTTTGTCAAGTTTACTGATGGCATTACGAACACACTGCTGAAAGCTATCAACAAAAAGCCCCATCTCACCAGCGAAGAGATAGACCGGGATGCCATCCTGCTTCGAGCGTATGGCAACGGCACCGATGTAATTATCGACCGTCTACGAGAAGCCCAAAACCACGAACTACTCATGCGGCACGGGCTAGCACCGGCATTGCTTGCTCGTTTTGAGAATGGCATGCTCTACCGCTTTATTCGGGGCAGTCCGACGCGTCCTGAGGATCTGCGACGCCCTGAGATATCAGCAGCCATCGCACAGCGCCTGGCCCAATGGCACGCCATCGTGCCATGTATCCCCGAGAAAGGTCGGCTCCGCACTGCAGAAATAGCCGGCACCGGCGCCGACTCTGGCAAGCCCGAGCCAAACATCTGGTCAGTGATGCAAAAATGGATCCTGGCGCTTCCTACCAGCACGGCTGCGGAGCTGGGGCGTAGAGACAGGCTACAGGGTGAGCTGGAGGAGCTCGTGGTGAGCATGAGCCAACGCCCCGGCCTGGGGACAAATGGCCTTGTCTTCTCCCACAATGACCTGCTGAGCGGGAATGTCATTGTGCTACCAGCAGCCGACGGCGCAGCAACTGCAAAGCCCCAGGTGACTTTTATTGACTACGAGTACGCTGTCCCTTCCCCGGCAGCATTCGACATTGCCAACCACTTTGCTGAATGGGGTGGTTTTGACTGCGATATGAGCGTCATCCCGACTGTCAGTCAGCGTCGCGCCTTTGTAGAAGAGTACATTCGTTCGTACGCAAGCTTTCGCACCCCTGAACCGGGCAGCACAGCCGACTTCGACCACGATATTGAGGTGGCCCGCCTCCTACACGAGGTTGACGTGTTTCGGGGTCTGCCTGGCTTCTACTGGGGCATCTGGGCTTCCATCCAAGCCATGATTTCGGAGATCGACTTTGACTACGCCTCGTACTCCGAGACACGGCTTTCCGAGTACTGGGCATGGAAGTCTGAGACTAGTGGCGAGCGGGCTGCGACTGGCACCGAGCGCACTCTTCGTGAGAGACGATGGGCACAAGAGGACGACAAGTCCGATGGCGATGCCACGGCCCCCTCCGAGACTGCACTCTCGGTTTGATTTCACAGACCAGCCAGTCAGTCTGCCAGTTCACCCCTTATTTCTCCAATGGCAACGATGCCATTACTTCCTTCCTGTCTTTTTTTTGTCTTTTTTTTCCAATCATAAATACCAGTCGGTCGACGGAGTTTAACGCGGAACTACATTTCTTTGCATTTGGGCGAGCATTCAACATGGTCCTCGAGGACGTGCGTTTCTATTTTTGTTTTGCTGTATAATAATAGATATAGTATGGTTTTACATGTGTTTATTTTCATGACTCTCCAAGGCAAGTTTTGCAGTGGCTATACATGCATGACATCTAGCTGTATATATTTTCGTCGCCGGTCTCGTTTAACTGGCCGTGTGTGGTTGTCGTCGCGCCTGGGGTATACAGTCCACAAAACACCCAAAACATAATAAGATAGCCGACACAAATCCAAATAAAATACACCCTAAAAAACATATAACATAACAAATCAACGTAAATTCCGACAGTAAACCAAAAAGGCAACCAGCCGATAGACAACTGCCCCCCCCCTACATCAAACACAAACACAAAAACACAAAAAAACATCAAAACAAGAAAAAAAATAAAAATAAACATGTACACAGCCAAGCGCACAAAGTCAGGAACATATGCTAGACCTCACCGCGCCGCCACCACCACAAAAGCTACCTGATTCAGTGCCCAGTAGCTGCACTCGTTGCTGGATGAAGCATTGGCCCAACCTCCGCTGCTATTAGACGCAACCCCTGAGATTCCACCCCATGCCCATCCCGCGTCGTATCGGTTTCTAGCTTTAGGGCAGTCCTCTCATTTTCACCCCCCCCGCTTCCGCTACCGCCGCCCTGGTCGTATCGTACTGATGCCGTCGGCCTAACTTCACTGTGGCTCCCTTGCGACGGACGCGGCATCGTGACTCGGTCGTTATAAAGCCTTGCCGTGCTATCTGCCCTGCTCCGAGAGGGCGAAATTGACGCGTGACCGACTGATGTGGGTGTTGCTGCCATAGATGCCTCTGCATTCACTGACCCATGCAAAGAGAGGGATGAGCTAGATATAGCAGTGGCCTTGCCTGAAGGAACAATGACATTGAGAACACAGTCATCAAGATGCTCATAGAACTCCTGAGCCGTGAGAAACTGACTGCGACATATGGAGCACGTTGCAGAGCTTCCACTTCCACTGCTGCCCGCATCTCCTCCCTCTGCCATGACTGTGGCTCGTTGGCCACTCGTATTGTTGGAAGCCTTCTTGCTGTTTGGTGGTGTTTGCTCGACATTATGTACGGCCGTCAAGTGACGTTTGAACACGTCAGCTCTGTTAAAAGCCTTTTCGTAAGCCGTTCCAGCTCCATGACAGAAAGGACACACCATGGTACCCTTGTAGTGTGTGAGTGCATGCCGGTTTTTATCGTACTTGCGTGCAAAGCCTTTGACGTGGTATTCGCAACTGTCTATCGGGCACTTTTCGGGCCGCTCTTCCATGTGCGTGAGCATATGTGCAGCTAGATCCTTGAATACACGACCACATTCGGGGTGCGGACACCGGTTCCGATTTGACTGCCGGATTTCTTCTGGCCTAGTCCCCGCCGTACCAGGAGAGGAATGGGCCGGAATTTGCTGTGTTGCGGTAGTGCGGTGTGTGCGTTCAGATATGTGCGGGCTTGTGGCTGTCACTGGCGACGAGAAAACTACCCCAGAAGACGAAATAGGCTGTGCTGAGGACAAGTGTAGAGCCGGCTGGTGCGGTGGGAGCGGCTGCAAAGGATGGACATCTGACTGCTGGTAGAAGCTCGCTGATGACTGCCCTCGGACAGCTGCCTCTGGACCTGGCAAAGATAAAGATGCTCTTGCCGACGGCATCTGAGCATTGTATGGCACAGACAGAGAATCAAACACCGGCGAGCGCATAGAACCTGGAGACGGTCTAGCTGCCTCGGACATGGGCGCGAAAGTCATCGTTTCGCGCAAAGGGGAACGCGGGGGTGGTGGGGGTATGGTGTGGCCTGCCGATATTGAGTGAACTGAGCCAACGTAAGAAGAGTCCTCCTCAAAGTCTGACGAGTTTGAGTCATCCTTTGAGCCTGGTAATAGGCGCACCTCCTGCATCCAGTCTTTCAGGATCGTCATTGGAGGCCACTCCCCGCTGGCTTTGCCCATTCTCTGGGGGCTGAAATGGGCACGTCGAAGGTGCGCGGCGGCATTGTAGTATGCAGTATACTTCTTCTTTGTAATGCATGCTTTGCACCGCGAGAGTGGAATCGCAGGCTGCATGGACGTAGCAGCCACAATGTCAATAGGCTCAGTGCACACCCACCTTTTGATCAGAGTGGTGTGCCTAGCCTCGCTATGACGCCGGAGTTCGTGCTCCCCCCGAAAGCCTTCGGGGCACTCATTGCACGTGCTGCAGTATACCCGGCGTGGCGGTGGCCTTTGTAGCGGTACCTTGGGTTTGGAAGCCTGTGATGGGGAAAGAGACTGCAGAGGCATATTGTGCGATGATTGCGGTCTTGAATCCAAAATCTCACCAATGTTTTGAGAGCGACTATAGAGATTGTCTTGGTGGGTGACCAAATGTACCGACTGCCGTGGGCTGCATGGTGTACGACTTGGGTCACCATCCATACCATTGAGGGAACGAGCCGAAGCTGAGAACTGGCAATCAGGACCGAGTTGCCACATGAACCCGTGGCGAGGGCCGTTGTGCATGCTGCAGCCGAGAGAGGAGAGAAAGCCATCCGTGGTAGTTAACCCAATTTCGTGCCATCCGTTCCTCTTAACAATCATCGATGCGGTGTTGCACAACTCTCGGTCCTCATCTGCCATAGCAAGATCATCTGTGTCGAGTAAACTAGCAATCGGGGCACCAAACATGGCTATTATAGCCTTATACGCAGCGCTTAACTTTGCACAGCTAGAGCTGCCACCGTCATGGGCCGGTATATTGCCGCGGCGCTGGGAGACCCATATCATATTGAGAAGCACTGTCTTGACAATGCTCAATATACAAAGAGAGAAGAAGACAGCGAGCCACTGTCTTGGGGTTGTGGATGTTTCCTGGTTGGCGACTTGGTCAAGCGAGTCTAGAAGCTGTGCCAAGCATGTGCCTACAGTGCGATGGCGACTGTAGTGTTCGTAGTTGTCAAGAAAGTGCGGGTGAACTGATTGAGGAGCTTCTATGACGACTGACGGTTCTGGTTGTTGTAGGTCGAAGAACAAGACTTCCCTCAGGAGCAACTTCGCTCGGTAGAGGTAAGGAAATGAGCTGCTTTCAATGCTTCTATCCGCAGACAGAAGACCGCTCAGCTTGAGAAACTGCCAAAAGTTATATGAAGTACCGGCTACATTCCTTGACATTGCAAATGCCGTCAGAAGTGGCGGAGGCTGAGCCATGGGCTGGATTCGATATGGTGCATTGGCGGGATCGGCGCAAGACAATGTAGCAAGGTCATCTGTCCACCAAAAGCCGTCGTCAAAGTCCAAGTTTGTTTTGACAACTCGTATAGCATCTGTCTGTGCGGGATATACCCGATCCAAGTGGTCGTTCATGCTGTACTGGTGGCTCAAGGGAGACAGGGTGGGTGTTTGTGCATGCCCAGGGCTTAGAAATGCTGCATAATTCTACTGTAAGCTGTCTGTTTGAAATTTGCAATAGTGCATCGGGCGGCGAGAGGTGAGGGGAGGCGATGTGAGTAGCTGAACATACCTGGCAAGAAAATTTCCGTCATTCCACTGATGGGCCCACGGCGACACCCAATATACCTCCAGATGTCATCCAGGCCGTTGTTTGTGCTATGCGAGCGGCAAGGGTTGCATGTGAGATCAGAATCGCACTATAAACGATGGTGATCGGACGCGGTTAGTTATCTTCTTTTAATGTCCCTGTAATAGGTAGTTAAGAAGCATATATGGCAGAGGGGGGGGGCGGGGATGCCACGAGATGCGAGAGAAAAGAAACAGCTTTAGAGTGATATACAACAACATACCTCTACTTTTAAGATCCTGCAGCGAAAACAAGTAGTGTTCTCGCGAGGAAGCCTCAGTTCTCCTATCGACTCCAGGCGTGATGGCCCAAAGCGACCCCGTTTAAGTGGTGGCAACAATGCATCGCTATCAGAGTCGACTGGCGAAGTATGTACCCGGGTGAGTGCTGAAAAGTCTGTTAGGGAAGGAAATGGGCCGATGAGGTCGCGGCTGCCTCTTTTTTGCGAGGGCTTTGAGATGGAGTTTGAGATAGAGAGAGGAGGTAGCTGGATCTTCCCCCCTCGTTGGGAGGTAGGGGGCAATGCATGAGTGGGTGAGGAAAGGTTGGGGCCAGTTGCCTGCATGGAGTTTCGTGATGGATCCGGGAGGGAAGTGCCAGAGGCTGGCCCGCCCACAGACAAGCCCGAGTCTCGTTTGGCTTGAAAGATATGTGTTTTATGATGCTGGTCGAACTCATCGGGAGATAGGAAGCCGTATATGTAATGGACGCAGTGTTCGCTGGAGCATTTAGGAAAGTGGCGGTGGTGGAAGTGATTCTGCCCAGGGCTGTTTTGGCGGAGCTTGATATTGTCATCGCTCTGACCCCAAGCCCGAATGGCTGGGTCGCTTGAGAGCATATTCTTCTTCAGCCACTCACCAAAGCCCGTCGGGGCGTCAGCCTGGTGAATAGAGCTAAGCGTGTTCAGTATACGGCCGTCGAGAAAGTCGTGTCCTATGAGTATAGTTAATACGTGAGTATGAGCAGGTGGGAAGGCTGCCCAAATATAATGTAAAGGAATAGAGGCACAATAAGGAGAAAAGTTAACAGACAGGGCGACTTACCATGCTCTAAACATGCTGCTTCTATGCACTCGATTTGGTATTGTAGCTGCCTGGCCTCTTCGATCTCTGAGAGAATAGGGATACGGGAGAGAAGTTCTGTCAGTTAGTCAAAAGGAACCGTGAGACGAGGCCTTGGAGAAGACGTGGGATGTGCGGTTGCTATGCCGGGTATGGTGGTGGGAGTAGAGGTGTGGCTCACGATTGTCATCGGCAAAGGTGCGCAAGACGCGCAATTTATGTCGTAGGTTGTCAAGTTCTGATTTGACGTTTATGCTATATTTCTGAGGAAGAAGAAAAGCAAGTTTTGCGTTGATCTCGGCCTGCTGACCAAGCAGAGTCTCGATGGCCGGCTCGAGAGACACCGGCAAATGGGCGTGACCAGGCGCGACCTGGTCCTCGGGCGGAGTTGAAACGGTAGCAGCCATGACGGCGATGGAGATGCGCCAAGGAGATTTAGATAGTCCAGCCGCAAGAAAGCAAGGAGACAGTCCAAGCCCTAGGAGGAATTCAGATGCCAACGAGTCGCCACCGGCGGCACCACAACAAGAGGCTGACCGCCGGCGTCAGGGCCTTGGACGTAGTCTCAGAAGTTCTGGCTAGAAGATTGTGAAGAAGACGCGGTAGTGGAGCTTGGTATCGGTTGCGCGATGTGATCTGGACGGTGGCGTCGGCGATTGTGTCGGTGATGCTGGTGAGATGTGTGTGCGGAGCATGACCCGAGGATCAGCCCATGAGCTATGAGCGGAAAAGGCGAGCAGTATCAAAAGCAATGCCGCGCGGAGCCGGTTGGCTGGTCCGCAGGTTACCGGAGTTTCTGTGGTTTCGCCTGCATGTTCCGGACTGTTTTGAAGATGGGGTAGTTTAACGCGGGAGCATGTTGCAGCACAGTGCAGTATGGGCCTTGTGTTGCGATGGCCACGACGATGGTAGTAGCGAAAGATTGTGTCAAGTTCAGAGCCCTCAAGTTTGGGCCTGGCGGGTTGACAGTAGGAAATATGTATGCCTGGAGATGATGAGAAGCAAATATGACAAAGTCTTGTTGCTGGTGCTGGACGTTGACAAAGACTGTGTTGAAATATGGTGATCTAATGTCCGGCTATTCCAAGTTTTCGTGATCCTGCTTCCTATAGCCGTACATTGGATGGCGAGAATGAGGTATGGACAGCTGATAAGGCTGATGGCAGCTGAAGCTCGAGGAAAGCTGGTGGGCAAATAATGAAAGAGGGAAAGGAAGAACAAATAAGATGAGAAAAAGAAAACAGACACAGGATACGGTGGGGCGGGGGCGGCAACGTTGAACAACAATGGTAGGCAGGCTGGCTGGCTTGGTGGTAATAGCAGATTACATTGACCTGATAAGCGGATGCTGGCCTCCACAGGCAATGCTTCGTGCAGGGTCGAAGAGGATATACCGGGGTAGAAGACACGGGTTGCGTGATCCCAGGCAGACGAGGAGATCTGAAAGGACGGGAAGGGGGATAAGAGAGTGCTAAGGAAGGGCGAGGGGGGGTAGCAATAGTGCTGCGACGTCTATATCTTTACTTTGTAGAGAATACGACGTCAATGTACTCAATACGGTGTGGACGGGGGTTAGAAAGACGAGAGGCGGGATGTGGGCTGTAGAGGTCGAGAGAGGCACAAGTCGGATGAGAGTCGAATAGAGGGATATCGAGTAGTTCCTGTACTGAGTATGGCGGTAGATGTGAATGCGGCTGGTGGCTATGAGAGACGGAAGATGGCGAGTAGACCGAGGGTGGGAGGATGGGAGGGTGGGAGAGGATGCGAGACCGAAAGATGAGAATGAGAGGATGAGAATGAGCGGATGGTGAGCGGCGAGTATGGAGTGGTGAGAAGAGCCGAGAGGAGCTGGTAAGTCAGCAGCCGGAGCAGCAGACTGGACTGGGGACTGGGATAACGTCGGCGGCCGATTTGAGCTGAAAGATGCAGATGCAATATGTACGGCAATGCGGGTATGCGAGCAGAAGCTAGGCAGTGTGAGGCCAGTCCGCACTGAACACCGGGACCCTGTTTAATGAGAGAGGGTATTATTTATGAGGGTAAAGTGGTATGCGGGCTCGACGGGAGGAACGGCTGAGGGCTGAGGAACGATGGCAGACTATGCATTTAAGATAGCTAGGTCCTGCCAGTAAAGAGGAGATATGGAAGGCAGGCGCAATTAGGTGCTTGCTGGTAGTAGGACAGAAAGACGAGCAAAATGGCAGCTGCGAGGAACGAGCAGGCTGGATAGAGAAAGAGCAAAATGGCCGCAAGGAAGGTGCAGATGGATGGAAGCTAGAAAAAGACCAGGCGGGAAGGGACGACTGTGGCCAGGCCGTCGTCAACTTGCGGACACGGGGTATAGACGCTCGCATATTGGCAGGGACGACCGACAAGCCAGGCTAGGACAAGCAAGATGCCCCATCTTCAAACCACGCGGCTCGGTGCTGCGAGGAAGGAGCGATCAACTAAAAAGCGCTACACCGCAGTCACAAGCATCTGCTGTTATGGGACACTGTTAGCGCCGCATGCTCACAGTAGTTTGGCCGCTAGACGAGACCAGACGATGTACTGAGTATTATTACACACAACATTGTAGAATAGCTTCTATTTTGATTTATCACGGATAATTACAGAGTACTTTGCAAGTGTGATTGTTGTGTAAACACTGCTGATTCTGCTTCCTTCAGCTAGCAGTGCCGCAAATTACGAGGATCAATGAAGGAAAAGCAAGTAGAAAATGGCGACGGAGCAGATGAGAGAAAGGAGAAGTGCCCGACGATGCAAATCCCACAGGGGGGAAGGGAGGAGGGAAACGAAATGAAAAGTAAGTGAAAAACGGACAGGGACGAGAGCGGTAGAAGAGAATTCAAAGATAATATATATGAAAAAAGGAAAAGAGAAAAAAGAAAGAGAAAAAGGAAAGAGAGAAAAAAAAGGAAAAAAGAACTGGAAAAAGACGAGAAGCGGAAGGAGCGATGGAAAGAAAAGAAGGAAAAAAGAAAGAAAGAAGGGCAGCTAACAACGCAAAAGCATAGGAAAAGACAGGAAAGGGAAGGGACGCCAACGGTGACCGACGCTAGTGAAAAACCGTTGAAAGCGCGGGCCGGGGTGTGGTGCAACGGCGTTGGTGCGCGTGGAAGCGAGCCCATGGGCAGAACACAGTGCAGACAGGGTGGGGCACAACATGGCTCTGGGCACTCATAGAGCCCACTCTTTCAAAGGCTTTGCTCTGTGAGCGGGGGTACTTGTGAGATACAAGCCCCAGCTAAGACGCACACACATGCACCCTGTGGGGTACAGTACATGGGACAGTATGCACAGTATGCATGCTGAGCTTCCACAGTGTTTGTCTCGGTTGTATACATTGTACTCTGTAAGCTCGCTCCGCAGGCTGAGTAGCTATCAGTAATCCTAAAGAAAGCACTACTAAGCTCTGTATCTTTTATTGTCTTACGTTGTACGGCTACAGCTACTGATCACGTACCGCCTCATGCTCCAATTCTCAGCTCCTTGACAGCAGCTGCGTACCCACAGTATATGTACAGTACGGCAATTCTCCGGTGCCATGCACCCAGTAGCGCCGTCGTATGATGAGCACATAAGACGCTTGCTGTACTTCGTACACTATCGCATTGGCTGACAGAGCACACAGAGCACACCGAGTAGATAGACTGGCAACTGATATGAAATGCATGCGTAGCAACGCATCGTATTGGCGCTCATAGCATACTCTATATCAAATAACAGATATGCATAACAGCCGTAGTGACGCGAGGCATCTCGTTGCGTTCTGGCACGAGCTGAAAACCAATCTTATTTTTCGGATATCGTGCATGAAGCTCGGCGAACAAAGTCATTTTCCAGAATAATCTGAGTGAGTACTGAGTATTTACCGAGACCTCTCATCGATACTACAAAACTATACTGAGATTAACCACTACTCAACCAACATGCCGAGCATGAGAAACATAAAAACATCTTACACCGTAGATTCCATACGGGGCCTGTTTCGAAACCGCCCTAGCATGTATTTACACTTATCGCATGCTCCGTAACGTTCGTTGCTTGTCAAAAACAGTCTCTGGCAGGGGTACAAAGCCATGCTGTGCATGGATCTAGCTGGAGTACAAAGTACATGCGTAATGGCCTTCGTAGTCAGCTACTGAGTACTCAGTACGAAGTATACTAAACCCACGACTCTGGCACTTGGAGCTGCTTCTTACTCTGTAGGCCTTATGAGATTACTCTGCACTGAACTGGCAGACGCGGCTCAGTTGAACTTGCTATACCGAAACAACATTCGCATGACACTCGCAAGCCTTGCATAAAGGCGTACGCAGTGAACGTGTCTTGAACACGCAGGCGATGCCGAGTATCGATCTTGACCTTGAGCTTGGCCTCTAGCCGGGACTCTTAAGCAACAACCTCAAGTTACAATATCTCTATTTTCAGTGAGCTCTACTGGGTAGGTAGTATCTTACAATGTATCTTACAAAGTACCTTCAAAGGTGCACCCCATGTCTCAAATACCGAATAGCTATCATCGCATCCTAATTTACAGCTATCCTGAGTACTATTCCACACCTCACGCTCACACTACACCAGCCACCCCCCGGAATGCTCTGTGCAGACCTTCGTACGCATACAAAGATGTGCGCTCAAAGTCGCAGGGGGCTGTGACAGAGTGGCGCCCAAAAGGAAGAGGAGGCGGGGATGTTACATCTCCAGCGCCGGGATAACAGCGCCTTTCCTACTTTGCACATTGCGCCGACCAGAGTGCGCGAGATTCAGACCTGGCTATGGGCGGCGCGTCGAGTCTGCATAATTTGGTGTCGTATTGAACATGCGGCAATGCCTGTGCTGAATATGCTGAAGATACAATACGCATAGAGTCTCATACTTCGTAAATCAGATCAATATTTACTTCATGCCCGGACTGCTTACATAATAACACTATCTGCTGGACAGTACTGTGGCGTCACACTAGCCACAATGCCCCACCACCACAGCAATGTACATTCTAGACTATCTGGAGCTTTGTCAGCGCGTGCTCGCCCCGCCGCTCGCGATCCAAAATATTAGCAACCTCTGCTCTAGGAAACACACGTCAACGTCACTCCTCTGATTACCTCTTGCGCGCATCACACCCAGCTGCATCGAACTGCCAGCCCCCAGATCAAGTCAAGATGGACGACTTCGTCAGCGAGACCGACAGCGAGTACACCAGCTATTGGCGGGACTGGGTATGTTAATGACTACAGCAAGATCCCGATCACCAACACCAACACCAGCACCACCTCTGCCGCTACCGTCATCACCGTCCACTATACTGTATCCATGTATGCTCTTGCTAACATAATATTTGCCTTAATTTCCAGTTCATCTCATCGCGTGGCAACGAGTACTTCTGCGAGATTGACGAAGACTACCTGACAGACCGCTTCAACCTCACTGGCCTCAATACTGAAGTACAATACTACCAGTATGCACTCGATCTCGTGACCGACGTCTTCGACCTTGATTGCGAAGATGACATGCGCGAGACTATCGAAAAGTCTGCCCGACATCTGTACGGCCTTGTTCACGCCCGCTATGTCGTCACAACCCGAGGCCTGGCAAAAATGGTGCGCCCCCCCCTCCGCGGTCCCCTCTTCTGCACCCTTCACATTTTCATCATAGCATATGCTGACCTGTCCTTCTAATAGTTGGAGAAATACAAGAAATCAGACTTTGGCAAATGCCCCCGTGTAAACTGCCACTCACACCCTCTGCTGCCCATGGGGCTGTCGGACATTCCCAATGTACGCCCTGTCAAGCTGTACTGCGCCCGCTGCGAGGATATCTACAACCCAAAATCGACTCGCCATGCCGTTATCGATGGCGCATACTTTGGCACATCCTTCCACAACATCCTGTTCCAGGTATACCCAGCCCTGATTCCGCCAAAGTCGGTCGAACGCTACACCCCACGTGTCTTCGGCTTTAAAGTTCACGCGCCAGCTGCTTTGATTCGGTGGCAGAATACAAAGCGGGATGAAATGCGCCGACGTCTCCGTCGTCTAGATATCGAGAGCGGCTTTCCGGTTACCGACGATATCGATCTTGAGGAGGATGAAGAAGAAGAGGACGACGCCGACGCAAAGCTGCATGGCCCCAGCGAACAGAACCCTGCCGGGACCGTCGTCGTACCGGCATAACGCCTTGGGTTGGTGCTTTGCACTGCGCTGCGGTTTTTATATTTTCCCGCATCGGCAGTCATTCTTACCGGACCACTTTGCACGTGCTTGCTTTGATGTCGTTCCTCGCTTATTTACTCTACTTTTCTTTACTGTTTACTTTTCCCACGCACAACTTGGTATTCCTAGCATTAGGCGCACGTGTATATTCATATTATATCTTCTGTCGTTTTACTACTTTGGCTTCTCAGTGTATTTTGCATGTCATGCCTGCTCTCTCATTACCACCTGCTTTCTTCCCGCGCGACACGTCCTTGCTTAAATCGTGTTTGTGATCTACACTAATTCCTTCTTACAAGCCTAGGATATGCTCGCTGCAAGCTACACGACACTAAACTAGTTATCTGCCCAACCGTCACGTTCTACCACCTAAACACCCTGTTCATATCCATGTTGGCGGCTTCCATCATTGGTAGCCGAACGCAACGTAGAAGGGCGATGCGATACCGGCGAATCTGAAGTGGCTGTCGAGTGGTGTGCTGTGGGCTCGTATACATCCTCCTCATCTCGAGCATGCGCTGTCCACTGCGGCCAAGGTGTTGCCCAGCTGTGGCTGCCCACGCCGGCCCAGAAGGCTTTATCCGCACTCCGAGGACCCCAAGCCCAGCCGGCGCCGTAGCTCAGGGGAACCTGGTACAGATAGAAGGAGAATATGCCGGTGATAGCACCGATAAGGTAGCCAAAAAGGATATCAAAGCCATGGTGTCTAAAGTCGAACCACCGGGAAGCAGCAATGAACACGGATCCAAAGAATGCCGCCAGTACGACTACAAGAAGATACAGCGGTGGTGCAGCACCGCCCATTCTTGTGGGCAGGTCGGAACTATCAAGCCACTCATTGCTTTCGTATCCAGCGGGACCTGCGGCAGATTTCCCGGCAGCAGCGCCTTGAAGTCTCTGTCGCATGGATCCCGAATGGTTGATATCATCGAGCTCATATGTGTTTCGTGCCGCGCGGCTGGACAGAGGCTGGTTCGAGAAAGCGGACGCCGATTGCATAGCTGCCGCAACGGAGCTCGGAGGATGTGCAAAAGGAAACACAACGCCAAACTTTGTAGCCAAATAGAGCGCAAGGAAGCCTAGGCCAGCAGCCGATGAACCACTGTGTCCAGACGGGTAGCTTCTAAAGCCGTCGTCGAGCGTTGATTTGTCCGTATTGGTGCAAATGTCCGCGCTGACAAGCTGGCCATTTGATGTGATGTTTGCGATACCGCCCACAACATAGCGCGCCACGTTCTCAAGATCCGGCTGGCATCGGGACAGCATATCCGGACGCGGCTTACCACAGAGGTTCTTCAAGCCATTAATGATAAACCACTGTGCCGCCACGCCCAGGGCGAAAGAGAGGAGAGATGCATACATATCCCACAGTTTGCGCCGCCATACCAGGGCGCGAGAGGTACCTGGGGGCACGCCCACGCCCGGAACAGTCAAGAGTGACACAAGGATGATAGTGACAAAGGGGACGGCGACAGTCGCAATGATGAGATTGCGAGAGGTTACAGTCTCATGGACCGTGAAGGGAAAACTAAAAGGCCGGTTAGCAGTCATATCATGCATGATAATGGCAAGTAATTCCGCCCGTAAATTATTATGGATAGCTTACGAGATATCTGGGTTTTCAAGCTGGAAAGGCCTTTTGTTTGGGGTCAGGTCACCCAAGAAGTAGCCCCCCACAGCAGCGGCGATAACGATGGCCCAGTCAACAACACCAGACGCAATGAGAAGCACATTACTGCGCCTGATGGGCACTCCCAAAGGGGCTCGGCTGGACATTGAAAGGACTGGCGCTGTGCGGCTTTCTCTGGGATGTAGAGATGACGGGAAGTGAGGTGAAGATGGAGGCGAGTTGTGGGAGATGAGTGGCCGAGTGCTAATATCTGGCATGGGAGACTTGGTGCGAGACTCGACGGAACAAGCTAGAAACGGCGATAGGGGAAAGCTGGGATGCGAACGTCGAGCAAATGCAAACGCGAGGTTCTATGTAAGCCGTCAGCGGGATGCAACACACAGCACAATGCGATGCGTATATAGACCAAATGACACCGGGACAGGCCGCGCTGTGATATGGACCCAAAAACGAGACACAAAAAACCAGGTAGTAGGGATGACTGAGTGAGATAAAGAGACCAAATAAAAACCAAGAAAAGTGCGGATGATGACGGCTAGAGGTAGGATCGAGAGAAATACAAGAATGCCGAGCGCGGACCAAGACCTGAGAGAAAAGTGTATATATATGAGATATTGTGCGTGCGTGCGTGAGAGAGACTGGGAGACTAAGAGACTGAGAATAAGAGCGTGTTCAGATCTCACATCTTGGGCGATCGCCAGCTCCGTACCCCGTTTACGACGGAACTCGTATAAAATCGACGTGTCAGCAACACACTCTAATTAGACTGGTTGGTACTTATGGTTAAAAGCCGCTAAGCGTCCCGACTCTGCGGTCTACGAGGTACAAACAGAAAGCCCAGGAATGGCTGAAGAGCAAGGCATTGAGTGGCTATATAAGCTTAATAGCACAGAGTAGAGAACACTGCGAGACTGGATGAGGCCAAAGGGAGGCGGCTAGAATGTCTTGACAGACTCACGACCCCTGACCGCAAGGGGAAGTTCTGTTCACACATTACTACTAAGTGCAGCAAGGGCTGGAAACAATGCTTGGAACACACACATCGGGCAAGTGAGCAGGTGGCCAGCCAAGTAAATAGCCAAGGGGTGAGGGTGGCCATGGCATCTCGGCGCAGCTGAGCCCGGGGGCTGAGTCTCAATCTGACGCAAACTGCAGTGTCCCGGAACGATTAGCTAATCACGCTAGTCGCAATGTGCTTCTGGTGCGTTGCACTGACTGCCTGTTAGCACGCTGTAATGCACGAGAGGCGCCGGCATTTAGGCCTGGCCTGTCAAGACCCACTTTAAGATCTGCAGGGTCAGGATGTCTTATATAAGCGCATGTACGGGGTTGAGAAAGGGCTGAAAAGACTCAGAAAGCCGCGATGACATCTTTTATTAATACAATGTTGCTGTTCATTGACGGCGACAGACACTGAAATCACCCTCCAGCTGGGACGGACTGTCATGATATATCTTACAGTTCTGTACATGCATTATGCGTTATGCGTTTATGTTTATGTATATATACAAGTAGCACGTGCCGTCGCAGAAGGCGTGCTGGGAAGACTGACACTGGATCGTTGCCGTATCCGGGCAAAGAACCGAGGCCGCTTAACCAGAGGCGTTTCTCCTCCGGCCCATGTTGCGTGGCCGGGCTGCGACAACCCAGATGTTGATGTTGCGCTTCCGTCTTGTTTTGAAACCACCCTTGGCCTGTAGATTTCGATGGTTAGTTAACGGTTGCATATTGTAGCGGTGCCAGGAAGAGACGTTATACATACCGGCTTGCCCCAAGGACTTGTTGGATTGCGGTTACTCTTTGATTTACCACGGCCACCACCGTGGGGATGGTTGACTGTAGGCAACTGTTAGCAGCATATTCTATACGCAGATGATGGCGCGCAATACATACCTCTGTTCATGGCAACACCGCGCACAGTCGGACGGATGTTCAGCCAGCGCTTGCGGCCGGCCTTGCCCAGCTGCCGGTCCTGATGATGTGGGTTACTGGCAACACCAATCGTTGCACATGCATCTCTGCTCACTCGGCGGATCTCGCCGCTCTGGAGCTTCACCTGCACAAAGCGAGGGCCGGCCTTGGCGGCCTCTTCCTCAGTGAGCAGGTTATCCTCCTTGGACACCAGAACGGCATATGTGCCGGCACTCCGACAGAAGACGGCTCCTCTGCGCGGGTGAGATCCAACATTGTAGATAAATGTGCCGATAGGAATCATGTGCATTGGCAGACAGTTGCCTCGGTGGCATGTCTGAGAAGCGAGAACACCTGGATCAACAGCACCGCCCATACTGTCGAGCAAGTCCTGGGGGATACCTGCACGGTAGCTCTGCACAGTGTCGCCGGCGCGCAAGCCCTCGGCAGCGACAATGTATGACTTCTTGCCCGACGCCTTGTTGGTCAGTAGGGCAATGTGAGCACTCCGGCCGGGATCGTGCTCAATGCGCTCAACCAGCTGCGGGCCAGCCTCCCACCGCTCAAAGTCGACAATGCGAATGCGCCGCTTGACACCACCACCGCGGTGCCGAACCGTTATCCGTCCCTGGTTGTTGCGACCGCCTTTTCCCTGACCCTTTTTGGGAAATGTCAGCGGCAGAAATGGCCGTCCTTTCCATAGGTGGTCATTGATTGGTCGTCTCAGATGCCGAAGACCGGGTGTGCGTGGTTTGTAGCTGCGGACAAATTGTGTCTCGCGAGTCTCAGTGGGCTGAACCGAGCTAGAGACGGCGACAGCAGGTGCTTCTTGTTTCCGGGCGCTGATACTGAGCGTTGTTGAGAAAGCTCTTAGAAAGCTGGGACCCAAGACGGATGGGGCTTGAGGGAGGCGGGCAGCCACGGACCCGAAACGGGCCTGCAGCATGATATCGGAGGAGGCGGCCGCACGACCTAAAATTCCGGGGTTGACTGAAGTCGATTGGAGCCGATTGAGTTGCCAAAAAAGGTATGTGCTTTTTGGCGGGTAAAAAATTTGGGCAACTATCCAGCACACCTGTCGTCAGTTTAAAAATTGGCCGAGGACTCCGTATGTACGATGTCGAGGAATCGTGGGAGCTGTCGTCGAGCGCTGCCGGTGTCGTTCGGTCCCAAGCTCCCGATGATGTTGAACGAAAGGAAAAAAAACCGGCAAGAGGGGTTAATCCGAGCCGCATCAGCCACAGCTCTCGTAAGGTGGGTCTAACACGATGAGCCACGGTGCGCGGGTAGCATGCAAGATACCTGAGTACAAAGTACTTGCGACTAGAACGTCAAACGGCGTTTTCTCTTAGCGTGCTGCAGCTGAGCCCATATAAAAGTGGACAGAGCCAATGGACGGCCCGTTGCCCCATGGTTGCTGCTGTTTACAGTGGGCTTCCGTCGTACCAAAGCGGCTCCCGCAGGTGTGGGCGCGGTGCTGCCCGCTTTTTGGTGTGTTTTGGCACGCGTCTAGCCAATGACAGGACTTTTGCAAGTCGACACTCAGTCATCGAGAGTCTTGGACATCAAGAAGAGTCAAGAAGAGAACGTCGTCTTCTTTCTGCTGGCCGGTGCCCCACTACATGTCTCCCTTGGACGGAGCCTTCATTTGCCTTCATTGCTCCTTCCGCGCCTGACACGGTTGGGTTGGTTCCTGCCCTTTCTGTGCTGTCCGCCAGTCGTACCTGCCCTGTACCAAGCATTATCCCGCTAAGAAACGCGCTGGCACTAGATCACGACTACTGTTTACATTTGCATTTTTGGAGCTATTTCGCAGTATTTCAAGATACCATCTTTCTCAAATCAGCATATCTCACACATTGGCCAACACACATCGTAATAGTAGCATGTAACAGCCATGGCAAACTCTACTTCATCATGCGGCGCGTCTCTACCCTGCAGGCAGTGGAGAGAGAGTCTTAAAGTGGCTGCTGAAAAGTGGTCTTCTCTGCAGGGAAGGAACGCGACGTGCAGTCGATGTATCTCTGAGAAAGGAAGGAGCGACCAGAAGTGCACTGCAATTTTGGCAATTATGTAAGATATCTTACGCAGTAAGAAAGGCTGGCTTCAACGCCTGTATCTAGCATGCGGCCGCTGAAGGCCACGCTACACAGCACTACCCTGACCCGGCAACGGCCTGAGCACCTGCCCTGGTACTGGACAGAGACACCATAGGCTCTCGCGCTCCAAGTCGCGCTACTCCCCTGCCCACCCCCGCCCATACAAAATGCCCTCGCGAGGGTGACCGTGCTCTTTCCCTATTACCACCTTTCCCTCACTATTACGGCTGGCTAGCGTACTGATCACAGCATAACGCGACGAGCCAAAACACACTTCCCAGACAACCTCCCAGACAACCTCACCTCACCTCGTCTCCTCTCTCTCCCTCTCTTCCTCCTCTCCCTCAAACCACCACGACCACGACCACCGCCGCCAACACCACCCAATCGGCCCTCCTGACTGCTTCAAGACTCCACTTCCACCAAAACATCCATTCCTCTCATATACGGAGCCTCTTATTTTTTCCTTCCCTTCTCTTCCGCGTCTTGTTTCTTCGCGTCTTCAACTTGTTGGTCTTCATCTCTCATCTCTTCATCGGATTGGACTCTCATTCTTCTCTCGCTACTGTCAATCCCTCCCTCTCTCACCATCTCCCACTCTCTCTGTCTCTCTCACCGCAACGCCATCAGAGTCTCGTCACGGTGCACGCCATCACTGCTTCATCACCTCGAAACAACACATCTTTGACTGACAGGCATCGCCAGCACGCTCAGAACGCCCATCGCGCTATCTACTTACGCAACTGCCCTGCCTCTTCTCGACTGAGGCACGGCACGGCACGTCCATCGCGTTCATCTACCTCTTCTGAGCTTTTATATCCAGTATCTCGCATAGCACAAAAGCGATATTCGACGCGTCACTTGAACCTTCTACCACATCCCAGCACACTACATCAACCCGTGCCTTTTTAAATTCGACAAGATGCCTCCCGTGAGTCAACGCGTCTTGTTGTGGTTACGCCCGGCCTAGCTGCTATCACGTCTTGATTTTGCTGTATATCGCGATTTTGATATATCTGCTTATCCATACGACACGATGAAAGCTAGATTACAATGATATATAAAATACTAACTCACTTCCCAGGCCCGCACTGCTAGACAGCGGGTCGTTACCAACGAGAACGACGAGAACAATGTCACTGCCGCGCGTATGACCCGCGCCAAGGCTGCCTCGCTTCACGTTGATGACCTCGCCGTTCCCGCAAAGCCTCTCCAGGCCAAGAAGACCGCGGCTGCAGCCCAGCCCACTGGCCTGCGGAAACGCGCTGCTCTTGGTGATGTGAGCAATGTTGCCAAGATCGACGTGGTTGAGACTAAGAAGACCATTGGCAAGGCTGGCCTAGTTTCCAAGGCTGCTCAGCCTACCGGTGTGCAGAAGAACACTGCCCGTCCCGCTGGCCGCACAGCTCTCTCCACAAAGGAGAACGTCAAGAAGGCGATCGAGCCTAAGAAGTCGGGCCATGGTGCCATTGGCGCTGTTCAGAAGAGAAAGGTTGCCGCCTCAACAACTTCTGCCGCCGCCAAGGAGGACACACCCGTCGACGATGGCGAGCCTGCCCGCAAAAAGGCACATGTCGCCGCTCCCCGCGTTGAGGAGCAGCCCAAGGCTAAGGTTGAGGCCAAGTCAACACTGGAGCAAGAGCTGCTGGAGGAGCCTGACGTTGAGTTCACACCAACCGAGTTTGTCTACCCCGAGGGTGTCAAGGACCTTGATGCCGAGGACTTTGACGACCCGCAGATGGTTGCAGAGTATGCTGCCGATATTTTCGAGTACCTCCGTGAGCTCGAGGGCAACTCGCTACCCAACGCCCGCTACATGAGCCACCAGGACGAGCTTGACTGGAAGACGCGTGGAGTTCTCATTGACTGGCTTGTCGAGGTTCACACCCGCTTCCACCTTCTCCCCGAGACTCTGTTCCTGGCTGTCAACATTGTCGACCGCTTCCTGTCTGCCAAGGTTGTCCAGCTCGACCGGTTGCAGCTGGTTGGTGTTACTGCCATGTTCATCGCTGCCAAGTACGAGGAGGTTCTCTCACCATCCGTGGGCAGCTTCCGCCACGTCGCTGATGATGGCTTTTCCGAGGCCGAGATTCTCAGTGCTGAGCGCTTCATGCTCGGCACTTTGAACTACGACCTTAGCTACCCCAACCCCATGAACTTCTTGCGGCGCGTGTCCAAGGCAGACAACTATGACATTCAGACGCGTACCGTCGCCAAGTACCTGACCGAGATCAGCCTTCTCGACCACCGCTTCATGTCATACCGCCCTAGCCATGTCGCTGCTGCTGCCATGTTCTTGGCACGCCTGATCCTCGACAGAGGTGAGTGGGACGCAACTCTGTCGTTCTACGCCGGCTACACCGAGGAGGAGATTGAGCCCGTTGCCATTCTCATGGTCGACTACCTCGCCCGGCCATCTACCCACGAAGCATTCTTTAAAAAGTATGCCAGCAAGAAGTACTTGAAAGGTAAGATACAATTGCTATAGCTGCTGCAGGCTTTCCCAAACTATGTGCCATTTGAATTATCTTGCTAACTTTGCACCCAGCATCTCTCATCACACGCCAGTGGGCGAAGAAGAACGCCATACATTTCGGCATCACAGATGTTGAGCTGTCCGTTGATGAGATCTCATAGACGGGCAGGCGCCTGACTCGACACTCCGCGGACCATCTCTCAGGATACCCGGCACTTCAAAAATATCTTTCACCCGCTTCGCCTCTCATCTTCGGCCGTGTCACTGCTGCCCGGTGAGGCACTAGGACAGTTTCGAGCTGGAGATCGGAGCCGGCTAATGACGCGTACTTTCTAATACACCCCCCCTCGAACTGTGGCATTTTATGTTGATTTCATCTGCCTTTCTCATCTGCCTCTGCGTCTTTTTTGTTCATCTGCGGGGAAGCCACCCCGGTTTTGTTTGTGGCATGGATGTGTTTATTCTATTTTTTGGCGTATTGGAATTGCTCATGTTGTTTTAGTCCTTGTCTTCGTCCTTATCGTCATCTTTTCTTGTCGCCTTTTTTGAATTCCATGGCTTATTAAATCTGACTGCGTATGGTTCTAGTAGTAGTGATGTTGCTGTGATGTTGTGAGCCACTGCTCCCTTTGCGAGAGTCGAGTGCCTACGTGTGATGGTCTGACACGTGAACATCGGGGATGACGCTGGATGTATTTTTTTCTTAGATTTTGCACAGCCTGGACTGGGGTGCGTACTAACAGTGACACTTCTTGCGATGCTGTGGACGCGGCGGCGTAGGATGCGCGTTATGCGTATTATGCTGACCGGAGACTGCCGCGTAGCGTTTGTGCCATAGCTGCTTCGGCAATACAACCATGATTGCACTCTTTACACCAGTAGTCACTTTGCAGTAGTTATAGTTATCGTCCCAAAACGGGCGCGTCTGGTATTGGAGGCGTAGCATGGTCATAGACCGTGTTAAAAAGAAAAACGAATAAAGAACAAGGAAACAAGCAAACAACCAATTTAAAAAAAGAACACCCATCCCGCCAAGAGAAAAACCTTTAAACCCGAAACGCCAATCATATATCATCCTTTGGATAGTCGTAGAAATCAAGCAGTTGAAACAGGTGAACACCAGCAGGGCTGCGCCGAGCAGTCTTACATCGCGAAAGACAGTTGTGGACCGTGCCTCAACTGCTTCGTGGAAGAGAGCTGCTCATGGGCCATGCAACAGCCTCAGAAAGAGCTGAGCCGTTCTTCCATGCCACCCCAGTAGACAATGGGTCTCGGCTCGAGGAGGGAGAGCTCGCTGGGAAAGACACGGCGCTCTTCCTCCATGTCGACAATGGAGGGTTGCCGGAAGATGATGCTGTTGATTGTGCTGACGGGCGAGCTTGCTGTAGAGGTGTAGGAAGCCCTGCTGCTGGTGCTGGCCGTCGAGGATGTAGACGAGCGGCGGAAGGAGGTGCGCAGCTTTTGGGGAGAGAAGCGAGCGGCAAGGCCGTGGAAGCGAGAGGACTGCATTTTGACGGTGGTTTGTGTGGGAGGAGATGAGTAGATTTATGGAAGAGTGAAACAAGAGGAGATAACGAGGCACAGCCTGGAAGAACAAGAGCGAGTGAAAGTGAGTGCGAGGTTGAGCGAATCGTCAACAGAGCGAGCGACGACGGTGATATCAAGTGTAAAGAGAGGACGATCTGTTGCTTTCCAGAAGAGATCAGTGCAAAAAAGATGAACGAAGCAAAGGGTATAAGTGTGATTTGTTGACGATGTGTAGAGAAACGAGGATGGACACCGAGACGGACAGGGCAGGTGTTATGTACTAGTAGGGCGTGGCCGTTTATGCTTATGCACGAGTGCCAGGCCGTATTCTCAAAATAGCAGACGGGGCTTTGCAAGGAGCAGCATTCCATTCCGTCAGGGCCAGGGGGTGTCGAGACCATCACCAAGATGCACAATACTCCTCCAGGTGGGGTCAACCCTTGTGTACTGAGTACGATTGCTGACAGTCACGGGCGTGATAAGTGACAGTATACTCAGTATTATATTGGAATATTAGTATTCTGATTGTATATTGCAGCATAAGGAATGGAGCGATCAGGGGCAGAGAAACCAAAAACAGCCTGGGGATCAGGTCTGCAAAAGGGCCCGCAGCAACTCTGGGGCGATCATCGCGGATGGTCCGTCTGAACGTATTTAGAGCACAAGTCAGCAACGTCTAGTCATCGACGTGTGGCAAATTACGAATGACATTATGCTCGCTGGACGGTGAAAGGGCTGGCCACAGAGGGAGGGCGAGGAATGCAGACGGGGCACGAATCGGCGCAGGGATGTGTGTTTGGCAGAGGGGCACTGTTGTAAATGCATTATCATGCCGCTGCAGATGGGGACGAAGACCAGACGGCCCGCACTGACAGTCAATGCCAAGCTGTTTGGAAGTCGGAAGAAGATGTGGTAGTTTTGCAATTTTGCAACAGAGTTCGAATTGGGATTCGGCTGCTGGTGAGGACTGACGTTAAAGACGTTATTATGCGTCACGTGACACGGAGATCTCCTTTGTCTCGAGTTCTGGCCAGGATGTGAAACGGCACCAGCGTAGAAACAAAGGGGCCATTACTGCAATCCGTGCACATGCAGGAGACGACCGGGGCGCGCGTTTCGGCGGCGCAGTACAATGTTTGACGATGGCCTAGGTGTTTGAGTTTTTCCAAGAGAGAAGATGGGACGGGCGAAACTGTGTGCCAAGATGGCTTCATGATGTTGGAATGCCGGCTGATAAGAGGCAATAAAGGGTTGTCTTTGTATTTGGTATCTGTAGTATCTGTGGCACATTGGAAGGAAGGATACGACAAAGACCAATTTTAAGAGCCAAAGGGACGCTGACAGAGTTCATGACGGAGACTACGTCGGCCTCGTCAAATGTTGATGGGCGCAAGGGGCCAGCATTCTCAGTGTGTAATTGCCAATTCTGCTAGCTGCAAGAGCCAATGGCCTATTCTTTTGAAGAGCAGCTAAAAGGGCAGCCAAACTCAATCAAGACCGGCTAAAGAGCAGCGGGCGACGGCGGCGTAGCGAGATGGACGCGGGTTTGTCTCAGACGTGATAAACCCCACACAATGTATGTGACGCGACGGCCACCGTATCTACTACAGAAACTGGCTATCGAAATGACTTGAAATGAGCAAGGGAGACACCATATATCACACATGCCCGAGGGGAAAGGGATGGTTGAGTACTTTCTGCAACGGTGATGTACTTTGTACAGACAAAATATCATTACATAATCAATCGGAATCACGGATGATCGTGCAGTACAGAAAAATCAAACGCTTCCATTAATCTTTGCCTTGGATCTATCATCCGGCTCTAGCACCAAAGAGGTGTGAAATACTCAAAATACGCTAAATACAAATGCACACAAAATACAAGCTGTAAACGTAACAACAACACGCAGCACGTCTCCATGACGCGTAGCCATCTCCTGCGTTAACTCGTCACCTGCTATCATGGCTGCCACCCACTGCGCCGCTGCGTCGCACTTCTCCGAATCGACTCGACCCATACAGAGTCGTCCAGCATCTCGCGCACCGCACTGCCGCGCCTGCTGCTAGGACCACTGCCTGTGTCGTTGGGATCCTGCAGCTCGAAGCTGTATATGCTCGAGTTGTGCTGGTGGTGGTTCTGTGGCTGGAGACCACCAGGCCCTGTTGGCGACTGCGCTGTCAGGGGGCTTGCCCGCGACAAGCTCAACGGATGTGCATAGTTGGTGTCGTGTAGACTAATGTCCATGCTGGCCCCCGACCACGAACGGTGGTGTTGCTGTGCTCGTGCTGCCGCATCGTCGGCACTCAGGTACGTCGGCGTGGCCTGTGAAGGCGCAGCACCCGCGTCTGGTCTCTCTGCTGTTCTCTCCTCCTCGTCGTCAACAAGGATGTCTGGAATGCCCAGCTGTGGCACTCCCGTCATCCGCGCTGACCGCTTCATCTCCACGTGCTTCTTGAACTTTTTGGACCAGTACCTGTCTTTGTTAGTCGCCATGCTTGCCAACCGCCTGGCTACTGCCTAGTGAACTTACAAAGTGTTGAAGAAGCCCACCACCACACGACGTCGGACTTCTTCCTCCACACGCTGCAGGCGAGCCCGCCGGCGTAGAAACTCTTCCAGTCTGTGGTGCTTGTTAGCATACGCTGTGAATATAAATGATCGTCCGGCATAAATACATACTTGAGACTCTTGCTGTCGCTGATAATGTTGTAATGGGCCAGAATCATCAGCACCGTTGTGAAGCAAATGCCCTTATCGGGGTCGGCTGTAACCATGACCTCCTCGTAGAATATGTTGAATCTCCGCCGGCGCTCGCGCACGCGGTTGATGTCGATCTGGTTGATCCTCTCGTTGAGCTTCTGCAGGTTGATGCCATTGAGCGCACTCGCCGTCGTCAATGACGCATGCCGTGCCTGTGGCGTCGCATCGTCATTCCGGGCATAGTCGATAATGCTGCGCACCGAGTCCTCGTGGTCATACACCCGCATCTCAAACACACCGGACAGCTCGGCAAGAAGTCGTGGAAAGTCCTCCCGCGAGATGTAGCTCGTGCCGTCAGGGTCCACGCTGCGCCATGCCTCCTTGAACCGACGAATCTCATCTCTACTGATGTCGGCAAGGCCACTCGACCGCTGGTAGACATAGGAGAAACTCTCGAAAATCAACGACACAAACAGATTGACAAAAATGTACATGCTGATAATGTTCCACGCAATGAACAACACTCTCGCCCATGCCGTGCTACCACAGTCACTACCAAAAAAGGTGGACGCCTCAACGCACAGCGGAGGTTGGATACTGGCAAAGTCTTCCATCAGCTGGTTCCAGCCTTCGCCACAACTCATCCGGAACAACAGAATGAGCGCATTAGGAACAGTCCGGAGGTTCACATGATTTGTTTCTTGCGAGCCAAACCGCGTCAGACTGAATGACTGCGTCATCGCAATCGCAAACACCAGGAAAAATACAAGCCACGTCGCGACTAGGCTTCCAATGGTCTTAACACTGGCTGCTGCTGTCTTGAAAAGCTGGTCCAGGGCATCGTTGCGTGGAATCAGCATCAGCACGATCGCCACAAGGAAGAATTTGTGAAGCTGGATAAGAGTGTCCTCTTTGGGAATAGCAAGGAACAGAATCGAGGTTATTGATGCACCCGCGACCGCACACAGCGAGAATATGTCCCATGAACTTCTCCGGAACCGGCTCCATCCAAGTCCGAGAATCCGAATAGTGATATTCGCCAAGTACACAGATGTCAGCACAAGGAAAATATAATCTCGCGTGTTGGTCCACCAGTCTGGCTCGGACGAATATTCCAAAATTAGGAGAATGAGGTGCACCACCAGCACCATCGTGATGCCCATATGCCACTTGCCGTGCTTCTCAATGGCACGCTTGTGGCACCACATCTTGAGCTTGTTCTTGGAATCGTCGTAGGATGTTTTTGAAGGCGAGATTTGCCGCAAAAGTTTCCGCAGCTCAAGCCAGGCCCGCTGATCTCCCGTGAGAAAAGCAACACCCGTTTGCTCCGTGTAATTGCGCATAAACACAGAGATAAACAGCGTCAGAATGAAGACGGTCGCCAGCAAGTTGAACACAACAAAGAACACGGCGTTGCCTTTGGCCGCTCCAAACTGGGGCTGGAAGCCAACACCCGTCAAGGACTGCGCTTGGAATGACACGTCAACCCAGCCCTCCTGACTGACAATCGTGAAGAGAATAAGAATGGCAGACCCAAAATCGTCAAAGCTGTAGTATGGGTTCTCGGCCACTCTCGGCGATAGAAACTCCCAGTCACTCTTGAATGGGGCGTTGAGATACTCGCCCGTGCAGTCCTCCAGCCGGATGATAGAGCCACTGCCATCATTACACGTCACCATCTGCCCGCGGAATAGGTTCAGTCCGTAGATGGCAAAGGGGATCAGCAGCGATATCGAAACAAATGCCGCACTGAGAATCTTCCAGCCTCCAATGATCATCAGCGAGTGGAATGTATCTCGGGCGCTGTCGCTGACGTTAAGCAAACGCAGCGCACGCAGTGCCTTGAAAGCGCCAACAGCACGCGACACGGCGCCGTCGTTGGCAAAAAGCGTGCCAACATTGATCCAGAGCGTGATCAACACCACAGCGTCGATAACGCCCCAAGAGCTCCGGAAGTACGCGTTGGGTGTCCAGTAGAAACCGTCTGCAATGATTTTGACAATCGTCTCAAACGAGAAGACAAGGGCAAAGGCCGCGTCGGTCCACACAAACCAGTTTTTGAAGCTGAATGTATGGCCAGAGTCGAAATACTGTTTTTGGTACAAAGGAGTCGTGACACACGCAATACAAACCATGGCCACAATCGACGCATAGATGAATGCCGAGAAAATATACCAGGCATACTTGTTTGGCTCCACGCCATCAACACGCTCCGAACCACGGCCGGGTCCCACAAGCCGCTGGCAAAGCTTACGGATGGGGTTTCGCGGGCTGAAGATGAAGAGGGAATTGTTGTAGTTCGGGTGCCGACTCAAGTACTCCCGCTGGGCTCGGCGTCGCGCACTCGTCGCTGTCACCGCCTGCCGGGCCATTTGTCTCGGGTCCATATTTTCTTGCCGCACGTCGAAACGGACATTGGAATAAAATGGATTCGGTTCCTTGTCAGTAAACATGCCCTTGAACTTCGCCCACAGTTTTGGCAGCCCGTTCGTCGGTACTGGAGTCGGGCTGTCGGAGTTCTGCCCGACTGCTGCAGAGTCTGCCAAGGGGACATCTTGAAGAGGATCAAGTGCTTCGTTCAAAAAGTCGCGCACCACTGCCTCCTTGAGCAGCATCTCCATCATCGCAGGGCCATAATCAAGGGGGTCCTTGGGCTTTGCACGGCGACCGAGAGAAAACATGGCAGACAGAGACAAATTGCTGGCAGACGAGCCAAGTTCTTTGCGTTGCAGAAAAGCTTTGACCTGCTCAAGCCGCTTCTGATCTTCGCTGACATCAAAGTTCTCCTGAATGACAGCAATGAACATGTTGACCAAAATGAAGTAAGACAAGATAAACCAGCCGATGAGGAAGACCGCGCCAACCCATGACGTGTGCAGATGTGTTGTGAACGCAGTGACTGTGTAGAGAACAGCAGTCCAGTTCTCACTCGATAGTACCTGGTATGTGCCCAAAAACGAGTTGAAGATTGAGGCAAATGTAATCCGAATGTCGTCACCGCTGTCGTCAACAGGCGTTATTTCGCCTCGAAAGAGCTGGACGGCGAAGATAGCCACGAGAAGGGTAATCAGGAAAACGAACAACACCAGGTTCGCGATACCGGTGGCGTTTCCCAGGACAAGCTTAATGAGTGTTCGTGTCATCGGGATGGCCAACACCACCCGGTACGCCCTCAGAATTTGAAACACAGTAAGCCAGGCGTAGACACGGGACATGCTGCGGATGGGTGGAAGCAAAATCACCGTTGTAATGACGGCAAGTGCCAGATCAAACAGGTTCTGGTGATTGCGGTGGAAGCGGCGCCAGTCAGCAGCAAAACGAATTGCTATCTCGATGTCAAGAAGGATGGTGACAACAACCTCGCAGGTGTCAATAAAGTGCGCCCTGTCTTCATGAGCTGCGCTGCGAAATGCTTGAGACAGTAGATCAACGGTAATGGCCACAACCCAAATCCAGGATATCCGCTTATAAATGCCCTGAATCGTCGACACTCTTCGAAGCGGGCTGTCAGGGCGAGGTATCGAGAAGTCTTTCTCCTCGGCAGTGAAAGCACTGGCCTTGCTCTCTTCTCGAATAAGTTGGAAGGAGGACGTGATGACAGCGATCAGCAAGTTTGTCATCCACAGCATCATGATCATGATGCCACCAACAAAGAAAAGTGCAGCTGCAAGGTAGTCGGAGTTTGTTGTGTAGTACATGAGATCGCTGAATGTGTTGGCGCTCATGATGACAAAGACGAGCTCCAGGGACTGCAGAATATTGTCAAAGTTGACAGTAGCATTATAAGGACTGCTTTGCTGAAGGCAGATGGAGCCACGGGGACAGATAAAGCCTTTGCCGTTGCGAGTGCCGTTGACCAAAGTGCTGAGATTTTCAGGCTCGAACATGTAAACCCACGGCATGGTCGTGGGGTTCGTTTCAGAGTCATTCTTCAAGTGTCCGCCGCAAAACCCAAAATCGTTGGTGTATGTTGCGCTGAAGTTGTCTGGCTGAGATGGATCTATCCACACGCATTGGCGACTGAGACTGGATTTGAAGCTCTGCACTCCGATAATAGCAAACAGCAGCCAGAAGAAACCAATCAGGAACGAGACTCTGACAAGTAGGGGTGCAGCCTTTTTCAAGCTTCGTAAAATAATCTGCTAGGTTAGAGAACAGTTTGAAAGCAGTGAAATGACTCTGAAGGGGGGATGTCTCGACTTACCGCATTGCCTTTGGTGATACTCAGCAAGCGGATGATGCGCAGGCAACTAAGCATGCGGAAAACATAGAGGTGATACTGATGTTCCACACCCGAGATGCTCAGCAGAAACGATATCCAAAAAGACACTACAGCAACAAAATCCAAGCGGTTGAAACTGTGGCGCAAAAAGGCACGTCGGGCAAGTTGCATGCGTCGCTGGTCTTCGTATGTCTGGGGTAGCGGCTGGCCCTGCATGAGTGTGAATGATCTTTGAAACGACGACGGCCCATACGTATCTGTGGGTGGCCGTCTGACGGATCGTTGGCGCTGGGGCTGGAAGAAAGACCGGTACTGTTCGGTGACGGCGGCGCGGACACCGTGGCGCATGCCCTTTTTTCTGTCAATGGTGCTGTACTCGGGGGCATTGAATATGAAGCCGGACACGATGACGCGCACAATGATCTCCAGAGTGAAGACGACAAAGAGGCCCAGCATAGGCCAGTCAAAGCGCGACTGGCCCCAGCGCTCCGGACGCTCGTTTCCGGGGGTCCAGACATCCGGTGCTGCTTCGACGGCGAGGAGAACTGCCTGAAGGATAATCAAAGCCAGAAGAAGAGTCTCAACCCAAGGCTGCATGAGAAGTTCACAGAGAAACAACCTGATGGGGTTGTTGGCCGAAAACACACCCAAAGACTTGCCCCGGAGAGGATTAGGCATCGGGGGATGGTATTCGGGGTGCGGTTCCGGCAGGGGTGCAGCAAACTCGGCCGAGCTCTTCTTCTCCTGGGGCGTAGGAAACATCTGCGAGGGGTATGTGAAGTCGGCCAGCATTGGCGACGAGACTTGCTGCGACTGCCGGCCGTCCACACTCGGGGAACGTGACCGGTCACGCAAGGCCTGCTGTTGCTGTTCAAGCGCCTCACCACCACCACTAATGTCCACGACACGCTGCGACATGGCTCTCATGATCGAGGCTGTCCGTTGCAAGGCACCCGCAGTCGAGCTAGACCTAGAGCGTCGGCCAGCGCCTTCTGGGGTCAGGGAATTTCCATAGCTATTCTGCCGGCCACGGCCTCCCGAAGGAAAGCCTTGCTCTAGGTCGAAGCCCAGCATTCTCGAGCCACGCGTAGGAGTCGTGCTGCCGTCAAAGTCCCGGATCGTCTGAAAACTTCCGCGCGACTGGGTGTCAAGTGGTGGGATGTTCAGAGTGCCGGATATTGGCTGTGCACTGGCGGCCAGAGGTGCGCGATCCGAATCATTGGCCAAATCGTGTTGCTGAGATTCTTCATGGTGCTGGGGTTCGTCATAGTATGCGGTAGAGACGGCCTCGAAGGCATCGGCAGAAGGGAGGTCGTAGCCGGGGCCTGAAAAGTCCGGGCCGGTCTGGAAGATATTTGGAGGCAGGGCAAACTGCAGAGCGGCTGGATCAATGGGTGAATCCGGGCTTGGGGGCCTGGCATTGTGCTGTGGAGGGTCGTAGGGACCGGTTGTGTTTGAATTGCCCCAGGATGTGGTGAGGCTGGGAAGAGCTGAAGGGGCATGTGGCGGCCCTGATGTTTCGTACATGCCCGAGTGGTCGAACGGGCCGGAGGTGGCGGAAGTCGGGGCGAATGACGTTGGTGAATAGGATGTCGGGGAGTATGAGGCCTGCTCGTACTGAGTGTGGTTGTTGATAGAGGGTGCGCCCAAGGAAGAGGATGGGTCGGCCGTGTTGCCAGGCATGTAGCCGTAGCTCGGGTCGGTTTCGTCTGGACGGCGTGACATGATGGGCAGCCGGTCGTGTTATGTGGCGGCGCAATAGAGAGCAAACGGGAGTGTCGAAGTCGAGCCTAAAAAGAGTGCCGTAGATTAAGCCGTCAAGCGGCAATGTTCATGTTGGAACGCGGATGTGAAGGTCGAGACAGAAACACATCATCAACAAGCCAGAGAACGAGCGAACGTGCAAATGAACCACGGGATGCGCGGAACGACAACAGGCCGTTGAGATTGATAAACGAGAGTATGGCTCTATCGAAGAGCGGACGGTTCGAAGAGACGGGGGAGGCGAGGTGAGCGACGGGGTGAGATCGTTTGAGGTCGATTCTAAGAGATGTCGTGATGTTTGTTTACCAGAAACTGGGCATCTGTCGTTCAGGAACGCAAGGCAGTCGAATGCCAATGCAAGAGAAGGGGAGAGCCGTATTACGAGAATGGTCCCCGGCAGCCTGGGCGGAAGAGGTCAGAGGTGGTCGATGGACGAGAACGAAACGGCATGAGGGCTCTGAGGGCTCTGAGGGCTCTGGGGACTGCGTGCGACACTGGGAAAGGCTGAAGATGCCAGGGCAGGCACAGTGAAACCGTTGGCACCTTCCCTGTGAAACAGTTTAGATGTACATGACAGTGTGTAGTTGTGATGTACTGTGCACCAGGCTGACGACCCTTGGTCCTGATACGGCTAGCCCGGGCTCCCATTTCCATACCTCTGGTACCCCTTGGCTAGTTATCACGGCTTGTGCGGCACACCACGGGCGGGTCTACAGCGCTCCACTGTGCAAGTGTAGAAAGTTTCCTGGCGAATGCCTTACAGTGTGTGCACTGTACGTGTACAAGGGTATTAATAGCATCGAGAAAGGGGCTGTGACATGTCCTTTGCTGTATTACTACGCCGTCTGCGCTGATCTAGTGCTCCACCCACAGGGACTAGAGCGAGATAGCTGCATATGAATACGAACAGGGAGGTGTTCTGCATGCCATGCAGTGCAGAGCGAATTGCGCGACAGCTGTTGAGTGTAACAATTGCGCAAAATCGATTTGCAGATACGAAAATGGGCACACGTGTGTGATCACGTGGAGATAAGATTGCCGTCGCTAATTTATTTTTTTTGGGTCTTTTTGATGCGCTACCAAATTGGCTGGCGCCCCTGCCTTCCGCGTAGTACTGAGTCTGGCGCGTCCTAGTCGCGATTGCATTGAGCTCCCCTTTGCATCAACGTCAGGAACTGCTCGTTCGCGACACCCGACATCGACCTCGACACCGACCCCGACCTCAACCACCACGACACAGATCACAACCAGCTACACCCCCGCTCGACTGCGCTGCCCTCAGTCTGCCGATTACCACAAACATCTGAGCTTGCTCACACGTGTGGTGCTGTCGGAGCTCAAGTGTCTGTGTACCTGTGGACGGCCCTCTGACGTCTTCGTTTGCTCGCCTCGCGTGGTAGACAAGCCCGCAACTCTGCGCACATACGACGTTCCAGTCAACAACACCTCACTTTAACTTCCTCGCTGCGTCGCAGCGCATCAATATACACACAGACCCGAATCCCACCACCACATTGCCATGGTGTCCGTCCGGAAACGCCGGCATGCGGACGTCGAAGAGGTGCCAGAGCCGGCTGCAACAGCACCTCCCCCGAAGCCGGAGCCGCCAACCATGCTGTCTCGGCTGCGCAGCATGTGGCAGTTTTCCTGCCTGTGCCAGTGGCTCTACATCTTTGGAGGCCTGGCCAAACTGGACAGTATCGATATCGATGTTAGTCAACCTACCCAGCCTCATCTACACCACTTACACATCTCTACTGTCACAGTTCCCAGTGCCAAACATGTATGCTGACTGTGACATGCTTATAGGAACTCGAGGCTCAATGCTTAAACCCACACTCGACTACTCTGCAAGAAATCGGACTGGCGCTTCTCAAGTACCTCTCCTCCCACCGCGGCCTGACGTATGTATATATACACCTACGTATTCAACTATTGATAGTATGCTAATCAAAGCGACAGCATCGAGCTTTTCGACGAATACACAAGACGGCAATACATTGCAAAGAGACCCGATCTTCCGAACCCATTCGGCAATGACGAGATCCCCGCCAAGTTCTCCGACTTCACCGTCTTTCAAAAGGTATGACTCCCAGCCTCGGCTTGTCAACTGGCCTGCATTGGCATACGGTCGCTAACATCGACAGATCCGGGTGCTCCACCAAATGACCCTGTTCATCATGATGAATGCCGAAAAGCTGCGCGAGAAGATGGCGGACCAAAAAGATGCCGAGCGCGACCAAACGACATGGGTAAGCTACAGCAGCCAAAAAAAACCTGATGATATTCTATATACTAACAATATGTTTTCCAGCGCATCGAGCCATTTGGATGGGATAAGGACGATCGGATTTACTACGTCCTCGACGACAACCGCGTCTACCGTTCCACGGAAATCCCAGTTGTGCAAGCTCGCCCAAAAAAGAACACCAAGAAGGCGAGGGCGCAAGCAAGGCGGGGCAACAAGCGTCGCCGGGTGTCGACTGCATCGGTAGACAACGCTGTCGCTGACACCGACAACGACGACTCTATTCTTCCCGACGACGAGAAGCCTAACGACGCCGATGCGGCTGATGAGGATGATGCCGCCGACGGCCCTGGTGGAATGCGGTGGGAGTGTGTTGCTGTCTCTCTAGAAGAGCTGCAGGCCCTGCTTGCGTCGATTCCAGGAAGAAGAGACCCCAACGAGAAGATCCTGCACGACAAGATTGTCGAGCACCTTCTTCCGATTCTCGAGCAGCAGGACGAGAGGAGGAAGAGGCGCGAGAAGGAGCGCGAGAAGGAATTGCTAAATCAGGCCAAGATGGCCACGGCAAAGCGGTCTAGTCGTATCGCTGGACGCCAAGAACAACAGCGGCAGGAGGACGAGGAACGTGAGGAGGAGATTAGGCGACAGCAAGAGCTGGAAGCCGCGCGCAAGGAAGAGCAAGCCCGGCGCAAGTTTGAAAAGGAGCGCGAGAAGCGGCTCATGTCCAGGGAGAAGCGTCTTCAGGAACGCAAGATCCGGCGTGCCCAGCATGAGGAAGAGCTCGCACAACTCTCCGAAGATAGCAAGAACCCGGAGAGCAGCGCGGCTCGTATGTCTGAGCGGCGACGCCTGGCCGAGATCCAAAAGAACACTGATGCTCTTCGGGAGCTCGAAGAAGAAGGCGAAGACGAGTGGGTGTTCGATTGCATTTGTGGCCTGCACGGCAAGGTGGACGACGGCCAACACAGCATCTCTTGCGAGCGGTGCAATATCTGGCAGCATAGCAAATGCTTGGGTATTGACCAAGGCGAGGCGGAGAAGGAAGATTTCCACTTTATCTGCAACACCTGCAAGCACAGAACTGAAAAAGCAGCAAACGGACTGTTGGCGCGGCCTACTATTAAGATCAAGTCTAGCCAGCCAAAGGACGAAGCCAGCACGGCAAACGGATTGCACGAGCCCAAGCCAGCCCAGGTCAGCATCGACATCCCAGCGTTGCCGGTACCGGCATATGCAGTCTCGCCAACTAAGCCCAGCACCGACAAGGTTGCGGAGAATGGCGCCCCGCCGATGGTCAACGGAAGCCCGAAGTTGGTGGTGGGCTCGCCATCAGTCCTAGGACCACCAGAGCACAAGCCCGATGCGTCCAAAGTGATCCCGGTTAAGGTGGACAACACAGTAACGCTTCCGCTGAAGCCAAAGCCTGTGGAGTGGGAGAGACCGGTGCCTGTGCTGGGATCTGCGCCAGGGCCCAAGACGCTGTTGAATGGAACCGAAATTGGCAATGGTCATGCACACCCGTTCTCTGTGCCACACCCAGGCCTATCTCAGCCAGACTTGTCACCGCGCAAGTCGCACGCATACGGCACGATTCACGAGCGCCAGTCTCCCGCGCCGCTTGCAGATGCACAGGCACAGGCAAGCAGCATTCGGCAGAGATCGCCCGCACAGACGCCGGCTCCAGCGCCAGCTCTGACGCCGGGAAGCGCACAGCTACCACGCGTGCAGCTCTCACCAACATCCTTCTCAACTCCCAGACTGCAGCACGGCCCCCACTCCCAGCCAGGATCGTTCTCAGCCGAGCTTCCTTCGTCGCCTCTTCCCCCGTCGCAAGGTGGCTTGTCACCTACAAAGCACTCGCCTACAATCAAAAAGGATGCGGCCAAGGGTCTCTCTATTATGAGCCCGACATCTCTCGTGCTGCCGCCGACAGCAGCACTGTCACCTTCTGCTCCACAGCAAATTCTAACGCCGCCGGTGAAGCCCGAGGGAGCAGCGCATCGTCAGTCGTTTTCGGGCGTGGTTCCAGATGCTGCTGCGTCATCGCCCAACGGAGAGTCGTAGGCCGTCATACTGCGTCCGCATTTTCACATTTGGCGTTATTATGTTTCGCCTGTTTGCCTCTTTGCCTCATTTACGGTATGTTTGGTAGAGTTGGCCTTTTAGTACTACTTGTCTTTTAATCGATCTCTTTTATTGATGTTACTGGTGTTATTGGTGTGCTTGGTCATGGGCTGGTTTTAGTACTGCATTATTATCAGGTGTTTGCTCGAATTGAAGGGTTGAGAAAGATGGGGCTGTTTCGCTCCGGGCGCAATTGTGCGTCAGTCGTTCATCGTGATGAACATGGCTCTATTAACGATCTCGCCCAAATTCTATCATGTGCATCCATCATGGCACAATACAATATCTTGTTGATTATCTGTGTATGACTCAACGCCACTACGAAAGCAAGTGAGAGCAGCATTTAGCAAAGTGAAACTCGTAGGACAAGTCCAGGAGGCTGCATCCGGCCAAGTGGCAGCAATGCTGCAAATAGTGTGTCCATTCGCTGCCCAGTTTTTGATTGATTACTATTAAGTAGTAAGTATCATGGTTACTTTAAATAGAATATCCAGTGCTGGAGCTTTGGGTAGTGTCGCTTGGGTGCGGTCAGAGATGCTAAGCTGGCACGGTGCATCTGATATGTCAGGTGCATCGCTTGATATGTCATTACGACTTGATTCCCACATATGAGTACATCTAGGAACAAGTGTCACTTTTTGCGTGTGCTGCTCTGCTCTGTGATTGCTCTGCAGCATGCCGGCAGGGTGCATGTTCTGGGCTGTGCGTGCTTCAGCGCGACGGTTTCGGTGTGGTGTATACGATACCTAAGGTGCAGTGGCTACTCTGTATGTGTACGGTAGGGATACCCCGGCCACAGCTTTGAATATGTGCGGTGATTCCACGGATAGAAAATTAAAGCCGGAGTTGTACATTTGCGTCTCTACGTCTTGCGTTCAAACGAGTCTTTGCGATTTTGCGTTTTGTGCATCACGTGGTAGACGATGCGGTGTGATGAGGGCAAAGGGCCACCTTCTCTGATCCATCCGGATTTAAAACCAGCACCAGCACAGCCTCATGTTCTCTGATTAGAATATACAACACACAACAGAAGCGACGCATGCATCATGAGGCTGTTGGCTCGGAGGCGGGGGGCAAGGACCGCGTGACCAGAGCTGCTGCGGCTGGACTAGAGGCTGCAGACACCGCAGAGATGCTGCAGAATACAACAGCAGATACAGAGTAGTACAGAGCACAGAGACTGGAATGCGGATTGTATTTTGTCAAACTGGACCTGCAGGACAGCTCAGGGCAGAGTGGTGGAGAGGTCGCTACGGCGATCAGTGGAAGCGCTAGTTGGTGATCTATGGGGGGCAAAAGGGCCGGCTAGGAGGGGCAGAGGGATGTTTCTTTGTGCAAGTACGCATTGGCATGGACAATTTGACAAACGATATGGGTTGGACGGCGATGAAAGTGTCATCAGTACGAGGAGAGGTGGCATCGTGCGTGGACGAGACGGCGAGGAGGCAGACGGAGGAGCAGAGGCACGAGAGCAGATATTGATGAAATGCAGTGATGGCGGCATAATAATATCAAGACTGGGCAAGAAATATCGACAAAATTAGCAGAGGAAAATCACCGGGGTACGGGCGGTCCGGGTAGGGCAAAAGACATGACGATGCTGGCAGACGACAAACTCGCCATGAGTGCTGACTGATGTGCCTCGATTGCAGTGCAGTTAGTCTTCCAGCCGCTGCAACTGCTACTCACACCTTAACCAAAGTAAGCGCCAATGAAAGGCCGTATTTTAGTTGTGGGTCACTTCGATAGGCCGTCCGTTTCCGGCTAGTGGATCTAGCTATTGCTGAGTGTTCTCTGTAGTACCCACTCAGCCTGCTGTATTGAGTAAGATATGAGCTTAAGCACCTGCAGGTGGCCGCCTCTTAGTGCATGTGGCTTGTGGGGTTCTGTGCGCATTAGTGTTAGCGGGAGGTGTTGCAACACCGAAAACGGTAGGAGCAGGGGGGCAGCATGCACCTCTGTAGGTGCGGCTGCAGGGCGAGGAACAGCAGAAAGCAGAATCAGCAGGAACATCCAGAAACCAACGAGAAAGAATTGTGGGGAATTGACCAACGTTGGGCGATACAGTGAGAATATGGATGGTGATTGGGCGGGCAAGATGGAGGGTGGGAGAAGGTACTGAGTAGATAATGGGTAGCGAAAAAGGCGAAGAAGGCAGGTTCAGTAGAGGCTGAAAAGGCAGAAAGGGCAGAAAAGGGAGAAGAGGCCCAAGGCGAGGAGGATATGTTGTAATCAAGATATAGCAAGCGGCAGTACAAAGAAACATCAAACATGGACGACAGCTGATAGGTGCAAATAAGGTGGAGGATAGAGAAAAGAAAGTGAAACATGGAAGAAAGAAATAGACCGCAGAGAGCAGACAACAGAACGGAGACGCAGGAAGCAGGGTTTGAGATACAGGGTAAAGATAGGACAATAAGCAAAGGCTATCTAGTGGCTGGAGGAATACAATAATGGTGAGGTTGTAGAGGTTGACAGATGTCAGAATAGATAATAAAGAACGAGATAAAGAAGAGAATAAAGAAGAGAATAATAATAGAAGCAGGGGACACCCGTTGGAAGACCAGAAGAAAGAAAGAAGCAGGATGGAAAGAATCGAAGAATTAATAGAGACAAAGAAGAATGGAAGAATAGAAGAATGGAAAGAATAGAATCGACAGTTCAAAGAGACGTCAAAGGCCAAAGGTCAAAGGTCAAAGAGAAGCGAATTTTGGCAAAAATAGAACAGAACTACAGCGTGAGCAAGGCAAAGCCGACATGCAACAGCCACAGCTGCTGCAGACGAGGCACTAGGAACGCAATGGGCATGGACCAGGTCCAGGAACGGCGAGCAACAGACGACGGGGGCCGCACGAAGTGAGTGTGGTGGTGAGCAGAGTACGAGGCACCGGGACAACAAGGCAAGGGAGTGGAGGTTTCTGGTGAGGATGGGAGAAAAGAGCAGCAACCAAGACGCAACCAAGACGCAACCAAGACGCAATCAAGAAGGCGGTCTGGGACTACCAAATCAGACAGATCAATAAAGGAAGGAAGACGGACATGAATGATAAAAGAAGAAAGAACGACTGGAATGTACAAATAACGGTCACATCCCGGAGCATCGAGGCACAAAGAGAAAAGGAGCATCCAAGACCAGCAGCAGCATAGACAAGCATAGACGAACATAGACCATTGGACTACAGACAACAAACACAAACATACTCAGCATCGTCTACCACACATCTACACTCCTGCATCGCATCGTGCATCCGCAACCGCTACCGGCAATCGTCAGTCGGCTCTGGAATGCAACAGACTCCATAGGGCGAAACACTACGCTGTAAGACACCAAGACACACAAGACAGGACCACCACCACGGTGCAAGACATTCCAGACGTTGAGTGCGGCTTCCCACTTCCTGGAAACGGCATAGCGGCGCATTCTGCCCTCCAAGCATCACGCATCCAGCACCCAGCATCGAGCCTCCAGAGACATCCTCCACCAAGCCGCCGATCTCCACCGGCCTCACTTGCAGCATTGCAACCAGAGAAAATAATCAAAAACACCGTCAAGGCGACAATTATTTCTATTTCGAATAACACCGTCGCCGCATCTGGTCAACACCTGCCCAGCATCTGCCACTGCCCGTCTCACATCGCCGGTCCACCGATCCATCTCCTCCCGGCCATCACCTGTCAGGGCCCGCATTCAAGACACTGCACACTGCACATACATCTGCACACATCTGCATCCAGCTGCATCTACCACATCATACACGCACGCTACCAGATCCAGCCCGGTCCTAAATAGAAATACACCCTCTGCACTTACAAAAAGACCACAAGTAAGCAAACACGCTCTAGCTGCTCGTACCAAAAGGACCCACCTCGCCGCCCCTACACTCCTCGCCCTCCCCCCCTCCGACGGCCACCGTATGACTACCGGAAACGGCCTTGTAGTGTCTGGTGCTTTTGCGGTTCCTCGTCTTTGCCACTCGCCAGTCATTCCCATCTCCTCCCCATACACTCATCATCCTTGCCATCTACAGCTACCCCCTGCTCGCACTTACTCCGTCGTGCTCCATCCAAACTCCATCACCCATCCCCCATCTAGACTCCATCACCATAACCATACTCCCTCCAGCTTGCCCTTCTTCCTCTTCCGTACCTTGATCTATAATGGCGGCAGATCGTCATCCTTGGTCACTCTAAATCAAAACCTCCCACCATCACCATCACCACCTCCACCGTCCGCTTTCGTCCATCATTGGCAAACAGCAAGTCTGGTATCGACTGTCTGACTGCAACTGGACCCAACTGGCTCCAACTGTCTCTGTCCGTCTGCCTCTTGCTTCTAGCCTCTTGTTAGACCTTCCATCACCGTCGGTTGGTCCTTTGCGCATCTTTCCATCTCTCTCGTGTCTCTGATCTGTTTTCTCTTCCTCCTCCTGTCCTTCTTCCAATTTCTTTCATCATTACCTCCTTGCCCATTTCTGTCTCTTGTTCTTTCTTTCTTCCCTCTCTTTCTTCTCTTCTACTTCTTTCCTTCCTCCACTCTCTTTTCTTTCATCTTCTCTTTTTCTTTCATCTCTCGTCTCCATCAACATCTCCATCACCATCTCCATCAACATCATCTCCCATTCTAACTTCAAAGCTCAACTCTTAGCAGCTTTACCCTGAGCATCTCCGCTCGGCTCCTTTGTGCCTGTCCCTTCGCCAATGGACCAGGCCGTCCCGCCATCTCCAGATCCAACCGTTCGCGAACACTCTTTCGACTGCTCCAGTCCCGGTCCGCGACTTGCCTCATCTCTTCATCACCACTACTCGCCAACCCTCTTCGCCATGGCGTACACACAGTCACACCAGGGACTTGCCTTTCCCTACACAACTATGCCCGACAACAGCGAGAGTGTCCCATATGATCCCATGCAGGCAGCACCTGGTTCAAGAGTACGCCTTCTCCTGCGCTTTTCCTCTTTTTCATGTGCTTTCCTACTAACCCTATTCGCAGGTCTTCAAGTTGAGCACTCCTGACGCATCACCACCGACACCAAAGCAGCAGCTGCCCGGCAGCCCAAGCCTTCGCACTCGCTCTGGCACTCAGCGGTCTACAGCTTCGCAAAGCATCAAGCTTGATGTTGTCAAGTCTGGCCGCATTGAAAAGGCTTCTCCCAAGAAGAAGCCTGCTACCATCACCAACTCCCCGCCCGCCTCGCGCTCAAAAGTCAAGCCCGCCGACGACGATTCAAAGTCAATACAGCAGCCGCTGAGCGTCCTGTCCGAAACCTGGAATATTCCCCAGACTGACATTGGCGCATATGTCGCCCGCTCAGAGGAAGTGCGCTTAAGTGAGGTGGAGAAGGGAAAGGTCCCGGGCAAGGTCAAGCGTGCCATGAATGCATTCATGCTATACCGCAAGGCCTACCAGGACACTGCCAAGAAGTTTGCCCAGCAGTCCAACCATCAGGTCGTTTCCAAGGTTTGCGGCCAGAGCTGGTCCATGGAGCCCGATGCCGTGCGCCGCCAGTTCAATGAGTGGGCCGTCACAGAGCGCGAAAACCACCGTAAGGCGCACCCCGAGTACAAGTTCACGCCGTCCAAGCCCAAGAAGAAGGGTAAGGAAGGAATGGACGACGACTCCGACGCCGAGGTTGCCGACTGGGATCACCATACTGCTCACTACGGCGCCGGCCGTGGCCACATGATGGATCAGCACACCGCACCATATGGCTACCAGTACTCGACATCCCACATCCCGGATATGCAGTCTTCCTATGCAGCATACCAGCGTCCCCAGCATACGGTGCCATCAGGATTGGCCAGACACAATGCATCAGTGTATGATGTTGATGAATATGGACAGGCTGGCTCGCAATATCGCCAGAGCCCCTCTGCTTCGGGCCATCACCAGCATAATATGCAGCACCAGCAACACCAGCAGCATCAGCAGCACCACCATCACCAAAGCCAGCACCACCAGCAGCAGTACCACCACCAACCGCTTGATGGCCATAACATGGCGCCTTCCCACCATGCCTCCTCACAGCAAGGCTTCGGCATGCACGGACAATACCCCCCGCAGACACATACTCTGCCTTCGCAGCAGCCACTGGGCACGCTTGCTTCTCATACCAGCGCCTCCCACGGCCAATCCGCACAGCACACACATGCCAGCGCCAACGTCGCCCAGCACATCGACCCCTCGTTGATGCCGAGAAACGGCATTGCAGCACAGTATGACATCTCCAACCCGGTCCTGGGCGGAAGCGCCACTATTTCCGACAGCCAGTGGCAAAACAGCTTTCAGCCCGGTGCTGCCACGTCAGAGCTGTACGCTGGACCATATGTAGCCGATGTCGAAGAGAGCTATCTGCCGGATAACCACCTGCAGTATCTGCAGAGTGATGAAGACTGGCGGGTAGACCCCAACAACGATGCCGAGGACTGGACCGGTGCCGCCTAATTGCCCGAAACTATCTTCGGTGTGCTGTTTGTATAAAAATACTTCTTTATTTGTCATTTCGTGTCTCTTCGGCTTACGGAGTTTTGGATTCCCCTTTGATACTTGGATATCATGAAGCTTCTGGGCGTTGTTGGGCGTTGTTGGTGCATTGTTTTCTACCTGTATTATTATGTACTGCGCGGTATTTTGCTTGTCGCTTTGCGGATTTTGTACATTATTGCTTTGCTTTCTGTTTGCTATTGGTTTCTTGGTTTGGCGTTTAGGTTTGGCGGCGGCCGGCCTCTGTCGTGCTGTTTTATTTTGGGTCTCCCGGGTCTTCTTCGTTTCCTCGTTTTGTATTGCGAAGCTCTCAGATGTCTTCTTCATTCGGTTGATTGCAATCCAAGTCCTCTCCTGTTTTCATATTTGCCTTGTCGCTTCCGTGTACTTTTTTATTGTAATAGACATCATCTTGTGTCGCATTGATAATATGTCGATAGAACGAGCCTCGCATTTCGCAGCAGCGAGGTTTCTCTAGATATACCCCTTTCCAAATTATTTGTGTCAGTATAGTAAATTCTTACCCTGTGCTCAATTTGATTCTTCTGTGGACTATGGGTCTTTATTGCGCGTCGTCGTGAATAATTCAAAGGCAGCTCAGGGGTTGTTGATGTGTTGATGTGTTTGTTGATTTGCAGCCATTTATGGATGGCTGTGATCCACCAACGGTATGCTTAGTCATTGCTCTTTTAAGTGCATAATATGCATATATGGAGCACCGCAATAGTGCAGCTAGCTATCGCCTTCTGGGCAATCCGCTCCTCTTTATGGGGCCAGCTGTCGGATCGGCCTCTCCTGTGCAACAACAGCCCAGACGGACTTTGACGACGACACATTGCCAACGATCCCGCACCCGACGCGGCCAACAACCCATACATTCCACCCAGCAAGGCTTCACAGCCTCTTCCACAATCTACACCTACTCGCGCGCCTACAGCATGACGTGGATTTCGAAGCTTGCGACGGCCGTGGGCCTCGTTCTGCTGGCTCACTCGTAAGAAGCTCTGCTCTCCTCCTCCCGGGCCGCTACCGTATCAGTCATTAGCTAACCCGCTTGCACAAAACAGCTGCTACTCGGCACAGGAGTTTTCAAGCTTCCAGGCTCTGCGTGCCTCGGCCACATCACAACCAACCCTCACAGCCCTTCCCGTCGACATCACTATCGAGACAATAGTAGCATTGCTCATCACCACCGTTGGCCTGGTCCTCGGCACACAGCCGCTCAAGCCCATCAAGTGGCGCGTCTGGGCTGGCAAGGTAGAGCGCGAAGGCAGAGATGTGCCACAAAGCGCTGGCGACGAGAACGATAAGGACTTCTTCGGCAACCCCTTCCGCTTCCTAGAGTCAAGACCAGGCTTTGTCGACATCCGCCGGCAGAGAAAGAACTTTGGCGACTGGGCGCGTGAAGGCGGCCAGAGCAAATAAGCAGACAACCGTCGACGACGTGAAGACGCACAGGCTTCTTGTGGAGCAAGCCAGGCTTCACACAAGGCTGCATAGAACAAGGCCTAATTCGGAAGGCGGGCTTTGGATACGCCGACCGAGATTAATACATAGACAAAAACGGCCAGCATGGCCTGTTATGAATAGACAAATACAAAATTCCTATTGAACACAGCTGCTGCAATTTTGTGCATTTTTTCAGAGGTGCAGAGCAGCATGTCCTTTACAACGGTGTTGTTATCAGACGCGAATCGGATGCGGAAGTTGCCCAGTGGCGTGTGCCGACGGCACCTTCCATGCTCGGTAGTTCGGAGGGGTGGTGCCTTTTCAGCTTCAGGCTGCTGCCCACGGATTATGATAACTATGGTTTAAAGCATGAAGCTGTACGCAATCTATCTCTAGTTAACAAACTCAGGTACCGACCCCGAAATCCCACAAGCATGCCGCCATACAGCCGAGGCCGTCGGCCTTCATACGCATACTCCAGTAGTCGGCAATCGTACCGATCCAAACAGGGTGGGCGTCGGGGCGGCGCATGGCAGACTCCGTCGGCACCATCTCAGCGGACATCATCCGTCGCGCCCTCTTTTAACGGCCCAGGATCGTATCAGAGCCGAAAGCAGGCGGTGTCCAGCAGAAATACTAGTGGTCGAAGCCAGTCTATTGCTTCATTTTATATTGCAAAGGGTGCTAAGAGCGTCACTTCAGACGCTGGTGAGGACCTACCCCAGGATGATGGTCTGCCAGAAGAGTCCAATGAGGTGCGCATGGCGCTGGAAATGAAGTCCAATGGCACGGTCGGATGTGCCTACTTTGTGTCGGCCACGGCCACACTGTATCTCTATGAAGAAACCCGCATCACCGGATTTGAGCTAGTCGAGTCGCTGCTTTTCCAAGCCCAGCCCACATCCATCATCGTCCCAAGCCGTGCCCCCGAGAAGTTCATCGACTATCTCGACCGCCAGTCGCAAGGCGCAGAGCCCGACGAGCCAAGCATTGATGACGATAATCGCGGCTTCTCGTTCCGCACTGTTGTGTCTTCCGATTTTAGTGTCGATACTGGAAAAGAGGCATTGTCAGTACATGGCCAGTCGAGTCTTCTCCAGCCCCGAGCCGCCCACTTCACCACGGCCGTCGAGGATGCCGAGAATTACATCCTATACGGCGACGCTGAGGACGAAGAGAGAACCAGCAACAACGACCGCAACAAGCTCATGCAGCTTGGGACCTGCATCAACATGGATAATCGCATCACTGTAAGTTCATGAAGATATGCTGGTGGTAAACGGCTTAGGACTGCTATACTAACCAGGCATCTGCTTCTAGCTGGGCTGTGCCGGTGCACTGGTGCGTGACATCGAACGCAAGAGGGCGACGAACCCATCTGCAGGCCCCTTGAAGATTGCATCTATCCAGACAATCATGTATGAAAACTGCATGTTTGCCACCGCAGATACGCTACTCGCGCTGCAGGTATTTCACCCTGACATCCGACAGGCCGGTAGGAGCTCAGGCACAGACAGTGGTGCTCGAGTGCCACAGGGCGGCAAATCTATATTCGACCTATTTAGGTCGCTGGCTGCAACATCACAGGGGCGCGTCAAACTACGAGAGCATTTTGTTCGCCCGAGCACTGATATCCAAGTTATCAACGGCCGTCTTAACGCGGTGACTCTCCTTCTAGACCCAGCCAACGTGGGCGCTGTTGCTACCATTCGGACAGCGTTGAAAAAAATCAAAAACATCCGGGCTCTCCTGATTCAACTCAAGAAAGGCCTGTTTCTTCCGGGCAACTTTGCAACAATCAAGCACAGTGCCTGGGCAAACCTGCATGATTTTTGTATCAATGCACTTCACATTCTCACCACGGGGGTGAATGCCCTCCAGGACAGCTGTGATGTTATCGGAAAGGTAAAAAAAACATAACCGTTGTTGATTTTTGGTTGGCTTAGACTAATTTGTGTTTCTATTCCCAGTCTCTTGGGCTCATAGACTCAGACGCCATGCTGCGCATCGCAGAAGATCTATCCAGACATATCGACTTCGAAGAGTCCAAGTCGTCGGGCCGCAGCACCATTGTCAGTGGAATCAGTGACGAACTTGACAGCCTAAAGGCAGAGTACGAGATGCTGCAAGCTCGTCTTGGGAATACTTGTGAGAGTTACCGGGCACAACTCCCAGTGGAATTACAGGACGACATTGTCGGGTGCATATTTCATCCTCAGATGGGGTACTTGATTGTTGCATCCACTGATTTCCAGACTCGACTGAACAGTCAAGCTAGTGGCAGTAGCATAGGAGGACCGCAGGGCTTTAGGTCGTGGGAGGAGGCATTGCGCGAGGACGGTCTCGTCTACTACAAGACGGATGAGATCAGTCGTGTAGACGCAGAGTTCGGCGACCTGACCGGCCAGATCATCGGTAAGAATTTGATCCGAAGGGCAGCCACCTTTTGGCCATACGCATGTTCGTGAATTCAGGAAAATGCTAACATGTATATTTTACAGAAGCTGAGGCGCAAGTTTTTCTGACTCTCGGCTCTGCGGTGCTAGAGGAGGAAGATGCTTTGCTTCGCGCGTCCGATGCTATTGGGGAGATCGACAGCATTTTCGCCCTTGCTGCCGGTGCGAAAGCTTACAACCTCAAGCGTCCCCAGATGACTTCTTGCAACGTGCTCCATATAAAGAGCGGCCGTCATCTGCTGCAGGAGTTCGGCAGTGAAAATTTTGTCCCAAACGACTGTAGTCTGGCTGGCGGCTCGGGGACTGGCTCTGAAAGCCAGCATCGTGAAGATGTCGATCGTCTAGGTCTAGCAGCAGATTCTCCGAGCGCCATCGTGGTCACAGGTCCAAACCACTCTGGCAAGAGTGTCTATTTAAAGCAGGCGGCTACAATTCTGTTTCTTGCACATGTTGGCAGTTTTGTGCCCGCAGACGAGGCTGTGGTCGGTATCACAGACAAGATCTTGACTCGGATTGCGACTCGCGAGAGCGTTTCACGAGACGAAAGCGCCTTTGGAGTAGACCTGCGTCAGGCAGCCTTTTCAATCAACTTTGCTACTCGCCGAAGCCTCGTGCTTATAGATGAGTTTGGCAAGGGAACTGCGACGGCTGACGGGGCGGCGCTTTTCGAGGCCCTTATTGACCATTTTCTCGGTCTTGGAAGAGCTGAAGCTCCCAAGGTCTTGGCTGCGACACATTTCCATGAGATATTCGATGATGGAAACTTTGAAAAACACCCTGGTCTTGGCCTGTCCCACATGAGTGTTAGCATCGACCCCGTTGCTTCTCGGCCAGAAGAAAAAGTCAGGTTCTTGCATGTCCTCCGAGAGGGGCGGAGCACAGACAGTTTTGGCTGCAACTGTGCGGCCATGAACGGGGTGGCGTCTTCGGTGGTGGAAAGGGCAAGCCATATTGCAAAGCTTCTTACACAGGGCGCAGAGCTGGAGAGGATCTGTCTACGGCCGCGCGAAGAAGAAATGAAAGAGCTGCAAAAGAAGGAGCTGCGAGTGCGGCAGTTTCTTTCTAGCATGGCTGTGGCCCTTGACTCGTCGTCTTCCCCGAAGCAACCCCGGTCTCTACTCCAGCCTCTGTTTGACACAGAGAGCATTGCTTGACTTCTCTACGTGACCTTGGGATGGACACTGAGACAGTTTACGATGAAAGATCTGTATTTACAACGTAAGTCCGTTTTGTATGTTCAGCGCGAGTTATGTTTTAGCTTCTGTCTGATTTATTTGCCTGTTGTCTGCTACACTTTAATTCATCTTTTCATCTCATTGAAAGCCACTAATCCACCAGAGAACTTGAGACTTGAGACTTACAAGACTTGGAGGCTGGGGTAGCATTTTAAGCATACTGAGTACAGAAGAGTTGTAGTTTCAGCAAGAGCATGAAACAGGGTCAAACGACAGCATCGCCTCCACCTTTTCTTTCAGTTGTTCTATTTCCTGCTTCTTTATTTTCTGAACCTTTTATTCTACCATTTCTTATTCTTTCTATGCTGTCACTTTACTTGTTGATCGGCCTGCTTAATCGCTCGCTGCTTCTGCCGCTGTTGCTCTTCTTCCGTCTGTTTCGAATGATCGCCGCACTATTTCCACCCTGATCTCACCACATCAGTCAGATCCCAAGCATCATGGGTTCCCTGGTTGGGGCTCGTTGTGCTATTCTTAATACACATGTTTCAATTTAGAGGCAACGGTATCGCTTTTGCTCGCCATATGTCACCAACATTGTGAAGTCGCAAATCCTCGCAGTGTTACCCGAAATACTTTGAGCACCACAACTCTACCCCGGGCAAGCCTGCGCCCTGGGCTAAACCATGCGAACACTCTGCGAAGTGTACGCCACCACATCACCGGTCTGTGCAGACTTGGGCTTTCAATCTAGATCCATGTAGGCACAGTGGGCTATGCCATCACTGCAATGGCGTTGCCGCTGTCGTTTGTGCACTTACATATGCGCAGCCCTAGAGGGTCTCGAACCACTGCCGACATGCGCATCCGCATTGCTCGCTGTATGGTCGTCTTGTTCGTGGATCCCAGCACGGTCCATGGTAAGGCTTAAGCATACATGGGTGATTCTCCGTCAAGTATCAGATCGCAGTATGCATATTTGGGCTCCGCATGGGTGTTCCAGGCCTTGCTTTGTCGACTTATCCCAGATGCTGGACTTAATGCTGGAGGTCACCGGGGTAGTCGAGCATGGTATTCCTCTCTTTGACACATCCCATCAAGGTCACAGGGCGCCGCGATGGGCATTGATTTAGCCCGTACTTCTTTTTATAGACTGCATGTCGAGCATTAAGCAGGCAGGGGCTTCGGGGGTTGCAAGGAAAGGCAAAAGGGCAGTGGTGTTAAGGCCGAGATACTGGTTTCGGTCTATTTTTGCTGGCCGTGGCTTGGTTTTCTCCGTGGGAGAAGAAAGATACAAATAATGAGCCTCTTCCGTTGTGAGGTGGGTGGTTATCTTGGCCATCATCATCATCATCATCATCTACTCATCTCATTGACATCCAGTCTTCTCACTTTCGATCCTCTAATCTTAATCACATCCTTTTATCGACTCTTCTCTCACTTACACTCTCAAAATGAAGTTCGCCTCTGTCGCCCTTTTCGCCCTGGCCGTTGTTGCCACCTCTGAGGTATGATTTAGCTCATTCATTTTGCAAGTTTGCTTGTCGCTGACAATTATATAGGAGATGAGCCTCGACGTGTCGTCGACTTCTTTGTCTACCAAGACCAAGACCAAGAAGCACTCGGATACCACCGTCGGTTCCTTTGCAACCACCGCCTCTGCTGTTGTGAGCGAGAACGCCGAGACCGCCTCTACCCTGGCCTCGGAAGTGTCCGCGACCGATTCCACCAAGACTAAGACCAAGACCAAAAAGCAGCACTCGAGCGCCACAGAGTCTGTCGACAGCACTGCCACGGCTGTGGCCAGCGAGGTTGCCGAGACCGCCTCTGTCACAGACGCCTCGTCTCTGTCGACCACCACCAAGACCAAGACCAAGAAAAACACTGCAACGACGACCGCATCTGCAATCGGCAGCGGTGCGGCGGCTGCCGCAGGCAACAACACCAACGCGGCGACCACGTCCGGCTCGAAGCGCAACTCGACCAAGACTGCCGGCTCAACTGCCACTTCCACAACCTCTTCAGCTACCGCAACTGGCACAGTGGTCACAGTCAGCGGTACTGACATGATGTTCGGACCTGGTCTGGGCAGTCTCTTCACAATCGCAGGTCTGGGCGCCGCATTCACCTTGTTCCTGTAGCGGCATATATCACCATGAAAATTGCATTGAGTTTCGGATTTTGTACGGCGTGTCTGGAGTGTATTTTTAGGGATTTGTAAATTAGTCAATCATTGCTTTTGTTTACTTTCTACTGTATACTGTTTGTGAATTATGGCTGCTTATGTGTTGATTCATGTTGTTGTTTTCATAGTTAATTACAGAACTATTTTCGTATTCATTAATGCTTCAGTGGTTTTTTTCTTATGTCGTTACTTTTGAGATTGTGTTCCTTTTTTTTTCCCCCTCTTTGTTTTCTTTCTCTTCAATTTTGTTAACCATTTTTGTTTATTTTATATTTTCCCCGTCTGGTTATTCAAATTATTTCTCCCCAAACCAAATATAATGCAAAGTTTCGACAGATGTTTGAATAAAATACATTTTATTATTGTTTTTATTTCACAACAATAGAACCGTCACGGTAGAGCTCAACATCTATAAATACACCTCGACTTAATGCTATTACACCTGTTATTACCATACTCAGCGCTGTGATTTGTGGTATTGCTGGCTTTATGTGGCCTTCTACGCGCGGCATGACGACATAGTGCCGAGCTCACTTACACAATGCCCGCTGCCCTAAGGAGTAGGTGTAAAAAGCGCATATCTGAATAGTGCACCGCGGCCTAAAGTAGTCGGCCATTTTCTATATGTACCGACCGGCATGACGTGCTTCGGCCAAGCCCCACTTAAACGGCTGTAAGCCGACCGTGGCACGTAATAGCTTTTCAAGCTCAAATCTCGACGGACCAATGTCGAAATATTTTGCTGCCCCGCGAAATAGCTTGTTCTACCATCAACACGTCTGAAGCAATCGAAGTTCACATCACCAAATATACACAATGGCTACGTATGTGCACCCCAACCCACACGCGGCGACAATTGCAGAGAGGAGAAGACGGATGCCCGCGAGAAGAGGCGATGAAGGCGATGAAGGCGACGAAGGCGGCGGCAATGATTGGCGAGGCTGGAGGGATTCGACAAGGCTGAGGGGTGAAGCATAGTGGCACATCCATGGGCGGAGACCACGACAAACCAAAACCAAGACGCGCGACTGACATCATACAGCAACATCACCTGGCACGACGGTCTGACCCGCCGCGAGCGCAACGAGGCTCGCGGCCAGAAGGGCTACACCATCTGGTTTACCGGCCTGTCCGCCTCGGGCAAGTCGACCGTGGCCACTGCCCTCGAGCAGCACCTGCTGCACCTGGGCGTTGCTGCCTACCGCCTGGACGGCGACAACGTGCGCTTTGGCCTGAACAAGGACCTGGGCTTCTCCGAGAAGGACCGCAACGAGAACATCCGCCGCATCGCCGAGGTTGCCAAGCTGTTCGCCGACGCCTCGACCGTCGCCCTCACATCTTTCATCTCGCCCTACCGCGCAGACCGCGAGCTGGCCCGTGAGCTGCACGCCAAGGCCAGCCAGAACGGCGACGACGCGCTCGAGTTCATCGAGGTCTACGTCGACATCCCCATCGAGGTTGCCGAGCAGCGCGACCCCAAGGGCCTGTACAAGAAGGCCCGCGCTGGCGAGATCAAGGACTTCACCGGCATCTCTGCCCCGTACGAGGCCCCCGAGAAGCCCGAGATCACCATCAAGACTCACGAGAACTCTGTCGAGGAGTGCGTTGCCCAGATTGTGACCTACCTCCAGGAGAAGGGTCTGCTGGCTGCTTCCAAGTAAACGGCGAGGAGGGATATAACCAAAATTGAATAGAATAAATAAAAGTACAAAGCTGGAACATACTGAAACACACACGAGTGAAGCGTAATATAATGGAAATTGCTCAAGTCATAATGCGAATGCCACTGCATGAGAAATCTTCAAAATGACAAAGTGCAACTGAAGAAGAACAAATGTAGTATGTAGGAGACAAGCGAGCTTGGAACGAGGCAACGAGAACAACGGCAACAGGAGGTAAAGACAAAAGGTAGAGGTAAACAGGGCCAAAATTCAAACAAAAACAGCCAAAGACAATGCCACCCTGGACGCAACAGGATGCGCATATTCTATGCAAGTTTAACATGATCACCGGGGATCGCAGACACTATAGATAACGCAGGAGCAAGAAAAAGGCAGGTAAACAGACGTGGTGCAAACTCGACGGACCACTCAAGGGAACTCAAAGTCGTAGTACACATATGCCATGTACTCGTTGCCCTCACCAAAGCCGACACCGGCCGCCGCTATTTCAGAGGTCAACGCGGCGTCGTCCTTGGTGATCTTGCCCTTCTTGTCCCGGCCAAAGGCGTTGCCGCCGAGGTACGAGAAGTTGGAGTCGAGCGCCGTCTTGACCTTGCCAAACGTCTTGGGCGGCGACTTGATCAGCACGCTGACAAACTCCAGGGGCAGGCCGTAGCGCAGCACCGTCTCGACAAACACCCGCAGAGTCAGGGCGTGCATCCAGATCATCACGCTCTCGCTCCAGATAGTGCGCGCCAGCCACAGCGCCTCGCCCCAGACCTTTCTCTCCTCGCGCGCCACGCGCTCCAGCTCGCGCTTCTCTTCCTCCTTGCCGCCCTCCACGTACTTGTACTGGCGCGGCGTCCACTTTTGCTCGCGGCTCTTTTGCAGGAACTCGGCACTCGTCTTCTTGAACGTCGTCACCGCAAACAGTGCATACTCGTCGTCCTCGGCGACCGCAATCGCAGAGCGGGGAACCACCATGGGTGCCAGTGTCTCATACTCCTTGAGGAACTCCTTTTTTGAGCCCGTCGGCACAACAATCAGGTGCGACTCGAGGTATTCCGAGTCCTGCACGAGCAGCTTGGGGTCGACAATGGGGGTCAGGGATTTTGTTGCGAGGTTGCCGCTGTCATGTTAGTCTTTTATGATGATATGACGGAGATTCTTCGAGAGCTTACGTCTGCTTTCTTTGCAACGCGGCCAGGTTCGACTTGACCGTGTTGTACTGGCTGAACTTGGCCTTGACGTCATTGTCGATGTTGACCAGCTCCTGTTTGAATGTCAGTATCTAGTAGCCGCCGAGGATGCATGCAAATATGACGTGGAAGCCTACCTTTTGGAGTGTGTCGATGATCTCGCCGAGGGGGCGGTCTACCCGGTACCGCACCTTGTTCCAGGAGAAGCTCTGGAGGTAGTGATCTGTGGGCTCTATAAATGCATTAGCATATGCTCAAGACAAGAGATAAGCAGCACAAAACAGGCAAACATGCACAATGTACATACTGTCGTTGACAATCTTTTGCTGTGCGACCTTCTCTTCGTCATTGTCGAGGATCGTCCGCAGCGAGTCCGAAACACGCGAAACAACACCCTCGCAGCCAGTGTCGAGCTTGGCAAGGTCGTCGGCCTGCTGAACCAGGGCATCAAGCGTGCCAATCTTGAACTCGGGAACGGGGAACAGCTGCACGGAGCCATTGTCGGCACCGATTGTGGACCGCAGCGACGTCAGTGCGCCGGTCCGGTCGCCAGAGTCGAAGATGCGGAGGGGAAGCGAGACAACCGCATATTGCGAAGCAGGGGGCGCCATTGTGAGAGACGGGGGGTTGGAGGACGAGAGAGTAGTTCGTGATGGCGTACGGCGGGTGGCGGAGCTCGAGGAGGTCGAGGTAGCCGAGGAAGACGCTCGATGATAGAGACGCTGACGCTAGTATGTGCGGGAATTGGCGAACAAGACCGAGTATGGATGTTGGAAAACTGGCGAGCGAGTTCAATTGCCGGTTGTTGATGGGCTTGCAGCAATACTGGACCGTGCGACGGGGTGATGCTTGATAAGAGGAGCGGATGATGAGGTTCAAGATGCGTGAAATTCGAGCTCCCTGGCCTACCAAGCACCATATTAGTGGGGGAGCGATAGCAGCAAAGGACGCAGCTCACTACTGATAGCAGGAAAGCAGGCTGTGGCTTGTGGCTACAAGCACCCGTTCTCTCTTTCTCCCTGTCTCCCTTTGTCTCCTTTGTCAGCTGCTGCCAGCTGGCACATGACACCTGGGGTTGACGGAGCGTGCCTGCCTGATCGAACGCGCTAAATGGCTCGACTGGGTTCTAATGGAGACGCTTGCTGGACTGTTAGGCAGGAACGTGTGCCAATTGGCAGGCAGGAGCGATCCGACCGCGCTGCTGAGCACTAGCGGGGCACCTGATTCGGACTGGATGTACGATGTACTTGTACGCCGAACACTGGGGCCGAAGGAAGGGTAGAGATACATACAAAGCCTATATTGTACACCAGTTGGCGACCATTTACATGTACCCCCGCCAGCGAAGCTCTTGATCCATTGTACCAGTACATGGCTTCAGCTCCGTCCCAACAGGCCGTTCTGCCTTCGTCCTTCTATATGGGCCCTGGCTCTCCCTGTTGGCGTCCCTGCCTCTCCTATTTCTTCAACACCCTGTATGCGTCGCCGCGCTGCTCACCTCGTGCTGTCGTGTTGCGTGCTGGGTTTGATGCTGATGCCGCGCTGTTTCTCTGATTTGTGGTGCAAGCGTGCTGTAGTGCGCTGCTGTGCTGTGCTGTGCTGGCAGCGCCGATGTTGTATCTTATCTTGTATCAGATATCTGGTGGCTGGTTGCTCCTGCCGTCACACGCTCGGGATGGCTCAGTCCCTCTTGCTGTATCCAGAATAAAAATTTATTGACTGGCTCCTCCTACCCTGCTCTGTCCTCTGTCCTGCTGCTGCCCTGGCTCCATGGTTCCCTGACTATTTTGTTCTCTTCTTTTTCCCTTTGACTCGTAAAATCGCCTTTTTATTCTCTTTATTTTACACTTTTGCCGTCATTATTTCCATTAAAAAGTTAAAATCCCAGACAACATCCATCGCCAGATTCAGAAGCTTCAGAAGCTTCAGCTGTCCCGTGACCGCCTTCTCCTCGCGCCTTCCTTAGTTTTGCTATTGCTGCGCAGAGCTCTTGCCCTTCTCGTCTCTCGCCTGTCCTGTGTTCCTTCCTCGTTCTGTGATCGGTGCCTTCCTTTTCTGTTGTTTTCGTTCCGTCTCCTCATTCCCTCATTCTCTTGTTCATACCATCCCATCTCCTACTTCTTCTCCTTTCTTCTCGCCTTCTTTTCTTCCTCTTCTTCTCCCGCCACAAGGCGCATCCACGTCGCCAGCGAACCTTCGCCTACGCCCGCCATTCCAACCATTTGCTCACCCCCCCGTATTTTCTCTCGCCACACGTTCCGCCGTCCAGACTGATCGACCACTTTCGCGCTGTCTGTAGCCGCCAATTTCCATCGGTCGCTTGCCCTGTCTGCTGGCTTGTCGCACACACCTCCTCCTCTCGCTTTCTCTTTCTTTCTTCTTTTCTCTCCGCCGCGCGTTTCCCCCCTCAAACTCAGCTCTTGAGTCTTATTACTCTCACTATCACTTCCACTTTCACTGCCGACTCGACTCGCTGACTCTCTCTCTCCGCCTTTCTTTTCCGCGACAAATCACGCCGAATCGAATTTTCTTTTTTCGGCGATCACTCCATCCTTTTCTATCAACCTCGCTCGTTCTCCGTTTTCCGTTTTTCGTCTTCTCGGCATCCATCGCGCCTCCGCTTCTACACTTTCATCGTCACCGCCGTTTCCTCGGATCTGCCGTTCCATCTCGCTTGCGCGATTTGCTCTTCCGGCCTAGACGTGCTACTATGCCAGTGTCCTACTGAATTTGACGGATCACCTGTTTGGTTGCCGTCGCATTGGCGGCCGTGTTGGCCTTGCGCTCTGCCTCTCCTAGCAGCGAGTTTCTCCCAAGACACTTTTGAGTTATCTAGGCTCAATCAGGGACATCTACATTGCCCATCGAGCCTTTGTCGCAAGCTGCCCATACCTATCCCTTTCACCATCTCTTCGACCAAGACTGACGCGGGATCACCCTACCCCGTAACGCTCCTTCACGCGACTGCTAGCCGCCGTCCAACTTTGCGCCATCACAAAGGCTATTCGCGTGTCCTTTTCTCTCATTAAAACCGACGACTGCGCGAATCGGCCATCTTTCAACAGCCACCCCGAAAATCCTACCACATACGATAATCGCTTCTTCTTGAACCGCAAGTACTGCCACGGCCACTCACGGTCGCCCCCCGACTCGCCATTCCTACAATGTCCTCGTTCCAGTCACAGGGACTGCCACCACTATCTGTCCTCGCTGCTGTAACACACGAGTCAGACACCGCCTCTGGCTCGGGAATGGGCGGCGCTTCCAACCTTCATCCTTCCAACCTCTCTAATGCTTCAGCAACTGGCACCGACTACCGAGACCCCCGCCTAAAAGACCCTGTTCCTAAGAAACTCAAGGGAAGAGGAGGTTCTGATCTTAACGGCTTTGGTGTTATACAAATGGACCTCGGCCACGAACAGGTTATCGAGCGCGACGAAGCAGCTAAGCGCGCCAGCGAAAGTTCTGAACAAGCCGCCATTCGTGCCTATCAGCAAAGTGGCTACGGTACATCTTCGAGTCACAAGCGCTTTGTTCGCGTGCCTGAAGAGGATTCTACTTCATGGGACTCGTACGGCTCGGCCTCCGGTCAGAATCATACCCAGCACACCGGCGCACAAACCGCAACTCAAACATCCTCCCCAGTTATGAATCTACGAACCCAACCTCTCACCTCCGGCGAAGCAAAAGAAGAGCAGACGCGCCTTCTCACGACTCTCTCCACTCTCTCGCCATTGGCTGTCGCCGACAAGCTATACAAGGCAGTGGCTTATTTCGGAGGCGCGTCCGATGGCACCGCATTCGAGACCTCGTTTCCGAAGAGTGAAATGGCAAATGGCGCCGGCAGTTCTCTGATTAGCTGGCTTTCTGAACTATTCCCAAGGACTTCTGTTGACACCACATTTGCAAAATTGGCACGCCAGCCGTCGCACCTGTCTGGCTTGCCATCACTGGATGGAAAGGGCACCGCCGAGGGCGGTAATGTGTCAGGTCTGGGAGCAGGCGATGCGTCGAGAGGCGACGGTCTTGCAGGAACTGGTGCGGGAACTACTGCCCCGGGCGAGAAGCGCCGGCGAGGTCGGCCAAAAGGAAGCAAGGCCACTAAAGTACGCCGCGATAAGGGTATTAAGAAAGGCCCTCTCAAGGGCCGTAAAGCCGCTGTCGACGGAGAGTCTGCTGCTAAGGACTTACATCTTCGGGGACTGAGCCAAGATGGCACTGCCGACGACAGCTGGGTTGATGACGAGGATAATATACTGGATGTCACTAGCGGCGTCGGTAGCAGTTTTCTCTTCCCACCCAATGCTGACACTGGCAGCAATGCATCTGGAACACAGGTTGCCAGGCAAGCCCCCACATCTGGCACCGGTGACATTGAGCCTTCTCAAAACCTCACAGAGAACGGCAAGAAGAGAGGCCGCCCCAAGGGCTCAAAGAACCGTCCCAAGCCGGCAGATGCAGATGCACCAAAGGAGGCTGGGCCGGCTGGTGTTGCCAACGTCACCCCGATCCCACCTCCAACTGTTCCGACTACGGGTGCCCCAAAGAAGTCCAACATTGGCAGACCTAAGGGCTCTACGAATAAGCGGACAGAGGCAGCACCAGTACTGCCACCCAGCCAAGACGGCACTTTCGACGCTGCTAGTGCTGGCACAGGACCTCACGGACCGGCACCAGTATCCGATACAGCTTCTACTGCACCGGGCGTCAAGCGAAAGCGGCCAAAAGCTACAAAACAGGACGTTGTAGCACCCGATCAAGGCCATATCCAAACGGCCCCTAATTCTGCGGCATCTGCTGATCTCCTCCATGCAAGTGTTGCGCCAACTGCCAAGAAGCAGCGGAAGATTGGTGACGCCAGGGCATCGGTTCAGAACAGCGTGGGTAGTGTATCACCTGCAACTGACACAATGGTGAATGCCAATAGCTCGGGGCTGGGACCTAATGGTCCGTCGCTAGGAGCCGACGATCAGATGATGCCTTCGCTGGATACTAGTAGTGGCAACGCTGGCGATTTTGCCTTTGACACACTCTCGTCTCACCTGGGACAGAGCACGCCCACATCCCTGTCGAGTCAACACCAGCACGACCACGAACAGGCCATGTCTTCTCTGCGGCAGCAGATGCCTCAACACAGACAGCAGCCTCAGCAGCAGCCTCTTGTTGCGCAGAAAACAATGTCGTCGACTCCACCCTTCCACGCGGCGGATAGCCTCCAAGGACTAGCTGGTGGCGGTAGACACCAGCAGCAACACATGGGCCAGGGGCCTCCCTCGCACCAGGCGAATGCTCTTCCTCAGGTGGCCGGCCACGGTGTCTCGTCAGCGGCTTCCCAGCATAGTGCTCACACTCAGATGACGGCCTCCTTGTCTTCTGGCTCTATTACCAACCAACAGCTTCCACGCCCTAGCAGGACACCACAGCCGTTCTACGCTCAGAACAGGTCAGGAAGTAATGGCCAGTTCGGCCAACCGCTACCCCAGCCCCAGCAGCAGCAGCAGCAGCAGCAGCAGCAGCAGCAACAACAACAGCAACAACAGCAGCAGCAGCAACAGCAACAACAACAGCAGCAGCAGCAGCAGCAACAACAGCAGCAGCAGCAGCAGCAGCAGCAGCAGGACCAACAGTCACACCAAAAGCAGCATTTTGCGTCGCAGTACCAGCCTCAAGGACCTTACTCGTCGCAACAGCAGCAGCCCCAGCAGCAAGCATTTGCGCCCCAGCCTCGCCATCCGTCACAGAGTATGGGTTCTAGTTCTCCCGGACTTCTGACGCAGAGTACTAGTCATCGGTCGCCGCAATTTAATGGCTCAAGTGCGACAGGATTGAGAAATGTCGCTGGTGCATACGGTACGAGCCAATCTACGGGCGCAATGGGCTTTGGCTCTTCTGCATACGACCAAGCTCGTCGTCAAAATCCTGCCGGCTCTCCTTCACTTGGTTCTGCATACGGGCCGCCTGGGGCTGCACCGCACTCTCTCGGCCACCACGCTCCTCCATCCTTCGGCACTTCCCGGCCCCAACATTCCCCAAGCGCATCTCATAACCAGAATGTTGGCGGCACGGCGCCAGGAATTCAGGGCTTTCATGGCTTTGATAGCACGAGTATATTTGATAACATCGCACTCGACCCTAATGCTAATGGCAGTGGCGGCCTTGGACTCGGTGGCCCGGCAGGTTACAACCTGGGAGGTGGTGTTTCGCGGACATCGTCTAACCCCGGCGGATTCGGACCCGCGCCGTCCATCAACTCTTTCGATGCAAACATGGGTGCTGCCAATATGCGAGACCGGTTCTACAGCATGCGCCGATAGACGGTTTTGCTGCCGGCCTCTTTACTCAACAAAGAAAAAAAGTTTTCTATTTATCCCCTTTCGGTCTATTCTGCATATCATCTCGCCTATAATCTATTTTTGCACTTTCCTTCTTTGTCTCTTTGGTTATATGATTGATATCGAGATACTTTTTGGTTTACCAACTCGATAGCGAGAATTCTTTTTGTGGCCTGAGTGGTTGTCCTTCTGGCTCTAGTTGCCACTTGCAACTCTTCTATCTTGTCATACTACCCAGTTGTTTTCGTTACACATGTATCGCTTGGCCTTCCTGTTATTTCCCCTCCTGCTCTTGGCCTTTTCTTTTGCTCACTGTCGACTTGCCTTTTGCCATTTTGCCTTGTTGTTCTCAAGCGTCAACATCGGATATCTAATGATTAACGGCCACGACAACGGAGTTAGTTGCTTGTTGCGTGATGATGCATATACGGAAAAGCTAGCTGAGCTGTTTATTGTATTAATTATTATACTATTTACTCATTAATTACTACAATGTTATGACCGAGAAGCGTTAAGTGATAGGCCTACCAGATGAACTACAATAAACTACAATATCACTAATGTTTTTTTTAAGAGGTTCAAGATGCGTCTATGTTCATATGCAGCAGGTAAATAACGTGTCACTTCGAAGCAATATATATAGTAAGATGATAATATTGGTGATATCTGGCAAAACATATGACCAGATGATCTTTCTAGGCTGAACAAGGCCATAGTAAACTAAACGCCTGACCCCTTTGGTCCCTGCCCCAGTGCCTATCTTGGCAACCGAGGACTAAATGTATATCTCTATTGCCGTGAACCTGGAAAGACAAAAAAACAAAAAAAAAGAGACAAAAGAAAAGGGAAGTCGCTAGGCAACATCATCGTGTCGTTGCTGAATGTGAACGCCGCTTATTCAAGCTTGGGGAGCTTCAATGTATGACAACCACACCGGTGTCCTAAGAATAGAAATACAGAAGAAAATAGGTCCGCGTGCGGGAAATAAATAATTGGCGCTTGATAATGCTTGGATAAATAATGTCGAGTAAATAGGGGATGTGTGTCGTGTAAAGATGTAATAAATGTGGTAAGTATGATATGCAATAAATGCATAAATATGCTGTCGAATGCTTTGTTATGTCGAAGTAAATGATCGATAGCTGATGGGTGATGAGACGTAGGCGTGTGCCGATTAAGAGTCGAACTCTTCCTCGATGGAGTCGAGTGCTGGCCGGAGGGAGTCGTGAGATCCCTGACCATACCACCACTCGTCTTCTTCTGTAAAACCATCCTCACGGATAAGTTCAAGCATGACTTGGGCGTTGCGCCGGATGTCAGACTGCTTCTCGACAATCTTGCGTTCCAGAATGAGAGCTTCAGCGGTGACAAGCCACAGCTGCTGCAGGACAGGCAGGTCGGATAAAAGTAGACCAAGTTGATCCTGAGACAGCATGCTCATTGGCATACCGTCGGCGAGACTGGTGTTGAAGATAAGGTTGTTGCAGCGTTCCCATGTCGCATCGTCCATCGACCCACGCTCATAGTTGGTTCCATCCACATGCATCTTTGAGGAGGTCATGGAAGAGACATCCCCAGAAGCAGAGCTTGTGGACTTCTTCCGTCCAAGACCCATCAGCCCGCGACGGTGCTTGGGAGTTGCCTCGGCCTGCCCCTTCGATACCATGTTAAACCACACGTCGACGGCACTCCGACGAACATTGTAGCCCTTAATCTCCCAGAAGCGCTCGACTTGGCGAAGTCCTCCAATACACAGAGTGGCGACGTGAACCTCGTCGGCCGGCTTGTCCTTAATGTAGCCCCTCAGTGACTTCTCAAAGCGACCAACGTAGGACGGAGGGCGCAGACGGCGACAGAAGGACGACACAACCAATGGGAAGACCTGGTGCACCTGGAGGAGAGTCCGATCGTCGTACATGTTCATCACCTCGGCCTCGATGGGGTTGATAGTGTAGGGTGTCTGCGACAAGCCCTTGCCGTCGTGGTCAATGATGTACTGCAGGTGGCGGGCACGGTATGTCTCGAAAAAGTGGAAGACAGTAAAGAGAAGAGGAATAAGTCGCCGCCGCATTCTCTCGTTCTGTGGCGCAAACTCCAACTTCTGCAGTTCCGTTGTCCGCAGGAAGATCTCCTTCGTCACCCATTGGCAGATAAAGGAAGATAGCTTGGCAGCAACATGGAGGCGGTGCCAAAGGCCACACAGGTAGCGGAAGTCGAGGCTGCCGTTCTCTGCTGGGTAGAGGCGTTTAGCATATGCCGGCACATTGTGCTCCAGGTGATACCGGACGATAGGCGATTCGATAGATGTGATCATGGAATGCATGGTCTTGGATGTCAGGCGGAGGTTCAAGATATCAGACAGAGGCATTGACTGGATGACTTGGATCTTCAGCTCAGCAGGAAGGCTGTAAAACTGTTCGCCGAATGGTTTTCTATAAATTAAGTCAGTAAGAAAACCGTCTTATCTCCAAGATGCCTGTTCAAACTTACGCCTTTGGAACAGGAGTGACGTGAGGCAGAGCTGCAGCAAGGTCGGCGGAGAATGGTGTCGGTATTGGGATATAGGCAGGGACGGGTGCGTGCTGTTGCTGCTTCGAGTGAATGAGGCCTTTTAGGTGGAAGCGGCTTTTCTTGTGTCTCATGCGCGAGGCTGCAACATCTTTGTCCTTGCCCTCCAGATCGTGGACCGCCTTCGTATCTCGCAATGGAAGGATAAATGGCGATGATTGTGGCACGGGAGCAGGCACGGTGAAGGTTGTACTTGCGGCGGCGCTTGTGTTACTTGAGAAGCCTGCACTGCTCGCAGATGACTGCCCATTTTGATGTTGTTGTTGCTGCTGGTTGAATTTGGTGAAGTAGCGGTCCGAGGCGAACTCGGTGATGTGGAGGGGATCCATGGCCATAGGCCGTGCTGGCGGTGTTGCCATGGCTGGTGTTGTTGTAGTTATCGATGTTGAAAGTCGGAGAAGAAAATGGGAGAAGTGATATCAAAACTTGAGAAGCAAGACGGAAGATCAGGACCAAGAAAAGTATCAAGCCAAATGCAAAATGCTCAATGAGCGCTGGCGTCCCCAGTCACCGTTGTGTCCTCCAGCCAGGCCGTTGGACGAGGCGTGGGTTCGTGAAAGACTTGGTGATTCGTTATGACAGCTGCACAATCATGATGGTATCACGAAAGGTTGACGGCCGGGTCGGGATGGCCTCATATGCCAGACTCTGGCGGCGGAAGAACGTGCGAGATATGTAGATGTCGACGCTGGGCGCAGTAGGTTGTCGTCGGGGTTGGTTATGGACAGACTATTCGTTTTGCTGGAAAATCCGTAAGGCGATGAAGAAGATGTGCTGACTGACTGTTGCGAAGCGAGAAGAGCACGTAAAAAAAAAATCCAAAAGAATATGACGGAGCCGAAAGTAAACAGATAATAAGTCGAATGCGATTTGAGCATGCGATGGGCGTTGGGCGGTTGCCGATTCTGTGACGGCCAACGTTGCTGAGGTCGAGGTGAAGTTGAAGTTGAAGATGGAAGAAAGCGAGGCAGCAAACAGTGGAGGACGAAGAGTAGATAGGATACAGGAACAGATCAGGAGAGAAGGGATGGGACAGGGCAAGTAATGAAAGAGGAGAAACGGCTGGGGTGACCACTACCAAAAGTAAGGACGGCTAACTAGAGACAGGAAGTGCGACCCTGGCGTATTGGGGGTTGATCGCTCCTTCCTTGCGTGTGGGGAGTGCCTGTAAAAGGTAGGTGCGCTGAGAGGACGGGGAAAGAGCGAGGAATGGGAGGAGCACGGCGGAGGTGAATCAGCTATTTTATTTGCAGTCAAATTTAATGTTTAATTATTTGATGTCGCTGAGGGCGTGTATACGGAGAGATCAGTGGCATGCAGAGGCAGCAGAGACACCGACAAGGAAGGCGCGAGCGGGCTCTTCGGCGTATTTTGGCTGCTGGCAAGGCAAGAGCGTGGGTGCATACGGAGTGTGAGCAGACAAGGAAGGTGGGGAGGAGGATATGGGGTAAGAGCGACGGGCAAGCAGCCAGGAGTTGGAATTACAGCGACCTCTCTACTCCCAACCTGCCTGTAGAGATACTCGCAATAATCAATAAAATGAAATCAAATATCTGCCCAAAGAGACAAAATACACACAAAAAACATAAGCATGGCGAATTCAACCGAGAGGAAAAAGGAAGAAGCAAATGGGGCAGAAGAGGTTCAAGGATGGGTGGCTACGGCGGTTTGGCCGGCGTAATAGTGGAGAGAGCCTGTCGGGCCAGATGTAGACAAGAGAGATTCAGCCATGGGCGGGTCCTCCCCTGTTGCGCTACATGAAGAAACAAGCACGATACTATGCCATGTACATGCAGTACCCGTATTACCCGCACTATGTGGTGCGTGCCAAGGTACCAGACTCGTCTGGGGCAAGTACACAGTAGGTACCTAAGAGAAGGTTGAGGAGACGCTGCCTCCGCGGTACACCCCTGGTCGCTCCTTCCCTCCCTCGCGACGGACGGCTTTCGGCCCTGTTCTGAAGTACCGCCGTGGTGTCAGTATGTACTCTATACATGTACTTTGTATGTAGTATATACTAATATATAGTGTACATATAGGGAGTATATACAGCTACAGTGACATCTACATTTCACCTATCCAATGCACGCAGGTCGCAATTTAGCCACAGCCAATCAGGAGGCAGATCAATCCGCGTACAAGAAGTCGGGCTGCCTGCACGGTATTACGCACGGAGTTTGGGTGCATATGAACGCAGTGTTCACCGTGCGAAGAGGTAAATACACGATGCACCTCATTGCATCGTAGCATCTTGGATGAGATCAACATGCGCGGTCATATGCTTATCAGACACTGCACAAGCCGATGACGGCATAAAAGCAGGCGGAAGGCAAGCATACGGAAGAATTGCGTGTCGATGCGATGATGAGTTGTTGTTGTTGCAGTGCAAGTAGCAGATATGCTTTGACCACTGTTCGGATACATCACGATACCTGGCGATGGCATCTATTTTGTTTATTGTATCATACCGCAGACAGTTGCACTGTGTGGCTTTGCTAACAGCCATTGATACACCAGGCTCGGTCTAGGCTGAGTGTAATGCATGTATGATAGTGATTTATTTCATTATCAGACGCAAGAAGTTAGACCTCGTCGTTTGATCGCGACGGGCCCGAAGTTTTAATTTTCGACGGCCGAGTAGAAAGACACTGACTCTGCCCGGTTATTGTCTCGCACAAATACTCTACTCAGTATGAGACAAGTGTCTGAATGCTTACTTTTTATAGATACTCCGGGCTTGCTCCGGGACTATCCTCACAGGTCCGTTTATTCTTGCGGGTATCTTCACACTAACACTGGGCTGAGCCTTTGTTCTGGTTCTGTAAGATACTTGGTATTGCCGCTGTAGAGTGAAGACTTTGGGACTGACGGCCCAGCGGCCTGCCTGTATTCTACTAGTCAAGGATCCGCGCCCCGTTTCTCATAGAGTAGAGGAACCCGCCCGCCCGCCGAAGATCAGTCAAAGTACCGACATATGAAAACAAATCTTGCCCGTCTCTGTACATCGCAGTACTCAACAGACTGCACAGGTGCTCATGACGTACGGCGGTTTGTAATAATTCGCCCGCGATTTAGCCGTCGTGAAGTAGATCTGATGTTCAGTATGCGCAAGGGAAAGGAAACATGAGACATCAGACACATAGATAGGGAGAGGCACATCTGAGGTGGCGCCGAGCAAGATACGGTACGACGGGGCGCGTGTGTGTATTTACCGATTATTTGGTCGAAGTAGCATAAAAGGAATGAGCTGTAGATCACAGGTTAGCTGCCAGCAATTAGAGATCAAGCTGGATATCACGAAACCGATAACGCGTGGTCTTGTAGCCACAAAGATCTTGTCGACAATGGCAACGTCCATCGTGTATCATGATATTTTACAGTCACATTATGTGTTTGTTTCGTGCAAGTTCACCTGATGTGCGCGGAGTGTATATAGTCGTCAACTCCGAACGGCGGTTCTACCAAATTGTATAGTCCGCGAGATGCTGGCAGATTTAGATGTGCACGTTGTTGGAAATGCACAATATGTGCCAGTGCAGTACTCGTTATATCCGTTCTTCGCGACTCTGCGAGTGAAATTTGCAGCATACATCGTACGAAGTATCATCAAACATAAGCATACTCGCTAGCCAACATCAGGTTGCTTGTCTCTGGCCAAGGTTCAGTGGCCAAGTGCGTCCGTCTTGGCGAATAATTAAGCTCTTCTTTGTCAGTGCCATTCGTTGACGGCTTGGAGAGAAGAGCGAATAGGGCAGAGGTTAGGCACAATTCACGCGGGATACAACCCATGAGTGATAAGCAGCAATGCGGCAGTGAAGTAGAGCAGTCGCAGTAAGAAAAAGCAATCGAGGTTTTGAGGTTGAGTGAGTGCAGTTCCTATTCCGTACACAGGCATACCTCGTACAACACCAGAACGGCGTAGCTTCGGTCAAAAAGGGAATTCATACAGGGGCGCCATGGTAGAGGAGTGCCCAGACGAGAGGCAAATTCACAAATTGTGCCAGCAGAAGAGGAGAAAGGGTACTCTGTAGGGGAAAAGGGAAAAAGGAGAAAATCCGGAGACAATCCTGGCTTGCCCACGCGCCAGATTGGTCGCTGTTAGCCTTTGATGTAACTTTGTGTGTGCACTATTTATGCTTGCTAATTCTTCTGGTATAAGCAGAGGCGCTGTATTGAGTATTGGCACACGGCTAATGGGTTTATTTGAGTATTTCAGCGATTGCCGTCACTACACGTCACCATTTTTCGGTCTCGGGCTGGGCAGGCAATATCACCAGGTCCTTGGAAGGACCTCTTCATTAAAGAGCGGCCCTTTAGTATTGTATTGTGCTGCCATGCCACCCACGTTGGGCTGTATAGTGGCATCACACAAGTCCACGCTGTACTGTGTTGCCATGCGAGATAAACTCAATGTGCTCGTACCATGGCAAATTGTCCGAGCCGTACTTTAAACAATGTAAGAACATGGGAGCGTGCGATGTCGCGGAAATACTCAACCCAAAACTCAAGTCTTCGATGCCGATGGATTATCTATTTCGCAGGCCGCGTGACTGACGATCCGTGATGATTTTTACTCAACATCCCACGCCATACTGTACATCGTACTTTTGTAGTGCTTCCTCTGCCACGGTTGCATCTACATACTGACAGCCGGGATCGATCTCGCTAGCATTCTTGGACATCCCGGCAATACATTGGAAGTGGTGATCATTAGAGGTCACCTGCATGGTGTATTAAATAATTATCCGGTCGAATGCACCGTACGAGGTATTACTGAGTAAAAGGCTTGCAGACCGGCTATTGTGTTGGGCATGATACGTAGTGTGTTTCGTGTGATTGTTTCCATAATAACACGCCTGTACAGAGTCTTCTGTACTGACAGTAGGCACCGGCGAGACTTGCCACAGGGACCAATAGCAGGTATTACTCCGTATGCAGTGTTGGCCCCGTATTGAATTCAGTGTGAGCCGGGCCTTCTCCGGAGTATTCAGAGACACGGGGAACGCAGCGAGCCATCCACTCTGTGCGCACTGGTGTAAAAAGGCCGGCCGAGGTGTCGTCGGGGTCGTATCTTAATATCAGTGTCTGTAATATCCATTGCATATCGATTTATCCTACGTTGTATATTGATCGGGCGTCTGATCAATTTCTTGATAACAGCTGTATGAATAATGCACCGCACCATGCAACCGTGCATCGTATTGCATTGTAGATTCAGACGAGAAGGGCAACGGATAAAAATGATCAAAGAACACACAGAAAGAGTAGTTCATGCACTTTGCGCGACGCAACAGGGGTGCGTGTCAGTGTAAGACATCCCGAGCTCGTCTTCACTGCATCTAGGCAAAAGCTAGACCAAAGTGCCGAGCACCACGATAGATTGGTCTGCGTTATCGAAGCCACACGAGACATGATTCATTGCGACGCGAATGGTTCTATTCGAGGATGTTTTCGTTGTTATCTTGAAATATTTCTATAATTTTAATACTAAGATTGTTTCGGAGTCGAGAGCAGACGTTGAGCTGTGTTGATTTTGCTCACAGAGTTAACCTATTACCAACATCATCATTTCTTTACTGTTATCAATACAACACGAACCTCCTCTACAACATGCGAGCGAATAAACGGCGATACCTCGCTCCTCGCTTCTTTCTCTCGCTGAATAGATTTCGGCGGCATTATTCACGAACCAGGAACGCATCGTGGCGACTCGCAGTAGACCAAACCAAACAACTGCAAAATACACACCAGACAGGTCTCATTCAACAATACTCACAGTCAATACACGGCACGGGTGAAACGTATCCTCGCCAGTGTCATGTGCCCTCTCGTATGAGATTGCTTTTAAAGAGAACGATGGCCTGGGCTGATCCCACAACACATCTCTTGGTAACCGAAAGTAGCTCTGCTTGGCCAGAGATCCGTCGGCCATTTTGTGGATGCTGAAGGCTCTTCGGGTCGCGTTCCCCTTCGAGTGACCGGGACAGCACTGCATTGGTCGGTGAGTGTCCTATTTGCTTGGTCTTGCAACAGATACTCCGCGACTCAGCCGGCCTTTTGCCTTCTCGCCACTCTTTTACACCGTGCACTCACCACACTCCGCCGTTCTTCCCGACCACTCTTTGATGTTCTCAAGGCATCAAAGCATCCATCTTTATGATACTTTCTCCATGACAGACTTTCTACAGAGCACTGCAACACTGAGTACTTCGTACTCAGGAACCTTCAACACGACCAAAGAGGCACCTCCGCCGCCGTGTTAGTGTGGGGAGACCCTCACTTTGGCCGCGGCGCCTGTGCCCTTTTGGTGTTAGTCCTCCAATCAGACGTGCGTTATCTGTGACGGCTGCACGGGTAATTTGTAGTGTAAAAACAAGTCCCTCTGTATTTACGTCGTGTGTGATACGAAGGACTGTCAGTACTGTGTAATATGCTGGCGATGTGCTACAGAACGTGGCAGGTGTGGGGTGTTTTATGTCTTTCTCAGGTTGATAGAAATAACAAATGACTAATCAATCACATGATGGAACGACGACCCCCTTTGATACCCCTCGAATGCTTCCCTGTGTCTTCCATGCATGCGGGACATGCCTGTTCGCTGTGTTCTCTGAACGCATGCAACTGAATCTGGCATCTCTTGGACCCCATCATGGTTCGCTGCCGGTCTGGCCATTGCCAGGCTTCCTATGACTTCCTGATGCGCCGGCCACTGTCCCGTTTCGGAGCCTTGTCAAGCGAGCGGCCGTCTTCGGTCCCGGCTGAAACAGAGTTGTGTCTTTGATACCTATTTGATTCGTTCTCTTTGATTCTTTGGTAATTCTTTGACTATTATTCTCGTTGTTTCTCGATCCCTTGCCGATGTGCATTGCTCCGTGTCTTCAATGCTGCATCCCACTGCTATTTATCCATTTCTGATAGTCGGCCTGTTTCGTCTGCTTTCAACCTGGCCTTCACCGACCCTGACTGGCCGCTTTGCTGTATGTCTGCGTATCTTTGCTGTGTTTATGCTAGCATGCTATCTGCCAGCGCCATCCATTCGTTGCCATTCGCTGCCATTCGCTGCCATTCGCTGCCATCCTCCCTCGAGTCCGTATTCAATGCCAAGTTCTATTTTTAGACCACACACAACCCCCCGTCTGCTTGGTCGTGCTCGTCATGTGTTCAGCATCCGTAATCCGTATTGCACCGCATCTGATTCTGCTTGCACGCTTTGTCGTGATGATTCTTAAGATACCACCGCCAGCAGTCGCTACTCTCAGCCGCTCTTCTTCATTCTTAACTAGTTGATCCGGCCGCTACCCTTCGGCACTACCCGTCAACCGACTCGGACCCCCTCTCTACTCTGTATCTGCTACGGCATCCCACAATTTGATTGTCGGTGAGTTCAATGTGTGGCTGATATCCATATCGTGGCTTATACACATGTATCTACGTTCAACCACCCTTCCTCATCCTAACCCCCTCTGCCCGTGCTGTTTATTCTCTGCATGCACTCATTTTGCCAGCACGGTCTGTTGGTCTGCTATCATAGCCACTTGACTATATCCAGACTACATCCATGCAATATAGAGATACAGCCGGTGTAGGGGTGCCGTGCTGCCCCTCTTCATGCCCAGCCTTGCTGTCTTTGTCATCATCGCCCTGTTTCATCGTGTGCCATTGTGCCTGGATCTTCAGGGTCTTTGCTATGATGGCATACGATAGCATACGATGATACGCTGACCAGTCTCATGGTCTTGTGAATACCGACGTCTAACATTTACAGTGTACATCAAATACACCAGTTGTTTATTCACTCTTATATTCGCCTGCATATCCCCCAGTCACACTTGACTACATATCATATACCAGCCATGTTGGGCGACACTCGGCCAGCACACGCCTTTCCTCCTACGCCTGAAGCAGATGCGGACACGCTGAACGACCAGGAAGATGCTGGGGCAAAGCCTTTACAGGAAGACAACCTTTTGACTCATGCCGCCATTGTCGATACGCCCACTACGCCGTCGTCGTCGACGGTCCTGTCTCGGTTTGAATTTGAAAGCGGCAAGGGCAACGAAGGCACAAAGGTACTACTGATAGAGTGGGAAGCAGGCGACCAGGAGTGGACCATAGACTGGGATGGGAAGGCCGACTACAACATGCTTGCCGTCGGCGGTGAGGAGGAGGGTGAGACTGGCGACGCAGAACCTGCCGTAAGGCGGGTGTACTTTTTGATGCCGCCGGGCGCACTCATTCCGCCTCTCGTGAAACTTACTAGCAATGACGTTGAGAATGACAACACCAACGACAAAGTGCTCTTTACCAAACCAATGCCCGCCATCTACCCAGTCAGTTTCGGCTCGGACGACAGTGCTGCCAAGCGCGGCGTGCTGCATACGCTGTGGGCACAGCGACGGCTGGCCGACCTCAAGGCCGAGATCGACGCCGAGATGAAGGCGAACAGCGAGAGCATTGGCCTGCAGATTATGTTTCAGGAGCAGGACTGGATCTCGGACCACTTTGGCGTTGGCGAGCGCAGCGGGCTCAGCCGCGACGACCTGGCCTACGTGCCCTACCACCTCCAGCACGAACAGCACGAACAGCACGAGCAGCACGAACAGCACACAAACCATACGACTCCCTCGCACGTCAAGAATAGCGGTCCCACTGCCCGCTCAGCAAAGGCTCGCTCTCCGATAGGCGGAAAGCTCGGCGAGAAGCTCAAGGGTCTGAAGCTAGCTACGTCGCCCTCGCAGCTTGCGGCTTCACAAGGTATGCTTCTGTCTTGCTATACGTGTATATGTTTTATATATTTCTGCTCTGTATCTTGTATCGATATAAGTCAAAGCTAACTTGATCAGCTAGGACTACTGCCTCCACAGCAAGACGTACCCTCCCCCATACCTCTGTCGACTCGACCGCTGGCACCCTCTCCCTTGATGCCGTCGTGCAGGGCACTGGCCCAGCCACAGCGCCGGTTCACGACAGCTATGATGGCGAGGACGAGCTGTTTGCCCTGCCCCTGAGTCCTCGCAGTCCGGAGATGGCCAAGAGTCCGTTCAGTCTGCTGTAGATTGTTGTTTACGTTTATATTTATTTATGCAAGCCCTGTGTTTTTTAAGTTTTATATACAGTCGTTCACACCTTGTTTGCTTCCATATACTCCCTCTATTGTTCTCCGTTGTTGCTCTCATGATGTCCCTGCTACCTCTTGATTTGACCGGATGCATCTACGCGTATTCCGACGATATCTGGTGTAGATTTATCGATTTTCTGATTTACATTATTTATCATCTGCATCTTGCACCTCACCGGGCCCAGCTCGGTGGTTCTTCTTTTTGTGTCATATGCTGTTTCTGTTTCGGTGCTATCTACAGAGAATGTATCGAGAATATAAAAAGAAAAAGAAAAAAAAAGAAAAGAAGATGACGTTGGCAATGAGCTCATGTATCTCTAGGTTTAATGAGGTGTGGGTGGGCAGTAGAAAAACACACCTTAAATAAGAAAATCTAAAGAACAAATCAAAACTGAATCTCAAAATCAGATCAACACACCTCAGTACTCACTGCTACTGAGTAAGATACATCCCACGTCCCGAAATAGGCAGGATTCGTTGCTTTCAGCTCTCCCCCCAACCAAACTAGGGGCGCATTATTCATGTGTCCTCGTGTCTCACTGGCCTGGTCAGTCCACGAGTCCGTCACCTTGCGTATTGAATCGTACCCACGCCGACGTGCCGCCGTAGATATCCATAATCTACAAAAAGAGTAATCTTCCATTGGCATAACAATCAAAACGAATAACAGGGCAGGGTCTAGCAAGATAATCCACCTGCAGCGGCCACGCTGATGGATTGCCGGCCACTCAAGGATGACTCCTGGCTACGCCGAATAGAGATACTCCGGCACTCCTTTTTCCTTTTCTCTTTCTTTTGCTCGCTTTTTCTTTTCACATAGTATTGTATTGGCAAGTTCGTTGGGGAGGATATCGCAGTACCAGAAGAGGCGCTCGTGCTCCGAACCAAGTTGAAGCGAGCATAATAACGGGCCAGGCCTTGGGCTAAAATGCAATAAAAGTGTTTGAGCTTAGCACAGATTAATTCCTATCAACTGCAAAGTACTGAAGCGAGTCCGATTATTGCTTTCGTTTCGAATCGGGCCGCTTGCCCCAGCACAACAGCTCGGTGGGCTTGAGGCCGAGCAAAGTTTAATGGGCGAGGGGCCAACAGGAAAAAGAAAAGAAGAGGATTAATTGATCATTTACGCTCTACGGCATGGAAAGATTTAATTCTCGGTGAGATAGAAGTTGAGGAGTGACAAGCAGAAGATGGAGAATATTGTGAAGCAGAGTTTACAGAGATATTTGAGTGAAAATAGTAAATCGGAAGACGAAAGGTGATTTTTTTTGTTAAAAAAAAAAAGGAAAAGGGCGACAAGAAACAGAAGAGAAATAAGACCATAAAATGTGAACAGCAGAACAATAAAGATTGGAGAGAAAGTAGACAGGCAGCCCTCAGTCCAGGTCCAAATAGACCAAAGTGAAAAGAAGTAAACAATCTAGTAATAAAAGATAGCAGCATCGTAGACAGCCATCACAGCCTGGCCAACCTCAAACGTGACGATGGAGTATCCCTCTGAGAAACATGCATCGCGACCTCACCTTCAGCTCGACTGAGTCACGATAATAGCCTCACGGCATCTACGCACAACCCGGCAAGCCATCTGATATCTGATCCCTCTACCAAACTATCGTCGTCATCCCACGCCCAGCTAGCCTCGGTCTCTGTGGTCGTGATGGGGGTCAGGCAGGCCGCATACCGTCTTATCCATATCCCGTCTTCCGCGGTCACGACGCCTCACCCAAGCCCAGTTCATAAAGACTCGAGACCAAATGTGCCCATCGGATGCAGCCACTGAATGCCCCTGCCTCGTTTCAGGCGGTTCTCGGTGGTGGCCCTTCTAGATCTTTCTCACTCTACTACATGCTTGCATCAATTGCACGTTTCTTGCCTCTCTTGCGCCCGATATCACATTGTAAGACAGCATTAGAGTATTACCTCGTTAAATATAATAATAAAAGGCCCTTGCTGGTGTACTCTGTATACCCCCCAGCATCCACTATTTGCTCATTTCATCCATGCTTATCTGCGTTTGGCCGGCATGGAACGATACGCCTGCAACAAACGGCCCGTTTCCAGTAGTCTTCCTAGCCATCCCACGCCGACAAAGTGCATGAGGTAGACATGGTGCAGGCAGAAGGAAGAAGGTAGAAAGTAGAAGACAGAAGGGAGAGTGCAGGAGAGACAGTCTGAGCTAGACACAATGATAAAGGACAAAGACACAGCCAAGACTGGCCGACAAGACATACTGATGCTCTTTAGACCGCACCGAGATGCATTGCCGATCTGCTGCACTTCCGGGCGTATCGCGATGACAAACAGTTCGCTTGTTGTCACCGTCGGGCCTGTTGATGCCGCACTGCTTTGCTCTGCCTCCTTACCTCCTAACTCCTGATCTTACCTCCTCTCCTCATTCCGCCCTCCTCCCTCCTACAGAGCACCCCCTCGTCGTCCGAGCTAGCCGCCTTCACGACACCTGTGCCGTGTCTCCTCTCCGTGCCTCCTCTCCATGCTGCGCACTATGTGTCGTCGTGGTGGTATCCATGCACACGCGGGAGGACTAGGCCGGAATACGTCCATGAATACGCCAATGGAGCTCGCTGAACTTGAGAGGCTTGGTGACAATTTGTAAACTGCAGCACTACCAGCCGTCTCAAGTGCTGTGACAGACTCTACATCCTTAGAGCCTCTTGGCACGTCCGTGTAGATTCTCGTGAGCTGTTGTTGCACTCCCGCTCGGCCATTCTCCACGATCGTGCAGGCCCTGGAAGCTTCTTCCCCTCTGCCCTCCCTCTGTATTCCGCGTGCTTCGTCTTGGCTTTCTTTGCAGCCCGTCCCAAACCAAGGCGAGCGAGGTGATCTGCTCTGTGACGTGTTTGTCTCCGAGCCGGCGATGCTCTCACTTTTGTAGAGGGTGTACCCCCACGGCCTGTCTTGTAGTTGGGTGTGTCTCGTAGCCGGAGCTGTAGCCGTAGCCATAGCCGTAGACATAAGGAAAAGCACACACCCCATCACCCTTCCCGCCCTCCTCACCGCCCAAGACGGCACTGCCTCCGTTGACCCAATAAGGAAAGAGACGCGAGCGAGGTCATAGCAAAGCGAGGCCATGAAAAGTGAGGAGCGAGGAGAGGAGTGTCGATGAGACGGCAGCGTGTAGTCGCGCCGTCCTGAGCCGTGCCGCGTGCCATCGCCGTGTGCCATTGCTGCATTTCCGCGTCGCGTACCGTATTGTGACTCTGTCTTGTACTTGAATGTCTTTATCGTAAACCGGGGTATCGTGTTCGTAACTTGTCATGTGGTTTGCGGTGGTCACCGCCTACCGCCAGCCACCAACGCGGCCCTCGTCCCACCGCTCCTTGCGCTCCTGCCGGAGGTAGTACAGTTTCCGCGCCTCGCGGTACCGCCGCACCCATTCCGTTGCTTCGCGCTCGCTCGCCAGGCTGCCGCTGTCGTCGTCACCGCCGCCATCGAGGAAGCTCTCCTCCAGCGCCTGGCACACCTGCTCCTGCTCGTTAACGCCCGCCGCCAGACGCTGGTATAGACTGGCCGGTGCAAATGGCGCCAGCGCTGCGTCCATGGATGCCTGCTTGGAGCGCCACGAGCGCTCGAGGGCGTGTGCGCCGAGCAGCTGGGCGTGTGTCGCCGCGCGCTGGTGTGCAAGCCGCGACTCCATTTCCTGGAGGTGCTTGGCAAGCTCGACATTCTCGTTGAGTGCCTTCTTCAGGATCTCGTCTGATGCGGCAAGCGATGGGTGGATTGTGGACTCGGAGTTGTTCAACGCAGTCATAATCTCTCTAGATGCGAGGATGTCGGCGAGGTCCTGCTTGCTGTTGGGTGTTAGTATCTCTGGCTCTGCTCATACTCATTTGCAGATAGATAACATACGACTTGTCTTCAAGGATCTTGGGCAGCCAGTTCTCGCCGGGGTCCGGGATAGCATTTGCTGTTGTAATCGATGCAGCTTCCGGCAGTGTCGTCGGCGTCGGGGGCAGAGGCGGCTGTTGCGGCGATTGTGTCGCGGCCGGCGTGCTGTGGCGACTGACGTCGTGGCTGCCGGGTTTTGGCGGAGGAATTGGCGCTGTCGTCGTATACATCTTGATAGTCGTATACTTTTGATTTAAGCAAATGTTGATACAATCGGAATCAATTGACGTCGTTCAGTCGACGTCGTTGTGGCAATGGCAGCTAGAGCTTATCGTGCTCCGTAGTTCTCCAGCTGCCTGTTACAGCGCGTGATTGACTAAGCGTGGGGTAACCACTTTAGTCGCATATTTTCCATCGCATTACCTAACCTGGCCTCCCCTCACCACAAAGCTGCACCCTGTTCCTGACTACACCTCTCAGCCTCGCGACACACGACCTTGATTAGACACAACTTGCAGCAATTTGACTGCAGCTTCAACCGCCTACCTCTACCTCTCCTTTTCCCAGCCAACCCCGCTCACAGAGCTCCCGCACAGCCATGTCTGGCCAACAAGGTGAGCTCGCCTCGACGACTCCTGAGCTTCGTGGCAGCTTGCAGCTTTGCCTCTCGCAGCCTTGCCAGCGCATGGACTCAATGACAGACGAATAACAAACGCCCATGGCCTGAAAACATCTCTAACAAACACAGTCAACCTCGACAGCCTCACGCCGCAGCAGCTGAGCTCCGTCAAGAAGCAGCTCGACGAGGAGGTCGAGCACCTGTCGACATCCTTCTCCCAGCTGATGGCCGCCCAGGCAAAGTTCCGCGAGTGTCTGCGCTGTGTGCAGGGCAAGCCAAGAGAGGCCGGCAAGAAGGTGCTGGTGCCGCTGACAAACTCGCTCTACGTCGGCGGCAACCTGACGGACCCGGACCGGGTCATCGTCGATGTCGGCACGGGTTTCTACGTCGAGAAGGTGGGCAACTACACTGCTATCAACCATCTATGCTGAATGTATACTGACAGACTAGGACACAAAAAGCGCGGCTCAGTTCTACGAGGACAAGATCAAGGAGCTGACGGGCAGCACCCAAGAGCTCGAGGCCATTGTCCAGCAAAAGACACAGACCCTCAGAGTCGTCGAGGAAGGTACGTGACTATCATCCAGGCCATCTCTTCTCTTATATACATCTACTAACAAGACAGTTCTGCGGCAAAAAGTGCTGGCAAACCCTCCCCAGCAGCAACAACAATAACTCTACTTCTCCGACATCGTCTATATCCTTTCTACTTTCTACTTTCTACTTCCATATTCTTTTATTTTCATCTGTTACGGGTTCATATCTTGCCATGTCACTGCATCTTGAAAAGTTTTGCCTTTACTGCTTGTTATGTTTTTGGAGTTCTTTGATTTTGATTATGGTCTTCTGATCTTGATTACATGGCAATATGGTATGGTGCCGGAGCCATACAGAGTTATTAAAGATATCAGCCACATCTTGTTTGGCCTTATGACTATCAACCAAGATTTGCCACCAAATTCCGCTGCCACACTTGTGCCTGGATATTCCATCAGTCAAACGAAATGAGATCATCTTCAGGATCGTCCAGCACAGGCTGCGGCTCGTCTGGCAAGATCTGACCATCCAAGCCTGTTGTGCTTTGGACTGCTGGGGCCTGGCTGTTGTTTTCCGTGGCACTCTCGACCGAGCTATCTGTCATGCTAGCCCCATGTGCTCCAAGTACGCCATCCCAGAATGCAAGCACATGTTGTACGCTGTGCAGCAGCTCGCTCAGCCCGCTTCTCTTCCGCCGCGGCTTAAACACTTGACTCCAGCTAGCATCCAAGTTGCGCACCACTCCAGCCGCTGCTGGCGCCTTCAAGACTTCCGCCCAGACAGGACTCTTGATAGAGATGCACGTTGAAACTTTGTAGCCCTGACTCTTGCCTTCGCCCTGGGGAAACTTGTGGATGCGGCAGAGCTCCTGCTCAAGCATTAGTTTGTTTCCTCGACAAGTGGCTGTCAAAGACACCTTGCCGTATACAAGCTTGATCCGGTGCGCTGAGAGAACCGACGCAGGGATGATCGGCATGGGGAAATCTTCCTCGCGATCAGTGTACGAAATCGAGATATCTGCCATCATGCTCTTGATGCTCGATGGGATGTCGTCGACTTTGAGTTCTGGAAACGTCTCGAGCTTCCAGTCCATGTGGCTGTTTGTTAGCTACCAGCCATATATGTATATATAAAACCATAGCAAATAAAAATCATTCGAGTCACCTACTGGTCGGGGCACAAAACTGTGAGATCCGTTCTTCCTTCCGCGCCGACTAGCTGAGCAACCCGTGGGCACGACAACCGCGCAACCCGGCTGTTGATTTTCGGAGGGCTGATCTCGAGCTCGATCCGAAACGCTGCCGTGATTATGATGAGCGATCTTTCCAGGGGAACTTCATCCAGGCTGTCAATGACGGCCGAGGTCGGGAGGAAGTGATCGGCTGCTCGAGCTGCGGCTTTCCTGCACACATTGAAGAAGTCGCCGTCGCCGATTCTACTGACTGTTAGCAATAGTAAATGGAGAGAGTGGTCATTAAGATAAGAGTCAAAGGTGCCTTACGAGCGGTCAAAAGACACTCCGGTGTCTGTATTTGTGCCGTTGACGATTCCACCAAGGTGGGCTGCAGAAGTGACACTTGCAGGACCTAGCCTATCGTCCGTGGACGTGATCATCTTGCCGAGATGGATCTGAAGTGAGATATTGCTCGGTACAACCCTGATCACAGGCGCAAGTTCTGCAATCTTAGAGCCAAAATCAGCAACAACATCATCTAGCGCTTCAGGATCAGAAGCCGCATCAGAGGCTGCGTCGCAGGTAAACCTTGTCCATCCAGGATAGCCAGCTTGCGCGCTCTGCCGTATCGTCTTTTGCTGCGTAGCCGAGGCATGAACAGAAAACAACGGCTTGTGCCCTTTGACGTCAACCCTTTGTCGTGCCAAGTTGATGTCTCTTAGTGCAGCGCTCAGGCTCTGTCGAGACGAACTGCTGACCGTGAGCGCGTTTGCAAATGGCACACCACTCTCAATCTCGACATTGTGACGCTGCTTCACAAGCTCAAGCAGATCCAAGAGGGTCGAGTTCTCGATGGAGTTGGCCCGCCCTCCCGTGGTAGGGCCAACAACGACAAGTTTGATGCTCGGCTTGGAAGGCGGTGCCTTGACACTGCCGCCCTCATCGCCGGCCTTTTTCGGGATGACAGCAAGCTCGGTCGGGGGGCCAGGCCGAGAAGGTACGAGAGAGTCTCTTGTGCTTCTAGGCACCCTACCCTCTCTTGAGTCCCGATTTGCCTTTTGCGCAGACGACCTCCAAGTCCGTTTGGGGTTCGCGGGCATCGTGGTGGTGGGCAGACCGGGCGCGAAAGACGATGTAGGAGACAGGCATGGCTTTCAACCAGAGAACGAGGACACCCCTTTATGTACACATAACTTGAGTTGTTAGGCAACTGCCTTTGTCGTTACCCAGTTACTGAAGAAAAGATAGCAACGAGGAAGGTGCGACCGACAATTATGTCCTTTGGAGCATCTCATCACGCATTCACTCATGATGACTAAGTGTTTGTGGTTGCACCTTTTGCTTACGCAATACTTTTCGCCTCGATGTTATTCTTCAAATTAGTTTAAAAGAATAGAATTTTAAACAGAAAGCAAGCCATATCTTTGGCGATACAGATGAAGTCAAAGTAAACAATCACCATCGGTAGTCTCTTACACGGAGATGCATAGACATTATGGAGCCTGTACTACACTGGCTTACAGGGTCCTCCACTAGCTCAGCGCTGTTGCGCGCCCTGCCTAAAAGTTTAATTGAGACGCGAAAATACGCGCCTCGGCCCGCCGACGCGTTTTGCGCCACGGAAGCTTAAGCCACACCGATTGACCCCTGGAGCTCTGTTTACGTCAACATCACATCGACATTGTTGATGCGACGACCCTTTGACTAGCACATCAAAGCAGTAACAACACCAAAATGCCTCTACTACAACAATCACAAAAAGAACGGAAACGGAGGACGACCAAGGTCGTGCCGGGCGTTATCCGTGAGGACTCTGACGACGAGCTCGGCGCCGACGACCTGCCATGGGAATGGATCTACTCGGACGAGGATGCTGCAGCGGAAGCAGACAAGGACGCGACTGACAAGGATGCGACCGATAGTGATGCGCCCGTGGAAAAGCGCAAGCGCAAGCGCACCGTGGCCGAGACGACGATCGTCGGTGCGCGCATGGGCGACTTTGAGTGCTTCCTGGGCGACACGGTCCTGCTCAAGGCCGAGGGCTCAAACGAGGCGTGGGTTGGCATTATCTGCGAGTTTATCGACGACGACGGCGAGGATGGTGAGAAGAGCGCGCATTTCATGTGGTTCTCGACCGAAAAAGAGATCCGCAACAAGGACAAGAAGCGGACAGACTTTCTACCAGTAAGCTCCGATTCAAGAACACACAGTGATATTTACACAAGCTAACATATACAGAACGAACTGTATATCTCGCCATCTTATGATGTAAACCCTCTGACCTCGATCAATGGCAGCGCAAACGTCATGTCTCCCCAGGTGTTCCAGCAAAAGTTTCCCAGCGGCCGCATCGGCAAAAATCACAAGGACGCCGGCAAGACGTTCATCTGCCGCCGCGGTTGCAACACGCGCACAGCCAGCTATACGGACGAGTTTGTGTGGGAGGACATCTTCAAGGGCCGGGCCGAGGACATTGAGTACCTGGTCGAGCTTGTCAAGACGGGCACAAAGGCCACGCGGAAACGCAGGACGACTAAGGCAGCACGTGCGCAGAAGGAACACAGCAAGGTCGATGACGACGATGACGATGACAAGGATGTGTACAAAGACGACGGCGGTGATGCGGACGATGACGATGTTGATTACGATGACGGCAAGGACGATGATGGCGACAAGGAGTTCCGCACACCCCGGAAGAAGGTCAAGACGTACGTGGCCAAGACTCCCACCACCAAGACAAAGACGCCGTTAAAATTGATGACACCATCGAACCGGAGGGTTATCCTGAAGAAGCAGCTCGAATTCACCCCACTCGCGACCAGGACTCTCTCGCCAGGCAACTTCCAGGCCTCGCCTTTCCAAAAGGCCCGCCAGCAACTCCATGTTGCCAGCGTCCCGACGAGTTTGCCGTGCAGAGAGAGCGAGTTTGCGCTCGTGTACTCGCATCTGGAGGCGGCCATCACAGAGGGCACAGGCTCGTGCATCTACATCTCAGGAACCCCGGGTACGGGCAAGACCGCCACTGTGCGTGAAGTCGTAGCCAGTCTCGACTATGCCGTGCAGACTGACGAGCTAGACGACTTTATCTTTGTCGAGATCAACGGTATGAAGATCACAGACCCTCACCAGTCGTACTCGCTGCTGTGGGAGGCGCTCAAAGGCCAGCGTGTGAGCCCGGGCCAGGCACTCGATCTCCTAGAGCACGAGTTCAGCAACCCTAGTCCGCGTCGTGTGCCCTGCGTCGTGCTGATGGACGAGCTTGACCAGCTGGTCACCAAGAACCAGGGTGTCATGTACAACTTCTTCAACTGGCCCGGCCTACGGCACAGTCGTCTGATCGTTCTTGCGGTGGCCAACACCATGGATCTTCCCGAGAGAACTCTCAGCAACAAGATCAGCAGTCGTCTTGGTCTGACGAGAATCACTTTCCCTGGCTACAACCACGAGCAGCTGATGAAGATCATCCAGTCCCGCTTGGAAGGCGTTCCAGGAGGAACGGTCGACCCAGACGCCATCCAGTTTGCGAGTCGAAAGGTGGCTGCCGTGAGTGGTGATGCAAGACGAGCCCTGGATATCTGCCGGCGGGCCGTGGAGCTTGCAGAAACCGAAGCGCGGCAGCAGCAAGACGCCGACGCGCCGCCGACGCCCAGCAAGAGCGCAAAGCGCACTGCCGCTGCCACTACTGCTGTGGCAGAGGTCAAGAAGCGGAGCACAGCAGGACGTGTCACCATCGACACCATCCGTAAAGCCATTGCCGAAGCGACATCGAGCCCGCTACAGCAGTACCTCCGCGCGCTGCCATTCGCATCTCGTCTGCTGCTCGCTGCCCTGCTGGCACGCACACAGCGCACAGGCATTGCCGAGAGCACGTTTGGCGATGTGCTCGAGGAGACGCAGCGCGCTCTGCGGTTCGCCGTCACAGTTGCCTCTGGCACCAAGGATGGCCGCGCCATGGAGGCGCTCTTGACAGGACACAGCATGCTGACCGGCGACGCTGTTGCCCGCACACAGGCTGCGATCATGGCAGCGTCCAGAGGTGTGCGACTTGCTGGTCTTGGTCCCGCTGTCGTCGACCTTGCCGGTGCCGGTATCGTCTATCTTGAGGGCCACCGCGTCGAGCGCCCCAGTAAGATCAGACTTGCTATCGGCGATGAAGACGTGAAGCTGGCCTTCCGCGACGATCCCGAGGTCAAGGCAGCAGGACTTTTTGCGTAGTTCTTGAGTCTTGGTCTCTCTTTCTTGTATAATATCACGATATGATGACAACCTTAGCCTTGGTCCTTTCAAGTTTCAAATCACAGATTACATTAACTAGTAATGTTCAAGCAAATTCCCGAAATGTATTATACTATGTGAACGCCAATCGCCAACTGTCTAAATAATAAATCTTTTTGAGTAAGGAACAAAAGATTGCAAAACATATGCAGAGTCTAGTACCGCCGCTGGCGGATGTGTGCCGGCTGCCAGTCGAGCGGGTGTGTCTCGGGCGTGGCCGTCTCGTCCTGCTTCCAGATCTTGATCGTCTTGTCTGCCTCGCCGCAGATCAGACGCAGGCCCGAACGGTCGTACGTCGAGCTCATAATGCCCGACTCGGCGTCCAGCGAACCCGGCTGGGCAATCGTGTCCAGCGACTGGAACCGGTGGCCCGTCTTCCAGTCCCAGAAGCTCATCGAGCCGTTGTCCGCGCCCGAGAACATGACATTGTCGGCGTTGACCGACAGCGTGTTGAGGATCGCGTTGTGGCCGTCAAAGTTTTGCATAAACGCGCCCTCGGGGCACTTCCACTGCTTGATGCTGCCCGCGCTGGCACTCGCAAACGTAAACTCGGTCGGGTGCACCGTCAGCGCGCGCACACCCTTCTTGTGGTGTGTCAGCACGCCGGACGACTTGCCCGCCGCCAGGTCCCACAGCCGCACCGTGCTGTCCAGCGAGCCCGTAATCACCTGCGGGTCGGCCTCCTGGCATTGCACGTCCGTGATCGTGCCCGTGTGGCCCGACAGCACGTGGATGTTGCTGCGCGTGCGCATGTCCCAGACGCGCGCCACGCCGTCGCGACCGCCCGTCACCAGCACGTCCAGTGTCGGGTGCAGCGCCAATGTGTACACGCCGCTCAGGTGGCCGTGGTAGTGGCGGATGACCTTGTTTGTCTCGAGATCCCAGCACTTGACCATCTTGTCCTCGCCGCACGAGAACAGATAGGGGTGCCGTGGCGACACGGCCAGGCCGCGGACGGTCGAAATATGGCCGGTCAGCGTCAGGCGCAGCTGGCCCGACACCAGGTCCCAGATCTTGATAGTGCGGTCGCCGGCACCACTCGCGAACCACTTGTTGCCCGGCTCAACAGCCAAGCTGCGCACCCAGCCCAAGTGGCCCGAGATAACGCGCATGAGCTTCCACGGCGCATGCCACTCTGGCCGCGGCTGTGTGTGCACGTCCTGCACGCGGATGAGCTGCTGTCCAGCCTGGCCGCGCGCCGCCGATGACGAAGCGTCGGCTGCTGGCGCTCCTGATGTTCCCGGCGCGCCTGGCGGCCTCCGGATCTGCATCAGTGCTGTGCTCTGAGAACCGCCGGCTCCCGCCTTTCTTGATGTCTTGCCGCTCTCCTGAATGCCCTCAATCATCTTCCGTGCTGGCGCATCTTCTGCGCCGCCGTCATCCGTCTTCTTCTGCTGTGCCTTTTTCCGTGCTGCTGCAGCGCCTGCTGCGGCTGCCTGCTTGGAGGCCAGGGCCGCTGGGAGAGTCTGTACGCCGGCATATTCGGCGTTGAGTCGCAATGAGAGGGCCTCTTCGGTGAGGTCTGGGTCGCTGCCGGTCGCAGGGTCGAGCCGGATGCGCTTTCGTGCGCCCGAGGAAGTTGAGGATGGCTGGTCGAAGAAGATGGATTTGGAGGTTTGCGCATTGCGCTTGATGAGGTTGGAAAGGTCGGCGGTGTCTGCAGCGACGGCGCCGTCCGCGACTTGTGCAGCCATGATGTCGTCTGTCGTCGAGGTCGCAGATGTGAAGGGTTGAGTGCTAGAGAGGGGCTTTTCGTAATGAGGGATACTAATTGACGTATTCGAGATATTCAGGATTGTATGCGAGCGTGTGGTATCGCTGTGGGAGTCGTATGGCGCTGTCGCAAGTTTTCAGTGCTGATTGACGTTGAACGTGAAGCGCGTCTGGGAAGGCTTGATTTTTCTGGGGCGACTTGCAAGGCTATGTGAGATTACATAATCAATCGTGACGACCTGCGTGGCAAGCTCCCCTGCCTAGAGCGCTGTGTAATTAGCTGCAGCCCATCATATAGCGTTGTAAATGGCATCGTCAGCGCATCTCACTTTCATGATTCACTTTTTTCACTTTCATCTCTCTTTGCGATCATAATCTATTACAATAACGATTTCAAAATTAACAAAATATCCAAGCACAGCCATGGCGGACCAGACAGAAGACAAGTTTGCGATCCATGCGGCCTGCCGTGAAGGCAAAGGTATCTCATCCTCCGTCGAGCTTCTTTTCTCGCAAACGTTGTCTGGAGTCGGCATGTATCTATAAAATCTGCATGAGACTGACATTATAGTCCCTATTGTCGAGTCACTTCTAAAGGCAGACGCAAAGCTGGCGAAGCGCAAGGATGACGACGGCCGGCTACCCATCCACTGGGCTGCATCGTACAACCAGCTCGAGATCATGCGCATGCTTGTGCAGGTCAAGGGTTTTGACCCTGATGTTCAGGTTTGCTACTGTCAGATATGCGATACGGCGAATTGGTGAGCTGACTAGCATAGGATGACAGCGGCTGGACACCGTTGATGATTGCCGTCAGTGTCAGGGAGTCTGAGCCCATCGTGGATCTTCTGCTGAGCAAGGGCGCCAGCATCGACGAGAAGAGTAGGTTTGCTCCGGAGAATAAAAAGAGACGACACTAATTTATAGACAACAACGGACAGACAGCCCTCCATTTCGTGGCGTCCAAGAACAACCTCGACCTGGCCAAGAAGCTGCTCGAGGCCAAGCCGCCGGCATCCGCGCGCGTCCGCGACAAGCGTGGCCAGTATGCCCTTCACCGCGCCGCCGCAGTGGGCTCGACGCCGATTGTGAATCTGCTGATCAAGCAGCGGAGCCCGCTGAATGCAACCGACGCGTCGGGTCAGACGGCGCTGCACCATGCTGTTGCCGAGGGCCACGGCGACACGGCGTTTGCACTGATCAAGGCCGGCGCCGAGCTGGACAAGAAGGACAACGACGGCCATCTGGCTCTAGAAGTTGCGCCAGACAAGGAGGTACGTATTATGTTCCAGATGCATTGTATAGCCGACTAACAGTATAGGTGCTCAAGTACATTGCCCGGATGGCAGAGCGGGAGGGCATAGAGCTTGCGTAGCTGCAGACAGGACAACTATATCCCAATGAGAAGAATGAATTCAATAGCAAGGTTGCAATGCCATGTTGTGCGTCTATGATATCACGGACTTGGCCAAGAGGGAGTGGTCTAGAAACGCAATGTTGATTTTGACAAGTAAAAGTATGCTTAGTATGCAAGTCACTATGAAAGCCCAGTAATTTATATGAGAATATGAATATATAATAGCCAAATAAATAAATAGCACGCCGGTATGGCTGCAATAAGCCGTCACCATTATATAAACCGTAGTAGAACCAGCAGGTCAAGCCGCACAAATACATCCAAGTAAAACCATTAACCGCCATCGTATGCTAAGATGAGCCCAAGCCGGAAACAAGATGTAGACAGAAACAGGAGAAAAATATAAGAAACAGATATATAACGCCGTCCGAGATCCGAGGTATTTTGCAGAAACAATCATGGTCGTACAACCACCGCCATTTATATGAACGTATGGCTGTGGTAAAAAAAAAGAGATTTAATAGAATCAAGTGGCAAAGAGGCATGTGTGATGCACGCAGAAAAGACAGTAAAAAAGATAGATGAGAGAATAGATGAGACAAATTAGGTCACCATCCAGAGGCAGCCGCACTTGCTCAGGCCGGACGAGTCGCGCTTATCAAGCTCGCCGTTGCTGTCGTAGACATCACTGCCAAAGACATCGGGCTCCGACCGCGAGAACAGAGACGGACCGCTCTCAATCTCAGCGATGGTAATCTCAACAATGTTGCCGTTTGCATCGAGGAGGGGTTCGCCCTTGAGGCCGTAGCCCTCGTTCTTCAGCAAGTACTGCACGCAGGTCGCCGAGGGTGACTTGGCCATGCGGCGCTCCTCAACCTTGATCACACGAGGGAATGGCGGAGGACCCGGTGGCCCATTTGGAAACTGGGTCGGGCCTGGGTCATTCGTCGTCGAACTTGTTGTGAGGCCTGTGGTCGATGTAGCAGTGGCGCCGGCGACGCCGCCAGTTGTTGCAGACGATGTCGATGACAGGGTGGTGGAAGAAGGAGTGTATGTCGAAGAGAGGCTAAACTTGTACATGCTCGTGTTCTGGTTGGGGTAAATGAACACCTCCAGAATCGTATCGGGCCATGTGCAGACCCAAGGCTTGTCGCCCGCCTGTGCAGGGACAACACCCTTGCGGTGGAAAGGGTTGCCGCCATCGCCCCAAACGATCGATGCCGGCGCACCATTATCCCTGTTTCGCTTCTTGTTGGAGCTGCCCGTAGCCGTTGCCGCTGGGGCGGACAAATACGTCTCGTGCACAACGACAGTCTTGTTATAAGGCATCATCTTGAACCACGCCGGGCCACGGTTGGGGTCCAGAGTGTCGTTGACAAGCTGCATCGGCACGGGCGTGGTGATCACCGGCGCCTGCTCGCCGTAAAAGTAGACATCGTTGGACACCGTCGCAGACATGTTGCAGTTGATGCTCAGGTTGTACATGGGACCGCCGGGCGTCGGGCTTAGGCTGTTGATGGTCATGCTCATACTGTACTGGAAGGGAATGTTGCAGCTCCAGGCCTGGGCTTGCGTAGTGTCGTTAAAGCACGCGCCCGGGCCCTCATCCTTTTGTAGAGGAAGACTGAATGTGCCCGTGGGCAAAAGAGCCAGGTTGGTTGGCGTGGGTATCGGGGTCGCATCAACCGTAACGGTGATAGACTGGGCAGAGGAACTCATCGAGTTAGCTAGTTTGTCTTGTACATTGGGATTGCAGTATAAACTTACTCATGGTGTGATTGTGCGCGCTTGTGACGAGCAACAAAGGTTCCGACGACAGCGCCCAGTATGATACACATGATGAGAACTGCAGTGAGAACCAGGCAGATTGCCCAGTATGGGATAATACCCAGAATGCGTCTGCCGCCGTACCGCTGAATAAAGTTTGGCGGTTTACGCTTCTCACTCATGCCGCGTGCGGCCGTGTTGATTTCGGGGCCAGTGCCGTCCGAGTTGAAGCTCCTCAGAGAATAGCGCGAGCGAGGCGATCCAGCCTCTTCGGAACCGTCAAACTCTGGGTTGCGTGGTGCAAGGCCAAGGCCGCCGGCACCGGGAATAGCCGCAGCTGCAGGGGCGATAGCAGCTGCTGAAGTAATAAGAGCGGGCGCGGGCACGGTCGGTTCCACAGAATGCACCGAGGATGATGCAGAGCCAGGCAATGCAACTGCCTCTGGTGCTAATGCTGATGGCACAGCAGCCATGCTTTCGACGGCAATAGGAACGGTGTTGGGGAACATGCCAGCAACAGGGACAGAACTTGGGGCATGCATGGGGCCGCTTGTCAGAGGATCAGGCTGCTGAGCTCCACTGGCTGCTGCAATCTTCCTCGAATACGCCTCGTCGGGGTATCTGGTGTAAGGTGGCAGTTGCTCGGTGTGCCCATCGGGGCCGATTAAATCTGCCATATCCTCGCCGTCGGGACCGATCCGGCGCTGGTAGTTATCGGTCATGCCGGGGAAACCAACGGGAATGGCTGATGTTGGTACTGTGCTGGGGCCAGCCGCTGCAACAGGCATGCCAGCCACGCCTGTCATGGTGCCCTGGGGGTACATGCCGTAGGGGAATGCAGGGCCACGAGGGCCGGTGTATGTAGAGTCTGATGGTGCAGCCGAAGGTGTAGCGGCAGGGACAGTATTTCTGGTCTCACCAACGTTCTGGGGGTACATGCCATAGGGGAATGACGGCCCCGATGGGCCTTCGTATGGCTCGTCCTGCTGCGGTGTTGGCGCGACGCTGCTTGCTGTGCTTTCGCGAACATTTGCACGTTGGCTGCTGCCACCACCGACCCCTCTGCTACCAGAAGCACCTGCACCATATGCTGCAGCGCCACCTAGAGACAAAGAGCCGAGTGGAGGCTTTGCAATACTGGACGGCCGCCCTCGGGCAGTTGCTGGTTGTGATGTTGGCGGCGGTTGTGATGGTGTTGATGTGGAAGTAGAGGACTCTGCTTGGTCTTCTGTCTCGGGGACAGAGACAGGGACGGAGGATAGTTGCATTGGTGATTGCGAGAAGGAGGATGCGGATGGCGCAGTAGGAGACTGCTCTGATGAGTTGTAGGAAGAAGAGAAGTCTGTTGATACGGACGAGGTTTCGTGTGAAAATCCTGTTGCTGGTGACAGGTGGGCGTCGTGTGATTCGGCTGAACTTGTCGGCCTCCGGACAACCTCAGGGTTCTTTTGTGTAGATGTTCTTCGTTGTTGGCTGGCGTCGGCGGCGTCAGCGGCGTCGGGTGGTGTTGCTGCCGCGCTGTCGGATGGACGGTAACCGCCGTCGGAAATGCTGATGCCCATGGCGGCTAGATATGCGTCATTGTTGGCCGCATCGTTCAGGTCTGTGCTGGCGTGGATAGAGACCTGACGAGACATGCGGCGCGAGGTGCGACGCTCAAAGTCGGATGTCTTCTCGTCGTTGTGTTCCATGGTCGCCGCGTGTCCGTCTACGGACTGGAGGCGCCGGGAAAGTTGTTGTTATGCAGGCGAGGTGCCGGGATGTCGTCGGCGGTGGTGAGACGGCAAGGCGACGTCGTAGTCGTCTGGCGATGTGTGTCGACGCAAGCAGGCAAGTTGCAGCCTTGGGATCGTCGGAACACAGTCGTGATATTCAAGTCAGTCCAAGCACGGCTCGCTGTGGACCGTGTCGTCGAATGTCGTGGCACAAAGGCTGCAGTTGGCTATGCAGGAGTGAGACTTGGCGGAGGTGCAGGATATAGTAAAAATGAGAAATAAATCGTGTCGTCGGTACTAGAAGTCAAGATACACAGTATTCGTCGTGATTGTGTCGCCGCGTTCGTATGAAGGATGTTGGTGACGACGAGAACAAAGAGGAAGAACAGGAATGGATGAGGATAAAGGGAGAATGAATGGGAAAGGGTAGAGGCGCTGTAGAGACAAGACGGCACTACAGCGTACTCAGTAGAAGTAGAAGAGAGAGCCAGGGAGACTGTCGCTGAGACGGAGACAGTGAGACAGTGTAGGGCCCGGCCAGAGCAGGCTGGGGGAAGAAAGATGGGGGGGAGGGTCCTTTGGCGTAGTAGGGAAGGGAGGAATACGGGAGAGTAGTAAGAGAATGTAAGAATTATGGGGCACGGAGTATTGGAACGACTATTATGATGAGGAGAGAGACAGGAGGCGCTGGCCAGACGAAACAGCTGAAAGAACGGGAAGTGATAGCAGGCAGGGCATGGTGGCCGGCAGAACAGGAAAGAGCCAATATGGGATGTGGACTGAAATGGAAAGAGTGTATGGGCAACTATCGCGAAAAGGAAAGAAGACTCGAAAGAAGCAATTAGTAAAATGCAAACCAAAGAAATCGAATGGAAAGAGCGACGTGTGATGACAGCAAAAAGCCAATTTCAGAAAGAACGACGGGGGCTGGAGGGGCTGAGTCTGGAAGGAGCGACACAAATGAGAGACATCATGTAAAAGAGGAAAGAGTACAGCAGATGATAGGGAGCGACAGACGGCGCGGAACACGCGACTATTCAAAAGCAATAACCGAGATACAATCAATGCACATTAGAGTTAGCCAAATAGACGAATGCAAGCCACGGGCGCCTCCAGATTACGGTCAAGAAAGGCACATCTTCAGACGATAGTAGTATGAATTAGTCTGTGGTATTGTGATCTATTATTTTCACCAATTCCTCATATCGTGTGCCCATGGTGCTGATTGCCAAACGGCAGGCGTTGCTAGTCAGTTGCTCTTTCCCTGTCCGTACAAGAAGTCCGTCCCGCTGCGTGTAGATTGTCTATATTTTTTGGTACATCGGCAGCAGTAAATAACGATAAAATACATGATAATACATTGAAAATAGAGATTAGGTACATACGGTGCTCAAGGAAGGAGCGACGACTGCACATCACTTTCCTCTTTCCTCTTTCATCCATTGCCGTTTTTCCATGTGCAACAACACTTTGGCACTTTCCTCAAAAAGCCAAGTTTTAAGTGCCAGTAGTGGATGCGCTATGCGCGATGCATCGTGCAATGGGACTCTGTAGAAGAAAGTCGCGTAGCAGATAATGGCCTACTTCGTACGAAGTACAAACAGGTTGGAAGAGGAAAACACAAGGAACAGAGGGAAGGACCGACTTCTGCACTGTCTAGGCCAGGAACACAAGCATCCTTTTGGCTGGGGTTTCAAAAAGGGGGGCCCAGGATGATAGATGCACACTCTGATTGGTCAGTACTAAAACGGGGTCTGTCGGGGACCCCCGCTTTATTTTGCTCCTCTCGTTCCCTCGTTCTTTCTTCGCTGTCGATTGTTTTCCCAGCTTGGCAAGTGCGATGAAAGAAAAAGTCAATTTGGACCCACATGCCTCTAGCCGGCCTCGCCTGCGCTCGCAATTGGCTGGCTTACCTGAGAACATGATCAATTTATCGGGTAATAGAGTTGAAGACACTGCAGTGCTCTGCAAAATAAGAAATAAGGTTTTGATGCCAAGTTATTTTATCAATCCTATTGTTGTTATCGCGGCATGGCAGACCGGATTGGATCGTGAATGCGTGGATATGCAAGATGTGAGAGGTAGGACGTGAAAGGCAGGTACGCTCATTATGGGCGTTAGGATCGCAGCTTCCGCGACAAAGCCGATGTTCACCGGTGCCTTCCGTTGTGGTCAACTCTATCTCTGCTCAACTCTATCTCTACGATGTATTTACATGTATATTATCTATTATTTTGCAGTCAATAATACCCAAAATAAGCACACATCAATTACTCTCCAGTGTAAGCACGACTTCGTAATCGTAACTTCCCTTTTCGATCACGCGGCCTTTCGTTTAAAGTTTGCGAGGCCTGTTCAACGTCCGGGCGGCAGTAACGTGACCGGCCATTAAATGTGATGACATAATCCGAATTGAATCTGAGAACGACGACTCCGAATTGAAATAAAAAGAGAACAAATGAAGAAACGAAGAAACAGTCAAAAGAATAGCAGCAGCAATAGCAGTAACAAACACACTCATTAATAGAATGTTAAACGCCAAGAGAAGTTTCACCTTCATGACAGCTCCTGTGTGTCTCGACTGTCTGACACTGGAGACTCGCAAGGGGTAGCCTCTAGGCCAGATGGCACCTTGGATGTGTCCCGAAAACACACCTCGGCTGCCTGAAGGGGACTCTTTTTGCGACGGCATTGGGCTGGCCTATTCTGGTGCTTATCCTGCTCAAGTATCATCGACAAGGCTTCTGGTGTGTGTGACCCCCATTCGCAATGTATCTTTATCTTTGGCAATCTTGAAGAAAGAAGAATAAATTGAATAAAACAAAAATAAGCATACTACTACGACATTCTTCTATTTAGCCTTCACATTATCGTTAGTGTTTTTTCCTCTTGTGCTCGACTAGAAAGACTCCCGCAGTTATGGTTATTTCTGACATGCAGGTAAATATACTTTGTACTGAGTAGAGGGCAGGTTGCTGTCGCTCGCTCGTCGGGTTCGTTGCCCTTTTCCTGTGTTCGTTCCTCTTTTCATTGTGGGTGTTGTACTGTATTTTTCGTATGAACGGCTCTCCGGTTCGCTCGCCATAATCTAGCACTCAATCTCGCTACTGCTGTGCCTCTGACCCGCAACCGTTGCCATCTTCTCCTCGCTCCAGCACTGCCGGGCATAGCCTGATTTTTCGGATTCTCTGGACGGCTGGGCTCGCCTTCACTTTGAGCCTATTCTATACCGTCTCGCATATATTGCATATATTATCATACAACTGAGTACTTACTGAATGGTAGAAGCAGGTATGTCTTCAAATGAGGGGAAATGTAGGTGCAAGCATGTTTGGCCGAGTCCTTCACAAAGTAACTTCGACACAACCCTCTCTCACTCGACACTACTTGGTACACACACGGGATCAATCTACAACGCCTTTGCCGGGTATTGCAGGCTGTGCCAAGTTAATAAGATGAGCACGGAGCGGGCAAGAGCGAGATTGCCTCCGGGGTATATGTGCGTGATGGTGTGTATACGATGTACGATGTAATAGGATACAGCCAGCGACAGAGCAGCCATGCATCGATGTAGCATGCCAAAGTGTTATCACGTCGTAGTACATACCCTCTACCCGGGTCTATCTTCCCGTCTGAAGTCGTTCTGGCCAGTGTGCATGCCGCGAATGGCCGTATTTGGCCGCCGTTGCTGGCCGGATGTCACGAATGCCATGGACGCCATGGATGCCAATACAGACAAGCATTTGCATAAGGGATCTTTTGCTTGATTATCTTGTCGCTCTTGGGTGCTGCCATTAAGCTTTCGGAAACTGGAGAAGTTGTCTGCTCATACGAGCAGTTCCAGTGCGGGATAAATTGACACATGTCAAGACTATGGACTGAATATGATCAGGTTGAGGCTCTTGGCGACTGTGGGCTGGTAGAAATACAGTACTCAACCGGCACAGAAAACAGAACATAGGACACAGAATCAGTCTTTGCAACTCGTCAAAAAGAGTATTCACCGCGTCGGGCCAAGAAAACAGGGAACACTGCAAGTGGGAGCCCTGGATGAAATGAACAGCAAGAGTCACCAGATGAAAAGCAAAAGAGGCATAAAGGGTGATAGTCTCGGCATTTGCCTTGGCATCGTGGTGCCAGAAGCATCCGTGCTCTGCAATATTCTACTCTTTATTGTGTACGGAGTAGCATCTACAGAGGTGGCAGGAAGAGAGTTGAGCAAGGCCGTCACGATGCTCGGACTGGTATATCAACAAATAGCGATACCGAAGTACGATATACGGCATCAATACGATGTCAAGTCAAAGTGTCGAAGCATGACCTCAGCCGACGCTCAGTCGGGTGTTATCTTCTTTGCCGGCTCTGATGGCATCCTCTGGTCAAAGCACATGGTATTCTTCATTTTTACACATAACATCGGGCACTGATCCATGAATCGTATCCTCTCGGCTTGAACATCCTCAAGTCCATCTCACATCTACTGGCAGTTGTTGACCTACAAAGTAGATCGTATTATCATCGACACCCTAAGCCTTGCCGGCCGGCTCGACATTCATGCTTAATCTTGCCTCGCCGCCCCATCGCCGGTGGCACGCTGGTTTCGCAGTCTCTCTTTTCGCCGTCGCCGAAATCAATACAGGCTCTCGATTAAGGCACAATACAACTGACACACAGACAGATACAGATATGCTTAATACTCTGTTAAAAGTGCTGTCGACAGACATGCTTATCTCTCGTATTGGTTAGTCGTATTGGGTCGTTGCATTGTTCCGTGGCGTTATTACATGGTGACTTCCCTGTTCTGATCTTTATTTTTGGCCATGCCCTGGTCAGGGGTTGTCTACTGTGTCGGTTAAACGTTTCTGCTGTCGCGAGTTTAGATGACCAGAACATCACCGTACTCAGCACATCGACAGATGTCAGAACGTCAATGCTTGCTGGCTGCCGTCTGTCTTTCGGCTGTCGTCGACTGTTAATGTGCATGTGCATGGCATACCATGGCATGGCAAACAAAGTTGCGTGGTTTGTTGATGTCGTCCAGCACAAATCGCGTAATCTAATAAGTATATGCTAACAGATACGATTCAGACAAGCCAGGCAGATACCTCTACATGAGTGTGCAGAAGTATGTGGCAAGATACGTTTGGTAGCCTCGCTTTTCGTTGCCGTAGTCATTGCAGCGAAGTCATCCGCCGGCAAAGTATCGCGATATGGCAAGTGTCTACCACGATAGCTTGCTCACGAGTATCTACGGTGACGATGATCATCTCAACAAACATAACACGGCCGCGAGTGCTGGCCGTCTCGCTCGGCGATGCAGTAGGCCAAATCTAGGCCGGTCGTGATATCAGATCATCTGCCAATGGCTGTCCTCGACTTGTATACTTTATCATGCCATGTATTCGGCTACTCTTACCTTCTTGAAGCTGAGGTTTGCTACTATGGATGCTGTGTATCCCACCTTTGTCTGTTCTCTTCTCCCTACTCGCCTCGGCCTCTCCACCGCATCGCACACTCACACAAAATTTATCGGAAACCTTCTCACCAGCGTAACTGTCCAGCAAGTGCCATGGCTCCGACTGCGTGGCATCCGCAGCGGCCTCCTGCTTCTGGCCAGTCGGCCACAGAGTCAAGCGATGCATCTCTGTGGCCTGCAGTGTCACTTCCCCTCGTCAATCTACTACTGCCCCTCCGTGCAGGTCTTGCTACGATGACTGCATATTGTTTCTTATTGCTCCTATCCGCCCTGTGCGACCAGTGCCCCTCCTCTCCGAATCATGTAATTTGAGGTGGGCAGACTCTGGAGCATGGACGAGTACCGCATCGACTCGGGCTTCGTCCTCCATGCTGTGTATTCCGGCGCATCTGCCCCCTATATGACTTGTATATGACCTATGACAAGAGCGAAGCTGACAACAAGCTTGCGTGTGCAGTTTGCTTGTTGTTTACTGGCCATGGTCAGACCGAAATACTTCGCCGGGCGTTGTACGCCGTCTGGTACTTTTACTCTTCATGTTATTCTCGTTTTACCTTCTGTTGGTTTCCGATTTGTTTTCTTAGTTTTGCATTACTTTACAACCAATTTTTATCTTGTGCACTTGAATGTTTTTTGTTGTGGTTTTAAATTTAAACTTTTTGATAAGTTTTCTGCAATTTCACTTCCTGCTACCGTCTGGCCTCACCGCAGTCATAAAGTGCACATTGATTTCTACATTACTAAGTTTGCCCGGCATAACTGCACGTTGGAAGGACTCCCACCTATTCAGACATTCTTGAACTTGTGCTGACGTGGCTGTAGATTTGCCAGTGAGATTGAAAAGTGCAGAAAGGAGAGCGTAGAGGGATGCGGGACAGCCTTATTTTTGTCTTTTCGGTCTCACTGGCCTTTTTTATTTCTTCCCAGTCACCTAGTTTGAGCCTCATTTCTGTATGCAGTCGACCCTTGGTTTCTGTTCATCCAGTCATATTGGCCGATATCACCGCTTTGCATGCAGATAGCACGTCGTTGAGGAACCAGTCAGGTAGACGCGGGCAGAGTTGCAGGCAGAAGTCGAGCAAAATGCAAACTACATTCAGGTTGATATGACAGGTTTAAAATGAAATACGCAGTAAAAATGACCAAAATATGCCGTCAGAACGTGTAGTATTGGACTTTGATACCGGCAAACAAGGAGAAAAAACGAGAGCATAAGTGAAAAAAACGGCAAAAGAATAAAAGACTCGACACCAATGCAAAAACGAGGCTGCAGCGGCATCGCCTTTATATGTTCAGGCGTGTAGCGGTCAGACCACGCATGTGCAAGGCTCTGGATATATAACTTCTTCCGAGACAAAGGGTTCTTTTGTATCTTCGTTCTTCATTTGTCTGTTACGAGATGCCGTGACACGTCGAGTTGTCTCGTCATTCGTGTTCGCCAGAGGACCTGATGCCTCGAAGCCGGAGACCATCAAACAGCAGAACAGCATGATCAGTGTGATACAGCACCGACAAGTATGACATAGAATTCAGGGTTTGTAGTAAAGTATTAAGAGCGAGAGTTGTAGAAAATCGACAAAGTGCACACCGGGCAGTGAGAACCAACAGGTAAGTAGGAGACGGGATGCTGGGGGTCGATGACACAAGGTGTGTGGGAGTGAGATTGAAGGAGGGCGTCAACGGCGCGTGGCTATCCTGGGAGTCGACACGTCCATGGCTACTCCCGTTTTCCGTCATTTGTGCGTTTCTTGGCGGTATATTTACTCACAGTACAAGTCACCCATCGCGACAAATTAAAACCCGTATGCATGACCGGCCTGCTTGGAAGCCGCTCTTCTGACTGCTGTCAAAGTTTATTTGCTACCAATCTGCTATGATTTCCAACGAGAAAGGGCGGACTTGACTCGATAGGCAGCCAGTCGAGGTCTGTGGTGTGGTGAGCCGCATCAGCTCAACCAAAGAACTCCGCAGTGATATGCAGCCATCTGCGAGACCGATGCATGATGCTACTGCATCCGATACTGACGACTATTGATTTGCTGCAGACTCGCTGTAGGCGTATTCCCGTATCGATAAATACATCCAGGCAGTGCTTTTGGGTGATGGGCTGTAGCTGACCACCCCCTCATATGCAGCCTTTATCTCCTCTCCCTCTTCTGCTCGTCTCTTCTGTCACTTCTATTTCAAAAGACGCTCACCCTCTCAATGAAGTGAAGAGTGCAATTGAAAAGTCTATATAAGTGATCTCTTCCATCCTCATCGCCCCTGTCTCGGGACTTTCTCTGCTCTTTTATTTGGTCTCTGATACCCTTGCTGATATCTACTCTATCGCCAACGTACAATTACATCATATATCTCGCCGAGACATTGAATGCAAACAAACAACCACCCCTGCCCCTGCTTTCTGTCCCATCTGTGCCGACCCCGCGTCCATGTGTCGTCGTTCAAGACAAAAACCTACCTGCCCAGCTGACCAGCTCGAGTACATGACTTCTTTGCCCTCTTGCTCTTGCAACAGAAGCTTCCTTTCTGCGTGTTGACTGCCCTTTTCCATGATACCTGGCTCCTGACTTTGGTTACTTGATTCTTTGATTGCTTGCTTCCTCTTCAGTATCTATTGGCTGCTACAATGCCTGGTACTCCCTTTCCCTCAAACAGAACACCCTACGCTGCGAGCACCAGGTCCTCCAGTGCCTCCAGCATGTCGAGCTCCAGCTCTTCTGCCTCCTCGGACTCTGGTTCATACCATCACCACAAGAGCGGCAAGAGACGCGCCGCCAGCCGCAGCTCTGGCAGCTCTGGCAGCTCATTCAGCTCCAGCAGCAGCAATCGAGAACTCTTGAATCGGGAGGTTGTGCCGATCCCGAGAAAGAGAGCCCTCGCTCTCGCCTTTGTGGTCTATGCGGCCGGCGGCATGCCGTCCTACACAAAGCACGTCCGCCACGACGAGTTCCGCACATCCAAGACGGGTGTTGTCAAGGAGACAGTTCTCCTCAACAGCAGCTCGAACTCGCGCCGCAGCTACTCGTCGAGCCGCCGGTCAACGCCGTCTCCGTATGACGGTATGGGCGGCCATGGCCACCATCGCGGGCGTTACAGCGGCGAGGAGTACGGCGGACTGCCGCAGACCTATGACCCCAGCACTGGCCAGCCGATGCCGCCAATGGGCGGAGGCGGTATGCCAATGGGCGGCGGTATGGGTCAGCGTGGCATGAACCCGGGCATGCCGGGCATGAACCCCGGCATGGGTGCTAGAATGGGCCCGGGAATGGCAGCCAAGATGCCAAGTGGTGGTATCCCTGGAGGCGTCCCTGGTGGCGTCCCTGGAGGCGTCCCTGGCGGCGTCCCTGGTGGCGGTATGGGAATGAATGCTGGCCGGGTTCCGGGCGGTCCTCCCATGCAGGGCAGGCCCGGCCCGGGTATGCCTGGCGGCCGTGCACCTGGTGGTCAAGGTGACCCGATGCGGCCGGGCGCCCCGGGCGCTGGCCCCGGCAACCCCAACATGAAGCCAGGCGCTCCTGGTCCTGGTGGTCCCAACGTGAAGCCTAACATTGTCGACGGCGGTTAGTCGTTTCTTTCTCTTTCATCTTTCCCTTTTCTCATTTGTCTTATTATATCCTTTTTATGACTTTGCACTTTCTCTCCACCCTCTTTGGTTATGACCTCCCCTACCACGTTGTTGTGATCTTTCTTATTACTCTTTGGCTATGACGACGACTTCCTGCTGGTTAACTTGTGTTTCCTTACTGTGTATTATTTTTACTCTTTACGTTCCACACCAAACAGACGGCTGCCTCGGACACAGGACATCCAGGCACTGCCAACATTACAGTAACGATATATCACCTCTTGCTATTTATGATCGGTTTGGATATTGGCTTGGACTTTGGCTTGGACTTTGGCTTGGACTTTGGATTTATATATTTATGATTTTCTATGAATTTAACGACCACTCTCATTACACACGCACAAGTTTGATAGACGTGATACCTGCAGCAACACAAACTGCGTTGTAACAGTGGCGACAAATAACTCTCCGTAGAGTTTCATGCTACGTCTGCTCGCGAAGCTATGACGGGAACAGAAGTGCAAATGTTTTTGTTCTAAAACATAAGTTGTCAAAAATAGCAGAGCATTTAAGCCTCATCTACAATCCGACATGTCGACCTGTCAATTCCGTTTTGTTTCACTCTTCTGCACTTTGAATTTGCACATTTTCATTGCTCACATCGATTTATTGTCATGGGATCACCATGTAAGAATCGACAGCTTACTTACTTGATTCTGAGGGTCACTCACAAAAAGCTTGCTCTTCTATTCGCCTGCATGTGATATCAGCTCAAGGCTACCGCTGCCTAGACTTACACCTTGTTGCCCGCTCGATCATCGTCAATGCAGCTGTCCATCCATGTCCTGCTGCGTTAGCAAATAGAAATAATCAATGTCAGCCCTAACGCAGCAGTCAGCATGTCACCTATTTGCCAGGATAACACCAACCTTGGTCATTGATTGATCCTTGACTCCGAATTGATAGCACGCTTCTGTTTCTGCTCCGTTTAGACTTGAGCCTCGACTTGGGCATATACGGCGAGAGACACGTCCACCGTGTATGTCTATTCCGCATTCGACCCTGTGCAGATCTCGTCATCTCTGGAGTGAACTCACAGTCAACCTTGAGGCACATCGGACTCACCGTACAGTCACCGCATCTGCCATACCCATCGCCTTTTATTCCGCCTCTTCAATGCATCAAAATCGCGTCATTTAACAGCCATATCGCCAGCCATATCACTGCTAGCGATGCAAGATGCTAGTCACTGCCCCGACTCCCTCCCGGATCGGCCATGCCTATCGACTCGCCTTGCCGTATGCGGGTCACAGACGGAACGCAATTGACCATGGTGATTGGCCTGATTATTTGAGAGAATTGGTTTCGGCAGCTCATAGTTTGGGTCAGTCTGCAGAGCCGGCTAGAGGCACTGCTAAGAGACCCGAATTGTGACCAGCTCTAAGCTGCTGAGGCCACCAGCTGCCACCACACCTGAGGCTGTGCGCGGATACCCTGATTCTTAATTCTTATTTGGCTTGTCCACGCGGGGTTGACTTACAAGCATGGTCTTTCAATTCTAATCGCCTTAAGAGTCATTCCCGAAGAGAGATTTGCAACTCTTTTCCCCCGGCAGGTCTTTTTGTCTATCCTAGTCGATTGAGGCCGACAACCGTTTCTCTACTTTGACCAACAAGTACTCTCACTTACAACAGGCAGAGGCGTGCATTTTAGAGACATTTGCCAGGCAGCCCGCCAATCATAACGTCCAACGATGAACGCTATCCGACTAATACATGGCTGCCTTACCGTTTTTGCGATAACCGGCAACATGCATATTCACTGCGCGTAAAGCCAACAGCTTGGAGCCCAACTCGTCTTGCTTACCTTTGGCCGGGGGAACCTGTCTTGACAAGTCTTATTTCTGACTTTTATCTCCTGACTTTTGTGAGCTTTCCCAGCCAGTTGTTGCACATGCTGGGCGTGAGCTTAGGGTTTCCTCGTGCTCCTGTGCACACAAACATGAATTTGTAGACGCTATGAACGCGTATTAATCCCAGTCCAGACCAAAGAAAATCAAAGTGTAGAGTAGATCAATCTGTACATATTCCCAGTGCTACCAGCGTGCAACTACAAGCTCGGCAGAGAGGCAACTAGATAGTATCAGACAGGCCAGCTAGATCGGGACGTAACCAAGATTGTAAGGCACAAGCAGGCATCACGGGGATTTTTTTATTGATTTATTCTTTTAAACGACTATTATCTTCAAAAATGGCTTCACATGCAGCTGTGAATGTGATGTTGGCCCTTTTCCGAAAATACTATAAATATTACGTTCTTTCCCTTCTTGACTTCACCTGCATCACTCCTTCCTTTTACATTGACATTGAGCTTCTATGATATAGATAGTCTCCGACCAGGCAGTCGGCCACTTGACGCACCTCTTGTCTCTCTCACCACTCCACCTCACTCTAGTATATATCTGCCCTCTCCTGTCCTTGTGCGTTCATCTCGCATTCTCACTCCCTCTTACGTCTCTGTGGTTGTCCAATTCACTGCCGACCCCTCATTACATGTCAGCTGCATTTCGTTTGCTCGTGACTGTTTGTTATACCGTGGGTTAAAGCGCATCAGCTGCAGTTCCTCTCGTCTCTTACCTCTCTCTTCCATCTTCCATCTCATCAACATCTTTCATCGGCTCGCCCTGTGGTTTATCTCTATCGCTGTCGTCCCGTAGCCGACACTACTGTGCAGCATGATCGGAATCATGACAGACCCTATTGACGCTGGCACCCCCAGCCGGGCTTCCGACCCGTTCGCCAGCCAGTCATCAGCTCCGTCGGCTGCCCTTCTCGACTTCTTCTTTCCCGGCCTCTCCATGTTCACCAGCGCCCTCCAGCGCTACCTCCATATCGACCTGAACTACTACTTTCCCATTGTTATGTTCTTGGGTGGCATAACATTTGCTTGGAACTACTTCAGCAACTATCTCTATTCCAAAGTCGAAAACCATCTCATGTCCACCGTCGAGGTCCGCTATGACGACGAGGTCTACAACATGATCATGAGCTGGGTCGCTTGCCAGCCCTTTGCCCACAACGCTCGTCGCTTTATCGTAAACACGATCATCGGCTCGCGCTCCTACTCCGTCTGGGAGTTCAACAGACACTACAACTACGACTCAGACAGCTCTAGTAGCGCCGAGGATGACGAGGACGACCAGCTTGATGTCTCTGAAATTGCCGCCCAGGAAAAGGAAATGACTCCCGAGGCCCTCATGAGAAAGCATCGCCGCCAAAAAAAGGCGCTGTCCTACACCCCGACCTTTGGCACATACTACTTCTGGCACCGGCGCAACTTTATCGTCTTCCGCCGCAGCCAGAGCCGCGAGAACAACCAGACAGTGTCTTCTGATCAGCGTGAATCTATCACACTTTCATGCCTTGGCCGCGATCCCACTGTTCTCAAAGAGCTGCTGCTCGAGGCCCGTCACATGTACATAGAGCGCGACTGCCACAAGACGGTCATCTACCGTGGCAGCAGCTCGGGTCGCCGCTACCGTTTGGGTGAGCCTACCTGGGTCCGCTGCATGGCCCGCAACCCCCGCCCGCTGTCGACTGTCATCCTCAACGAAAAGGTCAAGAACGACCTTGTCAGTGATATCAAGGACTACCTTGATCCGGCAACACGCCGATGGTATGCGAACCGTGGTATCCCATACCGCCGTGGCTATTTGCTGTATGGTCCTCCTGGCACCGGAAAGTCTTCGCTCAGCATGTCGCTTGCTGGCCACTTCAAAGTGAATATCTACATTGTCAGCCTCAACGGTGTTGCAGCCACTGAAGAAACACTTGCGCAGCTGTTTAATGATCTCCCGCGAAAGTGTATTGTTCTTCTCGAGGACATTGATACGGCCGGCTTGACGCACACGCGTGAGGGCGAGGAAGATGGCAGGTCCAGCAAGACCAAGGCCAAGGATGAAAATGGCGAAAATTCCGAAAGCGAAAGCAGCTCTTCCTCGGACAGCGACAGTGACTCGGATGCAACAACCAGCAGAAAGAAGGACAAGAACAGCAGCAAGGACGACGAGTCGTCAGAAAAAAAAAGCAGCAGTCGCAGTAAAAAGGACAAAGCGGGCAAGCTATCGCTGTCTGGTCTTTTGAATATCCTTGATGGTGTTGCCAGCCAAGAGGGCCGCCTCCTCATCATGACGACCAACCACATAGAAAAGCTTGACAAAGCTCTCATCCGTCCCGGCCGTGTTGACATGATGGTCAAATTTGACCGTGCGGACCGCGACATGATGGAGTCACTCTTCAGGTCCATCTTTGCCACACTCGAGGGTGACTCATACCATGTCCCTTCCACAAAGCGCCGCAGTAGTAGCCTGACATCGGCAGAAAAAGACATAAAGAGGGCTGAGCAAGAAGAGAAGGAGTTGCAACTCTATCAACAAGCCAGGGAGTTTGCATCGTCTGTTCCTGAGCTCATGTTCAGTCCTGCCGAGCTGCAGGGATACCTGCTGAAATACAAGCGCGACCCTATCGGAGCCGTCGAGGGCGTCAAGGATTGGGTGGCCGAGACAAATGCCGCCAAGGCCAAGTCGGAGCGCCGCAAAGAGCTTCGGGCAGAACGGTCCAAGGCACGGGCTAAGCGCCGCAAGGAGAAGGAGGCCCGCAAGAAGCTCGAAAAGAAGGAAGAGAAGAAGAAGGCCAAGGAGGAGAAGGAGAGAGAGGAAAAAGAGGAAGCAAAGGAGAAGGAAAAGGAAAAGAAGAAGAAGTCCAAGAAGACTAAACTTTTGGAGACCGACGCCGAAACTTCGGATAGCGAAACAGATGAGGAGAAGCTGGCCGAGAAGAAGGCCGAAAAGAAGAGAATCTTACGCGAAAAACGCAACAAGAAGCGGACAGCAGAAACGGATGCCGCGCCTGCGGAATCTCCCACTTTGCCTGCCGCTTCTTCTGCCTCGCCTGTCACAACGCCCTCCTCGCCGTCAGTCTCATCTGGTGACCAGTCTGGCGACCTGTCAGAGCCCGCGTCTGAGACATCATCCAAGGCGACAACTGTTGACCACCATAATGTGTTTGAGGCTGAGGCTGAGGCTGAGGCTGATCTCAAGATTGTGGCAGCAAAGACGGGTACACAGCAGGTGGATGCCCATACCTAGAGTCTTGCTTTGGGAGAGATTTTATGTTGTTTTACTTTTTAAATTGTGTTTGGTTTGATTTGAATCTTGGTGTTTTATTGCATATCGGAAGAGAAGGGGGGTGGTCTGGCGCGATACGGTTAAACATGGCCAATGCAGTCGTCTGCATGGCTCACTTGTCTTCATTTCCTTTATCGTGTTTTTTTTTTTTTCTTCTGTTTTTGTTTTGTCCATACAGTACTTGTTCAAATCACGATTTCATCATACACGATCAAAGTGAATATTTTAAATAGATGGAAACAAAGTAAGCACTGTTAAATTTCATGTCTACAATCTAGTTCAGCGTCGGCATAGAGACATCGGCCTTTTGAGAGATCGCATCAGAAGCCTGCCACAGCGTTGTCACCGTCTTCTGCTGCGTGTAAAAGTTGACGCCCGGCCGCCCGTAGAACGTGCTCGCACCGCCGCCTGCAATGCTCTTCTTGTTGCCCGTGAACGAAAACATTGGCAGAGGCACCGGGATCGGCACATTGATACCGACCTGGCCGGCCTCGATGCGCCGGCGGAAGGTCTCCGCCGTCGCTCCTGACCGCGTAAAGATGGCCGTGCCGTTGCCGTACTCGTTCTTGTTGATCAGCTCGATCGCATCGTCGAGCGTCGGCACATTCAGGCACACCAGCACAGGGCCGAAGATCTCCTCCTTGTAGCACGTCATATCAGGTGTCACGTTGGTGATGATCGTCGGACCGACCCAGTTGCCGTTAGGGTACTTGTCTGGCTTCTGGCCGCGGCCGTCCAGCAGAATCGTGGCGCCCTCCTTCTCGGCACTCGCAATAATGCTCTCGATCCGGGCCTTGCTCTGGGGGTGAATCACGGGGCCGACGTCGGCACCAGACTCGAAGCCGCCGTCGACCTTGAGCGACTTGGCCATTTCGGCCAGCTCTGGGATCCACGACTCCGTCTCCGGGCCTACAGTGACCAGGGTCGACAGCGCCATACAGCGCTGGCCAGCGGCACCGAAAGCAGCACCAACAACCGAGTTCATAAAATGGTTCTTGTTGCAGTCGGGCAGGACGGCGGCGTGGTTCTTGGCACCCAGATTAGCCTGGACACGCTTGCCGTTGGCTGATCCGCGAGTAAAGATGTACTCGCCGGCCTTGTTGCTGCCCACAAACGAAATGGCTTTGATGGCAGGCTCGTCCAGGATGTAGTCGACCGTCTTGTGCGCACCGTGAACAATGTTTACAACGCCGTCAGGAATACCGGCCTCGCGCACAAGCTCGGCCAGAATCATGGCAGCACCAGGGTCGCGCTCCGATGGCTTGAGAACCAGAGTGTTGCCCGTCACGGTAGCAATCGGAATGCACCACAGCGGGATCATGGCGGGGAAATTAAAGGGGCAGATGGCCGCCACCACGCCCAGAGGCTCGCGGTAGCTGCGGGTTTCCATGTCCTTGGCCACCTCGAGAACCTCGCCCTTGAGTAGTTCCGACGCGCCGCAAGCGGCCTCGGCGACCTGGAGACCACGCAGAACGTCACCGCGCGCATCAGCAAATGTCTTGCCCTGCTCGAGAGTGATGCTCGCAGCAAGGCGGTCCCAGTTCTCGCGAATCAGGCTAACGAAGCGGAACATGAGCGACTGTCGGTGGATCACGCTCATGCTGCTCCAGGCCGGGAACGCAGCCTCGGCAGACGCAGTCGCCCGCTTTAGCTCGGCATCGGTCATTTGGGGTACGCGGGTAATCAATTCGTTTGTCGCGGGATCGTGGAGGTCGAGAAACTCGGTCGACTCGGAGTGGACAAAGCGATTGTCGATAAAGTAGGGCGTCGGCTCGACCTTGGCCTGGGCCGTGGTGATATGCGCCGTTGGGTAGGAGGTGGTCGTGCTGGGCAGGCGGACATCGTTGTAATCGGCCGGATTGCGGCGCACGGCCGAGGCGTATATGCTGCGGGTAGAGACACGGGGAGCCATGTTGGTGGGCTTGAGAGAAGAGGAAGTCAGCGAGGGAAGACGACGAGCCAAAGAGGCAGAGGGCCGGGCTGAGCCAGCAGCCGTGACTGCACTGCTCGATATTAAACGACGCATGGTGTGTGATGTCTTTAGATTGGAAAAATGTGAAAGGGATATAGATAGAAGAGGAAGACGAGAGAATGGAGGAGATTGATGACGTTATGATGTCAATGAAAGAAAGAGGGAGTAGACAATATATATGCGGGAATGAGATGTGAAATTGGAAGGAGGGGAAGAAATAAACCAGGAAGGAGCAGACGACACAACTTATAAGCACAGAACCCGTGCAAGACCCGAGGAAGAACGGCGGCAAGAGTCTGCATCCAACAACGATACACGACGACAGCTGGTTGTAGTCGTACAACTAGGGACTAATACAAAGCTACTCCGTACGGAGAAGATGGCTGCAGCTTACAGCGATCAAGTAGACGGACCGGGGTGTAAACGGTGTGTGGGGAGGTGGAGTAAGTACAGCACGGGGAAAGGGAATAAAGAGAAAAACAACAAGCAATCATGGGGTTGTGGGGAGTGTGAGTGTGCTGAAAGTGATATGGGGAGGCGAAACAGGACTGTGTGGATGATCTTGAGCTACTGCATCTTGGATATTGAGAGACAAGATGATGGTGATAATGACGTTAAGTGGATGCAATTGATTAGGTAATTAAATTGCAGTATTGGTGATCTTTTTTACTGAGAAAAGCAGGTGCGACTGGCTGTGCTTTCCTCTTCTGTGCAGTTATTCTGCTGATATCACGAAGACAATCGAAATGAAAATGCACTGCAAATGGAATTATGCGACAGCACACCCAACAACCTACAGACGCCGGCTAATAGATGTGATACATACAAGTGTTAGAGCCGCCGGCGTGGGGCGTGCTACAGGCGGTGTAAGGCCCGGCAAGATGTGCACTGAGAGAGCCCGTAGAGCCAACAGCACGAAGACAGCCGTCTAATGCCGAGGGGCCGAACCCGAAAATGGCTGGCCAGCTGTGAAATGCGAAGTAATGAATGTGTTTCTGCCGCTGGAGAACTAGCCGCAGTAGTGGTTATGGAAGCTGGAACAAAGACGGGTAAAGATGGGCCGGGGGTGTAAACAGGTTCGGGGTATTGTTGGTGGTTTGAAAGCGGACTGCAATGAAAACGGTCTAGCAAAGCAAGAGCTCTTGGTAGTGTTTAGCAGTGACAGTAGCTAGCTATGACAGTAGGACCATAAACGTAATCAAGAATCGATATCATGACTGAGGATATGTTTACGCGGGAATGGGGACGTCTCTTATACATTTGCTAGTAGACGGACATCACAGCAGAAAGCTACGGGTCTATCGAAGCAATACAGACACGGCACACAACCGCTCTTCTCTTGATCACTACATAAAGTGCTTCTGCCGTGCCGCCCCAACTGATCATGATGGCAGTTGTCTTTCGGAGGCATTCGCGATATATTAGAGCTTACATAAGGGCTGCGTCGGTTGTCTTGCAGAGGAAGGTTTGATGGTGTCTCCTTCTTTTTGTGGTCACATCCCACACACTCTAATGTGGCTATCTTCGGCAGAAACACACGCGGCATCATACTCTCTACCAAGCTTATATCTCGCTGCAAGTCGCCTAAAAGACCGCCCAGCGGCATTTAGCCAGGGCACAAGCCGATGTTATGTACCAAACTACAGCAAGACACAGATAGAGCCGTGTCTACTGCTACTGTCGCCCGGCGTTGTAAGCTCCCCGAGACCCACTTATGCGACACCTGCGTGAGGGGAAGTCACAGCCAGACACACTCAGTACTATGCGTACTCATATCTACTCACATTCACAATCTGATACGGCTCAGTTAAATTTAACCTTAACACACTTTATTGCGCCTTGAAAAAACAAACTATGATATAAAACAAAGAGAAGTCAAGCAGAAGAAGCAAGACGAGAAACAAGAGCAAGGCAAAGAAAAGAAAAGAAAAGAAAACAGAAACGAAAACAGAAAACGAAACTTGAAAGCAACGCATACATGTTATGCCTCGTCTCTCTCAACACTGCACATTTTCTTGCTTATTTCGCGCAACTTGCCGCTTCGGAAACATTCTCCGACACGTAAACAATCAGAACTAGAAATCGACACGCTCGCACCATCTTTTCGTTGAAGACACGCAAGGCAGCTTACTGCTGGCTGCGGGTCGCCCGCTTAGTGGCGCCCTCCTTGCTGGCAGTCTCGACACCCGACGCGGCAGTGGCGTCGGCCTTGTCCTTGCTCTTGCTGTCAGATGTGGCAGCCGCAGCCTTGCCCTTGGGGGCAGGGGCAGGGGCAGAGCCGCCCAGGACAAAGATACCGGCCAGCAGAGTGAACAGGATGGCAAAGATGGCACCGGGAACCTCGGGCACAGCCTTGACAGCCAGGACGGGGTCCTCAGAGGCCAGGGCCAGGAAGTCGGTGACCTTGGTCTTGATGAACAGGACGGGGTCCTCCTGGAACGCAACCTGCGACGAGGCCTCAGGCTTCTTGTCCTCGACCTTGGGCTTCTCGGCCTGCTCGGCAGCCAGCTCCAGAGGGCGCTTCTCGAAGAAGGTCTCCTCGGCCAGCTTGCGGGCATCCTCGACAGAGTGGCCAATGTAGATGTTGTCGAACAGAATGTCGTTCTGCATGGTCCAGATCTCGAAGCCAATGGCGCCCATGGGCTCAAAGTTCGAGGGGGTCTTGTCGTCAAAGTAGGCGGGGTTCTTGATCTTGCGAGGAGCCCAGACGCCCTTGTAGGCCGGGTTGTCGATCAGGGGAGCAGACCACTTGCCCTTGTACTCGGGGTTCTTGGTCATGGGCTTGGTCCAGGGGCCGCAGCCAGACACTTCGGCGCAGGCAGGGTTGGGGACAGTGGGGGCAATCCAGTCACCATCCTCGTCGTCCTCCCAGTCGGCGGGCTTGACAGCCTCGGGGTCGGCAACGGTCAGGGGCTCCTCCTCGAGCCAGTCCTCGGGCTTGGTGGCCTCCTCGTCGACAATCTCGAAAGGAGCATCCTCATCCCAGTCCTCGGGCTTCTTGGCCTCGGGGTCAGCAATGCGGGCCTCGTCAACCCAGTCCTCGGGCTTGGAGTCCTTGGCATCGTCAATCTCCTTGGGAGGGTTGACGGCGGGCGTGAAGTCCTCCAGGAGGCTGCCCTCCTTGACGTTCTCGCCGTTCTGCTGGATGATGTACGTGTTGTTGGGGTGCACAATCAGGGTGTACAGCTCGGTGGTCTTGACGACGCGAGCAGTGGGGGGGCTGTTGAGGTGCTTCTCCTCGTACTCGCCCGTCTTGGGGTTCTTGTGGTTGAAGATGAAGTGCACCTTGTTGGTGTGGCCGCACTTGTCGGGGCCGAACATGATGACGTAGGGCGTGGTGTTGGCGAACTCGTCCTGGTGCAGGGCCTTGGTGTCGCGGAGCAGCTTCAGGTAAGCACCACCGCACTCGAGGCCGTTCTGCAGCTTGACCTCGTACTGCACAACCAGGGACTTGCCCTTGTTGTCAATCTTCTTGGGGAACTTGGCGGAGATGGCGTGGTGGGCGGCCTTGTTCTTCAGGACCAGGCCCTTGTCGCCCTCGATGCCCTTGTAGACGGTGGGCTCCTCAACGGACCACTCGCCGACGTAAGCCCACTCCTCGTCCTCCTTGCCCTTGATCTCCTTCTTGGCGTGCGACGGCTTCCACCGTGTGTCCCAGTCGTCGGTGAACTGCTCAAGGAAGTCGGCCTTGATGGTTGTGGGCTGGGCAGTTAGTTTCTGTGTGGTTTCGTAGCTAGCATTAAGCTCGAATCAAGCTCAAAAGAAGCTCAGTCGAGCTCAAAGCTCGTCATCAAAAATACTCACAGTGAAGCTGGGGGCCTCGGCAGCGACAGAGGACGAAGCCTCCTCGACCTCCTCGGCGTACGAGGCGCCGGCCATCATGGCCACGCTCAGGGCGGTGGCAACAGTGTTGATGCGCATTGTGGCTGTTGTGTAGATGTGAGGATGGATGAAGATGAAGATGGAGCTTCCGATCGCTTGCGACAGGAACGAATGCAGTTAATGTCTGGGAATGAGACAATGAAGAGACGACAGTGCAGTCGTATTGAAGAATGAAAGACAGAAGAAAGAAGAAAGACGGAAGAGAAGAGAGGGATGGAGGAGAGGGAAGACGGAAGAAAGAAGAAGAATGGAAGACGATGCTCTTTTTGTGGGGGGCGCACCTTGAGAAGAGAACAGGTGTAGATTGGCCCATTGGCGAGACACACAGCGACGGAGCGACAGACACAGAGCGACAGGCCAGAGTGGAGCCAGTCCGAGAGGTGAGCTTCCAACGTGTCCTCTACTGTCTCTACTGTGCACGGAGTGGCTGCGAAGCATAAACCACCCTAGTACCTGGCGGCGCTGCCACTAACAGATGGGCCTTCAGGCTGCATGCACTGTACTGAATGTGTGCTGTGATTGGATGGCTGGTGCTTTACAGCGGGCTCCAGCGGGCTACAGGGAAGCTTGGTCCCTGTGAACAAAGGCCCATCGCGCCTTCCCTCCGGCAACAAACAAGTGCGGGGCGCCTTCCTTTGCTGCTGTTTGGAAAGGCTGGGGCCGGCATCTCCTATGGCGATTTTAGGAAGTTTAGGAGTTCTTAGCACTGTTTAGCAGTGTCTGGAATGGGTCTGTGGGCCTAGGAAGAGCTTCGAACCTTCCATCTCTTTGTTTCGCCTGTTTCGCTGCCTTTGAAGATGCCGCACGTGCACTGGAAGATGGATCAATATGGAAGGAGCATACTGGTCACATCTCACGAAGTCAAAAAAGGAAGGAACGATACATTGCTTTGATAAGCATGATTACTATGCACATGAGCAGTCGCCAAAATACAGACATATGATGATGCCACGATGCATCGACCACGATGCAACATGAAATGGACAGATTACAAAAACGAATGCCACAAGCCGTCTGCACGCCGCAAGCCGCACGCCAAAGCCATTAGCGGCGCCAGCTGCGATAACAGACGCAGGCACAATCCGCAGTGGCTCTCCACAGCCAGCCGGGCTGATCGCCGTCTGGGAGGATAAATTACTGCTTCCAGTAGCATAGCCACGTATTACGTCGGGGTATTAGTTGAGGTAGGGTAGAGGACAAAGAGATGCGTATCTTGCAATGTAGTACGTTCTCATCTGAAAGACTAGAGAATTGATCTCCGTCAGGGACAAGGTCAGGGACAAGACAGCATAACGGCCAGATGGGCCCGGGTTTCATGCGGCGTCCATCTCAGACAAGACGGTAGAAAGAGCTAGACAGTCTTATTGCAGAGCACGTAAGATAGGCTGGGCAATGAATACATTGTAGACACGCAGGGACGAGACAGACAGCCTCGGTCGAATAACCACGGGCTCATTGGTCAATCCGTCAGCAAAACAGCACTCTTCAACGGGACACATCTTGCAGCTAGTGTGAACTGATACAGACCAACGTGATCCTATCAACTGTAGGTATTGTCGGTATCGATAACTCTAGAGACTACAGAGAACGAGAACAGCCCGCACAACTGGGCGTATCTCGATCTGGAGAAGCACCACGTGGAGAACGACTGCACGTATTGCGCGATTCCACCAGCAGATACTCCACTTTTGTCATGATTATGTAATCTGCAATTTTCCCACCTCACGACTAAGAACCTCATCCCGCTTTTTGCATCATCATCCCGCCCTCGTTGACGCCGTTTTTACACCTTACGAGTACATCTTGAAATCCTAGCTTTAGGCTCATCTCAAACCGGAAGCAAGTCGGAAGTAAGACAGCCCATCTATGCCAAGCTCCTCTAAACAGGACAAGCATCTCCGTTGGATATCACAGCGACATCTCGATATTAACTGATATCATCAGATATACGACTTAAAGCTATATTTAATTTAGCCGGCGGAATATTCACTTCCATATTGCACTTTCATAGTGTACCACGAATCACGACAGGTGGAATAAGACACATCAATCGACTATAGTATCTAATTATTGAATATCTCGAAATTGCTTCATCCGGACGAACACCGGATATAATACTTTGAGATACCCGAACTACCGAATTACCGTCACAATGTCCGCCCCGGAATTTGAGAGCAACGACCAGCTGGTAATCTCCAGCGACCCCAAGCACCCGGCCAACCTTGTGCCGTCGCTGTGCGCAAAGTTCTGGACTCTTGGCTGGGTCACGGGCACCGGCGGCGGTGCCTCCATCCGCGATGGGTGAGCATTCCATTTTATTAATGTGTAACTCTTTTGATAGGACTAACGGACAGTGACCTCGTTTACATTGCACCGTCGGGCGTGCAAAAGGAGCTCATGAAGAGCGACGACATCTACGTCATGTCCCTCGAGGCCCAGGCCAAGTACGAGCAGGAGCAGGCCGCCGCCGGCTACAAGGACGGCGGCAGCGCCCTGCACCCGCTGCGCACCTATGTCCGCAGCCCCCGCGCGTTCAAGCCGTCGCAGTGCACGCCGCTGTTTTTGGCGGCCTTTACCAAGCGCGACGCCGGCTGCTGCATCCACACGCACAGCCAGTGGGCCGTGCTGATCACGATCCTGCTCGAGCACGAGCACCGCGTCTACGGCGGCCGCAGCGGCAAGGCGACCGAGTTCCGCATCAACAACATTGAGCAGATCAAGGGCTTCCGGCGCGGCCCCCACAAGGCGGGCAACCTGGGGTACCACGACACGCTGGTGATCCCCGTCATTGAGAACACGCCGCAGGAGGAGGACCTGACGCCGTTCCTTAACAAGGCGCTCGAGGAGTACCCCGACACGTACGCGGTGCTGGTGCGGCGGCATGGTGTCTACGTCTGGGGCGACAACCCGGACAAGGCCAAGGTGATGGCCGAGTGCTTCGACTACCTGTTCCAGCTGGCCATTGAGATGAAGAAGCTCGGCCTTCCGTGGGAGAGCACTGTCGCGCCTGTCAAGCTGCACCACTAGGGCTGTAAGCGCAGACTGCAGAAACGGCGACCCGACAAGCGATGACCGTGTACAGACACTTGGCAGGTCACGAGATTATATCCAATTAACCAAAAATGAAAGACAATTGCATGAAAGACAACTTTTAATAATTAAACTCAGTATTAGACATATCCAAAAGGTATAACGCTATGAATGTGCAGTTGTGGTTTTCCTCCTCCATTACTTAGGCTCCCTTCCTCTCCATACAGATATTATTGTCGACTCTACAGAGCAAACACGGCGGCGGCGAAACCGACAACGCCCAGAAGAGAGGTGGCGACGCGCAGAGACTCGCCGGCGCTCTTGTCGGTAGTGGCAGCAGACGACGACGCGGCAGCACCGGACTGCGTGGCAGAGCCGGTCTTGGTGGACGAGCCAGTGCCAGTGGCAGTGCCGGTGGTGGCGGCGGCACCGGAGCCCGAGGCAGCAGCGCCAGAGGCAGTAGCAGTAGCGGCGCCAGTGGGCGAGCCCGAGGTGGTGTAGTAGTACTGGCTGATGCAGCCGGACACGCAGGTGGAGTAGTCGGCGTTCTCCTGGGCAGTGCCATTGCCCTGGGGGCAGGCGGCGACACAGTCGGTGGTGGCGTTGACCTGGGCGGCGTCGGGGTTGGGGACGGTGATGCACTTGGCCTGGCAGTCGACGTCGCCGGCGGCGCACGCAGCAAGGCACTTGGTGATGGCGACCTGCTGGGACGACTGGGGGTAGCTGCTGGAGGTGGAGGTGGCCGGGGTGGTGGCGGCAGACGAGGCGACGGCGGCAGAGCTGGACTGGGCGGTGGCCAGGGCGGCAAAGGCGCCGACGATGATGGTAGAGAAACGCATTTTGATTAGATATTAAGTGTGTAAGTGGGAATGTTGTGTAATAGAAGTGAATTAACGAGTGTGAGGTTTACAAACGAGTGTGAGAGTGATACTGAGATGATATCTGAGGAAGAAAGAAGGAGAAGAGGAGAAAGAGAAGAAGAAGAGGGAAACAAACAGAACGAGTCTGGGGAATGGTTGTGTTAAATACGGACTGGGCAGTCAATACAGCAATGTGATGGAATAAAATAATTTGAATTTAAATCAAGGGACGATACTTGGAATAATACCACAATACGAGGCAATGTCAACAGACCCCTGGGCATCCTTCATAGTAGTCATAGTATTAGGAGCGGGCAGCAACAAGTTCCTTGGCCGGGCTAGACGAGAGCATGGCCCAGAGTCCAAGAATAGAGCAAGGGATAACCTTGGCTAGAGGTCATCAAAAGACTTTACTTTCTATTCTAGTATAAGGTGTGGTGTACAGCATAGCATCACTCGCAGCAACGGCCTTGCAATGTTGTGTCTCAGTGCTTTCAGAGGAAATGAGTCTCTTGGTGTCTTTGAGTGCCAGTGTTGCATGGAGAGCATTCTACATCAGACAATTATATACAAGTATATCAGACAATTATACATCAGACATTGACAGAGAGACACACAGCCACGCATTTGTGAATATGAATGTGCCTGAAGTCTCTGTTCGCCCGTCTCGCGATCAAAGCTCACGCGAAATTTTGCCAGTCTCCATCTCGGCTGCATCTCATGACATCTCGGCTCGGTGCATGGACTTTCTTATTGCCCCCTTTCATCACCTTGTGAGTACACTGTCCGGTCATGTAAAACAGGTACTCTCACTGACAGGGGTGAGATGAAGAACCAGTCATGACCTGAAAATCTGGGGAACGTGAAATGCAATGGACAGGGGTGTGTTTTTTGTTTCTTCTTTCGTTTCTTTTTGCTGCTCTTTTCTCCTCTTCTTACCTCATATTTACTCCCGTCGGCTGTTACTACCCAAGTGGACTTGCCAGGCTCTTAATGCATGCCAACAGCATGACTATCTTCCTTGGAACATCAGCTCCTTCATTGTGACTGGAAATGAATGAAAGAAAAGAAATAAAAAAACGTACGTCTGTTGTCCTACAACACAAAACAGCAAATCATCAACAAAGCAAAGAAGAGGGTCGCACATCGCCTCATGGTACTTGAATATATTTAGACGCCCGAAAGCTAAACGAGGCAAAGTCCCCTGGAGTGTGACGAACGTCGCATCGGGCATCGGCACCGTACGCCAAGTGGTCAGTGTTGTTCTATTTGTTGTCTCTACATTGATACTTGCTGTCGCGAGTCGTGTCAAGCTGTCGTTTCTATGACCAATGCAAACCACATCCCTGTCTCACCTGGCAAACCATAAAGCGCCAAGAATTACTTTAATCTTATTCGATCGAGCTGATCAATTCGGAGGCTGTACAAAATAGAGCTTTGCTTTTGAATAATTCACTTTGTGCTTTGTGCAAATGACCAGATAATCATAACAGCACGGCTGGTAATTGAGGTCGCGATTGATTAATATCAGACTGAAAGAAAAATCAAATAAAAGAAAGTAAACACAACTCAAAGTCGTATTGTTGCCGTCCGTGAAACAGGCTTTGCTTTGTGCTTGTCCAGTTCGCTATTGGTGTCCATTGGAGCCACATCGAGTGCAGCTGACTCTGCTCGTATTGACGGCATGTTTCCGTTGGACAAGGGCAACTTGTGCAGAGGCAAACTCCCAATCAGCATTCGGCAGCATTCGTAGCTAGTCGACGAGTTGTGCTCAACACTGGAATGCATGTCTGATCTCCACGGCCATCGTCATTCCTTTTCTCACAGCTTCCAGCTTATTCCCTGTCAGCCTGTTCCAATCAACCTCTTCAGAGTACAGAAGACAGAGTACTAGCTGGATGTCCGGCACAGTTTTGATTCAATCCGGTTGACGCCACACCTAATTTGATTGCGGTTGCAACAGGCGTGATCTCTGCGAAGTCCAATTTCCTGGGGTAATACATGGAGAAGCCAAGGGGTGCTTTGCGTCGTAAGATACTTTTGCGACGGCGTGCTTTGCGGTGTCTATTCAGTGGCGAGGTGGGAGCTGCTGTTATCACGACTCGTTTAAACTCGTTTAAATGCCTGAGCTGAAAGACATGGTGCCTCGGTGAGAAATCGTCTGGATTCGTTTCGAACATAAATTCATGTCAAAAGCTAATGAATAAATAAATTAAAAAAAAAGTAAAACCAAGACAATAAATAATACAGTACTTAAATCAAGTAAAATCCCGAGAATACTGAAAATAAATATCAGTCAAATGATATTGGGTTGTGATGGAAGAATGTTCTTTCAAAAAAAGAAGACACCTTCGAAATATCACCAAAAACAATACTGCAAAAAAGGCAAAAATGAGATGTCAAGGTCTTACCCGGAATCGAACCGGGGCTACTGGAATCAGAATCCAGTGTCCTAACCGCTAGACTATAAGACCTTTGTTATTTGATATCAGCTCAACCGATGATACTAATTATAGAGGCTCGGCTAGCTCTGCATATCTTCACAAGTGTCCGGCAAATGTCAGACTCTGCCACACAATGCAGTAGATATATATACATTGACCGAGTCATTGAGCTACTGCAATACATGGCGCTGGATAATGCACAAAAAACTGCCTGGATCTTCAATTCGGAGCCCCAGATCTACATCGACATGCACAGATTAGTAATCACGCATTCTTCTACTTGATGACGCTCCCGTCTTACATTGAAACTTTATTTCATTTCTGGTTACGACTTCTAAACGACATCTACCATGGAATCGGTCCCTCGCGGTTGGAGTATGTCCCCGTCTCGCCGTCAAAGCCCAACGTCGCCAGCCGCACCGTGTTGATCGACCCGTTTGCCGGCGTGTCGTAACCGCCGTAGTGGTTGAGCCCGGTCGCGCAGTAGCCGGGGCACGTCATGTTGATCTTCCAGTTGCGTGCGTCATTCTCGAACTGCACCGCATAGAAGAGCGCCAGCATGTTGAGCGCCGACTTGCTCGCCGCGTACGGGCTGGTCGGCGACAGGTTCGGCCGCAACCACGACTTGGGGTCGGACTTTTGAGTCAGGCTCGCGAGCCCCGACGACAGGAACACGATGCGCTTGGGGCCGTTGGAGCCGACCGACTGCTTGAGGAGCGGCAGGAAGGCGTCGGTGACGGCGGCCACGCTGGCGACGTTAGTGTCCATCACGGCGGCCCATGCACGGCGTGCGCGCGTCGCTGGGTCCAGTGCTTTGTCCGCGGGAGTGCTCGGCTCAGAGATGCCTGCATTGTTCACGAGCACATCCAGGCGGCCGTGCTTGGCCTCGACCTCCTTGACGGCGGCGGCAATGGACTCGTCGGACGTGACGTCCAGCACGAGCGACTCGACGGGCAGGCCCTGGGCGACCAGTGCGGCCGTGGCCTCTTCGACGGCATCCTTGCGGCGGCCGGCCAGGATGACAATGTAGTCATCCTTGTGCTCGGTGGCCAGGCGCTTGACCGTCTCGAGGCCGATGCCCTGGTTGGCACCGGTGATGAGAGCAACAGTCTTGGACATTGTGTGTGTTTGTAGTTTAGATATGTGAGGGGAGCCAAGGTGAGTCGGTGAACGGTGAGCTAACTAGTGTCGCGATAGTAGCGATAGGCAAAACGGAAACCGAAAAACGACGGGGTGCTGTGTTTTTATAGTTGTGAATGTTGATTTTCTACTTGTAGCAATGCGACAATAGTCTGTGCTGTTTCTATTCAACCCCTCTTCATGACGCCTTTTCTGCCTCTTTTCTTCTGCTCTTCCGCCGCTGCCACGCCGGGCGAAACGCTCCCGCCCTTGCGTGGCCAAAGGCAAAGTGCTTAAGCGAAGCCGAAGCCAGAGCTAAAAACCGAAAGCTAAGAGCTGAATGCAGTAAAAGCAATATCAGATGCAAAGCAGACAAAAGTACCAACTCGGCCGCTATTCTGGCCAATCTCCGGGTGCTGGCAGCTTTTGCCGTGCACGAGTTGGAGACATTGGGGACAATTGAATGACATGTCCGAATCCAGTTAAACAGCTTTCGATCATGTCATACAATGTTGGTTCGCGAGGCTGCATCTTCCGCCGTGCGGACAAACCAAGCCTGTCTTGGCCGCTTTGGACCGACTTGAACCGTCCTGGACCAGCTTATGTCCGGACGCGCGTGGCCATCCATTGCTGACATAATCAGGGCTATTGGCGTGGCCGGACTTTAGCAGTGCAACTCGCGACACCATCGGGTTGCATTCGCGAGCGTTAAGCCCTTGCACGAATCCTTCCATCAGTTGTCGCCCCGGACCTCCGCACAAAAGCCGTTGACAGATCCCGCGTGACAGATGTAGCTGTCATTTTTTTTTTAAAAAAAAACGTTTGGCGTCATCGGGTCCCCAGGTTTCGTGACATTGACAGATTGACAGAATCCTTCGCGTCTCTGCGCGACCCACGCCGGTTGGCCTGTCCGGCTGCGACGGTTTAATCGTGCCATCCTCGCGCTCTGTAGTCATGCCAGCCCGGACTTCAAAAGTCGACGGGAACTGCCATTCAAACGCCGTCGTGGGTGCAAGCAGTACCAAGAGTTTTGAATTGCCGGGGCCAAATCCCGCGATTTCTGCAATGGTCGTGGATTGCTCGTAGTGTCAAAGTAGCCCCTTTGACAGTGATTTCCCTCACACAAGCTCGGCATCATTCGCCTCAACCAGCGGTTTCGCATCGGACCACCGCAGGATCAGCACGTCGCCGTCGCGGCCGCGCACAATCTCGTCGACGTCGGTGCCGTGGCCGCGGATGGCGCCGTCGCGCAGGAAGCGCACAAACACGGCGCTGTCGAGGTCCGGGCCGTCGATCATGTTGATGTTGCCGGTCGTGTCGTTCAAGTTCTGCAGGTTAGGCGGGAACGAGGCGAGAAACGACGACAGGTAGTGGTTGTGCAGCAGGGCCTGGTGGCGTGTCGCGTAAGCCAGCTCGGTCTCGGACAAGCGCTTGCGCAGGTCGTCGGACGACAGGTAGTGCAGCATGTGCTTGTCGATCTTGGCAATGCGTGCGCGCAGGAGGCTGCGCACGAGGAACTTGTAGCGCTCGAGCTCGGTCTGGATGACGATGAGGGCAAAGTTGGTCTTGGGGTCGAGGTCGCCGGTCATGTCCTCGACCTTTTCGATCTGGCGCTTGATGCGCTGGTTGACGCGGTCGAGCAGGTCTGGCTGCCACGGCAGCAGCTCGGGAGCAGACCGCTCGGCGACCCAGGCGCGCGTGATGGCCTGCAGGTCGCGGGTCTCGGAGCCGGCAACGGGGTCGAGGCTGGGGTCGACCTCGCGGAGGATGTCGTCGATATCCATGGTGTGGGTATTGGGATGTATATGTGTAAAGAGGCGTTGCTTGACGGCTTGATCTTGGAAGCTTGATCTTGAAGCTCAACGACCCTGAAAGCTTAAGCTCAACCTAATTCAGGGACAGCACGCGACGCGTCGTGGTGGGGGATTGACGAAGAAATATTACATAAGCTTGCTAAGTGTGGTGGAGCCCCCGAGTTGTGCATTTGCATTCTTTATGCATGTGATGCATGATTGTGACGCGGAGGTTATGCAACGGCTCGTTGCATTTCAGTCGCATCCAGAGGCAAAAGGCATGTATGACGACCCGACTATCACTTTGCCGCTGCCGACATCATATTACGTGCAAATACAACATGGTGACGGCGAGTGTATCATGATTAGATAAGCATGCTATTTTGAGAAGTCTCGTCACGAAGATCAATAGTTGCAATATCTGTCCAGTCGGGATGGGCCTAATAATTAGGCTTAATGTGTAGGTATTTTCGCTCGATAGTTCAGACGAAGTCAACGAGCTATTTACTTGTAGAATCGTGTGGTGTCGATATCACACAGTGGGCGGTGTGTCATAGCCAGTGGAAAAAGTCGGATTTGACACCGACAGCTCTAAAACATCATGACTACCAATCCTACCCGATTTTGACCTTTCTTTGTGTTGTTTGTTTTCATGATCATTTCTGCATCGTGGAATTTTTCGCTATTCCCTCTTAATCCCTCTTTCAGCCTCACGCCAGCCGGTCGATCCGGCGAATGGTGTTATTCTCGCAGATATTGCCATGGCAGACCCTGCCTCGAGGTCGATGGATTCAAATGATGATCGAATTGCACAAGTTGGCGAGTCAGCCGTACGACCATGTCTTATCATGAAAGTGCAGGTGGCTGGCCGCGTAGATATGCAGTTCTCGGGCAGCGGCGTATCCGGGTTTGCCTGCGATTCAGTTTGAGAATTTAGACAAGAGATAGACGCAATCTTTCAGTAATCTACTTTCGGGAGCGCAGAACTGCTCCTACGATGTACACCCTGCTCAGGCATCAAACTATCTCACGCTTCTGCACTTGTATGCACGCTGCCGCATGCCTGCACCGCCCATGCTGGGAGCCTTGAGCTGGTGCAGCTGTGGTTCGATTGTGCAGGATGTGCAGGTCGATGCACTCAGTAGTCTTGGACACATCCGGGGCTATGCACACCATCAGATGTGGTGATTGGAGATGAGTAAAATACAAGATAAAAATAAAATTCGCCTGTTCTATTCTCGGCGTTCAGCTGTTTCTACGTGTATCTTATTTCGTATCTGCTCTGTATTTTGCTGATCTCGGCTACTCGTGCCTGTGTTCGCGGTTGTGCTCGTTGTACTCCGATTTGAATATGCGCGGCTGTTCTTTGAACTTGATTATTATGGTGTTCTTGGGTTTGCTTGTGCGTGCTTGTTTTCATTTGCCACATCTCGTCATACCCCGTATTATCAGTCCTTTCATCACGAACCACGAACACGAGAACAAGTTAGCATAGCACTACTGGCCAGGACAGATTATTGAAGAGGAAATACTGGCTACCTCCACAGATTATTGATTCTGGGTTGATTCTGAATTAACACAATTCGTGGATTGAGCTGCCAGAGTTGCCAACGCATGCTTGGCGGCTGATGGTGAGCTTGACCCTTTCGGAGGTTTATCACACGCACATATACACACACAATACAGAAGACAGTACATACAGACGAGCTGACGACAAGAGACAAGATTTGCGAGATGGGCAGCGATACCGATACATGGAGACATACATGAAAACATGCAGCCATCCATAGCCACTGATGCACACACACTCGTGTCCGACAGCGAATCAGGATATACGCTGCTGTGTGCATGTCCTCGGTGCGTATGTGCTTTGTTGCACCTCTGAGACGCACATTTCAGCCCATGCAGGCGCCAGCCTTTGATAAGATAGTGGAAGTGGAAGAAGAAAAGAAAAAGAAAAAGAAACGAAAAAGGCGGTATCACAGATACACAGCACCGCAGATAGCAAAAGTCCTGACGGAGAATTAAGCAGCGTGTCACTCGGCATGCGGCACCTTGGTCTTGAAATCGTCTGGCACATTTACGATCTGGTTGATTTTGATTGATTTTGATTTCTGTGTCCATTTGATTTTGGCTTGCATTGGCTTTGTTTGTTTTAATTAATCCCATTGCAGTGACCACAACTCGATGATGCCACGTCCTATGGCCCTATTTGATATCTCAATCTATAGCCCAGTGCCAACTCTCCGCCCAAGCCCTGAGTCCGACTGATTCCAATACCAAGCAATGTGCTCCGAAGGCTGGAGAAGCTATCGTCACCGACATATGCCCCGTTTTGGTTATCTTCACGACAGCTATCCGCCCTCTCTCTCTCCCTCATCTTCTCGTCCCATGTTTCACTGTCTCATCTTTGAACACATACTTCGTACTATGATGTATCCCCCACCGTGCCTTTCTACTCCCCACCTGCCTGCCATCGTCATCGTCGCCGGCCATCGAAGCTACATCGACAAAACCAAGAAACATGCCCTGTAATTCTACATATTGACGACAAAACACATGCATACCACGTAGAATACCACGTATAGCACCTTCTATATTGCCACTATATTACCGGAAGACTACCTGATACAGAACCTAGTCCAGTCCACTTGCACACCGTCCCGCTGCCTCGCTCCCCTGCCGATGCACGTCGCCGGTCACTTCACTCCGGGTAGTACAAGCATTAGCAGCTATTCTCTATTGTACTCTAATGAATTCTAAAACTTTTCTAGCAGCTTGCCTCTCTCGCCTCTACCAAATACCACCTCTCTACTTCGTACCCTAAGCTTACTATCTCCCTCCTGCATGCACATCGCTGCCACAGCTCGTCTCACTGCCCACCCGCAGCGCCCGATTGGCACCAGGATAGAGAATAATGATATGTAATCAGAGATAAACGAGCAATAAAAAGAATAAAAAGTGAACAGCAAAGATAAAAGAAAAAGAGGCGTCAACACTCGGCCTCCCCCAATATTAATATCGCCATCCTCTTCATATTTCCTCAAATCTTCTTCAACATCTTCTTTACTTCTTAGTCATTCTTCTTGAGCTTGTCTTCATCGCACCTTCCGACCTCGACTGTTTCACTTTTCCATAGCAGCTTCCCATTGCGGCATTCCATCACAGCTCCATCACAGCTTTACTCTAAACAGCTCCCATTACGGCAACTACCCCTCCAGCTGGTGCTGACGACATGTCCCCAGCTTGCTCTTCGCCGCCATCTGAGACCCGACAACAAAGAAATGCCAAAGCCTTGACTCTTTAGGCACAGCGCCAAAGGCACAGAAACACACAACAAAAGAGAACACGAAAAATAACGAAAAAAGAAACAAACCGATACACGTAAATAAAGAGAGCAACAAGACATTGTCGGCGCCTTTTTTGCTTGTCACCAGCTTGGTGGATCGCACCTGCCCCCAACATTATCGTACCAAAAGTACCTCTTTCTTTTTTCGGAATCCTCGTCGCTCGTCGGCTCTTCCTGCCAGCTCGTTCCTTTTCCCTCTTCTTCTTTTGATTTAATTCCTCTCTTTCCATTTCTATTTATTAATCTGTATTACTTAATCGTGACCTCGACTTCCTCTCTCGGTCCTTTCAGCTCGTGTCCATTCTTGTTTCTCACCTCTTCTCCCGTCATCGTCTCACCATCTCGTATCTCTCTTAACTCTCCTCTCTATTATTTTCTCTCCTTCTTCACACATCTCTACACTGACATGCATCCATCGCCATGCCGTTCGCTCTAGGCCGTCTGGTCCTCATCACCCTGGGCTGCTTCGGCCCCCTGCGAGGCACTATTTGTGCAGCAGGCATCTCGCCAGCCCACAACAGCAGCAAAAACAACAACAAGATCAATAACAACGTCATCTCGTGGGATTCAATAGACTACGCCAACTTTCCCGAGGGCTTCGCCCTCACCGAGGCTACCGACAGCCGCCCGCCCCATGTTGGCTTCCGTCGCCCGCAGTTTGAGCTGCAGCGCCGCGACGGCACCTGCTTGGCCAACGGCACAAACTTTTGCTTTGGCGACGCCAACAGCTACTGCTCGACCTGTGGCACCTGTTGCTCTAGCTCCAGCAGCAAGTGGTGCTGTCCGTCCGATGGCATCTGCTGCGGCAGCTCATGCTGTGCCAGCGGCCAGACCTGCAGCAATGGGCAATGCTATCTGCCAGTGTAAGTCTTCATCCAGTGCTTCTTTGAAATTCAAGACTAACAGAACAGCGAAACGCTGACGTCGACGAGCTTGGTAGCGACCACTGCTACACAAGTAGCCACCAAGATGGTGACAATCGTTCTGCAGGTCTTGGAGACAACCGTCACAAATCAGATCGTCACGGTCACCAACACTAACGCAGATACTCAAACAGTAAGCTCTTCGTCTGAGAACAAACACAAAGTATCAAACTAACGAACAGAACTGGCAATATGTCACAGTGACTGCTGCTGCCGCCAAACGGGCCGTGCCTACCGAAGGATCCGCCGAGTCCGATGAAAAGGCGGCATCTGTTGCCCCGGCTCCAGTCCTGGAGACGGCAACAAAAACTACAGCCGAAGAATTCTCAGCTCCCACTCTGGCCAACGAGCTCATCCAGGAACTCATCAAGCGCCAGCAGGCCGAGGACACAAAAAACACCATGGCTGCCTCTAAATCAACCACCGTGGTCCAAACTGTCGTCACTACCACTTCCGTCATCTCCAGCACCGCCTTGATCACTACTACAGTCCAGACAACATCCCTGGCCACCTCTACAACTACCCAGACCATCACCACCGTCCTCAACGCCGTAGCTACCGTCAGCTCAGTATCGACAGTCACGAACACTCCACGCGTCCCCGTCACTCTGACCCGTACAGAGGTTGCTACCATCCCCTTCTCTGCCAGCCAGTCACCCACGACATCGACCTCGACGACAAGTGCGGCCGGCCTGCAGACAGGCGGCGCGGTAACAGTCAAGAAGGGCCTTGCTTCTGGTGCTATTGCTGGTATTGCAGTTGGTGTCTCGGTCGTCGCTCTTGCTGCCGGTTTCCTGGCCTTTTTCTGCATCCGCCGGCATCGCACCAACAAGAAGTTCCGCCAGTCCATTAGTGAAGATTATGCGTACCTGGGCACTGGCCGCAGTGAGAGCACCAGTGCACAGGGCGTCATGCGCACCAATAGCGGCGGTCCCGTTATGCAGCAGACCGTCGGATACTCAGGCCCGCCTCCTCCGGGTGCTGTTGCTATGGCCGCTGGCAGACCAATCACAAGACAGGTCACCATGCAATCGGACGACCACGGCCTCCCGCCGACTCCCAATTTCAACCGCATGCCGACAAAGAGATCTGCCCGCTCGTCGACTTCGGCTGCTTCTGCATCCTCGCCCATTTCGGCCACATCCCAGTCGCTGCCCTTTGGCTCCGAGGCAATGCAGTCGGGCCTAGGCGTCGGTGTTGCCTACAGTGGCAGCAATGGCCGCAAGTCACATGTTCGGTCTGCCAGTGCGCTGACCAATCTCACAGCCGCGAGCTCGACTGTCGTCGGTGGAAGTGCTCGGAATAGTGTCCAGAGCACCCCCGGAATGACAAAGGCAACGCTTGCTACTGCAGGTGCTGGCCAGCACAAGCGGGATTCGTCTTCTGGCGGCGGCAGCGGTGTCGAGACACTGGCTGAACTGCCAAATGGCGACAGCGAGGACAGCTATGTCAACACTCGCGGCAGCACCATGACGAGCACGACCACTCCACCGCCTCCTCCTCGGTCTGCCGAACGCCCAAGCACTGCACACGACTCGCCATACCTTGAGCCCCGACTTGGACCTCTTCGTATTGTCAACACCCCTGCTACACCACCTACAGTCCCGACCATTCCGGAGCCGACCGAGTTTGAGCTCGAGGCCCCCCTCCCTCCCCGGAGTACTTGATTATTCAGTGCTCTTTAACGAGTTTCCTTTTGTCTTTTACGATTGCTACATGTTTGCATATTGCATTTGCGTTTGCATTTGCATTTACATATTTCCTATTTGCTTTTCATTTCCTATTTGATACCACCCCTCGCTTACATACATTTCTGGTGTACACATTCGCTACATTGTTCAGTAGAGCACGAGCTCTATAACATTCGCTTGGCAATAGTATTTTGATTTCGTGGTCAGTTTTGACAAAACAGTTGGAGATATACATGGGCATATACATTTTCTTGGAATATTGTTATATAACCCGGAGGAAGGGCAAAAAAGACACAGCCGCAGCGTTAGAGCGTCTTCGACAGCATCTGCAGGTTGCTTCACATATAAATTCAATACAATAGGCACAAGTCACCATGATTTCAGAGATTGAAGCACCATGACGCATTCACGTTAACAGCAAAGTAAGTCTAAACAATATGCATTAATATACCTCGATGTAATCGATCATAGATCAGAAGATACACTGTAATGAGAATATGCTACAAAAAAAGGAAATGCAATGCAAGCGGATGCAGATGGAAAAATGAAACAAATAGATCAATACTCAGAAAAATACAAAAATAAACGCCATCCCGTTCGCCAGACCTTTTTTTAAATACAATACACCTCCTACTGGCTGGCAACAGCGGCAGTCAGAGGCCGCAGCTGTGTGCCGTCAAACTCGGCCGGCCGCAGAGCGCTGCGGCGCGGCGTGTCTTTGGGGTCGACGCGGTACTTGAGCTTGACACCCATGGCCGCGAGCTCGACGTCCAGGTACTTGAGCGCACCGGGCACGACCACCTGCGTCGTGTCCGCGCCGCCGACCCACTGCGTGCCGTGGCCGTCCTCCCAGATCTCCTCGCGCGCGAGGCGCTCGACGAGGGCCAGGGCCTCGGTGGTGGTCTTGCTGCCGGCCTCGCCCTTGGAGACGGGGGCGGCAGCGGCAGCGAGCGTCATCTGCTCGAGGTCCTCAACGCGCGTCGCGCAGCGGCGGCAGCGCACGGCGTTGATGGCCTTGCGCTTGCCGACAAACGGCGAGACGGTGGGCTGGACAGACAGGAACGAGCCGCAGGTGCGGCAGATCCAGGTGCGCGAGTAATCGGAGCAGTTGAGCAGACGGTCCTGCAGCAGGAACGCCGTACCGTGGGCGAGCAGGGCGTCACGCTCCATCTCACCGACACGGATACCACCACCACGCTTACGGCCCTTGATGGGCTGGCCGGTGGTGGGCACAACGGGACCAGTGGTACGGACCTGGTACTTGTCGTTAACCATGTGACGCAGGCGCTGGTAGTAGACGACACCGACGTAGATGTCGGCGCCGAGCTCCTGGCCGGTGATGCCCGAGTACATGGGCTCGTTGCCGTGGTAGTTGAAGCCGGCCTCCTTGAGCTGGTGGCCAAAGTAGTTTGCGGCGGTGTTGTTCTCGTCGAACTGGAAGGGGGTGGAGTCCTGGGCGAGGCCGTGCAGGGCACCGGCCTTGCCGGCGAGTGACTCGACAAACATGCCAATGGTCATGCGCGACGGGAAAGCGTGGGGGTTGATGATGACGTCGGGCTGGATGCCGGACTCGCTGAAGGGCATGTCGATGGCGGGCCACTTTTGCGACAAGACACCCTTTTGACCGTGACGAGACGAGAACTTGTCGCCGATGACGGGCTTGCGCGGCACGCGCAGCTTGATGGAGATGGTCTGGTTGGGCTCGTTGCCGGACTCGTTGCCGATGACGCGGACCTCCTCGACGTAGGCCTCCTCGCTGTCCTTGTACTTTTCAAAGTGGGTCTGGCCGTCGCGGTTGACGAGCTGGCCCGAGTAGTCGGCCGACACGGTGTGCCAGGCGCACAGGGCATCACCCTCCTTGAGGCGCAGGCCGACGTAGGGCAGGCCGTCGTCGTCGAGCATGGCGCGCGTGTCGCTGGAGACAAAGGCGTCGGGCGCGTAGCCAAACATCTTTTGCACGTGCTTGGCGGTGCGCGTGCGGCTGTCGTCCTTGAGGGTGATCTTCTTAGTCTTGTAGACGGAGCCGTAGCCGAAGCCGCGCTCGAGGGCGGACTTGTTGATGATCATGGCGTCGTCCATGTCGTAACCGGTGTACGAGATGACGGCAACGACGGCGTTGCAACCGTTGGGGAAATTGTCGAAGCCGTAGGCGTTGTGCAGCGGTGCGCGCACGACGGGGGTCTGGCCGGTCTGGATGCGGTACGACTTGTTGTCGGTGCGGTGGCGGATGGCAGTGCCGGGTGTACCCATGGTCTGCTTACCCATCTGGCACTGGTACATGTTACGCGGCGACTGGTTGAAGTCGCTGAAAGGCGTCATGTTGGCCAGGATGGACAGCATGTTGGTGGGGCTCGTCTCGACGTGCGTCGACTTGCCCGAGATGATCTCCTGCTCGGTGACGGCAATGGACATGTAGGGCTGCTCCTGCGGGCCGATGTAGTCCTCCTTCTCGAGCGGCAGGTACTTGACGGGGCGCACCATGCGCGCGGCGGTGGACGTCATGTAGACACCGGGGTACGAGCCGCCGTTGGACAGGGGCACGTAGCCGATCTCGAGCTCGAGCGGCACCTTGTTGGTGCCCTCGACCTTCCAGTAGCGCAGGGTGTCGGCAATGCGCTTGGCCTCCTTGGGCGAGCACCAGCCGAGGACCTTGCCGTCGAGCATGACGACGTTGCTCTCGTCGGTGGCGGCAGACGAGACCTCGACGACGCCGAGCTCGGCGGCCAGACGGGCAATGTTGGAGGCGTCGACGGCCTTGGTCATGATCTTGCACTTATGGGCCAGATGGTTCAGCAGACCGCAGGGCGAACCATCAGGGGTGTGGACGGGGCACATGAAGCCCCACGACTCGGGCAGCAGCTTGCGGACGGTGGTGGTCTTGAGCTGGGCGAAGAAGCTACCACGATGGACCATGCGGAAGTGGGAGATGAAACGGAGGAAGTTGAGCTTCTCGGCGACGACCGTGAAACCCGAGACCTGCTGCAGATCCAGACCCGAGGGCGACTGCAGGTTACCGGTGGACAAGAAGTACTCGAGCGAGTTGCCGAGGTTCTCGTTGGCGCGGCGGAAGATGTTGGAGGGGAAGTCGCGGCCAAAGGCCTGGGACTGCAGGTTGCTGGAGGGGGCGCGGCGCCAGTAGAAGCGCAGGGCCTCGCGCAGGTTAACGGACAGGAACTCGTCGAGCTTCTCCTTGAGGATTTGGCCGTAGAGGAAGCCGCCGAGCAGGATCTCCTGGTTCTGGACGGCATCGGGGTTGTCGACGGCACAGTCGCCGGCGACGAGGGCGTACAGCTTGCGGACCATGAAGATGAGCGAGCGGAACTTGTCGACGTTCTGGGCCTCGGTGACGTTGACGTTGCCGAGGTGGACGAGGACGATCTTGCGCAGGAACTCGGTGCCGACGTCGTAGTTGCTCATGGTGCTGGGGACGCCGAGGACGACGCGGAACTTCTCGCCCAGGTAGGCGCGCGTGGAGTTCTTGGTGTACAGGTTGTAGAACTCGTAGGTGCGCAGCAGCAGCTCGACACGGTCGGTCAAGAAGGTGTTCTCGAGGCCCTTGGAGCCGGCCGGGCCGACAATGGCCTCGAAGATCTCGCGGTCGTTTGTCTCGACGAGGGCCTTGAGGATCATCATGACGGGCACGAGGAACTCGTTCTTGCGCCACGAGAAGCGGAAGGTGATGTTGCCGTCCTTGAGGTAGTGCAGGACGTTGGTCTGCGAGGTCTCGTCGGGGCGCACAGAGCGCATGATGATACCAAAGGGGGTGTAGGCCTGGCCACGGTTCTGGAAGCTGGGACGGTTGATGGCGAGCGGGAAGTTGCGGCGGTTGACCTGCAGCATGCGGATGATCTTCTCGTTACCGTTGACGATAAAGTAGCCGCCGAGCTCCTCGGACTCCTCCTTGTGGGCGACGAGCGAGGCCGGGGCCATGCCCTCGAGGTGGCACTTGTTGGACTTGATCATGATGGGGACCTGGCCAAACTCGCGTTCAAACTCGACGGGCTCGCCGTTGTTGATGCGGTACTCGAGCAGGGCCATGAGGCGGCCGCGGTAGGTGGAGTGGCGCTCACGGCACTCGGCCGGGTAGATCTCGCGGGTCTTTGCAAACTTGTTGGAGACAGGGACGTAGCACTTTTGCAGGGAGACGCTCTTGTAGCGGATGGAGATGCGGTTGCGCTCCTCGGGCAGCATGGAGTCGTCGCCATCGAGAAAGACCTTTGTGCCAATGTCGGCGATGCCGTGGGCAATCAGGCCGTTGACGGCAGGGGTGGTCGGGTCGTCGTCGGGGAAGATGGCATTGAAGGACTCAATGTGCGGGTCGACGGCGAGCTGCAGCAGCGGGTAGGCGGAGCGGTCTGTCGGGGGGTTGCGGAAGAGGTTCTCGCGACGCAGGGTGTTGTACTCGACGTCCCACTGCGTCTTGGTGGCCGGCTGTTTTCGCCGCGACGAGGAAGCCATTGTGTTTGTTGTGTTTGTGTTGTGTTGAGGTAAACGAGGAGGAGGATTTGTGGCGAGGGCCGTGGACGACGGCGACGAGGTGTTTTGACGAGAAAAAAAGTATAGACAGTGTCTTTGAAGGTGTGTCTATCGATTGAGCACAGAAAATCAGTCAAGAAAAGCCGTGGGTGCCGTCAATTGCGGCGGATGTGCCTTGGGTGCTGGAGAGGTGCAGAATCGAAGCTTTTTTCTGGTGCAACTTTTGTCTCTTGCACTACCGCCTTTGGCCGTGCTTCCCTCTCGACTTTTTTTTCTTATCGGACGAACTTTTTGTTTTAGCGGGGCTGTCAGTACTTTGGCCAATGGACGGCCCGTGATAACGGCGTGTAGAAGTCCATTCTCCACGTGATGGCTAACACGGGAGTGGGGCGCATGGGCGGAGGTATGTCATCACGGTTGATTAGTCATCCTTGACGGCGCTTAGATGTGCTGTTTTTATTTATCTTCTCAAATTTTATTGAATTGCTTTACATCTTAATATATTGCTCATGCGAGCAGAAATGGTCTCGGAAGTGTCTTTTAAATTTATTACAGATTTATTCGGTCTGTTGCGGCGCAGTTGTGGCCCATATCTCTATTTCACCTCGCCATCCATTCACTCTTCACCTATGCCCATCTTTTGCTTCGCTCTGCAAACTGCACTGCCTGTTGAAAATGTAGAATAAGGATAAAATATCAAAAATCAACCTGATAATCGTATCATATCTTAGTAATGTTTCATTCATGCACGGCGGCTCCGGGCCGCACGCTCGACTGCATCACGGCCAACCATGTGGTGAGATATCCAGGCATAAGGCCTCGATAAAGGTCTCCCGCGGCCACAAATGGCGGCCATCAGTCTATATTTTGCAACACAAAAGACTCTTCTTCACACTGTATGCAATAACACTGCATGGTACCCAACACTCTCTGAACCGCGTGTTATCTGCAGACGCGCCATCTGGCCTGCATACGATGTGAGATGGGGATGCTCGCCTTCACAGATACTATATGCAGTTACATATACTATGTAGTTACATACTACTAATCGACGCGTTATGTTTATGCTTGAGCCGCAGCGTCGCCCCCATGGAGAAGTGCACATTCTGTTGGCCAGCTTACACGTCCTCGTCTCGTCAGGGTCAGAGCGACGTGTAGTGTTTGGCTGCCTCAGTTGTCTCTTCCTCTCCCGTCTTCCTCTATCTGACATTGGCATGTAACTTGATTCAACTGTGAGCTTAAACTTTATAGAAGACCAGTATTGGATTAGATGGTGCTTGTACTGTTAACCCATTGGCTACGCTGGTCGCCGACCTTGAACGGCAACCAATCATCCTCGATTCTCGATCCCCGATCAGCCTCTTCTCTGCCCGGCTACACTATCTCACTTTTGTTGAGTTGAGTATAATTACATCTAGTATCTAGTATACGGGGTACATAAAAGCATGCAGGGTGATAACCGGACACTAGCAGGCCGCATTGCGCCGGCCACTTGAAGCCACCTAGAAAGACGGTGAGAGCAGTCCGAGTGTTGACTTGGGGGCGTCTTGGGCGTTGTCTTTGTTTTGTTTATTCTTATATTTCTTGTTGTTTCTTTTGTTCTTATTCTTCTTATTGCCTTGTTGTTCTTTGCATTTGTTTATTCTTAGCCATCCCACGGTGACTCCACGGTAAACAAACAATGCTTGCATGGCTGCGGCCGATGAAGAGGCCTGGTCATGAGAGGCTCTCGTCGACACTATACGCCATTACTTAAGAGCATCATAGCCAGTCTTCTCTGGTGAATAGAACATGAGTTCAGTTATATCAGAGTTAGCCCGGTTCTATTCGACTGTATCTGCATATATACCCACGGCCTTCACCTGCACGCGCATGCATGCCGGCACAGCACGTGTGACCGTGTTCTTGCATTGCTTTAGGATAACTATATTATCTTAATTGCTTGCAGTACCGGTTACTCTTTGATTACATCTATTATTCAGCTAATATTTCTCTAGAATACCTTTGCTGGTGTCTTCTCGTTGCTTCACATCACAGCCTCTCATCTTACATCCCGTCTAGCTCGCTTTGACCTTGTCTATTATCTTCTTCTTCTGCTTACCTTTTGAATTCATCTTCTCATTTTCTTCTTCTATTTTATCTACCCGGCCCGTCATTTCCTCTCATTACTATTACCGTGGCGTCTACATACATCGGCAATATTACAGATTACAGATTATATTACAGATCACAGACACAGACATATTACATATTACACATTACATATTACAGCGACCCCTGCCGGCACTGCTATCAGAAATAGCCATCACAGCTGTTTATCGACATAACACAGCACAGCGCTATCAACCATCCTCATCACAGCTTGGACCAGGTCACCCGTTCAGTCCCGCGCGGGTGTCTGTCACAAGTTTCCGTCCCCTGGTCGCTCACCTTAGCAAGGCTGCTATTACCACTGTACTACTCTCTACGAAGTACGACAACCCCTCTGACGATCAGCTTCTCTATTTCAGTCTGTTCAGTCTATTCAGTCTTGCAAGGCTCTGTAAGTATCTTGTTACTTTATTATTCGCGCCGGCGAAAATACTACCATTGTTGCGACCAGGTTTAGCCGCCAGGTCACGGACGCAAACAATGTTAAAATAAGAAACGAAACGAAATACAGATGGAGAACGAGAGGATGAAAAGAAACGAAACGAAGAAAGAAAAGAAAAGTCAAGACAATCGCTTATTCATCAAGTCATCGATATCGGTGCCTTCTCATTCTGTCTATCCTGCGCTAACATCAGCCTCAGATATCCAGACGCACCATCGCACCTCCCGCATATCTCTGCATACTGCATATGTACAGACTGCTGGTATCTTACTAGGCAGTGAGGAAGGTACAGAACAGAAGCTACAGAAGGAAGGACACAAGAGAAGCTAGAAGCTGCAGCTGGACGGGCTCCTGCCAGATGCGCCAAGTGGGGAACACCACCGGTCCTCCTCTTTCTGTATTCTATTCTGTAGATTCTATTCTACTGAATACACACTGTCAGCCGCCGCTCTCTGCAACTCAACTCTCTCTGCCTGTCCTCCACTCTACCTCTACCTCTACACCTCTGCGACGCAATCCCGCTCAACTCGCGCCACCTCGAGCAGCCGCCACGCCGTCACCTCTCGACTCTAATCTACCGATCACACCTGTTTCCGTCTTTCTTCTTTCGCCTTTCGTCTTTCTTCGTCTCTCGTCCTTCCTCGTCCTTTATCCTCTGACGTCTCTTTGTCATTTCCTCGCCAGTCGCAGCCTCAGCACCCTCGCCAGCCTCGACGGCGCTTCTCTTCCTTGTCTTCCTTGTCTACCTTGTCGTCTACCTCTACCTTGTCATCTTGTCTCCTTGTCCACCTCTACCCTTGTCGCTTGTCGCCTTCATCAGTCTCTTCACACTCGGCTCAACACTCGACTCGACACTCAACACACACCCTACCCCTGTCGCTTGACCGAACCGCCGTCGACATCCACCGGCACCTCCACCGTCAAGCATCCTCGTCCTGCTTGTCGTCCTGTCTTCTTGTTCCATCTTCTTGTCCCTCGACACTCGACTACTTAAGCTCTCCTTGCCTACTCGCCGTCTTCGTCCCTTCTCAGCTATACTATTCGTCTGCCTCGACTGTCTTATCGCCATCAAGATCTATCACCAGTCTCTCCTCGTCTGGTTCCTCGCCTGTCGACACAACACAACCAATCCATCGACGCAAGTGCACTTATACTGCACATCTCATGCTGGGCTATCCGTCGTCTACTCTACACTGCCCGCCCCCATCTCTGCCGTCTCTACCGTCTTCTACATCAACCGCATCACCGCCCTCGCCCGCCACCCTGGCCCCCTCGCGACAGAAACCCGCCGCCTCGGGCGACGCAGCAGGCATCATGTCGACAATTATAAGGAAGGTCTACGAGTGGTATTTGCGGACATTTTGGTAGGTCTCTTGTTGCTCCTCGTTCTACTTGTGTTGGTGCAAGGCTAATGTGCAGGGCCACGGAAATGGACGTCACGATGCTGGGTCTCCAGAATGCCGGCAAGACATGCTTGCTGAACGTATTATCGGTGCGTCTTCTTTTTTTTCTTGTTTCTTCAGCATCTTCATCGTCGTCAACATTCAAACATCACTCCAGTGACATCACTTCTCCGCCCATCCTTTCTAGCTTCTAGTTGAGCCGTCTAGTCCCTAGCTCCCCGCTCCCCCACCGACCCCATTGTCTTGATAAATGCTAACAGTCTAGGGTGGTGAATTTACCTACGAGTGAGTTGCAGTAGATTTAAATGTCCAAGTCTGACATCGGCTAACAAACAGCACCATTCCAACCATCGGCTTCAACATGAAGCGCGTGCAGCGCAACAACGTCGCCATGAAGTGCTGGGACATTGGCGGCCAGCCGCGCTTCCGCCCCATGTGGGAGCGCTACTGCCGCGGCGTCAACGCCATCCTGTTTGTCGTCGACATTGCCGACCTGGAGAAGCTGCAAGCCGCGCGCGAGGAGCTGCACGCCATCATGGAGCAGCCCACGCTCGAGGGCATCCCGCTGCTCGTGCTCGGCAACAAGTCGGACCTGCCCGAGAAGATGTCGGTCGACGAGCTGATCGACACGCTGGACCTCAAGAGCATCGAGCACCGCGAGGTGTCGTGCTACGGCATCAGCGCTAAGGAGGAGACGAACCTGGAGGCGGTGCTGTCGTGGCTCGTGAACCGGGCGAATCAAAGGTAGAGTCTGTTGTTGTTGCTGTTTATTCCGTTTTGTTCTGTTGTCTGCGTCTGCAACTATCGTCTGTCCGTATTCCCCAATATCATGTTCTCTTGGATCCTCCGAGATTCCTGTTTTCTTTTGTTTTCTCTCTTCTTTCTCTCATCTTCTCCCTCTTGCCGTCTTACCATCTTACCTTCTTATCTCTTATCATCTCTTCTCATCTCTTCTCATCTCTTCTCATCTCTTCTCATCTCTTCTCATCTCTTCTCATCTCTTCTCATCTCTTCTCATCTCTAGCTTGGACGTTGGCTTCTTGCTGTTGCTGCTTTCTTCTTGCTGTTTGCTGTTGGTATTCTGCTTGTCGTTTTTTCTCGTCTCTCGTTCTGTTTTGTTTGTTTGTTTCTCCCTTCTTGCTGTATAGTTTGCTCCCTTATGATGACACGACTTTGCTCAAGGACCAAAAAAGAATTACCATTTGGCCGGCGACGACCGATAATATACAAGTTTGCTCGAGTTCAGGATGTGACTATCTTAGAAGAAGGGTCTACACGTATTTATACTTGTTCGTGTTATCTATCTACCGTAGATGACCAAGTGACACTTGCCACGTAGCCGGCTTAGACTGTGGTCTGGTCTGCATTGTTTGGTTTGTGGCTGCCAGTCTGTGGTCTGGATGTAGCAGACACCGCCACTTTGTGTGAGCGGTATCTGCCAGCGCATCCTGCAGTAGAGTCGGTATTTGTTTGAGTAATGTTGGTTAATGATATCAAGGATTTTGTTAGTACTGTTTTGTGTTTCTTTTATATTATTTCAATTATTTTAATTATTTTTCGTCTTGTTCTCTTCAGACTTTCTTCTTGATTTTTTATTTGATTTTCAACTTTTCTTTGATACTTTTTTTCTATTTCTTGTTATTTTTTTACTTGCCTTTATACAAACAAAAATAATTTATCAATCTTAATTATTTACATCTTCACTTATCAATTCTACTACGTCTGTACAACATGATACGAGGCTGTTGCTGACCGCAGAATGTCCGACTATCCCTCTCGAATCTTCTCTGCTGTGCCTCATCGGTATCGTCTGCGATTCTCATTGCCTGTCTTCAATCTTGCCGTTTTTTAAGCGCATGTCTGAAGATAGAATCACCAGCTTCTCCTAATACCGCCAAGAATATATGATGCCAGCTCTGTCATGAAATTAATTACATTCAATAGTCACCTCTCGGCATATAGTGTTTATAGCCTACACTCAACAATGAACACTAAATACACTACAAGTCGCCGGTGCAGCCGATCTGATTATTTCCCAGGCCTATTTCCGCCATGATTACAGCTATTTCTCCTTTTGGCCTGTCCGACTGCATTCCCCTTCTCGTTCATTTCTCCTCTCTCCACAATCACACCCTACCCAGTGCACTATGAGGTGCTGAGCGATGAGGCTCCAGCTCTGCCTGCTACGTCAGGTCCACTGCAGCTTTAATTAGTTATATTTAGATTTAATTCTAATAATCTACTGAGTAATTCCACCATTCCACCAAATACAGAGTAGTCAACCTCCTTCTCGCGACGCGCACATCACCTGTCCGAGCATTCCGTCGACTCGACTCGACTGACTCGACTGACTTTGATCGACTTTTCATTTTGTTCTCGACTGACATTGTCCCTCAATCTCTCGACCACTCTCGACCTGTTCACACCACGCCTCGTCACTGACTGAAGCACGCGACTATCGGCCAGCTAGGCTGCCAACACCAACACCAGCAAAAGACAAAGACAAAGCACTATTTAGACACGGCCCGTCTTCGCCCCTGACTCAACGTCTTTCCAACGGTCAACAGTTGACAACAACACGACGATAAAAACCCAATCCTTTATTCCCCCGACTACACCAACATGTCCTCCGATCCGCTGGCCTCGTGGCTGCCGACGCTCGTGGCGCCCGTCTTCTTTTCCTCGGGCGTCACCATCCGCATCATCTCGGGCATATTCGTGCGTCTGCATATTCTTGATGTATCTAACAGAACCAACAAAGCTAACAACAAAGATCACCCTTGGCATAGCGTTTGTCGCGCCCATCGTTGCTCTAATAGCTTTCGACATTGGCCTCTGGCTGTGGCGGCTCTACTCGCTGAGCCGCAATGCGTTCCTGCGGCGGCAGCGGCTGCTGCGCGAACAGCAGCGCGAGCGGCGGCAGCAGATGCAGATGCAGCAGCAGCTGTTGCAGAAGAAGCGGCGCGAGCTAAAAGGGGCAGCGTCCTCGACGGCCACGCCAACACCAAACACAACACGGCGGAAATAGCCTCGACATCCACCACACGATTTACGACATAGACATATACCCTGAGCTCTTAATATTTACATTTACTTTTCTATATTATCTTTTATGAAAATTTTACACAATCTGGTTGAGGACCTTGATCAGGTCGCCAGTGACGCCCATCGCAGTGACCTCGCCACCAGCGCCGGCGCCCTGGATGATCAGCGGGTTCGCGCCGTACCGCTTGGTGTACAGCGCAAAGATGTTGTCGCTGCCCTTGAGCGCCGCAAAGGGGTGCGACTTGTCAAACGTCTGCAGGCCCACCTTGAGCGCCTTGGTGGCCACGTCGACGCTGCCGACGTACCGCACAACCTTGCCCTCGGCCTCGGCGGCGGCCTTGACCTTCTCCATCTGCTCGTCGTACAGCGGCAGCTTCTCCAGGTACTCGTCGCCGCTCTGGGCCGACTCGAGCTCCGCGGGGATCAGGCTCTCCACGGGGAACGACGTCGGCAGCTCGACGGGAATGCCCGACAGCCGCGCCAGGATCGTGAGCTTGCGCGCCACGTCCATTCCGTTGAGGTCGTCGCGCGGGTCCGGCTCCGTGTAGCCCAGCGCCTTGGCCTTGCTGACCTCGGCGGACCACTTGCCAGCGGCAACGCCGGGCGCGGGGCTCGCGGGCGCAAACGAGTTGAACAGGAACGACAGCGTGCCGCTGAAGATGCCCTCGATCTTGGTGATCTCGTCGCCGGTGTCGACGAGGTCGTTGACGGTGGAGATCAGGGGCAGGCCGGCGCCGCACGAGGCCTCGTGGTAGACCTTGGCGCCCGAGGCGGTGGCCGCCGTGAAAATGTCCTGCCACAGCTTATAGGAGCCGGTAAAGGCCTTCTTGTTGGGGGTGACGATGCTGATGCCGCGGCTGAGGAAGGTGGGGTAGGCGTCGGCGACGTCCTGGGACGAGGTGTTGTCGACGAGCACGACCTTGGCGGGGGCGACGGCGAGGTAGTCGACGAGGGCGGGCAAGGCGAGGGGCTTGGTCTCGGAGGCGGCGAGCGCGTCGGTGGCGCCGGCAATGTCGATGGCGGCGTAGTCAGCCGAGTAGAGGGCCTTCTTGCTGGTGGTGATGTAGCAGAGGTTGAGGCGGACGGCCGGGCGGCGGGCGGCGAGGGCGGCCAGCTGGCCGAGGAAGCACTTGCCGACACCACCGGCGCCTATTATTAGTGGTTGCTTTCAATTAGGGTTGCAGAAGATACGTACCAATAATGGCGATAAAGACTTGCTTCTGTGCAGACATTTTGTAGAGAGTGAGGCTGTTGTTGATGTACAGACGGATCAAGATCAATTGGGAAGGAGGATAAGAAGGATAAGACAAGGCTCCGGGGAATTGGCGGGGTGCACGGCAGTCGGAAGAAAAACTACTCAGTTCGGTGTTGACTCAATGGCTGGCAGCGGTCTCGGGCAAGGATTTTGCGGATGGGTCTGGAGCTGTATTGGTGGGGTATTCAATTGACTCGATTGGTATTTTATGATTTATTTTTGAAGACGATTTAAGTAGTAAATTCATTCATGATCAAAGTTGATGTTGACAACGATGACATCACGTGGAAACAAACAATTAACAATTAACAATACGAAGTAAATCAGATCACTTTCAATACCACATGGAATCATTCACCGACTGGCTACCAAGGATCCGAGATGACACACGTTGCGCCCGAGAGTGGTGCTGTTTGGGAGCCAAGAACACAGCCACAGAGGTTGGGCGGTAGTGTAGAAGTAGATAGTATAACAGCGGCAAAGACTACTCCGAGACATGTTACAGTAGAACTGCATACAAAGTAGAGAGTAGTAAGATGCAGTTTACAACAATACAACAGAAGTGCGGTGAGATCGATGTGACCAGACGTGCCGCCAGTTGCCCGATTACGTAGGCTGCGGTTCGGGTTGATTGGGAGAAGCGGAGATACCTGGGAAGAGGAGATCCCTTGATGAAAGCTCAGAGGTAGATCTGGACTAGCTATTGATACATTAAGTGCTTGCATATCGTCAGCTGTCGGTGTCCTTGATGAATATTGTGAGCCCGAGAAATAACACTTTACTGAGTAATGAGCACAGAGACAGCGACCAAATTACCCAATACGGAAGGATGTTCGGCCATTTGTAAACATTGCTTTTGGGAGGGAAAAAGAAGAAAAAGAAGAGGATCAAAGACTCAGCCCTTGACTAGACAAAAAGCCAAGACTCCAAGGAGGAAAAGAGCGGCGAAGGAAATGAGTAGGAAATAGTAGAGTGAAGTCGGAAATAAGAATCAAAACTCAGTGAAATGATTATCAACAAGTACTGTGCTCTGGATCACGACAGTCTCAGCCTCACTTGAATTTAGATACTGAGTATGTAAGATATCTTACAAAGGGTTTCTTCCGCACTCTGTAATGCTCTCTCCTAGACTGGCCTGCTCCCTCAGACACTTGAATACCCACGCCGCACTCAAACAGCCCCTACTGACATCACTGACACTGAACTGGCGCCGGATCTCTGCAAGGAGTCTCCGTCGTTTCATCCAGGGTTCAAGTCGCATGTTCTGTTGTGACCTTGTAGTAGCAGTAGCAAACAGCAGCAAACCTGTATTCGAATTGCAAATACACTCTACATCATCGAATGTTTCCATATGTCTGCCGAGAGGCACTGCTGTGACCCAGCCACGCCGCAATCCAGCCTTCCTTCCTGTTTGGCCGTATTGCTCTTTATTGATCACGTTATCTGATTACACATCAGGCTTTCTTCTTGAATCCAAGATACTCTGGCTCTTGACTCTCTTGGCTCGGACTCTGACTCGATGGCCTCAATCCAGCCTCTTCAAACTCTTGACTTTCTTGACTCTCTTGACTTCAACTGACCAAAAATCATACACCAGCATGGCAGAGTTTACTAGCTGCTAGGCGTCTCCGCAGCCAGCTCGCCTTGGCACCCTCTGCCTGTCGAATAGTGCGTAAAGTACCTGTAATTACCTGTAAATGCTGTCATACCGAGTAAAAAGACAGCTAGCGAGCGAATAGAGCTGAGCTAACAGAGCTAAATGAGCTAAAAGCCCAAACTATGGGACACACCCACGCTAGCCTGCGTGATCTGCCATAGCCCCAGCGCCAGCACGCAAACGGACTCGCCCCTCTGTCTGGTGGTCTTTCTCTGGCTGTCTGGCTGGCTGTCTCTGGCTGTCTCGCACTTGCCCAGACTTTCATTTCTTTATTATTTCTTTGTTTCCCGCATTCCTCATTTGCATTTCCTCTCTTGTTTCTCTGCTCTCATTCCGACTTTCTTCCTGCAACAACATTGAAGTATCATCTTTTATCATCTCTTGATCGCATCTGTCGCATCGCATCATCGCATCGCATACTTTGACTACGCTCAATCTTCGACTACTCGAATACATCACGCGCCACCTTTGGCTCCATTACTCATCATCGTCATCACTCCATCACAATGGCGCCCGCTATCACCGCCATGCATGAGCTTGCTGCTCGGTATGTCTGCCTCTCTCTGCCCTCGTGATCGCAATAACTAACAATCAGCTACTCCTACTGCCCGTCCGGCTACTACTACCGCAATGGCTACTGCTACTCCCGCTCAAAGTGGAACCAGTACGGCCGCTGGATCGTCACCGCCGCCATCGTCATCTTCTTTATCCTGATTCTTGCTCTCTTGGCCATGCGCGCCCGCAAGCGCCGCGCCATGGGCAGACCCGCCGGTCCCAGCGGCAACACTGGCTGGATGGGCCGCTTCGGCAACCACCAGCAGCAGGGCGCGCCCCAGTACGGCGCCAACTACGCCGCGCCGCCGCCGCCCGAGTACTCGCAGCAGCCCCCCGCCGGCTACCAGCAGCCCTACAAGCCGTTTGAGGGCCAGCAGACCGGCACCACGTACGACAGCAACCAGGGCTACTACGGCAGCGGCCAGCCCCAGGCCAACGGCCAGGGCCCCAACGACATCCAGCTGCAGCAGCCGACGCAGGCGTACTACCCGACGCGCGGCGGCGCGGCCGACGACTACGCGCCCCCCGAGGGCCCGCCGCCTGCCAAGCACTAAGGGTAGACTTCTCTTCGAGATGATTTCTACATGGTGTCCTTTGTTTGCATGTCCTCAACGCCGTTAATGTTTGCTTTGTTTTGTTGTTGTTTTCTGTCTTGTTATACCACCATGGCGTTCAGGATCTATCTACGGATTGGTGGTCAGACTGGTAATGTTTTATAGAGTTTTCAATCATATTTAACATCTAATACATGCCTTGATGATACATGCCTTGATGCTGTGCCGTGTTGTGTTGCCAGATCGACACTGAAACAGGGCACCCGGATACAACATGTAATATGGTGTCACTCGCACTCAGTTACTCAGTTACTCAGTGAAGTCGTAGAGAACAAGGACATGTAACAAGGGCGTCACCATGGCTTGTCTTTCCTTGTTTTCTTCTTTCTTGGTTTCTAGGGTCTTGGTTCTTTGATATCATTGCTTTGAATACGAGCAGTACGGAACGTGACTGACAACACGAGCGACCCGACGACTCGGCCCCAGGTTGAGGCGCCTGGCTCTTAGACCGGCCCGCCAAAATAAGGTTAAGTGCATGAATGCTGGGGCAGACAGTAGATAGACAGACAGACGTTGAAGATGGATTTGATACCACAGCCACTCCAAGATTATCCAGTATATCGGCCTCAACAAAGACCTGTGTGGCGCTGCTCACAGCTGCAACTAACATCTTCGATGCGCCGCAATCTGGGAGGCCGCCTGATCGCCGTCGTATTGGATCTGTAGGATTTACCTGCAGAGTGCCGATTAGGCTTCCACTAAAAGCCCCGTAGTCGTGCAGCACTTTAAACTAAAAAAGTCACGTGTCGACCACTGTCTGGCTGTGGCGGTGCCAGCCACACTTGCGAATGCTCTCAATCAACAAAAATGAGTCAGCATTCAACATCAGGGCGAGGATCATCAGGGGTTGTGATTTAGTTTTTAATCTTAATTTTCAATCCATTTCAGCAGATTCTTATTTTCTTTACTTTGAATCTTGCTTTTGGTATTGAAGTCCAGCATCCGTGCATGGTCACATGCTGGTGATCTTTGTTTGTTTGTGCCTGCCGCCTTATTGCATTATTGCATTGGGCTCGTATCGCTTCAAGTCGGCTTATATAATCATTCATTTTACTTCTCTGCCACAACTCTATCCACAGAGAAACATGACTTGAAGACAACTCTGAAACGCTCGAGTCTGCATAATTTGAACAGTTGTGACAATTCTCTGTGCAGATTCATCTTATGTATGCAATCTCGGAATCACCCGCACAGATTCCACTACAACAGCACGATTCACCAGGCGCGTCATCTAAATCTTATTCAGTATTTCTTCTAACCTCAAAAGAGATATTCCGATAAGAATGTTCTATCTCTCTCTTCTTCTCTTCTTCTACTCTTCTACTATCATTTAGAGTGCCTAAATGTCTGCCTTGTCTGCCCGCCCGTCTGCTCGCAATATTATCCCTTGTCGTGCAGCCCTTTGGTCCTTGGTTTTTATTACGCAGTAGGCGGCTTGGCTGGTTTTGCCTTTTTTCTGTAATAACGATAGACGTTTCTTGCTTCCACAGTATTGTTCGTTGTTCTACTCTGCCCTGTAAGGAGTAATGCTCCGTATTTCTACTCTGTCGTTTCTCGCCGTTATCCCTTTTAATCCTCCGTCATCCCTTGGCACCGTCTGTCGCAGGTGGCCGTATTGCATCTACTGATCATTCTGAAGCAATATCTTTCAAAATTGTATTATTGCTCCGCAATCACCAATAAACACATCCTCTTCTTTCATTCGCTCTCGGGCTCGTTCACAGCCTCAACCCCAAGACAGCGAAACATCCAGTGCGACCTTCTCACACAGCCCTCACACACGGCGGGCTATTGTTTCCGGCTGTTTCCTGCGCTCTTTGCATACTGCATTGAAAGCTATTACTACTGAGTACCTCTCTCTACTCAGTACTCAGTACTCAGCAATTCTTTGTCATGCTCATCTTACAAGCCCTGTCGACATCCTCTCACAAATTCTCCGTAATGAGTTGGCTTGACTGCCCCTTTACAATTTCAATCGTGTCTATTGCTTCTCATAACTGCTGTAATAATGGCATCTCATCAACTAAGCAGTAAACAGTATGGCCATTATCAACTGCTGTCGCCATATCTCGCTATATAGAGAATATGGCTGCCTGCTGTGTCCTAATATCGCTCTTCCAAGCCCAGACGCAAGGGTGCGCCGTGCCTTCCAATAAGCGTATTCAGGCACCATATGCTTACACGACGCAATAAGCGTATCGGCGCACTCTGCAAAAGGACGAAAAGGCAAGCCAAAACTCCAGGGTCCTGCGCCGTAATACAAAGTAGGCAAAATAGCGTCTTTTCTGGGGCCTTTTCTGTCCCATTTCTGTGGCAGGTGGGGGCTGTCTGGGTCGTGCCTTCCCCTGTGCGTGGACTTTCTGCACTTGTTCACGCACTCTTCACTTTTCGCTCACATTTCGTCACCAAAACGAGCACTAAAACGAGCACTAACGTCGTCCAAACTACCCACTAATCCACGCGCTAACAGCCGTACCTGCATATCTCGTGCCGGTCTGCTGCCACCGTTTCGCTCTTTCCCTATTCCATCGCCGCGCCTTCCCTTTTCTCGTCACCATTCCTCACGAGGGCTTTTGCTGTCTGCGCCCCTGAATCTGGCATCTCAATCCCGTCTCCTCTTCTGGCTTCCCACTCTGACGCTCTTCCACTTCACTTCCACTATCTCCATCTCCCACTCGTTCCGCCAATCTCTTCTTCCAAGGTTCTGTCCCGACATCCTCATTTTTCTTCCATTTTTCTTAATTTTCGTCAATTTTCGTCAACTCCAGATCTCCATTCTGGGAAAATAGTCGTCGATCCGACTCTCTTTCTCCATCGCGTGCCTTTCTCTCTTCTTCTCTTCGTCTTCCCCGTCTGTTTTCCTGTTTCTCAAGTAAGATAGATTGGCGTCGTCTCTCATCTATTCTTCTACCTTTTGACATCTTCTATTCTCATCTCATTCTTATCCTCTTCCACCTCTCCCACCTCTCTACCGCTCCCGTCCACTTGGTGTCTCACTCGCCTCGCTTGTCTCACTCTCCGCCTCTTCTCGTCTCTCCTCTCCTCTTTCACTCTACCTTTCTCTCTATCTCTCTACCTCACATTCCTCGTCTGGCCACTCTCTTTACTGGCTCTGCTTTCATTCTTGCATTCCTTTCTCTTGACATTCTTTGCTTCTTCTTCAACCGCCCCTTTTGTCGGCTTTATTACCAGCTTCTTTTCTTCGTCACTCCTTTTACTGTCGCTTTCGACTCTACTTACGACTTCTCGTTTACCATCGTATCAACCGTCTACATCGCCTCATCCTCGTATTCCACTATACGAACCGCTTTGTCCCAACTCGCATCTTCTATCGTCAACAATGGGGTTTGAATAGGCACCGTCTCTCCCCCCTCATCCTTCTCTTTCTTGGCTTCTCCCAAGCCAGGCCACTACAACCGCCTCGACGACCGCGATCTCTCGCATTCATTGATGACTTTCTTTTGACCTTTTAACCTCGACGTCGGTTGATATCTCGAAATCCGAACGGCAGCGCCGCGATTTCATACATTCGCTCTTATTTTACATCACACTCTCTACATCTACACAACTCAACGCCACCATGCCGTCTATCGATGTTTCTATGGCTCAGAGCGTGGCCACAAGACGCACCTTCCTCGACGTCTTTGCCCGCGCCATGGAGCCCGTCGTTTACGGCCGCTCCACCGTCTCCGACGTCACCGACAAGATCACAGACGTCAAGACCGCCTTCTCCAGCTGGGACAACTGCATGGCTGCCGTCTACTGCAAGTGGCCCGTCATCGCCGTCATTATCATTGGCGGTCTGATTCTGATTTCCATCATCTGGTGCTGCGCCCGCTGCCTCTGCTGTGGCCTGTCCTGCTGCTGTGAGTGCTGTTACTGCCTCAAGTGCTGTGGCAGCTGCATGGGCTGCTGCGACCCCCCGCGCGGAAAGAAGAACAAGTACCTCGACGAGCCTTACATCCCTCCTCACCAGGGATACCGCAACGAGCCCCCCATGGCTGCCGGCGCCATCCCGCCTTCTGCCGCCGCTGCCGCTCCGATGTACAAGCCGCCTGTCCACGACACGCCCCAGTTTGCCAGCTTCGACGTCAGCAAAACCGCTGGCCACGAGGACGCCCTGCCTGTCATGCCCACGTGGGAGACTGCCAGCAGCAAGAAGGTCTACCTCGAGGAGGAGGAGGTCGAGATGAACAACCTCAAGAAGCCCGATGGTACCCGTGCCGTCTCGCCTCTTCTGGACATGAAGACCCCTTCGCCCGGTCCCGGCCCCTCAAGCCCGAGCCCCCTCAACAGCCCCAGCCCCATGGGCAACGGCAACTTCCCCAACAGTCCCTATGCCCGCTCGGCATCCGTCAACACTTTTGGTTCTGGTGGCCACCCGGCCGTGTCGAACGGCTATCTGGCCGCTGGTGCCATCCCGCCCGCACAGAACGGCATGAACGGCCCTGGCATGAACGGCCCTGGCATGAACGGTCCCGGTATGAACAACATGAACGCTATGAACGGCAACATGAATGGCATGGGCAACATGAACGGCATGAACAACATGAACCGCGGCATGAACGGTGGTATGAACGGCCCCGGCATGAATGGCGGTATGAACAACATGAACGGCATGAATGGCAACGGCATGGAGGTCACCAGCATGGGCAACATCAACCGTGGCATGAACGGCAACGGCATGAACGACCAGTACGGCCGCGGCACCCCCGTGAACGGCTACAATGGCCAGCAGTCCGGCGTCGTCGACTACGGTGTTGCCGAGCTCGGCGGCGGCGAACCCGCTAACGGCTATGGCGCACCCGCCATGGGCGCTATGGGTGCCATGGGCGCCATGGGCAACATGCCTCCCCGCAGCAACACCTACAACAGCCAGCAGGGCAGCGACTACCGTGGCAGCCCCGGCCCTCAGCAGCAGGGCGCATACGGTGCACGCAACGTTCAGCCCGGCGGCAACGACTACTACAACAACCAGAACAACCGCAACGTCAACAACAACACGCCTATGGGCTACGACATGGATAACCGCGCCCCTACTATCCCTGAGCTTGGTGACGGCAGCACTACCTCGCCTGGCGGCTTTGGTGGCATGAACGACAACCGGCAACCAAACATCCCCGAGCTTGGTGGTGGTGAGCTGAGTGCCAGCCCCGTTTCCAGATACGCCACTCCCCAGGGCGGTCCCATGGATGGCCCTCCTCGTGGTCCCGGCCCCATGGACGGCCCTCGTGGTCCTGGTCCTAACGGCGGACCTCGTGGCCCTGGCCCCCAGGGTGGCCCTCGCGGCCCTGGTCCTAACGGTGGTCCCCGTGGACCTGGCGGTCCCGGTGGTCCGGGTGGCCCTGGCGGTCCTGGCCGTTACAACAACGGCCCCAACCCCAACGGTCCTAACGGCCCCTACGGTCCCGGCAGCCCCGGCCCCAACTCGCGCACTCCCGTCAACAACGGTGGCCGCCCGATGATGAACAACCGGCCACCACCGCAGCGCCAGTACACTGGCAACAGCAGCGGCCCTGGTGGTCCCGGCGGTCCCGGCGGTCCTGGCGGCCCCGGCTTCAACAACCGTAACAACAACAACAACGGCGGCGGCAACTACGGCAACTCGCCCGTGTCGCCACCACTCCAGAACACTGCCGGTTTCGACTTTAGCTCTGGCTACAGCCGGCCGCAGACCCGTGACGGCGAGACCACCAGCCCTGGCGGTTTCAACAGTGGCAACAACGGCAACAACGGCTACAACAACACCGGCGGTAGCGGCTACGGCGGCAACAACAACAACGGCGGCTACAATGGCCGTCCGATGATGAACAACAACTCCAGCCCGCCGCCTCTGGCCCAGCCACAGCCAGACCGCTCCGCCTACCCAGGATACCAGGCGTACCGGGGATAGATAGTAGAGATCTAGAGGCCGATTTACTGGTTTGATCTTGGCTACTTTCTTTTTGGGCACTGTTTAGGTACTGGCGTTATGATTGTTTATATCTTACATTTTCTTTCCTTTATCTTTTACTACACATTCCGGGAGTCTGCTAGATGCATTCATCACATTGTATGACGGAGTTATATCCCATTCGTTTCTTTTCCTTTTCTTTTTGTTTCCTTCTTGTCTATATATCTACCTCTTCTACTACCACTTTTGGAAAACTGGTGTTTACCGGCTGATGCCGCTTCTTTTGGATTTTTCATTGGACATTTTTGTATAAGCATCTTATAATGATATCCTACTTGGTTTCGTTGATTCATACTTTTGACTGACTCTTGCTCTTGACTCATGAATACTTGCTCGCGCCTCTAAAAATAACCGTGCCAACTCCTGTGATCAATATTGGTGTCTTGTCAATACGGTCCGCCACTGGCATCTGTCTGGCATCTGTCTGCCAGTGGCTTGCTCTGTTGGCAGCATTGTTGCACTGACATCCTGTCGGTGTTTGTAATCCATTGGTATTGTTGTCACTTCAGCTCCGCTTGCCCTTGCTGGCAGTTTATATTAACTTTGATTGATATCACCACTCTGCCCTGCCAGCACCCTGTTCGGGTTACTCTACGTTACTTCAGTCATCAGTCGTCAGTCGTCAGTCGTCAGTGGTCAGTCACTCCAGTCAAGTGTACCACCGACCGCAGTGTCTCTCTCGCTCGGCAAAGTGTGGCAGCACACATCGAGACAGCGCGATGACCCCTGTCTAGATCTGAAGACGAGAGACAGACAAAGACGCGACATGTGTTGAAAAGTTTTGTTCATATTGTGCAAGTGCACGCACGGCGCTTCTATGTACCCGCACTCTTCCTTTTTGCTTACACTTTGTTTTGTGCAGCCAACTTGCTTCCTCCCGTCGCCAACGGCACTCTACACACAGGCTTCCGTTTCCAGGCTTGTGATGCTCAACAGAGAGAGACGGCAAGGGTCATGCCGTCTGCAGACTCTGTGTCTCACTGGGTCGTGTCTATCCTTGTCTGTCTGCTGCTCGCTGTCTGTCTTTTGGTCTGTCTTTTTGTTTGTCTATCGTGTCTTTCATGCTTTTCTTCTCGGAATTTCCTTGCAAGTACAGGCCACAAAAAATTGCAAGCCAAGCTGACACAAGCTGGCACAAGCTCCTGGGCAATGTTGGCAGATGCAGGTACAGAATGCACTTGTACTGCAGGCTGCATGCTGCACGGTGCTACTGTATACTCCAACGCTTCATGCACGAGATATGATGTGCATCTGCGTATCCGTTGTCGAGTTGATCACGGGCTGTCATTGCTGTTGGGTGGCTTTCGAGCCACGCTTCTGACGAAAGACTACTTCCGCCACGACACTACAGACACAACCACGATAGAACAAAGACACGATGCAGACACGCAATGTCAGACAATCATGGGACCCTGCTCGTTTTTCATCAATCTCCCGAGATGTTTCATTGTCAGAGGCATAGCAAAACACGGCCATCATGGGTTCCCTCGCCCAAACCGGTGATCCCATCTCTGTATCTCTGTATCCAAGTCCGTCACGGTGTCTTGCTTCGTCTCAAGCAGGCCAGAAAACACCGGACACCATCCACGAGACTGTCAGGGTCTAGATCGAAAGTATTGTCGATGACTGAGGCCATTGTTCTCTTTGTCTCTTTCTCTCTCGCCCGCTTTCACTTCTCTCCCAATCCATCTCTCCCCTGCACCTCTCTCTCTCCAACCGGCCTCGTATCCTGCATCTTCCCGGTCCCGTGTCTATTCCCATTCAGCTGCAATCAGCTCCCGGATATCCCAGAAAGACTGCAGACGACAAGGGAGCCGATCGCGTTACAAAATAATGGCTGGGCTGTGCTGAATACCTCGGTGAAGCCCTTTGCGTCTCAATATCCAATATTATTCAGTCCTTTTCTCTCTCGTTCTCTCCTTTCGTTTCCCTCTCTGGTATATCCCCGGTCTCTGGTACTCGCTCGAACCCGATCATCAGATTGTTCAGATCAAAGGCTCTGCTTCCTTCCTGAAAAAGATGATATAAATCCTGCCATCGCATCACTCCTTCCATTCTGTTCTTCTACACTGTTACCTCAACCACGCTTTCCTTTTCTGTCATTATCGACGTGGTTCACATCTTGCTCTGTGCCACTCTGCCACTCGCTCTTTCCTCTGCTTTTTTAATATTCACAAGAAACTACAACAAGACGCAAGATAGGCAAGAAGAGACAGTCACTCCTTCCTTTTTAAACACACATCGGCCCATCGGCCCGAGTCTACGTCACTCACCACTCACTCTGGGTTGCTCTCGCTCTCTCTCTTCATCTTGAATGTCCCCTTGACATCTCTCTTTTGTCCTTTTCACTTTCATATCACTTGCACGCTCATTAACACTACAGCCTGTCGTGGCCTACATCTCACCCATCACATCTCACAGCTACACCAGTACTTATACTCACTTCGTCACTCCTGGCCTCACTCAATAGTCAACCCCCCCTTCCGTCTCTTTAACCCCCTCACCAACCTTGCCATCCATCGCCACATAACTTGAGGATGGCACGCCTCTACGAATGGCCCTTGTCGACGGCAAGGCTACTGTCCCTTGCAACGCTACTTATCTCTACGCTGGCACCGGCAGTTCTCGCCTCAGAGCCAGTACCATACGACTATGGCTTCGACGTGCACGAACAGCTGTCGCGCCGCTCGCTCAATTCCTATAGCCCCAGCATGCCCTTTGTTGTCAGCGGCATAGCAAGCAGCAGCAGCAATCCGCAAGTGTATCCGCGCCAAGAAGTGCGCCAGATGGAGAAGAACACGGACTTGTGGACACTGTACATGCTCGGCCTCAGCATGATGCAGTACACGCCCCAGTCCCAGCTGCTGTCCTACTACCAGATTGCCGGCATCCACGGCGTGCCCTGGATCGAGTGGAACGGCGTCGCACCTACGCCCGGCAACGAGAACACGGGCTACTGTACGCACGTCTCCGAGCTCTTCCTGACCTGGCATCGGCCATATCTTGCTCTCTACGAGCAGATCCTGTTTTCTCTTGTCGAGTATATAGCGTCTCTCTACAAGACGGAGACGGAGCGGGCGCGGTACCAGGCGGCAGCCAAGCAGTTCCGGATACCGTACATGGACTGGGCCGCGCAACCGCCGGCTGGTGAGAGCGTGCTGCCCAACAGCGTTGGCGGCAGTCCATTCGTCAACGTATCGGGGCCCAACGGCGTACAGCAGATTGCCAACCCGCTGTACACGTACATGTTCAAGCCTCTCAACGCCACCATGTTTATCGAGAATCCAGTAAGCCATGTCTCGTGCCCCATCTTGTGTCGTTTTGTGTCTCGTTTGCTAACAGTCTAGTATGACCTATGGGTCACGACAGTACGGTCGCCCACGACAGAAGACTCGTCGGCTGGATCGAACAACACCGCCGTGTCTCTTGCTCTCAACCAAAACTTCCAGTCCATCCAGCAGCGCCTCTACACGCTCTTCTCCAACTACCAGAACTTTAGCACCTTTAGCAACGAGGCTTGGATTCCGGCATCGTCGAGCGGCAACTATGACTCGCTCGAGTCTCTTCATGATACTATTCATACGCTCACCGGCCTGCAGGGCCACATGGCATGGATCCCATTCTCGTCGTTTGATCCCGTCTTCTTTCTGCACCACTGCATGATCGACCGTGCCTTTGCATTGTGGCAAATCTTGAACCCAGACTCGTACGTCTTGCCGACCAAGGCTATTCTGGCCAGCTACACGACATCCGAGGGCGAAATCCAGGACTCACAGACACCCCTGACACCGTTTTTCAAGTATGACAACGGCACTTTCTGGAATTCGGACGATGTGCGGGATATGAGCGTGTTTGGCTACACGTACGACGACATGACGGACTTTCCGCGCTCGAGCCTGCTTGCTATCAACTCGACCACACAGGGACAGGTCGGTGCTCTTATCAACCGCCTGTATGGCTCGTCCAGCCCTGCCACTCTGGGCATCATCAACAGCGAAAGCTATAAGCGCACTGCTCCGTCTGACAAGCTGGGCCTTGCCGGACCGCACCGCGCACCGGCATCAGTCGTCGTGAACAACCAGTACCGCGAGTGGGTGGCCAACATTCATGCACCAAAGCAGGCACTCAACAGCACGTTTTTCGTCGACCTCTTTCTCGGCGGCGACCAGGTGCCGGCTGGCGACCCATCTGCGTGGGCGTATGCGGAGAGCCTCGTCGGTACGATGAGCGTCTTTGCATCGCCCAAGGGCCTCGCCATGGCCGGTATGGACATGAGCGGTGGCCACACGTCGGGCGTTGTTCCGCTGACGTCTGCCTTGGCCCAAAAGGTCGCCAGTGGCGACCTGGAGAGTTTGGACCCTGTCGACGTCGAGCCATATCTGCGTCAGTTCCTGCACTGCGGTGTTGTGACAACGAGCGGCACAGAGGTTTCGCCATATGACGTCCCCGGGTTGGGTGTCACTATTGCAAGCTCGTGCGTCCAGGTGCCGGCGAGTGCCGAAGAGCTGCCTCGTTGGGGTGCCATCACCGACCACTTTGATCTCATTTGATCATGGTTTGGTTATCTTTCGAGTTGCTAGTTGACAACATATCTTCGTTTCTAGTCTGATATCTCTTTCTTTTGTTCTTACTTTGTTTCAATCGCTGATCAACCTTGTTTCTGCGTCATCGATAATCTCATAGCACATCTAGAAGATACGTCTTCCCTAATTCATATAACATAAACAATCAAATAACTGAACATTCAAAAAGTAGAAGTCAACGCCGGTGAGGTGAAGGGCTATCATAAAGCAAACTATATACACGAATCCAGAATTAAAGCATTAACAAAAGGTAATATGATAACAGTACAACACAAATAAAACAAATAAAGCAATAAACAAACAGGGCTGCATCAATCCAGATTATATCCCCAAACCCCCTTTGCCGTGACTAACAGTCCAATAGCAAACCAGTCCAGTCCAATGCCTGGACAATATTATGCTCGATCCTAAAGCAAGTAATCATTTTCAACGCCGTTTTTTGTTTTCTTTTGTTTTCCTTTCAGGGATGTTGACGTCAACTCCCGTCGATTGCCATGGGATTAATAGCTCCGCTAGTCTTTTAATCTCTCCTTGCTGGCAATGTCGTCGAGCGCGTCCTTGATGAGGAAGCTGGTTTGTTAGCTTTGAATTTAAACGAGAGAAAGGGAGATACTCACTTATACCACAGGATGGTAGGCCCAATGGTGCCCAGATGCCACAGCGAGTGCGCGTCAAAGACGCTGTACGCCGGCGGAAAGTCAAACAGCTCCAGGCTCATCGCCAGCATCACCCACGCCACTGCAATACCGGGCCACACCGCCCAGAACCGCCGCGTCCGCACAAACGTCCGGTACGAGAACCAGCTCCACAGCGTGTTCTGCAGCACGCCGCACACCACGTTTGCCATCATGTTGTACCCGTAGTCCCACCGCACCAGCGTCAGAAACGCCACGTGCGCCGCGTACAGGCACAGGCACACAAACGTCCACACCGACCGCACGTTCTCGTGCGCCGCGCGGTCCAGGCGGAACACGCGCACGACGGTAAAGTAGAGGCCGTACAGCACGGACGCGCCGGCGGCAAAGTAGTCGAGGCGCTCGGTCAGGACAAAGTCGCGCGTGTGGAAGATGCTGCTGAAGGTCCACGAGGCCATGCCGACGGTGCCGAAGCCAATGTACCAGGGGCGCAGCGAGTAGGACGCGGGGACCTGGCGGCGCAGGCGGCGCAGGCCGGCGACGTGGGCCCACAGGTTGCCGAGCGAGAAGAGGACGGACGCGGGCTCCTGGATGCCGAGGAAGCGGTAAAAGGGCCACTTGCCGTGGAACTGGACGAGGCCGAGGTTGTTGTCGAGGCGGTGGGCGGAGATGATGCGCTGGCAGGTCTGGTCGCATTCGCTTTCGCAGTTCCAGAGGAGCAGTCGGAGGTGGAGGGCTGTTGGTTAGCAGCTATTATTAAGAGCGAAGCGAGAAGAGCATACGAATCGGGGTTGCGGGCTTGTTGGAGCCGCAGTTTTCCAGCTGGCACACTTCCATGCACTCGCGGAACTCGGGGAGGCGGTCGCCGACGGAGGCGGCCACGGCGGGGATAAAGGCGAGCACGGCCAGCAGCGCGAGCAGCGTGACGAATGCGCCGGCCGGTCTACCCGACCACAGGTAGTTTGCCATACTGTGTAGCGTCTGCTGAGTAAAGATGCCGAATCAAGAGCCGAATCAAGAGCCGAATCAAGACAGCCCAGCACCGGATGACCCCCTTTTTGCGGTCCTCCGTCTGTGTAGCCGAGGCTGTCGTCGTGGGGGAGAAATGTCGGGGAGGATCGTGTCGGGTAAGGCTGAAGTAAAGCTGACTGCCGTGGTCGTGGCGAGGATAAAAGTCGAATAGTCAATAGGCGAATGCAAAAAGCGAGGCGAAACGAAACGAAACGAAGAGCAAAAGCAAATAGTCAAAAGCTAACAGGCCGGATGGAGCTGACGGAGACGAGAATGGGCCCGAGATGGAGACAGCGCAGACGAGAGCGACGTCGTTCAGCAGCCAGTGGTGGAGGGTTCGTGGTGGGCCGACAAGACGAGAGCGATAGGGCAGGAGCGTTGAGCACAAGGACAGAAGAGGAAAAGAAGGAGGCGACGCGCTAAGAAATAAAGAACAACCATAATTTAGAGTACAGAGGCTCAGAGAGGCAGTCGCGCTTTGCCGCGCCCCCGCCTTTGCAATTAGAGCAATTAGAGCAATTACTCAGTAGAGCAAGAGCAATTAGACTTCCCCTGAAACTGGCTGAAAAGAGCTGGAGCTCCCTGGGTACAGCGTCTCATTGGCTGGTGCGACCTTGCGAGGGGCCTTTACGAGCTCAGGAGTCAGCTGCCAATCCAGCGATATTAGCAGTCAGCAATAGCAGTCCATCAATAACAGCCACATCACAAGCGAGAAGCAAATTGCAAAGAGTAGGAACCAAAGCAAAGCCAAAATATCAGTTGTTTGATTAGTCATTTCCAATACTAGCAAAAGTGAAGCAATCCCAGAGTCAAGAGTCAAAAATAAAAATGTCCAAAAAGCAATATGAAAGATAGATTGAAAGACAAAGCTGCAGCTCGTCGAGCTGTGTCATGATATAAAAAAGAGACAAAGGAAAGATGTTAAAAGAAGGTGGCATCCAAGTTACGAGAGAGACACTGTTTGCTCGTTCTCGAACTGGTGGCTGATATGAAAGTGTAAAGTAAAAAGCAAAAGCCCAGACCTGAGGTTCCAGTGAGGAACATGCGTTGATGTGATCGTGCTGTATATGCAAGAAGTAGAAAGAAAAAGAAGTAAAAGAAGTAAGAAAAATAACCGAGAAGAGAAGAAGATCGTAAAAGAGGTGTAAAGACCGACGGCGAGTCCAATAGCAGCCAAGCCGGGCAAGAAAGTAAATATAGAAGAAGAAGATAATAAAAGGATAGTAAGAAAAAGAAGAAAAAGAAAAGCAAACAAGAAAGCATCCCAGCAGGTTCATCTAAATCTGGTCGTCATGTCGTTTGTCGTAAGGTTTCGTAGGAAGCTGGCCGTAATATATCGAAGAAAATATGGAAATAGAAAATAAAAAGAAAATAAGAAGTCGAAGAACAAGTCGTAAGATAAAAGTCAAAGGGAATAAAAGTTACAGTGCGGGTATAAAAGCCGTGGTCGTAGTGCCCTACACAGGCGAGTCCGACCGGCGCGTGGTGCCGCGGTTGTTAATCTCGCGCAGGCGCTGGTCCAGGTAGGCCAGGCGCGAGGCCAGGTCGGTGCGTCCAGCCGCCGGCTTGGGCTTGGGCTGCACGCGCTGCACCGTCGCAAACGGCCGGCTCACGGGCGCCGCGTCGAGGTCGGCCGTCGACTGGAACAGGCGGTTGGGGAAGCTGAAGCTGGTCGTGTTAGTCTCGGGCAGCGCAAACGGCGAGCCCAGGCGGGCGGGCGGCTGTGCAGCACCAAGAAGACTGCCGCCAAAGGGGTCGGGGCCGCTGCTCATGTTCAGATCGCCGAGGCTGCGCATCGTGGGTGCAGCAGTCGAGGTGAACTCGGGGATGGCCGCCTCGGGCTCGTCCATCATGGACTCGGTCGGCTCAGACGCGCGCGAAACCGATGCAGCAAGCGACAGCTGAGGTGCTGACGACGATGATGTCAGAGACGGCAGAGCCGGCATCGCCTCCGTGCGCGGGCTGAACGGATCGTCGTTTTGGCTGGCCTTGCCCGAGCTTTCGTCATTTGCGAGAGGGAACCCGAAGCTCGAGAAAGCAGATGGCTCAGTGAAAAAGTCCGTGCCGAGTCCAGGCCGGCGGCGCAGGTCCTGGCTCAGGTGCTTGGTACGGCGCGTCTTTTGCGTGTTTGTGCGGCTGATGCGGACGGGCGACTGCAGCGAGCGGCGCGGTCCGACAGTGTGTGGCTGGCGTGTATTGGCCGTGGATAGGCCAAGCACGACGGCCAGAGAACTCGACGAGCTCGGGCCGTAGCTGCGTGCAGTAAACGGCGAGCCGAGCCGGCGACGCTCAGCAAACGAGGGGTCGCCAGAGGCATCGCCAGGAATTGGCGGCGGGCTGAACACCTCAGTGTTGGCACTAGATCCAGCAGACGACGCAATGTTCTTCATTGCGGCCGCGAGGCTGGCATCGATGCTCGGCGGCGGGCCGCTGGGGTGGTACAGGTGCGAGCCCAGCGACTTGTGGGAGCGATGGGCGCTGCGCGGGGGCTGCGAGGTGTAGGCGTTAGTGGCATTGAACGAGCTGTAGGCACGGTCGCGGCCCACGCGCGTCAGCTGCGCCAGGGGTCCGTGCGGCTGCATGGTTTCCGAGGTGCTGAGCACGAGCGACATGGCCATGTCTTTGGTGCCGAAACTCGACGACGGGAATGCCGTCACACCAGACGGTCTGTTCGAGGGGTTGTTTGTGTTTGAGGGCGCGTGCGCGTTTGCAGCAGCGTTTGCAACAGCAGAGTTCATGGGGGCATTAAATGATGCATCGTTCGTCGCACCAGGTGTCACACGCACATCGCGCTGACGGGTAGCAGCAACAGGAGCAGCACCGCCAGCAGCGGTCTGTGCAAAAGGCGTCGGGCTCCGCGACATGTACTGCAAGCCACGCACGCCACTGCCAGGCGTGGCAGCCTTTTGCCGGCAGAGCTCGCGCAAGTGCGAGCGGGTAGCCGCGTTGGTAAAGGGCCACTCCATATACGTGCCGCTCGCGCTGTCAGTCGCTGTCGGCGTGCTGCTTCCACTCTTGGCAGTAGTAGATTCAGTGCTGGAGACAGTCACTGCTGGGACACCTGCAGCAGCCTCCTGGGCAGCACTGCCCTCTTTGCTGCCGCTGGCTCTGGCCATGGCCTTTGCACCCTTCCAGCTGCGCTTGGCTTCGCGTGCAACGCGCAGAAGAACACCGTGTGGTGGAACACAGCTCTTGCCCATCCGAAACGGTGTAACCTTGGGGTCCTGCAGGTACAGAATGTACGTTGCCCACAGATGCGCGCTCATTGCCTTGGTCAGTGCTGGCTTTCTTGCGCGTCGTTTCTGATTGGAGGACGCGCTGTCGCCGTCTGCGACTGCCAGACTGCTGCTGGCAAATGGCCCGCCTAGTGCAGAGTTGCGACGCAGCTCGTGCAGGTGGTTTATTGGCCCAAACTTGAATTTATTTGTGCCATCCTCTTCGGGGCTGAGGCAGTGGTCGTCGTCGGAGAGTTGCGAAAAGCGGCTGAAGAGTGACGACGAGCTTGTTTGTGTAGAGCGCGCGGTCGAGGGGCGGCTGGACGAGCCGCATTCTGGGTCGGGGCTGGACTCGGTCGAGCTGGAGAAGACCGAGTCTATTGACCAGTCGGGGTAGCGCGAGGGTGTGAGAGCGGAAGCAGAAGGCGCGACTTCGGGCGCGGGTGTCTTGGGTGGCGAAAAGGTGCGGCCCTTAACGCTCAGGAAGTTGCTGTCCGTGTTGTCAAACGCGAACAGGTGTTGGCGTGTGTTTGTGTTTTGCTGTTGGGTGTATTGTGGCTGCTGGTGCTGTTGGAGACCCAGCATGCCGGTGAATTGTTCGTCGTGGTCGGGGACTTCGATGCTGGGAATGGGGACGTCGGCTGCTGCGACGGATGCGAGAAAGTTTTGTGTTGGCGCCGACAGACGGGGCGCGGCGCGGCGCTTTAGACGCATGCGGCGCGGCGGTGATGGTGGTGAGAGTGGTTGCGCGTCGTTGCTGGCGGTTGCAAAAGACGCGCCTGGCTCTGGAGTCCGAGGCGCGCCTGCAGAGAAGCCTGCAGACAGGCGAGGGAATGGTGTCGACATTGCGGCGACGTTTGAATTGTATTTTGATTGTCTCTCGTCGTAGTAATTTCCGGCCTGTTCAGCGCAGGTAGGCTTGTTGAAGAACGCGTTGCATGGGTGAGTCAAGAAGATGTCGCTGTGTCGCAAAAAAGTTATTCTTCGTCCAAGTTGGCAAGGTGGAGAGAAAAGGGGGTCGGTCGCAAGGGAGAAGACGTGAGGAGTGACGCGATTGCTGAAGAGGCGTCGTAGATATATGTAAGCGGTGTAAGTGGTGTGAAAGGGATCGTAGATGTGAAGATGTAATCGTAATATCCCCACGACGGGAAGAGACCGTTGAGATCTCAGATTCGGATGTGAAGAAAGAGCGCAACGGCTGAACTGGCGGCGCACTTTGCGAAAGAATAAGGAACGAGAGAGCGTGGCGCGAGTTGTAGTGGTGTAGTGGTGTAAATGGGTGTTAGTTGTTAAAAATAGGGGGGATGGACTGGATTTTGAGAAAATGCGGTGGCTGGGACTGGCGGAACCACGGCCAGGATAGGAATAGGCGGTCTTGAATTGGTGTGAATCACTAAGACAAAGTTGAATAATGGGAATTGAAAAAGGACATTAATGATAAGAGTGAGGAATAGAAGAAGAATTGAAGAATAGAAGAAGAATAGAGAAGAAATAATTAAGATTGGCAACGAAGACAGAGTCAATAAGCCAAATAAGAGGAAATTGAAAAGAAATTGAGAATGAAACGAAAAGAAAAAAAACTGAAATAAAATCGTAAGCGTCGTGGATGTCAAGGTGCTCGTAAATGTTTGATATTCTGGACGTGATCTGTTACAATACAGAGTTGGATATGGCTGGAATAATGTGATATGACGGGGTAGAGTGTGTGCAGTTGTCGTAATGAGAATAGATTGCAAATTAGCACAACCACTTTATGGATGGCCGGATGTGATTTGGAATGTGAGATATATGCGACTGTAGATTGTAGATTGCTGTCGGCGGGTGATACTGGTCATGGATTGTGCCGGTGGTCGTGAATCGTCTCGTTTTCTGACATGAGTGAGTATTGTGTAGGTGCTGTGTAGGTGTAGGTAACGGGATATCGTAGGGAAGAGGTGATGCGTGAAGAAGAGCACGATACAAAAGAAATGAAATGAATGAAAGTTGGGTGGGGAGAAGAGAGAGGGAAATGAGAAGGGGAGATGCAGGAAAGCAAGTGTGAGGACGTACACTATGTATAATAAAGAGACGACGAGATTGCAGAGTCTCTGTAGAGAGGAAGAGGAACAGACTGAGAAGAGAGAATATGACAAGTGATGGGCGAGACGAGGGGGTCGCGGGCGTGGTCGTAGCGGCCGTGCGTGCTGGATTCAAGGCGAGTCTTCAGTCGAGGTGGATGAACAGACACACAGACGGACAGCGAGGTGGCCAACGCAGCGAGTCCACTGAACGACAGAAGGATCAAGCATTGACCAGCGAGAGAGAAGAGGGAGACAAGACGCCACTGGCAGAGGGACGGCGCGTCGTGGTTGGCGGGCGCGAGCAGCGGCTGGGCAGCAGCGGGCAGTACTCTGTACAAGTGAGGTGCAGGTGCAGCGTGGATGCAGGCGCAACAGGGTCCTTGGGTGTCGTCGCAACGAGTGCAACGGCGTGGGTGGGAGCTGTCTGTAAGTATCTTACTTCGTAGATACTCCTCTGAGATAGTGAAGACCCTGGCCCCCACAAGGAGAGAGAGAGTGAAGACAGAGACACAAAAGAGACGAGACGGACTAGCAGCGCAAGACAATGGCGATGGCTCCCGTCTTGACAAGTAGACAAATACAAAGGTGCAAGCCTGTCCTTGCGGTTCGAGTGGCTCTGGTGGTCCTAGTCGCTGCACGAGTGGGACCTGGCGATAGATATTGACCCTGTCGATGGATATCAGTGGGTTTGAAGAGTCTGATGGACTTTGTATGGATATCAATGGAGCAGAGTGAGAGGAGTGGTATGGGGGAGGGGGCTTTGCTTGACGGAGAGCGTGTAATGCTCCGGTGTCAAGTTGAGAAAGTGGGAGTAAATCCGATGTTGATGTTGTTGATGTTGTCTTTCTGTATGCTTTCAAAGCTGCCAGATGTTGATAGACCGCAACAGATGCCTTCAATGCCACGAGTGTTTCGGACGACAAGACACTGGCGAGGCGAGGCGAGACGAGCCCAACGTGGAGCTTGTTGGAGCTGGACCGAGCTGTGGCGTTCTTCTTATTCAAAGATGCTCAAACTGCACAACTGCACTGCACAAATAACTGCACTCTCCGTGCAGGTGCAGCAATGTGTGTGTCCGGAAACAACAGCCAGAGCCAGCGCCAGGAGTGCATATGCAGTGATCTTCAATTGGGCAGCGGAACGCGTCGATGGCTTTGTCGTTCGGCTGGCAAGCTTAGAATAGTCTGAGCTGGAAGTCAAGCTACTCAGTATGTGGATGCGTCTCGGTTGGTTGGCCGAGATGGGGTGAGATGGGGTGCAGGCGGCAGAACGCAGCAGCAGTAGCAAAACGATGAGACAGATTCAACGGATTTACACAAGACAGACGGCAAGACGGCAGAGAAGCAAGACAGTAGTAAGACAATAATAGTCAAGACAGATCAAGATAGTGGAAGAGCAGCAAAATGGCAAGATGGCAGGTAGCTGATGGCAGGATAGAATGAGCAAATAACAGAATAGCAGCAATATCAGATATCAGACGCAGACAGATGCACAAATGTGATTGTGCGGGCAACCGGAGGAGATGCTCGTATGTCTGTGCAGCATGTCATCCAATCGTAGATAGATGAATGTGACGAAGCCTGGGTCGTCTGCAGAGAGGAGGAGGCGAGGAGGCCAGGCCAGAATAGACGAGGCGATGGAAGAGGAGACGACGCAAGCAGGACGAAGCGAGCGAAACAGAAGCAGGACAGAAGCAGGAAACAGCAGCAGCAAGCAAGAAAGAGGAGCCTGTGATACCGCCGTGTCCGCGCAGGCGCAGACGCACGCAGGATATATTGATATATTGCAGACAGCTTGCAGACAAGCCGTCTGGTTTGAACCGTGGAAACAGTTGCAAGCAGTGAGCAGCGGCAAGTAAGCAATGGCAGGCTGCACTTGTCGTTGGCAATATATCGAGGATGTGCCGAGATAAGTGAGGTGTTTATGCGAGCTGTGGGGAGTACTCTAGATGGGAGTACTCTGTAGACAAGAGACAGAACAATACGGCAAAGCCGAGAGCAGACAGAAACAGACGAAGAGCAAAGTCTTCGCGACAGCAAGATTCGCAATTCAGTTCAATGATCAAGGGTCTGGCCCACTCGGTGCACGTCCGAGGCGATCGAAGAGCGGTGAGTTTCTTCTTCTACTCTGACTTTGTCTTTTTCTCTTTCTCGTCTCAATGTCTCCTCTTTGCCCCTGCTAGCTGACGATGTCGCAGCGTCTAGCTTGGTCTAGCACGAGGTCCCGGACGGGGGATAATGCACTGCGGCTTGTGGTGCAGAGATATGCAGTGCAGTGCAGACGGTGGATGCCAGACTGCTCCGTACAATGTTGCATAAACTGGGAGGAGCTTTGTCTGTAGAAGACGCGAGACAGAACACGAGACAACGATGGGGCGATGGGGCAACTGGCGGTAAGACAGAGGAAGTCAATAGACTCATAGAGTAAGAAGTCAATAAGAAAGTCAATAAAGCAACAATACAAAGTCAATAAGAAATAGATAAATGTAGGACGACGAGTGCGACGTGGCAGCGACACGATGCAGTGAGAAGAGGAGTCGGCATGAATAGGAGAAAAGTGAGGCCCAAAAAGAGACAAGTCAGGAAGTGGGATGGCGATGAGCGGCAGACAAAATACAGACAACAATACAGACAAGAACAGAATGGACGCTGTCGCTCGTTCTTTCCTGATGCTGCTTCTACGATGCGCAACTGCCTTTTCGGATTCAACTACGTCATGAACACTCGATAGCCGATTGCTCTTTCCTTGTAAAAACGTTTAATCGATGCAATCGATTACAATCGACGATTACAGAAAGACGTTAACAACCACCAAGACACAACCAAAGGAAAGAACGACAGACACACAGCAACGGCCATACCAAGGATACCAAAAGACAGAAGACACCCCTCGTCGTCCAAAAGCAACCCCACGTAAGACGCGATTTTTCGCGTAAAACACGCGCGCGTAAGTGACGCGAATTTACGTGTCGTTGCATTGTGTTACAGTAGCCAGTAAGAGCACGGGCCAATTTGGAGTGGGTCTACTACAGTCCAGAGTGCTAATTGTCGCAAACCACGGTATCTCCTCTGTCTGTGATGCTCTGTATTCCAATTGCAAAGCGAATATGAATTCAAATATGTATGGCAAAAAGTGCAATGTGCAAAGTGAAAGTGCAATACTCGGCGTCAAGATGATGCAGGTTCAATCAGCCCCGAGTACGGCCTGATGCAAGGCACAGCGGCAAGACAAGGCCGACAACTAAGGACGACAGCGACAGAAAGCGGCCGTTGCAGCAGCCTTTGCCTTGGGTGGTTGCAGGCCGAGGCAGATCTAGCTATATTAGATGCATTAAGCTATTGGTTTGGAGGTATATCAGATGAAGGGTAGGATGTGAAGCGCCGGGCATCCATTACAAGCAGGTCGAGATGGCGGTCTACTACAACCGCAGGGTCTTGCATAAGGCTCGCCCCTGACAGGCGAGGAAACAAATTGTTGAGATGATGAACAGACCTCTTTGACAAGGAAAGTGTCAGTAGGGTGTAGATGGTTAACATGATATGTGGTGTTTGCCGATGACTAAATTTCACACGATGACAACGCGCTCTTTCCTAAAGCAGAAGCAACGTGTAAGTTGATTCCGATTTATAGTCAACGTCAACTGCAGATTTATATGAGGGGTCGTTGAATCTCACGATATTATTTTATGTGAGTGTTGATTCAGTTAGCAATACATTGTAGACAAAGGTTGTGCAAGACGTTGACGCCGGTTCAGTGGCACTAACAGCTAACCGCTACAACAGGCACTATCGGAGGATTTGGTAGTTGGCGGTCGCTTGTTTAGTGCGAGTCTATGCGGTCTCGGGGTGATCAGGGTGATCTCTTCGTACCTCTTATCTTTTAGTGATTGTAAGTCGTATTGATCACTGCAGCCGTCTGAGCACATGGGCTTCTAATAGGTGTTCTATCCGAACTTGGGCCGGTAGAATTTCATACGGGTAGATGGAGGCGGCGAGAGAAAATCAAAGATAAGAAAAGGAGGAAAACAGAAAGGGGAAAAGAAAAGAGAAAAGATAGAGGAAAAGAGAAAAGGAACAAATAGAATCTTCAACAGTCTATCGTCCTCACGACCCTCTGAATAAGGTTACAGAGTCAAATAATCTAAGAATTAGAGTTACTCTCGGCAACCACTGAACGGCTCAGCCTCACGCACGTCCGTCCATTTTACACTCTTTTGGCAGCTAATAAGAAGTCTATTGCAGAGCAGTGCAATGAGAAGCAGGGTCCAATAAGTATGATATTATGCTTACTCTGTCGTCTTGAATGTCACTGTGGTCGCAGTGTGGTGTGATGGATTTCTCTATCTATCTCCCTGATTCCTGATGGCTGATAAAATGAGTCTCCTTGGTGCCTACTTTCTACCTGTTTTCTCCTTATTCTCCTGCTTTTCTCTCTCGTCTCTTTTAAATACAATAGATCGCCGTCCCATTTTTTTCAATAACGTCTTCTTGGCTTGGCCGTCTGTCCTTTCTGGGAATCGGTACCTTGATCTATCTTGTAAAACTAGGCTTTCTTCTCCGCGCGATGCTTCTTCTGGTAATGTCTTTCATCTTGAGTAATTAGCATTCTGCAGAGGGACGGAGGGATAAACGTAGACTGGAGACGGAGACGGAGACAGGAGAATGCAAAATCAAACTGTGTTGCAATATTGACCATGTGTCTCACCAAATCTTGTTTCGTCTTGTATGCTCTGTCTCTCTTTGCTCATGCTTTCTTGATCTCACTCTGCGCTATCTCGCTTGGAGAATGCGTCTAATCTGACAACAACCAGACCACTGTCCTCATCTATAGTAGCAGAGTAGCTCCCATCTAGGGCTGCCACATATCTTGGCTCCCTGTCTGCCCTCGTATTCCTCCCTTTCACGCCACATCAACCCTTTGTCTGTCGCTTACTGCATTCTCATTCTGTCATTTATTCCTTAATATTCGTTCTTCATTCAACTATCTCTTTGCTGTTCTTTCATGTTGCCAACTTCATCTTCATCGCTTCATCATTACACTCGCACAACCACGTTCTTTACATCGCATCACCACATCAATCAACACTTAATCAAATCCACCACAATCTAATCACGTTACACGCCAAAATGTTGGACAAGCTGCGGCTCGTCCACTACCTCCGCTTCGCCTCTGTCGCCCTCGTCTTCATCTGGTTGTTTGTCCACTTTGCCGGCGGCGGCGATGACCACAACCGCTATGCCGATCTCTTCCGCCAGTTCCGCGACCAGCGCGCCGTTTTTGTCGACGACTTTCTGAGCCACGATGTCAGCGGTCGCTTCGAGAGCGGCGGCATCATGGGCATGTGCAACTCCAAGCGCTGGACCCCCGGCCTCGTGCTCACCTGCGACGCCGTCCCTGGCAGCATTGCCGACGTCAAGAACGGCGTCCTGACATGCATCCGCATCGCCATCGAAATGGGCGCCGAGCTTATCCTGCCCAACATCATGCTGCGCTCCACCATGGACCTCGGCATCGTCACGCCCCACGACGTCGGCCCGCGCCGCGGCGTGCCCCTCGACCAGTTCTTTGACCGCGCCCATCTGCTCAACACCCTCGCCGACGGCTGCCCCCAACTCAAGGTCCACCCCTCCATGGACGACTTCTTCAACCAGCCCAGCATGCTGACGCCCTTCAACATGGACCTCTACAAGGTGCCCGGCGTCAAGATCGCCGCCAACATCAAGGGCAGCGAGGGCAAGGTCATTGACGGCAAGCTCGAGGACCTCGGCAAACAGATCCACGGCATGCTCGACAACCGCGCCCCCAAGCGCGACCGCAAGTACCCGTTCCACGTCGACCTGCGGCCCACGCCGTCCTACGCGCTGCCCGCGTTCGCCGACAGCCCCAAGGTCCGCAACTACTTTGGCCGCATCCTGCAGGTCCGCCCCGACCTGCGCGCGCTCGCCGGCTCCGTCCTGTTCAACCTGCAGCAGGCCCTCGGCGTCACCATCGACCCGCGCAAGGGTATTGATATCGACGCCTTTATCGCCGTCGAGCTGCGCACCCAGCACGACCCCCGCAAGTTCCCGCCGTACGCCGTGCAGGCCTCGGACGCCCTCGCGTTCGCCATGGCCAGCAACATCACCAACGTCTATCTGACCGAAGGCGCCCTGCCCGAGGACGTCGCCACCTTTGTCCAGCGCGGCCTCGACTTCAACCTGACCGTCGTGACCAAGGACGTGCTCGTCGACGGCGCCGACGCCTTTTTGCTGAGCCAGCTGTCCTACGACGAGCGCTTCCTGGTCGACTACGAGGTCGCGCTGCGGTCGGGCCTCTTTGTCGGCAACGGCCAGTCGAGCTTTGCGTGGAACGTCGGTCTGCGCCGCGAGTTTGCGTACGGCGACGAGGGCGCGCACAATGCGTCGCACCTGAGCGGCGCCGTGCGCTGGTTCAACCAGTACTCGACGCTGTACGGCAAGGACAACGTGGGTGACGAGCTGCGCCGGGGCATCTGGCCGTAGATAACTCGCATTGCCGCCGTATGTCTCTTCTTTTTCTCTTCTTCTTTTCTTTTTCTTTCTCTTTCTCTTGCCTTTTGTTCTTTTACTGGAGTTTTGGCTAGGAGAGGTGTCTACTGGGTCTGGAGTTTCTTGTATTTTACAATCTTTTTATATTCTAAAATCTCATACAATCTCATCAAATCTCACTCTTGTTATCATCATAAAAGAAAAACTTTATAAAATACAACAAGGGTTAAAGTTAACAAAAGTACATCACCACTGAGGAATGCGCTCAGCTGTACTTGGCAAGTGGACCCGGCCGAGCTACAGCTATTCATTATCAATGGATTCATTTTTGCGTTTTTGCGTTGCCACCAGCGTCATTTATCTTTCGCACTGCTGTATTGGACTCTATAAGTATTGATGCCATCGCCATCGCTCTTCTCTCGTCTCTCCATTGCGATCATTGCCCTCGTCTTCAGCCTCCTCCTCGGCTTTTTCTATCAACACCCCGCCATCACTGCTGACGTAAGCAGCGTCAACGACGTCACCACAACCATGGCAACCGTCGACATCATCACGCTCGGCAACTTTGCCACAAAGCTGCCGCAATGGAGCCCAGATGACCCCTCACAGCTGCACGCCCTCGTCGATATGGGCAGCAACGGCATCCGCTTCTCCATCTCGGACCTGTCGCCGCCGCGCACCCGCCTGCTGCCCTGCATCTACCGCGAGCGTGCCGGGATCTCGCTGTTCGATGCACTGACGGAAGTTACCGAGGGCGACCCGACTTCTCTAGAACTTCCCGCCGCCACAATCGAGCTGGTCGCTGCCACCCTTGCGCGCTTCCGCCGCATCGCCATCGACGACTACGGCGTCGCGCCCGACCACATGGCCGTCTTTGCCACAGAGGCCATGCGCCGCGCGGCCAATGCCGGTGCTTTGCTAGATGCCATTGCCGCACAGGCCCCTGGACTGGCTGTGTTTGTGCTCGCGCCCGAGGTCGAAACACTTTTCGGATCGATTGGTGCGCGCGCCGGCTTCTTCTCGCTCGGCGCGGCCAGCGACGACGCCGATCCCAAGACGGGCGGCCTTATGCTCGATCTTGGCGGCGGCAGCGTGCAGATGACTTATGTCGACCCGCAGCTGGGACCCGGGTACGAGGTGGCAGCGGCACGCGCCGGCCAGAGCATGCCCTACGGCGCTGCACGTCTGACACGGGCGGCCGAGGTGCACAGAGCGGGTGCCATGGGGGCTTTAGCCGAGAACCCAAAATCTAAAGCAGATGCCGACGTCGAGGCGACCACCGCTGCGGCTCCGCGCCTCGCCGACGATATGACGGCCGCCCTCGAGCGGCTGCACGGCGAGTTTGCTAGCCTGCGCGCGCTGCAATCTGCCCAGACCGCAAACAAGACCGACGGCATCGACATTTATTTATGTGGTGGCGGCTTCCGCGGCTACGGCAGCATGCTGATGCACACCGACGCCATCCAGCCGTACCCCGTGCCGCTCATGGGCGGCTACCGCGTCGACGGCCCGACATTCAAGAACACGCACGGCATGCGTGCTGCGAACCACGAGCTGGCTGCCTCCAAAGTGTTTGGCATGTCCAAGCGCCGGCGCCAACAGTTTGCCGCCATCACGGCCGTCGTTGATGCGCTCGTCGCCGCCCTCGAGCGCAACCACCACACGCGCATCCGCAGCGTCACGTTTTGCCAGGGCGGCAACCGCGAGGGCGCGCTGATGATGCGGCTGCCCGAGACTGTGCGCGAGAGCGATCCGCTGCGTGTGCTGGCCGCTGGCCCTGCAGACCACGAAGCCGACGGCGCAGCCATTACAGCCGCCCTCCAGAGCGCACTGCCCGCCGACGCGGCCCGCCTCTACAGCACCCTTCCCCTCATCAGCAGCCACATCTGGGAGCGCCTGGGCGTCGACACGGCGTCCAACACGGCATACGTGCTGCACAACGCCGTCGTGCGCGACCCCAGCACGCCCGGCCTTACGCACGAGGCGCGCGCAATCCTGGCGGTCAGTCTGTGGGCACGCTGGGGCGGTGGTGTGGCACCCGCCGATGTCGCCCTGCTGGACGGGCTGCGGCAGCTGCTGGGCAAGGAGACGGGGGATGACCTAGTGTTCTGGGCCGAGTATGCGGGCGGTGTTGCAGCGGCACTAGCCATAATCTTCCCCGGGCTGCCATCTGCCAAGCAGCTCAAGTCGATCAAGTTTACGCCTACAGTTTCTACAAAAAAAGAGCGCCGCGTTGTCGAGCTGGGAATCCACGTGTCGCCGGACCGGGCCGTCGGGCTGTCGGGCGAGACCATTGCGTCGTGCTTTGACGTCGTCGGCAAGCAGCACAAGGACCGGCTCAAGGTCAAGGTTAAGGTGTATGTCGGCGAGGGTGGCCTGAATTAGTATCATTTTTATTTGTAGTTTAACATTATGATATCTTTTTCAAATTTGAAATAAATTCTATCCGATTTCACGTTGTTTGATCTTGTAATCATAAAATCTGTCCCTATTCTACATGCATTAAATGCCATCAAAATTCATTCTAAAAAGTCGCAAACGTTTTAGAGCTCTCGAATATTTTGAAATGTTTAGAATTAAATTCATGGATGTGAAATACCCCGAACTGTTCAGTCTCTCACCGGAAGATACATCATGAATGTACCTATATGAAGATCATATTGCCTTGGCTGGTCTGCCCTGTTTAATCCTTGTCACCACGTCAGTAGTTTGCTGTTTTCTCCGGCATTTATTTACAGGCAAACAGACAGTATTGCCATCTCCATGTCGTCGAGGTCATGTGCAATGCCATTACTTTCGAGATGCATAATAAATGCAGAAATACGTCAGGATGTTGTAGCATCTGGTGATGCTATTCTGAGATGCTGGCAGTCTGTTGAGGATCACCTCGAATCATCTTGAAAATCAGATCCTAACCTCGAACCATCTCACCGTGCCCGTGCCTCTGCTCACCCCGCGCTGAAAGAGGCTGTGTAGATGGCTTTTGCAGATTTGCTTATTCTTGCAGCTCATCTAGTCAGCAAGTTATCCAATGAGCAAATATATATGTGATGCAAGCCTTGGGCCACCAGTCTGAAGACCTGGCCGTTTCAAAGGCCATCCATTTCCTGGGGCACTCTCGACAACCCGAGCTGCTGCTACAGAGTGACTTGCAGACAGTGTGCAACCCTTACAATATTCAGTAATTGGGATCTCTCTGATGACGAATGTCCCCAGTGTTGACCCCCTCTTCTGCCATCTTCTGCCGTCTCTACGTCAACTGCCAGCCCTTTTTCTACTTGGTTTATTTTTGTTCTACCCAGTATGTGCACTATTCTCCTAGTAAGTAGGCCCTGGAGAATTCCATGCTTCCCCTCTCACTTCTTACTCGCTATTTGGAGCATTCCAGGTGGCCGTTGTGAGGCTTGGCCGCTGTATTTACTCAGACGTCAGACGGAATGCATTTTGGGTAATAAATAGATACTTCTAGGCTCTTCGACTAAACACACTGATTTTTCCACATGCTTTGCTGCTGCCCAGTCTCGCGCCGGGACGATCGCTAGAAAGCGGGTTGTGACCACAGGTGGCTGTTCTAGTTTTGCCTGTGAACTTTGAATTGCGAGGTGTATCTCACATCAGTCTCACAGCTTGCAGATGACTCGATGCCCAGCAGAAATCATGCTATTGATCAGTTGTATTGTGCCATCGTTCATCTGTCTATCCATCTAAACACTATCACTGGAGACACCCACCAAGAGTGCACAGCTACGGACAATTCTATGGGCACGGTTGCCAGCTGAGATTGCTTCATTTCGACAACCAAATCCCTTATTTATACGCTGCAGTAAGGGATATCTGATCGGACAGCACCTAGGAGCATGTGGTGACTTTACTTGACTCCGATTTATCATTACTCTGGCGAATGACGTAAATACATCTTACTGGCGCTTTGACATACTTCTTTTGCGCTGGTTGGCGGTTCTCGCTTGAGGTGCATCGGGATGCAAGCACAGCCACTGCAGGCCCAATGGGTTGGGCCAGCCAGGCCAAAGAGCCTCGAAATAGAACAGTGCAGATGGAATATGAGCTAGAGAGAGCTAGAAAGAGCTAGAGACGAAAGTGCAATTCGGAAGCGAATAAGCTCCTGGGATAGTGCACTTTACATGTAAGATGTCAGAGTGGCTCATGGCGTCGACAAGCTGAGTGATGAGGAGGATGAATGCAACTCTCTCTGTTTAGATTCTCTCCGTTTAGATGTTTGACACGAGTGCCAGAACAGAATGAAGATACAGATGCAAAACAAAAAGAGCAAAGAGCAAAACAAAAGACCAGCCGAGACCCTGACTTCTCCATACTGATGGGTCAGAGTTCCAAGGCGTGTGGACCAGCCCGTTTCAACTGGACCTGTTTTTGTTTGATTTTATCTGGGGTCGCCCAAGTGCTTTCTTTTCTTTTTTTTCTCTTGTTCTTTTGTCCCTTTTGTTTAGATTGCTCGAGTTAAAGTGCGTCTCATGACTGACCTCCTATTCTGTTGATATTGCACAATCATGTCTGCAGACACGAGATGAAGACACGAACTGCGTACAGAGCAGAGGCATGCGAATTTTACAGTATAAATAGACACTTGCTCTGTACCACAGCAATATTCAGGCCTGTAGCACTCTGTAGTATGATCTGCTCGTGCTGATCGGCGGTCTCCGCGAGGCAAATGCTCGTACATCGTACATATCCAATTCTGCAAATGTCTGCAAATAGAGTCCCGAGAAAAGTTTGCACGAGTCTCGTCCCGATACTCTGTACAGAGAATTATTCCATGCAGACGGAGTAATTGTGGTCTCTTCGCCTAGTTGCGCTATCGTCATTTATCCTTGTCTTTCTCTGCGCTTCCCTGCATCGTACCTTGCGTGATATTGAACCTTCCATCTGTCTTCTGATCCTTCTTCCTTCACCAAGAGCCTCAGCCACCAGACGGACTCTTGTCGTTTATTACTCCGTGTTCGCAAGAAAATCAACAGAATGCCGGCTGACCCGTGCCGATGTATCTGTGCGCATCTCAGGCTGGCCATCTACACTTTGACTTGGCAGACGCGGGTGTCCACGTTGGGTGCCCATCCGTTCTCATTTGACATCCTATTAGCTTTCTTGTACCAGAAAGGTCTTTCTTACTACAGTCTCACCAACCGTCTCACTAACATGAGATCTTACTGGTTTGATAATAGAAACCCAAGCTCAAGCTCGAGGCGTATTTCCTTGTCCCTGGTCGCTGGGCTTTCTTGCCTGCCGCGGTCTTTGCTCTTCTTTCGAGACTCTTTTCAAACGCAAGACATCAGTCACCATCTAATCAATAATCAAAGGGAAATCAATATAATCTATCAATACATCGCAGCCATCAACTGGTGTCTCATCGTGTCTGCGACGTTGACTCAGCTCCGTACCTGCCGTGTTGCCTATACTATTTGCACTACCCTCTGTGCGCTCCTGCACTACTCCCGTACTCGTTCTTCGTTCTTTCGTTCTTTCCCGATTTAGCTCTTACACACATCCCGCTCCCAAGCTCACCATCTCAGCCCCAGCCCATCATCATTGTCCCACCCACAGCTAACTGCCCATTCATTCCGGTCGGTGAATAATTTTTAAGGGTTTTAATAATAGGGAATATAGGAAATAATGAGGAGTAATAGAGAGACCCGACCCGGCCGCGCCTTCCCTGTAGGTAGATGTCTGTGTGTGCGCCCGCTCGTTCTTTCCGCTTGTAGACGTCTATTCTTTGCTCTTTCTTCCTCTGCCTTGTCGTGCCTGCCTGTCTGGGCTGTCGTCGTTGCTCTTTCTGTTTTGGCTGTCTGCACATTTAACAATTGTATTTATCATCAATTTCAAAAGGAAATAAATACAACAATCAATTCCGTCCTAAGCAAATTTACACATCACTGACTGCCATGTCACGCCCATGCCAGCATGCACCTCCGCCCCTCTGCACCCCAAAATAAACACCCCCTTCCCGAACCAATACTGCATGCTGCTGCTGTGAAATATGGAGAGATGGATCTCAATGTAAATATACTTTATTTCCAGAATAAATACTTTCTTTGGCTGATGTACGTAAACTTGCAAGAGCGGCAGGAACGATCTGCCTCTTTGCGTTTCCCGTCTTTTATTTTCTTCTTTTCCTTCTGGTCGCCCCTTCCCCTTTTGCCAATCGTGCAACCGCACTCTTTCCTTATCATCTGCCGCATCTCCTCTCCTCATCCTTCTCTCCTTTCCATTTCCCACCATCTTCAACCTCACTTTGGCTTCACCTCCGGCTGCTGACTGCTAAACAACAACCCACCCATACGCCGCCTCTTATTGCTCCAGCTATATTTATATCTGCCCCCGATCCGCTGTTTCGCTGTTTCAGGTGCCTACCTCCTAAATACAGGACCACGAATACGTCGTCCTTCTCCTCAACCCGGCATCCTCGTCGTCTTTGTGTCGCCAACTCCTTGCTTTGTCTTTTTGTCTTTTTGTTTGTTTTCCTGTCTTTTGCACGTCTCCTCTTCTTGGCTGTACCCGGCATATTGACTCCTGTCTCTGTCTACGCGTCTCCAGCTGCAATATCCCGCCAGCTCTGTTCCCACTCTGCACACCTTGTACGCCCTCAACGTCTCAATCGTCTCAATCGGGTGGCCACTCAACTCGACGGTCACTTCATTTGTCACTCTCGGATATTCTTTTCTGTATTCTGTGAGCTTGTCTTTGTGAGCTAGTCGTCGTTCACACTCAACTTTCACCGTTCACAGTCCAAGACACCCACCCAATCGAGCGTGTCTCCCTCATCGCCATTCTCTGCGCAGCATTCCAGCAGACCGCAACGGCATCTCGATCTCTACAAGTTTACCACTGAGCAGCCAGGTCTCTCGATCCGCTGACAGCACCAGCCATCATGGCTTCATCCGGTGAGTGATCTTCTGCTGTTATGTCCTCTTCAGGCCTCTTTATGTGTCTGTTTTCATGCCTCGTCTCCCCCTTCTTTGTCTTCTCTGCTCGTTAGATCTGTTTCAAACCCTTTGCCATACTGCCGTTCTCTGCCGTTCTTTGCCTTCTGCATCTCCTGTCGCCATCAAGACATGTCTCGGGCCTTTCATGGGCATGCTTGCACTGCAAAACAAAAGACTCCAGGCACAGATCCTGCAATCAATGCCTCTTCCAGTTGGTGAGGTCTATCACCACGGAGCAGATGCTCCCACACTGCACATCACCAGCATGCTTCTTCGGCCTCCCTCATGCTCTTCATGCCTCGTGCCTCTGTATATAGGTGCTCTGCTCGTGCTCTGCCTCTCAGCCACCGCGCATTTCTATTACGTGATTTCCCCCCATTCCTACTGCTTCGTCCTGTAGTGCAAGCCTCACCTGCTCCTCCTCCTCTCATCTGCCCATCCTTCAGCCACCGCGGCCTTCACACCCTCGTGATCTCGCACATCTCCATCTACGCCGAACCACATGCCAAGGCTGCAGAGCTTCCCCGGACACCACTTTGGCCCTTGCACGCTTATATCAAAGACCACGAGCATCGAACAGGCTTCTCTTTTACTCTTTCCTGTCTCTGTCTCTCTCTGTTTCTCGTTTGTCTCTTCCTGCTCCTCCTGACCCCTTTATTGGATTTGATTATTCACATACGCCCCGGTGGCTGCTTGTGCCGCCTTGTGCTCCCGTCCACTCACCTTGATGCCGGCTCCCAACAACTGCCAGACCTGCTTCTACCAATATCTTCTCAATATCCTCTAATATCCTCTAATATCCTCTAATATCCTCAAACATCTCACCAAAACATATTCAATATCTCTCATTTTTTTACTCTACCCCTCCACAAGAGCCTCCTAATCTCCTCGAGACCTCCTCTTCCTTTCCCCAGTCTCATCCTCAACTTTCCACCACACAAATCTCACCTTGGCTCTAGCCTTGTCCTCCTCGACAGTCTTTATAAAGCAAGCCATTGTCTCATCTTTTTTATATCCTTTTTGATCCGAATATCTTGCAGTCTCGCAAGCCTCGCGTCACTGGTGCATATTGACTCTGGCCTGATCTTGACCTCTCCTGGGCCCCTTGTCTTCTTTTCTCCTTCCATCTGCTATTTGATATTTGTTGCCTTCTTCCATGTCTCATCAACTTCACATTTACTAACTACCACTTTCAGTCCCAGCTCCCACCGAGGCCCCTCCGGCACCCCCGTCTCAGTCGCCCTCGCAGCTGCCAGTCTCTCAGTTTATTGATCTTGACAGCTTGGGATCCTCTGCTGAATCAAAGGCATCAGCCATTCTGTCCACAGCACCACCACAAATTGCAGACTTTGACTTTGACTTAGAGTCACACGCCCTTCTTGACCCCAAGCCACGGCTGTCACCTTCTGCCGTGCCTGACAAGACAGAAACGCCTCCTCCCAGCTACGACGACCTGCAGCCGTCAGATCAGCAATCTACACCTCTTGCTCCTGCACTTGAAATTGTGCCGTCTGCACCTTCTTATCTCCCTCCTCCTCCACCAACCTCAGACTCGCTTCAATCTGTCGACGCCAATCTCCCTCCCGCAGTCGCCATCTCCCAGCCCGACGAGCAATCTTCTATCCCACCAGCCCTGCCGCCTATCTCTGTTACTGACGTTACCGAGAACGACAACCAGCCCGAGGGTGACGATAGCAACATGCTCTTCTTTGCCTCCTCCTCGCAACCAAGGGCGCCCAAAGTTAATTCACACCTGCCACCGACGACTCTAAAGAAGACCAGAGGCCGGCCATACGAGGACGCCCCTCAGCAACAATGGCCTGCACCCGTCCCTGTCAGACAAAATGTCGTCTCCATGCCCATGCACCTGAAGAAGCAGCCGCCTCCAGGACTCCTGCCTTCAGCTCCCGATCTGCCACGGGGTCGCAGCGTCTCGTCTCAGCCTCCCATCTCGGTGATCTCAACATACTCTTCCAACACTGCGCCATACCAGCCAGTCCACCCGGTGCCGGCAATTCCTGATGTCTACCAACAATCACTGCAGCCGCAACAGCATGAGCATGGACAAAGCCCAAAATCGCAGCCCATGGGCCACGAGGCCTCGGTCACGGTCGGACTCGGCTCGCGCTCGCAAACATCAGGCTCGAGCGAAGATGGTGCTTCTCTGAGCCCAACATCGGCTACTCCGCGCAGTGACCGGAGAAAGAGTTGGCTGCCCGGCCTAGGTGGTAGCCGTTTGCGCTCAAAGTCGCATGAACCTTCGAGTGGTCCGCGTGCAGAGGCGTGGATTCTGTCCCCCGACTCGCATGCCGACTACAATGTCGACTACTTGATCAACTGTGAAAAGGTGCCCGAGCTTTGGGATGACAACGGCAGTCTATACGTCTACCTCTCGTCCCCTCATTCCGGAAATGGTGCATCCTTCAAGGTGCGCCCATCCGTCATTGAGCAGTCTCGCGTTCTCAGCAGCCTGGCTCAGACCCAAATGTCGCCACCAGTCAGCGCACGCTCCCGCGCCCTTAGCTATGGCGGCCGGGGCTCGCTCACTGCTGCTGATGCCCAGCGCATCAACTCGCCGCCCGTTTCGCCTCCCGCCTTTGGTACTAGCAATTCTCGACTATACCTGCCGGTCGGATGTGGTCCGGACGGCAAGCCCGAACTGGAGCGCTTGATTGCCCTGCGCAATCTATTTGCTCTGTTGACCGGACAGCCCCTCGTGGCCACCCACGGCTTCTCGACTGTGTGCTCAGTGCTTCTTCAGGTGGCCGAACTGCTCCATGAGTTTGAGTTCGGCTTTGCCACTGGAAGTAACAATTCCTTTGGCGACGCTGTCGACATCAGCACTGTCTTCTATGTGGACCAGAATGGTCTCTCGGATGTCCGCTTTAACCGCGAAAAGACGCTCGAGGCTCTCGTCCTTGGCGAGCAGCTGCGCTTCTGGCCCCTTTACAACGAGGCCTTCTGCCATGCCGTTGGCAAGTACCCTGCACTACGCGATCTCAAGTCTTCGCCACTCTGGGAGAAGATTTCGCCCAACACCCTGCAGCGTCTCGAGCGTGCCCACCTGGATCTCATGAACCGCCAGCACAGCGTGAACACACGCCTTGAGCAGTTCGATTTCCCCAGCCTGTTCGCGGGCGTAGCAAACTCGACGTCGAACATCGAGTACCGCAACCTTCGGTTTAAGAACTGGCGCGCATCCTTCAGTGATATGCGCGCATTCGTGCTTAAGTTCTACAAGACCCAGTTTGGCAGCTGGCCACCCAAGGCGAGCAGCCGGCGCAACCCATTCTCAGAGAGTGGTCTGAACCGTTTGGTTCTCAAGACCATGTACGCCGATCTCTGCTCGATCTACGACCTACTCGTGAACCGCAACTCTCCCACAACGCGTGCTGGCGAGGACGGTTCGGCACAGCCCATCAGTGGTCCCTCTTCGACTGCCACCGCTCCTCTGCCCACGTCCGAGGCCTCAGTCTTGGCTTTGCGGCAAATTCTCTCAGAATTCGACCAATCCTCGCCGCCCGTCCTCCCACCTGTGCCGTTTGACACACCTAAGCTTCCGACCATGTCCTCCATCAGTGACAAATTCCACGAGATGTCTCCCAAGGACCAGGCACGCTTCCAAAGAAACGTGCACTCGGCCGACCTGCAGAACATTCTGACCAGATCGCACAACCCTGATGCCGAGCGGCCGTACGAGTCGCCCTTCCTGGCAGCTTTCGAGGCGTTCGAGCTCCGCGAGGCCAAGAACCACCGAACCGAGGCCGAGCTTGCCGAGATGAGAATTGGGCACTGGCTGTTCCTCTACGTCGTACTGCAGTCTATGCCCATGCTTGTCATTGACGCGCCAGGCCTGCAGTACACGGAAGGCGTTGAGTACTTCTTGTGCGAGCCACCACAAGGTCGTGCACCGTGGGTCGAGGATGCAGGTGAGGTACGCAAGGCATGGTTCCAGACTGCAGGTGGTTCAGGCCCCTTGGTCGAGCTGTCTGCAGATGTGCTACTGTACTCTGTCGAGGCAACGTACCATCGCTCGCACTGTTGGCTGGCAGCGAAGAAGTGGGATTCGGAGAGAAACGTGCCTCCTCAGCCTGCCACAGCGCCACCTGTGGGCATGCCCTATGCCATACAGTCTGTGACCTCCATGGGATCTATTCCCTCAATCACCTCTCTGCGCAACAACTCGGTTGGTGGTAGCACAATGGCTACACTACCGGACGTCCCCATGGGTTCAATCAGGTCTGGTGGCTCTGGTGGCTCAGCGTCCGCCCTGGGTCTTGTGTCCCCTGTGTCTTCGTCCAACCCGTCCCTGGCTACCCTTGGCACTGTGGTCTCAGCAACAGACTCGAGTTCCACCGTGAATGGATCAAACCACTCTTCGCCGCGCATGATCCCAACGCTGAAGAATGAGGGTACCATCCTGGCAGATTATCAGTTGGGTGGCCCATCCGTCAACTCGCCCGCCCTGGGCCCTCGGAGAGCCTCGCAGACCCAGTACTCACCCAAGCTTGTTCCTTTGAACCAAATGGGCCAGCCCATGCCGGCCTTGTCGCTGCCGCCCCAGCCGCAAACACCGCCGCAGTACCCCCAGCCTCCGCGCCGCGAAAACTACCGCCAGCTGCAAGAGCGCGCGAACCTGCGGCATGCCAGCATCGGCTGGGCCCTGGAGCCCGTGTCGCTGGAGAACGAACAGAACCAGCAGATGGACTTGCAGAAGCCCATGGCACCGTTTGCCGAGACCAATACGCGCCGCATTGCATCAGCCGGCAACCTGCGGGCCATGACTGACACGAGCGGCAACGCCAACTACCCCGGCATCAGCCAAAGACATGGCTCTGCCAGCGCTGCGAGCCCCGGCGGCCTGACGGTCCCTGGTGTCACTTTCAACTCAGAGAGCACCTTTGACTCGATCCTCAACAGCATCGATGCCGACTCGAGCAAGAAGACCAAGCGCAAGTCTTTCCTGCCCTTTATGTGATTTCACATGCTATACCACCATCGACGATCACGGCCTATCTCGTCTCTTCTTGCATATTTTTTTCTGTCTATTTGTCGTCTATTCTTGTTGCTGCCATACTGCCACCATAATATTAAAAGCTAATACTTCATAACTCATTTTCTTTATCTTGTTCTGTCTTTTCTTGTTCTATACTCTTAACGTTATCACCTGTTCTGGCACTTATCATCATTTCTTTGTCATTTTGGCACACCATTTAGCATAAAAAGTTGTCGGAGGCTTCTTGTTCTCTAATTCAAATTCATACTTTATAACATTACTATTTGACTAATATCTGCAAATCAATGAAGTCGCAACATAACAAACACAATATGACAATAAATTACAAAGGTAAAAGACTATGCTACTGAATTATTAATATACCCTCCTGAGCATCTCGATTATCGTATCATCAGAACATCGGGCTGTTTCTCCCAATCATTCAACTTCTCTTACTCGTCCATGGGCATGTAACGAGGTCCCTCGGACTGCTGCACCTTCTGCAGCCGGTCCAGAGTCCGCTGGCGGCCAGCACGCTTCTGCCGCAGCTGGTCCTTCTCCTGGTCCGAGTAGCCTGTGAGCTTTCTGCGCGTGGGTGTGCTGGCTCCAGCCGAAGGGCCGGGCGACGACGCATACATGACAGATGACCGGTGACCGCCAGACCGCTGGGTGCTGCCCGGAGCAAACGCAACAGACGACCGCTTCTGGTGGAACTTTTGCGGTGTAGAGAAGGGCGAGCCTTCACGGCGCGGCGAGCCTCTGGCACCGGCGCTGGCAGCAAGGCTCGAGTTGAGGTTCAGCTTGCGGATCTGCGCCTCAAGAACGTCAATGTCGCCACTGCGCTTCTCAGCCATAGCCGTCATGCGCGCAATCGTGCGCATAACAGCATCCACAGTCGGCACCGGAGGCGCCTTGCCGCCGTTGGCACCCGAGGCAGCGCTCGAGGCAGCCGCCAGAGTAGCCACCTTGGTGCGCAGGAGCACGAGCTGCTGCTCCGCCTCGACGAGACGCTCCATAAACTTGGTAAAGGTGCGGCGCAGGTCGCTCTGCTGGGTGGCCTGCTCGGCACTCAAGGGCAGAGACCGCGCAGCCGCCACCTGGTCGGGGCTTGCCTGCGACTGGATGACACGCACCATATCGTCGTGCATCACCTGCAGGCGGCTGCCTTCTCTGAGGAGCGCCTCTGAATCGGCAAGAATCTCGCTCTCGCCCTTGACACGCGACTGGCGCAGCTTGGTCGGCAGGTCACGGCTGACAATAGCGCCGAGAGCGTCAACATCGCACAGAACCCAGCCATCGGCGTCATCGAGATCGTCCTCGGTCTTGCGGTCCGACTGCGAGTGGCCCCGCAGGAACGCATCAATGTTCCGGCTGTTGAGCTTCAGAACGAGCACCATGCGGTTGATGTCTCTGTAGACGGCCTCGACCTGCGACGAGACGGTGTCGCCACCGGCAATGTCAGAGTCGAGGATGTAGAGGCACTCGGCCAGCTGGAGCGTCGGCGGCAGGGGCTGGTCCAGCTCTTTGTCCATGAGATCGTAGCTGTCCTCCTGCGGCACCTCCTTTGCCTCAGCCTTGACGCGGGCCTCATCCGCCTTGCGCTGCTCCTCCAGGTTAGCATCGCGTGCTGTACGACGGCCTGCAAAGAGACCGCCCTGCTGGCCACCGTTCTGGGTAGCAAGAGGGGCCGCGTTTCCAGGAAGACGGCCCTGGCGAGAGTCGCGCAGCAGCTGCGAGGCCATACCAGGCGCGCTGAACGAACGCTGCGACTCTTCGCGGAACAAGCGAGTGGCAGAAATGCCTGCGTTGAGCTTGGCGGGCGGACGCTGGGGGCTGGGTGACCGCGGGCTTGTATCCTGCTGCCGGGGTGGGCGCAGGTCGGGGGGACCACCAAAAATTTGCGATCTCGAGGGCTCAATGTGCGAGAAGCCAGAAGTCACACTGGCATCCATGGCGCCGACAGTACTGAACGATCCTTGAGTCGCAAAGCTGGGAGTCTTGGCAAAGTCTGGAGACTGGGACACATCCTTGCCGATATCTGTGCCGCTGCCTTCGTCGTCGTCCTCCTCCTCATCGTCCTCCTCGTCATCTCTGACTTCACCTTCCTCCGACTCGTACTCTTCCTCTTCTTCGTCATCCTCGTTTTCTGGTTCCTCCTCACCGTCGGAATCCTCTTCGTCTGACTCGTCACTACTGGGCGAGAGGGGCTCCTTAGGCAGGTTGGCGAATGGGTTTCTCATTCCGCTCTCGTTGCTAGGCGTTGCACCAGAAGAAAAGATGGAGGTCGGCTTGGAGGTCGACGAAGCAGGCTTGAAAGACGAGCCAAAGGACGAGAACAGGCCAGAGGAAGCTGCCGGCTTTGCTTCCGTCTTGGGCTTTGCCTCTGGTGCAGGGGGCAGCGGCGCATCTGGGATGGGAATGGCCGTTGCAGCTGCAGTGCTGTCCTCCTTCTTTGCCTTGGACTTGGTGAACGGATCTGGGGGCAGAGGAGCGTCTGGGACAGCCTCGGTCTCCTTCTTGGGCTTGACAAAGGGGTTAGGAGGCAGAGGAGGCTCTGAGCTGGCCGCTGACGCAGCAGGCTTGGAGCTTGCGAAGGGGTTGGGTGTTTCTGCAGCATTGTTAGATGGTGGCCCGATTGTGGGGGATTTCTCGGACCGCGTCGATTGCATAGACAGTCTAGACGAGGGTGTGGTCGAAGACGACGAGTCGAGAGAAAATGGGGCCTTACTGGTGGTATCTGGAGGAAGAGGAGCATCGTTTGCCTTGTTCTGCTCCTCCTTGGCCGGCTCGGCAGGCTTATTGAAGCCGCTGAACATGCCGGACGAAGCCTGGCCGAAAAGACCCTTGCCAGTACCTACACCAGGGCTTGCGGTCGAGGGCTTGCCAAACAGAGATGGTGCCGCAGAAGCTCCTCCAAGACTGGAAGGCTTTCCAAAGAGGGACGGCGCAGCAGTAGTCTGACCGGATGGCTTGCCAAAGAGTGACGGGGCAGCAGGCGTACTACCCGGCGTCTTACTGCCGAAAAGCGAAGGAGCTGCTGCGGTCGGCGTAGCATCGCCAGCTGGCTTGCTGGCAAAGGGGTTTGCGGTTGGAGTAGCATCACCAGCTGGCTTGCTGGCAAATGGGTTCGAGGCCGGGATCTCGCTAGGCTTGCTTGTAGACCCAAACAGGGAGGTCGGTGCGGTACCTGCGGACTTGGCGGCACCAAACAGCGAGCTTGTGGGGGCAGACTTGTCGTTGCTGGTCATGGGGTTGTAGAAGCGAGAGCCAGCAGGCGCCGGGGTGGTAGTGGGTGTTGTTGACTCGAGACTGGCCGGTGGGGCGAGGTTTAACGAAGCAGGCTTAGGTGCCTCCTCGGTCTTGACAGGCTCGGCAGGGGCTGCCGTGTCCATCTTCTCTTCCTTGATAGCAGGAGCCGCAGCGACAGGCTCTTTCTTCTCGGCATCTCCCAGGGAGAGACCGAATCCACCACCAAACATACCACCACCGCTGCCCTTCTCAGAGGGCTTCTCGTTGTCGTTAGCAGTCTTGGGGTCAGCCTTGAAGGTGGTGCCCAGAACAAAGGGCGTTGATCCGAAAGGCGAGGCCCCAGACCCAGTCGCAGCAGCTGGCTTCGAGAAGAGCGAGCCACCGTCCTTGGGAGCACCAAAAGCGCTACCGCTTGTGCTAGCAGCACCAAACGCAGAACCACCAGTGCTAGGAGCGCCAAAGGCAGAGCCGCCCGTCGAGGCTGAACCAAAGGCACTGCCGCCTGTGCTAGCAGCGCCAAAGGCGCTACCTCCATTGCTGGTGGAACCGAATGGCTTGTTGCTCGACGCACCCGAGCCAAAGATGCTACCGTTAGGCTTGGAGGTCGTCAGCGAGGCAAAGCCACTCTCGCTGGCCTTACCAAAGGCACCAAAGGGGCTGGCTCCGGCTGCCTTGTCGGTAGAACCGGCCGGGGCGGCGCTGCCGAACGGAGAGGCTCCAGAGTTGCTAGTAAACGACGAAAAGGCGTTAGCAGCAGGTGCAGGAGTGCCACTAGCAGCAGGTGTACCGAAACTGGTCTGGCCGAAAGCTGGGCCGGCGGTGGTCTTTGCACCTGAGCCCCAGACCGACGGCTTGGCAGCAGCCAGGCCACTCGGGGCACCGAATGCGGAACCGCCAAGCACAGAGGGTGCGCCAAAAGCAGGTGCACGAGAGGGCGACGAAGCCGCAGCAGGAGAAGCGGGCTGGCCCCACGGGGAAGTACCAAAAGCTGCAGGGCTAGCTGGTGTGGCACTGACTCCAAAAGCAGGCGCTGCGGGCTTGGGAGATGCGAATGCGTTGCTGCTCAGAGCCGGTGTAGGTGCAGGGGTTGATGCTACGGCACCACCGTCCACGGCGACAAGGCCGGGGAAAGTAGTACCCTCGCGGATGGACTCGTTGTAGACCACCCACCAGGCCAGCAGGACACCCTCATTGTTCAGAACCCACATACCGGGCAGCGGGCCTGGAGACATGTCCATCTCGTCTGTTGGGATCGGCTTGTGGACCTTTTCGGTACTGGACAGATCCAGGGCGGCACCCACGGGGTACGTCTCGCTGTAGTCGGCCGACATGGGCAGCTGGGCGCGTCTCGAGTCATCAGCGAGCTCGGTTGTCGTGAAAACGTTGGTGATCTTGTCGGCGGGCACGCCAGAGGCCAGTGGTGCTTTGGAGCGCGTCAGCAAACCGACATTCTCGACGGCTGTGGATGCAACCAGTAACACATCCTGCAGGTTTGGTGGAAAGTCGCGCAGGCGCAGAACAGTGTGATGGGGTGCCTTGTCGCCAAAAGGCTCGACGGGGTCGTTGAGTTTCTGGAAGACGAGCTCGGGTGGGCTAGCTTTGGAGTTGCGCGTGATAATGTGGTATGTCGAGGGCTCGCCGGGTGTCGTAGGGTTGTGCACAACTAGGAAGACATCGTTCTCGAGCCATGAGATGGAGGCTACGTAGTAGTCGCCCACGGACGGGGGCTTGGGGATGTGTGCTTTCTCCTGGCCGTCGGGGGTCATCTGGTAGACTGAGCCGTCGGCACAGCCGGCCACGAGCTGCTTGCCTCTGCTGCTCCAGGCGGCACTGCTGACCTGCGAGCGCAGCACGGGCTGGCCGCTGGGGCCGTTGCGCAGCGAGCGCTGCTGGAGATCGGCCATGAGCAAGTTGCCATTGGCGGTGACCAGAGCACAGAGCTCAGCCTTGTCTGCCATGGGGTTCACAACAAGCGAGCGCACGGTCTCGCCGTTGGTCGACAGCTCAAATGCCGACTTGGGCTGGGCGCCACTGAGCAGCTGCTGCACCTCGTAGACAGCCAGACCGCCGCCGGTCTCGGCAGACAGGATCAAATAGTTCTCGTCGGCAGTGAAAGCCAGCTGTGACACGCGCATAGACATCGGGATCTTGATCTGGGGTGTAAAAGGCCGAACATTACTGTCGTCATCCTGGCTGGCGTCTTCGGATGTGAACGCCTTGCGCACCGAATCGGTAGTGGCGATATGAACGGCATCTGGGCCGGCGGCAGCCACGAGGCCTTTGCGAGACGCGATGCTGACGAGCGAGGCCGTGTCCAGAGGCGGCTCGGCCCATTTCGAGACGAACTGAAGCTTTGTTTCGCCAGCAAGGCTGAGGAAGCCGAGGCCCTCTGTCTGGATTGTCTCCAGCTCGGGGCCCTCTGCCACATGTGCGCCGCTGGCACTGGCAGCCCCAGCACCGCCTCCGGCGAGGTTGCCAAAGCTAAAGGCCATCTGAAAACGCAGCTTGGACGCTGGAAAGCTGCCCAGAAACGCAGTCGACAGACCTAGGGGGGATGAGGGAGGCAGCTTCGGATATGGTGTCGGGGTATATGTGCGATGTGCGCGCCGATAATATTTGGGAAGGAGAAGGGCCGGTGATCGCTAGGCGTGATGCTGATGATGCGCTTCTAGATACGTTGCCGGGTTGTTTATGTTCGTGATGTTTAGATGAGGTCGCTGGTGAAAGTCGAGGGAACGGCTGATTAATCAAAAGATAAAATAGAGAGTAGGAAAGAGAAGGGCATTCACTGTCGCTCTTGCAGTCTGTGATGATGTAGATTGCGCCTTCTTGATTCAGGGTGTTTGTTGACTCGCACCTTCCTCACTCTAGCGACATGCCTTCCGTAAAAAATACAATCGTGAACTTTTTTGCCCCTAGTATTCACGCGGCGCGACGGCTAGGAGACAGTAGCCCAGGACCTAAACGGCCCCAACGACGCAGTGTCTTTGTTAGGCACGACAGCTCCTGCGGCGCTGGAGCTCCAGGCGGCTGCTGATTCGCCCAATGCGTCCCTTGCAGGATTGTCCAGCCTGCTCGGTATTCGGCCGGGTCACGTGCGAGAGCTTCAGTCAGCTTGTTTGTGTGGGGCATTATTACCAGATAAGCCAATCATAGGACAAGAAACCAGCCGTCTCCAGGCAAAGGGGAAGGCGCGTCTCATAGAGCTACAGGCAGAGACAGCCACTGTATGGGGCAGGAGCGTACCGTACTCTGTACGGTGTAAAGAAGGCAGCTTTTTAGCCTCGTCATCCGTAGACAGCAGGCAAGCAAGCCCACAGTGAGAGACAGCCCCAGCATCCTCGCATCCACCACCACCGCCACGACCACACCCATCACCACGACGTTTCGGACCTACGATAGCTCCATTGACGACTGATTACGATAGTCTACTCTCTGGAATTGATTTTCTAGCTATACACCTGCGTTACTAGCTTCCTCGACGAGCATCGGTCTCCTCAGCAAGCCACCCCTCGACGACAACCACGACGACGACGGCGATCTCTTGAGCTTCGTCTTGCGCTTCTACCCTACCACCTCTCTCTACACACACATACACGATGCCCGGCTTCGATTTCTCCAACTACAACCGCAATGCGGCGCTGCACGCCCGTGGTGTGCCGCTGCCCAAGGCAACAAGCACAGGCACAACCATTGTCGGCTGCATCTTTGACGGCGGCGTTGTGGTATGTCCCTTCCAACCCTTCTCATCTGTACCAAATCTAACTTTATAGATTGCCGCAGATACCCGTGCCACTTCCGGCCCCATTGTGGCCGATAAGAACTGCGAGAAGCTGCACTTTATCGCCCCCCAGATTTGGTGTGCCGGTGCCGGTACCGCGGCCGACACAGAGTTCACTACTGCCATTATCTCGTCGCAGCTCGAGCTGCACTCCCTGTCGACGGGCCGCAAGCCGCGCGTCGTGACCTGCATGACCATGCTCAAGCAGCACCTGTTCCGCTACCAGGGCCACATTGGCGCGTACCTGGTCGTTGCCGGTGTCGACCCCACGGGCACACACCTGTTCACTGTGCACGCACACGGCTCGACGGACAAGCTGCCGTACGTCACGATGGGCTCTGGCTCGCTGGCGGCCATGTCGGTGTTTGAGACCAAGTGGAAGCCGGAGTCGCTGTCGCGCGAGGAGGCGGTGGACCTGTGCAGCGAGGCGATCATGGCGGGTATCTTCAACGATCTGGGCTCGGGTAGCAACGTGGATGTTGCGGTGATCACGGCCGACAAGACGACGCTGATGCGCAACCACATCCAGCCCAACCAGCGGGTGCCGAAGCTGCGCAACTACGTGTTCCCGCGGGGCACGACGGCGGTGCTCAACGAGAAGGTGACGATCCGCAAGGAGGATCTGGGCCAGTTTGTGACAGTGCACGACCTGACGGAGCAGGCCGCCGAGGCCGAGACGATGGAGGTAGACCCATGAGCAACTCTTGAGTGTTGAGTGTTGAGCAGCAGAGAATAGCGAATAGCTACCACCAGGCCACTACGACGGATTGGATGATGGCGAGCACGAAAGGAACATGACAAATAACAATAGATCATAGCATCACAGATAATGAGCGAATGCGAGATGATTGCTTGTATTCCTTTCTGGGATTTAGTGTGAATTTAGGCGGCCATTTCAACGTTTGGTGATCAGTGTTCTGTGTTGAGCACCAATCGGCAAAGCCCCACCAACTTACCCTACTTGTAGCCAAGTAACTGACAGCCTTCCATCAAGTCCTGATCCCTCTATTCGATTGGATACGAGCGGTTCCGTGGTGCAGTTGGTTAGCGCATCGTACTAATATTTCCTTCAGTTGAAAGAATCATTAATATGCGAAAGTCGAGGGTTCGAGCCCCTCCGGGACCATTTCTTTTTGCATTTTTGTCGGAGCGACAATTGCTGTTCTATTACTTTTGCACATTACGTCCTTTTTTTGTTATCAACTCTTTATTCAAAATAAAAACTGAAGTTTTTCAATCTCAAAAATTGATTCCAATCACTACAATTTAACTCCGCAATTTGCCTTTTATTTCATATTATCATGTTGTTTTTTAAAAGAAAATCATAAATTTATTATCGTATTGTTTCGTTATTGCGTGATAATTGTGATAAATATATAGTGCTTCGACGTTAAGATACTACAGACAGAAGAGTCAATGGAACGCATCCATGGAAAGCAGTCCTATCACCAGCGTGATAAACATCAGAAATCAAACCAAAAAAGAAAATGTTGGTAACATGGGATGCTCTATGGCTATCCCTAAATGATATTAAACTCCTGACCATGAAGACAGAAAACAGTAAAGCTAAATAAACGAAGAAGCAGAACGCAGTGGTAGGAAGAAACAGAACAGATAAACAATAAAAGTATAAACAGATAGGCAAACAAAGTCAAAAGACCAAAGCAGTTTTGAAATATCGCGAGAACAGAAACATAAATGGAGACATCTCGAGATCGTTAAGTGCTGGTAGCGAATATGCAAGCGAATGAAAGGAAGTAAAAATAAAAGGTAAAGGGGGTATGAAGGAGAAATAGAGCCGGGAAGACTCTGTAATAAAAAAGGTAAAACGAGTGTGAGAAGTGAAAATAAAAGTAAAAGATGAAAGTTGAAAAGGTGAAGAAAAAGTGAGATCAGTGCTTGATACCGAAAATGTTGCGGCCGCGCGACTTGGACCGGACCTTGTCGTCCTTGTCCTTGCCGCCAGGGAACTTGGGCGACTTGATCTTCTCCTTGTCGTCGTTGTACTTGGACTTGTGGATCCAGCTGTTGCCCGGCATGCTCATGCCCTTGGCCTCGGCTTGCCGGTAGAACTTGGCGCTCTTCTTGAGGTTCTTCTTGCAGCCGACGCCCTGAGCGTAGCAGAAACCGGCCTCGGCCAGTGCATCGACGTCTCCCCAGGCTAAATTGTTAGTAGTGGTCAAGTTGATAGATGAGAAGAGAGAGAGAAACTTACATCCGGCAATCTCAAAACAGCGCAGGGCGAGTGCCTTGTCCTGATCAATGCCCCAGCCGTTCATGTAGCTGACGCCCAGCTCGTAGATGCTCAGAGCGAATTGGGCCTTCCGAGTCTTGCGGTCGACCGAGTCGACGTTCTTGCCCTCCTTGATCTGGGCTTCATCGTCGGCGATCTCGATACTCGCACAGTCGGCAGCCTTTCGCAGCCACTCCGCACCCTCGCGGGGGTTGGCACGCATACCCCAGCCATGACGACAGGCCAGAGCGTATAGGAGCATGCCAGTCGGGTGGCCCTGACGAGCGGCGTGCCGCAGGTGGTATGTCGACTCGTTGAGTTTACCCGCCTCGTGCAGAGCGACAGCCTTGTCGACATGCTCATCGGCGGGAATCTCAGTGGCTGTGGCGATGGTGTTGATTGAGCGTGTTGGCTTGATCGTGCTGGCCGAGTCGCTAGTCGTGCCAGTGTGTGTTGTCGAAATCGACATTGGCGTGCGCCCGCGGGCTGGTGCCTCTTGAGAGTTGGATGCCAGTGACCGGCCGCGGACTTCCTCAAACGAGAGGCTGCCATCTGTAGATGGCCGGCTAGGGTTGGGAGATGGGTGAGAGCGGGACGGCGCGAGAATCTCAGTGCTGAGCTTCGTGCGCTCCATCGAGGGCCGTGCAAAGGAAGCGCCGCTCGAGCTCGACGGGCGAGTCGGTGGTGATGGTGGTGCCTGGCCACCGATGCTAGACTGCATCATGGGCTGCTCCCACTGACTGGAGCCGGCTGCCATATCAGGTGACTGCGGGCCATTGCGCTGCAGCATCTTTCCACGAGGGAGAGCGTACTTTGAGTAGATGTAAGATGACGAGTCATTGCCGGTGGCAGACGGCGTTGCTGCTGCCGACGACGTGTCGGGGAAGCCTTCACTGTGCATGCTAACAGGGGTGTTGGCAGCATCGTCAGTGAGGAGAAGAGACGACTGGCTGTACGAGGTGTGGCTGTCGGATGAAGCCTGGCGAGCAGGGCTTTCGAGGCCAGGGGTACCGACGCGACTCAGGGGACGAGAAAAGTTGAACGAAGGCCGCGGCAGGGGAGCAGACATGTCAGAGCTGAACGACGATGTTCTTTGGAAGGATCCAAAACCAGGAGACACCATGCCACTGCTGTTGGACAGCTTGCGCGGCGCGCCAAGAGAATGGAACGAAGACGCCATGATGCTCTGGCTGTCTTCGTCGGTCGGGTCGAGCGGTGATGACATGATACTGGACGACCGCTTCGGGAACATGGAGCGAGGCGGTGCCAGGCCGCCACCGGACAAGTCCAGCGAGCTCTTGGCCTTTTCGGGGGACTGCGAGAAGGGGTTGAGGTTGGAAGAGCCGACATAGGGAGATGTTGATGTCTGCGGGAAGTGAGGCGATTGCGGTGTGACCTGGGCAGCAGGGAGCTGGTACTGTGTCTGGAAATTCGACTGTTGCTGGAGCGGCTTCAGCTGTGGCCGAGCCTGCTGCTGCTGTGGCTGGGCTGAAGAGCTCGACTCTGCGTCCGATGCATCTTCTTTGCCGTCACGACGCCGAACAGTGAAAATGTCATCCACCAATGGCGAGGGCGAGCGCTCTCTGCGCGCACCGAACATACTGGGTTCATTTTCTTCGTTTTCGTTCTCCTCGTCGTGATCGATCGTGGATAACCGCCGCAGGCGCTCGGTGGCATATGCAGGTACAGGTGGCGGCAGAGGGTCGTCATCGTTTGGCGTTAGTGGGATGTGGCTCATACGTGGGTGCATCGACTGGGGTCGCACCAGTGGCACTTCGACTTCTGGGGTTCGTGTGCTGAAATTTGTCGGCGTCAGAGGTTGTGAGTTGGGAGAAGACGTCGCCTGGTTCGCGCGGTTTGGTGACTCGCCGTTCTCGTCGCCAGAGTATGAGTCGTGTGATAATGAGCGGAAGTAGTCCGAGCGGGCCTGGACAACTAGGGGACTGGAGATGGTCAGAGGCGGCAAACGACTGACTCTCTTGTCGCCCTGTTTGCTCTCCTCAAGTTGCTTGATCAACAGACGGCTCTGCATGGCAAAGGCATCGAGAGGAGACAGCTCTGGCGGCACATCGCCGGCGACATGGAGACGAGGTGACTTGAGAGGACGGGAGACTGAAGTTTGCGACTGCGACCGCAGGTCGAGAAAGTTTGGCCTTGGTGCGGCCATTATGAAATGTGCGGTTGTTGTGATGATTTGGTGAAGTGAAAGTAAGATAACACGACTGGCAAGAGTCGCAGGGAATCCGAATATTCTTGAGGACTTCTAAAGAGGTCTTAGAACATTGGGACTTTTGTAGAGTGAAAACCGGTCGACTGGGTGTGAGAAGTCGATTGGTATGTGAATAGTGTTATGACGTCCTTGTAAGGTTGCTGCTCTCCAAACAAAGACCCGTGAAGGTGCAATGGAGATCAAGCGAACGGAACGAGGCGCAAAATGTAAACTGCAGATTTGATTTGGCAAAACAAACCAAATAAAGAGTTGTGATGCCCAATCTGAATCTATTTTAAGCAGAAGATGCAGGTGTCTTTTGACGGTGCTGAAAGCGTCTGAGTGCTAGCCAACCAAGGCCAAGACTAACGACGGCTATGTCAAAGAGGATGCGCAGCCGTCCACGAGGGCGCAGATGAAGAGAAAGCGAGAGGGGAGGCCCCCAAGTGGCAGCTGAACAAAGTATAACGAGGCGGAACAATGAAAGAAGACGAAGAAAGAGAATGCGAGATGCAGCGATGCATAGAGTGTGCCTGTCGATGCAAGGAGCGCAATCAATGCCACTGGAGGTGGCTTGCTGAGTTGTCTTTTTATCTGTTGATATTCTGGGCTTTCGAACTGGCGACAATTGTGACGTCTTTGTTCCGGCTTTCTTGATTTTGCAAGTATTGTTGTCGATGCACGATATTCCGGACGAGATATGACCAGAATATTCAGTGAGATTCAGCAAGGGAGCTTTTGAGAACAGCCGAGTGCATAAAGTGATAAACAGGCAGTCCACGGTACTTGAAACGAATCAAGAGAAGGCGAGAGGGAGAATGCGTGGTAGAGAGCGGGATCGGCAGGCGAATGTTCGATGCAGTCGAGGGTAAATGCGAATGAATGTGGAAATGGGCGCGCAAAGGATTGCGTGACCGGTCGAAGAAGCGTCAAAGAAGAGCTGAAGAGAAGCGTCGAAGGAACGAAAGTAGAAAAGACGTGGGAATAAAGACGGGTGGGCTCGCAGGTTGTGGGAATACGAGATGGATGGCCAAAAGTACTGCTGGCACGGTAGTATCGTCGGGGTCGATGTTGATCTAGAATCGGTAGCGAGTTGGCAGAGCGCGTTGGGGAGTCTTTATTGCGAAAAGGAGTGGCCGAGAGTGAGAGTGAGAGTCTAGAGACAGCTGTTCTGATGTCGAAGCTGTGAGTCGCAGAAGAGGGCGCAGCGGGAGGCGAATCAACGACAGCGAAGATGCTGGTAAGTGTAGGAAGATAGAGCGATACAGCGATAGAAGAGCACTGAGAGGCAAAGACAGCCAGAGACAGACAGGGAAGAGACAGGGAGTTGCGAGTCGACAAATGAGAGGCCGTGGTGTCGAAAGGCAATTGGAGTCGATTTGCGCGTGGGCGAATGAGAGACGCGGGTGAGCAGGGTGGAAATGAGAGAAGGGGATGAATTATGGGAGAAGATTAGGCGAGAGGTGAGGAAGACGGAGGACGAGGACAAAAGACGAGAGGGAGAAATGAAGAGACAAGAGGCAAAAGACAAAAGGGTCGAATGACGAGGATGCCGACTGGGGAGAAGGGAGCAGACGGTGGAAAGGGAAAGGGAAAAAAGAGGAAGGAGCGACACGAGACAGTGACGAGAAACTGGGGACACGAGCGGACGGAGTAGAGTAATAAGACTGGTATTACTGTACAGAGTAGTAGCGTTGGAGCGACCGTTTTTCTTCTTTCCCTTTTGGAACAAATTAGTGCACAAGGGCCTCGTAGGGTGGGCGGCAGGAGAAATAACGGGAAGGAGCGATGAAAGGCAGGAGAGCAAAAGAGAAGCAAATGCAAGCAGGTACAATGAGCAGAAAGGCAAAAGAGAGAAGGAGCCGACAGGCAGACCGTTTGGAAAAGAGGAGAAACGCAATGGCAATATTGAACGGACAGGGGTTTACATTGACTTTGGAAGGAACGAAGGGACGCATGAAGAGATTTGGGAAGGAAGGACGACTACGAAGGTGTGGCAGTCCAATTACAGAAGGAAGGACAAGACGAGGGGCAGTATGCTGGTACTGAGTATTGCAGGAAGGTGCAGGCAAATACAGAGCAGCGCAGGAAGGTACAGAGTGCAGGACGTGCAGGAGAAGTGTGACGACGAGAGGAAGGTGCGACAATGACGAGGAGACAGGGAAGGCGCGAACAGACACGCCTTCCAAAGACGCAAGCGCGCATGGGCCAGGAGCACGGTTGGCAATGCAGTGTGCCTGCTAAGTATTTACAGTACGAATGTGGTTTGTTAGGATATCAGAATTTGAAGTTGGAACGGACGACTACTTTGAGTAATTTGTAGACATTATCTACAGAATACGATGTACTGAGAAGACAATGGAGGAGAAACGGGGACAGACGGAAAAGAGACGCAGGGACAGGGAAGGAAGGAACAGTGACGAGAGGGGAAGGGCGACGATCACAACAGGAAAGAGCGACCCAGGGGGTTAGCCAAGAAGGGAATAAATGAAATAAAGTCGAGGCAGATTAAAATGGGAAAAGAAGGACATTGGAAAGACATTGAGAGAGACATTGAGACATGAAGAGCAGAAAGAAGAAATAGAGTGGGTATGCACGTATTCTCCTGGGAGCGCAAGACGGGAAAAGGGAAAGAGCGATAGACGGGCGGACCGCAATACGGGGTGCACAGTACATTTGAAGGATCAGTCCCAAATTGGCAGGCGCGGGCAGACTTATGAACAGCGTTATGAATCTGAATTAGGAAGTCACAGTGAGAAGACACGATACGGACGACGACTCCGACACTTACGAGTCAATTTCGACAACTTCAAGACACAAAGAAGAAATACGCCTTGGAGAAAACAAATAGAGCAAAGATACGGAGTCAAGAAGTACACCTGGCAGACGTTGAACGTTAGCCCTGGAGAACGGTAATTTAGACCGGCGCTACAGAAAAGACGGAGCCTTGACGGGGCAGAGAACAAGGAAGACAGGAAGGGTTTGCTAGTTGAAGAACAGCTAGTGTTTAGGTAAAGTCAATAAATTCAATAAATATTGTGAAATACTTGCGGGAAGAAAGAAATGGATGGCAGAAGCGGCCGAAAACTGGGTTCAGCAACGGTTCGGCGAGGAGAATTCGAGGGTGTGAGAGTTGGGATGGAGCTGTCGATGCAAGTAATTACAGTAAATACCAAGGAGAACGGAGTCGAATAAATGGGACGAGATGAGATCGATCAAGAGATCAGGTACAGAGTACAGAATACTGCCAAAAGACTGTGATGCATCGTTCTTGTGCATGTGGCTTGCAGAGTGCAGATGCAGGGACCTGGGGTGCAGGAGGGAAAGGATTGGAGGAGCACATCAGAATGGGAATCACAGACCAGGCTGAGAAGAGTCCAATAAGAGCTGTGAATGAATATCTGCATTCAGAGTTAAGAGCATCTGATATAAAATGAATATCGCCCCTGAGGCTGTCATGCTGTTGTCGGGCGAGGCCGTGACACGGGAGGCAAGAGGCAACTGACAGGAGCCAAGCAGCACAAAGAAAGACAAAGATGGGACGGTAATACTCTGTATTACAGAAGAGTAGTGTGCCAATAGGCTGGCAGGCTGGCCGTCAGAGTAATTACAGAGAAGGCGGACAGAACACGAAAAAGGGGCAAAGTGATAAATATAGAACACTGTAGTGGAGGAAGGAAGGAAGGGGATAATGGGAAGGAAAGAGGGGAAGACAAAGGCCCTTGAAAAGTGGAGACTATTAACCACTGTTCGGATTACTTCGTACTGAGTACAGAGTAGAGACAGTGTGTGTATATACAGAGTGAAGGCAAAAGGAGCAGAGTTGAGATTCATGGACGGCGAGGAGATCTCTGTAGACCCGGCCAACTCGGAATGCATTGTCGTCTCGTGCCTGAAACACTCAACTCTGCAGGTGTCTAGACTCATGTTGAGTCCGAAGAGCCGCAAAGCCTGCGACACTGCGTGTTATGCATCACTTGGCAGCGGGTGCGTAAGGGTCGGAGGGCAGATGGGTCGTTGCTGTTGCTTATTTCGTTCCGAAGAAGCAAAAAGGAGGAAATGAGATATGGGATAACGACGATGCTCTGTCCAGCCTTACACCATGAGAGACCATATGGATATGCATACGAGAAACCCAGACAGAAGACAGCCCATCTCGGACCAATAAACCTAAAAGACATCTAATTTCGAACCGAGAGCAGCCAAGACAAATAAGACTTCTCTGCCATCTCGCTATTGGGCACACCGGCACACTCTGACCACGCCCGTAGAAAGACAGACTAAAAGGGAATGGTTGCGGGCTATTGTCCAGCCCTTACGAGGCCCACGATGCCATTAGGCATACGAGATGCTACGACGGAAAATTAAGATGAAGATGAGAATAGGAATAAGAATAGGAATAAGAAATACGAAATAAGCATAAGTATGGCATGCAAGATTACATAATCGAACCTTTTGCCATGCGTGCCTGTCGACGGTATGGGCAGGAGCGACGGGAGACGTGATGCACACACACGGGATGGAAATTGCAAGCTGGACATGCATCATAGTAATAAGTGAGCTGCATCTCACGACGATCTCAAGATTCGAATTGCAGAAAAACAACAAAACAACAAAACAAACAATAAACTGCAGCTATGTATTGCCGATATTAGATTAGATACTAGATCAATTAATTCTGGCCACGAGGACAGATGAACACGGGGAATGACCCGAAATACAACAGAGTAGAAAAAGCAAAGTGTAATATTCTACAGAGTGCTACGGAAGGCATACATTGCAGAGAGAGGGCATAAGGGCCAATTTCGAATAGCTGAAATGAAGAGTCACCTGCACGATGCCGTTGTGCGGCAACGTCTTGTTGACGGTGATGATTAAGCAAGGGGTGGCAGAGAGACCCTGTGAAATGAAAACGACAGAAAAGGAAAGCACGAAGAGACAAGTGAGGCAAAAGGAAGGAGCGAATATGGCAGAAACAAGCAGAGGGAGAACTCAATATTGATGCAATCATAACTATGACTACGATGAAGATAAGGTACAATAGCTGCCATTGCCAGGTCACAACATAAACAAAACGAATAAGAAATGATGAAACATGTCAACTGCCGTTTCTTGTCGTTTCTTGTTTCTTTCATCTCTTCCCTGTCGCCTTGTCGCGTGTCTTCTGACGCGCTCTTGCAAGGAGACTGAAGACAAGCTTGCTATTCTACTCTGTACAAAGTATTTCGTTACGGGGTATTCTTATTAACTAACAGGAGCTGACCCTTGCTGGCGGTGAAGATCACCTACAATCTTCATCTAGCAGCTGGATAAGATGGGGTTCGGGCAGGGATGGTTCAGGGTCTTGAGGGGATCGAGGGCGAAATCAAGGCCGGGAGATTTGCGAGGAGCTGGGCAAGAAACAAGCAAACGAGAAAGAAGCAAAAGTAAATATGACATAATAAAAACGAATAGGAGAGAAACGGTGACAGATGCATCATGAGATCTGCAGTAGATGCCTCATTATCAAAGACGAGATGAAATAATCACGGATGATTAGTCATATCTGAATTGCCATGGACTGAAAGTGATTCGCAGTCATGGCCATAGTCACTGATCACAAACGGCTATTGTTTCAACATTCCTGATAAATTCTGATAAATTCTGATAAATTTGATATATAGTGACTGTATGTAGCGACAGAGAAGGAAGACCATAACTCCTCGTGGAATGCGACCCAAAGCAAAGAAAACGACGAAGATGAAATCAAAGGATCAAACAAGATCAGACAAGCAAAGCAATAACAAAAGGAAGAAAAACACAAACAGCCACTACCACTTTTGCTCAACGCCTCGAATCACACCTTCAAACACCTACAGATCCTTGGCCCGCAGCTTCTTCAACCGCGTGGCACCCTCAAAGACGGTGCGGTCGACGGCCGCAGCAACCGTCAGAGTGCCGCCGATAATGGCGCACAGGCCCGCCAGGAAGCCCGTAAACGTCTTGGCCCGCGCCTCGCGGTTGACAACCTTCATCGGCGAGATGTCGTAGCTAAAGAACACGCCGGGAATGCCGCCGCGCGCGTGCAGCCGCTCCTTGTGGCCCTCGGCCGCGTCGTCGCCGCCCTGCAGACTGCGCTTGTGGCTCGTCACCGAGTACTGGTGCGTCTCGACGCTGCCGTCCGCCAGCAGGCCAAACGAGCCCACCTCGGCCGCGTGGTCCTCCTGCTGCACGTAGCCCTTGAACGTCTTCTCCCAGCCCAGCGCCAGGTACGACGTCGGCACAATCTTGACAAAGTACATGTAGTTGAAGTTGGGGTCCGTCGTCTCCTGCTTCGTGCCGTCCAGCGGGTTCACGTGGTGGCTCGTCCACTGCGCGCCCGACGACGCCGACGCTGACACGCCGCTGCTGATGCGCTTCGAGATCTCCTCGGGGATCTGCGGGCCGAACCGCAGCGAGTGCACCGTGTGCGTAAACGAGTGCATCTGCGGAATCGGCATGTCCCAGTAGTTCTTGAGGTCGTGCACGTGCATGTTGCCGTTGCTGAAACTCCGGCCGGGCGCAATGTGGAAGTTGCCCACCACCTTGTTCACGCGCAGCCCGCCCTCAATGCGGCAGCCCTCGTGCCGCTGCTCGTCCAGCCGCTCCGCAAAGTGCTCGCGCTGGCACTGCTCCACGTTCTCGCCGCGTCCAAACGCCCACGACGCACTCGCATACGCCTCGCGCACCTCGTCGCACGTGTTACAGCAGCCGGGCTTGATCGCCTCGGTGGGTGCGGGCGCGCCGTAGCAGGGACCGCAGTAGTCGGGGTCCAGGTGGGTTGCGGCGTCCTCGTCGGCGTGCAGCTTCAGGTCCTTGGCCTCAATCTCGGCGCCGCCGTCGGCCGCCGGCCGGAGGCGCACTTTGCGCACGCCGTGCTGGACGCCGTGCTGCTGCTCGCCCGACACGTCCATGACGTCGAGAGTCAGAAGCTCGCAGGGAATGCGGGGGAAGGTGATGTTGAGGTGGATCTCCATGCGCTCGCCGCGGCCCTTGTCGACGATAAGCTCGGGGTGCACGATGATGCGGCGGTAGTCGAGCCACTCGCCCCAGGCCAGGTACAGCACGACAATCAGCGACACGATAGTCACGATGCCGCCCGACGTGGTGCGGATGCGCGCATCCTCGACAGTCTTGGTAAAGGCGTCGAGCCTTGTGAAGCGAGACTTGGCAGGCATGATGGGATGAGGTAGGTGCAGATGCTGGGGTATATATGAGCTGTCGTGTGACGATAGTCGGAATCGTATCCGGTATCTGATATCAAAGAGGCTGCTGTCGAACACGAGCCAGTCGATGTATCTGAGAAGAGAGATGTGTCGTCTCTAGATCGGCGGAGGAAGCGCGACGATCTGGGGACAGGAGGAGGTCGCCGAGTCGTCGAGGAGGACGGCAAGGTGAGGCGACAGTTGATTGATGTCGATGGGATTCGGTATCGTTGTTCCTCAGTGCACAGCTGCTTCTGTCGAGGAATCAAATCAATGCCAGAGAGACGACGTCGTTCCGCTGGTCGGCAAGGGGTTGGAAGAGACACGCAGCAGTTCAGAGCAGAGGAGTTGAGACAGGCTGACTGTCGAGAGAGGAAAGAAGTGGAGACCAATTGGCTGCGGAACAAAAGGCCACCTTCACGTTTTACTGCGCACGCTGAGGCTAGAGCCTACGGAGTGTCTGTGGAGAGACCCACTTGCCTCTCTTGGGACAAGTTCAGGTACGCTTTGGTAGACTTGATGGAGAATCAACAGCCTGTATTACAGCGGGTAAGATTGCTTCTACAGCGCTCCTTCAGCAGTGTACTTTTTTGGTATTGCTGCTACAGCTCAGTGCCCGTTTGGGAAGGTGCTCTCCATCATCCTTTCTCACATGCACACCATCTCACCTACAAGGCGGCCACTGCCGTAATATACACATGACACATCCGTACCAACATCCCACTTACACGTCCCTTCTCTTCCATGAATTCAAACTTGAGTCAGCATTCACCCAGCTAACATTCTCGACATCATTTGCATTTAAGATAATTCTGCCTTGTTTTGCCCCGAGTATGGTCCCGTATAGCAAAAAGAAAAGGAGTTCAAGACTATACCTCACTTACACCATCCGAGCACTCAAGTTGGATGCGCCTTCAACGAGGGACACGGATGAGGTAATGCTTTTCGCTTCCAATAGCAATGACGAACAAGGCATGGACGTTCTGCGAATACGATCTGGCAGGTTGGGACCCTCTTCCCGACCATGATAAGCCGGAGCTTCCTTATCGGCCGGGCCTCCATCTGTCGATTCGCCGCCATGTGCCCATCCCTCCCTTTGGCAGATACTATTCATCTACAAGGCCCGCGCGTCACGAGGACAGCCTAGAAGAGCGTTGCTACACGAAACTGACCGACTGGGCCCTCCGATACCCTCCGAGCAAATCACCGCCGCACCCCGATCCCACCGTCTGCGACCTCGAGGTCCTCGACGCGATTGCCTGCAGGGATGGCCGCGGCGCGCAGCTCGTGCGTTGCCGTTTAAGCTCGGATAAAGATTCGGACTTGATCTATGTGGCTAAGATTTACGATCCTTTTTACTACTCGCAGTGCTCGGGGGGGCCCTACGACGTTACGTTGAAGGCAGACAACCATTATAGCCGCGAAGCTGCATCATACGACACGCTGCACGATGCCAAGGCAGATACTAAAGAAGGTGGCCAGCTTGTTCCCACGTACTACGGGTCGTGGACTTTTGATCTGCCTGTTCCCGAGGTGCTTAGGTCGTCATCGGGGGTACCGAGTACGACGCGGCCTGTACGCATGATTTTGCTTGCGTGGGTGCCGGACAGTGTCAGCCTGGACGTGTTTACGGAGAACGAAGCCGCAACCAAAAGCATCCCGATTCCGATTCGTCTAGAGGTCGCAGCCAAAGCCATGGAGATCATGTGCAGAATCGAAGCGCACGGCGTGCTGCACAACGACTTTGCGGCGCGGAACATAATCGTGTCGCCGGCCTCCCCCGACGCCTGGACAATGGACAATCCGCCCTCGGTGCTCATAATCGACTTTAACATTGCACACATCCCCGAGTTGCCATGCTTTACCGGTGATTGGTTCAACAAACCGCCTCTGCCGCAAAACCCCCGCTACCGATGGGATTTTGATGGCCCAAACTACTTTGGCAGGTGGTGGTTCCCCATGCCATATCGGCAGGGAACGATATACATCAACGGGTGGCTGCGGACCCGGTGGCGCGAAGAGGAACCGGGCTTTTGCAACCCATCGCCCGATCTAAAGGAAATTTATGACGAGGAAACGTCTGTGGTATATCTGCCGTGGGAGCCGGACTCGCCAGTTCGTACCTCTGAGTTGGACAGGGCCTATTACCAAGATGAGTGGAATTAAGGAGGGTGCTCTTTTTGTGTGTGTGTTTTCTCCTTTAGTTTCATGATATTGGAGTTTTCAGCGTGTTTTAACGGACAAAAGAGTAGAGCGAAAAAGGGAGTATGAGGTCTGGGACTTGGTATTCAACTGCTGCATATATATGTGTTTATTTGAATCAACTGGCCCGTTATCTGCTACTTCTTTCCTTGAGCCCTCTTTCTCGATGTCTTTCTAGATTGAATTGGAGAGGCTATCTCTACACGAAGTGGCTTTTGATGTTATGTACAATGAATACAACTATCGTACTTTTTCTCTTTACATATAGTGGTTTTGAAAATAAGAAGAGATGCAAAAGTTGACAAGAGATCGTGTATTCAGAGACGACTTGTTGAGCCATCAGCCCACACAGCTACGATTCAAGACTCGCTTCGCTAGAACGCTAAACAAAAGTCACCTGCGAGGCGTCAAGGTGTCCATGACCATTTGACGACAGTTTTGTAGAGGTTGAAAGGCAAAGATGGGGCACGAGAATGGGGGCATGGGGATCAGAACCAAAGTGACCTTTTGCGGTTGGGCAACTTGCATGGCATACAGTCCACTCGGCACGGTCCGTGATCCTTGGGCGCAAAAGAGGACGGCATCTTTGGCTGGTGCGCCTTCTGCAAACAAGCACTTGAAGTTGACGCCGCCGTTTCCCGTCGGCACGGCCACGGGGACGTCTGTCAGCTCGGTGAGGATAGTCGTAGCGGTTGTTCTGGCGCCATCGCCTTTCCGGGCGAGGGAAACATGCGAGATGCGCACAATCCAAGAAGATCGAGTGTCGGGTTGTCGCCAACAACCTCTGCAAAGGCGGTCTCGTGCGTCACAAAAGGACAAGTCATGATGAGAGGAGGCGTGGCTTAAGAATGTCGAGCAGTATGGTCAATATAAATGGCCGTGTCTTCACAGGCGTAGTCAAGACTCGACAGCTCCTCGACAGCTCCTCGACAGCTCCTCGACAGCTGGAAATACGTTTATTCTTTGTCAATATGGATGAATGGTCATATGATAGCAGTCTTGGCTATCGCTTCTTCCAAGCCTGTCTATCAATATAAAAAACTAGTCAGGCCACATGCTGCACGTCACTCGATCTGTACCAGAAATGGCCTCGATCACGAAGCTCTTGCCAGTCGACTGGTAGCCGCAAACGATGATCTGAGCAAGGTCAACATAGCGGTCGAGCCCTTGGGAGCGAAGCTTGTCGATAATGTCCAGCAGGTTGCGGTAGTCCTGCGATTGAATATTGACGGGAGCCATCGTGGAAACTTTTTGCTTTGCTGATTAAAGCACAATAAGCGTACCGGATGCAACATTCGTGAAATCGTGGCCACAATGTAACGGCTACAAGACATCAGATAATACTGACTTCAAACTGTTGTATTAATTCTCAGCCAAGTCTTCTTTCGTCTTATGCGCAGTGCATTACCACCGTTTTCGTATTTGATTGAACCACAATGTGCCCGTTTGGGAAGGTGCTCACCATCTCACCTACAAGGCGTGAGATGACCCTACAGGCCACTGCCGTGCTGTAATACGGGCCAACTAGCCCGGCAAGGCTGCAGCGTGACTCAGTATGAATCATCCTTGATATAAAGACACACGACTTCATAGCCTGCCTTTCTTTACCATTCATCTTCAACCATCACAATGTCGCCATTCCCCACTGAACCCATCGTCCGCCTCCCCAACTGCGTGCTCAGGCCTTACCACGTCTCCGACCTCGAGCCAATGCGCGCCGGCGCCGACGACCCGGCCATGCCCCGCTTCATGCGCGACGTCTTCCCGGAGCCATACACGCGCGACGACGCTCTCTTTTGGCTGCGCGTCTGCCGCACGCCCGACCTGCCTGATATCGCCGAAAAAGGCGACGCCGCGCTGGCGCCCGAAATCCCAGAGCTCCACCTCGCCATCTGCCTGCACGACGGCACCTTCGCCGGCGGCATCGGCCTGCGCAGCAACAGCCCGGACGGCACGGACCGCCACACGCGCGAGATTGGCTACTGGATTGCGCGCGCGCAGTGGGGCCGCGGGCTGGCGACGGAGGCGGCGGGCGGGTTTGCGCGGTGGGCGCTGGCGCCGCCTGCCGAGTATTTGACGCACCCGTACACGCGCGGGCTGTTCAAAGACGGCCCGCTGCGGCGTGTCGAGGCCGGCATATTTGCGGGCAATGTGCCCTCGACGCGCGTGCTGGCGCGGGCCGGGTTTGTGCGCGAGGGCGTGCGGCGGCAGGCGGTCGTGAAGCGCGGCGAGATGCACGACGTCATCATGTTTGGTCTCGTCCAGGCCGACCTCACAAATGCGGCAGATGTCACAGTGTAAACTCATGTGTAAATGCATATTTGTACAGAAGCTTATCTAAAGATGTTATATACAAACGTAGCGCAAGGTAATTTAAAACTATCAAACTGACTAGACACGGAACTTCTTGATAAAGGTGGCATCGTAAGGATCCAGCTGGACCGCACTCGGCGGCCGCGGCCGTCTGCCGGTGATCTCGGCCACCTCGTCCCGTCTCTCAATGTGAGACAACCCAGCCTCACCCCGCTTGCGCTTGCCGGGCGTGATCTGCGCGGCGGTAATGTTGCCGCAGTCGGGCCGCACGAGCTTACTGCTAAACGTGTCGGCCGCCCAGATCAAGACACCATTGGACCACCCAAAGCCCTCGACCACTGTGTACTCGCCGCCACCGCCCGCGCCGTTGGTCGAGTTGTACGTGTATTTTTCAAACATGGTGCCGTTGTCGGCGGACGTAAAGCCTGCGAGCTGCGGCGTCTCAGACGTCTCGCCGCCCGTCGCATACCACGTGCAAAAGGAGGAGTCGAGGTATCGCTGCGCGAGGCGCAGTGCGAGCGTCTGCAGGTCCTCGTAATCCGTGTCGTCGGTGCCAAACGTCGCGGGCGTGTTCAGAAGGCCCTGGATCAGGATGTGCTGCAGCGGCGGCCACACGTTGGGCGTGTCCCACTGCTGGCCCGTCTGCAGGTTGGTGGCCGGAATGCCGCCCAAGTAGTTGTCTAGGTACGCCTCAACGTGTGCATAGGCCTGCTTCACAGCCAACGGGTTGTTCTTGAGCTGTGCGGGCGCCGCACCAGTCCAGAAGGGATACAGTTGACCGACGTTGAACAGGACCTGGTAGCCGTCGGGCGCGTTGGCTGTGTCTGCAATCGACGATGTGTTGTCGCGCGGGATAAAGATGTCTTGCGTCTTGGACGTCAGGTTGTAGTCAAAGTAGCTGAACAGCGTCTCGTTCCACATCAGCTCGTACATGGCCTCGCTGCGCTGGCTGGCGGCCTTGCCCCATTTCTTGGCCTCGGTCGAGTTGCCCGTAAACTCCAGGAACCCGCCAATGGTCACTTCGTTCCAGTACAGAATCGAGTTGAGGTCGACAGGCAGCAGGTTGTTGATGTTGAGCGAGCGCAGGGGGAAGTAGGTGCCGGTGGCCGAGTCGTTGGGGCGGGCCAGCCAGCGTGCGCTGTAGTCCCAGCCGGACTCGGCACCGCTTGCCAGCTGCGCATACAGCGCCTGCTGCTCCGTCTCGTTGAGTGGTGCCGTCTCGGGGTACACGGAGCCGTTAGTGGCGTAGTACGACTGATTGTTTGCAGTGACGTAGTCTTCTAAGAACGATTCGGGGCGCGGCTGGTTGTTGGCCACAGAGTAGCTATTTGTTAGTGATTATTCGTTTTTATTTAGACGGGAAAACCTACTGATTCAGAGTATAAGTCTTGTTGTTGGGGCCGGTCACAGACACAGACCGGTTGACTGTCCAGAACTCGTGCTCCTGGATAAGAATGGGCAGGGCACGCTCAAGGATGCTGAGATCCTGGGTGTGCTCGAGGTAGACGCGCACCATCTGCGACAGAAGCGGCGGCTGCGAGCGGTTGAGGTAGTAGAGCCGCGCGCCGTTCGGCACAAAGCCAAACTCTTCAATGAGATCCAAAAAGTTCTCGATAATGTTGCGCGAGATGGTGACAAAACTGCCGCCCGTGCGCAGCAGACCCTCAATAATCCAGTACGAGTCCCAGTAGTATGGCTCACGGAACCGGCCGCCGGCCACGACAAAGCTGCGGTTGACCGGCACAAAGCTCGATTGGCAGCCGTCGCAGCTGGTGTCGCCCGCGCTGCCATTGTACTGGCGCGTGAGGTCGGGCCAGATTCCAATGACCTTTTCGACAAACTGGTGGATGACCGTGTCGTTGAGCTTGTCTAGGAACGTCGCATTGGTTGTCAGCTCGTCGACCGGCACGCTCTCGAGCTCGCCGCCGGCTGGCGCAAAGTATGTGCTCAGGAAATCATTGAGCTCGGTGTTGTTGGTGATGGGTTTGGTCAGGTTGTTGAAAGCAGCTACAACCTCGTCGAGTGGCCGGACCGTGGGCATGTCGACAAACGTCTTGGAGTCGGAGAAAGGCGCGGCCAGCTCAATGCTCTTGAGGATGTCGCCGTAGCAGTACAGAGCCGAGTCGCAGGGCGCAATGACGGTGCCATTGTTGAAGATGGCCGCTGCTGGGCTGGCTGAGAGGGCGAGAGAAAGGGTGAGGCTGGTGATGACCGAGGCCGTCCGTGAGAAGGAGCCCGAGGCCGGCATCTCTAAGGATGGGGTGTGTAGATGTAAGTCCGAATGAGATGCTACTGGCAATATACAAAATGTAGAGGTGTAGATAATGTATGAGAGGGGAGAGGGGTGAGTATGGGAAAGTCAAAAGAAGACGGAATTAATATTTAATTAAAGTTGATTACGAGATGTCGACGGGGGGAGGATATTGAGCAAAGAGGAAGGAGCAGCCGGGACAGCTTGACGGGTAAAAGAGGAAGGCGCAAGTCATGGCGATCACGAAGATTATATACGATTTGCACGAGGGTCGCCGATGTAGCATGCAGGCCAATGCAAGCTGCAAGGTAGCAGTCGCCAGCAAACAGGACGGCAGTGACGTTGATGGCTCTGTTAATTTTCTTTATTTAATATTTTTTAACAGAAAACACTAAAATAGAAGAGATCGGCAGTGCCCAGACCGGGACTGGGGAAACAAAGAGCACTTTTCCTCCAGAATCGTGAGAATTTGAAAAGAACGGCCGAGCAAGACATTGGCATTATGGAATTACTATCCGAAGTCTATTTAAAAGAATGAACCAAAGAGAAGTTTGATTTAAGAGAGCTTATGGATAGTAATCAGCTCTTCATAAAGTCTTGAGTCTTAGAAACGCGCAATGCGATGCCGGACGGATGGGGAAGGCACGCAGCTTCCTCTTTCCTTCCACAAACTCTTACATAAGCAGTCACTGCTCAAGTATCTTAGATTGAATATCTTCTGGATCCAAGTAAACCTACCAGTAACTCTAACTATTAAACACTGAAATTCATAAATTATCAGATCAGACGGACTTTGCCGCATGCACGAGGTCATCGAGGTTGCAGATGAGCAGCTTTCCCCGCAAATGCGCAAGTGAGGAGGTGGAGAACTCCACAATGATGGAAGTGGCGGAATTAGGGGAATTATTGTCCTGTAGCGTGTGTCCTGCCTATGCCTGCCGCTAAGCCGTTGTGCCTGTGCCGCTGTGCCGCTATTGCCAACTGCCTGCTGTCTATTCCCAGTTGACTACCGAGCCCTTGACCGTTGGAGATTCTGTATGTGGTATGGCCTGGAGAGAAACAAGGTCCTGTTTTGTTTAACTAGAATGAGACAAGCTGAAGCGAACCTAAAGGGTGATTGTTGAAACGGCAGCAACGACAATGACGTAATGGGCTTGGAGATGTCGAGAATGAGGAGAGATAGATGAAAGAGTTGACGAGGATGTTTGAAAGAAGGCTAACGCCCTCGTGCAGTGCATGGTTGTCTAAAAGATAAATGAAAGCTTCTACCGATTCTACCGAAGATGATCAGATAGAATCCGCTGAGCGGGAAATGAGAGGTGATCTAGATCATATTTGGAAAAGAAGACCCGTGGATAACGCTGAGGCACAGCTAGTAGAGTACTTCCAGTTCATTGTACCTTTATACAGCCGTTGCAAGAGTATCCTGGATCTGCAGCTGGCCAAGGTGTAACTACAGTACTTGTAATGATGAATGCCTCAACGCCAAGGACCTCAATAGCAAAATCAATGAGGGCAATAGGAAGGCAAGACACTACGATGAAAAACATTATACATAATACCTCGTATTCAAGGCGACAGCATTTGAAGAAACATCATGACCTGATGGACCCCTCCCAAGGATCCGCTGCAGACAACGGCCGAGATAGCACCGGCTTACATGTGCACAACAGCCGGGTCGAGTGTCTAGTCATTTTAAACTGCAGAAACAGACGATAAGCGCATAACGTAATTATTATTCTAGAGTCTAGTTCTTCTTGGGATACTGCGACTGCTGGTTGCCGATGGCCTTGCTGTTCTTGAGTGCCGTCGGCGTCGTATCAATGTCCTTGGGCGCATTGACCAGCGCCTTGCTAAACACCCGCTGCAGCTGCGGCACCACCTGCTCGCGGTTCTCGTAGATCTGGTAGTGGATCACCATGCGGTTTCCAAACATCCGCAGGCCTTCCTCCTCCGTCAGCTTGTCCAGCACGCCCGCCTCGACGCCCGACGCCGCCAGGTCCACCCACACCATGTTGGTGTCCACCGGGTACAGCAGCCGTCCGCCGGCGTCTGTCCACAGCTTGGCAATCTCCTTGGCCAGCGTGTGTGTGTGCTTCAGAAGACCACCGGAGCCGCTCGCGTCCGTGCCAAACGTCTCGTCGACAGCCACGCGCGCCGGCGCCGCAACGACGCCCGCCTGCCGCAGACCGCCGCCCAGCGACTTGCGGATCCACGTCGCGTGCTTGATCACGTCGGCGGGACCGACAATGACGCTGCCAATCGGCGCGCCCAGGCCTTTGGAAAAACAGAGCGACAGCGTGTCGAAGCACGCCGCAAACTCGTCGAGGCGGCCCGCACCTGCTGCCACTGCCTCCCACAGCCGCGCGCCGTCGCAGTGCATCTTGATGCCGTGCGCGCGCGCAAACTCGGAGATGCGGCGCACCTCGGCGAGCGGCATGACGACGCCGTTGATGGTGTTCTCGAGGCTGATGACGCGCGTCGGGCACGCGTGCACGTCGTCGCTCACGACGGCGTTGGCCTCGACGTCCTCGAGCGTCAGGTAGACGCCGTTGCTGGGGATGACCGTCTGCAGCATGGCGCCCGTGAGCGCGGACACGCCGCCGGCCTCGTACTTGAAGATGTGCGAGCGCTGGTCGCACAGCACGGCCTGCGGCGGCTGTGTGAGCAGCGAGCGCAGTGCGATCTGGTTGCCCATGGTGCCCGACAGCACGAGCAGGCCGGCCTCCTTGCCGGCGAGCGCGGCGCAGTGGGCCTCGAGGTCGAGCGTGGTGCGGTCTTCGCGGAACACGTCGTCGAGCAGCGTGCAGTTCTGGATGGCGGCCAGCATGTTGGCTGTTGGGGTCGTCATGACATCGCTGCGCAGATCACGGCCGCCGGCGCCGGCACTGCCGACCCATCGAGAAGCTGGTGCTGCCATTGTGCGGGTAGAAGAGTGTGTGCGGGCTGGCGCGTGTTAGTAGGTCGATGTGAGATTGTAAAACTGTAGGTGATGGAAGATAAAAGACAGCCGATTACTGAGTAAAGAACGAGAAAAGCTTATCAACCCCAGCTTCGGCTTCTCCCGTGTTACTCACAGGACGGCACGTGGAGGCCACCTCTAGTGCGGGCTGTCAGCACTCCCACCCAATGATTCATAATGCATCACTATTGCTCGTCTCTGTTGTCTTCCTCTTCCTGTTGTCTTCTTTCTTCTTCTTTTCTTCGTCTTCTTTTCTTGTCATTACCTTTTACTGTCTGACTTGCCGGTCTCCAGCGGCACAAGCTGCGTATTGCCGGTGTTCGTAGCATATTGCCTGTATTTGGTTATGCTTCTGATCGGCTTCTGAAGCTCGGGAACAAAAGAAAAGACCACCTATCCGACGGCTTATCGCTTGTTTGTCACAGCTATTACATCGTACTCAGTACAGCTCCATCCTCCATCCCGGCTGGCTGTCTAGCGTGGAGGGGCAGGAAAGAGATATACAGTGTTGTCTACAAACACACTGTGTGTAAATACTGTGCTACCGCCGAACTATATAGTGGAAGAAATCGCGAAAGATATTATTCATATGAAAACACTTGCAATATTTTACAACCAAAAAATTGTATGTAAATGAAATAAATAACAGAAAATAAATAACAGAAAATAAATAACAAAGAAAAGACAAAAAATGTCAATAATTCAAAAGTCAGACAACATCGTCTCGTCTCGTCTCCTACGTCGTGGGATAGGGAGGGCTTGTGTCTTGATTCTGTCGTAGATCGATGAAAGCATGAATGTGTGTATTGTTCTGTCTAGATTCGAATCATATTCGAATCATATCCCCTCTTCCTCTCCGTTCTTATAAACAAGAACGTCTTCGATACTGTCGGCCAACTCGGTGCAAGGCGTGAGGCCGGGGCAGACACATGTTATCGAGCGCATTATATCAAGGTTCAGGGCATGCTTCTTGTACAAAAGGATTGGCTTCAAAGAATGCCGTGATTTGCATCCGGGATAAGTGTGCCAATGCAGCTTGTATTTTGGCATCCGACGGGTGTGCCATGCTGGGACTCTTACGCTGGTGAGCCTCGTCTTAAATGGCCCGCCTTTTAGGCATGCGGCTGACCGCCAGACCACTTACATGCTTTTGGACCCACCGGCCACTAGCTTCATCGGTCCCACATCTGGGCAAGCACAGGTCAAGCACAGGTCAACAACAGGCCAAGGACGATCAAAGACGATCAAAGACGGCCAGAATGTCAAAGACAAAGACAACGACAGCCACGATACTCCGGAAATAGACCAACGGACATGCTGGTAGGCATTTCTATTTTGGCAGCCACCTGCCCGCTTGCACGATGGGCTGGCCAACAGCCGAGGACCCCTGCCCTGTCGACAAAGGCCGTTTGCGCGAACCACACCAATAATAGGCACGTCCAATTTTGTACATTGTACAGCCACCCAGTTTCCGCATCCGTCGTGCGTTGGAGAGATTGGACACGACAAGTCAAAAAAAAAAAGTCCCCTTTTCTCTTTGCACACACATCTCATCATCGCCTCCCCTGCTCCCTTTCCTTTGCTTTCCCTCGGCCCTTGTTTTTTTTTGTTGTTGTTTCCTCTCGCTTTCTGACCTCGCCCACTTTCTATAAAGCCAGCCAGTTCTCCCCTACCTGCTTTTCATCTGCTTCTCTTTGCTTCTCTTCATCTGCTTCTCTTTATCCTCGCACAATAACCTTCTATTCCCAACTTTCCAATCTTAAAATGCCCGACATCTTCCCAATCTATCCCGACTGGCCAGAGTCCGCCGCCGATCTGGTGCCGCTGCCCTTGTGCCCGGGTCCCAAGCTTGCTCCCTTTGACTTTCAAGGGCCACAGGACATTGATTTCCTCAACTACCTTGGCGGGGGCCTGCATTCCCACGTCCTCAAGGTCCGAATCAAGGGACAGGATTACGCCCTCAAGCTGGTACGTAGCTATGTCCCAATTTGATTCCCATTTCAAAAATACCTTGAGTTGGTTGCTTACTTTTTCCCCCCAGTTCCGCTTCCCCTTTGAACTCGACTGGTATGGCCCCGGCGACGATGAACGTTTCAACAGAACACGCATTAAGATGTCCGCTTTCGCCGCATACTCGGACCCGTTCAATAGCGAGTGCCGTGCGTTTGGTCGTCTGAAGGAGACCGGCCACGAGGACCTGGCCGTGCCCTGTTACGGCTACGTGCTGCTGGACGAGCAGCACGAGCGCAAGCTGCAGGACAAGTTCGAACTCGATCTCAGCGGGAACTGTGAGATTTGGCAGCCCGATGACATGCGCGGCCTTTATCCTGGCGAGCGAAGCGGTAAACCGCCACCGATCCGCTGCATCGTGAAGAAACTGGCGAAGCTCGAGTGCGGCATTGAGGGACACACGATGAAGTTGTCGAAGAAAGGAAAAGCCCTCTACTTGGGCAGCGGCCGCGTGAACCCGAAACTGGGCAACTTCAGCGTGTCCAACGCACGCAAAATTTTGCGAACCACGATCCGTCTGCACCAGCTGGGCATTTTCCACGTCGACATCCGACGCGAGCAGTTCTTGGACAACAAGTTCTGCGACTTGAGCACCGCCATTACTGTGCCGCATTTCTTGACGAACCCGGAGCTGAATCCCAAACTGAACGCCAAGGAGATCGCTCTCATGGAGCGCGAAACCTTTCTGCTTGTCATGTGTGATTATTGGGCATTTGAGATCATGCTCTCCGATGACATCTGCGAGGAGTCCGTCCAAACATCCAAGTTGACGGAGATGGTGCCCGTGTTCCCGAGACGCGCGCACTATCAAATGGAATTTGCGGATCGACCGTACGATCTTCGCCGCACCGCCCAGCGAGAACAACACAGACACCATGTGTACGCATTGGCCGATCCACGCAAGTTCGACTGGAAGGCATTCGCTGCTGTGAAACCGGCGATGGTGGCAAAGCAGCGTCGCAAGGTCAAGCTGCCCACGCGCCCCGAAAGGTGGTATCTGGACTGCACCCCAGAGGAAGCGGCCTATTTCAATAAGGCTCACTTGACACATACTGACTTGTACTGGCACGCGACCGAAGAGGGCTTGATTTACCCTTCAGACAGGCATCGTCAAAACCCTGCCAAAAAGGTAAAGGAGCTGGAGGAGAGAGATAAAAATACACAAGCCAAGACCGAGAGTGGCGAGACCTGTATCTAGCATGTTTGTCTTTTTGTATGCAAATCGATTGTTTTCTGTTTCCATTTCGCATTCTTGTTCTACCATCCTGTCATGGTGAGAGCTCGCAAGAGCAGCCTCCCGTGGGCGCCTCGAACCACTGTGACTCCCATGGAAGCGGTTGATAGCTGTCTGCGTGGATCACGCATGCTCACCACATTTCTTGCGCGTGCACCTGAACCACGGAGACAGGCACGTCCGTAGTTTCCGACGCTCCCTTCTTGTGTTCCCTTTTGTGTCTTTCGGGAACGCCGATGAGAATATGACTCTGTTTAGCACCAGAACTCTAGCTGTAGTGGATTCAAGACGGTGTGGTGTTTAGGGACGGTGGGGGTTCCAGGGACGGTGAGCTGCTCATCTGCAGAAGACAACGTACACGACAAAGAACATACAGAAACGCACGCCGCCACCAATGGCACGTTGAGACAGGGGAGACGCCCGGCTGAGAAGCAGTGGATCAAAAGGCCGGTGGCAATCTCTTCACAATTCTTGCACCTTCTGTGCGTCTTCTACACCTTGTTCTATACGCTGGGCATTCCACGTCCTGTTTCAATTATACAACAGTTTCTTTCATGTCCAAAAGCCACAATTAAAGGGGCATCGCGGCCGGCCAGTGTCCCGTGCATCTCCTTGGCCAGGCAGAGCATCGCGGCTGGCAGGAAAAGTGACCAGTCGTGCCAACGGAAAAAGACACCCCGTGGACGAGACGGTGACATAAAAGACAATGCTTCTCCCGTTCTTTTTCGCCTGTCAAAGTTCCCAAACACTCCAACTTTGTCAACACCGCATCTCCATCTCCCACACGCAACAAACAACAACCAAGTTCTCCCTTTGGTTTGCCTTCCCACGCACACATTTCTGTCTGTGACTCTCACGTTGACTGGTTCTGTCTTTGGTCTAGCTTTCAACAACCATTGACGTTCCCTTCCCATGGATCATTCCAGACCAACGTTGAGAGGCAGTCTCCTGCCGAGCAAGCCCTATGTGCCATGTCAGTCGACTGCCAAGGGTAACACTAGATCGGGCACTTGGCCACAGCAATTCGAGCTTCGTGCTTGGCTTGCCTTCAACATCCGCACGCTCAACGAAAGCTACGGTCACATCCTTGATCAGTCTCTGCCGCTGGAAGTCGCTGACATGGTGCCATCCACCTCCAGGCTGCAAGGTCTCGTGGTGGAAGACGACAATGGCCCCAAACACATCATCGCCTGGAACGACAAGGCAGTCATGCCGCTGGTCAAGTATGCCAAGCAGTTGATGGGTTTGCACACTGGCGTGGTCCTCCATCACGAGTTTGAAAATGTTGAAGACGGCACGAAGCTCACGGTCCCAGGTCTCCACAATAAGACCACGATTGGCCACGCCATTACGTTGGGCAACTACCAGCGCACTGCTCTGGTGGTCGGGCTGAGCCGCACCAGCGTCAAGTGGAGAGGAAGCACGCTCATGAAGAACCCCAACACCACCCAAAGCGAGCTAAAATGGCCGATCTGCCAGCTCGCCAACCTCTGCGTCAAGACCGGCACGCGCTATGGATACATCCAGACGGACGAGGAGCTTGTGGTTTGTCGCTTTGCCGCCACAAAATCGCCTGAAGAGCTATACTACGACTGGAAGGTCTTTGCCATGTGCGTGCCCTGGAACATGGAGATGCCGCAGCCTGGCAACACTGGCGCATACTCATCTCTCATGAGCACGGAGCTGGCGCTGTGGTGGCTTTGCATGCTGTCGATGAGTGACGACAACCGCTCCATCGTCGAAGAAAAGGACATTGTTTCCATCGACACTTGGGACACTGTGCACCTCGTTGACAAGAACACATGGGTCCATCGGCACCGGTACTCGGGCTTTGAGAAGCCTGCCCCCCCTCCGGCTTCGCCCCAGCAAGGCCCTGCTGATGCCCTTTTCGGTGCCAACCTTGATCTGGATTCTTGGCTCGGCACCAACACCTTTAACTGATCCCATTTACATGTGCGCAGTGGTGTCGGCAGTCAATGGCACAAAAGCGTGCCTTTTCAAAGCATTGGAGGATCTCAAATTGTTTTATCCCCCTCCACCCGCCGTTCGTTCGCACCTCCCGTCTGCGTCCTAGCTGCGTTTGTTGCTTTGGTTTCTCATTTTATCTCTCCGCTGCCACAATCCCATTGCCGGTCATTCTTTGTTATTTTGGTTTTGCATTTCTCTGTTTTCTCTTTTCGTTTGTTTCGTTTGTTGCTTTGTCCCCCTCTCCTGTTAAACCGTCATTCCTTTTAGTATCCCTTTTCTATATGCGTGCCCGTTTTCATTTTCCCATCCCCGTCCCCGTCCTTATCTGCTGCTCTCGTTGTTGTTACATCAGTTTATTTTTAGATATAAATTTCCTTTTTCCTTGGACTTTATCAACTATTCCATCGCACTCTGGTAAACACACGCATGGCTTTGACAATACATATACAAACCTGAGATTTGCAGTAATAAAACTGGGAGGATTTAACGGGACTTTGCTTTTAGGAATAGACATGGCACTTCCAAAGCACAGTGACTCGTGTCTCTACAAAATCTTGCCAGAGATTACGTAGCTTTGACACATGTTAAATTAGTGAGATTAACTGACCGAAAGACTAATTACACTGCTCTCAAAGTGAAGTCGAAAAGCGCTTACACTACAGCTAATAAAGCCATTTCATTGGCCAGTTAGAACAATGACCCCACAATATCTCATCTCTCACTGACCATTGCCAAAGCACGAAATAGGGGTGACCTTGTGCCCTACAAGCACGTGCTGGAGCCACTGTAATAGCCCCGTAATATTAGAGTTTATGGTTGTATCCCCTATTGTGAGACCCTTGAACTGCACAGTGTGCACTGTAATCGTATCTAACAACACTAAAAACTTGGCTCTTCTTGGCTGCTGCTTGGCTTGCCAGTTCATTACAGCCTCGTGAGAAGGCTCGACCGACGTCTTTCCAAGCTGGGAATTCAACGACATCACCAACCCGAGAGCATGAGCGCAGCATAGCCGTCTCTGCCATCCTTGCCGTCTCCTGTCTCTTGCCTTTCTTTTGTTTATTGTCTTGGATCTTTTGGCCTTGCTGTCACTTGTCGGAGCCTCGACTCTTCTTGATTGGCATTGACTCTCGAACACCGATGCTTGCTCACTGTCACCGCGTCACGCTTCATTGAGCCTCATTGAGCTTCATTTGCTTCGTTTGCATTGGCATTGCATCTCGATTGGACCGAGACTTATTGTCTGTCGTTGTTATTCACGTCTTTTTGTCTTCTTCGCGATGCGGCTGATGATTCCGCTCGGGCCTGCCCGTGCCCTGCGCACCTACGTCATCGTCGCGGCCGCCCTTACCGTCACATGGCTCATGTGGTCCGGCACCGTCGCCACCGTGCCGCACCCCGTTGGCGCCGTCCATGGCCACGGCACAGGAGCTGTCGGCGACCAGAGCAAGGCCGCCTACGCTGTGTGTGCTGCCCACGGCTGGCGGCCCTTTTCGCTGCCAACCTCGGCGGCCCGTCCGCGCCGCGTCTACGACCTGATCATGGTCAACGATGAGCTCGACTGGCTCGAAGTGCGCCTCAACACGACCTACGAAGAAATCGACTACTACATCATCGTCGAGGCGCCCCTCACCTTTACCGGCCTTGACAAGCCGCTCACCATCCGCGATAACTGGGACAAGTTCGCGCACTATCACGCCAAAATGGTCTACCACCAGCTGCAGTACCCGCCCAACTTCAACCCGCCGCGCGCCTGGGACCGCGAGGACCTGCAGCGTGACGCTATGATGCTGCAGGTGCTTGCGCCGGGCGCTACACCCACTGGCACAGGATCGCCGATCGACCCCGACGCAGTCACGCCCCAGCAGGGCGACGTGCTTGTTGTCGCCGATGTCGACGAGATTCCGCGCCCCGAGACGCTGCGAGCCCTGCGCCTGTGCGAGTTCCCGCGCCGCCTCACCCTGGCCAGCCAGTTCTACTACTACAGCTTCCAATTCCGCCACCGCGGCCCCGAGTGGCAGCATCCTCAGGCCACCTTTTACGACGGCCCAGGCAACACGATCGGGCCCGTGCATCTGCGTAACGGTGACGGCGGACGCGGCCTCGCATACGGCAAGAACGGGTCCCTCATCTCCAAGCTGGTTGGTCTTTTGACCGCACCCTTTACGGCTCTCGCACGCAGCTACGACAAGGCCAAGATGCCCAATGCCGGCTGGCACTGCTCGTCGTGCTTTGCGACCATGGCCGAGCTGATGCACAAGCTCGAGAGCGTGTCGCACACGTGGATGAACCAAGACTACTTCCGCGACCCCGAGCGGGCGGCCAACCATGTGCGCCAGGGCCTGGATCTGTGGGATCGCGAGAGCGAGGTGTACGATCGGATTGCTGGGAACACGGATTTTCCACAGTTCCTGTCGACGCAGCCTGAACGGTTCCGGTACCTGCTCGACCGCGACGGCGAGTCTGCCGGGTTCAAAGATTATCCTCCGTCAAATTAGAGTTTTTCTTGACCAGTTCTTTATCTTTTGTCTTTCTTTTTCCTGTTTGATTATGTATAACTTAATCCAAGTGCTTGGATGGCGTTCAGGGACGGGGGAGATGTCGGCGTTTTCACGGGATATCTGGCATCGGGATCATATTGATTTCATTTCTAACAGACATTTAATTTTGATTGTTATCACAAATTGGATTTATCATCTCAATTGGCGCTTGACGGAAGGGACAAAAAGCAACGCTACAAAATGCTAATATCACACTACAACCGGCTGCCCATGTTGACGTGCACGGCCTTGATCTGCGAGTACGCATCCAGGCCCGCCTGGCCCAGCTCGCGGCCGATGCCGCTCTGCTTGACGCCGCCAAAGGGTATCCGCGGATCGCAGTCCTGGCTGCTGTTGATCCACACCATGCCCGCCTCGATCTCCTCGGCCACGCGGTGCGCTCGCTCCAGGTCCTTGGTAAAGACGGCCGAGCCCAGGCCATACTTGCTGTCGTTGGACAGCGCCAGGGCCTCTGCCTCGGTCTTGAACTTGACAATCACGACGACGGGACCAAAGATTTCCTCGCGGTAGATGCTCATATCGGGCGTCACGTTGGTAAACACAGTGGGCGCCAGGAAGAATCCCTTGTTGTTCTGACCGGCAACACTGATTGGGTGTCCGCCGGCCGCGACGGTCGCGCCCTCCTTCTTGCCGGCCTCAGTCATCGCCAGGATGCGCTCGTACTGCACGCGCGACACCTGCGGGCCCTGGTAGCTCTTGGGGTCCCACTGGTTGCCTACGTGGCTGACGGCTTTCAGGGTTGCCAGGAACTGCTTGAGGAAAGCGTCGTATAGCGTGTCCTGGACGAGAATGCGCGACGTCGCCGTGCAGATCTGGCCCTGGTTCGACATGATGCCAAAGTGCGACCACTTGACGGCCTGCTCAAGGTCGGCGTCATCAAACACAAGCAGTGGCGACTTGCCGCCGGTCTCGAGCGTGATATTCTTGAGTGTCTTGGCCGCGACGCCCATGATGCTGCTCGCCGTCGCCGTCGATCCTGTAAAGGCGACCTTGTCGACGAGCGGGTGTCCGACGAGTGCGGCGCCCGTGTCGCGGCCATAGCCATTGATGATGTTGACGACGCCCGGCGGGAAGCCGGCCTCCTTGATCGTCTCGGCCAGGACCAAGATGCTCAGCGGAGTCTGTTCGGCGGCCTTGAGCACGACGGTGTTGCCGCACGCGAGGGCCGGGCCGAGCTTCCACGTGGCCATGGACAGCGGGTAGTTCCACGGGATAATCTGGGCGACGACGCCGATGGGCTGGCGCACGGTGTAGGCAAACTTTCTGTGCGTTGTGGCAATGGTCTGGCCAAATGTCTTGTCGGCCCAGCCGGCGTAGTAGCGGATGACGCCGACGGCCTCGACGAGGTCGTTCTCGAGCGTCTCGGCATACGTCTTGCCGTTGTCCCACGCGTCGATAGTGGCAAACAGCTCGCGCTTGGACTCCATCAGGTCGGCCAGGCGGTTCATCAGGATGCCGCGATCTGTCGGCGGCAGCAGCTTCCACGATGCGTGCTTGAGTGCCGCGCTGGCTGCCTTGACGGCCTTGTCGACATCCTTCTCGTCGGCCGCCTGCACTGTGGCGATTTCCTTTTCGGTTCTATCTAAAGTTAGCCTACATAAAATAAGACAATGATAGACAAGAGAAAACTCACGCAGGATCAATCGAGACAATGGTCTGGCCCGAGGACGAGGCGACAAACTCGTTGTTGATGAAGAGGCCGGTCGGCTGCCGGTACTTGACGCCGTTGGGCGCCTCGAGGTCTACAAACAACGACATAATGTGTACGGGTGTAAAGAATGAGAATAGATTTAAAAGAAGCCTAAGACGAAATCCCAAGAGCAGACACCTTACTTATACCAGCCCCTACGTAATACCGATAAGCAGCGAGGTCCGTTGCGCGTTGCGGGCCCGGCGTGTTAGTCGATAAGTGGATGGAGTGGGTTCGGATGGACTTGCCCAAACGGGATATATTGTACAGATAGCGCCTAGCCAGGCTAGGTAATCTGGTGCCTCCCACTGATTGCGCTGTAATTAGCACTGATTGGTGGTGGGAACCGAGACAAGTAGGCCTAGACGCGTGATTACATAATCTAAGCAAATGCTTAAGTCCGATGTCTGAGGCAGTGACGGTATACTTAATACATTGTCGTTCGTGATGTGGGGTACGGTCCGACCATTTGTCGTGTCGATGATAGAGATACACTGTTGACTAGTCTGTAGTGATGTAAATATAAAATATAAACAAATCAGATGAAACACAAATGGTTGATACCGCGAATCTCCGAATCCCTACCACGTGTGCCGACGTCGATGCCGTCCGGGGTAAGCGCCCGACTCGGGTAGCCCCACTTTACTGACATAGCTGTCCGTCCACCGTCATCCGGGCACGTCATCCCTCTCACCATGAAACCAGGTTGAGCAAAACAACTTATAGCAATCATGACAGTGTCTTACCATACCGACCGGTCGGGGCGTCTGCTACCGAGAGTCTTCCTGTGAGTCGTGATATCTATCAAGTATAGCAGCGACAGCTAACATGGTCCAGGACGGGTGCCACCGGATATGTCGGCGGTCAGGTGCTCAAGGACCTTGTTGAGCAGAGCCCCGAACTGTTGATCAGAGTCCTCGTCCGGAGCTGGGAGGCAGCCGAGGATGTAGCGGGCAAGTACCCAAGTGTGGGGGTAGTTCTCGGTGACCTTAACAATTCTGAACTCATCACGCGCGAGGCCTCGCGGGCGTCAGTCGTACTCAGTGAGTTGTCTTTTATCTGAACAATATGCGTAAATAAATAACATGTACTGACAGATCAGACCTTGCATCAAACAGCAACATGGTCAGTGTCAAGGCCATCCACAAAGGCTTAAGCATGCGTGGCGATGTTCCATGTAAGTTGATATAAACACGTCGAATAATAGATTATACATCTAACAGAACATCATTTTGGGTTCAAATCTCAGGAGCCAGTCTTCTCGCAACGGAGGAAATGGCCTCAAAGTCGTATGTGCCTGGTAGCTTTTCAAACCACGTCTTCAACGACCTTGATGGACTCGCAGACCTCCACGAGCTGATCCGTGCGTACCCGTCGCGCGAAGTTGACAACTACATGCTCAACGTAGCTGAGCATACACCTGCCATCCGGGGCGCGGTTGTGTTTCCGCCGATTATCTACGGCAAGGGCGAGGGTCCAGGAAACCAGCGGAGTGTCCAGATCCCTGAGCTCACAAGGGTCACACTCAACAAGGGCCACGGGGTGCAGGTGGGACAAGGCCTGAGCCGCTGGGGCAATGTGCACATCAAAGATGTCGCATCAATCTTTGTGAAGCTGGCCCAGCAGTTCTTTAAAGAGAATATTAACGAAAAGCTATGGGGCAAGAACGGGTTCTATCTTGCCGGTGTTGGAGAGATGGTAAGTTCGCCCACTTCCTGAAATCTCTATTAAAATGCTAACCAACAGTCTTTTGGCAAAATTTCCCAACGCATCGTTCACGAGGCATACCAAAAGCAGTACATAGACTCATCGGATATCGAAAGGCTATCGCGAGACGAGGCCGACTTGACTCTCGTGGCTGGCTCTCTGCTCTTCGGATCCAATGCCAGAAGCCAGGCGGAGCGTGCCACCACATATATGGGATGGAAACCCGTCGGCGAGTCTCTTGAAGAGGAGATCTACCGCGTCGTCGCAGAAGAGGCAGCAAAGCAACTGGAGTAGTAGATTTATTAAATGAGACGTCAAGTACACATCTGACCGGGTTATCTACACTATTCTTTTGTGGTGAGCAAGTTCGAAGCTTGGCTTGGTATACCTGTTCATGGCGAACAGAATAATCCGAATTTATCAACGACCGAAGTCCGATACGTATCGAAATCAGTAAATGCTAGATGTTTTACTTGCCGAAAACCTCATACGTAACATTTTAAACAGCGCGTGTTTTGATTTTTTACATTAGATTGAGCGTCAAGCATTTGGTCAGGACGGACAAACTGATCTGCGGCCTTTATGTTTGGGCTCTGTCGCCTGCTGAAGGAGGTGCCACCACGGCAGCCGCCTCTTTATCGCCTACCTTCTTGGCTATGCTATCCTCACCTTCCACAAAAAGGCCATTGTCGTGAAGGTACTGGACGTACTTTTGCGCGTACTTGAGCTTTCGTTCAACCTCTTTTGCGAGAGGACTGTCATGGCCAGTTAGGCCTTGATAGAGATTGATAAATTCATCCGGCGACTGCTTCCGCTTTTCATGGAGCACACTGAACTTGTAGATGGCCATAAACTCGTGGTGATGCCTCAGCAAAAATGATACCACAAAGCTGTCCGGCTGGCGATAAAGCGGCCCCCACGCCTTATTTAGCTTGACATGCCCCGAAGATAGGTTGTCCTTTTGTCTCTTATCAAGAATAGACCTAAGAAAATGAAGGGCCATCCAGTACTTGGACCTTCCGACGTGGTGAGATCCAAAAGGGCGGCACGAAGAACTGGAGCGGGATGACAGCGGCCCACTCCCAGTCGACGATCCCGAGAATGTCGAAATCGTCGTTGACAATAATGTTAGACCATCGTAGATCCGTGTGGTTGAGAACAAAAGGACCGTGATTCTGCTCATAGTTGATGGCGCCAAAGATAAGCCCCTTGGCATCATGCAGAATCATCTCCTCAAACTGTAGGTTTTTCAGAGTCGTATTTGTCGAAGGTTGTAGATATGTTTCGCATATGAGGCGGTATTGGAACAGCGCGTAGTCGGCGGCTGACAGTATCGTAGTAGAGTTAGGCGCGCGTCGGCGCTTCTTCCAGCCCTCCGTGGGTGTCCAAGTGTTACCCTTATTGCCGAGATCCATTCGGAGCCCATCGAGGTGCATGCTCTGCATCGGGCCCAAGACCGGCTTGCCGGCCTCGTCCAGCGTGAGAGAGCCACCCTTGTCGAATTCATAGCCCACCAGCTCAGCAAAGACGTCGATAAGCTGGCCAAAGAAATGAAATCTCTTTTCTTGCTCGGACTTTAGAAAGCCGATGAGGTCTAACTTGTCACCAGCAATGTAGTCTATGATCATGTATGCATAACCGATCGGGTTGCTGTCGTTTGTTTTGACTGGTGGTTCTGACCGATGTTCGTTGGCCTCTTCATTTGCTTCACCGTCTTCGGCCTTATTGGCTTCCTCTAGTTCATTTGCCACAGCCGGACCAAACGCGTGCACGTGCGGCACTTTAATCTTGGTGTTCGCCTCGACATGTCTATGAGAATGATTAGGTGTCTGTCAGGCGTGGAAACTACAGCCTAGCTTCGGTGAACTTACCGAATCGTGGCCACCTCGCCGCGGATCTTCTCCCAAGGATCGTGCACGGTGGGCAGCGTAGGTATACGCACTACCCATTTTGTCGTGCGGTTTGTTGTACTAGCACATTTGGATGGGAATACATCATTTGCTGGAGTGATCTCTGCTGCGGCTGTGGTGTTTGTGGTTTTCGTGGCATCTACAGTGGCTGTGGCATTACCATCAGAGGTGGTTCGGGTAGCATTGCCACCCGCTGTGGCTGTAGTCGTTGAGCTGGACCAGCCATCTATAGTTGCCGTAATTTCTGACGTGGCGTCTGTGGTCACTCCGGCGCCTATGATATCGGCATCAACGCTGACATCGGCGGTGGATCTAGCCGTGGCGTCAGCATCTGCAGCCGCCTCCGAGTTTGTGGCAGGCGTTGTGTCTGCGCGATAGGCATCTGCCACCGGTTCATCGTCTATAAATTCGACAAAGAAGCACACATTAAAGCTGCCGTGCGCCTTCTCCTTGAAAATGTGACAGGGTTTCCCGCCGTTGTGAAGCGAGGCGAGACGGCACACGGCGTCGGGGTCGATGGCCTCAATGAACGCCTTCTGGGCTTCTACCTTCTGATTATAGGTTAGGGGAAAGGTGTTGTCCATATAAAAGGTGGTCATGGCTGCTGCATGTTGGAGGCTGGGACGATTAAAAGGACGGTCAGACAGGCTGTGAAGCAATCGCAACACCGGGCCATACATTTGATCAGCGTAGTCATCCAGGTAGGGATGCCTCACAAGTTAGGTATCAGTTACATCGAGTATCAGAGTTGTTATGTCCCTCAAACGGGGGTTTTCTGTCTTCTTCTCTAACTTTTACAGAAGAGACACTCCTTTGTCAGTTTTTCGATACGGTCGACGAAGTCTTGGAAAGCGAATTGAAAGACACTGCCCTTGCGCTAAAACAAAATTTCCAGTGAGGGTTTTCGGGTGGTACATAGGGCTAATATTGCGCACTATTGCAATCAGTGGCAACGATCCTGTCAGCATGTATTACCATGTGGTGTCTTATCACTATCATTGGCCGCGCCTGGGCTTGGCCGCTAGTTGGCCGCCGTCTAGCCACAGCCAAGTGTATGTATTCTAGTTGGCTAATGTATAAGTTGGGTTCTAGTTTAACGGCCATTGTGTAGTTTAGATCTTTAGAATCGGATTCTATGTTCTTGTAAATTTCAAGATGCCGAAACCTATCTGTCTGCCGAGAGGCATTTATACTCCTCTTCCATGCTTCTTTGACGAGGCCGAGGAAGTAGGTGAGTTGATCAAATCACAACTCATGGCTAATATTGAGCTAACGTATAGACTATAACGCTTTCGAGAAACATGTCATCTGTAAGTCTGGCTGTTCGACTATTGACACTATATACTGATCTCAGCCAGTCACATCAAAGGCCGGCACGATACCGGTAGTCTCGGGTACCGCTGGTGAGGCAGTTCATTTAGTAAGTGTTGCTTTCGCCTGGCATGTGAGATAACCAGCTAACGAACAGTCCCGCGAGGAACGAGTGAAACTCATTCAGACAGCCCGTGCTGCTCTGGACAAGAATGGTCTGCAGGACGTTCCAGTGGTGGCCGGTGCTGGTGCAGCGAGCACACGCGAGTCGATTTTGCTGGCCCGAGATGCAGCAGATGCCGGAGCCGCATTTGTCCTTGCGATCCCTCCTGGGTACTATGCCGGTAACCTGATGGCCAATAAAATGGCTGCAGTCAAGCAGTTTTACATTGACATTGCTGCAGCTTCGCCCGTTCGTGTGTATGTTGTATTTCCATCTCAAAAAGAGAAGTCGTCTAACATTGACAGCATCCTGTATAACTTCCCAGGTGTTTCCGGAGGCATCGATATGGACAGCGATTTGATCGTCGACGTTGTCCGGGCTGCTCCAAATGTCTGCGGTGCCAAGCTGACGTGTGGAAATGTCGGCAAGCTCACACGCATCACGGCTCAAGTTCAGAGCCCCGAGTTTCACGCAAAATACCCACGCAGCTTCGGCAGCGAGCCGTTCCAAGTCATTGATGGCTTCATCGATTTTCTGCTGCCTTCCATCTCGTCCGGATCAGCTGGTGCCATTAGCGGCTTGCCGAACCTTGCACCCCGAGTATGTGTTAAGCTGTGGAATCTCTGCCAGAAGGTACACGATCCCGCGAGCTACAAGGAGGCACAGGACCTGCAGAACCTCGTGTCTCTGGCCGACGGTATTCAGCTCAAAGTCGGCATTCCCGGCATGAAGAAGCTTCTCAATCGGCAATTTGGCTACAGCGCACTGCCGCGACGGCCTCTTCTGCCGATGACTGATGAAGAGGCCGTTCCGATGTTTTCCCACGAGTTTCTAAACAAGCTCATAGAGTTAGAGAAATCGTATGATGCCTAGATGTATCAATTTATAGCTTCAATTTAATAAACTACTGCGCTGTCCAGATTGACCTAATCAGCCTAATGTGCATATTCCGTCTTGCTTATGCTTATTGCGATGCTGCCTTTATGTACCTACCTCTGGCTAATACATGTGCCAAAGTCATCACACGCAGTCCGAAGGTGACGGTACATCAGCAGTGAAAGATGAGTAAGAATTATTGACGAAGAAATCACCTTATGGTGTCCGATTGGCTTTTTCAGTCGTCAGCATTCACCAAACCATCACACTTTAATAGGTTCAGGGACAACTTTCCACAAAATGCGGCCTCTCCTTCACTTGATTCTGCTGCACATGGCATCGCTGGCTTCTGCAGAGAGCCAGAGCCATACAGCAGAGACTATAACTCGCGATGTTGTCGTAATCGGAGGAGGTGCAGCTGGAGCGCATGCTGCTGTCTGGCTGCGGGATCACAACCAGACTGTCGTGGTAGTTGAAAAAGACGATCATCTCGTGAGTTTTTTTTTTCAAGATTGAGTTCTAGTTCTGGTTACAAAATACTAATATTAGGGCGGCCATACATACTACTACGTCGATCCAGACACGAACAAGACCATCAATGTTGGCGTCGAGGCATGGATGCAGTATGAAGATGCATATGACTTCCCGGCCCGCATGAACGTGTCCACCAGCGGCTCGATGCAGTTTGCAGCAAACGTGCCTCATTATATCGACTTTTCTACAGGCAGGCCGGTGGCCAACTATACGCAGCCGTCGCTGGCAGACGAGGGTTCAGCACTGCAGACGTTCTTGGGTGTTTTACAAAAGTACCAAGACTATCTTCTGCCAGATTACAGCAAGTTTCCGGTTGGCGCTGCAATTCCGGATGATCTTCTGATGCCGTTTGTGTCCCTTGTCGAAAAGTACGGCGTCGGAAATGCAGTGCCGCAGATGTGGGATGCCACCGCTCTTGGCTTGGGCAATACCATGTCAGTTCCGGCCATGTGGGTGATGCAGGCGTCGACGACTCCGATGGTGGAAGCTCTGCTGGGCACTGCCCGGGCTGCCACGCCGGCTTCGGGCCGACTTTGGGATCTTTTCCAGGTCGTGCAGGATTTTCTCGGTGCTGATGTCCTGTATTCGACAACGGTCACATCGACCAGGCGCGATGACAAGGGTGTTACTCTCGTGACTACAGGTGCATCCGGAAAAGTCACTACCATCCAGGCCAAGAAACTGCTGATTGCCTGCCAGCCGACGCCGGAGAACCTGGCTCCATTCGACACGGACAAGGCCGAAGACGACGTGTTTGCGCACTACAATTTTTCGACCGTCTATGCCGGCATCCTGCATCACCCGTCACTGCTGCCAAACAATTCGTACAGCAGTCGCTCTACTGCTGCTGGTTCGCTCAACTATACCGTCTTCCCTGTCTATCCGCAGGTCGGAAGCATTGCGTATATTGCTGGAACAGAAAGCTTATTCCAGTTCACGGCTGTAGGGACCGAGACAGACACACCCGAGTCGATCAAGGCACTCATTATCAAGACAATTGACAACATGATCACCGCCGGCACGCTCGCCCCGTCCAACGAGACTGTCACGTTTTCCATCTTTCGCGACCACGGCCTCATGCATCCTCGTCTCAGTGAAGCGTCGCTCAGAGCCAACGTCCTGCAAAAACAGGTCGCTCTCCAGGGTCACCGCTCGACGTGGTACACGGGTGCTGCATTTTCAGCTCCCTTTTCGACTATTCTGTGGGAATTTAACAAAGCCGTCTTGCCCGGGCTCGTTGCCGACTTGTAGATTGGCGTTTTCACTAGTTGTCTCCATATGAATATCGATTGTATGACGATAACCGGGAATAAGAGCCATCATCTAAGTGTGGGCTTATCATCGTTCTAGCTAACGGAGCTGTGATAGTTATCTATGCACCCATCAGCTATCTTTTAATTATCAGTTGTCTCGTCCCTTTCGTTCTTATCTCGGTCTTTTATCCACATACCCCGGACAGAGAGTGACCCTGTATTGTCTCGTACTTGACACAGTCCCATCGCATTCTTCCGTGATTTTTGTGACATCAATATCCGATGGACTCTTTTGTAGCCAACAATGTCGACGTAATTACCAACAACACCGAAAATCACCTTGCGCCAGCTTCCACCACAGCAGCACCTCCGAATGGCCGCTTCTACAAGTCTCGGAAATCCCGGCCTTGCGACGCCTGTCGACGACGCAAAGTAACATGCCATATGCCAGCCGGTCCCCCATGTCAGAGGTGCCGCACCAAGGATCAGGCATGCGCTTTTGAGCAAGGGCCCGGGAAGCGGAAGCGACCTGTGAGAAATGCGGTGTCGCCAGTACCAGCACCGGCGACATCAATCTCGGAGACAGTCCCTGAGCCCGCTGAGTTTTGGACTACCGACTGTCCCGTACCCCATACTGGTTACACCCCGAACAACTTTCCATACGACGATACCGGCGACATCGATGCATTATGGGCCACATGCGACATAATTGCCCCAGAGCTATCTTTATTTGGTCGTGGTTCAGAGATTCAAGCCAGCCCGGCCCAATCGAGCTCTCTCGATAATACCCGCCGCACACCCCTTTCGGGCCACTTAAGCCCAGCCGACTCGCTTTCGGACCGGGGCGCCAGCCAAGCACGAAGTTCCGGATCGCTGGAACCAGTGCATACCCCATTGCATTCAACCAGGCCAGCGATAGAAGAGTCATACACAACTACGAGATCCCTTGAAGTCCTGCCCGAGTCGTTTAGTTTCTATATCGGACCTACGGGTGTCTCTGACTGTCTTCTGCTCCAAAAAGAGGCATACGGCGAAGGGGAAGTGGCACCCACCAGCGTCAAGGGTCTCCAATATCGTCGCGTCTCCAGCGGTGGTATAAGTCATATAAATTATGCGAATGATGCAGTTCTCTTTGGCATCACCGACCACGCACTGATTGAGAACGCGGAGCCGAAAGCAGATTCGTCTGCAATAGAAGAAGCATGGGCAGCCTTGTGGAAGATGATTGATGCATCGGCAGCGTGGAGTCTGATCAAGCTCTACACTCGCTTTGTTGATCCATACTTTCCCATCGTGGCATCTTGTCAGCTTCCTGTGTCGGGAGCGGACGGCCTCAAGACAAGGAGCATATCCCTAGCATTGCTGTCAGCTATGTGTGCAGCAGCATTGCCGTTTGTCGTGCACGACCGCACCTTGTATCCGCTCCTTCTGCGGCCGCCATCCAGCGATCAGCTCTACCGACTGTGCTGGCTGGGTATCACCCAGGAGCTGCATGCACCCACTCTCGGCACCCTTCAGGCTTGTCTCCTGCTGCAGCAGCGGCTACCCGCTAATCTTTACCTCCACGACACTGCTTTTGCATGGTCTCTCATGGCGACTGCTGTGTCCGTGGCGCAGACACTGGGCCTTCATCGTGAGCCATCCGGCTGGACAGGCGTCCCCGCGTGGGAGCGAAGACTGCGGCGGCGTTTGTGGTGGACACTTTGGTCGACGGAGAAATGGGTTGCTCTCGCACGTGGTATGCCGAGCCATCTGGCCCCGGCTGGTGCTGACGATGAGAACTCGGATGTCGAGTCTCTCTGTCACGCAGACACAGCGCCTGGCGACAACTTGTCGAGTGAGATTGTTGATGTCGGCCGCCAACCCCATCTACTTTATCTTGTCCGTTTGACTACCATTCTCGCCGATATTCAGCGTTCATACTATACACTGCGTGCCACCCGCCGAACATCCCAGCACCTGGCTCTCGCCATGGATATCGGGAGGCCTTTGCGGGCACGACTCCAATCGTGGCGCGAATCTCTGCCAGCGGGTCTTCGCTTTCGAAGCCGAGACCAGCCTTTTAAGGAAACGAGCCAAGGCAGATCAACTACTTGTATCGATATGGACGAGAGCAAAATCACTGAGCACCACCAAAAGCTCGACGGAAACGCATCGCTGCATCTGTCCTACATAGTAACGCACATGATGCTGTTTAGGGCGCTTCTTCGGCCACTCGATAGTGTCGGCGACGAAAGTGACAGTAGTGACAGCAATACAGACGTTCTAAACCACGCAGTGACGAAGGGCTCTCTTCTTTGTGTCGGCGAGTTTGTCGAGTTTGTGGAAGCCTTGTCGCCGACGCAGTGGAATGCCTTCTGGCACGGCTGGAGCAGGGCCAATTTTGCCATGGCCGGCTCATTTATGGTCTATCTGCTGCGCATCATCACTTCGCCGGCAGGGGATGCCAGGCCGGGATTCCAAGACGAGTATCGCGAACTCATGTCGTGGATAAGACGCTGGCGCTGGGCAAGCCGCGTGTCAGTGAACGGCGCCGCTGGGGCCAAAGGGTTGACAAATTTGATGCTTTTGAGGGTAGAGACTTTTTTGGGTGCACTGGGTGGACAAAATACGTCGGCTAACTAAGAGATAAGCAATTAAGATATCATATTTAGTTGTGTTGGGTTTTTTGATGCACAATATGCTCAATGATTTGGTAGATATAATTCTATTCGAGTGATACTTTAGATTATGACTATGGCGATACACATCCCAGACACTACTCAGACGTCTAAACAACTCTCTATCCACTAGGTCGTATACTTGAAACTCTCGTTCTTCAGATCGGTGATATCCAGCCAGTCGCTATCCGAACCCGTCGAGTCCCCGGCAGCAGCATCCCGGCGGCGATTGTGTGCATGGCAGAGGTAGCCATAGCCGAGAATGCACACCATGGCAATAACGTAGCACACAATCATGGCAATGGTTCCGCCTGTGTAGGCCGGGGCCTGGTCAGCACGGAATGTCTGCGGTCCGATAATGTTTCCCGTGGCCCAGGCAACATAGAACCAGGCATAAAGGACGACCTTTTTGGTGTGGCCGGCAATGTTCGCCTGGTAGATCGAGACGAGGGTGATATACGGAGCCCAGTAGGTGTATAGGATGCTTGCAAGTTAGATCAGGCACTATTTATAAACACCAAAACAAATTACTCACTATAGACCGACAAGCTGGCCGGCAAGGTTGGTGCGCGGTAAATTGTAGCAGAGTAGAGCACCAAGGAGAGGCAGCAGAATGGCGGTGGACACAATGACTGTGCGGTAGCGACGGGTTGTGGCGGCAAAGTACGACAAGAGGATACCGGAAAAGGTGCTCATCGCACCCGGTGGCATAGCCAGAAGCGAGGTCTGTAACGAGTCGAAGCCCAGGCCAGAGATAATGAGGGTATTGAATGTCGTGAGGCCGCCGTTGGGCACCTGGAGCGCGACAATTGCAAACCAGATCAGCCACGTCTTGGGGTCCGTAAAGGCCTCGATAATCTGCTCCTTCTTGATCTTCTTGGTCTCGACGCCCGTGTTGTCGCTGGCCTTGCGCTGGATGATGATGTACTTTTCACGCGCTGTAAACCACCGGGCCACAAGGGGGTTGTCAGGGAGAAACATGAAAACAACGCCGGCCCACACGGCAGTGAATGCACCAACGAGCAAGAAAATGATCTTCCACGTGGCAAAGGGACCGGTGTAGTAGCCGACGACCCAAGCCAGGAAGCCGTTGATAATGGGTGCGACGACGTTGAGGATGATGCTGTTCCGTTTGGGCTGCTCCTCGGGGCGATACCACATAGATACGATCAGAGTCACGGCAGGGATGAGCAGCGCCTCGAAGCCACCCAGCAGGAAGCGGCAGACGAATAGACCGGCAAACGACGTGCACGCGGCCATGCACATCTCGGTGATGCCCCAGCATAGCACGTTGAACGAGAAGAACATGACAGCAGGCATGCGCTGCAGACAGTACGCCGACGGTGCCATGAAGACAAGGCCGCCAAAGAAAGGCGCGGAGCCGACCCACGAGTACTGGGAGCCGGTCAGGTGGAGATCGCCCTTGATGTTGTAGATAGCCGCAGCCGAGATGGCGGTCTTGTCGAGGCCCGACAGCGTGGCGCAGACAAAAAGCTGTCTGTTAATTCTCGTAACATTCTCAGAGAGGACATTGAACTTACAATCGGAATCAGGCAGAAGTCGACTTTGCGCATCAGTTTCTTCTCTTCCTCCTTGGTCCAGCCCTCGGGGCCATTCGTGTCGGCATAGTCGGCCAGGATCTGGGCTGCAATGTCGACATCTTGGGCATGGCCGGCCTTGACAGCCTTGACGGCCTTGGCAGCTGTCTCGGTGGGAAGAGGAGCCTCCTCGATGGGAGCCTTGATTTCAGTGTTCGTCGTCATTTTTCTATCAATTAATTATCGTAGCTTTTATCAAAACTTGGAGACTTGTGGTTTTTGTTTTCGCTGTGCAGGGAGGCAGCTGGGCTATATAATTTAAACGCGGTTGGTAGCATCCCCGGATGCAACAAATCCAATCGATATAGGACTCAGATAACAGGTCAGACCGGCCAGCCAATCTCTTGTCTTTCAATCGACGTTGTCATGATATCAAGCACTGATAGATGGAGATGGCGGATGCATGGCATCTGCATGCCGATACGCCGGATAAGCACAATGGAGTCAACAAACGTCGATAAGGGATGCAATGAACAGCTCCCATGCGTTGAGTAGTTGTGAACGACCGTGCGGTGAATGATGTAGTCTGAGATGACATGAACAATGCGTTGAGCTAGTTGATAGTATCTGAGCTTATACCTCGGCCATCCACAGGGCGGCCAAGTCTATGACGTCTTAGTGCTGGCCGCGGTTGCATCGCGGCCAACGATTGTGATAGTCGATATCGGTTATCTGTTCGATAAGGATTCCATGCGGCCAAACTCAGGCACGAGGCAAGGCTGTCGTCAGATTTTGAATGTTCAACCGCAGAAGGCGGCTTTTGGCCGCAGACGGGGCTAGATGCAAGATGAAGCCTGTGTCGAAATATCAGCGACTTGGTCCATATAAGAAGTCAACAAATCGATGACCTGAGAGAAATAGAAGCAGTAAAGACATCATAACATTCTTGTCAGCATCGGCATCACCATCAACATCAGCATCAGTATGATCTCAAAAGTCAGCCCCAGTGAGCTCGGTGCTCCCCAGTACCCCGACTACCTCCGTATGTATTAGACATCCTGCAAACGATTTTTGAAGAGGACACTAACATCAAAGCGCACTATGACCCTCTCGAGTCTGTCGAGCCTGTTGGCCCGTTTGAGCATGACGAGCCCGGCCTGCGCGCCGATAAGGCTTGCCCCAACCTACTCAAGGGCGCCACCAAGATCTTTGAGCTGAGCCCGCACTGCGGCACCCAGATCCAGGGCGTGCAGATTTCCGAGCTCGACAATGCCGGCCTCGATGAGATGGCCTACCTGTGCGCCGAGCGCGGCTGCCTCGTGTTCCGTGACCAGAACTACACGGACATTGGCTTCGAGGCGCAGAAGAAGATTGCGTCGCACTTTGGGCCACTGCACAAGCATGGCTGGATGCCGCACCCTGAAAACGGCCCAGTCGAGTTTGTAATAGTCTACGACTCGAAAGAGTGAGTTTTCTAATAAAACATCAAAGCCGGACGCAGCTAATAGTAAAGTGACCTTCGCATCCGCAAGTCTTGGGCCCGCAAGAGCCCAATCCAGTTCCACGTCGACCAGTCGCCCGAGACGCAGCCGCCCGGCCTCACGTTCTTCTGCATGCTCGAGTCGCCCCCGGGCTCGGGCGGCGATACCATCATCTCGAGCATGTACCGCGCGTTTGAGCGGCTGTCGCCGTCGTTCCGCAAGCGCCTGGAAGGACTGACGGCGCTGCACACGACGGCGAACCCGATTGCGCGCGAGCTGCGCGACAATGGCGACCTTGCCGTGCTGCGGCGCCCCATCACCAAGGCGGTGCACCCGGTCGTGCAAGTACACCCCGTCACAGGCCGCAAGGCGCTGTTTGTCAACTCGTCGTACACGCAGCGGATCATGGGGTGGGACGACGAGGAGTCGGACATGATGCTGCGGTTCCTGTTTGACCACGTCAACCGGGGGCAGGACTTTGCGTGCCGCGTGCGGTACGAGCCGGGCACGGTGGTCGTGTGGGACCAGCGGTGCACGCAGCACTCGCAGACGCTGGACTACGAGGCGGGCGGGCGGCGGCACGCGTTCCGGCTGACGCCGCTGGCCAATGTGCCGATTCCGAGCAAGGTGGAGGAGGACGACGGCGAGTGTGCGCAGGACGAGGGCCGCGTGATGTTGAACTTGTGTTAGTAGTCGCCAAATTTGTGAGAGAGTAAAAAATAGAGAATAATCATCAATTCGTGGAACGCCTCTACATGTGTAGACAACAATGGCACACCCGGCCAAGATATAGTAAACCGACTTTTGAAGCGCCCGCTAATGTAGTGAACCAAATAAACAATATAGACAAAGAAAGAAAGAAGATGGATAGAAAAAAAAGACACAGATCCTGGGTATTCTGTTTGATGCAATGCCATGCCAAAAATGAAATGCAAACAGAAAGAAAAGGTAGATAAATAAAGGGTATATCCGTTCAAACGACAGCAACAGCAACGACAGTCTATGCGTCCTCCTCGAAGTTGTCGTCGGAGATGTCATCGTCAATCTCGGGCGCGCACACATCCTCGTCGTCGTCGTCGCTACTGTCGCTGCTGTCATCATCGTCGTCGTCGTCGTCGCCGAGGCCGAGGATCGGCGTCCACGCGACATAGTCGCCCTCCAGCCACCGCTTGCTCACGGGCAGGTTGTACGGATCAAAGGGGAAGTTGCCCTCCAGCTGCAACCATTTGGAGTCGTCGTCGACGGCATAGCCCGCATCCTCGCGCAGCGCATCACCGTGCATGTAGCGGCCTGACGCAAACTGCGACAGGTGGATCGACTTGTTGCTCGCGATGCGCGGGAACACGTACATGAAGCGCAGCGAGTGCGCGAGCTTGGCGAACTCGGCGACAATGGGCGGCGAGCAGACCATGAGCGGGTTGAACTTGGCGTGGATGATGCTGGACAGCGCGGGCTTGAGGTCGACCATCCAGTCGAGGTCCTTGCCGACAAACGACGCCGGGTCCTCGGGGTCGACGAGGTCCTCGGGGTAGCTGTCGATCAGATCGCGCCAGCGGAAGCAGAAGATGTACAGCAGAGCCTGCACCCACGAGTACAGCTCCTGGTAGCGGCGCAGGTCCGGGCCGCGGCAGGCGTCCGAGTTGCGCTGCCGGTACGCCTCGATGCGGTGGCACAGGATCGTGGCCACGTCGCGCACGGTCTCGCGGGGCACACGCGCCGCGCGCGCGACGTAGCTACTCAGATAGGCAGCGGCCGATTGGCGCACGGCGGCAGGCCGGTTGGACTCGAAGCCCAGGTTGAGCAGCGTGCCGGTAAAGATGTCTTGCAGCGCCAGGCTCTTCTGGCTAAAGTGGAAGATGAGGAACTGGGTGTGGCGCGAGCTCGGCACGGTCAGGACAAAGTTGGCAAAGTCGGACATCATGTCCTGCAGGCACTCGCGCGCGGCCTCGGAGTCGGGGTCCTCGAAGATGGGCGTGAACAGCTCAAAGAGGCGGTCGAGGATAAAGTCGAGCTTTTGCACCAGCTTGGTGGACTTGTCAATGCGTGCGACCTCTTCGTCGTAGCCCGGCTCGCCGATCTGCGGCACATCGTCATCGTCATCCTCGTCATCCTCGTCGTCCTCTTCGCTAGCGACCGAGTCAACATCATCGTTGTCGTCCTCGTCGCTCTCGGATGACTCGCCCTCGTTGTCGCGCTCGTAGCCCTTGTCCTTGCCGTTGCTGTATGTGTTCTTGGCCTTCTTCATGTCCTTGCGCGCCAACTGGTACATGACGCGCGACACTAGCTCGTCGTCCATGTCTGACAGGTCGAGCTGGAACTCGGTGTCGATCTTGACGAGGTTGCTCGTAATGGTCTCGAGGATATCGGCGGCCATGGTCGGGGCATACGCGCGCAGCTTCAGCATGTTGTCGACGTAATACATGTGGACGTTCTTGGACTCCGCGGGGAAAGGGAACTTGGAGTTCATCAGCTTGCACACAATCAAGCGCGACGCTGGGAACAGCCGCAGCATTTGGCGCAGGGCAAAGTGCAGGCGGCCCTGCACCTCCTCGACAGACACAGTCGGAAAGTCGGGCACCGTCCACGACGACGGGCTGGGCTCCTTGAACCAGTCGACAATCATCTCCAGGACGGACCGGAGGTTGCCGCCCTGGGCGCTGACAAGGGCAGACAGGAACTGAACATAGGCACGGACAAACTTGTCGTCACGGCCGACCCACGAGCACTCCAGCAGCTTGCGCACGAGGCTGATGCACGACTTGTTCAGCATCGGCGCGCAGCCCGCCAGCGCCACGACGTACAGCACCAGGTCGTCGGGCCGCACCATATTGCCGTCCTCGACGTCGCTGTCGTCGCCATTTGAGTCTCCCGCCCGCTTCTTTCTAGATGTGCCGTTGCCTATTGATGGGTCGCGGTAGGGCTCCTTGTCGTGCGAAAAGACGTCGACGAGCTCAATGTAGTCCTGGGATTTCGCGCTGTTGCCCTGCAGGGCTCGCCGCACGAGGATCTTGGTCTCTTGGAGTGTGCGGCGGCCGACCTCTGTGGTGATGTTGAGGTTCATGTCAAAGGTGACAGACTTTGTCTTTTGCTTCTTTGGCCGGTCGAGGGCGACACCCTCGTCGAGGTCGTAGTCGTCGCCGCTGCTGCTAGGGCTGCCATTTCCGCTTCCGCTGCCATTTTCGATGTTTTCAATTTCCTGGTAGTCGCGGCTACTACCGGACGTGACACGTCGCCGCTTGTCGGCATCGCGGTCTTCCGAATCGGGGCGGTCGTCGAGCTTGCGCTTCAGCAGGATGGACTTGTATGGTTTTGTCGGGGCTCCATTTGCATCGGCGGTTCCGTTTGCGTTTCCATTTGCGGCAATATTACGCTCCGACTTCACCGATGATGGCCGGGCCATCAATATCGGATCGGATGACATCAGCGTTGCCGGTGACATGTGTAGTTGTTGATTGTGTAGGTGAGACGGGTGTCGCGTGCGTCGCCGGGAGTCTCGTGATGCAGCCTCTTTGCTGCTTGTGCCGGTGTGGTGGGTGTCGTGTCAACTCTCCTTACACCCAGCAGTGGCTTCTCCTCGCTGTCGTCACCTTTGTCGTTCTCTTCGTCGTCGTCGTCGTCGTGATGCTGTCGATGCTCTCAATGCTCTCGAAGCTGCTGAGACAAGGCGGTAACTCGATGGATAAAAAGGTCGCCGGGTTCATTATTCGCAGATAAACTCGGTATTAGGTTGCACAGATAGATGTGATTAGATTAAGATAGATAGAATAGACAATGCGGTGTGAATGTGATGCAGGGTGTCGAGAACCCTATGCGTGACGAGAAGCAGACCAGAGAAGTCAAGTTCACTGGCCGTCTACTAAGCAGGACAAATTTTGCAGGCAGAAAAGATGAAAAATATAGTGGGGCGATTACGGGCGGTTAGCAGGCGGGGAAAGATAAGCGTGCCTATCGGTCACGTGTGGTCCACTCAGTTTAATGGCTTTTTAGTCAGCATTCACATCGAGTAGACTTGTTGATATCAAAGGCGAATCATTTGGTCTACAAACATTTGATTTTGATGGATCAATGAAGTTGATTGTCGTGAATAAATTTGGTCTCCTGGTTCTGAGAGCTGATTATTTGTTGGTATTTTTTGTGCCCTTTTCTATTTAATTGGATTTAATTGATGATTTTCTATTTTCTATTTTCACTTTTTGTTTTTCTTTTTGTTTTTGCCAATCAATTCTCACTAATGTTCGCGAGCTGTTACATTAATCGAGTCACCAATCTACTCTCATATATTTTTGATAGACTTTGCCGACACTGAATGCAAGCCGCCTGGTCACCGTTTTAGCGACATCCGGTGTCTATATTTACCGCCTGAGAGACTTCATTTTATTTAATCCTATCTTTTCACCATGACTATCTCTGCGTTCCCAGATTAACGTTGCACATACCGGCTGGACAAACGGCCGTTTGGCGGCACACAGAGCAAGACACGGAGAGGTGCATGTGCGAGATGACCTGTTCACGGATGTTAAGCGTGGTTGACTAGAGGAGCAGAGAAGATGCGAGAAAGATGAGAACAAGAAAAGAAGACACGACAAAGAACAATCTGTATTGACAAGAAACTGAGAACTGAACTACAGACAGCCATCGATGCTGTCACAGGGATCCGTGAGGAGGCAGCAGTAAACATATAAACCGGGGAAACAAGGGGCGAGAGACGTGGTAGACAGGACAGCAGCTGGCCCGAAAAGAGTCGACTGCAATCCTGACATACCCGCCATCTCTGCCTGGTAGCCAACCTGCCCCAAATGTACAATACACAAACGAAGTGATAGACATACAGAGTGGAATAATAAAGACAGGGGATGGGGAAGTGAAGAAAAAAAAAAAAGATATAGAAAGCAACGACCAACGAAACAGACCAAACCAATACCAAAAACAACAAAACAAAATCAAAAAGACACAGTAGGGGTACATGGAATGTAGCCAATCCAGATCAGGGATGTCGAGAAGACCGAGAAGACCGAGATGACCAAAGGCTCATTCTGGTTTGTTATCGGCGGGCTGGCTACTCTAGTACTCGCCGCCAGTGGCACCGTTATGGCCGGGCTGGCCGCCGTAGAGGTTGTAGGCGGTGGCATCAGCACTGCCCTCGGCGGGCTGCCCTGCGAGGTCGGTGCCGGCGGGGAAGCCAGTTGCGGCGCCAGCAGCGGCAGAGCTCGTGGCATAGCCCTGGCTTCCGGGACGGCCGGGCTGCTCACCGCGATTTGATTGAGACTGTCTGTTAGCGGCGTCAAGGGTGTGTGAGAGAGAAAGATAAGACATACTTCGCGGTACTTGGACAGGTAAATCTTCAGAGCCTCTGCGTAGTTCTCAAAGCCGAGAGACGTCATGGCAAAGAGGATGTCTTCGCCGTTGACCGTCTTTCTCTTCTCCTGCTGGCATTTTTCGGAAGCTGTTTGTCAGTATGCAGAAACGCAAGAAAGAAAAAAGAAGAAGACATACCTTCACTGGTAATGAAGCTGATGAACTCGCTGACACACTCCTGCATGCATTCCTTGGCCTCTTTTGCGATTTTGGCGTTCTCGGGCAGAGCATGCTTCATGATGCGGGCGACTGGTGCAAAGTTTCGAATGTTAGCATCATAGACATCGTTCTTGTCGGCTCGCGAAGAGCCGCCATGCCGCCCACCAGGCGACTGGCAAGGCGATGAGCTTTGTTGAGACATGGAGAAGGAAAAAAGTGAAAGAATAACGAAAAGAGAGGGAGAGAGATGCGGCCGAGATACAGAAAGCAACAGTGTACAAGATCTGCAGGATATGCACAAGCAAGCAGAAGAAAGACGAAGAGTCGGCGAGAGTAGAGGCAGGTGAGCGGCAGGTCGAGAGGTCGAGAGACTGGCCGCTTCCGACAGAAAAGATGCAGGATGCAGATGAAGACAGCAGCGGCGAGAATTGTAGTGTCGGAGCCAGGGACGGTGTGTGCAAATGACAGACTCTCTACTCTAGCCATCTTGTCGGACGATCTGAGGGTTCGTTGGACATGGAAAGCATGTCTCAGCGGCTTTGTGCTGTGTTGGACGGTTGGCCATGGCGGGATGACGGGAGACAGCAGCAGGCCCTGTCACTCAACAAACTCAACAAAATGAACAAAAGGAACAAAATGAGAGCAACGATGCATAGGAGATAAACAGAGTACCAGCGGAATCCTGCCTCGTAGCTCTCACAGAGTGTCATGCTGTGCTGCTGTGCTCTTGTTGTGCCGATTCTCTCTTTTGACTCGTACCGAGCCGGCACTCGTGCTTGGTGCGTACTTGGTGTGTCCTTGGTGTGCCCGTAGTGCTTGCTGTTGTCGACTTCCATGCGTGTCGAGTCTAGGTGCCTCTGCTGTCCTCCCTGACCACGACTGATCACTGATCACAACCGATAACTGACCACCGCCGACAGACACAAGTGCCGTATCAACACCCCGGCTTGCTTTCACAGCATGCCTCGATGTCTGCACGTGTGTTGCAAGACCGACTGTGCATGTGCATGACGGGTGGTGTGTTCTCAACTCTTTCCTCCCTCCCTCTCTTTTCCCCTCTCACGTTCATCTCAATAAATAGACTCACCATTCGCAATCGGAAGCCACCGGTCCTGCTCCTTAACCTCAAACTCGTAGATACCGCCGTGAGGATCCTGGGGGTCGTTCATGTCCTGTTCCTCGTCTGGTGACTGGACACCTTGCTCAACGTCCTTGGGATTGGACTGCGGAGAGTCGGACATGATGGCTACCTGTAGTGGGGAGGGCTGATACTTGTATGTGGTAAAAGGACAAAAGACCTGATAAACGACTGCGGGCTGTTAGTGTTGGATCGAGTGAGGTGTCCCTGACACGTTGCAAGCTGCAGGTTGCAGGCTGGTGCAGGTTGGTGCAGGCTGGATGAGCGGCCTGGGTAGAGCTGGGCTGCCTTGAATCCTAGAGTGTTAACGATTTGATCTTACGCCCTTCTCTTCTCTCACTCTTGGGCTGCTAGACGTGCAGAAGCGCGAGGACGGCCTGTATGCAGGCCCAATCTTTCTCCATTTTCCCTTCTGCATCCCGTCTAGTTCCCTGCCCGACTGCTTAGCACTGCCTAGGACTGTCTAGCACTGCCTAGTCTCATGCACGTTCTGATAGCTCGGTGGCTGCGAGTCCAGGGTGGGAGTGCCCGCGGGTCTGAAGAGGCTCACATGGAGTGAAACCAGGGAATGCGAGCAGCGCTGAACGCCCATCTCGTTCACGTATTGGCCATTGGTCATGCGCGCAAGTGGAATTTGTACATCGTACTGATCATTGATGATACTCATGGTGCTCATGACCGACAGTACTAAACTGTAGCAGCATGTACAAATTGCACAGTGTTCATGCCATGGTAGCATTGTTTCGGCTTACCTGTGGTATCCCGTCTTGCGTTACAAAACACAATAGACAGGGAGTTTAGAAGTCTGCTTATGAGTTGTCGTACCTCGAGATGATCTTGGGCGAGTTAGTATTGTTTACACCGTAAGTCGGTAGTCTGTAGTTGTAGCCTGCTGTGCTGTCTGCCCTAAAAATGAGAGTAAAATCGATCGCCAAAACCAGACCAATGACCAGGGCCAATGCACCTTGATGCAGTGGTGGGCCTGCACACGGCTTGCCACTTCTAATTATATGCCGATGCTGGTTTCCCAGTGGAATGGTCCGGGGGGGAGTGTGGGCGCTGTGTTATTTGCTGGGTGATGATGCTGATTTGACGCTTATTGACGCTGATTAAGGGATTCTTTGCGATGATTCGACAGTAATTAGATGATTCGACAGATTAAACAGATCCCACAGTGGTCAATCCGACGCTGTAAGCCTGCTGAATGGTGACTGGCTGAAATGCTGGAGCTATTGACTGGCGGCGCGTGGCGAACCAGAACGGCCGGTGATTTGCTGAAGCTTACAGTAGCTGTAGCTGTTCTGTTGATAGCTGATTTGCTGACTTATTGTTTTGTTGATTCGTGTTGATTCTGCTGATGTTTGTCGCGTTGATGTTGCCAATTGCCATTGATCTGTAGCTCGATGCGATCCAATCTTCTAGACTAGGCTGACATGCAGAACTCGAGGCTGTCCTGCAGGCCGCCAGCCACAAGTAGCACAAGCAACAGACGCGATTGTAACCGTCTCAGGCTTGTCCGTGTACAGGCTGGAGACGTGAGGCGAGAGGACAGAGGACAGAAAGTAGAGACAGAAGCCGAAGGACAGAAGATGGAGACAGAGGACAAATTGACGAGCCGATGCGCCGGCATATGCGATGCGCGCAGGGGTTGACTGGAGAGGCCGAGGTTGGTAGCAGACTGCAAGGGAGAGCAGGCGAGCCGAGTCGAGAAAAACAGAGCCGAGCAGACAATCGACGGATTGACGCTGGCATCGATGCTGCGATCACGGCCGATGCGATCAATGGCGAATGCGACGCAGCGCGCATGTAGCCAGGGTAGACAGACGCAGATACACACAGACGACACTCGACTTACCTTATTGGATGCTGATTTGACAATCGCAAAGATGCTTTGACGTGGTTGGGCTAGAGTGCGAGTGGTTGCAGGTTGCAGAGGCGGATGCAGAGGCGGATGCACTGACGTGGGGTCTTGTGCAGAGTGGTGCAGAGAGCAAGAGAAGTCGCGGCAGGAGCGACGTGAAGTGAACTGAGTAATCGTGAGCGAAGACGGCGCGGCGCGTTGAGGGCAGGAGCAAAGTGGTGAAAGGGAAGGAGCGGTTTAGCGGGTTCTATTGTAGCGGCTTGGTGCGGAACTTTTGACGCGTAGAGTAGTGGTACAGCGGTACATGCGCGCTATTACAGTAGTGAAGAGCGCAATACAGAGCGCAGTACAGAGCGCAAAAGCGCAAGAAGAGAGGACTCTGACAAAGAAACCCACCTGAACTGCGGGAAAGCGGGTCTGTCTTGGTCGAGCTTTCCGTTTCGGAGGTGAGGTTTGGGGGAGGGGAAGGAGCGACTGAGAAGCAAATGCCTGCCAAAACAAGAAACAAGGGCAAAACAGCCAGAAAGCATCAGCACAACAACAACCAAAATGATTCAAGCAAGATCAACAACGTGCTCACTATTGACTATTCAGGAAGGCGCTGAAGCTCTCCGCGGGATTCAATATTAGCCAATGAGAGAAGAGAGACGCTGTAAGTACAGACGACCTTGATCAGATGAGTTAATCAGATGCATTGATGTTATGCCACTGGCTACGCTCAGTATTTAGTTTTGAACAATAAAAACAGCTCTGAGCGGCTCCGTAGGTTATGTTTACACCACATTGTTTACAAACTTAAATGTGCACATTAACTGTGATCACATTGGAATTCGTTCATCACATGCTTAGTCATCTTCCATTTGCATCTACACCATGAGGTGTGTGGTGTATGAAGCGGTGTGTCGAGGTGTAGATAAAGCCTTGACAAAAGCAATATGCCTTTAGCGAGACAATTGAAAAAACTTATGTTACTTCATTTTTTTCTCGCGCTGATGCACGATGACGAGGCGGTAAGAGAGTCCGGGGTGATGAGATGGTCTGTGACGCGGGCAAGGGTGATGTGACGGCGGAATACTAGAGAATAGTATGGAATTAACAAAGATAGTAAGTGAAAGCAATGTCAATAATAAGTGATGAATTGAGTAGAGGAAAATTAAAGTTAATTCTTGACGACAAAATGCAGGTTGTCGTGACTGAGTATGGATTCGATGGTGAGATATTGATCGAGATTCCATCTAAATAACTCAACAGCTACAAGGACAACATGGTAATTTCTGACTGTGTATCTACTTAAAATAGCCAATACAGAGCTGTGCTGCTGGTTTAACAGTGTCACATAACCAAAGCCTGCCTCTGATTGCCTGCCTCTCGGAATAACCGTGTTATGCTACTGGGCTCTCGATCAACACCACCCAGGGTGGAAGCATGTCACATATCACACTAGCTTGCCTGTATGGTCTATCTAGCATATTGGTACAGCCATTTGGCTCTGTAGGGCTGGTCATGCAGAGGGCAAGTGCTTATGGCCTGTTGATTGGGCTGGAATTCGCGTGAGCTGGCAGGCTGGTAAGACTGCTTTTTCTGCATTTACATTGGGCGTCAGTCGTAGCGAGTAGCAGACGCTGGATTCTGTTGTTTGTAGTCATTTTTCAGCCATACAGATGTGCATACGAGGTAGGATTTACACACTGTTGCTCGTGACTTGTGATATGTTTGCGTGAAGCAGAGGAACAAAGCAAGAACACTTTGAAAGCAGTACTTGTACAAGCGGAAACGGCAAGAAAGACTGGCACATACTTGCAAAGTCACTATTAGCACAAAAAAGAGAGGAAAAGAATCAAAGCAGGCACAGCCCGCAGTCTGCCCTGGCTGCATGCCAGCACCAGACGGTGAGCCGATGAGGGTGTGATGCCAGCTGTCATGCACGCCGTCTGCTGGCCAGTGCTACGTCTATTTCGTATAACTACTTTTACAACAGCATATGTATGTATTCATGTATTCATACACCTCGCTCACCTTTGGACATACATCGTATTATATGTCCTCGGCTTGCTCCGTGACGGCTGTGCTGCCAGCTGGCTAGCGGCGTGTGGCAGTAACAGCTTTGAATCGACGATGCCAGTAGAGTGCATCGTATTGCGTATTGGCAGCCGTAATGCCGGTTCTGTTCATAAGTTGAAACACATTGAAAGACAAAAGACAGACTGATGTATGGCAGCCCAACTCGGGATGTGGTTGGGCATCCAGACGCCCTGCTTTCGGATGTATCATGCACAAAGAATAAGACGCAAACTGCACTTTGCACGCAGCTTGGGGTATCTATCATACCGGAGAGATTTGAGTAACTGAGATATATCTCGCAGACAAACAACGCATCGACATCACAAAAGTATTAGTAATTGCCCGAGACGTTCTATATGGTATCATTATTTTGTGTAAACTGGCTAGATAGACAGAGAGAAAGCGATGCAGGGAAATGAAGATATAGAGAGACGAAGAGACGGAGCAGAGACATGACAGGGACGACAGAAGACAAGATACAGACAACAAAGCACATGCCGAATCTGTCTGTTGCATCCCACCCGGCATCAAAGGCCACCATTCGAGACCACCGTCATCACCTGCCCACCCTTGATATTGGGAGACAGACGACAACGCATCGCTTGAGCAGCCTGAACTGCTCATCGCGATGTTGTCGAACTGCAACTGTTGCCCTGCCCTGGTGTCTGCCGTCTGCTGTCTGCTGCCCTGTCTGCACCCTCATCCCGTGCCAGCCCAAGATGCCTCGCTCTTGTCGCATCGTCATCAGATGCGCAAGCTGTCGGTATCATTCCGTCAATTCCGTCGATTCCTCCATCATGTTTCCTGTCGATGCCGTCTCATTGTCGTTTCGTAGCACCCGTCCCTTCAACACTCTCCACCTTATGACTGCACAACCTGCACATTGTTCTTCTTCTTCCACTTGTCCAGGTCGTCTTGCCGCGTCTTGTACTGCTTCACCAGGTCGTCCAGCACCTTCTTCAGGCCCTCGGCGTTTGTCTGCAGCGCCGGCTTCACGTCCGCCACCGTGCGCTCCACCAGCACGCCGTTGATCATGCGGAAGCACTTGCGGTCGGCCGGCAGCGGCTCGAGCGTCTCCAGCACCAGCTTGTGTTCCTCGGCCTCCTGCTCGACGTCGCCAATCTTTTGCGCGATCTGCTGCAGGGCGTTTTTGTAGTTTGTGTATTGCGTTTGCAGGTCTGCCTGTTAGCTGTGTCCTCGCTTCGCTCGATCCCCTCTCTAAAACACACCCTGCTGTCTCTTGGCCGGAGCCGCAGCTGATGATGATGCTGCTGCCGACATGATGTATATGTGTCTTTGAAGAGTGTGTCGTCGTCTTCTGTTCGAATCGTGTCTCGTCGTCGTCGTGTCGCGGGGCAAAAGGAGAACCACTCTATCGTCGCGCCGCCAATTTTGCTGGAGCTCCCCTCTCCCGCAGTTGCGTATTAGAGCTGCCCACTGAAATAAATATGGGGCGCGCACGAGGCCTAGCCTTCTCACTCTGTACTCTGATTCTGAACCGCTAGAGCGTCGCCGACAGCGCACCAATCAACTGTAGCCTTTTCTTTGTAGTCAGTCGTAGCACCATTTTTCAATCTTCACGTCAACCTCATCTTCAAGCCAAAACAACCACACAATGCATCCCCATCTGGACGCCGAGAGACAGCAGGGTAAGCCTCTCTTTCTGTATCCTTTTGTCGCAAGTTCACAAAACTAACAACCAGGCTGCGCCGAGGTCATGGCCGCCTTCGAGGAGTGCCACGCCAAGGGCTTCCTCTGGAAGGCCGCCGGCATGTGCAACGATGCAAAGTCCAAGCTGAGCATCTGCCTCAAGGCCGAGCGCAGCAAGCGCGTCGTGGCCAACCGCACCGATGCCCAGGAGAAGCGCGACAAGGTCCGCGCGCTGTGGAAGGACATTGACGAGAACCAGTAGCGAGCCAATCAAAGCTGCGTAGCAGCGGCGAGCGACCGGCGAGCACTCGAGCACTCCAGTCGGCACTCGAACAAACAACTCCCCTCTGTATAATACCACAAAACTACCACGACAGTGACGATACCCACGACCAAACGAGCCGAGAGGACATGCCGCGAGGACGGCCGGGTGGGGAATGAAGCACGAGCAAAGGCCGAAAGACATACGATCAGAAGACCGGGATTTGGGCACACGGGGACGGCCAGTACAGGATATGCAACGCTGTGCGGGATTCAAACATACTCAGTGCTCAAATTCAGTGTAGGATACCAAGCGATCATATCAAAGTGTATATATTGGAAAATAAAGGTCAAAAGATGTACAAAACGGGAAGATCATCCTCCATGCTAGAATCACATATAAAACAAAAACAAGTAAAAGCAAACGAGTATCCAAAGCGAAAGAGAGCCCAGATCATATCATACTGATCGTCCAAAGTCATATACAAGTCGTGAGAAAGAAAAGGTGTAACCAATGTGAAGAAAAAGAGAAAAAAAGAAGAAAAAGAAAACTACTGGGCATAGAACTGCCCCTGCTGCACGTGCGGCGAGTGGCCAAACGGCGACACCGAGCCATGCCCGACAGACCCCTGCGGCGTGTACTCGGCGCTGCCCACCGACGGATCAATCGGCCCGTCAAAGTGCATCTGGTTGCCCATGATCGGCGTCTGCAGGCCCAGCGCATTGGTGTTGGCAGGGTACGTCGTGTACGACGTGTCCATGTCGGTAATGTACTGGTTGCTGCCGCTAGAGCCCAGGTAGCCGCCGCCTGTCGTCACTGGCAGGGCGCCCGCGTAGCCCTGGTGCACATTGACATTGACGTTCATCGTCGCCGCCGCATCAATGCTAAACGGCTGCGCCTGCACCGGCTGCTGGTAGTAGGCCTGCTGCGGGTACTGCACCTGCGTCACGGCCGGGTACATGTATGTGGTCTCGGGTGCCGCCGCCTGGCCGTAGCCCATGGCCGAGCCCAGCTGGCCCATCTGGCCCATGTTCTGGATGTTCTGCTGGTATGCCACGTCCTGGCCCATCGTGTTGGACGGGTAGCCCAGACCAGCGTGCATACCCTCGCCCGTCGGCTGGAACGTCGTAACTGGCGCGAACGTACGCGGCGGCGGGTCCTGCACGGGGCTGATGAGCGTGTCGGGGTCGACCTCTTTGCGCTCGACGAGCCGCAGGATTGGCAGGCTGATGTGCTCCATGTGCTTGGCCAGGTGCACTGTCAGCTTCTTCCACGTCGGGAACGTCTTGTTGCAGAACCGGCACGGCTCCTCCTGCGGCTGCGTCGTCGTCTCGGAGCGGCACTGCTCGACGCGCTGCCACGTCGGGTCGATGGCGCCCGCGCGCTTGATCGCCGCCTTGGTCTTGTTCTTGGGCTCAATAAACTTGTGCTCGCGCACCAGGTGTTGCAAAAAGTTGTCGCGCCGGTAGCACGTGTGCCGGCAGTCGTCAACGTCGCACTGCCACCACTCGAGGTGCCGATGGCCCTCGTTCTCGTGACGCACCCAGTCGGCCTTGCGCTTAAACATCTTGGGGTCACGGCACCGGTCCCACGTGCACGTAAACGGCTGCACGTCCTCGTGCACGTGCTTGGTCCAGTCCGACGGCTTCTTGGGGCACTTGGTCGTGAAGCACAGCTGGCACTCAAACTCCGCCGGCAGTGTCGTTGTCGGTGGCATCGGGATGTACTGCGGGAAGCTATCGCTGTTGATGGCGCCGTCGAGCGGCGACGAAATATCGTCCACGTCGTTGGCATCGTACGTCGTCGACAGCGGGTCCAGGCTGCGCGGCTTGCCCTTGCTGTCGCACAGGATCGCACTGCCGCCCTGGCCAATGCACTTCTTGCGGTTGAGGCACGCGTTGACCTTGACCTGGCCCAAGTGCTTGATCTTGCCGTTCAGCAGGCCCTTGTACCGCACAATCTGCTGGTGCGCGATCCGGTCCACCAAGTACGTGTTGGTCGTCGCCAGCATCGGGTTCAGGCCCAGCACCAGCTCCTTGAAACCGGCAAAGTCGGGGTTGATGCTGTCAATCAGCTCATTCGACTCGGGAATCATCTCGCTGTCGTCAAACGCCTCGTCCTCGTCGTCATCCTCGTCTTCGGGGTCAATCACCGCAGTGTTGGTCGCGGGAATCTGGATCGGTGCAGGTCCAGACGTAGAGCCAGAGCTGCCGTGCGATGGGCCAAATGGCCGCGATGTCGCGGGGAACGTAGACGTCGCGTTGGCTGTTGCCAGAGAGGCAACCGGCGGACCGCCCGTCTTCTTCAGCATTCTCACCAGGTTGGGGTGGGCGTTGTCGGGAATACCGCGGACATCAGACTTGCTGCGCGGCCGCAGAATATTGTTGCCGACCTTGAGCAGCGGGCTCTTGGGCGATGTGAGCGGCGGGCTGAGGCTGATCGAGTTTCCGTGTGGCCGGCTCACGGATCCGTTGCGTGTGTGCGTGGCGCCAATCGAGGCCATGTTGCTGCCCATGGAGATCAGTGCAGTGTTGATGCTGGGCATCGGCTGCTTGCTCTTGCCCCAGCTGTTGGTGCGCGGCAGGCCCAGCGCGTTGGTGCTCTTGGTGCTGTCGCGGCGCTGCTCATCAAAGGATGTGCCGCCGCTGTTGGACGAGGCATCGTCCTCCGCTACACCACGCGGCCGCTTGTTCTGGCTGGTGCTAGGCTTACGAACAAAGTCGCGCAGGTTGTCGAGAATGCTCGGCCGGCGCGAGTGCGACGAGTCGCCGCCTCTGCTGATGGTCAGCTTCTTGAGGAAGTTGCCACTAGTGACGCCCTCAATGTCGGAAATGCTGGGTGCAATGCTAGGAAGACTGCGCCGGCGGGTGCCCCATGTGGCCGCACGCGACACAAAAGATGCGTTGTCGCGGTACATTCTCTCAAAGCGCTCAATGGCCGCCTGTGACGTTTCGGGCTGGTGGCGGGTCGCGCCTCTTTTGATATTCTGGATAGGCAGCACGCTCGGGCCGTTGTCCCACGCGCTGCTCTTAAGCATAATCTCATAGTCGGTCTCGGTGATCTCGCCGCCGCGGCCGGTCAAGTATGTGCGCCCAGGTTGCTCAATGTTCCTGGTCTCGTCGTCAAAAGCAATCTCGCGGTCCGAGACACCCTCGAAGCCCATCTCGGGCGCCGGGTCCGCTGTGCGCACATCAGCCTTGCTGAGCCAGTTGCTCACGGCAATGTTTTGCTTCTCAACCTTGCGGGCTTCGGCATCCTCGTTGACTGTTGTCGCAAACTCGGTCGACGAGCGGTTGGAGGGGTCGATGCCGCGGCGGCCGTCGGTGGAGTCGGCGCGCTCCGTCTTGATCTCGCTAGTGGACAGGTAGGAGCTGTCCTCGTGGTATGCGCTATCCTTGCCCCATAGCGAGACGGTGACGTGTGGGTTTAGAGTTGACATGTTCGGCATGTTGTTGGACATGGGCGGTGCTGTAGTGGTGGTGGCGCCGCCGTCGGTAGACAGACTACGGTTGTCGTTGTTGCCCAGGCTGCCACCGCTGCTGGTGGTGTCGGGGGTGAGCTGTGCGTTGATGTCGCTGACGACAAATGCCTGCAGGTCGGGAAAGGGAGTGATTCCCGAGGTGTCGGGTGCGCTCTTCGTGAGCTGCTCCGGCGACACAAGCCCCTCAAAGCCAGGCACGGAGGAGATGTCGCGCGGCGCAAATTTGTAACCTAGAGACGCACCGCCGGGCTGGTTGTCTGGCGACGCTGGTGCGTTCAAGGACGGGGTCTGGTCTGGGCTGATGGGATATGACGGCTTCGCGTGTGTGAGTGTGTGCGTGTGTGCGTTGCTGTTGAGTACGGGCTCGGGGGTTGTGTATGAGTGTGAGTCGGCGCCGGTGGCAGTCCACTGGGGATCTGATGAAGCGAAGAGGTCAAAGTCGGTGCCGAAGCTGGCCAGGTGCTCAGCGTTGTCGCCGGCAAGGCCTGTGACGCCCGAGTTGATGTACTCGTTGAACAGCTCCTCGTCGCCGTTGACGTCGCTGAAATTACTGGACTGGTAGTGGATGCTGAGTACGGACTCTGCGGGGGTGCTTGCGTTGTTCTGTGCGGGCGAGGATGTAGCGTATTGCAACATTGATGGGTCGACGGGAGGTTGTGAGAGGGGGAGACCTGATGTTGCTTGAGATTGCTGGTTGTGAAGATCGTCGTTGTTGTCTGTGAGGTTTACGGAGAGGTCTGGGAAGGGGTATGAGGAGGTCATGATGAGGGATGGGGGGAGGGGATATATAAGAAGAGTACAAGGCAGTATATGTGACAATGGAATAAATCAGAGCAAGGTACTCCGTAGAGAATCAAATGGAGAGAAAGTAAATAGAGATCCGAGAACGGGGCAGGACAAGAAAGGGTGGTTGTCAGCCTGATATAATAATCGGAATGGGTAGCGGGATATTGAGAGATGGGGGTATTCTGCAGACAAGGCCGAGGATAGGGGAAGGGCTGCTCGGTAGAGATAATTAAAGGTCAAGAAGATTGAAGAAGCAAAAGCAAGATGCGGAAGACAGTCAGACAAACAGAGACAGAGACAGAGAGGGGGGACGACAGGAAGGCTATGCCCCGTTTTGATTATGATGGAGAAGAGAAGGAGAGAAAGAGTGGAAGATCCAAGAGGGCCGGTTAGTCCAGGCTGGGAAACGGCTGGAAACGCGACAGTGGGCTTTGTGGGATGGCGGAGGGACCCAGAAGCCAGGAATGAAATGATCCCTGTCTATGATGTGGTTTATGGGTTTTTGTGTGGTTGTGTTTATGGTTTATGGGTGGTGTCGCAGAGGATGCAGAATGGGGAGGTGAGGGGTGAGGGGTGTGCATATATTGCCTGTGCTCGTAGAGGAGAGACAGACAAAAACAGTCAAAAGACAAAAGACAAAAGAAAAGGTGCGGCTAGGGCGAAGCGGGCTGCGGGCTCGCGGGACTGTGTTCAGTCTGACTGCGGGCATAGGCGGCGGGAAAACAAAGCTTAAATAGGATAAGGGGACTGGATAGGGCAGTGGAGGGTGTTTCAGGGTGTGGCAGGGTCGAGTACAGCGGTGACGACACTGTTGGATATTGATCGGTGTATGTAGGGTGTAGAGAGGTGAGGCTCGAAATTGACGTTGGATTGAGAAATCGCGGGATGTTAAGAGTTGGTGATGTATTTATAAGGAAGGAGCAAACGATGTTCAGTAAAAGGGAAGTTGCTAGTACAAAATAGAAGGAGCGACTGACGGCAACGATTTCCTGATACGGTATTCAGAGCTGGATGCGAGAGAAAGAGCACTCTTGGCTCTCGCGCGTGTACTCTGTACTTGTGTAATTAGCACGCAGGCTCGCAGTACAGCTGAAGCAGGTAATATTGGTTTGTGCAAAGTATGATTGCATCACTACGAAAGACAAGTACATGCACACCAGTAGCGAGTCGCGCGCTACATTGATCCCGAATATGGAAGTAAAAGGCCCCTAAACAGGCCATACGGAGACGAGACCGACCCCGGCAGCGCTTATTCTGTGTTGGCAGCAGTGGCAGGACTATGACGATCGAGTCCTGACTGCAGTCACAAATAGGCCCAGGACAAAAGAGCGGTGGTGACTTGGTTTAGCTTGTGGTCGAACTACTGAATTACAGAGTAGAACTTCCTGATAGGACTCATGACCAAAGCCGAGACGACCGGGCCAAAAAAGCATCGACAGTTGGACAAGTCGATAAAGAGAAACCAAAAAGAAAAAGAAACGAAAAAGACAACAGGAAAAAGAAAGCAGCAAGAGTGCCAGTGAGAATGTGGGATGCGCCGTTGTGGAGAAAGCTGAAGCTGAGGAGAGAGGAGAGGAGGTGAGAGTTAGAAGTAAAGTATCCTGTCACTCTGGAAGAGAGGGGAGGTACATGCTTCTATTCATCCTATCTTCTGATCTTGGCTGGTCGACTCGTTAGGCCGTGTTAGTCCCTAGTTTTATCCGCCGTTGCCAGCCGAGGATATGTTGTGAAAGTATCGCAGAGACAGGAAACAAAAACACAGAAAAAAAAGAAAATACAGAGACGGAACGCAGCCGCAGTATCACACGGAAGACTGCTAGAAACAAAATAGAACAAATAGAGTGTGCCGATCGCAGGCGTGGACTCGGGCTCAAGGAATGGCTTAGGGCTGTGGTGCCAGTGCAAGTGCAAAGGACTGGCGATCACTACGGTTAACTGGCTGTGATTGGGGAGGATGCGACAGCTTAGAGCGGACGGTACTTGTGTGACTTGTGTGACAGTGCTCGGTGAGAGAGAGAAGCCATAAGGCGAGACATTGAGGGATAATGAGACAAAGAGTCAAAGACTTTGGAATGGGAAACGAAAACGACTCTGAAAAGACAATCCGAAAGGCACATGTAGGCGCCGTTGGAGGCAGACGGAGCAGGGACTAATGACGGAGTATTTCAGTGAAAGAACGTCGCAATGTTGGCATGTGGCATGAGAGACGAGTTAATGGCATGAATAGAGCTGGGGCGGCTTTGAATCCGGACCAGGAATACTTGCAACTTGGGGGCTACCCACTGCATCTACAGAAGCATTAAGGCAATACAGAATGCAGACAATACAGAATACAGGCAGAGGCTCAGAAAGAGAAAAGACAACCAAGAAAAAGAAGCAAGGGTGTGAGTGGAGAGAGTGGATGACAGTGGCAGGGGGAAGCGAGGTTGATGGAACGGCGTGGCCCTACGAGACTGGGGGTCCACCGACAAAGAGAGAAACATGACGGTTGAGTGAAGAGTGCAGAGTACATCTACATTGTAGACGTGCGTGGGATCTACATAGCAAAGTGCGATACTTGGAGCGGCATAAAGTACAAGTACAGGTAAACATGTTTCGGGAAGAAAGGGGAAGACATTAAAGAGAAAAATAAAGAGAGAAGAAGAGAGAAATGATGAGAAACGACAACACAGATGTCAGGCAAGGCAGACCCGAACAGCAAGGAGTTGATGCCGTAATGGAACAGACAGAAATACAGACAGGAACAGGTTTCGGACAGTAGGGTGGACATAGGAATAGGAACAGAAATATTGATATCGACAAGGCTGGTATGGCGGCATGCTTTGAAATTCAATCGACGACTTGGCTGCATCTGCCCGATCTGGCAATATAGCAAAAAGGCGATGGCCAGGAGTAGGAAGAATCATAACAATTAACTAACAATAAACAAAAAATAAGAATACCGTTGGGCATCGCATCTCACAATGCCGAACGTGCTAAAAGCGCCAAAAGCTAAGCAGAGATCTTTTTCTGTCTGGCGGTTGACTTTATCTGCTAGTTGCATCTGCGAGGCGTATTTCGCGGCAGGCTAGGCGCATTGTGTGGAATGGTTGCAAAACGACAAGTAGCAAATGCTTGACGTGAAGAAAATGTACAAAAGAGAAGGAAATAAAAGAGAAATTAAAAAGACATAAAAGAGAAAAAGTAGATCAATCGGTGCAGTGCAACGCTCAGCCCCACGGCCGGGTCCCAGCTCTGCCCTGGACCCTCTCAAGGCGTATTTGGGTAGGACAGGGAGTGTAGTGATGTGAGTGTTGTGAAGTGCACAATCAACATCAATGACTTTGAGACAGAAACATCAGAGACATACTAGACAATGAAGAGACCCCTGATGTGCAGCTCGGTCGAGATTTGGGAAACGGCTGGCATGTGTCTCGGACAGCCTCGATTAAACGGGCATGCAGTTGATAGAGTAGATAAACGTAAAATAGACGTCAAAATGAAAATGGGAATGGAAATGGAAATCGGAATCGGAGAGCTGCACCGGCGGCCTAAACAGCAATGAGACACGCGACTCGAGTGACTGACCGAGGCTTCATGATTTTGATAGCCAACCACATCCCTTGCTTTGACACGCTGTCCCTGATGTCTAGATATCTTGATTTCTTGGTGACTCGAGGGTAATTAGCCCGACCTGATACTGTATCACAACTCTATTCAAGCTTGGTCAAGCTTGCCGTCTTGTCGAGCCGTCCATCAATGTCACTCACAACAGGGCGGCCTCTGGGCAGCTGAGAGATAGACTCAAGAATCAGACTAAGTGAAGCTAAACAAAGCAGATGCAACCTCCTACTCCAGACGTGTATCTACGCAGTACTTACTATCACGAGCCGGCCTGATGTCATACATCACGAGGCGCTCTACTAGCTAGGAGGCTGGATTGCCGACACAAGCCTATCTCTTTATTTACTAATGACCTTCTATGCCGACATATGGTCTGTGCTCGTCATCGAGTTAGTCTAGATAGTCCATCTCCAAACAAGCTCGTCCGCTACTGCATGGAAGACCAATCAGTCCACCGACGTCTTCTGGAAGCGGCACTGAAAACAAGGCTGGCCGTCTTTTCTTTGTTTCTTTGATTGTTTTCTTAGCCGGCGGACAACTATCTTGACTCATCCGGTCTCGATGGTCCTCGTCTTGACTCAAGCCTAGTCTCCTCCGGCGTCGGTCTGTGTCGATGTTCCACATGATGCGAAGATCAGGGCTTTAGCTTTTGAGTTTAGCGTAGCACGTTCTACCGTCCTTCTATATTTCTTCTTCTCTGTCCTTCTTTCTATTCTTATTTTGCCCTTTTGCCGGAAGAGGTGTGCTGATCGGGCCTCGGTCTGTCAGCCGGCACTTTGTTCCGATATCTGACTTGCATCCCGACATATACGGAAAATAAACAATGATATCATACTTTCCAGCATCGCTAGCATTACTTGCAGCATCACTAACTCTACCTCGTACGATCCGCTTGTCTCGGTAGCCACTCCGTGCTCCGTGATGCAGATTGTGATCTTCAATTGTCGGTGAGGTCAATAATATTAGTATTTACTAAAAAACCATCATCATTCTTCACATCACACATCATCTCATCTCAAGATCATCGATTCGTGCAGCCGTGATTGTGGCAGGGCAAAGCGCAGCTGTTGGGGCTGTGCACAGCCTCACCGTCTCAGTACTAAGTATGGAGACAGGGAGACTGTTAGGGAGACACAGGCTAGATACAGCCTCATGTTAGCGTGTAGGCTAGTTGTCAGTACTTACATCTCATTACATCCACTGGCCGGCAATACAACGGTCGGCCAAAAGAGCCAATCACAAAATCAACGTCGGCAGCCATGGTGCGATTTGTGATGTTTTCAGTAATAAGGGTTGTATTTTGAAGCAATATTGTGACGGTAGATCATCAATAACTTGGGGAATATATTCCAATATCAAAAGGTATGGAAATATAAAAAAGAACAGAAACAAAACCAGAACCAGAAAACAATATTGCTCAGTGAGACCTGCGAGGGAAGCACAGATCAAAAGAAGTAACCAGCCCAGCCAATGAAAAGATGCGCCTTATTGCCAGCAGGAGTAATGCACTCTCTTCAATAATACCAATATCAAAATCCAAAACTAGAACTGAAAATTAAACCAAACATCAATGAGCTGACACGGCTGGGGGCGCAGGCAGTACAACACCGTCGGTGTGCTAGATAGTCGGCAGACAACAGCAAAAGGACAAGACATGTCAACCCAATACAAGATCAAAATCAAAATCAAGGAACAGAATCAATATTGCACTCGATTCGGTCAGTAAAGTTGAGCAATGCCACGTTCAGCGTCATATTGATTGATGACTAATCTTTGATTTTCATAGAGAATCAGTTCGTCCGCCGCTCGGCAGAATCGGCCCAGTAAATAGGAAGGACTTAAGCAGAATTGGCAATGTAAAAATAGAGCAATAGCGGAAAGAGCTGCCGTCATGCCAGCAATGCAACCGCCTATTGGCTGTTTCAGGCGGTTTAGCTCTCCGCGACAAGACAACACAAGACACAAGTCAATAGGCGACGAGCTAGGAAGCCACCTCTCTAGCATCACAGACAACAACTCTACACAGCCTTCTCAAACCAAGAACACAAACAGTAAGCAGGACTTTTGCACTCCGACATCGCAGGCGACCCAATCGCATCCCATGATCAATCATTCACAAGCTAACCTAGCTTCACTTCAAGCTTCAACAACTTAAGCCAACATCTTAAGCCGACACAATGGTAAGCATCGGCTTAACGCTGCTCGTCGCTCGGTCTAGCTAACAACCAGTCTCTCGATACCCAGTCCTTCATCCTCGCCGCGCTGACGGCCACTGGCGGCATCATCGGGTATGCCCGCACTGGCTCTGTGCCGTCGGTCGCAGCTGGTCTCGCCGTCGGCCTTTTGTGTATGTCCTCCTGACCGGAGTAGTCGTTGAAGAGGGAGCGAATAGTCTTTCTCTTCTCCCAAGAGAGTTGGACTGAACAACGAGTCTCTTCTCCGAGTCTCTAAGACTCTACCAAAGAACAATACTAACCAACAGACGGCATCGGCGGCTACCGCCAGCAGAACCGCCAGCCCTACGGCGTCGAGCTCAGCCTGCTCGCATCCGTCGTCCTCGGCGGCGCGTCCATCCCCCGCGCCATCCGCCTACGCAAGCCCGTGCCCGTCATGCTGAGCCTGATCGCGACGTACGGCCTGTACAAGTTTGGCTCTGCGTACATCAAGCGGGCTTAGATGTAGGCTTAAAAGAAGTGAACAGCCTCGAGTTTAAAGTTGATAGCTTCCAATATACTATATTGAGTCATCATGGTTCGCGAGAATACACCCAGAGTTGCTTCTCAGACTCGCCGTCTGTGTAGTATGCACCGATACTTGAGGTGAAGTCGATGTAGGCGAAGGACGCCACGCCTGTTTGAAGATGCCGAGGTCCAAGTGTCAAGTCCAGGCAGCCGTGTGCAGGACCATTCAACAAAAGGCCTTATAGCGAATATCTCGGGCCGGTCAGGTCTTGCAAGCATGCCTCATGAGAATGCAGTGGTAGCATTGCCATGTCACAGTGTCATCTCCGACACCAGTACCAAGATAGAAGCTGTGGAAGTGTCGTCACTCAGAGAGCTACGGGTGATGGGCTAGAAGTTCACCATAAGCTCGCCGTTGCTATCATACATCCTCGAAGATGCAAATCAGGCGTCAATAGCATGCAGTGTCCTCCCAAGCGCATGCCGGCCGCTCATATCAACATCGATGATATGGCCGCCTATGAGCTGAGTCTCATCAAAAGTCTATTGTCTTTGGTTGCATCTCCGAGAATATACGGCCAGTACAATAATATTCCGGCGGTATCTACGGCAGAGCTGCCGTCCTCCGTCTCGCAAATGCAAACCCCGGCGGTCAAAATCCCGGGCTACATGACCTCCGATCCGTAACTCCGAACCATATCAACAATCCGATATGGTGTAATGGTCAACATCCGACGCTCTCACCGTCGAGCTCGGGGTTCGATTCCCCGTATCGGAGCTCATATCGACTCTTTTTTTGTCTTTTTGACCTGTTCCTTTTGCTAGATGCAGTCTTGCTTCTTATTGTCGGTTCATTGTTTGTTGCAGTTTTATTTTATTTTATTTTATGAGCTCATGATAGGAGGAGGGGCAAGCCAACACGGCCATAGTTCAGAACATTGGTTGTCAATGATGTTCCTTGTTGTCGTCTGCTTCATGTGAACTGCATTGGCAGCTTTTTGTTTTCTACGTTGGAAGAGATATTAACTTAAAACACAGCTTGTGTTCTCATATGCTACGTGTTCCTCACAATAATATACATGATAAGTTGCCAGTAGAAGAGTTCTGATTGCGAAAATTCCATTTTAATGTTGATCTTTTCTTTCGTGAACAAATCGACAAAAACCAGTAATTTATTGTAAATCACCAAGATTTATCTTATCAATTAAATAAAAAAATAAAAAAATATTGAAGACGATTTCAATATAACAACCTCATTGAAAGAAAGAAAAGAAGCCAAAAAGAAAGATCTGTTTGCAACAAAGAGACAAAAAAATGACAAAAAATAAGCTTGGGATCGGTGAGGCTCGAACTCACGACCTTAAGATAAATCAGATATTTGATATGAGACTTACGCGCTAGCCAACTGCGCCACGATCCCTGGATCTTGTTGGTGTGGTTTAGTCAGGAAGGTTTATATAGCACCGCAAGAAGGGCCAGATTTCATAACAAAGTTGGCTGAGATCAACACCGTCACCATCACATTGCAATACGTATTTACACAAGATACAAAACTGAGATTCATCAACTTGTGCTTCACAGCTTGACCAAATACCTCATCATCTTGCTTCTTCTTACAAAGACCTGTTCTGATTGCGCAATGAGGCTGTTTGGGATCTCAGACGGCGGCTGAGCAGTGGATAGACAGACTGGCCGAATTATTCGAGAAGAGAAGATGGCAGGAAAAAAGGCAGGAAAGAAGACGTACAAGTAGAAATAGCACAGAAAATAACAGAACAAAAGGTTAAAACGGGATATCTGAAGCAGCTTGTGCCAGAAGAGAGGAGGCTGTGGCTGCCCCTGTCTGTGGCCAATGTATCTTTTGGTGTGTGTTGGGTGGAGGGGTACTTTACAGACGGAGCACGAAACCAACTTATGCGACAATGCAACGTCGTGGAATTCTCGACGGCTATCTGGCTCTGAATGATGTGATGGCTTACTGTCGACGAGTGCATGAAGTAGAGAGAGACCAGATGAGAATATCCCGGCGCGTAGAGGCGGAGGAGCTGTAGTATATGAAGAAGAAGAATAATTAAAGAGAAACAAAAAAGGGCACATCTTCAAGAGGCCAGAAAGGCCGAAGCTACACAATCTCGAGTCTTGGTCTTTATGCGATGCAGTTATAAACAGCCATTGGATGATGATGATAGTCTGGAGGAGTTACAGAGAGAGGGCGCAGTCATGGTGGCTGTCATCCAACCAGTGCCGATAACCTTTCTCCAATACACTGGGAGACACCTCGGCACCCAGAGCTAGTCGCTCCAAGACCCCTGGCGTTTCATATAGAAACACCAAGCTTCCGGAGCGTTACTGTATTCGACGCGTGCAGGCCATGGATTTCGAGTTCTCTGCATCTTGATTTTGGCATCTTCATTCCGAATTATTGTAGGTCAGATTAATAAGATTTAGGACTCAAGATTCAAATGAGCGAGAAAGAGAAATCAAGATAGATCAAGAAATCAAGCTGTTGTCATGCATCAGGCCTCTACGCATAATGGTTTCCATCCCATCGTGCCTCTAATGATCGCCGCATAAATGTAAACCGAAAGCGAGGAGATCCGTGGTTGATCTTGATTGTCAAATTACGGGACTGAGTTGAACAGCTGCGAATCCAGTGACACCTGACGACCAAATAGACTTTACCATAGACTTTTTACTGGATGCAGGGGTTGTCAGACCAGAGCCGCCAAAACCAGGTTTGAGCGCAGGGAGACCAAGAGAAGAAAAGGACATGCCGAAGGAAAAAGGGAGTGAAAGGACATTCTTTAGATACCATGTGCTATTGAAGTATCTTAATCTTTTTATTCACCTTCATATACATCTTTTATGAAGTCCAACACGTAGTCCTCTTGTGTTCTCACATTCACCCCTGACTTGGTTTCGGCCTCTCCATCCTCTTTATTAGCGATGCCATTGGATGTCGAAAGAGCAATACCAGAGACAGAATATAGCCTTGATAATACAGATAGATGCACTCGACAGTGTCGTATTGCCCACGATCCAAAACATACCGGCCTCCTGGTTCTTGTCCGCCCACCTCTTGATCCATATCGTACTCCATCTCTGCTCGACTTCTCCATATTCGAGCCCCTTGCTGCTCCGTGTTGTCGTGCTTTCAGAGTACCTTTGCTATCCGTCGTCTGTGCCTTTTTCTCGGCTGCTCCATGCTGCTGTCTGACTGCTCCCTCCCCCTGCCTCGTGTATTGTACTTTTCCTCTTTGTTTCTGCATCTCGCATTCTTCAGTTTTGTTTCTTACTTTTTGCTTCTTCTCCCCTATTCTGTTCTTTTGTTTTCCATTCTCTTTTCATCTTGTTTCTCTTCGTTGCTCTTGAAAGCTTGCTTTCTCGGTTCTGTCGTTTCTTAATCTTTTCTTTTCTTTTCTTTTATCTCTTTTCTCTGTTTGTCCGTCCTTCGCTCACATCGACGTCTTCACCTGACAACTCGATATCACGACATCGCATCGACATCATCATATCGACATCGACATCGACAACAGACACTGATGGTCTAACTACGACTCTTCCTTTCCTCTTTCTTTCTTTCCAGGTTGACCCTCGGCCCCAGTACACCAGTGTTTGTAACATTGTGTGCTCTTGTTCGTTTCTTCTTTGCTGGTCATCATCGTTCTTTTTTTCTCTATTATTTTTGTTATTTTTGACGTTTGTCATCTCTAAGCCCTCGTTCACTCGAATTCACTCGATACCGTTCAACAAAACTTCCTATTCGGACCAGCCTCAACACATCTATATTGACATCGACACTCAGTCAATATTCCATACGAAACGACTCACGACTTATTTCTTATATACATCTATACATCTACATAATGATCTCTTTAAAATATTTCGGCCTGGCCGCCGCCCTGCTTGCTTCATCCGCTGCCGCAGACAACATCCTCCAGACCTCCAGTTTCACAAACTGCGGAAACAACACAGACATCACCGTCCAAAAGGTCGACATCTCCTACAACAGCAACAACCAGACCGTCACCTTTGACGTTGCCGGCACCAGCTCCAAGCTCCAGAACGTCACCGCCATCCTCAATGTCACCGCCTACGGCATTCAGGTCTACTCCAACTCGTTCAACCCCTGCGACGCCAGCACGTTCGTGTCCCAGCTGTGCCCCGTCCCCGTCGGCACTTTCTCCGCTCGCGGTGTCCAGGCCATCCCCGCCCAGTTCGCCGACGCCGTGCCCTCGATTGCCTTCCAGATCCCCGACATTGCCGCCCAGGCCACGCTGCAGCTGCAGGCTACTGATTCGACCGGCAGCAACTCGAGCGACTCCCAAGTCGCCTGCATCCAGTCCGAGGTCACCAACGGCAAGACCACCGACGTCCCGGCTGTGTCGTACGTTGCTGCAGGTGTCGCCGGCGCCGCGCTTGTGCTCGGCGGTGTTAGTGCCGTCGGTGCCGCCATTGCCAGCGGCGGCGGCGGCGCCGCGGCGGGCGGGTCGACGGCGGCCGGCATGGGCACCATCAGCCCGAGCTTTGGCGAGGTCCTGGGCTGGTTCCAGGGCATGGCCATGAACAGCATGCTGTCGGTCAACTACCCCCAGGTGTACCGCAGCTTTGCCAAGAACTTTGGCTTTGCCACGGGCCTCGTGCCGTGGACCGACCTGCAGATCGCCATTGACAACTTCCGCGTCGCCACCGGCGGCAACCTGACCAACGACAGCGTGCAGTTTCTGAAGAATGCGACGCTCGTGTTCCCCGATGGCTCGACGTCGTCCTCGAACATCGCAAAGAGACTGGCGCACAGCGCTCTTGTGTCTGGCAGCATCCAGGACCGCCGCGTGCACCGGCTGCTGGTGCGCGCCATCGAGACGAGCGTCAACGGCACCGACACCGACAGCATCATCGACAGCAACGCCGCCAACACGGTGCGCGTTGCCGTCTCCGGCATCCAGGCGTACGTCGAGGAGCTCAGCATCCCGTCGGCCAGCACGTTCATGACGGTGCTGCTCATTGTCGCCATTGTGATTGCCGCCATCACTGTCGGCCTGCTGCTCGTCAAGGTCATCCTCGAGGCGTGGGCGCTCATCGGCCGCTTCCCTGATTCGCTCGCTGAGTTCCGCCAGCACTACTGGCGCTCCATTGCACGCGCCATCACCACCCTGATTTTGCTGCTGTACGGCGTCTGGGTGCTGTACTGCATGTTCCAGTTTACGCAGGGCGACTCGTGGGCCGCCAAGGCGCTCGCCGGTGTCACCCTTGGACTGTTCACGGCCGTCCTGGCATTCTTCTCCTTCAAGATCTGGTACACTGCACAGAAGCTCAAGGACGAAGAGGGCGACACTTCGGGCCTCTACGACGACAAGGCCATCTGGTCCAAGTACAGTCTGTTCTACGAGTCCTACCGCAAGCAGTACTGGTGGGTGTTTGTGCCTGCCATCCTCTACATGTTCGCCAAGGGCGTTGCGCTTGCCGTCGGCGACGGCCACGGCATGAGCCAGACCATTGCCCAGCTCGTCATCGAGTCGCTCATGCTCATTCTGCTCATGTACAGCCGCCCGTACGAGCGCCGCTCCGGCAACGTCGTCAACATTGTCATTCAGATCGTGCGCGTGCTTTCTGTTGTCTGCATTCTTATTTTCGTCGAAGAGTTCGGCGTCGCAGAGACAACCTCGACCGTCGCCGGCGTCGTCCTCATTGTCGTCCAGTCCGCCCTCAGCGGAATCCTCGCGCTGCTCATCGCCTGGAACGCCATCTCGGCCTGCATCAAGAAGAACCCCCACGAGCTGCGTCGCAAGGAGCTGGAAAAGGCCCGCGCCGACGACAACCTGACATCGCTCGAGCCGCGCAATTCGCTGCTGCGCGGCAAGTCGCCTCTGCCGGACGAGGAATCGTTTGTCAACAACGTCACTGCCTCGACCTACCCGTCCGAGAAGAACGCCTCCAAGCTGATGCCCGCCGGCATCACCACCACCATCTCGGCCGGCCGCGACGCTGCGCCATCGCCGCCCAACCTCGCCGTGCCCCGCATGCCACCGTCCAGACAGGCATCATCGGTCGCTTACAGCACGCTGTCCGCGTCGTCGGGTGCCGTCATGATCGGCCTCGCCACGGCCGCGCCCGACAACCGCTCGCTGACGCCCAAGCCCAGCGGCCTGCGGTGGCAGAACGGCAGCGACGGCAACGACGGCAGCGGTCTGCTGAACAATGCGGCGTCCATGGGCCATGCGGAGCCAGTCAATGGATACACAAACAACAACAACACAAACCACCGCATGAGCGCCTACTCCGAGAGCAACTACTCTGCGTTCCCGGGGCCCGCGCAGCGCAATGACGGGTACAATGGATACAACCAGAACGGCCAGAACTACAACCAGAACAACTACAACAACCAGCAGTACGCTGGGTACAACGTGGACAACTACAGCCAAGGGTATGGACCCTACCGTGGCCAGCAGGGATACTAGGTGGTTGTTGTAATTGTAATCTGTTCTGTTCTGTTTTGTTTCTTTTGTTCCTTGTTATCTGTTTCTTTCCTTTGTCAATGTTTTCTTCTTTGAGATATCCACATGTACACGAATAAGGGCAGCATGTTGGCTGAATGTAAGATAGTTATGTTAGTAGGTAGTCGGTGAATAGTAGCCGCGATGAGTTGAATGCCCGGATAATCAAGCTGAGCTGAGATCGAAATGTACCAAGTATGTCCAAGGTGAGCCTTCCCTTGACCCCATCGGACCCGCAGCCGTGCAGTCGCGCGATGCATGCACAATGATTTGAATTTGCGCCTGTCTCAGTATTTGTATTCTGTGGGATTATTTGGATTTGCGTCTATGTTTTAGCTGAGCTTGTTCCGCTTCTGATTGTTCCGATGCGTGGCAGGGAGTCTACAGCACTCTGCAGGGATGCAGCTGGATACGATATGGAGTACATAGTAGAAATGGAGTCTGGAATACACCGTAGAATGGAATATATGGAGCTGGAGATATCCTCCGATCGCGCGTATTAGTATTTGGATTTCTGTGCAGCCGTCTGTTGCAGCGTGCTGTAGTCCGTCAACAGGACGTATTTCTGGCCAATCACAGCCCGTTACCAGCCCGTCGCAAGGGACCCATAAAAATAAACTGTCATCATCCAAGCTAGCGGTAAACGCCCAATGTACCTCTCATATCAGTTTACTAGAGAGATACATATATAGAGTCCCTTTTTCGACTGCAACCCCATACAGTGCACAGTGCCAGAGCCAAAGCCTCGCTTACTGAGTATGATGTTGTTCTACATCACTCTTTATTCCACCCTGACTTCTAGATGATTTGGAAACATTGCTATCGTGTGGTCTGATGTCTCGTCTTGGTCTTTTGGTATCCAATACTCTATTATTTCCACTCGGCGATCCTTTCGGGGCTAAGACAAGGGCTGCAAATCGGACAGAATCTCTGGTGTACTGAGTATCAACACAAGCAACTCGAGTCAATCTCGTCCCATCATCTCAGTAGTGCATCGTACTGCTCCTTCATTTCCTTTTGTTTCGTTTAGCCATGGCACCGGTCCTGCGGCTGGGCTCCGCGGCCATGTTGATGCCACGGCGGTACGGGGTATCGTGTGGTGATAGTCAGAATCTGGAGGATAGGCTGTAGATTGCAATTTGGTTTCGACCGGCAAGCGTTACTACTTCCCCGAATACCACGCCGTGTGCTGTTAGTGTTGACTGTTGAGTCTTTGAGTCTATTTGGACACCTCTCTATGGCCGCCTCATATCATGCCGGCTTCATGCAAGGCGTCCATCACTGCACATCGACCACCGCTCATTTATCACTATTTATACATCTGTCCAACTACGAAGTGCTACAGCATATCCCTTCATAGAGAAAGTCACATGCTTCGTCGGTATCATCACCGCAACTGATCGTCGACTTCGGTCAGCCAGGTCAAAGACTTATTCCGACAAGGGCTGCAGATGTTGAAACAAAACATTTCAAATCAACAAAGGACAGAACACTATCACAAATACCAAATCACAAATACACACAACAAATAGATATCTGACACAATCGCATCCTTGCCGCATCTGCAGCAGAAACACAAATACTTCCATGTCTCTGCATGTACCATACGGTCTTATAAACACTGTGTGCACTGTGCGCTGTAAGCCAGGAATTGTCAGCATGCGACATTCCGTATTAGTTGGTTCCTGTCGCTATTTTTCTATTTAATTTCTCCTTTTTCTTTATTTCTAGCTGACCACTTTCGGTACATCAGCCTCCATAATTCCAAATATTCCAAATTCACGAATTAAAGTTATTGACAGATAAACCACTTAAATGCGAAAAATAAATAGTTTATTCTGTACTAACAGCAGGTGCGACACAGCAATACCACGGCCTCATGGCGATTTGAATGATTGAGAAAGAGAGAAAGAGCGACCCTTTGTAGAAGAGAGAGTTGTTGCCGTTTTCGATCGTGTTCGCCCGATTGAATTAACGGATAATTATCATCACAAGAAAAAATAAGAATAATCTCAACGGCGACCGGTGTGCTAGCCGCACCTTCCCGCCTCGGCTCATCAATCCTTCTGAATATTCCGCCCTACAGAGCACACATCATTCTTTCCTCATTCGATCGTCTGTCCTCTTCTGCTTCTTTCCCGTTTTGTATTTTTCTACCTCTCGCACCTCAACACTTTGCTCTTTCCTCATCCATATATTGCCTTGATTACACATACTTGCCATCGTGCCCCTCAGCCTGCCTTTGTCATCTGCACTACCTGTCTTGACACTGAGTATCTTTACATCGACACCAGAGACGATTACACTCGAGACTACTGCCACCGCTTAGTGCTCCGTATTGTACAGACGCAATCGCCTATCATTAACTACAATCTACAATCCACAATCTACAATGGACGAAGATCAGTCGCCCCCAGACTCGGGCAGCCGGCCCACGTTCTCGTCGTTCTGGAAACGCACCAAGGAAGCATCGGCGTCGGCAACACGCCAGGTGACCTTTGTTCCTATTGACAGTAAGTGTTGGTGTGAAGTCTTTTGATTTTGAACAAGAATTGTCTAGCAGGCAGTACTCGCCTTCTTATAGCCCTCGAGTCGGGTGAGACGCTCGGGTTATATTGCCATATCAGAGCTTCGAGTGGAGTTGATATTTGTTATTGGCAGATATTTGGAGATGTTTGGATATACGGCATGGCCATGCATGGTCTGCAAGTACGTGCCTTCAGCCATACATGGGCGGCACGTCTTGAACCTCTTTGGACAGCGGCTGCATGATCCCGTGTCTACTCATCTACCGCACCAGACGTGGCACTCTCCTCGCAGTTGGCATCCAAACGCGGATATATGCAAAGATTTGTCATGGCCATACCAGCGCAGTGATCGAGGTCAAAGACGGAGAGTATCCTAAAGCGGAAATGCGGCGGTAGTCAAAGCCAATATTGCCAAAGTTCGCCCCAACGTGGCACCGCCTCGGGGGACAATCAATGATTCCCGCGGCTAGCTAGACAAACAGTATGGAATACAAGAGAGTGTACGGCTACAAGCGTGGCCTGCACTACTGTGTTTCACCCGACAACCATTTCGACCTTTGATATGGAATCATATCAAGCCCCTCTGGCTTGTTGTTTCCCAAGCAAGCCTTGTCATGTCCACGCAAGCTGCAGCTGCTTGGGGGCTGAGACTTCATAAAGTCAGATTTCAAAATCAAAGTCAAGCTCGGCGAGGTGGAAAAATACATCTATTTGTCAAGCTCTCCATTCTCGGGCATGACAGGTGAAGATATCCCTTGTTCTGTCACTTACTTCATATGCTGTCTCAGCCAGCTGCAAAGTGGCCAGCGTCAGATTCAGCGGAGCAAGTGCACCACATACGCCAGACTTGACAGGCATGTCAAGCCTGACGGACTGCAGATATGACAGAATATGACAGCGGTCAGATTCGATATCAGCTGGATATTCTCGAATTCTTGATAGGTTTGCGGGGGCTGCAGCCAGGGACTTTTTCAATATTGATTTCAGTTGTCTGGCGGAGCTCTGGCTGGTATTTGTGTTAGTCCTCGTGTTGGTATTTGTGTTTTGTGCATAGGGCCCCCCTGCTGTTTTGTCATTCCCCAGCTCCCCTTTCCCTGACCCTCTTTGCCTCTTTGGGCTTACACGACCTCACCTCACTTACACCTTGGCACTCATGGAATCATCTTCCCAACGTTGCATATATGGCTGCCCGCGCGGTTCTTTGAGGCAGTGTTGTCTAGTCTTGTCTTCACAGCATCTTCATTGTTCACATCCATCTTGACATCATCCCTCCTTTATGCACAGCCACAGCGTTACTACTTGCATTTGATTCATCTTGGCATTATCATTTCATCTCTCCTCATCTACAACCCGTCTATAAGAACACAACATCATCGCCCATCATGATCTTTTCAAATCAACAACAGTCTCAACAATCAATGGTCTCAACACAACCAGCTAACACCAAATCAACAGTTCCACGCATCGCCAAAGGCCGCACTACCAAAAACCAAATAAAAACATCCTCTACCGACGATCAGAATGTCTCTCGGAGCCGCGATCGCACTCACATGGGTGGCAGTGGAGGCGACCAAGGGGAAGAGGGAGGCATGGAAGGCCCGGAAGGCGGTGAAACAGCGCACAGCTCTGAAGAATCAGGCGAGTCAGGAGACCTCGGAGAACCATCCGGCGGCCCTGGAGCAAGCAACCGCTCCGCCAAAGAGAAAGCACAGATTCGCCGTGCACAAGTCAGACGCGCCCAGATCCAACACCGCAAGCGAAAGGCCGACTACATGCGCCAACTAGAGCTCGACATTGACATGCTGCGCGACCTGATCACCACCACCGAACAGGACATGAAGAACATCCAAAAGGACAACGACGCCATCCGGATGCAGCTCGGCATCGCAACACTGGTCCGCAACGGCCAGGGCAGCAGTGTCAATGTGGGAGCAGGAGCAGTTGGCTTCAGCGGAAGAGCCAGGGGAATGTCGAGGGGCGACACAGCCATGTCGGACGTGCCTGTCGTCTCAGTCACGCCGGCACCGGCAGGAACACGCGCAGCAGGCGACATTACAAACGCAAACACAATCGACAACATTGCATCATCATTCTCACCACTATCCATCTCACCAAACAACACCGCCAGCAGCACATCGCCATCTGGCGCACACACCACCACCAGCTACGACAGCATGGACAGTCCATCGAGCGTTTTCACCGGCATCGAGCTGGACGACATCAACGTCAGCATTGTCATGGACGAGGCCATTGGCAACCCCGTATACCAGATCTCCAGCATCACTCCGGACATGTCCCTCAGCACCTTTCCCGACGACTTCAACGCCACGCTTACCCAAGGCCTGCCCGTCTCGCCGTTCGAGCACGGCTTTGTTCCTACCTTTGAGACGGAACTGGCCAGCTCTACTCAGCCGCCTGCCGGCCGCGAAGTCGCACACTCTGCCACGGCCTATTTCCTGCCGGACCTGACAGTCTCCGAGACACACTCCATCGTCAACTTTATCCTTGCGCTTGAGCACGTCTGCTGGGGACACGCCGGCCACCAGTTCCACGACCCCGAATCGACCATGCGTGCCGAGCACGGACACGCCATGATGGCGACCAGCCTGTTCTTGCGCGAGGCCCCCGAGGGCGTCTTCGACAAGATCGAGACCTCGACCAAGGGCATGAGCGCCTTCATGACCAACACGACGCCCGAGGACTCCGAGGCCACACGCACCTTTACCGAAACACACCAGGCCTCGGACGGGCTCCAGTGGCTGGCACCCGACGTCACTCTCCAAACCCTGTACGGCCTGGCAGTGTCGCTCAACCCCCTCTCCGAGAAGGAGCTGGCACCGGTGCAGGCGTGGTTCGAGCTCGCGTCGCGCTACCCGCTGTTCCTGCTGCTGCGCACCGACATTGTCGAGGCCCTCAAGCGCGAGCTGGTGGGTGTTGTGCGGTGCCTGTACTTTGGCGCTGTCATGGAGCGCGAAGCGTTTGAGAGCGTTGTGCAGCGCGTCGTGGAACCGGCGATGCAGGCGATTGAGGCGGCACAGTCGGTGGCACCACAGAGCATTCACATGCAGACTGCCGTGGCCGATTTTGCCTAGTGGTGTATTACAATGAACGGATGACAGCGTGATGAAGCGATTGATTGTATGACTTGCATTTTGGTGTTTCTTTTTGTTTTGTTTATTTCGTCTTTAGATTTAATTTGGATAATAATTGGATTTCATTATCATTGAATATAGTGCAAATAGTGAATGATGATGATTACAGGGGTACTTTCATATGCGCACTATAATACACGATCGCGGGGATGTTACGTAATACATCCCAACTTACAACTTCAACGACGTCACCCCACACGCGACTTGCATGACACAAGAACACAGCATCGCGGTTGTTCAGAGACACAATTGAATTGGACATTGGATAATAGGCACAGAGCCTTACTACTTCTCACTCACCACCACACTGGCACCGCCACGCCCCCCGCAGCCGCCATCGTCCTCCTCATCGACGGGCACCGCAGTCACCGTCCAGGCCATGAGCGAGCTGCAGAAACGATGGGCCAAGGCCAAGCTGGACTCCTTTGGCGGTAGTGGTAGTAATACACAAAGAGGCATCGGTAGTCTGCAGGAAGAGGACGAGTCTGGCAGCGCCTACAACCCCGCAGACTACATGACGCGCGCCAGCTTCGACGACGACTCGTCCTCGGCGTCGTCGTCCTCGGCATCGTCGACAGGAACAATTGTGCCGTCAGCCACACAGAGCCTGTTTGCACGGCCGCATGGTGCACCGCGTGCCAACAGCAGGACGCTCGACCCGATCCCGTGGACGTCGTTCTTTGAGCGCGAGCTGTTTCTCGACAGCGGCGATCTCGATGAGCCGGAAGAGTCCAAGGATGAGTCCAAGCCCAAAGAAAAGGTCATCTACCATGCTTATATCACATCGCCCGTCGACAAAGGACCCCTGTTTGTGATGCACCATGGCGCAGGCTCGTCTGGACTGTCGTTTGCCGTTGTCAGCGCTGAGATCCGCAAGCGGCTGCCGTCGGCCGGCATCCTGTCTCTGGACGCACGCGACCATGGCCTCACTAAAGTGGAAGATACTGAGGGAAAGCAGCCGCCAGTCGACCTCAGCCTGCACACGCTCAGCAGCGATCTGTTAGCCGTCATCCGTCTCGCCCAAAAAGCGATGCACTGGCCAGAGGTGCCGCCGCTGGTGCTCGTCGGCCACTCGCTCGGCGGCGCGGTCGTCACGGACCTGGCATTCTCGAGCAGACTCGACACTCTCAACAGCCCCAAGTCGACGCCGCTGCTAGGATTTGCTGTGCTTGATGTTGTTGAAGGCTCTGCAATCGACGCGTTGCAGAGTATGCAGACGTACCTGGGCACGCGACCGCCTGGGTTTCCTACGCTGCAGGCCGGCATCGAGTGGCACATCCGGACACGGACTGTGCGCAACAACATGTCGGCACGGACAAGTGTGCCGGCGCTATTGGTAGACCACACCAATGACGACGCAAACGAGACCAAGACCGAGACAGAGGAAGACACATCAACAATTTCAGAAATGGAACCGCCAGCATCGCCCGCGTCAGCTAAAGCCCGGCCGTGGCGCTGGCGGACAGACTTGGGTGCAACACAGCCATTCTGGGAGGACTGGTTTGTCGGCCTGAGCAAGAAGTTTCTGGGGTCGCGCGGCGGCAAGCTGCTGCTGCTGGCGGGCACAGACCGGCTGGACACGGAGCTCACAATTGGCCAGATGCAGGGCAAGTATGCGCTGCAGGTGTTCCCCGAGGCCGGGCACTTTATCCACGAGGATCTGCCGGAGAAGACGGCGCTGACCCTGGTGGACTTTTACCAGCGGAACAACCGCAGCGCAATCGTGCTGCCGCCTAAAGTGTCGGAGCTGCTGGCACAGGGCAAGAAAGTGTAGTCACTATATTAGAGCTTAATTGATATAAATATGATAGAGTAGATTGATTCAATAAATAAGAGTGCTTTTCCTTGACCAATATGCTATGCAAGCCTGCTAATTTCAAAACAAATCAAGACAAAAATATAGAGCTTAACCGGAACACCATAACGCAAACAAAACCAAATCATTTCGACAGAAGATAGTCAGAGCTTAGACAGCAGTTGCCTCAGGGGCAGCCTGGGGAGCGACCTCGGGGACAGCAACGTCGGTCGGTGCTGGTGCCGCAGTGGCTGTCGAAGTTGCAACAGCCGGTGCAGCCGACGAAGACGCACCAGATAGGGACGAGCCGCGCTCAGACAGGCTGCGCTTAGCAGGCTGCCCGCTCGACCGCGCCTCTGCCATGTTGCCGCCAGCCGCGGCCGCCGACGAGTTGGCCTTGCGCTTGGCCTCGGCCGCCGCCGCCTTGCGCTCGCGCTTCTCGCGCTCGACCTTCTCCTTGGCCTTTTGCAGCGACGCCGGGTCGATGGCCAGCGCAATGTCCGTCTCGCGCGCAAGGTCCATCAGGTGCGAGTAACCCAGCGCCGAGCACACGTCGGCGTAGCTGTGGCCGCGCATCATGCCCGTCGCCTCGGCGTGCCGGCCGGGCACCAGCTGCGCCAGCAGGTACTTGGTGTTGCCAAACTTGTTGCCGACGCTGATGGCGTGGCGGATATAGTTCTCGACGACCTCGCTCCAGGGCGCCAGGCCGCCGTCGGCGACGCTGCGGAAACAGCTCGAGTTCTTCTCGGCGGCGGTGGCAATCATGGCGCCGTCGACGCCGTACTCCTTCATCAGCTCGAGGCCCTGGTCGCGCGATGTGACGTCGCCGTTCATGACACAGGCGACGCCGGCTTCGTGGCAAATCTGGCGGATCATCGGCAGCTGGTCGCGGATGGCACGCTCGCGCGGGCGCATCGGCGTCGTGCGGCAATGCACCGTCAGGGCGTGGATACCCGTGCGCACCAGCTTGCGCACAAGCGCCTCCGTCAGCTCGGGGTTGCCGAGAATGCGGATCTTGACGCTGATGCCGATGCCGTACTCGGGTACAATGTTCTTCACAAGGGCCTCGAGGATGGCGCACAGCTTGTCGGGGGTCTTGAGCAGGGCCGCACCCATGCCGCCGTCGGTCGAAAACGGCTTGGGGCAGCCGGCGTTGATGTCGATGCCGGCCACGTACGGCGCGACCAGTCGGGCAGCCTCGACAGCACGCTCGGGCTTGTTGGTGCCCATCTGGTAGATGTGCTTGGAGCCCTCGCGCTCGGGGTGCAGCCGGTAGATGATGGACGGCTTGGCGTCGGCGGCGAGGTTCATGTTGGAGGGCACGCGGGACCACTCGATGCAGCCGGTGCGGGGGTTGACACTGCGTGTCGTGCCGATCATGGACTGGTCGATGGTCTCGGGGCCCCAGACCAGGTCGGCGCCGTACTGCAGCGCCAACAGCCGCGACGGCAGCTCGCCGGACCGGACCATCGGCGCCAGGACGACCTTGCCGCGGTAGTCGACGCCGCGGGGCGGGATAGGGACGTGCGGAACAGCGTCGGAAGACATTATGGAACGAAATAGGCGTCTAAACATGACGTTTAGATGGAAAGATGGCGATGTCGTCCAGAGACGTAAATGCGGGACACCTGGAAATTTAAAGATTTGAAGTCTACTCGGGCTAGCGTATTCGAGATCGAATTGTTGGAAATCCCATGGAAAAAAGCATCTTCTCGCCACTAGCAAAATGAGTCAGCTAGAGCGGCGGCGAACTCCGATAGCAGCTTAAAGTGGTTTGTAGGGCACGTGATCACGCGCAGTAGTGGATCGCGTCGCGCGGCTGACCGTTGATTCTCAATTTACTTCAGCCTCGAGCTAACTGACGACAAAGAACATCTACAAACCATATTGACGATTACCATTATCTCACTTGACTCAAGCTCAGCAACTTAAGACTCCTCCAACAACAAAAGTGGCCAGAATACTAAAACCAATCGTTGGCGTCATCCGGCAGCTGTCGACGTCGTCCGCCATGTCACTCCCCGTCCGTCAGTCGGCGCGCACGACGAGAAGCGTCAAGACCGAGGCATCGACGCCAAAGATCAAGGAGGAGCCAAAGCCAGAGAGAAAGTCGTCCATCAAGGATGCCTTGGAAAAGATGAAGGCACTGCCACCAAAGAAGCCAGCCAAGGCAGTAGAAGCCAAGAGAGAGTTCAAAGAGGAGGAGGAGGAGGAAGACACAAAGCCAAAGGCAACACCAAAAGCACCGGCCAAGCCAAAAAAGGCCAAGGCCGGCGACGACACACCATTCACAGAGCGCACAGACGTCAAGACGCTCAAAAAGGCCATGTACATTGGCGCACACGTCAGCAGCGCAGGCGGCGTCCAGAACTCCGTCTCCAACTCGGCCCGCATAGGCGGCAACGCCTTTGCCCTTTTCCTCAAGCCGCACCGCAAATGGGCCAGCCCGCCGATGGCTGACGACGCCCGCGACGCGTTTCTCGCCGCCTGCAAGGAGCACGACTACGACGCTGCAAAGTACTGTCTGCCCCACGGCTCGTACCTCGTCAACCTCGCCCAGCCCGACAAGGCCAAGAACGACCAGGCATACAACAACTTTGTCGACGATTTGCGCCGCTGCGAAGCCCTCGGCATCATGCTGTACAACTTCCATCCGGGCGCGGCAGTGGCCGGCAGCGGCAGCCGCGAGCTGGCCCTGGGCCGCATTGCCGAGGGCCTGAACCGCGCGCACCGCGACACGGCGCCGTCCAAGGTGGTGACCGTGATTGAAAACATGGCCGGCGGTGGCACGACCGTGGGCAACAAGTTTGAGGACCTGGCGGCGATTATTGAGCTGATCGACGACAAGGAGCGCGTCGGCGTGTGCATTGACACGTGCCATGCGTTTGCGGCGGGTTACGACCTGCGCACACCCGAGGAGTTTGACAAGGTGGTCGCCGAGTTTGATAGGGTTGTCGGCCTCAAGTATCTGCGGGCGGTGCACCTCAACGACAGCAAGGCGCCCTTTGACAGCCGGCGCGACGTGCACGCCAACATCGGCACGGGCTTCCTGGGCCTGCGCGCGTTCCACAGCCTCGTCAACTGCGACGCGTTTGCCGACATGCCGATTGTGCTGGAGACGCCGATCGAGCGGACCGGCCCCGACGGCAAGGAGTTTGAGGACAAGCAGGTGTGGGCCGACGAGATCAAGCTGCTCGAGAGCCTCATTGGCATGGACGCCGACAGCGATGAGTTCAAGGCCAAGGAAAAGGAGCTGCAGGACGACGGCACCAAGCAGAGAAAGCGGCTGCAAGAGCAGGTCGACAAGAGAGCGGCCAAGGATGTCAAGAAGCAGAAGAAGTAGACGCGAGCGAGCGAGCATGATCGACGTATATTTAACCAAATTACCAAACCTCGGGTATTGATGAGAACAGAAACAGGAAAATAACATGACCAAAAGTAGGATATAAGCAAACGTATCTCATCGCTAAACTGGAATATACAAAAGAAACAGCAAAGAAGACAGAAAGAGAGAATAAACAGAGAGATCACTTCCGAGTCCGAGCCCAGTGCTCAATCTTGACCATGAGACTCTTCAGGCCGACGCCGCGCTCGCAGTTGGCCGCCAGCCACGTCCCCATGCGCTCGCGGACTTGCCGCATCGACCGCAGCGTCGGCATCTTGCCACCGTCCTCGGCACCCACAAAGCCAGCCGGGTTCAGCAGCAAGTCGAAGGCCTCGGACCAGATGTCCGTCTGCCAGTACCGCTTGAGTGTCTCGCGGATCCGGTACCGCTTCATAGGACCACGCTCAATGGCACCGCCGAGACCAGCATCAGCGCCGCCAAAGCCGGCACCAGATACAGTCTCCATGTACTTGCCAAACAGCAGACAGTGCAGCGCACCGGCCAAGCCGTGGTAGTCAATCTGCCACGTCCACGGACGGCCCTCGCGCATCTCAGCACAGTCCTGCGCCGTAGTCTTCCAGTCGGCGACAAACTTGACATCCGGCGAGAACGCACGCATGTCGATGCCACGGCCAAAGTCGATCAGCGTCATACCGCGTGCACCCCAGCCGCCAGAGCCGTCTGCTTGCCATTGGCCCGACAGCTGCTCGTTGCCGTCCATTGTGCGACTGCTAGTGCTGCTGTTGAGTGACGGCGACAGAGGGTTCATAGGATCCTCCAGTCTCAGCAGGCAGTTGTCAGCCTTGATGTCGCCGTGCAGGATATTCTTGGCATGCAGTGCCTCGACTGTGCGGAACAGCTCAATTGCAAAGAACATGGCCAGTGTCTCGTCCATTACACCAGACGGCTCGGAGCGGAACAGGTTGACAACATCCAGCAGCGTGCCGTGAGGATAGTATGGCAGGAACAAGAATGTCTCGTCGCGGTACAGGTGGCACTCCAGCGCGGGTGCGAGCGACGCCGTCGCGCGGTGTTGCGGGCCGAGGCGGGTGTGGGCAAGGCGCATCATGTGGAACTCCCAGGCCGTCGGCGGTGTCTCCATCTTGAGGGCCTCAAAGGCGTGGCGGCGGTTGTGTGCGCTGGCGAATGCACCACGACCCATGTGGGCTACGGCCCGGTCCTCATCGCCAACCTCGTCGTCGGCAGCTTGTTCCTTGTCGCTGTCTGGGTTCATGTTCTCCACGAGATAGACTGGTGCAAATGCGCCGGCTCCAAGCTCGCGGCGGACTGTGTACTTTGAGGGGCAGTCGCTAAATTGGATCACAACTGGCACACCGGCACCACTAGACCGGTCCGAGCCGCCACTGCCGCTGGCCTTGGACTTGCTTGACACTGCTTTTGCGTAGCGGCGAATGTCCGATGCCTTTTCGCTCTTCTCGTCACGGTGGTCGTAGAATCCGCTGTACGATTTCAGTGACGGCTGAATGTTGGCAAGAATCTCGGCACGAATGCTGTTATCGATGGGATTGCACTGCAGGTCCTTGATGATGGGGCCTTTAGGTGCAAGCGCCACACGGGCAGCAGGTGCAGCAGTTACAGGCGCTGCAGGCTCCTGGAAAATCTTGAACGGTGCTGGTTCAGGAAGACCCTCGTCCACAACCTCAATCAGCGGGCTGCTCATAGCCTCGGATGGTGCTCCCCGTCTCGGGATGCTGTCCTCATCGTCCTCGTCTTCATCTCCCTCTTCGACAGCCTCCAGCTCCTCCTCTTCGGCATATTCCTCCTCATCTTCGTCGTCCTCATCAAGATACGGCATCGGCATTGATCTACCAGCCGGCTTGCTCGGCGTCTTGGCATGGAGGGCACGCTTGTTGTCTTCCGAGTCAAACTCGAGCGACGACTCGGTCCGTTCTGTAATGGGTGTCATAAAGGGCAGGCGGTTGTTGGCCATCTCGACAGGGTCCCTAAATGGACGGGTTGGCGCGACATAGTCCTCCGGCGGGATGGGGATGAAGCTTGTCCGTGTCGGGGGTAGTCGTGGTTCTTCGTTTTCGTCATGACCTTGTGCAGAGTAGCCACGAACAGGGCTGAACACCTCGTCAGGCTCGTCTTCCTGCTCATACTCTTCTTGCGCGTTCTCATCGGGGATGTGTTTCCGCGCGTTAAAGTCCGACCACTCGCTGTCATCGCCCGGGGCATCAGTATCGCCCTCCTCTGCTTCATCTTCTGCCTCCTCTTCAACGTCGTCAGCCTCTTCGTCTCCAGCTTCACGTGTGGTGCCTGTGCTCTCCGCACCACTCGTGTAGTCGCCGTCCGATTCGTAGTCGTCGTCAGACGCAGCCGTGGTGTCTGCATCATCGTCGATTCCTATGGCTTGTTTCGGCTGGTTGAAGATTTCGTAAATATCGTCAGTAGCTGCTCGTGTGTGCATAGTCATTGTTGGTTCCGATGTCGAGCCCCGCTTCTTCATCTTGGGCTTCGACGGCGAGTCCAACTTTGCTTTGACTGTTTTGTTAGCTGGTTGAAATACGTAAAATATGACGATAAACGTACTGATTTGAGTCTCGTTGATTTCGGTGACCTTCTTCTTGCGTGGCCGGTTCTCGCGGTCGTGGTTCTTGATCATAGCTCCGTTCTCGTCCAGCATGACGACATCGTGGTGCACCACCATCTTCGACGGCGCAGGGTCTGCAAGAACCTGCAGTCTTTGTGGAACAGGCGACGGGCTCAAGTCGATCAGCGAATCCTGCTCGGGCCGCTCGGGCTCGCACTCGGGCTCATCCCAAACCTTGTGCAGCAGGCCGCGGTTGGCTGCCCAGATCTCCTCAAAGCTGCGCTCGGTGCCGGGCTCTTCTGGCGTCGGGTAGACGGCGCGCAGGTCGACAAAGACGCGCTCTTTTTTCCCGCTGGCCGGGTTAACTTGTACCTGGTACTGTGACGGATGAATGGTAATGTGTGATTTTGCTAAAGACTAGAAAGATACATGTGCGCCAATAAAAACATCCATTGCACGAAGCAATGGCCCAATGCGCCAAAAATTAGTCCTAAATTTATCAACATTTGTTTTGTGGCGTATGCCGACTGGAGTGGGGGAGGGCTCAACCTACCGCGTCCTTGAAGATGGCCATCTTGGTGACAGGCTTCTTCGTTCCTCCGACACTCAGCTTCTCGCCGGCCCACGGCTTAGCCGCGACAGTGTTCTCCTTCTTGCGCTCGGCAATCGAGCCGATGCTCTCCCAGCCCTTGGTCGAGCTACCAGCTCCTGGCAACGCAGGCTGCTCAGATGCGCCCGCGTCCGAGAAGATGGCCATCTTGGGCTTGGCAGACCGTGCCGCCTGGGCAGCGGACTGTTGTTGTCTCAGCTCCTGCTGCTGACGCTGGGCCGCTTGGGGGTCGTTCAGCGCTGCCGCGGCAGCAGCAAAGGGGTCGACCTTGGCGGCAAGTGCTGGGCGAACGGTGGGCAGAGCGGGCGACTCTGGTGTATGAGGCTCTAGGGACTCGGGTGCCTGGACTGCACGACGCTCCTCAAACTCCTGGTACTTGCGCATCAGGCGAGCCTGTGGCCGAGCACTGCGCTCAATACCCAAACGGAACACCTCGTCGGCCTGGACCCAGCGGCCGGCACCCTCCAGCCATCCTGCGTACTCCTCGTAGAAAAGAGCAAGGTTCTCGCCGATGCTGTGGCGTGACAGGTAGACATATGTCTCACGAGGCGCGTCGGCAAAGAAGTGGATGTAATGTAGCCAGAGGCGGAGATAGCGAGGGTCGTTGCGGTACTGTGCCGCACCGACAAAGGCCTTGGTAGCCCGCTCCAACAGAAGATGGAGCTGCGACTGGGGTGTGGCTTGTGCAGAGGGGTACGCGTCCAGGGTCCAACGCACGTAGCGGTCGTAGACATCGAGAGGGTCGTCGGACTCGGCTGATGTCGCGACCTCGGCCTCGAAGTCGGCACGGATGGTGTCGTGCAGGGTCTTGGTCTCGCCCGGGTTGGGTGTCGGTGTCAGGATCGGGGCCAGGTTGCCGTTCTGCAGGCCAGCTGACTGCGGGGAGTACAGCTCGACCAGCTTGCGCGCCGACCGGCCGCCAGGGAGAGACTGGATGTTCTCCTTCTGGCTCTCGATCACGTCGAAGTTGATCAGATCGCCGTTGCCAGCCATGATTGTGTTTGCTGGTGTTGATGTCGATGTGTCGATATGTTGGCGGTAGTTGTATGACAGGTGTAAGATACAATCACAAGAAGACGCGGCGGACAATCTAAGACGCGCTCGTGGATAACGGTGTAATCTGAGCGTTCCTGAGCGGGCAAGGCGGCGGCACTGTTATGTCGGTGTGGCACTTTAGTGGGGTTGTGTATTTATTAGTAAATAAACCGGCCAGTTGCTCTGACAACATCAATGTGGGTCTTTTGTGATGCGCCACATTGAGCCACGGCATTACATAAGCTTTCGAGCTCACTTCGGCACAACATGCCACGAGCGCTGGCTCGCACCAATGCAGCACCGAATTACAGCCAGAACAGGCAATTTACAGGGGGCCGATCTAAACAAATGACCTCACAGCGTGCGAGCATCCACTCTACAGGGCAGTTTTTAACAGCCTCAACAGTTCACAGGACTTTGCGTGTCTTAAATTTCATGTATTTCGTATTTTGTGGTATCTGCGGCTCTTCGCCTGAACCTTCATTTCTTTCATTCAATTACGCATCCGTATGCTAGCTCTCCCATTTTCATCCCTGAAATCTTGTTCATGAGAGTCGCAGGAGTCCAGCTCCCTTTCAACAATTTAGATGTTGACCGAGGTGCGGAAGTTGGTGCCGGCGTAGATGGCGTTCTCGCCGAGCTCCTCCTCAATGCGCAGGAGCTGGTTCAGCTTGGCCAGACGCTCGGAACGGGCAGGGGCACCAGTCTTGATCTCACCGGCACGGATACCGACGACAATGTCAGAGATGGTGACATCCTCAGTCTCACCGGAACGGTGGGAGACCATGACACCCCAGCCGTCGGCGTAGGAGTCCTTGGCGGCCTGGATCGACTCGGTCAGGGTGCCGATCTGGTTGACCTTCAGCAGCAGAGCGTTGCAAGACTTCTGCTCAATGGCCTTCTTGATGCGCAGGGGGTTGGTGACAGTCAGATCGTCACCGACAATCTGGATGTTCTGGGTCTTGGAGAAGTAGCTCCAAGCCTCCCAGTCGTCCTCAGCGAAGGGGTCCTCGATGGAGACAATGGGGTACTTCTTGACCAGCTCGCCGTAGATGTCGGCCAGCTGCTCGTAGGTGATCCACTTGGTGGGGTCGCTCTCGGGGTTCTTGAAGTCCAGGTCGTACTTCTTGACGTCCTCCTTGTAGAACTCGGACGAGGCAACGTCCATGGCAATGTTCATCTTGCCAGTGTAGCCGGCCTTCTCGATGGCATCGGTGATCAGGACCAGGGCCTCCTCGGCAGTCTGGATATCGGGGGCGACACCACCCTCGTCACCGACGTTGCCGGCAGACTGGCCGTACTTCTTCTTGGCCAGGCTCTTCAGCTGGTGGTAGACCTCAGCGCCCCAGCGCAGAGCCTCGGAGAACGAGGGAGCATCCGAGGGGACGATCATGAACTCCTGGAAAGCCAGGCGGCCACCGGCGTGGGAACTGCGTTGTTAGTATGCGAGAACAGAAAACACTTTCGGACCAGATGGAATACATACCCGCCGTTCAGGACGTTCATGAAGGGAACGGGGAGGACGTAGGGCTTCTTGGTGCCGGCCAGGTCGGAGACGTGGGCGTACAGGGGGACGCCCTTCTCGGCGGCACCGGCCTTGGCAATGGCCAGGGAGACACCCAGGATGGCGTTGGCGCCCAGCTTGGTCTTGTTGGTGGTGCCGTCAAGCTCGATGAGGAAAGCATCGACCTTGGTCTGGTCCTTGACGTCGAGGGCCTCCTTGATGATGGCGGGGCCGATGATCTCGTTGACGTTCTTGACAGCGGTCAGGACACCCTTGCCAGCCCACTTGGTCTTGTCGCCGTCGCGGAGCTCGCAGGCCTCGTGCTGGCCTATGGGAGTTAGTACTCGAAACTGAATCATGGACGCGTCGACGCGTGGAGGGGTAGCTCTGGATCAGAGGTCGAGGCCCAAAAGCCTCAAGGCCAAACATACCGGTGGAAGCACCCGAGGGGACAATGGCGCGGTGCAGGCCAGTCTCGGTGACAACGTCGACCTCGACGGTCGGGTTGCCACGAGAGTCGTAGACGTAGCGGGCGTGGATCTTGGAAATGGCCATCTTGATGGAGTGGAAGGATTCAAGTTGTTGGTAGAGAAGCTAGCTGTGATGACGGATGTCCGGTGTCAGTGAAACCTGGTGTCAAAAGAGAGGAAGAGGAAGGAGGGCAGAAAGCAGAAGGAAAATGAAGAGCGGGGGGCAGGCAGCTTTATGGGGAGGGATTGCTAACAGGAGATGGGTAATTTGACCGTGTGTTGAGGCACTTGGCAACAGGAGAGTCAAGGTGGTAGGCAGGAAGAAAAAATGCAAGAGCTATTTATGGAGGGAAAGCACGGCAGAAACACACCAGATTAGGAAACAGTCACTGTAGGGGAATATGCCTCAAGCAGAAAGAGTTTAAGAAAGAGAAAACAGAAGGAGCAACACAAATCGAGTTTCGCAAAGAGGAATTATTGTGTTTTGGAGGGGCAACGATGGAGAAGCAGCGACCGAGGAGGGGAGGGGACACTCGACAGAGAAGGGGACAGAAGGGACCGAAAGTGGATTTTGCTGGAAATGGAAAGTCTGAGACGGGGCGTGGGAGGGAGGATGCTGGGGATTGGGAATGGGGATGCGTGATTATGGCCGTGTTGGCGTGGTGAAGCTTGATTGCTGCTGCTCGCTTTTTTGCTCGCTGTCTTTGTTTGCATTTGATATGACTCTGATGACACTCATGTGCTATTTGGGAAGGCACGGGATGCGTGAGGTGATTTTATTACTGATTGTTACTCACATTGGAAGTGGCGATGACTCGAATTGGCAGCAACGTGCTTGTTCAAAGTCAATTGTTGGCAGGAGGGTCGAGAAGACTGTCGAGATCAGGAAAGAGCGGCCGGGCTGTAGGACTTTTAAATACGGATTCGAGGCAAGAGCCAGACAGGAGAAGGCAGGCGCAGTCCGTGGGCGTGGGTTGATCGGACCAGGGACTGGAGACTTGGCTGGCTAGACCGTCAATCAGTGCTGCTGTTTGTTGGGCTGGTGCCGATGAGGGGCCGCCAGGAGCAGCTGTTTGTCATATTGTCATATCATGTTGTCTAGTTCTTTCCTTGCCTGGTTCTGAGTGCTTCTGTGCTTCTGTGTCGTTCTTTCGTTCTTTTTTTTCTCTTTTTGGCGGGGCAATGAGGTGTTAGTGCAGCGATGGCGGGCGAGGTGGGCAGGTGGGGTGCTTGCCGTTGGTGCAGGAAGGAGAGACATGGTGAGCCCCGGCGATGAGCTGATGCGGGACAAACACAACATGACTGGACAGGCAGGTAGAGGTGGGAGAAGGATAGGCTGGCCCGCTCTGTCTTACATAATGGCCGTTGTCGTGCTGTTCCCAACTGTCTCATTCCTTTATATTGTGCGACATTACACAGTGCATTCTGTAGCTGTGTCTTGGTTCTATTTTTGAGTAATTTTGGACTTTATTTTTTGCTATTATTTCTGGTTTTTGAAATCCGTTCCAATTTGCTGTCTGCTTTCAACAGTCATCTGCTTCAGACTTCCTTTTCCCCTACGGCACCGGCTCGGCACTGACTGTCCTCCTCGGCTACTCGCCTTTTCAATATAATCAGTAACTTTCAACGTTGCTGCCGTCGCGTTTTCGTGCTCTTGAAGCTCGCAGCTGGGTCTCATGTTGGTGGTGTTAGTGCGGTACTTCTGACCACTAACAATCTGTGCCTGATCGTCTGTACCTATTTAGTCTTGACATTGAAATGCGGGAAGAAATCGGACGGCAGGCTGAAGTGTTGGAAAAGTGTTGGAAAAGGAAAGAGCGTTCGCGCCTCTGATTGGCCAATCGCGCTCCCATTGCCGATGTCTTGCGGTCGTTACCGCGCCGCGCCTTTCCCCCGCGTTCGATCTCGGCTGCACGCAAGCTCCAGATAGCTGTTCGGAACATTCTGGGGTCAAATGGAGTAAGCTTGCATTATGCTTGTTCTCTGGCTCTGCTTATCTGGCTCGTGAAAGCTTGCCCTGCCATTGAGCTGCATGTGTCCCGGCACCGCTGACTAACAGCCGGCACGTCCCTAGTTCGAGACGTTGCATGTGCTTGACCCAAGAATAACTATAATCATTTTACACCTGCCAGCCTTATTCCACATAAAAAAGGCGACAAGTGCATACACTTCTTTCGTGCAGCTGTCGCCCGTACAAGTGCGCGGCAGCAAATATGCTTGAATATGGTCACGTGTATCGTGTTGTAAGTGGAATCCTATGAACTTACTGCCTTCCTAAATCGGCAATATAGGCGGTGTTGGCGTTTGTCTACTGCGAGCAAATGCAGCAGGCGGTGTGGCAGTCAAACAGTGTGAATTACTCACGATGGTTATTAATACTGAAAACATAGTGAAAAGGAGTAAAGGGAATCATACGGTTTACGAGTCAAAAGAGCAAGAGCAACAGAATACAAACAGAAACGCCGCGCATCTATATCACCAGGAGGGAAGGTGCGCCTCGTATGGTGCTCTGTTGGCGGGTCTGCACTGTGCCCAGTCTGTGCACTAGTTGATTGCACCTTCCTCACAGCGTTGGCTTGCCTATTTGGACCCTGTCCACAGTGCCCAGAAGCAGAAGGAGCACTCTGCCGTTTTTCCACAGAATTTTCCGCTTCACTCGTTATTGCATTTTGGAGATCCTGTTTCCCTCACGGGCTCCTTCTGTTTTCTGTGCTTTTGCTGCAAACCGCCATCGCCGCCCTGCTTTCAGCCGCTCTCCTTCTTGCCCGTTTGGGTCAATCAATCGTTACCAGAGTACAATCGCCGCTCGTGCCTTCTTGCCCAGCTACTCTGTGCGTTGCCCAGCGCCGTCGCTCCTGCCCGTTCGGAATGTTGTCCTCTTCGCTGGCGTCACGCGGCTGCCGGCTGCCCATATTAAGGGCACCTTCTGCAACCGCCAGTCCCAGTGCCTTATTAAGAACCCGCAACCCCCGCCCAGCTTCTCTCTCCGCATCCTTCTTCTCATCCACGTCTCTCTCTTCTTCTCCTTGCATTGCCCCGCTGTCGTCACAATCAGCATCAACACGTTCCATGTAAGTTACATAGTTGCTTTATGTTCTTTGGAGTTTCTCTGCATTTTGCACAGCTCTGTTGCAATTCCCCTACACCCACATTCCGATCGATTGTATTAGTGGTCCGGTGTCGCACAAGCTTGTGTAACACGAGATCTCGGCACCTCGACAGCTCCGATCAACAGAAACAAGACGAACAGCAAAAGAATATAAACAACAAGCAGCTCTACCATAGTTGATCGAGTAGAGACGCACATAGCTAGCACGCACACTGCACACCCCCAGCCAGGCCGCATCCTCGAGACCCCGCTAACACCATACAAAGCCATTGTCACCCTTCCGCAGCTGGACCCTCATCTCTGCTGCGTCACCACACTCAATCGAGACCCCTACACTCGCTCCGGTCTTCCGACTCCCGTACCTCAAGGCGCGCCCAAAACGCCCGTCTCCAACCGCTTACTACAGCCCGCTACTGCTCCCACCGCCGTCACGCCATGTGTCGCCACTCCGAAGGTGACGTCAGCACGACGGTCATCAACAACGGCCGCGAGCTGCTTCCCGCCGATGTTGTCCCGACACACTACGACATCACCATCGAGCCTGATTTCACAAAGTTCACCTTTGAGGGTACCGTCAAGATCGACCTCGACGTTGTCAAGGCCACCAACTCGGTTTCCCTGCACTCGTTTGAGATTGATGTCCACAGCGTCAAGATTAGCAGCGATGGCGCTGTCGTCAGCTCGGCACCCAAGGTCACCTACACCGCCGACACCCAGACCACCAAGATCGATTTTGATGGCGGCTTGAACGTTGGCTCCAAGGCCCAGCTCGAGATCGTCTTCACCGGCGAGCTCAACGACAAGATGGCTGGTTTCTACCGCTCCACCTTCAAGAAGGCTGATGGTTCTGACGGCGTTATGGCTGTCAGCCAGATGGAGCCTACCGATGCCCGCCGCGCGTTCCCCTGCTTCGACGAGCCCTCGCTCAAGGCCACCTTTGGCGTCACTCTTATTGCCGACAAGCACCTGACTTGCTTGAGCAACATGGACGTTGCCTCCGAGACCGATGTCGCTGCCAAGACCGGCGGCGACTCCACCAAGAAGGCCGTCAAGTTCAACGTGTCGCCCAAGATGTCGACCTACCTCGTGGCGTTTGTCATTGGCGAGCTTAACTACATTGAGACCAACGACTTCCGCGTGCCCGTCCGGGTCTACGCCCCGACTGGCCTGGACATTGAGACCGGCCGTTTCTCGCTGGACCTGGCTGCCCGCACTCTTGCATTCTACGAGAAGGTGTTTGGCATCGACTTCCCTCTCCCCAAGATGGACCAGATTGCCATTCCTGACTTTGCTCAGGGTGCCATGGAGAACTGGGGTCTGGTCACATACCGTGTCGTTGACCTGCTGCTGGACGAGAAGAGCAGCGGTGCCGCCACCAAGGAGCGTGTTGCCGAGGTTGTGCAGCACGAGCTTGCTCACCAGTGGTTCGGTAACCTGGTCACCATGGACTGGTGGGATGGTCTCTGGCTGAACGAGGGCTTTGCCACATGGGCCTCTTGGGTATGTTCTCTTTTTCGTTGTCTTTTTGTAATGCTACTTTACATGCTAACACAATAGTACTCTTGCAACGTCTTCTTCCCCGAGTGGAAGGTGTGGGAGTCGTACGTCACCGACACTCTGCAGGGTGCTCTGTCCCTCGACTCGCTGCGCAGCAGCCACCCCATCGAGGTGCCCGTCAAGCGTGCTGACGAGATCAACCAGATCTTCGATGCCATTTCTTACTCCAAGGGCTCGTGCGTTCTGCGCATGATCTCTACCTACATTGGCGAGGATGCCTTCCTCGAGGGTGTTCGCCGCTACCTGAAGAAGCACGCCTATGGCAACACCCAGACGGGCGATCTGTGGGCCTCGCTGGCCGATGCCAGTGGCAAGCCTATTGACGAGGTCATGAATGTCTGGACCAAGAACGTCGGCTACCCCGTTGTCACTGTGACGGAGAAGGACGACTCGATCCACCTGAAGCAGAACCGCTTCCTGCGCACTGGCGACGTGAAGCCCGAGGAGGACGAGGTTCTGTACCCCGTTCTGCTGGGTATCCGCACCAAGGAGGGCATTGACGAGGAGCCTATTCTGAACTCGCGCGAGGCTGACTTCAAGGTGTCGAGCAAGGACTTCTTCAAACTCAACGCCAACCACACCAGCCTGTTCCGCACATCATACAGCCCTGAGCGTCTTGCCAAGCTTGGCGAGGCCGCTAGCGAGGGTCTGCTGACAGTAGAGGACCGTGCCGGTATGATTGCCGATGCGGGTGCGCTTGCCATCTCTGGCTACCAGAAGACATCTGGTGTCCTGAGCCTGCTCAAGTCGTTCAGCAAGGAGACCGAGTTTGTGGTGTGGAACGAGATCATTGCGCGTCTGTCATTTATGCGGTCCGCATGGATCTTTGAGGACCCCGCGATCCGTGATAGCCTGAAGGCGTTCCAGCGCGACCTGGTGAGCCCCATGGCACACAAGCTGGGCTGGACGTTTTCCGAGTCTGACGGCCACGTTGAGCAGCAGTTCAAGGCCATGATGTTCGGTAGTGCCGGCCTTAGCGGCGACGAGACTATCATTGCAGCGGCCAAGGATATGTTTGCCAAGTTTGTTGCTGGCGACAACGCGGCCATCCACCCCAACATCCGGGGCAGCGTATTCAGCATGGTTTTGGAGAACGGTGGTGCTGACGCGGTAAGTGACTTGGCTGTACATATACTCTATGATCTCTATGACTAACATTTCAGTACGATGCTATTCTCAAAGTTTACCACACCGGCGCGACCAGCGACGAGCGCAACACTGCCCTGCGCACTCTGGGCCGGTCTAAGAACCCCGAGCTCATCAAGCGCACTCTGTCGCTGCTGAGCGGCACCGAGGTCAAGGACCAGGACATATACATGCCTGCGGCCGGCCTGCGTGCGCACACTGAGGGTATCGATGCTCTGTTCCTGTGGATGACTGAGCACTGGGAGGAGCTGTACAAGCGTCTCCCGCCTGGTCTGTCGATGCTTGGCTCCATGGTCAGTATCATGACGTCGAGCTTCTCGCAGCCCGAGCAGCTGAAGCGCGTCGAGGCTTTCTTCGCCGACAAGAACACCAAGGGTTACGACCAGGCACTGGCCCAGAGCCTGGATTCAATCCGGTCGAAGATTGCATGGGTTGAGCGCGATGGCAGTGACATTGCGCAGTGGCTGAAGGACAACAGCTACTAGTTTTGCTGAATCATAGTTGGATCTAGAGGAGTTGCGACTCTTAAGATTACAGTACTTGTTCTCGTTCGAAATAGATTCTCCTCAATACACGCCATTAGAGTGTTTTAGCAGTGTTGTTCTTCTTGGTATGAGCTTTCCTCGTGATAATCAGAATTTCATGTGAACTTGAAGCATTTGACGTCTTTGATTTTTAATTCGTTATTTTTGTTTGATTTTCGTTCATTCTATATAAATACTCAAAGAAATTTACGCACAGGAAATATTATCAAACTTCAAGTCAATAAATCCAAGAAAACAGGACAATTGTAAAATAAATGCGAGGAAAATACTGAGGCATGTAGTCAGGCAATTAAACAACGGTAGAGCGACTGAAATCAGTTCTTCATTTCTGAGAAGCTTGAATGACAGCATCATCACATGCCCCGCATTGAACTAATACTCGAAAATTTGAAGACCCACTCTTCAACAGCTACATCACCACAGTCAGCTCCAAGGCTTGGTGTATATCAATTCTTGGAATCATCAAAATTCTTGGATAAATACAATGGCCAAGGACAAGAAGGGAAAGTCGGAGGGCAAAAAGGCCAAGGCCGCCGAGAAAAAGCAGAAGCAGGAGAAAAAGTCTGAGAAGAAGGCCAAGGTCAAGGCATCGAAGCAGGACGGCGACGATGTGGACGACGTGGATATTGATGCCGTGCTGGAGGAGTATCAGAAGCAGCAGGAGCAGTTCCTCAAGGTGACGGAGACAGTGGCCGACGGACCGCCCAAGGCGCGCGCGGCATCGTGCTTCCTGGCATCGCCGGCCAACACCAACCAGCTGCTGCTCTTTGGCGGCGAGTACTTCAACGGCGCGCTGGCCAGCTTTTTCAACGACCTGCACGTCTACTACATTGACCGCGACGAGTGGCGCACTGTGACGTCGCCCAATGCGCCCTTGCCGCGCTCCGGCCATGCGTGGTGCCGCGGCGGCAACATGAGCAACTCGGTGTTCTTGTTCGGCGGCGAGTTCAGCTCGCCTAAGCAGGGCACCTTTTACCACTACAACGACTTTTGGCTGCTGGACCCGTCATCGCGCGAGTGGTCCAAGGTTGAGTCGTCGGGCAAGACACCACCGGCCCGCAGTGGCCACCGCATGACCTACTTCAAGCAGTACATCATCCTGTTTGGCGGCTTCCAGGACACGGCCAACCAGACGCGCTACCTGGGCGACCTCTGGATCTACGACACGGCCAACTTCAAGTGGTTCAACCCGACACTGCCGCCAGCACAGCTCAAGCCCGATCCGCGCTCGTCGTTTACGCTGCTGCCGCACGAGAACGGCGCCGTGCTGTACGGTGGCTACTCGCGCGTCAAGGCCACCAGCCAGGCCGGCCGCGGCGGCGCCAGCAAAAACACAATGAAGGCCGTCATCCACCAGGACTGTTTCTTCCTGCGCATCACACCGCCCGCCGCAGACGCCGCGCCCGGCACGGCCCCGACGGTGCGCTGGGAGCGCCGCAAGAAGCCGGCCAACACGCCGAACCCGACGCGCGCCGGCGCCACCATGGCGTACCACCGCGGCCGCGGCATCATGTTTGGTGGCGTGCACGACGTCGAGGAGAACGACGAGTCGGTCGAGAGCGAGTTCTTTAATCACTTGTATGCATGGAACATTGACCGCAACCGCTTCTTCCCGCTGGGTCTGCGCAAGGCGCGCGCGCAGCCGAAAAAGGCCGCCGGCGACCAGCCGCGCGTGGGACGGCGCAACCGCGCACAGGCCAACGAGGACGAGCTGCTGGCGCAGCTGGCAGCGCTCGAGGCCAGCAGCAAGAAGAAGAACGGCGGCGACAGCGACGACGAGAGCGACGACGAAGCCGAGCGTAAGGCAGCAGCAGCAGCGGCGGCGGCAGCAGAAGAAGAGGCAAAGGCGCCCGTGCGCGAGATGCCCGTGTCCATGGAGCTGCCGCACATGCGCTTCAACTCGTTGCTGACGGTGCAGGACGACGTGTTGTACATTTACGGCGGCACGTACGAGAAGGGCGACCGCGAGTTTACCTTTGACGACATGTACGCCATCGACCTCGGCAAGATGGACGGCTGCAAGGAGGTCTACATGCGGCCTCTGGACGAGACCTGGATTGACTCTGAGGATGAGGACGAAGACGACGAGGACGACGAGTACGAGGACTATGAGGACTCGGAAGAAGACGTCGAGATGGAGGACGACAAGGCCAAGAAGTTTACGCCGAGCGCGCGCAAGAAGAAGCCCGAGGCCGAGGGCGAGGCTGACAAGGACAAGGATAAGGAGGCGGCACCCGAGGCCGACGACGACACCGAGGCCGACGGCGAGACGCCCGAGGACGACGGCCTGCCGCACCCGCGGCCCTTCGAGTCGCGCCGCGACTTCTTCAACCGCACGTCGACCGAGTGGCAGGAGATCCTGATGCTGCAGCTGCGGTGGAAGAACGTGCGCGTCGAGGACATGCTGGTCAAGGAGATCAAGACCAGGGCGTTTGAGCTCAGCGAGGAGAAGTGGTGGGACTGCCGCGAGGAGATCACGGCGCTGGAGGACGAGCAGGAGGCGTCGGGCATTGGCGAGGTCGTGTCGCTGGCGGACCGCGGCGAGGGCACGGGCGGTGCTGCCGGCGCTCCACGGCGGAGATAGGTATTTACACTGTTTTATTTCAATGTAGGCTAGTAATTTTGGAAAGTTAGTGTGCGGAGTATAGTGCGAATAAGACCACCAATCCAATTTAGCACGTGCTCTGGCGTGCACTACGCTACAGGCATCAATCTAATTTGACACGCTTCGTGAATTTGTGAATTGCATTTAAACTACAGTACAACACAACGACAATGCCCATCGGCATTCAGCGACTCAACGCGCGGCACTCGCAGCCCAACCCGCACATCGTCTTCATCAAGCCCCTCAAAGGCCCCGACGAACATGTCGCCCGCCAGTTCCTCGAGCGCATCGCCGCCCAGTGCGTGCCCATCATGCGCCGCGAGCACATCAGCGTCATGACCCTCGAGGAGTACGAACCCAACGCAGAGTTTGTCGGCCGCAACTTCAACGCCGGCGAGGTCATTCAGCTCGTCCTCAAGACCCGCGGGCCCCGCCGTGACCGCCAGTGGCTGCCCTTTGCCTACGTCCAGATGGTCATGATGCACGAGCTCGCCCACTGCAAGCAGATGAACCACTCGCGCGCCTTTTGGGCCGTGCGCAACGAATACGCCGCCGAAATGCGCAAGCTGTGGACGGCCAAGTACACGGGCGAGGGCATCTGGGGCCGCGGCGCCGTGCTCGGTTCGAGTGGCACGCCGCTGTACGAACGCAACGTCGTGGCCGACACCGACGAGGCCTTGCTGGTGGAGCACCTGTGCGGCGGCACCTACAGGTCGCGCGGGCGGAAGCGCAAGGCGGCCAAGGAGCAGCTCACATACCGCGAGCGCGAAGACCGGCGGGTCCGAAAAAAGTTTGGCGTCAACGGCCAGGCGCTGGGCGACGACCTCGACGAGCGGGCCAGACTTGAAGCATCGAAGACAACCGACCCTTTACAGACGACTCTATCAAATATCAAAACCGAATCAAAACCGACTGCAGCACCAAAGATGACCAAGGCAGAACAGAAGCGGTTGGCGACAAAACCCAGAGTGGCCGTTAGCAAACGCGGTCGTGACTTGCGGGCAGCAGCAGCACTTGCACGATTTGACCAGGCAAAGAAGGAAGAGCCCGCGAACGGAGAACTTGACGACGACGAGCGACTAGCGATCAAGAGAGAGGAAGAAATCGATCTCTCCGACGACGACTACGAAGACGACCCGTCTCTCACAGGCCCCGACGCTATCGACATTGACGGCTCGCGCTTGGTCGACGAGCAGGGCCGCGGCATGGTGCGCGTGTGCGAGGACATGGGCGGCAGTAACAACAATGACGATGCAGACGCGCGCCGCGAGCTGCGCGAGCTGATGCAGGGCGGGGGCTGGGCCGCCACGGACACCTCGGACCGTGCGCGCAACCCGGAGCTGTATGGCATTCCGCCATGGGTCGGGCCGCCCGATATCTCTGACACTCCGGACGAGTCTCAGCCGCAGAGCACTGCTGGTCCTAGTGCGCCTACGTCGTCTAGCATGCCTACGTTGCCGGCTACAAGGGCTCTACCGCAGGCTGCTCGTCAGTCACCTAGTCTGCCTGCTAAGACTGGGCCGGCGCCAGCTGCTGCTAGCACTATCGCACCCGCCACAAGGACTGTATCGGCCCCCGTCAAGACCGAGTCAAGAAACTCATCTGAGCGGCAAAGAGTACAACCAACAGTACAGCCAAGAGAACGGCCAATAGAACAGCCGGTTGAGCAGATGTCGGTTAAGACGGAGCACACCAGCACAGCCAGCACAATAAAAAACGAGCCCGCACCGACGCGGCCAGTAATCACGATAAGAAAACTTGCGCCGCCACAAAAGAGGGCAGTCCCGAGGGATAAGTCAGAGGACACGGTGGACAACAGCAACAACAGCAAGGCGGAAAAGCACGAACCTTCACAGACTGCTCCGTCCAGCGACTCACCACCCCGCGGCCCGCCCGTGACGGTGTGCGGCGTGTGCAGCTATGCCAACGACGGCTGGTCAATCACTTGCCAGATCTGCAGCCACGTGCTGCTGCCCGACTGCGTGCCGGATGCATGGAGCTGCACGAGCGAAGCGTGCCGGCCGGCCGCGGGTGCTGTGCGATACCTCAACTCGCCCGACTGCGGCGTCTGTGGCGTCTGCTTCCAGAGGCGGGTCTAATTATATAGAGTAATGATAATGATAATGATGTATTTATATTCATGGGTATCTTGAGTAACGTATAAAAATGATGCGCCAAATGACTTCTGCCTACAATCCGTACCGCGTGATGCACTCTTGCCGGTGCATCTCCAGACAGTCTAGGGCACACACTGGCGTGCCGCACTTGGTGCACTTGACCCGCCCCCAGTAGCCGCAGATCTCGCAGAACACGCGCGTCGGGTAGCTGCGGCCGGTGCTGCTCATGGCGGTCGGGTGCGCGAGGGTGGCGCGGGCTTCGGGGTACGGCAGCTGTGGGCCAGTGACCAGCGCGCGCAGGGTGTCGTCAGGCGGCACCTGAGGCATGACGCTTTTTATCAAAGGGTCGGTGTCGCGGGGATGTGATGGCAGTTTTGGGCCGTCGTAGGGGCGCAGGATGGCCGACACGGGGCCCGTCTCGGCGGGTGCCTCGGTCTTGACCTTGGCGTCTGCCTCTGCGTCTTGCATTGGCGTGTCGACTTCTGCAGCTGCCGCTGCGGCTGCCTCTGCTTCAGCTGCTGCTACCTCCTCGGCGGCCTTTGCGTCTGCTTCTGCCTTTGCCGCTGCCGAGATGGACCTCCGTGCTGCAGCGCTCCTCCTCGAGTTTCTCGAACTCTTTGTGTCCTTTTCTTTGGCATCCTTTGTCTCCTTCTCGACTATCACAATTTTTGTGTCTTTGCGTGCCGGCCGTCGACTGTTTGCCGTCGTAGTGCTCGCACTGGCTGTCTTTGCCGCCGCCGATTCGTTGACAATGCCGTGGTTCGCATGGTAGCCCTGCGTCGTGCCGTGCAGCGCATTGAACGCGTTAAAATCGTCGAGGTAGTTGGCAAACGTCTTCTGGGACGCCAGGATCTTGCGCACATTGGGCGTGTACCGGTTCTGCGCCTTGGTGGCGCGCGCCGGGATGGGGATGGCGGCGTCGCGTGCTGCGGCACCGCTGCCGGCCGGGGCGCCCATGTCGCGGCCGAGGACCTCGAGCTCCTTGCGCAGCTTTGTCTCCTGGCGCGACGTGAGGTCGGAGAAGAGGGCGAGGGAGTTTCCGGCGACGGTGGTTTGGCTGCGGGCGGCGCGCTTGCGGGGCTTGTTTGGGTCGTCGGCGGCGGCTTGGGGAGTGTCGAGCTGGTGGCGCGAGCCGGCGGAGGCGCCTCCAAAGCCGGGGGGCAGCAGAGCGTTGTTGCGGCGCTCGGGGACATATGCCCAGCCCGGGGCGACAGCGCGGCGCTGGCTGGCGACTTCGACGACGCCAAAGTTGTTCATTTCGGGTGGTTTTCGTTGTTTGGTGAAGAGCTAGACAGAGTTGAGAGTGAAGCTGAGCTCCAACGAGAAAAGCAGCCTTGCGCTGTGGGTCCCCTTCGAGAGCACTGTACTGGGGGTGTTGACCACTGTTAGCAGCCTCCATTACAACAATTAAGTAAGCAACGGCCCCTTGGCCTAATGGTAAGGCGTTGCTTTCCGGTGGCAAAGATTCTGGGTTCGAGTCCCAGGGGGGTCGTTTTTTTGGTGTTTTCTTTCTTTTTGTCACTATTTGTTCTGATGGCATATGCCGATGATATTACACTCTTATTTTTTGTCTTTTTTATCTGTATCTCTTCCCATTTTTATTTATTTTTAATGCTCGCTGACAGCACGCTTTATACCGTCAGAAATCACATCGACGTCATCTTGTCATCTTGCAGACACTCGTCGATGACGACAACAAGTACGCTTTAACAAGCAATACTACAAACAGCTTGCTAGAATCAGCTGCTTGTAATTACGTAAATACATCACCTCCAGCTCGCATCGTGCTAGTTCGGCAGACCTCGGCTGATGCACTTGCGCCTTTTTCTTCTTGTCGCGATGGTCACGAGACCTGTCGGGACGGCAGCATGTCTCTGTCTATGACCTGTCTATGACTCTGACTCTATGATTCCGTATAGTCAGATAAGCAAGGCACTGATCACAGAATGAACCTGAGGGTATGCCATAAAACGTAAATTAATGTACAGATCGTGTCTATATAGCTGCTTGCCACGGCGGCCAGCTCGGATGATCTCGCTCGTTGTCAAATGTCCGTCGTCATAGCTGTCAGACACCAGACATATCCCAGATATGCTGCTTGCTCAAAGTCCGTCGTCTGTCGTTTCTGCCGAGCTTATCGGCCGTCATGCTGATCGTGCCTCGCTGCCGCCATAGCCGCCGCTGCCGCTCGCTCTTCTCCCGCCTCGTAGCAAACGCTTACTTCTTCTGCACCTTGTCCTCGAGGGTCGCGAGGTGCGTGCTCAGCTGCTGCGTCGCTCTCTGCAGGGTCTATTCTGTTAGTTCTTTCTTTCTTTCTTTCTTTCTTTCTTTCTGTCCTCTAAAAGCTTATCAGTGACTCACAAAGATGTCCTCGGTCAGCTGGTCGTTGGAGGCCTTGTACTCGGTCAGGACGTAGGAGTAGACGCCGGCGCCGGTCAGGGTGGTGCCGAGCAGGAAGCCAAAGAGACTAAGTTGTTAGTATTTGTATTTATAGTTGTGTCGTGTGTTGGGTCGCGTGTGTGACGACGTCATTGCAGCTATTCATGCAGCCATCCAGCTATACAGCTACCAGCTGTCCAGCTATCCAGCGATACGCCAGACACGCTGACGCTGACAACACAACTGCAACAAAGTCAACAACGACACAACACATCAATCAGACGTACCCTCCCCGGAAGGCTCCGACGGGCTTGCGGGCGGGCAGCGGCACATCGGCCAGACGGCGTGCCGAGGTGGTGAAGCTGCGGCCGGACGAGGTGCGCGTGGCACGGAAAAGCATTGCGGCGGACATTTTGTGTTGTGTGTGTTGTGTGGGTGGTTGAGGGTAGACACGGTCGAGGAAGAAAGCTACGCGGTCGAGATGTTCGGGCGAGATAGGTAGATACAGATAGACTACGACAGCTAGGACCCGCGGCATTACTTTGGCGTGAGTGGATTGGGCGGCAACGTTTGCGAAATGGGCGGTGAAGGGCGGCAGAATAGTCACAGCTCATCCAGCTTCAGCTCAGCTTCATCTTCAGCTCCAGCACATCATTGATTTTAATACTACTCGTTCTCCTGAATTTAACACTTTACAAACTTCACATGTAATTATAAACACAGTAAACTCAGATAATTTTGGTCGTGTCAAGAATCGTACAGGCAGACAATAAGCCGGGGAAATAATAACTAAAAACAAAACAGATCAAGAAAAAGCAAGCGGCTAGACAAAGCTAGCTAGAGAAGACAGACAGACGGACAGAAACACAGACAAGCTTACAGCTCGTCGTGGGCCTCGGCCTCCTCCGTTGCCGCCGCAGCCTCGGTGCTGGTGGACGTGGCCTCCTCGGCCTCGACCTCCTCGACAGCGGGCTCGCTGGCATCGGCAGCGTACTTGCCGTTCTCCTTGATGAACTTGGCAAGGTCCTCGACGGTGCGGGGGCCAGAGTAGGTGATCGGGTCGTCCTTCTGGCCGGCAGGGAACAGCTTGATGGTGGGGAAGCCCTGGATCTCGTCGGGCACGTCGTTGGCCGTCGCGTCGACCTTGGCAATGACAACCTTGTCCTTGAACGCAGAGTTGGCAAACGACTCGGCCAGCTCGTCGTACTTGGGCGCCAGCGACTTGCAGTGGCCGCACCACGGGGCGTAGAACTCAACCAGCACGTCCTTGTCGTCGTCCAGCACAATCGAGTCGTAGCTCTTGGCCACAATCACGGTGACGGGGCCCTCCTGCACCTCGGGGATGGGCTCCGACTTGATGCTGGCCTCGACCTTGCCGCTGACAAAGCCCTCGACAAACTCCTCAATGGCCTCCTTGGTGATCTTGGCCTCAATGTCAAAGGGGAACTTTTGGTTCTTGACCGTCTCCTGGATCGCAAACGACGGGAACTTGTCCGTCGGCAGGTTCAGGTTGGCAGCGTGCGCGCCAAACGCCTTGGCGTCAATGGTGGCAAAGTTGATCACGCCGCGGTGCTTCTCAGCAATGGGCTTCAGGGTGTTGGCAAGCTCGGTGCGCTCCTCGGCAGTCTCGGCAAAGATGTACGCCAGGGGGATGCCAGCCGACATGTAGTCCGAGTAGGTCTCGGGGCCGACCTCGCCGATCAGGGGCGTGGCAGCGGTCTTGGCAAACTTCTCAATGGCCTCCTCGTCAAACTTCTCGGTGAAGACGGACTTGCCCTCGTCAAAGTCCTTGTAAAGAACAATCGAGGGGACGGTCACGCCCTCGGCCTCGGCGAGCTCAGCATCGCTGCTGGCACCAAAGGGGTAGTTGTCGCGCAGCTTCTCGGCCAGCTTGGTAAAGGTCTCGTTGGAGGCCTTGTCATCGGCCTTGACGTAGGCGACCAGCACGACCTTGTCGGCCTTCTTGAACTCCTCGAGGTTGTCCTTGTTGACGGCGGACACGGCAGGCAGCGACTGCTTGATCATGTACGACGTGATGGCGCCGGCCTTGCGCTGGCCCTTGTATGCGCTGACGTTGTCCAGGCCGCGGAAGACCTTGAGCGTGGGGTAGCCCTCGACGCCGTACGACTGGCAGAGGTCGGCCTCCTCTGTGCAGTCGATCTTGGCCAGCTTGATGTTCTTCTCCTTGAGGATGGTGGCGGCCTCCTCGTACTCGGGGGCAAGTGCCTTACAGTGGCCGCACCACGGGGCGTAGAACTCGTTGAGCACAATCTCGTTGGACTTGACAAACTCGTCAAAGGTGTCCTTGGTCAGCTGGGTGACGTCGGAGGAGCCAGCGAGGGCGCCGACGGCACCGGCCACGAGGGCAAGCAGGACGTTTTTGCAGTGCATTGTCTGTTTGTTAGTCTTTGTAGAGAGGCAGTTGTAGATGCAAACGTAGAGATGGAGGTTGAGTTGATGTCGGTGCACAGGCAACGCACGGTGACGTTTCGAGGGGAGGCGGTGATTCGAGGTGTGGCGAGAGTGACGGTGAGGACACGGTGACGGAGCTGACTTACGATTGTAGATGTGTGTAGAGAGGAGGGTAGATGTCGGAGAGTGTAGAGAGAGATGGAAGAGAAGAGAAGAAGAGAGGAAGTGAGAAGAGAGGAGAGAAAAGGTGGTGATGTGGAAGAAGGCAAAGGCGGCAAGAGGCAGGGACTAGAACAGGGGATGGGGCAGATATACTTGGTAACTAGGAAGGAAGCTCAGGCAAGGTGTCTTTTGCTCGATGCGCTAACTCCAAGACATACAGGCACAGTGTGCTAGTGTGGTTAGTGCATAGGGAGTGTTATCTTATCACTACGGTGGGAATAAGAAGGCAAGAATCAATTCAGCGCAAGGCATGTGCACTCAAGTGCGGAGTGCGCCTTCCCAAGATTCCCAAGCCGAAAGACGACAGGTGTTCACTTGGAACGCAGGAGGCAGGACTGAGAAGGCTGATAAAGCGGCTAAGATGGGGCGAGTACATGCGCTAGTCCAAAAGAGGTGTCCATTGGAGCTTAGGAGGGGTACATGTGTGGAGAGCGGGTTGACTGCTTGGACCAAGTACCAATGTACCTGGACTCGTGGCCAGTGACGCCGTAGCGGGAGAATCGGGAGAGGCGGTACCTGCAGGTGTAGATGGGATGGTTTGGCTCATCAACCGCTGTGGTTTGTATGGGATGTAAGATATTTTAGGTCGATTTAGGCTTGTTATTTTTACAGATTTATATTGCAGTTGTTTCAATGGTATGTATGGCGGCGAAATGGTGCTTTGGAGGCGCTGAGGTGAAGAGAACGCGAGGGAATGAAAAAGAAAAGAAAATGGAAAATAAATAAAGAACGGTAAAAGAGCATACAAAAGACAAAAGAAGGACTGAAGAAGCCAAAGGAATCACTGGAATACGTGTCTTGAGAGTGTTAGAGAGACGTTGGCTGGTATGCTTTGTTGCGTACCTTTTTAAACACAGCCTGGCGGTGGCGTTATCAAGGGGCAACCGCGATTAGAAATCAGATCAAAAGAAATAAAAGAGTTAATTTGAATTATTAATGCTTTGGTAGACAGAGATGTTACTGTGAGTAACGTATAGTGATTAAATGTGGTGTGGATAGTGGTATTGCATACTGAATAAGGATGCCAAAGAAGAGCTTCAAGTTGAGAAGAGATGAGATATTGAGAAGAATGGAGGAATACAGTGAAGAAGCAACTACACAATGAAGACGACAACAACACCTGGCACATCCAAGATCGACAGTACAACGTAAACGGACCGAGGTGCCGCCACCATCCTTGACTGCATCGAGACGCTCCGGGACGGCTCGTTGGTCACATCGGGAGAAGCAGACACAGAGCAGAAGTAGAAGCGAAAGTATAAAGAAGAAGACAGATAACCATCTGGGGATTCTAATCTCACTGCCAAGATCCCATCATACCCCATGCACAGGCAAGGCTTGATATATTGCTCTATGTGTAACCGCGTGCCACCCGAGGTGAGTTTGTTGTAGAGCACAAGAAGTGAGATGATGACAACAGACAAAATGATATAAGAAGACAGATATAAAGAAGACAGATAGACAAAGTAAGAAGACAGCAAGAGATATAGACGAGAAAAACACCAGCGCCGGACATGAGTAGACGAGAAAACAGAAAATCAAACAGCCGCATGGAATATGCTGGTCTCCTTTCGAAAGCGTAGACGACCGGCTTCACCACCAGCCCTCTTCTAAAAGACCCCGCCGCCAATGATAAACAGCCGCTCCTCCTCGCGCTTCGCCCACTGGATAATCCGGTTCGCGTCTTGCGTCACCACCGCCCGGCTCGCGTTCGGGCCCGCCACGCAGTAGAACTCAAACACCGGCGTCACCCATGCCAGGCTCGTCGCATCCTCGCCCACGCAGTGCAGGATCTTGAGGTGTGCATGCCGCGCGTGCACAGATGCGTGCAGCTGGTGGTACAGCGTCATCAGCCGCCGCTGGCCCTCGCGCGCGCTGCGTGACTCGCGCGGGCCGCGCACATCCGCCGGCAGGTCCTCTGCCGACATGGCGAACTGTACGTTGGCGCGCGACTTGTACAGAAAGTGGCTGATCTGCACGGCCGTCCCTGGCCGGCGCACAATGTCTGCCACCCTGGGCCGGCCAGCCGCCGCGGCGCTCCGGATCAAGCCCAGGCTGCCGTTCTTGGTCATGTTGTGCGCCACCTTTTCCCGCATCTCGCGCAGCTCAAAGAAGCTCTCCTTGTCAGTGCTGATGAGGATAATAGCGATGCCCTCGTTGGTTGATGTAGTCGTAGAGGCAGTCGTAGATGCGCTCTCAGCAGTCGCCGACGACCTTGACGATGCCGACGATCCTGCCGACTTTTGCTTCGGATTGTGCTCACTCGGCTCGTCAAAGAAGCTCACGTACATGTACAAGTATCCGCGGTTGTTAAACGCAGGCAGACACAGCGGAATCCAGTTCTCGCCGCCGCCCGACTTGATGCCGCCCGACTCAAACAGCATATTGAAGATCAGCTGCAGGTCGCTCGGGTGCAGCGAGTGCTTGCGCGGTCGGATCACGCTCACCAGCCGCCCGCCCGCCACTATCAGCCCGTACAGCAGCTTGTCGCTGCGCTGCTTCAAAAACGTGCTCGTAATCGATGCGCGCTGCGATTTACGCAGCCGCAGACACTCGAGCGCGCCCAGCATCGCCGACGGCGACCCCTTGGTAAAACTGTCCGCCAGCGACGCCAGCAGCGTCTCCGTGCCCTGGAGCGGCTTCCGCAGGTCTGTCGACGGGCGGTGCGCAAAAATGTTGCTCAGCGTCGGCAGCGTCAGCGTCGACAGGATCTGCATGTACAGCGCGCGCAGCTGTTCGCGCAGCTGCGTGTCGCTCTCGCCCAGCCGGCTGATCGCCACAAGGTAAAGCGGCCCCTCAGTCACAATCACGAACCGCGCGTTGCCCGCCGTGAAACCCTGCAGCGGGTTGTTTGCCCCCTCGTAAAACGAAATGATCGTCTGGATCACGCCCATGTACGAGTTGACTAAACTCAAGTCGCCGTGCCGGCTCCAGATCGGCTTGCCCGCCGACGACAGGATCATGTAGTGCTTCAGTTTGCCCTTCCACGCCGCCAGCCGCGTTTCGTCGCCCTCTGCTTCGGCTTCAGCCGCTTCCCCCTCAGTAACCTCCTCCGTCTCCGGAATCTCGTCAAACTCCTTGTCAAAGTCATCCAGCGAGTACTGCGCCCGCGCTATCCGCGTGCTCTCAAACGGCTGCACGCTCGTCGCCTGCGTCCGTAGCATCGTCCATGCGCGGCTCTTGCGGTGGAAGTCGCCCACCGCCAGACTGACAAGGTCGCCCGGCGGACGCATCGTCGGCGCTATGCTCATCACGCTCATGGCGTCGACGGCATCCGACATGTCCGGCATGCCGCCGACTGTGCTGCTCGCCGACCGCCGGTGTACATGCTGCGACCGCAGTGATATGTTGGGCGATGTTATCGACGTCGGTGATGCTGCGGCGCGGATGCCGGGGGTAGAGAAGTTGCCACGCGAGCCATCGGGGAAGGTGACTGTCTGGATGTCGATGGACGACACGGCTGTCGTCGGCTTGGCCTGCAGCTGCGTTGCATCAAGCCGTCGCAAAGAGCCGTCGGGTGAAGCTTGCCGTCGCGGTGGCAATGGCGGTGCTAATGAATGCGGTGATGATGTGCCGGACTGTGATGCCTGTGTGCTCGTCTCCTCTATCTGCTCTGCCTGCTCTGTCGTTCCTGTCACCTTTTTGACCTCTTCTTGGTCTTTGACCTTGTCGTCGCCGGGGCCGGCCATGGTGATCTTTATCCGCGACGAGTCGCACGCCGGGTCGAGTCGACTGCGATAGGGGTTATGAGCGCTGCATAAGGTTCGTTGTGTGATGTGTATAGTCGTTTTAGAGTTGCCGATATCCTTATTCCAAAGGAAATGTAGACAGTGGTGGTCACATGTGAAGGCTGCGAATCTGATAATGTCGAGAGTGACGTCTTTGAGCTCCTGCCACAGTAGAGAGACACTGTGAGACACTGCACACTGCAGCTCATAAGGTACAGTGCGATAAGATAAGCCTGAAGAGGGGAACTACCTGTCGCACCTTCTGTAATTAGCTTGTGCTCACTGCAGCTAGACAGAGTAGGCAGCGACAATCAATGCCAGTCGCACCTGCCTGTGGAGACTGACGCATTCATAGCGGCCGCGTCGCCGAGCCCACTGTAATTTGGCGTGTTACGTCGTTGCCATACTGAGAATGAGCTTGCTCCCCTTTTAGGAAGGGACGCTGCATGCTGCCAGATGGCTTAATCCAGCTATCCACACTGCATCCACACATCGTCGACATCATCGTTAACGCCCCTTGACATCACGGCTTATGCCTGCGACCACAACTACACGACGCGCAACTAGCTTCCACTAAGAACAGACAGCTTCACCCTCACAAGCTTCATCCATCGCAAGGCCTTAGCAATGGCCCCCGAGCTGCAGTCGGGCCGCCGGTCGGCATCGCCGGAGAGCTCCGGCCGTGACTCTCCGGCGCCGCGGCAATGGCGCAACCAGCTCGGTGCTGGTAAGTACTATTAACTAGGATATAAATAAGCAGAACTGACAGACAGCGGACGACCCGCAAGCCCGCGACAAGGCATTCCGCAAGTATGCCGTTGGCGTCGAGCGCGCACTCGCCCTCTTCGAGACCGCCCTCCAGGAATGGGCCGACTACATCTCCTTTCTCAACCGCCTGCTCAAGGCCCTCCAGAACCGACAACCGACTCTCACCACTATCCCCTCCAAGGTCCTCGTCGCAAAACGCCTCTCGCAGTGCCTCAACCCATCGCTGCCCTCCGGTGTCCACCAAAAGGCCCTTGAGGTCTACAACTACATCTTCACCATGATCGGCAAGGACGGCCTATCGCGCGACCTGCCGCTGTACCTGCCCGGCCTCGCACCTACCCTGTCGTTTGCCTCGCTCTCCGCCCGCGCCCACTTTGTCGACCTGCTTGAGCGCCACTTTCTCGACATCGACCCACGATCCCTGCGGCCCGCCCTCAAGTCCGTCATCCTGGCTCTGCTGCCCGCACTCGAGGAGGAGACAGCCGAGGATTTTGACCGCAGTCTTAAGTTGCTGAACCGTTTTAAAACATCCGTTCGTCCGGCAAACAGCGAGGACTTGACAGCCGACCATGCCACGGGCGACGACTTCTTCTGGCAGTGTTTCTTTCTGGCGACAATCACAAGCCACAGCCGCCGGCCAGGTGCGCTCGCCTACCTCACACGCTACCTTCCAAAGCTCGGCCAGTCTCAGTCACCGTCAACGTCACAGTCACAAAGTCAGGATGCCACAAAAAAGAAGCCAGAAGCAGACGCCCAGCTGGTCGGCAAGCTGTCCGAGCTCATCACATCGCCAGAACCTGGCCTGCTGCTCCGGTGTTTTACAGCCGGCCTGGGCGACGAGCAGCTGCTGATTCAGCGCGGCTTTCTCGACTTGCTCGTCGCACACTTGCCCCTGCACGCATCCGTCCTGCAGTCGCGCGTCCAGCCAGCTGACCTGGAGCTGCTGATGCGCGCGGCGTGCGGCGTTGTCATCCGGCGTGAGATGAGTCTCAACAGACGCCTGACAGCATGGCTTCTTGGCCCGACACCAACAGCAGGCGCCGATGCCGAAAACGTCCCCGAATCGCCATCCTCCGTCGCAGACAGCCGCCAGGCAGGCTACTCGTTCACACCCAAAACTAGCTATTTCGAGGAGCACGGCCTGCAGCCTCTGACACGCGCCCTGCTCAGCATGATCGAGAGCAAGCCGAGTAGCATCCCCGCAGAACGCGCACGGCCATACCGGATATGCCTGTCCCTGATGGACCGCTGGGAGATTGGCGGCCTGGTCGTGCCTGAGGTCTTCTTGCCCATCGTCGATAGTGTCCGCAAGTACAAATCCGAGGCCGCTTCCAAAGCCGACTTCAACGAGGTGCTTCGCAGCGCGAGTGTCTTTTTCGACGGTGTCGAGAGTGGTCTCATTTATGGCGAGATGCTCGGTCTGGTGGCCCAGGCCATTGGTCCTGGCGGCGAGCTGTCGGCCGAAGAGCGCGCCGACAAGCTGGACCTCGTCAAGTTTATCCTCCTGCACTTTAACGTGCGCGAGGAAGAGATGATCTCAATACACGCACCCCTGTCTGCTCTATCCATCCTTAGCATGCTCGAGGACACACGTGGCCGCGACTCGACAGCAACCCCCGACATTACCATTCAGGCCCTGAATATTGCAGTCGACCTCTTGGATATCGTCCCCGAACGCGCTTTCCCTGCCGCCCCTACCTCGTCAGAGAGACCGCAAGCAAGCATACCAAACAACGAGCTGCTCAAGAAGATTCGCGAATTCTACGTCAACGACCAGGGCAATCTCGAAACAGCCACGCCGCCATATGGCCCGCAGATCGCCGCTGAGCTACTCCTTCAGAAAGCATGCAGCATCAGCTGCCAGTCGCTGCTGGACAGCACGGCCGAGGCCGACCTGCCACTTAAGAGCCGCGTGCTGCTTCTGCTGCTCGAGAAGATCCCCGGCACCACTCCCTTTGACGTGTCTGAGCTGCTTGCCGCTCTCCACAAACGTATATCCCAGGGCGGCGACGCGATTTCCTTTACTACATTTTCGTCGGTGCTTTCGGTGGCTATCCACCTCCACCTCAGCGAGCGCATTTCGACCAACGAGCTATCGGCCATTGTGCCAGCTCTCGTATCGCGGGCTTGGCGGTTCCTATCGGCGACAGAGCCCAAGTATCACGTCGAGACCGTGCGCAACCTGTGGCTTCTGCAAACAGCATTGGGCACTACTAACCGCGACATCGAGGCGTCAATATCCCAGCTCATGACTCAAGGCGATGTCCGCGGCACCTATGCCGCCCGCAATGCCGATTCGGGACGTAGTTTTGCCGTACTATGGCTGCACACGCTGCAGGACAGCCCCAACGCATCCGACCGGCGGACACCCAAGACGCCCAAGACGCCCAACGGTCACAGCCTGCGGTCCTTCCCGCGCCTTGCTGGCATCGACCACTACGACGTAATGCTGACGCGGCCGCTGCTGCTCATGCTGGATGCGCTCCTGGATGAGCGCACGCAGCTGTTCATGACGGTCAAGACATGGCTCGGGTCGCTGGTGGGCCTCGACCGGCTGTTTTTGATACTGGCCAAGAAGTTTTCGGATCTGGGTGTGCTGCGGAGCGATTGGTTCGGTCCAAAGCAGCCCAGCTTCTCCAAGTCACCGCCGTCTAATGCGTTCGAAGAGGATGAGGGCTTTGACGATGACGTGGATACGTGTCTCTACTACTTGCGCACGCTCGACAACATCTTCCGGTGGTCACCCGACTCGCTGTGGTCTACGCTGGCGCGGCGGACAGTTAGAAACGACCTGCTGCGTGACGGCGGCAGCAACCTGGGCGGCGACACGGAAGAAATTACATATCAGGAGTTCTTCGTACACGTCTGTATGAAGTGCATCGTGCCGGTTAAGAAGACTTCGGACAAGAACGACCTGACCGACCAGCGCGACGCGCAGCTGTGCCGGTTTTCCTTGCTTACTCTGCAGCACATCCTCCTGAGCCCGGATGCTGCGGCACTTGCCCGCCTGCACCTCGAGGACCCCCTCCTAGAGCGTCTGGCGCAGTCACTCGACGGCCCCGACCCATACATCCAGACGCTCTTGCTAGATGTGATCACGCCTGCTCTTCGGCTGCGTGAGGCGGCTGCAGCAGAGCGTCCCCTGTCGCCAGCGCCGAGCGAGAAGCGTACGTTCAGTAGCACTGATCTGTCCAAGATTGTGTCACCGTCGACCGAAGAGGTTGCGCCCACCATACCTGCACCGCCGACGCCGCTGCTCAAGTGCATCCAGGCGGGCCTGAGCGCGCCCAGCAGCCGTGCCGCGCTCGACAGCTGGGTCAACTTCTTGACCATGTGCTTGCCGCTGTATGCCGACTCGATCTTCCAGGTGCTGATCCCGCTGGTCGAGACGCTATGTGCGCAGATTGGCAATACGTTTGCCGACCTGCAGGAGATCTTCAAGAGCAAGAACCCGTCGCCGCGGCCTGACACTGACGCGCCCGAGTCGACGCTGATCTCGCTGCTGAATGCGCTGGAGCAGGTGCTGGCTGTGGGCCACCAGACGCTCATGGCAGAAGAGGCGCGGCACCAGGCCGTCAAGGGCCCTGACCAGCCGCAGAGTTTCTTTGGCAATATCTTTACGTCGGACACGCCGCAGACACGCAGTGCCACCGCCAACGACCGCCTGACGGTGCTGCTAGCATTTCAGGATGCGGTGCGGATCTGCTTCCGCATCTGGACCTGGGGCAAGACGGGCAGCTCGCCGACGGCGCAGGACTCGACCTCGGCGGCGTCGTTCAGCTACACATCGCTGCGGATGCGGAACCGTGCACGGCGGCTTTTAGAGCATCTGTTCCGGGCCGAGACGCTTGAGTGTCTCGAGACAACCGTCGATATCTGGCGCAGTGTGCTGATTACGCAGGCAACGGGTGTGGAGTCTACGGACACACCGGCCAATATCCCCGCAAGCGGACGGCAATACACGGACGTGTTTGACCTACTGTTGTCGCTCGACGCATCGCGGCCCAAGAATACCATTCCGTCACTGTTCAACTCCATCTACAGCCGCACTAACCCGGCGGCACTGGATCCCTCGCGCAAGTCGACGCTGACAATTTCGCTGCAGGATACCGACATTGTGGTTTTCTTGGTCGACTATGCGCGGTCTTTGGAGGACGACGTGATGGACGAGATCTGGAACGACTGCATGCTGTTCCTCAAGGACCTGCTAGGCAACCCGTTCCCGCACCGGCAGTCGCTGCCGTGCCTGCTCGAGTTTGCCGCGATTCTGGGCGAGAAGGTGGACAACACCAACTTTGGCGAGCAGCGCAAGATGCGGCGCGAACTGGGAGATCTGTTCCTGCGGCTACTGACGGCGCTGTTCACGACGCGCCCGGTTACGTTCCCCGACGCAGCAGGCGCATCAAACACGCAGCTTGACCGGATCCCGGCACCGGAAAGCACAATCCAGTCAGCGACAACGACAACGACAACCAACACAGCCGTCATCCGCACACCCTCTGAACGCGCTGACGACATTGTCGGCATTCTGTCGACAATTGTGCCGAATCTGCCCAAGATCCTGATGGAGAACGACCGCGTGCTAACGGCGGCGGGCACGATCTCTGCGAGCGTGATCGGTCCAACACTGCGGGCCAAGGCGTTCCCCGACTGCATGTCACACGCAACACTGCTGTTGCTGCGCGAGCTATCGCAGCTGCCCAACAACCAGAAGAGCTGGAAGAAGGACGTGTCGGACGCGTTCAACGACGCGCGCTTTTTTGCCACTAACCTGTCGCTTGTGCAGAGCGACTGGCTCAGCCTCCTGCGGCAGTGGTCTCACAGCGACAAGGAGCGCATGCCGGAGCTCATGAGCCGGCTGACGGCACCGACGACCGCGGGCATTGTGTTTGGCGTCGGTGCGACGTCGGCACGTCTGGAGGCTGACCGACGCACACAGCTCACACTGCGGCGCGTTGCGCTGCTGATCCTAGCGGGCGACGGCGACGCGTTTGTGTCGGACCTGCCACTGATTACCGAGAAGCTGGTTGAGGTGCTGGGTGCGTCAGCCACATCGTCGCCGTCGTCGACGACGCGCGCCGAGGTGTACATGGTGCTGCGGGCGCTCGTACTGCGGATGGGCCCCGTGCACCTGGCTGGGCTGTGGCCGCTGATCGATGCGGAGCTGCACGCGGCGATTGCGTCGATTGTAGCGTCGGACAACAGCACGGCGGCAGACACGTACAACAACGCGTCGCTGCTGCAGGCGTGCAAGCTGCTGGACCTGCTGGTGTGCACGGCGCCCGACGACTTCCAGCTGCGCGAGTGGCTGTTTGTGACGGACACAATCGACGCGGTGTACCGGCCGGCGTCGTACCAGCCGGTGGCGCTGGCGGACGAGCTGTCGGAAGAGCTGGGCTCTCTGGGCGGCCTCGGCGGCTCCAGCAGCGGCGGCCACACGGGCATCGAGTCGGTGACGGCGCTGATTGCGAGCAGCGCGCAGAAGCGGCCGCTGCTGGGACTGGGCGGCGGACTGAGCGACGAGGTGAGCCTGGAGCGCAAGGACGAGCTGGTGAGCAAAGTGGTGCGGCCGTTCTTCAGCCAGCTGAGCATCTTTGCATTCGAGTCGACGTACGCGATGGTGGCGGTGGACACGCAGATGTGCGTCGACAGCCTGCTGAAGGACCTGTTTGACGAGCGCGCGATCGTCAAGGCTCTCTAGAGGGGAGTGGCTGCAGCCAAGGGCGGCGAGGCGCGGCGGGCATCACCGGACAGCGATTATGTTATTTTGTAGTTTTATAGCAACTTTTATATCATTTGGATTTTATTTTGATTGGAATGACTGCATTCTCAGAGGGGTCTGAACATCAAGTGTCATGTATCGTGAATCATCAAGTATCACAGACGTCACCAACACCACATTCACTCAGCCATTTTAAAGTAAAGCAGCGTCATATTTTATTCAAAAATCAACAATAATGCTAAAACTCCGATGCAAGGGTATCAAAAACAATAAACGCACAAGATCACGAGCGACTCGAGTGACTGAGCCAAACGTCGACATTCCTGTTACACAGCCGGGTAGTAGGCTACCAGGGCCTTGCTGAAGCCGTTCATGCAGTACTGCTTGACCTCGAGCTTCTCGTAGGTGGCCTCGTCCACGCCGGGCGGCGGCGTGGCATTGCCCGCCCGCTCGCTCTGCTCTTGGCTGCTCTTCTTCTTCATGGCCGTGTAGATGTCGGCCAGCTGCTGCAGGTCGCTCGTGCGCGGCAGGTACAGCGCGTTTGCCAGCGGGTAGCACAGGTTGTGCAGATCCTCGAGGGTGTAGGGCTCCATGGTCGACAGGTCAAAGACGGCAGCCTCGTTGTAGGCGATACCGCCCCACGGCGGCGACGCAAACACGACGGTCGATTCCGGGTCCAGCACAAACGTGGACTCGTCGGACATCTCGGCGTCGTCGTGGATGTTGTAGCCGTCGTCGTCGAGCTCGTGGCGCACGAGCGGCTCGCCGTTCTTGAGGCGCGCGAGAATGTCAAAGCAGTCGCCGAGGATCCAGGTTATGGCGTTGTCGGGCACGCCGGCGATCTGGGCGTTGTTCTTGGCGCACACGAGGGTGTCGCGGTCGCGCTCGATGCCGATGACGTGGTGCCAGCGGCCGGACAAGGCGAACTGAATGGAGTTGCCGCCGGCGCCGGCAAAGATGTCGATGACGACTGGCCTCTCAACACTCTTGGGGTAGGGCATGTCCATTGCAATCTGGTAGGCGATGGGCTCTGGGGTGACGCCGAACCAGGCATCGTCGGTCATCTGGACGCCATCGTTGTAGAAGGAGAAGATCTTGTGGCGGCTCTTCCAGTACTTTTGGATGTGGAGGGGCACCTCTTCGAGTTTTGTGTAGTGGCGGGCCTTGTCGGAGGCCTCGAGGTAGAGGTCTGCCTCTTCAATCATGGTGGTGTTGTGAGTTGAGGTGAGTTGAGGTGAGTTTGTTGAGGCGAGGTGAGTGAAGAAAATCGAGGAGGATGGTGAGAAGATGAACAAAATAAGACGGATAAGAAAGTTAGAGAGAAGAATGAGAATGATGAAACGGAGTGGGACGAGACTGCAGAATATATACACAAATCAGAGACGTGAATGAGAGTCGGAGTGACGTAGAGGTGAAGGGACGAGGCTGTAGAGATGAAGTGAGGTTGAAGAATTGGATGCCGCCTGTGCTAAGTAGCCCGATACGGCTAGAGGCAGGCACGTATAAGGTACATGGGTACTTGGGTACTTGGTGACCTAAACAGGTACGTGACCCACTTAAACACAGGGAGCTTCAGTGACTACGTAGTGGACAGCTATCGCGGCCGTCACTGCTCACAGCTGCAGGCTCACCAATACAAGCACAACCACCAACGACAACATGTTCAACGCACTCAACCGATTCATCTCGCGACTGGACGGCGAGAGCCCACAGTCTCCGCGCGAAGCTGCGCACGGCGGCTTCGGCTTCCAGGTGCTGCGTAACACCAACCTCGACCTCGCCGTCGAGCCGTGGTTCGACTTTATCGTCGGCATCAACGGCCGCGTCATTGACGACTCCGACCCCATGCTGTTTGCCCAGGAGGTGCGCAACTGTGCGGGCGGCGCCGTCACGCTCGGGCTGTGGAGCGCCAAGGGCCAGCGCACGCGCACGCTGCACATCCCCGTGCCCGTCGACACGGCGTCGCTCGGCCTGTCGCTGCAGTGGACGCCGCTCGCCGTCGTGTCCAACATCTGGCACGTGCTGGACGTGCCTGCGCGGTCGCCCGCCGAGGTCGGCGGCCTGCTGCCGTACAGCGACTACATCCTGGGCACGCCCGAGGGCGTGCTGCACGGCGAGTCGGGGCTAGGCGAGCTGGTCGAAGACCACATTGGCAGGCCGCTGCGGCTGTGGGTGTACAACAACGAGTACGACGTGACGCGCGAGGTGTCGATCCAGCCGAGCCGCGACTGGGGCGGCGAGGGCGCGCTGGGCTGTGTGCTGGGCTACGGCGCGCTGCACCGGCTGCCGGCGCCGCTCAACGAGCCGGTGTCGGGCCCCGGCGAGACCATGTTCGACCACGGCAGCAACGAGGGCTTCCTGGGCGCGTCGCAGGCGACCCCCACGATTGGCAGTGCCGGCGCCATGTTTGAGCCGGCAGCAACGACACCCACAGCCAGCGGCTTTGTGCCGGCAACAGAAGCGTCGACGGGCGCGCCATCAGACAACTTTATGGTGCCCGCACAGCTGGTGGCGGCATCGACACCACCACCGCCACCACCAATGGGCGGCGCACCCAGCTCGCGCGCCAAGAACAGCAAGAAGAAGGAGCGGCACCACCTGGGGGCCAACACGGGCCTGTCGATGGACGACTACTTTAAGGAGGAGGAGGAGAAGAGCCAGCAGCTGGAGAGCAGCTCAACAAGCCGGGTAGCAACGCCAGTAGCACCGCCGCCCAAGGGAGGGCCGCCGGGGCCTCCACGAGCAGGCACGCCCAAGGTAGAAACAGAGGCGTAGCGGTAGATAGTTTTGTTTATGTATTTGGTTCGAATTCAATATCATGGAGTTGATTATGTAATCATTGCAGATGCGAGTGAATAATATTCGAGCAGACCGGATGCATTGAGGAATCAGTAGTGAAAAGTAAAGCAAAGTAAATCAGAGTAAATTGCAACGCAAATAACGTATCAAATGTACAGGTAATAATCGAATCAATCAAGCAAAGACGCCGTGCCGGTGTGGCCGTTGTGGCCGTTCTTTTGGTCCTCGGTGATATCCAGGCCAGACAAACAAACATGTTCTATATCTGCCGGTATCTGTAGCCTCCTGCCTCCTATAGAGGCTCTCCTTCTCGCCCTGTCCTCAGCTATCCTCGTCTCCTTGGCCATCCTCTACCAACACCGCTTAGTTGATAAAGTTGATGCAGAAGAAGTGCAGTATCAGACTGCACACCACGTAGTCGGCAAATGCTCTGTTTTGTTAGTTCTGTTCTTGTCTGTTCTTTCATCAAGTCTAAATAGAAGACCTACCTCTCGGGCGAGACGGCGGGAAAGTCGGACTTGTTGGCATCGGTCGTCTGGATGCGCAGCGACGCAGTGAGGACAAACTGGCCCACGGTCGACGAGAAGCCGGAAAGGAAGGCGTTGAAAGGCTGTCTGTTAGTCTAGTTCTCAAGAAGAATACTTCTCCCAACTCACATAGTTGCCAGCCAGGACGCAGTAGACAAACTGCAGGACGCCAACAACAACCAGGAAGCCCATAAACGCATCCAGCAGCTTGGTACGCTGCGGCGTCGACTTGAGGTAGTGCTGCAGCAGGTTGTCGATGACGGTCGCAAAGGAGTTGCCCGAGGCCGTCGAGGTCGAGGAGGTCGTCGTCGTCGTCGTCTTGGGAGCAACAGTCTTGGTCGAGGTCGTCGTCGCGGTGGCCGTCGAGGTGGCTGTGGCCGAGGCCGGGGTGGCCGGAGCACCCGAGGGAGTCACACTGCGCTTAGCCATTGTGATGGTGTGAATGTAGATGTAGTTGTTGATGAATGTCGAGAGTCAATTGGAATCTTCGAATCGTAGAATCGAATTGCTTGCTACTCAATCAAAGGAGCTCCAGCATACTGAGTACACCACGCGCACTAGCGCCGACTCGTAAGCTCCAACAAGGACACGCAGCCTTCTCGCGGGGACAGCTGTTACAAGTGCACGTGAATTGTGGGGACTACATAAATGATGATTATGTCATTTTCACTTACACGATCTTTGGACTTTTCATCTATGGCGATTATGGCGATGACACTGTTGTTATGTGACTTGACAATAATGTTTTTGGATGTATGATATATGCATAATATTTTGTGTGTTTTTTGTTTGAATTATTTAGAGGTAAAAGTTGACCAAATTCTTAAGCTTTGCGTTGATTTTTTTTCACGCATATTCTTTTAATTTTATTTTTATTTTTCATTTTCTTATGTCTATCTTCTCCTCTTTTTTCTCTTTCACTCCTCACTTTTTGTTTTGATTTTGATCAACCTTGATTTATGTTATGTTTCCTTCTCACAGCCCAAAATAAGAGCAAATGACTGTGGCTATTCTACGAGAATAGATCTCGCATGTGCAGTTCAGCCTTACCCAACAAAGAAGATCTATTAATACGACAAAGACGTGCAATGCAAGCAGCGAGAAACAAACACCAACAGAAGAAACGAAACAGCAAGGCGCAAGTGCAGGGATCTTCAGCTGCTTTGTTTTACCAAGATACCAGTCTGACAGTCATTAAACTATATCTGATACAGACTGTCGCAGGTATTTATTGCTTTGATTTTTTTTTTTTTCTTCCCTGTTCTTTTGCAGACATCCCAAGAGAGACAGGAACACAAACAAGACAGCATGCAGGAACAGTCGAGTAGATGAGTGCTGGCAAATAATTCCTCCGTCTGATAGTGTCACTCAATTACGACACCACAGATCATCAAGGCAGATAGAGGACAGACAACGGCACGGCGGCATGATATACCCCGGCGGAGGACAAGACGGATAGTTGTAGTTTGTGATTATGTTGATCATCGACAGTGACAGGCAATTCCCAGCCATCTCAACACAAGACACAGACACAACAACGTGCGGCAGTCGCCAACCGACACCTGGAATGCATGCCGTACAACACGAGAAAACTGTCTGAGCCAATGAAGCATGAAGCGTGAAACAAGCAGAAGGAGAGATGCAGTTAGGTGCAGGTAGACAGGCACAGACGCAGGTCCAAGTTGACAGGGACACAGACACAAAGAACCAGAAGCGACCGGCAAAGACGGCTCTGCTCTTCCTCTCGTCTTCCTCGTTTTTCTTGGTTTACTTTTAATTCTGCTTTTGATTATCCGTCTTCGCCCTCGACTTGCTACGACGGCATAGTGACTCAAATGACACAATCACCAAGAAAAGAGAACGGCTTGCCATAGCCATGGAATACAGATAGAATACAAATATAAACAGAATCAAGAAACATGGCTATGCAGCATCGACAACAGTGACATCACAGACACCACTATCGCTTCTGCTACCCGTCATAAACCACACTCTATTCATATCAAGGGCCCTTGCATCATCTCCGTTAATATAATCCGTCATCTACGACAGCGCCCATCTCATCTCGTATATCATCGCCAACAACCCTTCCCCAAAGTCTCACTCTTAAACTCCATTGACTCCGCCTCCTTTTGTCTGTCTTTTGTCTGTCTTTATTTTTGGCTGTCTTGAATCCAACTGTCTATCACTTCCCTCCCTGCCCAACAATCTACTATCTTGATCTGTCGTACGTAGATTGCTTGTCCTATTGCATATAAAGACTGCTTCCCGCCAAGATCCAGCTCGACACCCTCTTTATTCTCACCCTTAATTGCCAACAGTCTTAACCTTTTTATCTGTTCATCTTCATCTCTTTCTTCTTTATCCCACCTGTATTCCCAATCACCAACATGCGTGTCTCTGTCCTTCTCGCGACCTCGGCCATTGGCGCCTTGGCCCAGTCCGGCTCGGCCCCCGTCGTCACCTCAAACCCTGCCGGCGCCGCCTACACTGCCAGCCTGCCCGACAAGGCTTTCACTGCAGCTGCGTACCCGGACGGTGGCAATGCCGTCGGCAAGATCCTCGCAGAGTCCGCCCCAGGCGGCTCTGGCGTCAACTTCAAGATCTTCTTCTCCGGCTTGCCCAAGACCGGCGGCCCCTTTACCTACCACATCCACGCCAGCCCCGTGCCGGGTGATGGCAACTGCACCGCCACCGGCGCCCACCTCGATCCTTACAACCGCACCGAGAGCCCCGTGTGCGACAGCAGCGCCAAGAACACGTGCCAGGTGGGCGACCTTGCCGGCAAGTACGGCAAGATCACGTCGGACCCGTTCATGGCCAACTACACGGACCTCTACGCATCGACCGACCCGGCAAACCCGGCGTTTTTTGGCGACCTGAGTTTTGTGCTGCACTACCCCAACAAGACGCGCATCAGCTGTGCCAACTTTGAGGCCGTCAAGGGCTACCACCACAAGCACAATGCGACGGCGACGGGCGCGCTGCCGTCGGGCACTGGCTCGGCGAGCAGCACGGCGATGCCCAACTCCGTGGTGACGGCCGGTGCAGCAGCCAACAAGGCGGCCCTCATTGGTGTCGGTGCTGGCCTCGTCGGCGCTCTTCTGTTGTAGTCTGTCTTGTCAATAACTAATTATCATTTGTGCTTCTGCTCTCATTTTTTCCTATTCTATAATCAAAAGTCCACATAATATTCTACTGCCATGCGACACCTGAAACAGTTCGGCGAGTCCCGAAGCGTGATGCGAGCTGATCCGGCCGGTCGTGCCGACGAGGTTCTAGATGTGTGAATCAATGACCATCTTGCATAATTCTATGAGATGTTTTGCCACTGCAATGAACCATGGGATCTGTAGACAGACATGCGAATAGCGAACAATCATCAGGGAATAAGCACCAGCTTGTTTGTCCGATATGGAGACAGACAGCCTGATCAACAGGCAAAATCATATAGCCGATGATCACTCGTATTTTATGCTATGCTACTGTGTGCTGTGATATTGCGTGTTATTACACTCTCCATCTCCAGCCATGGATCAGGAATGTCGGGCAGCGCTTCCGGGATTTATGCAGTCGTTATACAGTCATCACTATGACTACGCCCGTCGTTTTGCTTGTCTGGTTCATTCGACAGAAACTCACCGACTGGAGACATATACTTAAAGAAATTGCAGCAAATGGCCGGATGTCGCATGCCTGGGTGGTATATCCGGGATCTAGGTTCATTGCCATGCACTGCAGATGTTTGAGGCGTGAGAACCGGCCAAGATGAGAGCCGGTCCGCCACCAAGACCTCAGAACTCCTCCGAGCGTTCAACACTCTCTCTGCATATTCTCACGCATATTGCATCCTCTGCAAGGAACAGCCCTGCTGGGAGACCGCACAGACGTCAGTGCGTGTGCGTTGTTGCAGGAGGATTTGACGTTTTTGAAGTATGTCACAGAGGTGGTGGTGGTATTGGAGGATGCAAGTGACATGTCGTCTGAACTGTCAGTGACCAGTGAGGAGAGATGGAACGTGTGCATCAAAGTGGTTGGCTTTCAACTTGGTCAAAACATTCGAAATCAATACTCTGACAGAACCATAGCCGGCGGTCAGTCCTCGGTGTTTTCAATCTGCCCAATCTGCCTGTATTCATTGCAGAGTGCAGAATATAAATTATAGTACAGCAAAGCTTTGTAATCGCGATTATAGAAATGCCGATGGCTTGACACGTCGCCATCTCGATCATCTGCCAAATGCCAGGGCTCAGACTGACTGTCGTGGCAAGTGAACAGCAGTTTGGGTCGCAAGTCAGCAGTTGACAGCTGGGCAGATGAGCAGCTTCAGCTCTTCGGGCATGTCGGTGTGTTGGGCTTTCTTCTGGTTATCGCATCTCACAGCGCATTGGATACTGCACATCTGGCTACTGTACCGCCATCTCCCAACCGAGCCTTGTATTCTTATCTGATGGTGCCTGATGTAGCTGACACAATAGAGCGATAAAAGTCCAACAGAATACAGAAAACAAAAAAATAAAAAGAGGACTGTTCTATCCTTCTAGAAGCCATTCTCGTAGATCAAACGACACGTGTATGGGCCGTTGTCAAGTATTGAGTATCGAAAACAGCATGTTTCGATATCGTGCTTTTTTTCAAATTTATTTCCGCGATTTCATGCCTTGATGCTCGTGCTCTGCTCTCACGAACCTAGCGACGATCAATTACGCGATACTATGCGGCACGCTGGCCTAAATGCGTAAATACGTCTTCTAGATCGGTGTTGCCGTAGGAGAAATAAAGTCTGGGGTCAACCGTGATAAAAGTCTGGGACTCTGGGGTAGATCTGTGCCGGACGGCGCACTCCCGCTGTAGACGGACTGTGAAGTAGACAAATGGACAAATGCTGGACGGCAGACGGTACGGCATGCAGCGGCTAGACGAACTCAGTGCGAAGATGAACTGAAGAGAAGAGACGAACAGAGACGAACAAAGACAGCATACCACCTGGTTACTTCCACCCGCCATACCACCCCGTGCCGCAAGATCTACTCCCTATTGCGACGGTTGCCTCTGGGTAGGATGTCTGCTGTCAACTGGATGTCTGCTGGAGAACGAGCTTAACCTGTCGGATTTGTAGAGTAGAGTGTCGGGTTGTCGGAGTTTCTCTAGACAAGTATCTTTCTCTTTTGGACATGCAAGCCGGTACATCGGAGGTATTCTACCGTTATCAATCTATTGTATATCCGTTCTCCATCTTTGCTGCTCGCTTTATTTAGTAACAATCTTGGTAATAACGACCTGCCTACTAGGTCACTGACGGCCAGCTCTCCAGATTACTGCTGCATTGTCTGCTGCGACGCTGCTGCATCCTTTGCCCCTTCGCTTCCAGGATGTGAGATGTTATCGTCAAGTAGCAGCAGTGCAATGTCCAAGTAATGCAAATCAGCAGTGAAAGAGAGCAATAAAGAGAGCAATAAACAGCACAAGCGATGTGATGGACAACACATGGACACAGCACTGCTGTCATGGCACTGCGCGGTGACGCTCCGTTGAACCCTGATCCCTGCCGACCAGCTGGCAGCGTGCGGTCGCTGTGGTCTGCTGTCAGACGACCAGCAAGTGAGGAGAAGTGAGGAGAGGCCGTACGAAGTAGAGAGGAGGCATCATGTGACAGCCTATCACATCTCGTTGCATAGTATTCGACAGTATTAATCAGAGAGACGGTGAAATACAATGAAAGCGGCTACTTTTCTCCGAAGTACCCTGAGTGCCAGCCACTGTCTGTCCATCGCATGACATCTACCAGGACATCAAACTCGTCCTTGTTGCTTCGTTGCTTCGTTCGCTTCGTTCTGCTGGCTGATTTTGTTGCATTTTCTACTGATTTGTTATGGAACAGACGATGATCGACTCCTGTGACGAGCGTCCGAACTCCTGTCTCGTTTTATTTTCTTTCTTCCTTTCTTCTTCTTCTTCCTTTCCTCTTCGGTTCTTCACCATCAATTTATCGACATAGATCGTTCATGCAACACCCGTCTGCCTCAAACCGAAACAACGCCTGCTTCTAGAACGTTTATACTCCGAGGAATGACCCGTAGAAGAATGTCAACACCTAATTAATACCTTAGATTTGCATTGCATTTCTCGATAACGTATACCATCTCTTGGCATCTTCGAAACGTATCGACAATTCAAATCAATACTCCTTGTATATCCACGGCGCAGCAGGCCGGCATCCCGACGCCTGATTGAGGCTGCCTCGAGTAGAGTAGTCGTGTCTCCTCGACGTGAGGCTGTGGCTGTGTCTTTGGTTTCATGTTGAAATATGTTTCGGTGCTTGCAATGCATACTCAGTACTAATAATGCAGCGAATGCGAATAATGAGCATGAGTAATCAAGTAATGAGTACTTTGTAAATGAATGCCATTTAAGCGCCAGCTATTAATCCTCATTAAATCCTCAATCAAGTTTGCAATAAGTTTGCATCAAAATTGCAGTCTGTCCTCAAGCTCTCGGCCTTATTCTGAGCCAGCTCGCTTTCTCCGCGAACTCCTTGGAGTCAATGTGGAACAAGTGCTCAAGAGAGTCTAAAAAGAGTCTAAAAACGTCCAAAGACAGTCAAGTCTGCTCCGTCGACCTGCCCAAGACGTAGCATCTGGCGGGAGTAGCACTGAGGCACTCTATCGACGGTGTAATTTCAGAATGCCTGCTGCACATCAGTCGCATACGATATACGGCTACAGGTGTCGAGCTCCGTGACTGTGCTATTGAGATACATCTTAGCTGCAAGGTACAACCGACTGCGAGCGTGTCATTCAGCTATTTGTAAGATATTTTGTATTAGTCCATACAGAAGTGACGTTGGGCCGAGTGCACGCACATGTCAGTGTTTCAGCATTTGTACCTTTTTTCACTCTGCGTCTATGCTCTTTTGGGTTCGTCTTTTGTCTGCAAGTACTATTCTACTTCATGAAATACTTTCTACTTTACTTCTACATCTACTTCGTACGAGTCGCTTCGGCTTACTGGAACTGACAAAGGCTTCCGTTTTATTTTCTTTCATTCTTGCTCTTCCTCGGTCTTGCATCGGCATATCTGGCCAACAAATGAAGATGAAGATATGCTTTTGACGAATGATGTGAAATATAATTAAATTAAACCAACGACGAGCTTTATCATACACAGCTTCAACATCCCGTCTTGCCGCTCTGGTTCTCGGTACTCTCTGTGCAACGGTGGCCTGTGTCATGGCCCAGCCTGTCGGTGATTTCGTCATCGCATGTGCTTCGGAGGTTTGATCTTTTTCTTTCTTTCCTCGTTGTGCTTTCCTGTCGTCTTCATGACATGGCATTCTTCATTTCCATTACCTATTGCTCTCAAATACACCCGCAGAGACTCCTAGCTCTCAGACTGAATCGGTCCATTGGATTGGCCGAGGAAGATACGAATTAACAGCGAGTGAAACCAAGTCAGAGCATAGAATATCCAGTACGAGTAGAGTCGAGAGTCGAGAGTAGAGAAAAGAATATAGTGAAAACACTGCCAACTCCGCCATTTGCATTTCACCATTTCGCCGCCGTTCATTGGAGATTCCCTCGGCCTATTATCCTCTTCGATGGCGTCTACTCTGATCGAGCAGCTATTGACCCCTGTCCTCCGCTGGCCCTTGTAGCACACCTCGAAAAATCTAACGGTCTAACATGGGCCGGGCCTAGCGTAGAGGAGAAAGGTTGTACTGGTAGAGAGCGAGTTGACGTGAGGGTTTGACTTGATAAGAAAGAAAGTTTTTGCGTATTTTATTTTCCGAGTTCTCCAGAGTCAAGAGTCAGATATGCTGGTAATTGTCGGGCAGAAACAGAGATGAGGCTTGAGGAAGGAATTCTTTTCTAACGAAAAAGAAAATCCGAGAAAAGAATGAAAGAAAATAAACACCTCATCACCTCATCACCCAACATTGCCACCCAACCTGTAAATATCTCATCTACACTACCATGCCCATCTCGTACGTTGTCGATTCTGGTTTACTCGTCTACAGCTGCAAACCCTGCATTGCAGAGCCGACGACTAAGCCAAAGCTCGGTGGTTTGCGTGGCCGAAGGATAGTCCATATTCCGAAATCACGGCTTTATTCGACGGCTGTTCGCTGACTGGCTGTCCCTCTTCCTTTGTCTAGTATCGACCACTCAAGCTCGATGCATCATACACCCTCTCCGCAGAGACACTCGCTCTTTTACTAGAAGACATCACACCTACTTCACTATGTACAGAATATGCATGCCCCTCCTACGTCGCATCACGCCCTCTTCATCTCACCCCCCTCTGCATGTTCATCTTTCATCTTGGTCTTTCGTCTTCTTTCTCTCTACTCTTGATTATTTGACTTTGACTTGCTCCGAATTTGATTTGAGTATCGGCTCTGCTATCCTGCCAGCCTTTTGAATTTACTTTCTCTTCCTCATCTCATGTAGCCAGGATCTCCATCTCGGGTCTCGCTCCGAAGGCACGAGCTGTCAAGAATCTGCATCCTTCAACTCTCTTCCACTCTCATCACCTCCCTGTTTGATTTTAAAATATTCCACATCACTCTTCTCTTCCTCTTATCCCCTCATGGGGTATTAACCTTGTTGGAGCTACCCCAACTCGTATAGTCCTTTGTATTTCTGTCTCTTTTATCCTCTCTACCCTTCCTTTTCCCGTCCCTCTCTCGAGTACATCTTCCTTAAGTCCACCTCCACATCAGCCTGTTAATCCCCTAGCCCCATACCCTCCCATCTCCACTGTTCGGTGATTCTCTTACAGTAGATGTACACTCTATTCAAACTGCACCTCTTTTATTTTTTACAATTTATTTGTTCTGTTTCTCGGTTATTTGCTTCCTCTGGCTTCGGAATAGCTCGTTCCTTGTGAGGTTCAAGTTCCGAATTCTCACAAGCATATGCCCTCGCTCTTCTGGTCTCCCATCTCACTTTTCAGACACTTCCTCTTCTCCATTGTCTCCCCATCTCCCCATAATCCCCGTCCCCCATCTATCCGTCTCTCCATCTCCATCTCTCCATCTCTATCCCCATTAACATCCCCATCAACACGTGCAGTTGCCGTCATTCCGCTACCGCATTCCGATCCGATCTAAGGAATAACACGGGTCGACACGGTAAAGTCTTAGTTTGTACTCTGTAGTTGTAGTTCTGTCTAGCCTGCTGTCTGCTTCTGTCTACTTTTGTCTAGCTTCAACGGCCTGCTCCCTCTTCTGCAACACTGCTACCTATTTTGGGCATTTGGGGAACAGCAACGGGGATCAGTATGGGAGCACGGCTGGAGCTGGTGGCCAAGGCACAAGCCGAGCCGTAGCCATGCAGCGTCCTCGAGGCTCTTGTGTTCAGAGGCTCTTATGTTCAACAAGAGGCTCTTCCTTTGTTGTGTTTCTGTCCTACATCTAGTTTTTTATATCCTTTTGAGTTTCTTTTCATTACCTTCTAATCATCTTCGCATCTCTTCACTTCTCTCATCTTCAAACTGTCTTCTCCCAACTTCATCAAAGCCTTAGGCTCTTCCTACTAGCCTGTTAATCGCACACCGGTGCTTACTTGGATGTGATAGTCCCTGCCCAACTCTTTATTTTTTATTTTTCTCATTAGTCCAATAAGTACCATGTATCAAATCATACACGTCTACCTCTGCACTCTCTATGCTCGAGTATTCACCCTGGCTGCTTCATGTACAGTTTATCCACAACTTTTCCCAGAGCCTATTTTCTTTATTCATTCACCCCCCTTCCATACTCCTTGTAAAAACACTAATAATATCTCTGCTATTACTATCCTCTTGAAGCTTCATTTCTCGCACCACGTCAGGCTTTGCTTCTTTTGTTTTATATAATTTATAGGTCTAGTTCTGGTTCTAGTTGACAGTTTAGGTTTGCAGTCCAACTCATTCTTAACTCCAGCACATGCATTCTAGCTCCCATCAAATATTTTTCACACAAACTACTTGGCCTTCTATGCTATATATTCTCGCATCATAAATATATACTCCGTCTATCCATACTCCCAGCTAATAACTCCATTACTCCATTTGCCATTATATTTACCCTACACATCCTCTTCTGCCTCAACACACCTCTCTGACAGCCATACTCACACAACTTTAACCACCGGCTTCGTCTGGGCTTGATACCGGGTGTTCTTGTGCAAGCCAGTTCCCCAGACCGTCGACTGCACCTCCTCAACCACAACTCAAGTCAACACTGCGCACACATCTAACCAAACTTTCTTCGGAACAGGTTGGGTCCCAAACTCATATACTCTGTATGCTATAGTCGACCACATTGTTCCACGTTTCGACACTCACGTCCAATACTTGTACCCATCTTACTTGCCGCCTCGACTTTGCAGAGCCTACGCCTTACCTCGACCTCCTCAGCTGGCAAACTGAGAATATAATCTCCATCGTCCCTCGACTTGCATCAGCTATCCTCACCCATCTCCAGACATCTTCACATCTTCACATCTTGAACACTCATACCCCAGCCTCAGCATTGTTACCCACTCCTTACTTCTACTTGCTCAACTACTTCTACTTGGGCTTGTCTCACGCTTTTACCTATATATACTACCTTCCTACTTGGATCACCACCTCAACGCCTGCACTTACACGCACTCACTGAAAGTAAGTGACGACCTCAGACCGTAGTTATATGGCTGCCGTCGCCCCTCTTCTTTCTCTCAACACAACATTCGGTATTGGGGGTCTGTTGCCGCTGTCATCGACTACTCGGAGTCTATTCGTCTGACTACTCGTCACACTCGCCGTCACACTACAGTCTCAGTTTCTTCACTATCACCACAACCGCTTTGCTATCACACCGCCTCAATGGCCGATATTATGTCCTACCGCTACCCTGCCTCGTCGTCGAGCGGGAGTGTCGACTACGGGTCTCTCCCGTCGCTCAGCCATCCCCACAACGGCTACCATATCTCTGCCGACTACAGCGGCAGCCCCTCGCCCCATGGTTCGTCGGAGGCTACCCGTCAGTTGGCTTTCCTAAAGAAAATACTAACACGCCCAGCAATGTCGCAGTCTGTCATGCAGTCGCAGGACCATGGCGACCACAGCGCCCTGGCCGGCGAAAAGAGACGAAACAAGCTCGGCTACCACCGCACCTCGGTAGCCTGCGGCCACTGCCGCCGTCGCAAGATCCGCTGCATCCCCTCGCCCAACGACCTCCAGGGCCGCTGCATCAACTGCATCCGCCTCAAGAAGGAGTGCAGCTTCTACCCGGTGGACCAGCAGCCGCCGCCAGACACCAGAAAAAACTCGCGATCTTCGGTAGGCCATTTATTTTCGTCAGCACACTCAGCACAGTCACAGTCTCAGTCAAAAACACAATCACAAACACAAACACAACCCGCGCCGGTGCAGAAGCCTTTGCCGCCGCCAATGGCTTCTCTCAAACTAGAAACACTAGCCAATGGCAAAATAATGCCTCCCCCTGCACTGCCGGGCCGCTCTTCATCATTCTCTCTACCTTCATCTTCAGTATCTACATCTCCACCACCTCTCTCCGACGCGCATATTGTGCCGAGCCATTCAAACGTTCAAGACACTCGTCAGAACCCTCCGCTGACCATGCCTTCGATCCAGACAATGGCGCCGCCCATGAAGGAGCCCTACTCCCCCGACAAGAGTAAGTTATTTTCCCTCTGAAATTCCACGACGATAAGCACTAACAAACAGTATCTGGGAGAAACTCGTTTGACTACGGCAATGGCCTGAACAACTGGATGGCCGATGCCAGCCCCAACCCCTCAAAGGAAATGGGCTGGCGTTCCTACGAATCACCCATGACGCCCTCGTTCCCGCCAACCACTTACACTACCCACAACCCGGCCAACTGGACACCACAGTCGGAATCCGCCGGCTCCCGCACCGGCGAAGATCTCTGGTCCTACCCCCAGGGACCACCCCGGTCGCTCTCCTTCAGCTCGGATACCATCTCCAGCCACCAGCAGTCATACCCGTCCATTTCTCAGATGACACGAGGCGCCCACCACGGCAGCAGCGCCGGCAGCGCCAACGGCGGCTCGTCGTACGACCGCAAATCCAGCAGTGCTGCGCTGTCGGACCACCTGTACAACTCACCCGTGTCCACAGCCACAACGATCCCCGGTGTCGATAGCATCGGCACGACCTACGACCAGCAGGCGTCGCTGTCGGCTGGTTCCGTCTACCCCGTCTCTAGCTGGACCAGCGATCCCTACTCGTACAGCAAAGACGTGGCCGACCCGTCGTATGTCAGCTGGGCCACCGACACGAACCCACCCGCCAGCGAAGCGCACGCCGCGTCGTCGATGTACTACACGCGGTAGCTTTCCGTAAAATAGCGCACGCAGGTATAGTCAAGCAAAGGATTGGTTTCTTAAGGTACAAACAAAGGTATATGGGTTATAAGGATGCGATTTTCAGTTTCAATTTGATTTGGGCCAGGCGGCCAGGGAACGGTCAAGGTATCAGGGACACGGAAATGGACATGGACAAGAAGGGATCAGGTTAAAGCGCGCATATCCCTCGCCGGAATCATTTACTCAACACACAACAGGCGTCCATCATATTTGAGTTTTTAAGGGGCATTTAAAATCTGTCAAAATGCATAAAAAAGCTTAGCGGTTTTGTTCTTTTGGTTATTTTCTCATCTTCTCATTTTTGGTTATCTTTCTTATTGTTGGTTACATTACGTACATTTTGCCATATTTCGAATAGTTGTGAATTAGATGATTTTTGATAATCTAGATGAATAACCAGCGTGCAAAGTGAAAAAGCCGTCGTCGAGTTTGATGCTTTGAGATTATGTGCGTGACTCTTGTTCTGCCGTTATTTCGTCCGTTCTACAGCCATTAACTATCATTAAATGCAGAAAAAATGGCTAGATAAAATACCGCTTGATTGACATAATAAATCTGGGATTATTTAACTGCAAAATACAAAATACAAAAGGACTCGCTGTCGTTATCATTACGCAGGTGCCGTGTTCAGCTTCCTGCATGTGGCCCGTTTCGGCCGACTTCCCTTGCCGCATATGCATATCAATGCACGGCAGGCTAGATGGAGGAGATCTGGGAAAACTTGAGATGGGCGGCGCGCGGGAATGCGGCATGCGGTCACCTTGCCACACCATCCCGCGTCCCCCACAGACGGTAGCGTCTCGTTTGTCGTCTGCCCAGATGTCCAGGTTGTCCAGATTCCTCTGTGTAGATTCTAGATTCTACACTTGAATCCTGGGTCGGGACAGATCCTCGGCCCGCACCGGATTGCGGCAGACAAGTGGAAAGCAAAACAAGGGTCTTGTGTCGGCTGGGCCACCCGCCGTGGCACCCATCGGAGAATTAAAAAGGGGTATGGACACAAAAAAGAATAAACCAGAAAATAACACAAAAACCAACCTATGACGACGCTTCCATCCGCCATAGTAGCACAATCAGGGAGATGTATGCAGCGACGCTCAGCGCAGTCAGTATTGTCACGCTGTTGCCGCTCGTGCGGAATTTCTTCTTGGTGATCACGCGCGTATATATGCCCTCGTGTGTGAGCACGTGGTGCCCGTCGTGGTCGTCGAGCTCGTCGGTTTCCTTGGCCTCCTCTTCGGAGCTGAAGAATTGCCGATTGCCCTCGTACCGCCGGTAGATGGCGACGAGCATGACGGCTGCACCGTAGACGGCAAACAGGGCGCCGATGGCATAGAACTCAGAGTTGAAGATCTTGAGCACGACGAGGGCGAATGAGAACTGCGACAGGGCCGTGCGCATGTAGGCGCCCTCAAAGGTGCGCTGAGCAGCACGAATTTCGACGAGCCTGTATGTTAGCGGCCGTGCATTTAGAATAAGACAAGGACTTACTCTTCGGGTGTCAGAATGACAGACCGGGCACGGTGAAGCCGCAGCTGTAGCCGGTCCTCGGGGTGAGGATACAGTGCCTATCGCGGGGGTTAGCAGTGCTAAAGGAGAATGGAAGGACAATGCGTAGACAAACCTCGAACATCTTGTTGTTTTGAGTGTCAAGTAATGCAAGAAAAAGAAAATAGAAAGAAGAGGTGAAGGAAAAAATAAGGATAAGAGGAAAAGATGAAATGAGTCGTGTGCCGCTCAAGATGCAAAAACGCGATTAGCCTGCTGGATGGCACGATAGTGAGCCAAGTTTGTGCCACAGCTTTAACAGCTCACAGGGCCTCTGCAGGCTGTAACAACAATGCTTCGGAGTCGAAATATGTCCTTGAAGATCTTAGAACTTATAGTCGATTCCTGAAATGTATAAATCGGAATGATAGCATTCATAAAAATAACTTGGGAAGGAGCGGTCGCAAGAAACAAGTCGGTCGCTCTTTCTTCATCTCAACTTCAGGTCTGCCGCGGGACGTGCCGTGAAATGAGTGCTGTATTTTGAGAGCTTACAGTACACGTGACGTTACACGTGCAGCACAAACCACTAGCGAATCAGGCAGCTCGGCAGCCTTATCACCCTTACAGCAACTGTAATGAGCTGTTATTACGCACTGGAGCGCTATTTACTTGCTATGGTATCCACTCATGCTACAATTGCGCTCTCCCATTGGCCCATACACAGCCGTCTCCCTCTTGATCCAGTCCACAGCGAGACACGCCGTCGACACCATTGACATTGAGACACAGAAACCTGGCCCAGCTATCTGCAATCTGCCTGTCTATCACTGCTAGCCCGAGCCGATCGCCCTTGACCATTTGACGCATTTTCACGCACCCGCTATCCTTCGCTGTCTCTCCATGCAACGTCGTCGCCAGCCATCCCATCCATCCTCGACATCGCCATCCCAGACCACCGACGACCACTACCTCTCTCCCTCTTCGGGTCCCATCGAGCTACGCGACCGCCAGCGGCCTGTCCACGGAACCAGCAGCAGCATCAGCGGCCTGTACCAGCGCGCGCCCTCCGTGCCCGACTCCTACCAACCTCCGTCCTCGCGCGTCGCGTACGATCCCGACGACATTATATTCATCATGAAGCCCGTCGTGAGCGCCATCCAGGCATGGTCCTGGTGTGTATATGATCCAAAGAGACTCCAGGCATCCATCGTGAATTAACTAACAAAACAGTGTCGTCATTTCGGCATTTGCCATCCTGATCCTGTCCATCCTGGGCCTGCTGTTCAAGAACAACCACCATGAGATGGTCGGCGGCATCGAGGACCCCGAGAACGGCCCCGAGGTTGCGGCCACCATCTTCACGGCCGTCCTGATCTACATTGTCTTCCTCGTCTTCTGCGGCCTGCAAGGCATGCTGCATCTGCGCGAAAACCGGCGAGGCGCCATTGCGTTGTAAGACGGCCATACAGCAAATCCACACGACGACCACATATCTTTTCTACCATATCAACCATCTTCCGCTACAGCCCGACCAGGGTCTCTTGACTGCTTGCTGGACTATCCAGCTGATTTATCGCCTTCGCTATGACATTTCCTGAGCGCGGCCACCACGAGCCAGCCAATACCAAGGACGAATACTCCGAAGCATCTTCATCGGCAATAGCTCGGAAGTGGCTGGCAAGGGACTGGCAAGGATCAGGAGCACCTGCGTCCGTCTGCTGCTAAGCTGTTGCTCATCCATGGGTCGAGCGTGTCTGTAATATAGTAGGCGGAGGGACACTATCCCTTCATCGATCTTCCGTCTTTTCTTGCATCTCACTTATTCTCAGAATCATCTTTTTCCTTTCTGTTTCTTTATATTAATAGCATTTCGCTTTTGCACTTCTACAATCCAAATTTTGCTTACATACGCAGCTTTGACGTTGGTCGGTTATGTAATAATGGAATCTCTGACCAGGCAACTGCATCTGACGCTCTCTACAAAAACTTCTACTATCGGAAGGAGCGCTTTTACAAACGGAAGGAGCGCCTCAGCAGACGGAAGGAGCGCCGGTAGCTCCTGCCGGGTTTGAGGACGTGCAACTAGTTGCCGGTGGTAAGTGCAGCTCTATTAACACTTCAACTGAAGGGGAATTGAGCCCCAAATAGTCAACTTTACAAAACATATTTCCTCCCCCCTCTTCCCTCTTCTCTCCGTGTCTCCTTCTCTTCTTCTTCTCCTTCTTCCTCTTCCTACACACGATCGCCTCTCACCTTGGTGGTCTATCATCACTGCCACGATGCATCTCGACCTTTACCCGCCAGTCGGGCACGTTTGCTCCGTGTGTGCGTCCAAGACCGGCCTCAAGTATTGCACGGGCTGCAGAGTCGTTCAGTACTGTGGTGTCGAGCACCAAAGAAAGCACCGGAAAGAACACAAGGTCGCATGCAATGCTATCTTCTCAAGTGCAAAGCAGCTTGGTGAAACCAATCCCACCCTAGTCAGCGCCTACAGTCAGGCCAGGTACAAGGTCGTGGAATCGCTTCTCCGGGTCCAAACGGTGGACGCTATCGGGATGGCACTTCAGCACTGCATAAAGCTGCTGACATTGGTCCCCACGGATGACCTTGGCGTTCGTGACATTGTCCCCAACCTACTCATCCGAACTGACCGCGAGCAAAACTGCTATGATTTTATAATGGTGGTCTCTCTCCTTATCCACAAAGCCGGCATTTTCCAGCAAGGCCGGCCGCTTCCTGAGCATTGAACGAGCAGATGCATTGGAGCCCATCACCGAGTTGGATCTCGACAGTCTCAGCCTGTGCAATCTGGCTACCCTGACGCTGCTCAAGACCAGGCTGCGCCTGGACGTACTCGAGCAAGAAAGAGACACAAGCTACATGAGCTTTGGGGGATTGTCCCTTGAGTCCAACCTCCCTGATCCTTTTGCTCGCAAGATCGGTGATGTTGTTCGCGAATTGATCGACAGAAAACCATTCGACGCCTTTGAAATCCAGTACCGAGCCAACATGCTGAAGACTCAATGCCAGACTCTCTGTAAGAAGATCCAAAACAACAACCCTTACTTCTGGGACATCCTGGCCAGCGATAGCAAAACGAGCCCAGCCAAGCCGGCTCGGTGCTTACCGGGCTCCGAACAAGAGGCAATCATGGCTTCTAGTCACTGCAAGGCTGCTTGGAATGAGTCGGATGACGCGTTGAGAATGGCTCAGAGCATCACCATTGAGTACGCCAAGCTCTATACGAGCCCAGTTGAACCAGCTGGTTTGGAGAGGAAGTGTGGCGTCGGACGTGTCTTTGCTGGCCTATTTGAAAGCAACCAGTCCCCCACATCCATGTTCCCACCGGCTCAAATTGCAGGCAGTCATGAAATTCGCTTCGTTCATGTGCACGACAACAAGAAGATATTGGTGTTTGTGGATGGTGCCTGCTCGAACAACGGGCAGTCGGGTGCGCGTGCCGGCTGGGCTGTTGTGTACGGCCTGCAACAGCCAGGCAAAGATCAAGATCAAGGTTTTGCGTCGGGACGGCTCGAGGCCAAGGGCCCCTTTGACGATGAGTTCACGGCAACAAACAACCGGGCCGAGTTGCGGGCTGTCATTGCTGCTTTGCGCCTGTGTGACTGGACAGACACCAAATGCACAAGTCTTGTTCTTGCGACTGACTCGACCTATGTTGTGGACGGCATGACCAAATGGGCTAGGAAATGGATCACACAGGAGTGGAATCTCAGCGGTGGTGGCAAGGTCAAAAACCGGGACTTGTGGGAGCTGCTCCTTGGTGAAATTGAGCGATGTGATGACCTGGGATTCAGTGTCAAGCTGTGGAGGATCCCTCGTGAAGAGAACGCCGCTGCTGACGAAGCGGCGAAGAATGCCTGTGGGCTGCCAGCGAAGGCCGAGTTCACAGATACCACCATCGACGCTCCTCGTCGTGCTGGGGAGATGCCGACCTTTCTGGGCCTGTCCCTGCAATTTTCCAAGCCTGAGCAAGACTTCTACCTGTCCCTGGTTTTGGCAAAGCGTGACATGAAAATGGTAACGTCTGAAGAGGCAGCACTGTCGATCCTGGCACAAGCCAAGCACCCGTTGGTCATCATTGCCGCCGACGGAGAGTTGGCCAGACACAAGGTGCTTGCGGAGCGTGTCATAGACCACGTGCGCAGGGGTGCTACGCTCGTCTTGACAGGTACTTGCATGAGCTATGTCACGATGGACGAGAGCGCTCGCCTCTTCGCAATGATGGGTCTCCCAGCTAGATTCGCCGAATACACGCGATACGATATCAAGCTGCAGAAGGACGCAGTCGGAAGCCGCCTCCTGCCCGGCATGGACAAGGAGATCTATATAAAGGCATCGTATCTGAGAGGCATGCCTAAATCGACCATGTGGTATGTTGCGGAGAGCAACTCCGGGCTGTCTCCGGTAGTGTTCTCGCCGCTCGGCAAAGGCAATGTCGGCATAATCGGAGACGTCACTCAGGATAAGACCATCAATCTGGCTTTTCTGGCAATGTGTGGTCTTGGAGGCGAGGTTGCAGGACAGTGAAGGTAGCTTTGGGACAGAACAATCCGCGATAAGTGAAGAGATAGTTATGTAGTTGAGAATCTGTTTTCTACTTGTTTCGTCTACATCAAAAGTCTTCTCTCGTTCTTGATATGCAGTAACTCCGTACGCACAGCCGCATCAATACTCAACTATATAAACAGTCCGAACACTCGTTTTTCCATGTACGGCTATAGATATTAGAAAATGCGGGATCCCGTCCGCTCTCCCACACTCATACCTAGTTCTAGGTACCATCCTAACACTTCACCTGATTTGCTCGTGACAATTAATATGCAAATCCCCTAAAGTACTGTTTCGTGACTTACTTCGGAAATGGGCTGTTAAAAAAACGAATAAAAGCACCAAAACTACACCGAGTCACTTGTGATTCTAGCAGCTTTCTAAAGACATCTTACCGCCAGAAGCTTCAGTCTTGTCGTCCTAGAAATTGTGGCATGTAACTTCCATATTATGTATGGGGGCCTGCAAAACAAGGCTAGAATATCGGAGACATCAGCCCCTTTGTTTGAGCCGTGTCTGCCACAACAGATCATAAACCTACCACACTCCCTCCCGAACCTTTTTTTCCCTCAAGAACAAAAGAACAACAATGGACATTTTCCCAAACCCCAGACCCATTGGCGCGGGTCTTGATGGCGAACTCATCGCACTCAACAGCTGCGTGGCCGTAAAGATCCCGCGAAAATTAAACGAGAGTTGCGGATTCAACAAGGAGCAAGAGAACATCGACTTTCTGCTCGGGGGCTCCAATCGTTATGGCCGACCGCACCCAACCCCCTACCTCATTCCCTACCTTTATCTGGCGCCCCAAAAGGCTATTTTTATGATGCGTGCCAAGTACGACCTTCGAACTGTTCTGATGCGCGAATACGTCTTGGATATGGACCGGACTACTCGCTGGATGGGCCAACTCTGCGCGGGCGTTGCTTTTCTCGAGCGTAAAGGTATGGTCCACGGAGACCTGCGACCTGACAACGCCTTGGTCGACTACAATGATAATATTCGCATCAATGACTTTGGCTATACCACAATGCCTATCGGCAAAGAACATTTCGGCATTAGTGAACCGTTCGGTCGGCAGCTAGGGCCAGCTGAGGGCGTGGATTTTGACGCATACAAATATGGAATCGCTGGTCCGCGGACTGAGAACTTTGCCCTAGGGTCTATCTATTACTGCCTGTTAAGGGGATATTACCCATACGCAAAAGAAGAGTACGATGGGAAGACATTGATGAGAATGTTTAGCCTCAAACAATTCCCGGAGCTAGGGGCCTTTCCTGAACAGGACCAGATAATCTCGCGATGTTGGGAAAACTATTACAAGTCTGTTGCAGAATTGGAGCAAGTTTTCCGCGATATGAAGGACGGAACCGAATGGTACTATTTCGAGCCGGAGGACAAGGCTTGGCTTGCTGATCAGAGGCGTATATGCGAGGATTATGTTGCTGCGGGCGGTATAGAGGCTCTGAGAGACTACCGAGAAAAGCAGAAGGAGAGATTTCGTTTAATACAAGCCCAGCGGGAGGTTAGGGAGGAGGCAAAGAAGAAGGCTAAACAGGAGACTAAGCAAGATGAGAAATAAAGAATAACTTTCTATGTTGGCAATCTGTCTTTCTACAATGGTTTATATGAAATATTATTTAACGGCCTAACAGTGGTACAGGCAACTTGATCATCCAGTGAATTAATTATTCTCTTTCCAAGACCCATCCACCTTAATCCACTTTCCATCATCCTGGCAGCCCTGGCAAGGCCAGTGGCTTCGGGTTGGCCCGTGATACACTCTCTCGGGATCGTTCCCGCATGTTTGTTCGGGTGAGTTTTCGGCTACCGGGCAATACTCCGGCTCGGGATTCTCAATGTCGACGATATGTCCGCAGAGGTGCTTCACAGGGCTGGATATGACGATCCGGCATCCGTCGTAACTGAAGATAGTAATTTATGAGCATTTGATTTGTGGAAAGATACACTATTTAGAGTTGTAATACTAACCAAGTCGGCATAATGGCTAGGGGGGTGTAAATGTTTAATAATTGCGGTTTCTTTTGATATTCTACACTGGGAAAAACAAGTACACCCAACTTAAGCACTGATAGCTATCAAATCGCCCAAAACCTCGTCTGCAGACTGATACTTCCGGAGCCAACATTTTCGAATGACAGACCCTGCGGGAAGCTTATCTACATCTTTGGGATACACATCTTGTGACAGCAGTTGATCAACTCTGGCCTCAAAAGAAACACGCTCTTCCGTAGTCTTGAGCCGCCCGGGGGTGTCTTTGTATGGCCAACGGCCAGTATAGATGGTGTACATGATAGACCCGAGACCAAAAATATCCGTTACCTTGGAGACATTGTTGTTGAAATGTGGGTGGTAGAATGGCGTGCTCGGAAGCCCTTCGCCGTCGACTTTGATATCGTTGCATAGCGATCCGCCAAAGTCGCCCAGGAGCAGGTCTAGACAACCAGGCGTCGACTCATGGACAAAGACGTTTCCAGGGCACATGTCTGCGTGTATGACCCCCAGTTTGTGGATATGGATCAGCGCTTCTGTCAGATGTAGACACCACTTGTAGGCCAAACTCTGGTCAATAGCAGGATGGGTATCGAGATAGTCTTGCAAGTCTCCGTGGCTAGCTTCTCCTAATAGAAGCGCCGTAGGGTGTGCGCCGGACTTCCCAAGAAACCTAATTGTTATCAGTCGAGTCCCTACGGCATACGAATCAAAAGCTCGCCTTACTTGACTATACGTGGATGATCGCCGAGTCTCTGCAAGATGGCGGATTCGGTAGAGAATGCGTTTTCGGCATGTTGTTTCAGGCTTGGATCTTTAAAGTTATGAGGGGTCTTTTGAACCACACCTTGGCCGACCACCTCAACCACGGAGGTTGACCCGTATGGTATGATATCAACAGTAGAGCTGATAAGTGGTCGCGTCGCGTGGCGTGAAGAGAAAGTTGCTGGAACATTAAGGCAAGGCGATGTTAGATGCTTTGTAGTGGGAGAATAGCGGGGCTTTGACAAGCATATATATCAAGGGCTATGACATGGGGTAACAGATGCAGTGGTGGGAGGGCGTCTGTGAACCTCTGTCGCTGTCTTTGGAAAAAGATTGTATTTATCATATGTCGTTCTTTCCAGACGTATACGTTGCTCAATAGTTTCGAAGCATCATATCTCATCTTCTCGATCATCTACATTGATGACAAAATCCATAACACTCCTACTGTGTCGAGGAGACTGACTCGCATGCCCTACATGATCAAATAAATTGTGTATATACTTGTGGTTCGACAGTTCAATACTTGATACTTCAACACTTTGACTTTTCGTCTCATCTGCTCCGTTCGCAAGGCGTTTCGATACCTGCACCATCAATACCTCCTTTACTCCGACGGTGTCAGTAGCTTGTCCACGGGCAACTTTGTGTTCCTCGGTCCGCGCTGCCAGCCTGGCGAGTATGGTCCGATAATCTCCGAGTGGTCCACGAGCACGCCGTTCTTCCAGTTGCGTGCCAGCGGCTGGCTACAGAAATCAAAGTCCGCCAGCCAGAGAAAATCGGCTACGGCCGACACCCGTTCGCGGTCCCTTGCGTCTTTTGCAGCCTTTGCAGCTTGCCGGTCCTCCGCAGTATCGCTCGCGTGCTTCTCTGCTTTCTTTGCTGCCTCGTACTTTGTCTGGCTTGTGCTGCTCCGTGTGTTGTAGCGCCGGGCAACGGGAGCAGTTGTCCGTCCGTTTGGACTTGTCATCTGGCACTGCCTTCCTTTACTACTGCTGCCGTCGCCACTCCCGCTGGCGTCGCTGTCGTCACTGTCATCACTACGTATATACTCGTATACAATGCCGATAAAGTCGCTGCGGGTCTGGTCAAATTGGCGATGTGTTTTGCGGTCGGCGTGGAAGCCGTACGAGCGTATCTGGCGCGGCATCTTGTCTATCAGCTCATGCACGTTGCAGCTCAGCCAGCCGTAGCACTGAGCAAACCGCGGCATGCTCGTTACAGGTACCAAGTCGGGTGGTGGTGGCTTGTTCATAGCGGCGCGCTGTTGCTGGCCGCGCCGAAGCTCTTCTGAAAACGAAAAGAGATTGTCGGACGCAGCGAGAAAGTCCATTGGATTTGGATTAACCAGGGGAGGCACGGTTGCCGCCGAAGTCTCCGAAGTCTGATCCATAGATGCGCGCAGTAGCTGCAGCAGCGCGGCGTTCTGGCACTCGCGATGGACGGCAGAGTACTCGGGGTACTCAGGAACGAGGTCTGGAATCCAAAACTGTCTGTAGTTAGGCCTATCGTATGATGGGGGAAAGACTCAACAAAGGGAACGGAAGCGGTGACGCACGAGCTTTAAAGCAAATTGTCCCTGGTCGCCAAAGTGAACGCGGTAAACACAGCCATCCGTGCCAGCCCCAAGCAATCTGGCTCGTTCCCAGTCGATCGTGTCGATGTCAAACGGACACTTGCGCAAGCGCGGCATAGCAAGATTCTGCAGTGTCACTGGCGCCGTGGTGGTCACGTCCATCAGCTCATCGCTCATGCACGGGTATTGCTGAAGGAAGCGCCAACGGCGCCCTAACGTCATCGAATCCACACGCCGGTCCATCTTCGTAGATGTTTGCTTATATAAAAACAGATGTGTGCCGCAACTTCTCCTTAAAGGGCGTGTCGAAAGATAAAAAGGTCGCTATGTATGAGGCACAAGTTGTGCTTGGGTGCCTTTTGTGGCTGATTATGACACGTTTACTTTGGAACCCAGCCTGACTGGTATGATTATGTTTTGACGTCAATAGTCAAAAAAATTAGGCGTCGACAAGAAGTTCTCATAGCCATACTACGACTGCTAAGTATGCATCACAACAATGTTTCTCATGATGTAGTTGGTGCTGAGTTTAATCTAAAACTACATCGATCACCTGTGCCGAGGAGATGGCTGACAGATCTAACATGATCAAGCGAATTATGTAAATATTTCTAGTTACTTCAACAAATCAAGACTTTAAACTGTTCGTCTCATCTGCTCCATCCGCGAGGCCTTTTTTGCATCTCTGTCGTTCGTCTGATATCATCAGATTTGTCTAGTTCTATTCCCCGTCCATTTGCCAAAGCCGTTCTTCTCCCCGATTTCCCCACCTGCTGCCTGCACTGCCTGGCCGACACACTTTAATTCCACTACAATCCCGCTATCCTCGCCGTTTCATCACGCCAGTGAGCACCTAGTCTGCGCCGGTTACACGCCGCGCCAGAGCTAGTGTGCACGCCCCAGAAAGGCTGATTTGTGCCCCTGGATTGGCGTTCTTTGTGCTGATTCTCAACCTCGTGGATTGACCTTGTGATTTTAGGCATCATTACCCTCGGCTGTTTGGTATCGTGAGTTTTCTTAGTATTATATGCGATAAACTTCACGATGCCGAGAGTGGGGACGATGCCTTCTATCAGACACCGGCACTTTCCCTTCTCTGTAGAATCACCATAGCGGCAGGAGCATCGCACGTAAGTCTTGACCGTGATGCTCCTGCCTCGCATTACCTGCCGTAACTGGAAACAGCTCCAACGCTCCTCCCAACATCACGTCTTGGCGAAACCAGCTGAATATCATTCAGGAAAGAGCGACCCCTCGTCGTCTTAATAGAATCAAACCTCTGCATCTGCGGCATCTTCACCGCTATCCCACTTTCTCCCCTCAGCTTTAGCTTCATTTCCCTGGCTTTGTTTTTGCGGGTTTCGTCGTCTGATGCCCGCTTCTTCTCGCTTGTCGTTTCTTTATTCTATCAGCTGCGGCCCCATCTCTCCACGCTTGTCCACACTATCCTGCATCTGTTATTCCCCTTTGGGTCGGCCAAGCTCGCTACTCAACGCGTGCACGTCATGTCGCATTTTGGCTTTAAGACATAGAGTAGTATATAAGCTGGGTGTGACGCTCCAGGCCGCTGCAGCTCCATCGTGAACGACCGTGCATGGAGAGAAAGGCAGCAGTGGCAGCCTGGTCAACGACATCAAGTGTTTTGCATAAAAGTAAACTTCAAGCTCGCTCCAGACTTGCTTCTCTCGTGAGACTATTTCCAGGAGCAAGAGCTTTCAGCTTATCTTCATCTTTGCTGCAAGTCTTCCTAACCAGCTCTGCTCTTTGTTGGTTTGGAATCACAAATATTGGCTTGGCTAACATACAGCAGCTCTTCCCCTCCTTTTACATCCATATATCTAGCTAATCTGCATTCACCTCGCAAGGCTGCACTCAGAGACTTTTCTTCGGCTTTGCAACGACAAAAGCAACATTCGGTGCCTGTGCTTTCTAGTGCATTCGAAAACATGACGTTCACCGAGATACCTGCTGTGCCGGCTCCCCTGGCTCAGCTGCCGGACTATCTGGCCAAGCACCCAGATACTCCCATCACCGAGCTGCTCGAGCCCTACCGCAAGTATGAGGCCAAGCTGCGTGAGGTCTACGCCCAAGAGCCCAGCCATCCGGCTCTGAAAGACCCGTACATCAACGTGGTGCCTCTCTTTAACGAGACTAACCCCAACCCCAACATCCTCATCCGTGCTCGCAATCTTGAGGCTGAGTCCGAGGAGGAAAAGTCCAAGTACATCATGGCCCTTCCCAAGGAGAACCGCCGCCTTGATGGCACTCTTGCGGTCGTGCCCACTTTCCAGGACTTCCAAAACAACTTTGCCGTCTTCTCCGAGTCTTCTCTCAGCGAGGTTGGCTGGGAAAACATCGTGGCGGCTGGCTCGTCGGTCGTCAACTGTCTGCTGCCCATTCCAAACAAATACAGCAACTCGCGCCGCTCTCTGCGCGAGTTCTTCCATGAAAAGTTCGCGCCGGCATCTGACGTCGATCTTTTCCTGTACGGCCTCAATGAGGAGGAGGCAGTCGAGAAGATCAAGCAAATTGAGAATGCCGTGCGCGATTCTATCTTGTCCGAAACAACGACTGTCCGCACCAAGCATGCCATCACTATTTGTACGACACTCACCTGAGCGCTCACATTATTTCATCCATGCTAATTTTATTATAGGCAGCGAGTACCCAACTCGGCACATTCAGGTAAGAATATTTGGACATTTGCTCCCCTTTGTCATTCTAATCAGGTCAGATTGTGCTGCGCATCTACAAGTCCGTGTCTGAAATCCTCACGGGCTTCGATATTGACAGCTCGTGTGCGGCTTACGACGGCAGCCAGGTCTACTGCACTCCGCGTGCTCTCCAGTCCTACATGACCCAGATCAACCATGTAGATCTCACGCGCCGCAGTCCGTCCTACGAGAACCGTCTTTCCAAGTACAGCCACCGCAACTTTGAGGTTTACTGGCCCGAGCTGGACCGCTCGCGCATCGACCCTACCATCTTTGAGCGCAGCTTCAGAAAAACTCTCGGTCTTGCACGCCTCCTTGTCCTTGAACGCTTGCCTACATCGGAAACTCAGCAGGAATACGCTCAGCAGCGCCGCCGGGAGCGCGGCCGCCCAGTCAACTACATTCCACCCGCGGGTTTGCGAGGCAACATCAAGGATGAGCACATTGACGAAGTGGCCGAATGGACCAGCCAAGAAGATGTCAGCAACTACGATACTTTTGTTATTCCCTACGGTCGCAGATTCACAGCAAAGCGCATCGAGAAGCTTTGTTATACACGGGATTTGCGTAAGTTTCAGTCACACGCCTTGCCTTGGTGCTTATTGAACAAATATACTGATTATGGCGCAGTGCTCAATGCCGAATGGAATCAAAAGAAGACCCGAGAGGCATATCTGCATCGTCATCCTGCCTTTGTATGTTTCTTCTTTGCTCTCTCTCCCAGATTCCAGCACTGACTTTGCAACTTTAGTTTGGCCGTGCCGAAGATGTCATGAAAGACTGCTGTGGTCACTGCCCCAAGCCTGTCACCGACAAGGAGAAGGAGATGGCCGAGTTGGAGAGCAAAATCTACATCTCTGGCAAGATCTCATTCCTGACTGATAACCCAGGTCGCCAGGTAAGGAAACATCATTCAACCCACTACCGTTCACTCTGGCTAACCATACAAAGCAAATTGGCTCATTCAACCCTCTCACCGACAATGACTGGACTGACATGGCCTACGTCGGAAACACTGCTCGCTTCTGCCAGGCGATCGTTGACGGCGACCTTGACTTTGTCAAAAACTGGCTTGCCCAGGAGGGCGTTGACCCCAACAAGCGCGATCACACAGGCCGCACTCCCCTGCATCTCGCCTCGATCTGCTCAACCCCCGAGATTGTTCAGGAGCTGGTCGACCACGGTGCTCGTCTTGTTGCTCGCGTCGCCGATGGCCGCACTGCTCTCCACTTTGCAGCCCAGCGCGGCTCTGTTGAGATTGTCAAGATTCTCATGAATAAGAGCAGTGCCAACGAAGCCGAAGAGTTTGAGAAGGAAGATGTGCGCCGCAAGGCCAAGCAGCAGGCCACCAAAGATCAAACTCTCGCATTGCGGCCTGCCCCAGCTCCCAAGCCGGATTCCGAGGACGGCGAGGAGACTGATGGAAGTGATGGCGGCGAAGAGTCCGATGCCGAGCTTGTCGATGCCACCTCCGAGTTTGATGCCGTCTCAACCACATCCGGCTCTTTTGTCCAAGTCATCAGCAATGACAAGTCTAAAGACGTCTCACTAGCCGAAGGCACTGCTCTTGAGGACAACAGCGAGGAGCCTGACTTTTACAATGTCAACGTTGTGGCCTGGGACCAGCCTTGCTCCGCCGTCCACTTTGCCGTCATCGAGGGACATACCGAGGTCGTAAAGGTGCTCTGCCAGGAATACGGTGCAGACATTCTGCTGCCTGTCAAGTTCATCAGCAAGTCCGAGTACACCCCGTCGGCTGCCATTCTGACCCTGGCCCTGTGTCTGCATCTGCCAGTCGACAAGGCTACGGATATGGTCACTGCTCTCCTCAATCTTGGCTCGACTTGCTCTCAAGCCGATCTTTTCGGCGTCACGGCCTTCCACAAGTTTGCTACAAGCTCTCGCGTCGACCTGCTTGGGATTCTCACCGAGCTGGACAAGACTGGAACTGCTGCCGCTATCAACCACATCTCGTTCCCTTCCACCTACAACCTCACCAGCCCTCTCACCGCAGCTCTTTACTACGGCAATGTCGCGATGACCAGCAAACTCCTCGAAAACGGTGCAAAGCCCCAAATCGACTTTGACACATGGCTCAAGTCGGCAAAGTCATCTCCGACGTACTCCAACGAACTCGGTGATTTTGAAAAGAACACCAAGCTCTTCCTCTCGAGAGTCGACCAGCCTCTGATCGTGGCCATCAGGTCTCCGCACCCCGAGATCGCTTTGGAGCTTCTGAGCCATGGTGCAGACCCAGACACCAAGACTAAGGAAGCGCACAATGTTCACGACTATTCCTGGATTTCTCGCAGCAACGAACCTAAGAATGCTCTTGGAATTGTCCGCAGCTATCTCTCAGTTATCCGCGGAAGTGATGTTGACAGGACCAAGAACAAGAAACCGTTTAGCGACTTTGAGAAGGCGGACGAGTATCTTTCTACCCTGGACAAGAACAGTTGGAAATTCATGGTGGCCTCGCGGGACATTGCGGCCAAGAAGGCCGACTTTGCCAAGAAGATGAAAAAGTACGAAGCAGAGGTCAAGAAGAGAGAAGCGTCTCCTGGCTACCCTGTGAAGAAGGCTGCGATTGCCGGCATCATTAAGACGCTCGAGCAGATCGAGGAGAAGATCATGGCCTCGACGCGTGAGCAGCAGGTTATTCGCACAGAGGTGGTCCAGGAAGCCGCCACATTTGCCGCTCAAGAGTTCAGCAAAGACTACGAGTTTGTGCCCGAGTTCAGCAACGTCAACGATGTCACAGAGAGCCGCCGCGAAGGATATGTGCAGCTCTTTGATGCTGCTTGGAATGGCGACCTAGACAAGATCAAACAGCTCACCCTCACTGCCTGGGGCGAGAAGAACGACAAGTCTCCCCTGTCTATTGCAGTCAAGGACAACGACTGGAACAACCCCTTCTCGATCGCGTTCCTCCGTGGCCACCACAAGGTTGCGCATGCCATTCTGGAGATTGTGCAAGCCCAGTATTCACCCGAAGAGGCACGCGCACTCCACCGCGAAATAAGAGACGAATGTCTGGATTCAGATGCCGGAAGCGAGGCCGAGGAGTGCCCAGACTGCGGCTCGGTGCATGGCGACGACTGGGACAGCCCGTTCCGCACCCTTGCGGAAGACGATCACTTTACCATTGAGAACATTGGTGAAGTGAGCACGCAGGTCAAGGGCAAGACAAAGCCGCTCGACGTGCTCGGCTGGAAGACCTCTGCCCACACCGCCAACATGATCAAAGACGAGTCCAAGGCCGACGTCAAATACAGCATGTTCCAGGTTGTGGCCGACCGCAACGATATGGCCGGGCTCAGGTTCCTGCTCGACACTGCCGAATACTTTACCCGGCACAATGTCGAAGGCAAGCAAACTGGTGGAAGCAGTGGCGCACGCTTCTACACCATGCCGACCGGCGACTTTGGCGACCTGATTGCTGCTGGCCGCACAGAGATGCTGGCCGAGGTCATCAAGAGATCGGGCGCCGGCCTGTCTCTAGAACAGATGACCAAGGACAGCGGCCTCGAAGCGACTGTCAAGTCGCAGTATTACCAGGGCCTGACTGTCTACGGCAAGAAGAGAACCGACTGGGCCGAGGCCGGCCGAGGAGCAGTCAAGGTGTCTACGGGCCTCGAGCAGTCGCCACTGCTTCATGCCGCCACGAGCGGCAGCCTTGTATCTGTCGAGTGGTTCCTGAGCGACACCCCGCTGCGCTGCTACCTCGAGTTCACCAAATCCAAGGCGGCCGCTGCCGATGAGCGCATTGCTCAGCTGGGCCAATCTCCTGGCGGTTTCGAGGGTGCCATCTCGCGCTGGCTCAACAACAACCGTGAGTGTCTTCTTTCTTTCTCATTTTATGCACATACTCGACCTAAAATAGAACTAACAATATCCCAGGAGAGAGGGCGATTCTCGCCGCTATCAAGGGCGGGGGCCAAAAGGAGAACGTGCCTGTACTTGAGTACCTCATCAAGGCGTTGCCGGAGGCGACGACAGCGAAGGACGAGCTCGGTCACACCCCCATGACGCTTGCTGCACTCTTGGGCCAGGTCAAAACACTTGAGCTTCTCATCAAGAATGGCGGCGACGTGTCTAAACGCCACGAGCCGAGCTATGCGAACCTGCTGCATTGTACCCTCTTCCTCGGGCCGAAGGCAGAACAGCTCAAGGTCGTCCTGGATTTATTCGACTCCAATGCGCTTGCGCGGATGTTTTTGGAACGCACCTGCACCCATAGCGCCTCTCATCCTTTGGGCAAGGGGCAAACGCCGCTGCACTCTTGGCTCGGTATGTTTGCAGAGAAGTGCACGCAGCACTGGAGCCGGCGCTTGGATCCGTATGAGAATGTCAAGGAGATCAGCGATGTCATCAGACTGCTTCTAAAGTACTCGGGCGGCAGTGAGCTCAACAAGATTGACAGCTCCGGCGAGACGGTGCTGCACATGATCGCCCGCCTGCAGCCCGACCCCGCGTTTGCCCAGGCCGTCCTTGAGAGCATCCCGGCCGAGCTTGCCGCGAGCCTGCTGCGCCGCGAAAATGCGACCGGACAAACACCCATCGAAGTAGCCCACGATCGGCTGGTGGCCGAAGTCACCAAAGAGCCGTTCACGCAGTGGATGCACAGCAGCATCATGTCAGTGACTGAGTGGGCCGTGGAGGACGCCGACGGATTTGCCGAGTCGACGGATGACAACGGCCAGGTCGTGGCGCCGATCCCGACGCGCGTGCACACTGGCGTACCGAAGGAGATCATGCGTGCCAAGGTTATCTGGTCCGAGTACAGCAAGTACGCCGATCAGATGCCCGGCAAGCGCCAGTTGGTGAGCCTCAACGAGGCCAATGATGTTGCCCGGCGTGTCGGCCGCGGCGCCCAGGCGCGCTACGGCACCAAGGTCATTGAGCCCGTCAAGGCCGAGGAAGGGAAAGCAACTGATGAGGCTGCTTTGGTAGTGAACGCGTTTGATCAGTACAAGCATAAGCACAAGCCCTGGGCTACTAACGTCGAGGTTGATTTTTAGTTTGATGGTTTATTTTTTTCGATATAGTCTTCTACTTTTTTTTGTGGTTTATCTTTCTTGAATACGATTTTTTGAAAATACTTCTGCTTTGTTTGTCTATCGAAGAATAATTCGAAAGAAAACAACTTTCGATTTTGTATGAGTTGAAAATTATTTATCTATTAGTTTTACCGTTGCAAATTGTTTACAAAAAGTTTATACTTACATAAAAGACATTCTCACTACTATCAAAGCATTAAATCACAAGCATACTGAGTTTGCTACTAATACAGTTATATAAAGATATAATAAAAATAAAAAGACTCCTTCGCCTATATTCCGTTCTGTTTCTTGCTCGAACATGGGGTATTTTAGATCGAATCTCATTCTCTTATCACAGGATTCTTCTCGCCCGGCGTAGGCTACAAATAGTACACAAAATAAAATAGTGGTAATCCGATTCGAGAAAAGAAGGTGAAAATAAAGACTGAATAAGGTAGAAGAGAAGAGTTGGTTTGTTGTAGAAGAAGTAAAAATAAAATAAATTGAAAGAAGAAACCGAAAAAAAAAAAAAAAACACATTCGCTTGCGGCGTGTCGTTAAATTGAGAAGAAATCAGTTGAAAATTACAAAGAGAGTAAGGTTGGGTAGTGAGAAAGAGGGTGTGAAGAAAGAGGTGAGGCAGCGAGACAGTGAGACTCAAGGACGCCATTTGGGACGGTTGTCGGCAGGCTCGGCCGCCTTCTTGCGCATTGCAAAACGCGCACCGGCGAGGGCCTGCGGCGATACACGACCCGACATTGTACCATCAGTCCGCGGAGCAGGCAGCATGCTCGATCGCCGCGATATGGCCATGGAGCTTGCTGGCCGCTGTGAAGACGGCGACCCATCGCTGAGCCGCGGCGGCTGCAGCGAGGCACGGCGGTTGTGTGCTGACGGCGACCCAGTAGCGGGTGCCGACGAGTGTGAGGCGAGGCGCGGCGGGCGGTAAGGCGGCGCATCACGGAATCCAGGTGGATCACCCGATGCCGAGTTTGGGTTTGCCGTTCTCATGAGCTCTGGGGAGGCGGTAGAGGCCCGGCCGAGTGGGCTGCGCATCGGCAGTCTGGTGCCGAGACTGGAAGCGGAGCGCGGTGTGCCCACAATCGACGAACGGCGCACGCTCGGTGGTGTCTTTGCGTAGGGGCTGGGTGTCGTAAGGCTCAGCGGCTTGAAGTTGTGGCCCGTGTCGACGCCCACAGTGGACGAGTTCCAGCGCGGGCGGTTGTCGAGTGTCGAGGGTGGTCTTGAGCCGCTGCCGTAGGCCGACGGGCGCTTGCCGACGGGCGTCACAGAGCCTTCGCGGTTGGGAGTCGACATGCCGCTGCCGACACCGAGCGAGCTGGCGAAGCGCGAGATGGGCTTCCGTCCACCCGAGCCGGGACCATTGGATGCTGTTGAGAGACTGCGGCGGATCGACGGCTGCGGCAGACTACTGCCACCGCTGCCACCACCGCCACTACCGAGGACAGACCGACGGCGGTTAGTCGGGGTGGTCTTGTTGTCGGGATGACCGTTGCCGAGACGCCGGGTCTTGCTCTTGGTGCTCTCAAAGCCGAGCGACGACATGATGACCGACGACGGCGGCGAACTGTGTGGCGTATCGTGGCCGCTGCCGACTGTAGAGCGGTCATTGGACAGCATGCTTGAGATGGAGTCGCGCAGCTGCTGGTTGCGTCTGTCGTCGGCCTGCAGGTCTTCGATGGTCAGGTCGATGTCGTGCATGTCGTCGCGCAGGTTGTCCCACTGCGTCTGCAGCTCGGCGTGGAGACGCAGAATCTCGCCGTTGAGCGTGAGCCGGTCCTTGACGCCCTTGTCGATGATTGCAAGCACGCGCTCAATGGCTGGGCCGTAGTGCAGCTTCTTGGTCTCGTAGCTCTCAATTTTTTTGGCCATGACAGGCTGGTTCGTCAGGTGCATGCCGGCGTCGAGACCCTCCTTAAGCTTCTCCACGCTGCGCTCGACCGACTCGTACATCTTTTGGGCCTGGCGCGCGGCGCCGCGGAACACGGTGACCCAGCGGTCCTCGCCCAGTTCCTTGCGCAGCGACTCGGCATCCTTCTCGAGCTTCTTGTAGCTCGCATCCAGGCCGGACCGGCGCTCCTCGAGCTCCTCACATGCCGTGGGGAAGCACGAGTTGGCGCGCGTGTCGAAGACGGACAGACGCATGGGCAAGAAGTCGAGTGACGCGCGCAGCGGCTGCATGCGGGCAAAGAGAGCCAGCAGGCTCGAGTCGTCTTGCGAGATGGTGGGCGTCGAGCTGCGCGCGTCGGGCGACGTAGGGCCGGGAGGGAAGAGCGAGATGCTGAGGCGGTTGTTGGCTGCGCGTGCAGCAGCTGTGGGCTTGAGCTGACTTGTCTGCGACTCCTCAACAATGGTCTCCAGGTCGCCAATATCGACGCCGTTGCCTTCGGTACCAGGCGGCGCTGTGATCGACTTGTGGCGGCGCTCTTCCATTTCAAAGACGAGGCGGCTGAGGTCGTCCATTTCGTTTTGTATGTCACCGAGGACCATGCCCCAGAGCTCCTCCCACTCCATGGCAATCTCGACCTGGGCCTTGACGCTCTGGAGAGCGACGCGCATGCGGCCCCATTCCTCCATGATCGATTCCATCTGCACGACGGCCCGCTGCAGCTCTTCCGGAGTGACACTAGCAATATCCGGGCGGCACTGCAGCTCTTCGATGGCACCGACATAGACGTTGATAAGCTCTTCGAAGCGGATAATTGCGTTCTCGACCTCCTCGAGGCCTTCGCGGCCACCGGCGGCAGCCCACTCTACATCGTCATCGCTGTCGAGGCCACCGATAACTTCGGACGCCTTGGAGATCCAGTTGCGGATCTGCTCGGCGGCACCGATAAGAGCGCGCGACGCAGCTTGTGCAGTGGGAATCGCAGAGACTCTGCTGGAAAGGGACTCGGCGTCGGGGAGCTGCAGCGAGGTCAGCTGTGCGAGCTGGTTTGCAAACGAGACGCGCGAGAGGGTGTAGATGGAGCCTGGGCGCTGCAGGCCGAGCGGGTTAAAGTACGAGGGCGCATCGGGGATGTAGTCCGTTTGGTGGTTTGGTGTTGCCGGTGTCTGCGGTTGCTGAGAGTCGCTGAATGAGCCTTGGGGGAGGGGAGGGGTATCTTTTGGCAGTGGTGGTGGTGGGATATCGGGCGATGCGATTCTGACTGTGGCGGTAGAGTTGCGCTCAATGTGCTGCTGGCGCGTATCAAGCTGGACCTTGGTGCCGTTTCCATTGGTGTGGTCGGGCAGGCGGTACTTGTTGGTGTCCATTTCTAGTGGCAGGACGGGTTTTATTTCGGGGAGGAACGAAGAGGCAGCCGCGTTTGAGTCTGCGTGGACATCGGCGCTCTGGTCGTCGGGCTCAGTCACAACAACAATGGCTGTCGTGCCGGGGGCGGACTGAGAAAAGGGCGAAGAAGAGAGGTCGTCGGCGTTGGTGACGTATTGGTCAAAGTCGAGCTCGCTGCCGTAGTTGCTGTTGTACTCGGCCTCGAGGTCGGTGTCGGTGCCGGCGTCGCTGTTGGCTTTGGAACGCCCTGAGATGAGGCTGGATACAGAGTGTAGACGAGCTGTGGCAGCAGGGCCCTTCCAGGGACGGCCACGCCGCTCGATAACAGTAATGGACGAGGCGGCCTGGTGGTTCTGGTCGATCTGGCGAATCTGATCCTCGGGAAGACGGCCGACACGCTCGGGGTTGTGGGTGGACGTCGGAGGGGCAGTCTTATGAACGGGCGCGCCGAATCCAAGAGCCTTGAGGCGTGCAGCAAGGCCGGGCGACGGTTTACGCGGGTTCAGGGGCTGTGACGGGTTTGATGTGGACGAGGATGCGCTTGCACTGCTGGACAACCGGGGACGCGCCGCAGCGACAGGCGACAGGTCTTCTGGAGAGACGGCGAAGCCGACGCGACGGCTGGGACGAGAGGGCGATGACGAGGGGGTGAGGTTGAGGCCGAGGTTGAGCGAGTCTGTGGGCTGTGATGGCTGCGACCGTGACGACGTCGGTCGCGGCGGTAGGGATGATTGAGATTGTGAATATGTGGATTGAGGAGAATGAGACTGAGGAGGCTGCGACTGAAGTGATAGTGACAATTGCGACGTTGAGAGCGTGTCGTAGAGAGGCGTTGCTGATTTGAGGGGCGTGGAGACCGATGCAGACGCGGGTGCAGCAGCAGCAGAGTCAGAATCAGGAGAGGGCGCGCCGGGAGCAGACTTGGACAAGTCGTCGGCGGCAAAGTCGGAGCCGGGCATTCGTTGGTGGATGTGATTGAGGCGAGCGGGATCGCTAGGAGGAGAATGGACGAGACTTAGGGCAGACGACCAGGCATCGCCATTGCTGGGGGGGCAGTCGGTGCAGTCGAGGCGGTCGAGGCGGTCAGAGAAGGGCTGCTGCAAGGTGAGGGCAGGAAAAGCAGGGAATGCAGGGAATGCGGGCGATGTAGGCACAGTGGGCAATGCAGGCAGTGTTGGCACTGATGTAGAGGAAGAGGAGCCAGTGGAGGAGACAGAGGCGTCAGAGGTGCCCGAAGAGGAGAAGCCAGAGGAGCCAGAGCGACTAGAAGACTGGCTAGAAGATTGGCAGTCGAAATGACCCAAAGATTGGCCAGGGATGTCGGTCTGCGGGTGGAGGTGTCCACTCGCGGCAGCGGGTGCGGATGGAGCAGTGGCTGCAGCAAAGGTGGCCGCAACAGACGCTGTGAGGGCGTTGAACGAGCGGTGCTTTCTGAGTCTGTTGCCTTTTTTGGGGCTCTTCTTATTGTCTTTGTTTTTGCTGTTGACGCTGTTGCTCCTGGTCGGTCTGCTGGTAGATGCGCCAGCATTGGCCGTGGGCGTGGCCAAGAAGGTTGTCATTTAGCCAGGGAGAGTCAGACAGCGCAGCAAACAGGCACTCAGACAAGACAAACAGCGATCTGGCCAAGCTGTTGGCAATTGAGCCGGCGATGTCGCCTGTTCCCGGGCTGTTTCGTCCTGCTGCGACAGTAGAGCCGAGTGGTTCTCGTTTGTCTTCGTTATTCTCTTTTTCGTTCTTCTCCTTCTGGTTGGGCTTTCCAGTGGAGTTGGGCCGCGATCTGCCGTTTGATGGTTGCCTGTAGGCAAAAGCCAATCTAGCAGCTAGTTTCCAGTGATGTCGAAGGAGTGAGCGCGACTGCAGTAGGGCATGCAGGTAAATGGAGAAAGCAGGGCCGTGGTGGTGGTGCGGGACGGGAGGAGTGCTGTAGACGCACGTCGCTGTTGTTGTTGTTGTACGCGTCGAGGAGTGTTGGAAGACGCGGCTGGGCAGCGCTCAGTTGCAAAATGAGGCACAGAAGAGGCTCAAAATGAGAAGAAGAGGGGATGAGGGATGTCGTGACAGGAGGGATGAAATAGGAAAGAGTTTGAGAGGGCAAAGGGCAAAGAGGGCAGGAACGAAGCGAAACAATATGAGACAGAAATGGCAAGAGACAAGACAAGAGACAAACAGGCAGGAGGCAGGAGTGCTCTTTCTCTCTGGGGCGAAATTGCACAAGCAAGGGCGAGGGCAGAAGGAGCGACACAGGAATAATTAGTCAGTATTACAGTGCATACAATACTTTGTAAAGAGAGAGGATTACACAAGCACAAATGTTTAGACAAAATACGAGGTAATAAACTGCAATTACGGTACGGCTGGGTGACGTTTTTCGTGACGATGGTAGTGCGCATTCCCTGCCGGGGCTGTAGATGACTGTGGGCTAATGTGTGCGGGGATGAGCCAAGCCGGGCTCGTTCCTTCTATTTGGGGATATCCTGACATTTTCAAGAAGAGATTTAAAATTGTGTAATCATCGCTGAAAAGCTGATCCAAAAAGCAAGAGCTTAAAAGCAACGGGCTGGTATGCGATTCAGATGCAGGTATTATGCGCGGCGCAGGAGAAGTGAGATGTATTGGTGAGATGCTGTGAGAGTACACGCAGGAAAAAGTGGTTGACCTAAATAGGAGCAGGCTGGGCAGAAGACAGAAGTAAGTCAAAAGACGAAGAACCCAACGACAAGACAGAAAGATCAGGAGAGACCAAATAGAAGAAGCAATATGTAAGAAGGCTGATGTGAATCTCTGCAAGAGCGAGGAGATCAGAGACATCTCACAAATAGAGATGTACGAAGTATGTAGTCTGTACAAATGAGATATCAAATAGGGGACAAAGACGAAAGGGGCGCGACGGGAGAAGCGGCAATACGGAAGCTATCTGGCTACGACAAAGCAATATGCTTTTAGAAAGCAAAAGAAAGCAAAAGGACGGTCCCTTCTTTGCAAGCTGATTGCCTGTTAGGGACACCTTCTTTGTCTGAACATGTTTTTAGGGCGTGTTCCTGAGATAGCTCGACGCCAGTCAGGGATGGCTCGATGTCAAAGAGATCAAAGAGCAATCCTGCTATTGAAAGCGACAATTAACTGAGAGGCTTGCCATCAAGCTAGACTACAACAAAATATGGTTCTTCAGCAGCTGCAATCTCTTTAGGAATAGACGCCGGCAATGCAACCGGACCCGCCGTGATCATGGGAGCTTGAAGCTCGAGCTTGGCCGTGAGCTCAAGCTTGAGCACGAGTCAACAGCAGGGATTTTGATAGATACGTCGCATCCACTGAGTGTCATGGGTTGACCTCATTACAGAGAGAACTTACAGGGGCGGCTTCACATACGACTTCGACCCCGGGACCCGAGTTGGCCGCAGTCTGCAATTTCCCACATCACTCGAAATACAACGGCACCGCCTACCAGATTCTTTGGCATACTTTGCTTTTATTTTGATGCCACTGGCGATTAAAAGGAGAGTCCTGAATACAGCTGTTGAACAAGCCCGAGGTTGACATGTTGTGCCGTGTGCATGACAAGAGCTGATCGCACATGGATTGAAACGGCAATAGCAGACGGAATCAACCACCATAATACTTTGTATATTGGGCAAGTGAACTACGAAGTACAAGCATGTGCTATGCCATTGGTATCTTACTTCGTACACTCCACGAATAAGCAAAGATCACCGCATGCATGCAAGCCCATGCAGGTACAGATACGAGCACTCCATATGAGCTCCGATTGATGCCAACATGGATGGACTGCGTCCCTTGCTAGACCAGTCAGCCCACTTCATCTAATACGTGCGATTGACTCTTTCTCTCCGTACTACGAAGTGCTCCTTCTTCCCGTCCCTCCATGTCGCCCAGCAGATCTAGACACGCCCTATGATGCATCACGGAACAGGTGCATACTGCATGCATATATGCAGATGTATTATCATTTTCATATGCCAGGCCGCATACGAAGACAGTAGTCTCCAATAATGTGACAGCTTGCTTGTGCTTGTACTTGTCTGCTTTCGTGTCTAATGAAAACATGCCCGATCTAGGGTTTGGATGCTTCCCAAGGCACCCTGCCAGCCTTGTCTCGTGCCAGAACTATGTATTACATCGTAGATATTTCAGACCCATTGTCTCTCTCTATTGTCTCATTGAGAGAGCCAGAGCCATTGTGTTCCGTATGTCGTCGTCGCCGTCGAGTCTCAGCAGAAAAGTGATGTCGACGACGTCATACAGTAGCTTGTCGACTCCGAACCACATCCATCGCCGTGGGAACAGCCTTGTCTTGTGCTCGTCCATGCCATGCATGTCGCCCATCGCTACGGAGCACAAGTCCCACGAGAGACATGCATAACTCTTATGAAGTTGCATCATCGACGAGAAGACATATGTACAGTTATGTTGATGTCCGTACTAGGCTTAGCGCGTCTGTTATAGCCCCACAGAACTCCGCGGCCACGCTCTGTGCCGAAGCCCGCTAGCTGCTAGCACTAATCGCACAGACAGACCACTGAACCACTGAATTACTGAACCGACCCTGAACAGTTGCTGTCTGCGCGTTTCTCCAGCAATTCGCCAGATTCCTCAGCAATCCAATTTCTGTCTCCTGACCGGCTGACCACCGTCTCAAACCGTGCCCCTGAAATCGCAAAAGTCTGTCAATAGCAATGCGCCATATTGGGAAGGCACGCAGACAAAAGGTCGTTCCTGCCTCGCCGTTGTCAACATGTCTCGTTCCTTCCTGTTCTGTCGCTCTGTTCCACAGTTGGCAAGTGCATTGACAAGTCGTTATTAACTCTATCAACGTCGTATTAGTTGTCAACTAGTTGTTAAGCAGTTGCTAACCACGCACCTTCCCAGAACAACATCGCCAGATATTTCCAGCAGAACTTTAGCCTCACTTTTTCGACTTTGAACGCCCCTCAGTCGTGGCGGCATTCAGTCAGCTGCACTGTTACCAGGCATTTTCTTTCCTTTTGCTCGATTACCTCTGATTATAATTGCTGTTAATCGCTATTCGATCATCACTAATCTCATCTCAAAGATACAGCCTTTTTCAGCGTCTCTTTGCTTTTTCTACAAAGCAACCAAGCCTCCATCAATCCTCCAGATCCATATCCATACTCTGGGCCCGGGCTTTATTTACTTATTTACTTACTGCTTAGCTTACAACAGCTCATTTAAATTGCACACCCACTTGCGTCTTGCCCCTCGCCGTCGTAGCATCCGGAACGCTGGTTTCCCCTATTTTATTCATTTATTCCGATTTTATTTTTCTCTATTTTGTTTGGGTTGTTGTGCTACTGGGCATTCGCTATTCCGTACTGGGGACCTCTGCGTGATCTCGATTCTCAGCAATACACCCCCTGTCTGCTTGTTTTTCGACGAGGGGAAGCACAGACTCCGTTCGCGTCTCTCTTTACACGTTGACACGTTTGCTGGACTCGACTCCAGAGATTCACAGATTCACAGATTTGCCGTCACCATAATCTCGATTCTACAACACTGCTTCCATAGTACAACCTCGACATCGTCACACCGCGGCACCACAACGTTGCACAACAACCTTATTACAACCCCTACTCACCACACTTTTGCTCCGGCTGCCGTCCCAAAAGAGACGAGCTACAGAGCACTACTGCACTACACCTGCTTCCCCCAGCATGCGACCCTCGTCTCCCTCGCCCGACGCCGTGCCGTCTGTTGCTGTCAAGGGCACCGACCTCACCACGCTCACCGACCTCGGAGCCCGCTGTCTCTCCAACGCCTCGTCCATGTCCCACGGCTCCGCCACCACCGACGCCTCCTCGCTCCTGTCTCTCGGCACCGCCGGACGTGACTCACGAGACTCGCTCGGCAGCGAAACATCTTCTTCCGGGTTTAGTCGCCAGTCTTCCGGCAGCTACTCGGGCATGTCGTCGCTGTCGCCGTCGTCGTCCAGTAACCGTCTGTCTACGGGCAGTACGGTCTCGACCGGCAGCACCATTACCGGCAACACCAGCAACCCCAATCCTAATCCTAATACCAGCAATGGCAACCCGCCAGAGCAGCGCCACACAAAACGCCGCGGCTACATGCGGCCGCAGGGCACAGACTTTGCTGCGAGTGCCCGGTCACGCGAGAGCGTTCTCAGTCTAGGAAGCATCGCCCACCTGCAGCACTACTTTGCCCGCACCGGCCTGCTCGACCTCAAGGGCCAGCTCGAGCGCAAGCGCCGCGGCGGCAAGGCACGCACTCTCGACCTGTCGCAGCTCGAGGGCACCTCGGCTTTCACCGGCAACGGCCCGCGCGTCCAGTCCATGATCAACCTCTCCACAACCGACGTCGACTCGTCCTACGCCTCCATGGGCAACAGCCCCGACCTGTCTGCGAGCGCCGGCATGTTTGTCGAGTCGCCTATGCAGGAAAAACCGGGCGACGACTGGTACCCCGAAGACTTTGAGGGCGCCGACCCCGCCGTCATGCTGCCACCGACGGTCAGCACGTATATGCACCGCGAGAAGCCGCTGCCGAAACCGCCATCCCTCGCCGAGCTCAAGGCCGAGCTCAAGCGCTCGCTCGACAGCGCGTCCGCATCGCTCGCCGAGGCCCGCGAAGCCAAGGCCAGCCAGAACGCGCCCGCCACGCCCACATCCTCAGCACCGTCATCACCAGCCAAGATGGCCTACCCGAACCCAAATCCCCAGAACGCCGGCGCAAAGGCCGCCGTCACCGCCTGGTACGAGATCCAGGGCATGCACATCCTCGACGTCATCACGCTCGCCATCCGCGCCGCCAAGGTCTACTATACCAGCCACGAGAACCCCGACCGCCTCGACGCCATCAAGCCCGAGCGCGAGGTTCGCTCCGAGCTGCTGGGCGTTATGGACGTCCTCAAGCGCATGGCGACGCGCAACTTTTCCGGCGGCGTGCGCACAGAGGAGATCCGCAACATGGACGCCTGGGTCAACAGCCTGTACGCCATGCTCGACGCCGAGGAGGCTATGATCGCCGCCGAGCAGGCTGAGCAGTCCAGCTGGACCTGGCTCAAGGACGACAACTGGCCGGCCGACGCTTCGCCCGAGAGCGGCGACCCGGCGCGGGCCTATGCGCGCGAGTTTGCCTTTCTGCAGTCGATCCTGGCCAGTGCGTCCGGGACCGAGGACAAGGTCGACACCGTGCTGCCCGAATGGGTGCCCATGGACCGCTCGTCTGTGTCAGCGGCGACCACCACAACAACAACCGCCACGTCGGCAACCACGACGCCCGCCGCGCCGACCGCCTTCCTCCAGCACATGCAGAACGGCGTCTGCCTCATCCAGCTGCACAACTGCGCCGTGCGCAAGTCGCGCCGCCGCTTCGGTGCCATTCCCACGTTCCACGCCGACACCCAGAAGCCGTACCGCGCCGCCGACAACCTGCGCTACTGGGTCAAGGCGGGCGAGCTGCGGTGGGAGGCGCACCTCAAGATCGACGCGCTCGGCATCGTGTGCAACAGCCGGCCCGAGGTGTGGCCGGCCTTTGAGGACGCCATCTACAAGTGGTGCCGGAAAGTGCGCGAAGAGATCACGGCCGAGGTCATGTAGTCTTGTCTTTTGTGTTAAAATGCGTTTATTTGATAATCTTTCTCATCATAGCCAGCCCATCATCATTTTCTGTCTTCTCTGCCTTTTGGTTATTCCATTCTTATTCACTTCTACCTCGGACAACTTGATTATAATTTGTCTCCTGACAATTTTATACCCCTTATTCATCTATTTCACTCATTCTCCCCGTTTGCATACATGGCGTTGATCATTGCACCATCTACTTGGACTACACTTCTCTGTCTATACTTGTCTATTTACCACTTCTGTTTCCTTTGTCATTGCAGCCGCAGCAACTGCACACCAACTGCGCCAGATTGACTCCGACTAATTGGAAGACGCATGTAATGAATCGTTAATACAAATAAATATAAACAAATACAAACATAAGCTCAATCACATGAAAATAAAGTGTAGATGCTTGATATTTGAGATATGGTATTTCCACCCGGAACGCCGATCTAAGTAGATATATAACACAAAGAACGATACAGAACTCCGCGGCGATGATAATGCTTTCGCTCAACATGCTGACAACAATAAAAGAGTAGAAAAGAAAATACACATGTGTAAAAGTAATGATATCATAGCGGCATCATGCCGATTCCGCTGCCTCCCCCTCCTCCGAACGTTGACCGACTGCCGCCCGTGCCGCCCATGCCGCCCCGGCTCGACGACCCTGCAGAACTGCCCTTGCGCTTGCTGAACCCCGACGAGCTACTTGCGCCACTGGCTACTCTGCGCGTATAGCCCCCGCCACGGCTGCTGCCTCCACGTCGTGACCCCTTGCCCTTGCCACCCCTTCTGGGCGCACCGCTAGATTTGCCTCCAGACTTGCTCGGCTGGCTTTGCAGTGTTGAGAGTTGGGCT